>JAESUZ010002577.1:389064-1806304 GCA_017311185.1 Proteles cristata cristata
CAAAATGATGAGGCGACCTCATTGTTTCCATAACCCAAGTGTTCTGTTACCAAACTTACGAGTAGGAGGTATTTTTGCTCAATCTTTTATGAAGGATATGTGACTACATGGAGAAACTTAGGAGATGTTTCCAGTGCCAATAACAAGGGAACGTGTGTCACTTCACTGAAGAAATAATATTTTCAATTTATTGATTGACTTTTGTTTAAAAATGATATGCTTCACAGATATTAATCCTTCCATCCCCATGATAAACTGCATTTTTACATAGAAGAAAACAGGGTCACCAAGAGGCCATGCAACATTTCCGCGATCACATAGCTAGAAAATGGCAAAGCTGATTTTGGGCCAGGCAGCCTTTCTCCCCAGTATCTGTTTTTACTACTAATCTGTGCTTTCTAAAGAACCTCAGTTTTCCATAAATTCATAACTGTGTGATTATTAGAAATGCTAAATTATGTTAACACATATTTTGGATGATACACCCAGCATTCAAGAAACTTTTGGACACAACACACAGGGAAAGCCTAAGAAATGCTCAGACATTGAAATGACAAAATAAAATCAAAACCTACCAATAAGGCCCTGCTCTCTACTCTCTATTGACTGAAGTATTCTATTTTGCATGCTAGGCATTAAATTGTTCTTTCTCTATCAAGGCATTTAAAGAATAAAAACAAGCAAACTGGAAACAGAAAAGAAGATATCTGCACTCTATTTAATGGACAGAGCCCTACCCATACCAACAGAGGGATTTGTCAGTTTCATCAAAAGCTAATAAACACAAACAGAACTTTAGCACCACAAATCAATAAGGATTTCATTTCGTTGAGCAAGGATAATATATGATCTAAGGAAAGCAGTGTTTCGTTGATGGAGAAAATGCAGTCATTCTTAATGGTCCTGATGACATATGAAAGTCTGTGGGCTTTAAAACCAAATATTGAGCTAAGATCAAATGAGCCATTAGTTTGAGGGTAAAGATGTAGATAAAAGTAGAGCCTAGTGGGTCTTGAGAGATTTCTCAGTTTAGAGTAAATAGTCTCTCCTTAATTAATCCAATATAAAAGCCCCTTTTCCTTTGTGCTTGTAAATGTTAATTTTGTTAGAAATTACTGCTCTTGATATGCAAATATTTACAATGAGAGTTTTCATGGAGAAGGAAGAAGCAGTCTTAATTATCACTCATGTATTCAAATTTTTCAGTGATGAAGCCACCTGTGTTTACCATTTACCAAATAGTAAATCCTGTATTTCAATTGGTTTGGCCATGTATTACAAATGAAGTCAAATGTATATTTTCAGGAAAAGCATCAGACAAAAGCCAACTGTCAACATAATAAAGTTGTATTTTTTAAAATAAAATATTTTCAGTATTCTACGAAAGAAAGAAAACTACACATTCTAAGAAAGCTGTTAACATGAATGAATTTTTACTATTCAAAAAGAATTACACCAAATATTAAGAATTAAATAACATATTATATTGATATAACAATAAATGATGAATAATCACATTATTTATTAATCACTTTTAGTATTCATCTTGAGACTGTCTCTTGAAGAAATAGGATGTTTACTTTTTAAAGTTGAAAAAAAGACTATTAGAAAAAATTTGGCAGTTGCTCTACCCTTAAAACTGTTAGTGCATTCATCTCAAAGATCACTGAGCTCCTGAAGTTTCTAATAAACTTCTTTGTTGACCTTGGCGCTTCCTTTTACGTAATCTCGGCTTTTAAACTAAAGACCAGATCATTCACTGGCATGTTTTTGTTTTTCTTGTTTCGTTCATCTTTATTCTTTTTTTTTTTTTTTTATTCCTAGTGAATATAACAAAACAAGGCTGTGGTAGCACTTCAAAGCTTAGAAAACTCTTCTACAGCAATGATCATATTTTGTCTTCAAAACACCTCTGCAAGAGCAGTGGGAATAATAGAGAATTCTTATAACGATGGAAATAGTAAGAGTCAGGTGAATGAAGTGATGGGCTGGACCGTGGCCGGCAGGGGACTGTGGAATTTGACTCCAGATCCATTTCTCTTTCATGTACCAGTGCCTTCTTTCCTTCTCTGTCTCTGCACTGGAGAAATCCTAAAAGGATAACAGGTATCTCCTCAGTGTGGCATTGATTTGCATTTCAATGTCAGACAGACCTGGGTTTTAATCTAATCTGCCATGTGTGAATTGTAGTGGTTCTTAAAGTGTGGTCTGGGACCAGGAGCGTCAGAATCACCTGGGAATTTGTGCAAAGTACGAATTCTCAAGCTCCACCTCAGCCCTACTGAATAAGCAACTCTGAGGATGGAGTCCAACATATCTCTTCCTCACACCCCTTCTAGGTGATTCTGATAGATATGAAGATTTGAAAACCAGTGGTCTAGGCTAACACACATCATCACTATAGAAGTTCTATTTTTTCTTCCAGTTGGATTAATGGTAGCTATGATATAGAGCTCTTATGAATGTCGATCAATACATAGTACAGGCACTTAAGAAATGTTGACATTCCCAGGGAAATGAATTTTATTGCAAGAGCTAATTCCACCTCATTTAATAAATTTGGCCTTCTTTTTGAGAACAGAAAGGAAGTGATCACCTTTCTTGAATGCAGCATTTTCTCTATACCTGGATGAGACAACTATTTCCAACTTGTGGGTCAACTGGATGGTACACTTTGGCTGTGTTCGAATTGTTAGTAGCTGGCATTGAAAAGAAACCAAATAAAGCCAAGTGCTTTTTTTTTTTTTCTACCTAGTTATTTCAGTTAAAACAGAGGGACATGGACTCTATCATTTCCATTTAATTTGTTGTTTGTTTATGCGATTCTGGCAATTGTGTCACGATAGCTTTGTCCTATGGCCAAATTTTGTCCCATGGCTGGAATTACTTAAAGTTTACATATCTAAATATGACTCAGTAATTTAAAAGCCCTCAGTTTAAAAACAAAAATCTATACATTCTATTTGAAACTCAAAAAAAATGTTTTTGAGCCTGTGTTCACCAAAATATATGAAAGTTGGTTTTAGGTAGCCATATGGAGTACACAGGTATGAAGAGGCAAATTAAGTCAATTTCTCTTTAATTCCCCTCGTTGTCTTCTTCATGGATCTACAAAAGTAGAAAACTCTTGTTAAATACCTCCCATGTGACAGGTACTAAGTTGTATGCTCAGGGTCGACCCTTCCTCATTTATTTGACTTTGTGTATGGGAGGGAAGGGTTAGATGGGAGGTATTCTGCAACAGAAATTGGGGTCATTAAGCCACATCAATGGGCTACCCGAAGTTTTTGATTTTAGATGGAATAAAGAGTCTCTCATAATTTGTACATAAGTTTTAACAACCAGGAAGGGGGCAGTGGCTACCTGCCTTCAGTTTAATTCTCTGTGTGTCCCAGGTTCCTGAAGTTTGAAGAGAAACAACCACTCAAAGCCATATATACAAATATATGAATGTCGATCAATACATAGTACAGGCATTTAAGAAATGTTGACATTCCCAGGGAAATGAATATATATATATATATTTGCTTGCTTATTTTCTCAGTAGTTCCCAAAGGTAGGATTCCTAACTTGATGGAGACAGTGAGAAAAACCAAAACCAAAAACCTAGAAAACCCTTATGTTACTAAAGTGTCAAACCACAGGGTTTCCATAAGTTGGGTAGTCTATAACCAGAGGGCACACTAATAAATACACTTAACTTGCTGGGAAGGAGGGAAAATATTTAGCTATAAACTAGACTTACAAGTGCACGTAACATTATTTCAGATGGTTTCCATATCTCTGTTTACCAACTCTGTATGTCGATAAAAAGATTAAAAGCTAGTTACTCCAGTATTTACAGAGAACACAGGGCTCTGACTAACTCTGTTCAGAATTTCTAGTTACAACACTCCTGAGGCAAAGGCGAAAGATGATCCGCTAACACATCATGACCCTCGCAATAACCTCTCCCATCACTGACTGGGTCTAGGTCAGATGCACTAGCGTTCAGGGCAAGGAGATCTTGAGGCGAACTGGTCGTGGCCACTTCTGTTCAGCTTCAGCTGTCTCATTGCACCGCAAAAAAAAAGCTGTTCAATCATTTGCTCGGCATTTATATTTGTAGGCTCCACCTTGCATTTAATCACTTACTTATCTTCCTGCCAAAGTATTTGTGCTGGTAAAACAGGGCGCCTCAAGCCAGACAGAGCCTGCTGTTTCTGCTTCTGTCCGAAGGGTCAGCAGTGGAAAGGTGGAAAGGCTGATCGCAGTGATTTTATAGTTGAATGGGGTAATTGTTCTGGTGGTTTTTTTGTTTTCCCTTGAAAGAAAATTCTCGGCTTGCAAGCTCTAAGATAAGGGGGAAAGTCTACCTAAAAACACTGTGTGCCTTCTCCCCAACCTTTGGCTGGTAGGAAACAGATCGTCTTTGTTACACTTTGGCTGCATAAAAATGCACACATTATATGGGTAATTGAGGTTAATGAAAACACTTGGAGGTTATTTTCCCAGGTCCTTTTCTTTTCTGAGCTGAATTATAGACCTCATTAAGTACATAGCCCTATTTACAGATTGAACTGAATTCAGTGGGAGTCTTTTGCATATTCATATGCCAAAGACACTTAATGAGTCTGTGGTGGTCATTTTGAATCATTAAATTCTATAATCTCTCTTCAATAAGCTGTGATTTATCCACTTAGGTGACCAGGAATGTGAAAAGTATTGCAGAGTTTTGCTAAATTTCTCACGCAGAACACCTGAAAAATGGCAGTGTCACCTATAACTGTTTGCCTCGATTGCCAGAAAGGTCACCAAAATCTTTAGGAGATATATGGCTACTAAAAACTGAAAATGAATAGATGACAGGATTCAAAGTCCTTAACCAGGGAGGTAAAAGCTTCGACATTTGGGGCCCAACATGATCTTTTGGCGTTCTCGGCCACCAGTTTCCTTTTATGAATCCAGCTTTCTTGCTTTACAAAATGCTAGGTTCTTTGCTCCCATCTGAAGAACATAAGTCTTCTCCCTTTGACTCTCATTTATCCAGGCACAGCTCTCAAAGTGCTAGCCAAATCTACTTTTCACATGACACCTTACCAGATGAATTTGAATTAAACCAACAAGAAGCCTGCCCTCCTTTATACCTGCTAGTTTCTGTTTCCTCTTCTTCTCTTTTTTTAAGCTTATTTATTTATTTGGAGAGAGAGAGTGTGCGTGCCAGCATTAGTGGGGGAGGGGCAGACAGAGAGGGAGAGAGAGAATCTCTCTGAGCTGACAGCAGGCTCTGAGCTGGCTCTGAGCTGACAGCAGGGCTCAAACTCACAAACGTTGAGATCATGACCTGAGCCAACATCAGGAGTTGGACATTTAACTGACTGAACCCCCTAGGAGTCTCTGTTTCCTCTTCTACTAGCTTGACCTTCATCCATGACCCTTTCCAACTCATAGGCCTGTTAACCAAAGTAACACTGAAATAAGAATACAATGTAAGTGGTAATTTTCTGTTTGTTATATCTTGTCATCTAAATAGTTTACTAACTTCTTGTAGATTGACATCAGGCCTTAGAAATCAAATTTGCAAGCAACCTGTTACCTGCCTTGAATATAAGAAACAGAGGAAGGCCCAACAAATAGCATTTATTTCTTTGGGGCAAAGAATAAAACATTAGGCTTAGAAATGATATAGAATAGATCATTGATAGGATACACTGTAAACAAGTTTTAAATATGCATTACTTTATTTGGGACCCTCTTTCCCACCAGTACTCTTCCCTATCCCTCCAACACACATACACACACACACACACACACACACACACACACACACACATACATACATACTACTTCTGATGCGTTTACTTTATCTGTGCTATTGGTAACTGGCCTAGTTCTTTGTTATTGCTCCTGGTACCTTTTCAGTTTCCTGTTATTACCCACATAGGGCTTTATGAGACACATAGGGACTTCTTCGCTTGATTTTTAAAATTTTTATTAAAAAAATTTGTTAATGTTTATTTTTTTGAGGAAGAAATAGAGTGTGAGTGGGGGAGGGGCAGAGAGAGAGAAGACAAGGAATCCGAAGCAGGCTCCAGGCTCTGAGCTGTCAGCACAGAGCCCGACATGGGGCTGGAACTCACGGACCGTGAGATCATGACCTGAGCCGAAGCCAGACGCTTAACTGACTGAGCCAGCTAATACTCTTTGGCCTATACTCGAATCATCCTAATCTACTCGATCAAGAAACACTTCTCCCTTATTTTAACCTCTCATGTAATATTTACATTTAATTTGAGACTTCTGTGTGCACAGGCTTGCACGGTGAATAACATTAACATGTCAAGTACTGCAATGGCCAGGGTGAAAGGGTAATTTGAGACAGGCGAGATGGGGTCTCTTGTACTGTTTAAGCAAAGCCTCATTCCCAGGGCCAGGAAAACAAGTGTCCTCCAATACCAAAAAGTCTAAAATTTGCTCTACATCATAAATAAAAGAATCCTAAAATACTTTTTTAAAAGCACAGTCAGGTTAAGCATAATGGGCTACTAATGTTTTGGATTTAGTAATAATTGTTTTACAAGTCTCCGTTTCCATACAAAATCAAAATGACTGAAACAATATCTTCCAAAAATGTGCTTGCTCTCTTTTGCCTGTATATTCAACATGATGCAGTAAACTATATACACAGACTCATCCCCCCAGGAAATAGATGGCTAGTGATCTGTAGATGTAATGTCATGTTGAAGAGCAATGTTTTAAGACTTTCATCTTCTCTCGAGGCGCCTGGGTGGCTTAGTCGGTTAAGCGTCCGACTTTCACTTAGGTCATGATCTTGTGGTTCGTGGGTTCGAGCCCCGCGTCGGGCTCTGTGCTGACTGCCAGCTCAGAGCCTGGAGCCTGTTTCAGTCTGTGACTCCCTCTCTCTCTGACCCTCCCCTGCTCACGCTGTCTCTCTCTCTCTCTCCTAGAAATTAGAAAAAAAAAAAGACTTTCATCTTCTCTCAACCAGAGAGTAAGCTTAATATCTAGAATGACATTGCTGGAAAATAAACTCAGAACCTGAGTTGTGTCAGGCAGCTGGTTTCATGGTCGGAAATAATTGAACAACTTACTAGTCTATCAATGCAAAGGTTAGAAGGTGGTAGAAGATCCCTCAGAGACAAAGGAACAGATGGGGGAAGTCTGAAAGGTGTAAAATAACCTTTTAGGTGCAAGTATGGTTGTTGTATGAGTGTTTTCAGGCTGCTGTAATGTGGTGGTATAAAACAGAAACACATGGGGTGCCTAGGTGGCTCAGTAGGTTGAGTGTCTGACTTCTGCTCAAGTCATGATCTCGCGGTTCATGTGGGTTCGAGCCCCACGTTGGGTTCTGTGCTGACAGCCAGCTCACAGCCTGGAGCCTGCTTCGGATTCTGTGTCTCCCTCTCTCTCTGCCCCTCCCCCACTCATGCTCTATCTCTCTGTGTCTCAAAAATAAATAAACATTAAAAAAAATTTTTTTAAATAATAAAACAAAAATTTATTCTCTCGCAGTTTGAGAAGCCATAAGTCTTAACATCAAGGTTCCCCTCCTGCCATAGCTTCTAGGGGAGGAACTTTCTTAGCCCCCTCATTTTGTGGTAGCCCAAGGCTCCTTGCTTGTGGTAATGCTTCTCCAACCCTTGCCTCTGTCTTCTTCACATGGCACTCTTCTCTCTGTGTGGATGTTCCTTCTTCTCATAGAAAGGACATCAGTCATATTGGACTAGGGCCTATGCTAATGAGCTCATTTTAATTTGACTACATTTGCAAAGTCCCTATTTCCAAATAAGATCACAGTCACAGGTTCACAGGTGCCAGAGGTTAGGACTTCAAAATATCTTTCTGGGAGGAGACAACTCAACCCATAACAGACAATGATGGCAGAAAAATGAGAGGCTCCACACTTTCCTCAGAGGAGTAGAGAAATACAGTGAAATGAAGGATGATCTTCATTTCCTTTTCTTATAATTCGTTCCTTTTTTGATTTTCTTTTACTATTTATTTATTTTTGAGAGAGAGACAGAGCACAAGTGGGAGAGGGGCAGAGAGAGAGGGAGACACAGAATCCAAAGCAGGCTCCAGGCTCTGAGCTGTCAGCACAGAGCCCAATGCAGGGCGTGAACTCACCAATCATGAGATCATGACCTTAGCTGAAGTATGACACTCAATCGACTGAGCCACCCAGTGACCCCCATCCCTTTAAAAATTCTTTTTACAATAATTCTATTACTATGCTTTCAGTGTATGTTGGCAGTTTTAAAAAGGTTAGATAATACTAGATGGAAGCACTTATTTTCTCTACTTCTTATTTTGAATCTTTCACCCCTTTAAGTGGCACTTCCCCACCATTCTTTTGTAATTCGTTGTAACTATCGGAATTTGATTATTTGTCAGTAAGCAGGCAACTTTAATGTTGACAATAAGCAAAATGGAAGACAGTATTTCACAAAGAGGAAAGGAAAGGCCAAAGAAAAGGGGAAAAATAAAAGGAACAATGAATTATGCATTGAAGAAAGGTGAAAGACATGAAGTATTCTGAGAAATAGCCTATAAACATGGAGAAAATAGGGATTGGGGTGGGTATTGGCGCAACAGCTCCATGACTCAGATTTTCTTCCATAATTTCTCTTGCGCCCCAGACAGCCGTGTGTTCCGAAGCTTCCTCTATATTTTCCAGATTTCCTAGCCTAAAGAGAAATAACAATAGTAACATTTGCATTTACTTAAGGCTTTGGAAAAATCAAAGTGAAAATAAAAGTAACCTTCAAGGAGCGTCTGCATGGAATAACTGACTCAGCTATTTTGGCCAAGCTTGTCTTTTTTTGGTCCTTATTTTCAGGGCAGCGACTGCAATATTTTCAAACAGTGAAGGGTAGAATGGTGAGACTATCAAATGAATCCTTCTGCACTTGATCTTAGCCAAAAGGCCGAGAAGCGATTCAAATGAATCCTTCTGCAATAGGAAACATCCACAAGCTGAAAAGGCTATTGATTAGTGAGTGTTGGCTTTTGTGACTTGGAGAACGTGGCAGATATGGAAAGAACTTGCACTGCTAACAATTAGCAAAAGTGTGTATTGTATACGCAGACACCATCTAGATCAAAAGAATTGGCTGGCAAAATATTCAAAATTACCACACCCATCCATGGCACTTTCTTAGCCACCAATGTAAGAAGCCAGAGAAATAGAGCCAGAAGAAAAGGTGGGGGAAATGGTAAAATACATCTACCTTACTTTTTGGGGCTAAAACAAACTTGACTTGGTAGATTTAACAAGGCTGAAAGTTACTACACACTGTGTCCCCCACCCCCAAGGTTCAAAATAATTTGGGACTATTAAAATAGAATCACACTTGAAAATAAATACAAAGTAAGTAAAATGTAGGGGCGCTTGGGTGGCTCAGTCGACAAAATGTCCAACTTCGACTCAGGTCATGATCTTGAGGTTCATGAGTTCAAGCCCGTGTCAGGCTCTGTGCTGATGGCTCAGAGCCTGGAGCCTGCTTCAGATTCTGTCTCTGTCTCTGTCTCTGTCTTTCTGCTCCTCCCCTGCTTGTGCTCTGTCTCTGTCTCTCTTTCAAAAATAAATAGATGTTAAAAAAAAAAAAAGTGGGTAAAATGTCATGTGTCCAAGAGCACAATGCATCTAACAGGCTAGAGTTTACCAGTCCTGAGAGCTGGCGGGAGGTGTTCTCAAGATTCTATACTGCAAGGTCATGTAATTTCTCCACAGAATAAACCATTATCACTGAGTATTTGTTACAATAGCTTTCATTAAGATCAGAGAGATTCAATTACAATTAAATCAATCTGGCTGTAATACGTTAGCTAATAGATCATTAGATTTCTGAGAAAGCCAAGCTGTCCTAAAAAAATGAATGATTAAATGCATTTTTTGAGTCCTCTAACGAGGAGTCTGAATACTTTATTTTGGGGGTTTTATTCACAGATGATCCAATTTGCAAGTATTGGTGCGGGAGGCAATAGTTTCAAGGAGCATATTTACTTAAGCAGCTGTCACACATTTCATTTACCACCATCTTGTGGTATTTGATTTGGAAGGCTGGGTGTACAAATGGACAGTGGCCAAGACCATGTAGGACAACACAACTCTGACCCATAGCCTTTATACAAATAGTCAAATGACAAACCACAGTCTGGAACAGAAAGCCCCTAATGGTCAAGAGTTGGTCATTGACATCCAAATTCCCAATTCTTCTCCCTGCTTTTTAACTTAGAACCAAAGCAATCACAGAGAATTCCCTCTTTCTAGTTTACCTTATTCCAGCCTCCCAGGTCAATGACCATACCTGATACTTTCCCTTTATTTCACTATAAAGTTTCCCTGCTTTTTGCTTCCCTCTGAGTCTCTGCCAAACCCAGGTGATGATGGCTGACTCGCTTGCGATAGCAAACTCTGAATGAGACCCCCTGCTTGTTATCCTTTGGGTAATCTTTGTTTGTTTCTACAATATTTATTATAATTTCTATACAGAAACCTTTAAATGGCAAGACGAGCTTTGCCCACATTTAGAAAATCATTTAGGGCCACTGGGTACTACGTGTAGTGGCAATAATTCTGAAAGCCAGAAAAATTGTTACAGTTGGTTCAAACATGGGTCAAGATTCCTTTGAC
Organism: Proteles cristata cristata; assembly: GCA_017311185.1. NCBI lineage: Eukaryota > Metazoa > Chordata > Mammalia > Carnivora > Hyaenidae > Proteles > Proteles cristata. The sequence goes on from JAESUZ010002577.1 coordinate 399,701, forward strand.
CTAGCTCAGATCTGGGATGATTTGACATTTGTATTACTCAGTCTTACTTCTAAATCATTACAGCAAATGTCTCACTGCTTGGGAGTCTCTTCTAGTCTGGTTTGTGTGGTCATTTTCTCTGTGGAACTACTCAGGTGTGATAGACACTCCCTGTGGTTGGTTCAAACTGGCTTTCCATCCTTGAGAAGGTCGATTTTGCCTTTATTAACTGCAAAGGGTGTAGACTTTGATATTACAAGATTTTGATTCTAATCCTGCCAATAAGTTTTATTCATCGTGTGACTCTGAGGAGAGTCTTTTAATACACTTAAATTTAGGTTCACTTGCTTAAAAATTGCTAGTAACATTAGCACTTACCATATGGGCTGCTTAAGAATTAAAGCATTGTTTCTATACAAAGGTTACCATGTTATTATATCACATAACAATATAATAAATATGTATCAAAATAGATGTTCATATTTCCAATGAACAATCTTTTTTATACCTTACGAGATGACGCAGAACATTTCAAGCAAATCCTTGGAAATTGCTGGCAACTTGTTAATTTTTCAGATGATATTAGGTAACAGATCAGCACTGTTACAAGACAGTATGTGCATTACATCATACGGGGAATGAAGGCAGTTGTTTTCATAATTCAGGTGATAGACACCTTCTGCTGTATTAGAAACCAAACCCCTCAGAGCTGGGATGACTTGGCATGAGGTAATCAGGGATGTTTTGATGTTTGCCTTCTCAATGGCCTCTACTGGTTGAGCAGGTTACATAGCTAGTAACTTGGTTAAGACTTTTGTATATCAACTTTGGTTTTTAGACTATAGACAAAGCTACATGCATAATATGTAACTCCAGAGGTGCAGGAGGCCCCGGCACAGCCAGCCGAAGAAGGTAGCACATTCCCTGTTTTCCCTTACATCCCATTATGATCAAAGAAAGCGGCTGACATGGTGGAATGTTCATTTTGCAGACATGACGTATGCACGTGTAATTTCTGAATCAAACAAAGGAAAAATTCCTGGGCCTTTTATGTGCATTTTTCTTAATATGATCACAGAATCAGAGTTAGCCATTTAATCCCAAACGAGACATGACCTCACTAGGGTTGGTTCCTTGACTAACTTTCGGAGTTCTTCACAACGACAGCGTGGATTGCATTGCTTCTGCGCTCCTGTCTCCTAGCCTACGTCCAGGATTTGTTTGAGGTGGAGGTATGGGTCTTCTACCAATGTTTTCAGGGCAAACACCTGTGGAAATTTCACTGTCTTTGTCACAAATGCCATTTACTGGCCAGTCTGGAAACGAAGAAGGGAATAAGTTACCTTGTTAAAATTTTTCAATCAAAAAGTGTTTGTTATGTTTCGTGAGTTTCATTAAAACTTAGAGGAGCAGGTCATTAGAGGGAAGTAGGATAATCTATTGGGAGCATCCGGAACGCTTTTTCACAATACACATATGATGTTAGATTCTTTTATTTTAAGTTTATTTACATATTTTTGAGAGGAGGGGGCAGAGAGAAGAAGAGAGAGGATCCCAAGCAGGCTCTGCACTGTCAGGGCAGGGCCTGATGCAGGTCTCAAACTCACAAACCGCGAGATCATGACCTGAGCCAAAATTAAAGGTTGGACGCTAGGGACGCCTGGGTGGCTCAGTCGGTTAAGCGTCAGGTCATGATCTCACGGTTCATGGGTTCGAGCCCTGCATCGGGCTCTTTGCTGACACCTAGCTCAGAGCCTGGAGCCTGCTTCAGAGTCTATCTGCCTCTCTCTCTCTGACCCTCCCCTGCTCACGCTGTGTGTGTGTCTCTCTCTCAAAAATAAATAAAAACATTTAAAGTTTAAAAAAAAAGAGTTAGATGCTTCACTGAGCCACCCATGCACCCCTGATACTAAATTTTTGACAAAATGTCACCAAGAATGGTGACTTCCCTACGATGCCTATTTTGAATGTTTTCCCATTCTCTTTAAATCTCTAATTCTGTCTCCTCTACCCACTACCCCTTTACTTAACCAGCAAATAAAGTCACAAGCTTCTTGTGGGAACCCAACAAATGGGCTCAATCACAGCTGCGTTCATTCTTTCCTGGGAATCAATAATCCTTGACTGCTTCCCATCCCTTTACTATGCAACCACTCCTTTCCCCTCCTCTCCTTCCCTGATGGATTTCTGATTCGTGCAGATTCAGACAACCAAGTATCTCTCCAATCTGCTCCCTTTGCTTTATTCCCCTGGGTTATGTAATACCTTCCTTACTGCCCTCCCTCTCAGTTGTCTGGACAATCCATTCCCACCACCACTGCCAGACTATCTTCTCTAAAATGCTAATTAGATTGGCTTCCTTCTTTGGTCAAAACCTTTTAATTCTCCCTTAGAATAATCTAAACTGACCAGATACTGCTCACTGCTTCAGTTCCATCTAATCTCACGCTTCTCCCCATCCTTGATCCCATGATTAAACCAAATAAGCATTTTTATTTTTCCTGCTAATGCTTATTCAGTGCTAACACCGTTTGTCTCAACCAGTTGCATTCAGGATGAATAGAGCACGGGTGTAAATTACACCCTTGGGGAAATGTGACTCACAAGTAACTACTGCAGAGTGGATTCACTGAAGAACAAAAACAAACATATCCATGGCTTTTAAGAAAGTAGGAGCCTATCCAAGAGTAAAAAAAAGGCTAAACATGAAAACAAGTTTGTTCACTGTAGAGTTTTAAGTTGAGTATTTATAGAGTTTCCTTAATGCATGCTAAGGACTTAATACACACTTACCGAATTATATGGAAACATTTAAAACTTTAAATCATGTTTTACAGTATCCCTCTTAACAAGCCGGCAGTTTTTAATCCAGTTTTTTTTTATCCCATTCCATTAAAAAAAAAAAAACAATTTAGTGGTATATATAATTAGGCTTAGTGGTATATAATAATTACTTAATGGTGTATATAATTTAATGAGAATGTGTCCTAATACATCAACTTTGCAGTTGATTTTATTTTCAGTTTTATTTCCAGTACTTTACTTCATTTCCAGTGCAAGCACCATTTTTTTTTTCTGTTCTGACCCAAATATTAGAAGTTAGACGGATGCTCTATGATATGGTATATTCCCCCATTCATAGAAAGTTTGATGTTAAATCTTGATGGAATTAGACCTTTGAAATAGAATTTCTAGTGCAGTCTGGACTGATTCTGGGCTGAAACTCGACTGATTCGGGGTCAGTCAAACAACACACTTCAGTAATTATGAATGAAAATATACCACATATTAACAGAGACCTTCAGGGAACAACCAGGTCACGGAGCAGATCTAAAACCTGGGTCATCCCCCAGTGCCCTGTGGGCCCACCTCCTACCAACTTCACATTCTATGCCACCACGTAGATGGAGTATTTCCACTATAGAAATTGGCAAATTCTACCAATCTGTCCTTTTTTTCCTCAGACAGCCGATTAAAATTTGCCAGCACATGATCACTTATAAATAATTTGGCTAAATGTCCCAGCAGTCCTGGTTGACACTTGTTGTCTTAGTGACTCATCATTTCAGCCTCTGTCCCTAACTCTTACACTTTCAAAAGTGACAAATTAAATAATCACTGTGCAGATCAGGAACAAGTGGAGGCTTTGAAGATTTTTCACTGGAAGAAGTGAAGACTGGGTTAGAAAGAAAGAAGCAACTATAAGATGCTTATCTTATATTATGTGAAGAACTTGCCCTTGGAAGTGGTACAAGACCTGGTGTTCAGAGGCACAGCATGAGGACCAGAATGTCTTGGGAAAGCTACAGGGAGACACATTTTTATCTGAGCTTAAGGAAGGACTTTCTCATTGGTTCAATGAGTCATCATAAAATAGGAACAGAAAATGCGTGAGCTCCATGAGGTCCTTGTCAATGAAAATGCGCAGAGACCAAGTCACCTTGAGAGGATTTGGAAGGAGTCAAGCAATGATTTCTTGTTGCGTTAATGCCTTCTCAAAGATTCATGTTTTGAGTTGAATCCTCCTGACAGTATTTGACTTGGACATTTCGGCAACTCGCAGGGGGTCTTTGCTGGCTAATGTGTGAGTTTTGAAGTTGGTACAACAATCAGTTGGAAAAATAATTCCTTCAAATTCAGACCAAAAAAATAAATGACCCAAACAGAAACCTTATTAAACCTCATGTTCAATTTTTTAAAAAAGAGTAATTATCACTAATTTGAGAGGAAGTACGTGCTAACCAGCTTACACTGATTTATTTCTGATTCCAAAGTGATCAGGACGCTCTACTCTAGCACAGTTTGGCCAAAGAGAAGAAAATAAGTCAATGAATTTCATATGATTTTATGATTCTAAAGAGTGGGAGAGGGGCACACTGTTTAGTATCAAGGACTTTAAGCACTTTGTATCCTATGGGAGCCAGAGTTAGAATAACAGATAGCCCTTGGGCCAGTAAAAATGTTACCTGTGAAAATTGTTGGGTCCACCTGAAGGTATGGTTTCAGCAGGGGCTGAGGCCGCAGGAAATAGTCTACAATTGCCTACTGACTCTGGAAAGTGCAGTTAAAATAAACAATTCTGTCCTTTACCTACTGTCTATATTATATCACACAGAAGTCAGACTTTTTCTTCCCTATTTCAAACGTCCTTACTAAATAGTCAGTTAGATCATCATATGGATTATCACGATTATCATAAGAATAGCTTGCAGGGGTTTTCTCCAAGACCAATGCCTCTCGTTTGCACATTTATTGACATCAGCGAAGAGCTACACGAAATAGATGTTTATTACCTTTCATTTATAGATGAGGGCACAGAGGCACAGAGTGCCCAATAAAGTAGCTAGAGACAGCTTCTAATCAACGGAGTGTTTCAAATCTCAGCTCTAATCAATATGTTGCCTCTTACTTTAAAAGGTAAGAAATTGAACCAATCTTAAGATGATTCTCTGTAAACCAATGTTAGCACTCATTCTTCAGTGAAAATGTGTTTTATTCCTACCCATTTTCCTAAAGTCTGCCTTTCTTCTTTTGAACATGTATTTTCACAAGCTTTGAGACAGGGCCTTATTAAAGTTGATGTTACAAAATACTGTATCCTTTAATTCACATTTTATATATGTACCTTCTTCTTAAAGCATTCACATCTCTTACATTTTGTGAAAGAAATGACATTCACGTGTTTTTTGAGTCCATATTCTGTTATAGATTCCATTAACTAAGAATAAAACTCATCGACCCAGTTCTTCGAGTCTGAGACAGTGATTCTCACACAACCTGGAGGTGTTCTCCCCGCCCCCCCAGGGGACATCTGACAATGTCTAGACACATTGTTAACTGTCACACTGGGCGTTGGAGTCATATTGGCATCTAGCAGACAAAGTTTAGGGGTGTTGCTAAACACACTATAAGTATCGAACATCCTCCCACAACAAAGAAATTACCTGGCTCAAATGCCAAGGCTGAGAAACCCAGGTCTAGGGTATTCTACACATTTAAAATAATTCTGTCGAGGATAGTCCATGAACCTCTTCAACAGTACTATATAAAGCTATATAAAAACTATACACATATAAAATTAAATCTATTATTAACATATTAGCCTGTCCATTTAAGTAGACTCAATTAATATGTCATATTTTCTTTTCTATTCTCAGAAGTTTGAATAGTTTATAAAGGACACGGTTTCATAACTTAGTCTTAAATGTGACTCTTGAGGAAAATTATTATAATAGCAGATTTCTTGTTACCTATCCATTCATTTTTTTAAGTTTGTATTTAAATTCCAGTTAACATACAGTGTAATATTAGTTTCAGTACGCCATACATCACCCTGTGCTTATCGAGACAAGAGCCCCCGCTTCCTCCCCATCACCTATTGAAACACACTCCCCACCCATCTTGGGTAACTGTTAGTTTGTTCTTTGTAGTTGAGTCTGTTTCTTGGTTTGCCCTTCTCTCTCTTTCTTCACCCTATACATTTGTTGTTTTGTTCCTTAAATTCCACAGATGATTAAAATCATATGGTATTTCTCTTTCTCTGACTGATTTATTTAGCTTAGTATCATACTGTCTGGTTCCATCCATGTCATTGCTCATGGCAAGATTTCATCCTTTTCTATGGCTGACTAATATTCCATTATGTACCACATCATCTTAGAAGAATCCATTAGTTTTTTAAAGACTAAAGTATGAAGCATAAACTGCATACCAAGCAATGTTCTAGGTGAACAAGTAGTTTAGGATTAAACTATGATGAAGTTGTAGACCAATGTTAAGATTATTTTGGTTAATGTTTACTGAATAGTTATTAATGTGGGATTTATATTTCCTGTGGTTTATTTATATCATTTTACACAATTATAAAAACAGCTTTTATGTAAGATGAAATTAAGCAAACTATTTTACATAAAGTAGGAAAAAATAGGAAAGAAAATATTGAAAGAAAACAGCTGAATAAATTATTTGCTTTTCACCCAATTAGTTGAAACGGGTGATTAGTATTATATCATGCACAAAGCAGACCCAACTATTGATCCAATAACAGTGTTCTCTTCTCTTCCTATGATTTTGTAATGAAACCCTAAAATCAAACAGGATAGCATCTTCTTCAAGTCCCCCCAAAATACTTACTTGTAATGGAAATGACACACACGATTAATTGTAAATTATTTATTTATTTATTTACAATTTATTAATTGTAAATAAAGACATTTACTTTATTAAAAAATCAAGAAGTTGGCAACATATTATGCAATGAATTATAGCCTCTCCCATATTCAAATAGAAAACAAAAATTCTCCCTGAAAAATAAATTCCTCCTCCACTTATATCCCTTTCTATCCATCACAGCATTTTTCTATTCCATTTGACAGCAGACCGCCCTACAAATGGGGTAAGTATGGTCTCCACTTCCTCCCAACCTGTTTCCATTTGTTCCTAATCTAATCAAGCATTTAGCTCCAGAACACCAATGAGACATCTTTCATCAGAGTCACAAGTGACATCACATTGCCATATCCAATAGCCAACACTTTTTTTTTTTTTTTGAGAGAGAGAGAGAGAGTGGGGGAAAAGGGCAGAGGGAGAGAGGGAGGAAAAATCTTAAGCAGGCTGCATGCGCAGCGCAGAGCCCAATGTGGGGCTCCATCACATGACCCTGGGATCATGGCCTGAGCTGAAAGCAAGAGTCAGACACTCAGTTGATTAAGCCACTCAGGTACCCCCTCTAATGGTCAACTCTTTGTTCTCATTCTGACCATCATTAATCTGTGATACAGATAACTGATTCTCTTTTCCTTGTTACATTTTCTTCACCTCATACCACATCTTAAGGTTTCCTTTTGCTTCGAACAGTTCACCTCCTCAGTCTCCTTTCTATGATCTTCTTCATCTTCCCAACCGCAATTTGGGTGGGCTGCCCCAGAGCTTAATCACTGGAACCCCTTTCTTTTCTAACTATTCTCACTGCTTGTCCGGTCTCACCCCTGTTCCTGGTTTTAACTACTATATACGTACTGATAACTTCCAATCTTAGATCTCCATTCTGGATGTCTCCCCTCAACTCCAGAGTAAAATATTGTTTACCTGGCATTTATGTTTCATTGCCAGAGAGCATCTCCAATTACCTCAAGGAAGCCTCAAATTCAAAATTCCTTCTCTCTCAGTTCTGTCATCTCAGGAAACGGCACCAGTATTCACTCAATTCCTTATAAATTGAGCGACACTTTTCATGACTAGTTCGTTCCAAAATGTAAGACTTCTCAATAGGCAAAAATGGACATTGAGTAAGAAGCGTATTTGCTCCCTGCTCCCAGATGTACAAGAAGCAAATCAACAAGCCAGAAAACAAAACCAGAAAAAGATGTAAACTTTGCCTTGGAACCACGACGAAGGATGTCTGTGGCCTTCTAGGGGCACACGCTTCCTTGGAACCCAAATGAAATGACTTTGGGCGAGAGGCTGTTTGCCTTAGGTGTAGGATTACATAGACAGGGTGTGTGTTTGCACAGAAACATCTTTATTGCGACAAGAGAACACCACGAAGAACGCCCTTGAAGAAGCTATAAGAGCCCTGGAGGTGACAGGGACAGAAAGTCCAGCCTTCAACTTAGGGGGCTCTGGGGTCATTTTGCGATTTAGGGAGGTCCTTGTTCAACAAGCTCACAAAGCTCTGATCAAAAGACAAAGATATAGACGGGCAGCGGAGGAAGGGTATTTCTTCTTGATCCTTGTTTTCTGTAAGCCACCATTGGCAACACTGTCTACTACGTGTAGGCATGGGAACCAGTTAAAGAAAGTGTCGATTCACCAGAGTGAGCTGAGAACTCACTGGCCTTTGTGTGCGGTGAATGTGTCCGGAAAGGCAAAGAAGAGCGAGATTCTCCTGTGGGGTTTCTCATCTCCATGGCGGTAGGTGCTGACGGCTTTAGAGAGCAGGAACGAGCAAGGAGAAGTGAGCCTGAGATGGGTAGCTGCACTGCTCTCGGGAGACGAAAAGGACACGGGGTTTGGGTCTGAACTTCATTATCTGTAACTAAGGTAAGACCATTGGTGGGTTGCGGAGCGATCCAAGCCTCAGCTAATTGCTTGCCTGCCCTTGAGTTGCATCTTTTTTGCAAGTATGTCTGCTAACAGGTGCCTTTATGATGATTCTTTTGGCTCTTTATTGCTGTACCTTCTATGGGTGAGAATAGTCTTTTTTTTTTTTTTTCTTCTCCCATGTAATCTCTGGGGAGCGCTGCACCAAACAGATTAAGAATGTGAGGGCCACTTATAGATCGGTTAAAGGAAGTAATGTTCAGAGAGAGACTAAAAGCGTGATGACTTAACCAGCTGAACATTACTTATTGACGTGAGACCAAGTGGAAAAGGATGCGTCTTTAGTTTCCTGTGGAAACAGTCTTTCATAAAACCATCTCTTTTGTACGTCTTTGTCACTCTTCCACTGTTCCAGAGTGACAACAAAGTGGCATGGAGAATCAGAAACTCTGTGTTAAAATACACTGTCATTGATTTGTAATTCATTGCATCCTTACACCTATAATTATATAGATGGAAATGCCTCAAAGACTAGGGTAGGAAAAGCTGCAAACAAGTTAGCTCTGATAAATAATAAATTCTCAAACAGTGAAGTCTGATGAGGTATAAAAGGACTGGGCTTTCTAACTTTTAATGTTTTGCTTCTACTCCATTGTTGTCTTTCAAATTGCAATCTGGACCGTTGCTATGGAGTAAATAACATCTGTTACGTTCCATGCCTTTGGCTTTCCGTGTCACTGGTGGAAGGAACAGAGAGACTGAGATAATGCAGCTTGTCTACCTGGAAATTCCAAGATTGCAGAGACGCAGGGCCATGGGTTTAAACATAAATGTATCTTATTGATGAAACTCCTTAAGCTTTCCTTTTAAAAGCCTTCCCCCTGCCCCTTCTTTTATTTTTTGAGCCTTGACATGATCCTGAGAATTCAGAGGGAGCTAGGGACAATATTCTTGGAGGTTCTGAAAGCCCATAATCCTGAAGGTAGAGCCCAAGCTGGATGTCTATCAGAAGTGTGACCATCCCAATTTACTTAGCTTCTCTCTGCCTCCTTTTCAGAAGTGTTTAATAATGTCTGTCTCTTAGATATCACTGAATCTCATTCGATATGCTATCTGGCACATGGTGAGCACAGATAGCCCAGAGACGATGGTTACTAGCTCCGTGGTAGAGAGGAGGGAAACTGATGTAGACATGATAGTGGGTTAATAGCTAAGCTCAGTGTAGTATCTCATATGGCTCCACTCCAAGGAACATAGCACTTATTCTCAGCCTTGAGAAAACCACAGTCAACTGCAGTTTTGTAATGAGGAAGGTAGACGACTGTTGCAATATTGGAGGTAGTTCGGGCAATCTTCACCAGCCTCGACCTGCTTCTGACATGGTTTTCTGACCAGCACTATTGAACTTTTTGGCTCTCAGACATCTGAATTCCATCCCTGGGCCTCACCTTTCTGATGAGCCCAATCTCTGCAGGCCAGCTAGGTAGGGGAGGTCAGGGAAGATATGTTGGGCTGGCATGGGGAGGTAACAAGGATCAACAGAGCGATGGGGCCAGGACATTCTTTTGTGTATACATAGTTTAATAAAGGTGAATAAATATATTTCACAATTTGATCTCTTAAAATCAAAACATCTGCCTCTCTCAGTGTCACAGTGGTGGCTTTGAATCAGCGAAGGCAAAGTTCCTAGTCTGTCCAAGTGATAAGCTTTAGGTGAAAACTACTGGCATTTATGGGACACCTGCTATTTTACAATGCTACCTGACTTAATTCTCTTAATTACCCTTTTTAAAGGGATGGGGATCAAAGAGGTAAAATCACTTCTCTTAATTTAGCTAGGTACATGAGATGAGATTCAAAGAGAAATCAGTCTGACTCCAAAACTCAAATCTAAATGATTAAGGCAAAGAGGTTATTTTGTTTGTGTTATATAATAATATATCTGGAATTATAGGTTATGATAAGAACCTGATAAGGTCCTTCTGAGACCAGACCATTAAAACCTGAATTTGGTTCACATACAAGAGATAGTCTGCCCAGTCTCACAGTGGGACTCAGGGGCACCCTGGAACACAAGAGTAAACTGATCCAGGAGTATCTCTGGCCCTTGGAAACTTCCCTGTCAGCCATTAACTGGGGTTTTCTGTAAATTTTTGCTAAGCAAAATCCATGACCCAGCCTGAATTTCGTTTTTTGTTTGTTTTGTTTGTTTTTAAGTTTAGGGCATACACAGAAATACAAAATGAAACTAGGTATACCTGAGTGGTTCAGTCAGTTAAGCGTCCAACTCTTGGTTTTGGCTCAGGTCATGATCTCATGGTTCGTGGGATCAAGCCCCTCATCAGACTCTGTGCTGACAGTATGGAGCCTACTTGGGATTTTATCTGTCTCTGCCCCTCCCATGCACATGTACACGATCTCTCTCTCTCCCTCTCTCTCACACTCTCTCAAAATAAATAAACATTTATTTAAAAAGACGATGAGGGGCACCTGGATGGCTCAGTCGGTTAAGTGCCCTACTTTGGCTCAGGTCATGATCTCACTGTTCGTGGGTTCGAGCCTCATATCGGGCTCTGTGCTGACAGCCAGCTCAGAGCCTGGAACCTGCTTCAGATTCTGCATCTCCCTCTCTCTCTGACCCTCCCCCGCTCACGCTGTCTCTCTCTCCCTCAGAAATAAATAAAACATTAAAAAAAAAAAACAATGAAAATAAAACAGCTAAAATAAAGAGTCAGTGCAACAAACAAAAAACATGAGTATGATCTTTGCTGTTGTCATGACAATATGGCTTATAACAACTAAAAAAAAATAGAAGACTCAAGTGTCTTTAGTGGGATAATGAGGTCTTTCTGACACTTTTTATCTTCTTGGACAGTCTTTCACCACCATTCATCTCATAGTATTGGAGTAGGGGGTTATCAACTAGTTAATGAAAAATAACATAACATCAACTCTTTAAATCATTGTGAACAAAAGAGACCTTTAGAGCCTAAGAAATTCAGGAAATGTCTATATATTCTTCAGGCTGATCATCCAAATTCTTATCATCCAAATTCAAGACTTCACTCAATTTTTAGAGATACTAACAATGAAAATATTCTTCTAGGGGCGCCTGGGTGGCTCAGTCGGTTAAGCATCTAACTCTTAATTTCCGCTCCAGTCATGGTCTCACAGTTGGTGGGATCAAGCCCCCCATTGTGTTCTGTGCTGACTGGCAGAGCCTGCTTAGGATTCTATCTCTCCCTCTCTCCCTCTCTCTCCCTCTGCTTCCGTCCCTTGCTCGCTTGCTCTCTCTCTCTCAAAAATAAATAAATAAACATTAAAAATATTATTCTTGTCACGGATATTAAACCTGCTTCCCTATGAATCTCCTACCCAGAGTCCCCTCAGGCCCCCTGCGGCTTCACACAGCCAGCTCCTTTCTCTCCTGATGAATAGAGATGTCCCATCTCTGTATTCAAGCCTATGAACCATGTGGAGCAGGGACATGTTGTAATGATCTCAGCACATCTGGCTCACAGTACAGGGGTTGCAGTTGGTGCTCAGCAAAGGTTCTGAACACACGAGTGTGTATTTTCTTTGATATTTTCTTCTCCTTCTTCCTGTGCTCTACTTCTTCAGCATGATAGTGACTTCTCTTAAAAGGCAAGATATCCAGAGTCAAATATGACACTGCAGATAGGAAGTATCTCCAATTGAACAAATGTTTGGGACTTTCCTTGGGAATTCTGTGTAGATGAAAACCTTTTTTGTTGAATCTTTGCCTTGATTTTCTGAGAAAGATATATTTTTAAGCTCCTTTATGGTTTCCTGCTGCTCCTCTTTGCTGGTTTCTGGGCTTGGGACTGATCAGCTTTGAGGGAAATCATTTGCCTAAACGTCCCTGATGTGAATGATTCCAAAGGATCCAATGATCCCTAAAGCTAAAGGCATTGACCCTACATGTGGGCCCCTCTGCTCCTGGTCTTGTCATCGGTTAAATCCGTAGAGCACCCAGGTAGCTCTAAAACATACCTTATGGGACTCTCACAGTTATCTCTGCTCTGAACCTGTGCCCAGTCGTTGTCACTGAATTTCCCCTTTTCCCCCCTGAGATGAGGTCCAGAGACTGACTTCATCCTGATTCTCTTTCTAACAGCTTCTCCTCTCATTATGACTTAAAACTTGAGTTGTGGGAGGAGATGAATTTCCTACAGTTTTGTACCCCCCCGCCCCCCGCCATCATTTACTCTCTGTGGGACCCTAACTAAATCTAACGAACTAGTTAAGCTTCAGTTATGTGTTCTGAAAATGGGATGATGCTGATCACTGGTTGTCAGAATTTGGAAGAAAAGTAAACAGATTCATGGGCATGCAGTGCCTGGCACTTAAGTCGTGTTCCACACTCAGGATTGTATCTGACCCTTATCCTTTCTCAGTCTGGAACCCAGATCCTGAACCCCAGCTCCACACCTAGAGCCAAATTACTCTTATATGTGGAATGTTTACCTGCCTGAGTACATACATGGCCTGTTCTCACTTCCCTTACATTCACCACCTCTGTTTCTGCCTTTCTTTATTGTCTCTTGGTCTCTCACTGGGTGGCTGTTAAGCTGATTAACTGTAACTCTATACTCTCTTCGCTGTCTTCCAGCAGCTCATCTGAACTTGCGTTCTGCAATTGCATCGCTAGGCTTACCTCCAAGCACACCCAATGCCCCGCTCCTAAGCTTTGACCTTAGGAGTCTGCCCATTATATTGAGGATATCTGCACATATCAGATTTGATATTTAGAAAGGCATTGCTATCTTCTCCCTATTAAGTGTTCATGGCCATTTGGGGTGACCCTCTCAGCATCCTGGGCCCATGTGCTGAGAGCAAGAAGCTTTGACAACTTATTCCACCATCTACGGCTTGGTCAGCCTTGGCTAACACTCTCAAGACTGGAAGACTCGGAACATGCTGTCATTCACCTGCAATGTTACCAGATACCTCTCCGCAGTGAAAGGCACTACTTCTACCTAAAAACTTCTGGACTGTAATGGCAATATACTCTTTAGCCTTATGGAGGATTTTTTTGCAATGAAGATGGAAACGTGTTGTCTCCCCACCCCAATTTTATATGGTTTTGCATTCTTTTATGAGATGGTCAGTCAGGTGTGGCCACAAGAGCAGATGGCATCAAAGCTGAAGGAAACAGGCTCTCAAAACAGGAGGTGCACCACACCACACAGGGCCACATAGGAAAGGCACCAGGGTGATCAGAAGACAAGAGTGAGGGGAAGGTCTGGTCCTTGACCTTTAGAGGGGTTTGTGTAGAAAGACAAGGCAGGACAGGATGAAGAGTTTAGGATTGGCTAGTTTAAATAATTTTGGCGGGCTTTGGGCTATGGGAGAGGCCCTTAGCTGCTTTATATCTGGTCCTGAGATGACTAAGGCAGAAGAATATTGGCTCCTTGGGTCTACGGGCCAGATGGAAGAGATATGGCTCTGCATTAGCTAGTTTTATATCAGAAACAAGGTCCAGGCTGGGTCCTTCGCCATCTCTAAGAATTGGCTAACCCTGGGAGGGGCAGTCTCTCCCCAGCTGGAATGTTGTGTTTTTGTTTTTGTTTCTTTTGTTTTTAGGATGTCAAGATATCAAATACACAGACAATTTAAAAATATTTACAGTGCATACTCTTTCATCTCTCTGATGTGACCTGACAAAAGACTCTCCTCAGTCATCAGTTATGGCATGAATTTTTCTTTTTTTTACTGTTGTCTCACTACCACTGACAAAAAAGCCCCTTCATTTTGGGTCCTGCTTCCCTACTGCCCATATCCAATAATCGCCATTATTATGTGAGAACATAGATTTCTGATCACAGTTTGAGAGTGTCTGTGAGGAGAACAGGCCCATGTTCTGTCTCCCCCAGTGGAAAATGGCCTTTCCTCAACTTACAGGGATTCATGAACAATCTAGAGCATGGGTGGAGAGGAAGAGAAGGTGTTAATTTTATAACTCACAGATCAGGAACCAGACTCTCTCTCTCTCTCTCCCTCCCTCCTCTTCAGCACTGAGCCTTTATGATTAGGACTGATCCCTCTGTAAGAGGCAAGCTACTGGCTGCACAAGGAATTCATACCAAAATAAGCCTGTGTTCTTTGGATCCAAGCAGTAGGAAGCTTTATCCTCGCTGCTTTCCTCAGGATGCTCTGTGACATCATCCACACTGGATTGTTTTTCCCTTTGTGTTCAAACACTGGCTTCATTCCAAAGGGTGTCCAAAGCCAACAAGCCTTCTCTCAAGCCCACCCATTGGCTGTGTAATCTCACAATTGGAAACATTCCTATCCATGAAAAGGCAGCGCCCAATAAACTCTCACTGACAGCATTCCCCAACCCCCCACCCCAGCTCTGAGTTTCCTTTGGCCTCTTTCCTTGCTGACACTTCTTAATGGGTCCATTAGGTGGGGTTTTGCTGGTTGAAAGTCACTTATGCTTGTGTATACTGGTGTGCACATCAATGTCTGCTCTTATCAGTAGAGTGGGAAGATGTATCTCAGGAAAGCTTGAAAACAACCACCGGTGCTGAAATTGTTTCCCTACAACCCTGGCGTTTGGAGTTACAGGAATAGCATACAATCTCCTTAATTCTGGAAGATCTGGTTCGAGCCTTAGATATAAAAATATGCATATCCAAGAGCATAACATTAACCTTTATGTACCATTTATAATCCAGTTATGGAGACTTGGGCTGAAGCTTGCTTCTTTAATGGGCAACCTCATTTCTCTAAGCCTTGGTTTGTTAATTTGCAAAACATAAAAGATAGAGTAAAACTTGTTTTTCAGGATTGCTATTAGGATTAGGAGAGGGTGACACAGCATCGAGGCTTCAGCATTGAGCTGAAAATCCAGTGGGACTGGAAGGAAGACACGGGGAGCACATAGAGAAACCTTGACTGGTATCACAAATTGCCTATGGGTGGGACCTTCAAGGTTGCACCACACTGAGCTCTTAGTGGTAGTCTTGGTGGCTATAACTCTTTAGATAGTTGAGATTTTTTATAAGTACTGTTTTATTGAACAGACAGTAAAGGCTCTGTGGGGAAAGGGACTAGGGAAATATGCCTACAGATGGGCAAGGTCACAAATCCCAATGTGTTGTTTCAGTACAAAGAGTGTTCTTTGATTCAAATGACTGGGATAGAGGTCGTGAACAGCACTGCTGGGGAGAGGAGGTGGGGATCGGTTTTGTTTGATGGCACAGGCATAGGCAGTGTGTTGTCAAGGCAAGCCTGGTACCAAGACCCCAAGAACAAAGTGCAAGTTCTGGGTTGGTGGTGCCAGAGAGAAAGAGGCGGGCTCTTTGGTTTTCACAAGATTTTAGTGCCACTTCGCCAAATATGAATGACTAATAAGACAAATATTCCCTCAGCCTATTATGTTTCCATTCTTAAATGTTTGTGGATATGGAAGCTGGCATGGACATTTTCATAAGTTGTTGAAAGTCCGCTGTTGAGGATTGGTTGGTAATTTTTTTGTGCAATGAGGGCATCCAATCTATCTTTCTACTGGAAAGTTACATAAAACTTGGAAGTTCAAATGCCAATGATGTTTACATTTCTCAGTTAAAACGCCAATATTTCTTCCTCTGCTCCTAAACTCTATGAATGGAAAAAGCTATTTTAGTTCATAGCATATTCTTTCCATTAAGATTTTAAACTTCTGCCGTGCTGCCAAGGCTCATCTGTTGAATGAGTTTTTCATAAATGTTATCTACCAGACATGGATGCAAAGTGGCATTTTTATAAAGTTGAAGCAAAAGGTAATTATATTACCAGAGAAAGCATTCTTTTCCATCCCCTCCTCCAGTCAGTGTCAAATAAAGGGAGACCATGTTGTCTACGGTTACAATTGCATGAATAATTTTTAATAAAATCAGTAGCTAAAAATTGTTGAATTTTCAAAACATATTGGAAACCTTTTCACATATAGCTATGCTGTGTACATTCCTGGCTAAGAATGAATTTTGATTTGGATGTGGGAAATCTATTTGTTCAAGCCAAGCACCACTTAAATTTCCATAGGCAGATTATCTGCTGGATGAATTAGCCCAAGAAATTAAAAATAAAAATTCCTAAACTGCCTTTTGCTCAACTGCCCAGAATGTTCCCCTTGATTACATCCTGCCTGTCTGATAGCTTGAATTCAGGGAACAGAAAAATCATTTTAATAGCCTGTAAAGTACAGAAATGGGGCATTCTTTCCAGAGCATATGATTTATTCCAAGCCACATGCAAATTGGTTTCTCCTTGCTTTCCTTCTGTGGCTTATCTGTAGCACCATCTTCCTTCATTAGCCTACAAAATCAAGAATTGACCACAAAAGCAGAATGCTGGGAATGCACCTTTGCACATTAAATGCTCGGAAAGGTCTCAGATGCAACCACCTTTCTTTACCAGCGACAGCATCATGCCACGTTGTTATTAATCTACCACAGATGCCTCCACTCTCCAGTGGGTTGTCTTGACAGAATGTCTGTGGTGAACTTGGCAAGATGGAGCTCCTCCAAGGCAGTAACCATCTTCATAATCCTCAGTAATAGCCCTCACAATGCCTCAGATAGAGTTAAATGTTAATTGAATAGAAGAATACACAAAGGCTCTTTCCACCATCTTTTGCAGCTCACTGTAGGCATTGGTGTATTTAGATAAGCGATACAATCTCTTACAATGAAGGCTTAAATATTTTACCCTGAGGTTGAAGAGAAAAGCATCCCCATCTGCCCCTCACTGAACTCTCTAGTGTCCATCATGAAGAATAATACACGAGGGATGGTATCACTTTTCCTTTTAAGAGAAGTATTGCTAATTTGGGTCACCTCTGTTTGTATAGGCATTCATAGATAATAGTATCAAACCTTCCTACTCAGGGAGGATGATTCATTCTGCTTCCATAACACTGCAGTGGAGAGAGAACTATAACCGTTGGAGAAAGTATAGGAAATGAAATACACGGAAATTTGAGAGTCTATCAAGGGCACTAATTTCCATCAGCTACTTAAATCGTTTATTATCTGTTGTAAGTGGCAATGTTTTTTTGTCAAGTGCCCTTGAAAAGGCACAGGCTAATAGAAAGCTAATCTCGTGTGATAGGCAACACACGGCTTAAGGCATTGCCTCAATTGGCTACCTGGATCTTCCCAGAGAGATCTTTTGTCTTGTATTTTAAAGACCTTCTCAATTTATCTGCATTCACAAGGGGCAATGGAAATTAAGATAAGAACCAGTAACAGTTGCTTCATTTCTCTCCCCAAGGAAAATGTCCTGAGTTTTCATTCTGACAGCTTAAAGTAGAAACCCAATCATTTAAAGGTTAAAGAAGTTGTAGACACTATCCAGGGGGATCTACTGGCAAAATCACATGTGTGACTTCAGTGATTCCCAGCAGACAGAATAGGCTAATAAATAGATTCTCTGTAAATTTCCAAAGAGGACAATTTGCAGGCAGTTCCCACAAAATTGGAAAATACCAACAGAGATAGGACTGGGTTTTCTGTTGGAATACCATAAACACCGAACCCGAAGAAGGCCAAAAGTCATGGCACATGTTTTCCATAGATTACATTTGTTTTGGAATGAACTGTTAAGTTCTGCCAAAGGTGACTCCCGAATTAGACTCTTATGGGAGCCATGAAAGTTCAGTCAGAGGTAATGGCACTTAGAAATCGAGGTGGGGACACCTGGGTGTCTCAGACGGTTAAGCGTTCGACTGCAGTTCAGGTCATGATCTTAGGGTCCATGGGTTCGAGCCCCATGTTGGTTCTGTGCTGACAGCTCAGAGCCCAGAAACTGCTTCAGATTCCATGTTTCCATCTCCGTCTGTCCCTCCCCTGCTTGCGCTCTGTTTCTCTATCTCAAAAGTAAATAAACATTAAAAAATATAAAAAAGGAAATCAAAGTGAGTGATTAGTACATAATGACCCCAATTCTTAATGATACTTGTGGTTTTTCTGGGCAGCTCTGTCATGTCTCCCTAAAGGTGATGTCAAGACAATTAGATGCTAGAAGGGAACTTTCAAATAAGTCTGAGAAATTGCCAGTCTAATAATTTATCATTAAAAAGAAATGGCAGCTTCTCAATCTCTCTCTCTCTCTCTTTCTCTCTCCTTTCCTCCTCCTTTAGACTTACTTGCTAGAACTATAGTCATAGCTACAAGCACTGCAATTAAATACTTATTAAGAACCAGCACCAAGAAAGGAGATTTGGGAACGTGGCTTCATTTAATCTTTATAGAAATCCAATGATTTGCATTTTTCAAATGGGCAAGGCTTGAGGAGAACGAGTAACTTATGCACAAATGCACGGTCTCACTAATGATCAAGCAGACATCTGACCTCAGACTCAGGTCTGTGAAAACCCAGTGTCTCGATTCTTAAAACATTAAGGTAGTAGGTTTCTATCTTGAAGATGTAGTAGAACCAAGCGGGGACAGGGAGACGGGAGGGAAGGGAATCAGAATGGTTGGGGTGAAGCCCAAGGCTCTGCAGGTGTGAAGGTCTCCCCCAGGACTGTGAAGCCTGGGGAGGTAGTAGACTACACTTGAAGAAAGATGGTTATGCTGTTCTGCTCACCGATGTGCCTTAATGAGGTTTTGGAGTTCATGAAAATGAATTATTAAGAGCTGGCCAGGGCTGCCTATTTAGGCAAATCTACATCATAAATACCTAACTGCCCTTCTCAAATTCATCCATTTCCAAGGACCGTTTCCTTGGGTCTTAAAATCTAACAACATGGGCCTTAAAGCAGTAAAGTTGCAAAATAGCACAACTTTTAACATTTTCTTTCCAAAGTTATTGAAAATATTAAGATAAAAGAGAGATGCCTAAAACAGACTGGTATACCAGGCCAAGAAATGAAGGTATTAACGGTTTAATATGTTCTGGAATGGGGAAGGGAGAACAGGGGGCACTGGGAGGGAAGGCGGCGTTTGATGCCTGTTTAATTTTACCTCGGCTGTACGTAGCCCCGATTTGTTACCAACTGCTTTCATGATTTCTGCAATCGGTCTCCCGTGGCCAAATCTGACCCGACTCCCTCTCCACCCCCCCTCCTTGTTTTAAATGAGATCTGGTTTTACTTAGATGAATGAAATGTCACTATATTTGTTTCTGTGTATTGTTCCAGCAAAAATTACAGCGTCGATGTCTGACTTGAAATGTCTGTACGACTGTCTGCCTCCCTGGGCTATTTATAGCTGCCTTTTAAAGGCCCTAATAAATGCTTTTAGATTGCTATTGGTTTTCTTTCCCTTTGTGGAGTCTCAGAATTGATACACTTCAAAGTCCCAACCGAAAATACCTGTTTTCTTTCTTTCTTTGTGTGTGCTAAAGTTATGTGTGTTCCCTATAAAATGTAAATAAGCAAATAGAAGGAAAAGGAGGAGAAAAAATAATCACACCAAACAGAGAGAGACACAATTAACATTGTATTATATATCATTCTGTCCATTCTCCATTTTAAATGTATTTAAAATAAATAATATATATATATCATATATATATATACATGCCATACTATCATACAAGCTGTTTTACAGCCCTGGTTTTTTTTTTTTTAGCCCTGTTTTATTTTTTTTCTACCAGACAATATGTTTCACATTTTTTCTGTCATTCTCTTCCATCGCTTTTAATGGGCACATTAAGAGTAATGAGTAATGTTATGATTGTACCATTACCTATGCACCAATCCCACATTTATTAGATGGCGAGGCCATGGCCAAAATTTGCTACTACAAATAGTTGTACAAATTAGCCATCTCTCCATGCTCACCCACGAGCATTTCTTTAGGATAAACTGCCACTGCCAGAATTCTTGGATCAGAGGCTGTATCAAATTCATAGATTGTCAAATCAGGCCAATCTACCTCCAGAAATAGTTCATATATAATATATATTATATGTGAACATATCTTTAAAATGACAGTATAATAACAGGCATCTGTGTTAGGGGAACCACATTTCTAATAATTCAATCATGGCTTTTAACAAATTTTATTAAACGCTTTTTGGTGCCAAGCTTGATCTTTTTTTTTTTTTAATTTTCCCCAACTCCAGATTTCCAGAGTCCTGCAGCATTGTTATGGCCATTATCATACTGAAATAGGCAGTTCGAAGGAAGCTGCTCACCTAAAGTAAACAGGACAATTTTTTCTTTAAAGTATGTGTGAACTGGCAGCTAGGATGGGGGAGAGGCGAGGCAAATGGAAGGAACTGAGAGCTGATGTTTGCAGAATTACTGGTGCTGATGTTTTCACACTTCTAGGAATGCTGATTCTTTTACTAGAACTAAAATCTCCTTAAGGATATTGCATTGTTCAATTCGCTGTTAGTTCATACCTACATGCCTGCATGTTATTCTAGCTGCTGAGGACACAGGGGCAAATAAGACAAGCTGATCTTTTTTTCATGGAGCTTACAGTCTATTCCGTTGGACCATCCAGCCAACAAACATGCGATCAAGCACTAGTGGCAAGTGTTTTGAATTGAAAATCACATGACCGATACAGAAAATAACGATGTGGGGGAGGATTTTAGTTTATATCCTCCTCAGATACGGCCCCTCTGAAAAGGTGACATTAAAGATGAGACTTCGGCGATGATAAATAAGAAGCCACACAGGCAGAGAAGGATGTACAAAGGCCCTGAGGCAGGAACACCTTTGTGTGTTAGAGTGGAACTTAGCAGGCTTTTTCTGTAATGAGTCAGATAATAAAAATGGTGGCTCTGTGAATCACATGTGTCTGTTGGAGCTACTCAAGTCTGCGTTGATAGCCTGACAGTAAGCAGCTATAGACAATGTTACAAACAATGGTCTGAATGTGTTCTGATAATACTTTATGAAAGTGAGCAGTGAGCCAGATTTGGCCCTTAGACCATATTTTGTGGACCGTTGTGTTAGTGAAAGAGGGAGTCTCAGGGATGTTAGAGAGTCTAAGGAGGAGACTGGGGGGGAGTAATTTCAAGAGGTGGGCAGAGTCAGAGGAACATGCTGCGTATATAACACAGATTGTGCAAATTACTCTAATTGCAATGGGAAGACTGGAAAGATGTTGGCGGGTTTTAAGCAGGGGAGTGACACAGTTTGATTTTATTTTTCAAAAAGAGTAAAGTGCAAGGGCAGGAAAAGAAGATTTCTTAGTGATCCACTGAAGACATGGTGGTTTGGACTACCAGGAGATCTGATTAGATTTAAGATCTACTTTTTTTTTTTTTAAGTTTCTTTATTTATTTTGAGAGAGAGAGAGAGAGAGAGCACGGGCAAGAGAGAGCAGAGAAGGGACAGAGAGAGAGAGAGGGAGAGAGAGAATCCCAAGCAGGCCCTGTGCTGTCCATGTGTAGCCCGCCCGCCACGGAACTTGATCCGGCGACCTTGAGATCATGACCTGAGCTGAAATCAAGAGTCGGTCTCTTAACTGACTGAGCCACACAGGTGCCCCAAGCTCTAGTTTGAAGGTGCGCCCACTGGCCTTGCTGCTGGTTTATGTCATGGGAGTAAAAAGAGACTGATTAGACCATACTCTTGCCTCTGGGAGATATTTTTAAAGCATAGATGAAACTGAATTCTCACTCTGTTTTCCCTGTTTCAAGTAATGAAAACTATCCCTGGGTAACCCAAGCAGGAGAAAATATTATTGAAGAGATAACAGGTAGTTTATAGCATCGAAGGAAGTATGAACAGAGAAAGGCTCATATGAGCCAAAGCGAGAAGCAAGGCAAAATGAGCATCTTATCTCGGGGACTGTCCCAGTCAGTAGGAGCTGTGACTTGTACCTTTCTCTGGAGAAACGTAGATGTACCACCTCACCTCTTGCCTCAAATAATAAGATCCAGTAATCAATTACTTCCTCAGGAGTCAAAGACTTGTTTGTGAAGTTCTGATTAGTCACTCCAGGGTCACGTGACTCTGCTCCAAGTGCCCTTGAAGAAACACTGTGGTAATAAGTGGCTTCTGCTACTTCCACGGGCATCGTCCTAATCCTAAACACCAACGCCTCTTACTTGATCATTGAAATACCTTCCCAGTTTAGTTCCCACACCTGCTTTCAAATTTCTCCAACCAATTTTCCACTGGACAGCCAGAGTGGTCTTTTTAAAAACAGAAACCTACTTGTGCTGTACTGTTAGTTAAGCTACTTTAAT
This sequence comes from Proteles cristata cristata, assembly GCA_017311185.1. NCBI lineage: Eukaryota > Metazoa > Chordata > Mammalia > Carnivora > Hyaenidae > Proteles > Proteles cristata. Next base: position 422,387 of record JAESUZ010002577.1, read on the forward strand.
CACTTTCATTGCTCTTGGGACAAAGACCCAAATCTTTAATTCTACTGACTAAGTCATTTATGCTCTGTCTCCTCTCTCTTTCCAGCTTCATCTCCCCTTCTCTTTGATTTCAGTTCTTTGGAAACCATGCCCTATGCATCCTTGAGTCACAGAGCCTTTGCAAATGCTATTCCCCTGCCCGGAAGACTCTTTTCCCTTTCTTCTCATTTAGTTAACTTGTATTCATTTTTTCATATGGGAGCTCAGATATCCATCTCTCCTGGAGTAGATAAAGACCCAGAATTGGAAGCTATTATAAGAAACAGAGGAGAAATACGCATTCAGATTAAGGGCTGACAGAGTATAAATAAAGACAGCTTCCAAGATGCTGATGTTTTACATCATGTCATCTATTCCTTATGAAAAAGGTTTTGAGAGTCAACTATTGTCCCTATGTTTCAAATAAAGAAAAGGAAGCTGAGAGATATTTGTAAGATGCTGATATCATGCAGCTGAGATGTGGTGGAACCATGCATGATTAGAATCCAAATGTTTGATTCCCATACTCTTGTCCTTTAAGAGAGGGGCCATAATATGAAGCTTGGACTGGACCCATGGTGGCAGGAGAAGGGGTGTTTATATTTCAGGTTAGAACTATCACTCTGGAAAACGTGGCAAGAGATGAGTTAGAAGGCTGTTATGTAGACCGGGTAACACCAGGTTTTTACCTGATCAGGAAAGCCTCACTGTAGCAATAAAATGCAGATGAGTTCCTGTAATGATAGGTTGTTCTGAGAACCGGTTCTTAAAATTAGCTTAGAACAGAGGGTGCAGCAGCCAGACTGCACCTGTAAATAGCGAAAGCCTTAACAACTAGGTAGTGACTACGTCTCCAACAAACAAAATACAGCAGAGAACAAGGCCTGGGTTGAGAGGTTGAGAACATTCTTACTGAAGGCCACAGGCAGGAAGTGAAGAGCACGTTCTCACTTGGATGTCAGGGGGCATCAGATGCTCTCTGATCGCCCTGGGTAAACTGCACCCTCTCTCCTTGCTGTGGGCTATTCTCTCTGAGTTAGTGCTCCATTTTGCCAGTCCTCAAATGGGCATTTCACGTAAGTGGGACTCTCACTAACTCCTAAAAGTGGGTGGGTCTGGCACACAGTAAGAGTGCAGTTAAAAAATAAACAGTGAATAAAGGACAAAACAAGAATGAAAACAGTCAGCAACAAATTCTCACTGGAGAGCGTTAGAGGCCACTGGGGAGCATGACACATTAAGGTTGGACTGTGTTCTTTTAAAGGGACGTAAGATCTCATGACAGCCAGCTTCTGCAACCAGCCCTGACACAGCTCAGAGAAGCAACCTTCTGAGCAGGCTGGTGTCCAACCAAGACAGGGATGGGCTGATTATCACGATAAGAACAAGAGAAACCTTCAGAACTATCTTAGTAAAACATGCCCATACCTTTTAAGACAAAAAACAAACACGATAACCACCTTGTGAATGTCTTTAATCTGTTGACTTTGCTAAGCTTGTCGGTCTTGTTTCTTTTAGCGTGGTTGCTCAGAGGAAATAGAGATACAATTTTTTTAAGCAATGCATTTTTATAATTAAGTTGAAAGTATGTGCACGCTTGTATATGGGAGTGTGCATGTGTGTTGCGGGTGAAGGGGTATGTGTGCTCACGTGTGTGTTGAGGACAAGGAATAGGGAAGTTCCCCTTTGGTGACAGTTGTGAAAAGGAAAGGAAACAGATCTGGTCCCTGGAGTTTTGGGGAGCTACTGGAAAGATGGATCATTGGCCCATGTAGCTCAGTGATAGGAAACAATGGTGCCATCCCTGAACTAAAATAGAAATGTCTACTGGGAGCCAGATTGTCAACCCTTCTGTCAGGCAAGTAGAAAGCTCTTAGACAGGGTTCAAGCAGATATTCTGATATTTTACAGAGAGGGAAACTGAGTCTGTATAAGTTTCAGTTATCTTATACAGATAAGCAATAGTTATCTGATCATTACCATGAGTTTGGCACAGTAAAAGATTGCTTCCCATTCACTATCTCGATCCAACTCACAGTAACTCAGTCACATAGGTGCTCTTATCCCCATATCATGCATGAGGACACTGAAATTCTGAGGAAAGTCACTTTCATAAGCCACCCAGGATATTGGAGACAGACCTGGAATTGGAGTCTGTCTCCCAATTCAGGATTTCTCTACAACACTTTACTTCAGACTCTTGCTTATTAAGATCATTTACTTTTTAAGGCAGAATAATTTTGACTTAAAATTCTTATTTAAAATTTTTAAAAGTTTATTTATTTATTTTGAGAGAGAGAGAGCAGAGGAGGAGCAATGAGAGAAGGAAAGAGAGAGGGAGAATCCCAAGTAGGCTCCACACTGTCAGCTCAGAACCTGATGTGGGGCTCAAACTCACAAACCACAAGATCGTGACCTGAGCCAAAACCGAGAGTTTTGGATGCCTAATCAACTGAGCCACCGAGGCGGGTCTGGAGCTATAATTCTTACTGCTTTTGTATCACCTTAACATCTAGAAAACAGGGAAACATAATCCCAGACTCTAAATTTTTCCCACTTCTTCACAAAACACATCATTTTTGGACATGACACATTTATGATTAGGATGTAGATATTATATAAGAAAAAATGGGCTGTCCAGACAGATTTACCAGCAAGGTTGTAATCCCTGACTTCTATTTCTCCCTCCCAAATCCAGGATTCAGTCCAGTTGTTTGCTCATAGCATAGCAGAGTCCCTTTCCTATCTTAAACTGGCACAAAACTTTCTTAAATTGACTCAAGAGAAAGTGTAGAGTTCTCTCAGGAAAGAGGTAAAGTCTTTCATCACTGAGAAATTGGACGGTAGAAGTTTGAACAGAGAGGTCAAAGACAGAAGCCCAACCCGAGACTTGCTCTGGGGATGAGAAAAGCTGAGGAAAAACAGGAGAATGCGATGGAATGTCAACAAAGGAGAAACTTTGAAATCTGGGAGATGAGGAGTCTTTGGAGAAGTCTGGACAGTATCTAGTGGGTTCTGGGCGAAGCAGGTGTCCAATGGCTGGATGAAGAGCTCCACCAAACTGTCTCTGATTATCTTCAGAGGATCCCAGCCTAGAGAAGGCTCTAGCATAACTCTAAGACAACAAATTGTGGAATAGGTTGTGAGCAAAATAACCTAGCTTGTTTGGGTTCTGTCCTATCCCATGAACTCCATCTTTCTTTCCTCCTCAGCAGCCAGGGCCCACCCACAAGTGCCATCTGACTACATGTTCTCTCACTACTGCCCACGGCCCCCTGTTTTCCCCCCTTCACATACCACAGAGCTGCACTCACACCTGTCTCTAAAAACAATGACCTGCGCTCAGAATCTAGGGCACCCTTTCTCTCCTTTATTCTCTGCCTCATTGGCTTTCATGTGTCCACTGATATTTATTTCATCTAATAGTCTCCAGGAAAGTAATCTGATTACAGATGACCTCACATAAATCGTGGACATGCTAAAGAAGGTACTTGTTACTATCAAAGGCCAGGGGCTTTAATAATTGAACTTCACCGAAGATATTTAGGACATTCTGTGTGGTATATTTCAAAGCATACAAAGACAATTCATATCACTATTAATATATTTATATTAAGTAGATGCTAGAGATAAGATTGAATTTTACTTTTATTGACTGATTTATTTTTTTAAATGTTTATGTATTTTTAAGAAAGAGAGAGACAGAGCATGAGTGAGGGAGGGACAGAGAGGGAGGGAGACACAAAATCTGAAGCAGGCTCCAGGCTCTGAGCTGTCAACAGAGAGCCCAGAGGTGTAGGATTCGAACTCACAAACCGTGAGATCATGACCCGAGCTGAAGTCAGACGCTTAATAGACTGAGCCACCCAGGCACTCCTGAATTTTACTTTTAAAGTGACATGGGATTAGAAACTTTTAACCAGTTTGGTGTGCCCTCACCATGCTAATGAAAAGTTTAAGTTTGAAGAACTATCTACAAGAGCAGTTGACTAGGTAAATAGCCGAATTTGAGAGACTATGGCAAGATGGCAGAGGGGTTTCTTCAGAATGGGTGAGTCTGACTGAAGTCCTTCTGCATATTGAGAAAGGGGGGTCAGATATGCAGGATGCTCACTTTTCTCGTTGCAGATATTCCCTGTTATGTGTACAGCCTATTTGAAGTATGCTAAACCAGTAATAGTATCTCCCTGAATTCATATAAAGATCTAGAACATGAAGGACTAAAAGCAGATCCCACTACTCAAAGCTTTTTTTTTTTTTTTTTTAATGTCTCAACTTAATATAACGAGTGAGGTTTAAAAACAGTCGCTGTCAGGGGCACCCGGGTGGCTTAGTCGGTTAAGCGTCCGACTTTCACTTAGGTCATGATCTTGCGGTTCGTGGGTTCGAGCCCCGCGTCGGGCTCTGTGCTGACTGCCAGCTCAGAGCCTGGAGCCTGTTTCAGAGTCTGTCACTCCCTCTCTCTCTGACCCTCCCCTGCTCACTCTGTCTCTCTCTCTCTCTCCTAGAAATAAATTAAACATTAAAAAATATTAAAAAAAATAAAAATAAAAACAGTCGCTGTCAGGATCGTGTCTGCTGACCCCTCCAACTTTCTCTCTCTGGGTCGTCTCTGTGGTGTGGAGAAAGTTGTTATGACTTGACAGAATTCTCAGGCAACAGCCCACCATCCTGACCTGCCTTGCACGTTACTCTAGTTGCTTCTATAGGAGAACCCTGTGCATGACAAAGAAATTGCCATCTCCCCCCTCCCCCCTCTTTTGTCATTAATCTCCTGGCAAATAATTTGAGTCTGGTATAGAAGGGGGACCTCAGATTCAGCATTTCCTTCTGAACTTTATATTCCACGATTTTGTCGTTACGGTGCTCAAATTCCTATATTTAATTTAAAAAAGGAAAAGAATCTCACAACCAATGAAATAGCCACCATTAGTTTCTAGAGAGCAAGGACAACATGTAAAAAGAAATACAGAACTAGAAACATTGCAAATGCTTTTTTGTGATGGAATGGAAGGTGATGAGATGATTATGAACGCATGGAGGCATTTTGAAAGCTGGGTTTTCATCCTGAAAAACGCTGAACGTTACACATAGAATATCCAGCCAATCAGCAAGTCTTATCCTCTATTATTTAATGACAAAAATTGGGAAAGTGCTCAAATTAACACAACATATGCAACAAGAGATTAATAAATACTTTTATTTGGTCATTTTGACAAAAGGGCATCCATAAAATTCTTTGCTCATTGGGTAATCCGAGAAATGGTTAAGTGTCATTGAATTCATTTGTTTATAATCTGGTATGTAGCCTAAAAGAAAATCCTCTTGGGGCGCCTGGGTGGCTTAGTCGGTTAAGCGTCCGACTTTCGCTTAGGTCATGATCTCGCGGTTCGTGGGTTCGAGCCCCGCGTCGGGCTCTGTGCTGACTGCCAGCTCAGAGCCTGGAGCCTGTTTCAGTCTGTGACTCCCTCTCTCTCTGACCCTCCCCTGCTCATGCTGTCTCTCTCTCTCCTAGAAATAAATAAAAATTTTTTAAAAATCCTCTTTTAGAAAATATATCATTCGCAGGGTTGAACAATCAATGAATATATGAATAAAATATAGGCATCAGAATCTGAAAGCTTTTCTTTGGATAAGTTGGAATGAGTGATCAATTCAACATGGTGGGCCATGGCAGGGGTACAGGACATGGTGGGTTTAGGGCAGAATTCTCACAGCTATAACTTGTCTCCCTGAAATTATTCCATTATTTAGAAATAAATTTTCCACATACTCAAATTTGCTCCCTTACAGCTTGTATTAATTGAAAATGCATTCACCAATTAGCATGTTGTTGAAGGTGTTTTTAAAATAGCATGTTTATAACAGCCGTTGGCACTGCTGGACTTGAACTGCATGCCATTTCAAATAAAAACCTTTTTTTTTTTTTTTTTGGCAGCAGAAAAGAGCAGAGTCACACAGTAGCTCTTGATTTATGAACTGTGCTTTCTTATTCTCAGACTTGCACAGGGTGTGCGGTTCCCTTTAAGGAGCTGGGTTGGGAGTATTTAACAAGGAATCGATTCTATCTCTCAATCTACTTTTTAATTTGCAATCATTTGTGCCTTTGATTAGAATTGGTACCATTCTCATGCCTCCAGTGATCAGGTGAGAGAATGGCGACAGCAGCTTCTTCTGTTAGTAAACTCATTCAGATAACAAATCACACAGGAACCTAGATATGTGTTGTGAACAAAATTTGTGGAAATGTTTTACATTCAACATTCCGGTAAGCATTTTGTCAGCCCTGGGTCACATCCTGAAATTAGACAATCCTCTCCCCCCAAAACCCGACGAGGGACAAAGGAGGGGATATTACGATCTGAGGGACGAGTGGGCAGAGGGCTGAGGCTGGCAGCATGTGGATGGACAGAGAGAAACAGGTACGCGCCTTACAGGATATTTTGGCTGAAAGCAGAGTTCATCCTCACAGTGGTCTACGAAACAAAGTGTTTATTGTGAAGTGGGCCTGATCCCTGGAGAAGAAGAAAAATGATTCCTATTGACTGGAAGGAAATTAACTCTTTCCTCCCTTTTGCAGGGAAGATGTTGGATAAGTACCTAATGATCAATTTCCCTCGTTGGTTTCGCGGGGAGGGGTCTCAATATCAGCAATAGTGTTTCATTTCACTGCATTTTCTACACAGCGGTGTGGCTGGATTCTCTAGTGGGAAGTCTTTTCTCCCCCTTATCCTCCTTGCCCCCGTCTAGCACAGGCAGATTATGGGGAAATCATATTCTAATAATTAATAAACCATTAAATTGGGCTGCAGTGACTTTTTCTTTGGCATAGAAGTAGCTAAAGGCCATTTAACAATGAATTTTTAAAACTTACTTTCACACTTGAGCTGGGAAAACCACTGGCCTCTTCCATGGATGCTAAAAGCGATAAGAACTCTATGTTCTTTCTACCTTGATCTTTTAAAGATTGAATTGGGAGAGGGCAAAATGATTTCGCTTACAGCTGCCTGTGAAAAATATCAGGAATACATACCAGAGCTAGAGAGAGGGGTACGATTGTAGTAAGCTCCCTTTAAGAGGGAAACAAGATTAGAACTTTGGCAAATTTTCGGCTTTTTTCAGAGGGAAAGAGAAGAGATTGTAGTGTTCACAAAAAGAAGAGAGAGAGAAAGAGAGAGAGAGAGAGAGAGAGAGAGAGAGAGAAGGAGAGGAAGAATGTCATGAAACAAAAGCAAGAAGCAATTTTATACCTTTTTGAAAACTTACCTGGGCGTGGTTTTAACTCCTCTGGGGTTAAGAATTTTTTTTCCCCCTCTTAAAACTAAAGGGGCCAGGAGAAAGGACTGGAATCTGAAATAGAGTCCCTGTCAGTTCTGTTCTGTCCTGGGAAGTATACGAGGAAGAAGAATCTCCGTGGAAGAGGAGGCAGCAGGCAGCAGGCACTGGAGGTGGAGGTGTGCAACAACCAGTATGTAAGTTTCATGTTAGCATGAAGGTAGCGATGACTCACTGCATCCTTCTTTGTAAAACCATCTGGGGGCACCTGGGTGGCTCAGTAGGTTAAGTGTCTGACTTCGGCTCAGGCCATGATTTCATGGTTCCTGAGTTCGAGCCCACACCGGGCTCTCTGCTGTCAGGGCAGAGCCTGCTTCATATTCTCTGTCTCCTTTCTCTGCCCCTCCCCTGCCTTGAGTGCACTCTCTCTCGCTCTCCTCCAAAAATAAATAAAATCATTAAAAAAAAAAAAAACCTGACGTAAACAAAAGCTTATAAGACTGTTATTCAGATGCCTGAGTTGTATTTTGCCTTTTTACATTACAGACTGCTTTGATTTCTAAGTGCCCTTGTACCAGAAGAGTCAAACACATAAGACTTGTTTATATCAGGTCAGAAAAGGTAGTGAGGCTTCATTTGGGATAATCATAGTGTTTGCCCAAGCCTTGTGCAGATATAAAAATGCTATTTTCTCTAATTGCATATTTTGTTCCTGTAATGACTGAGCTGAATTCTAAACTGAAATGAGTAATCAATACTGAATGTCTCTGCTGTTCAAATGAAGTCATCACCATTTCAGATGGCATAAAATTGCTTCAAATTTGGCAAATTGCTACAAAGGTGGAAATTAAAAGCTAAAGCTGAAGAGTATTTAATTTTCTCTCTTGCAGGTTTTAACTGAAAACTTAAGTCAACAGATAGTAATAGACCTCTTACTATCACGAAGCCCACCTGGCTGCTTGAAGGACCTCAGAAAGAATGAGCTATTACGGCAACAGCTATCCGATTGTAAACGTGGACCCCAAATACTCGGGCTACCCCCCAGAGCACATCATAGCTGAGAAGAGAAGAGCCAGAAGGCGTCTGCTCCACAAAGATGGCAGTTGTAACGTGTACTTCAAGCACATTTTTGGAGAATGGGGGAGCTATGTGGTTGACATTTTCACCACCCTCGTAGACACCAAGTGGCGCCACATGTTTGTGATCTTTTCTTTATCTTACATTCTCTCCTGGTTGATATTTGGCTCTATCTTTTGGCTCATTGCCTTTCATCATGGTGATCTGTTAAATGACCCAGACATCACGCCTTGTGTTGAAAATGTCCATTCGTTCACAGGGGCGTTTTTATTCTCCCTGGAAACCCAGACCACCATAGGTTATGGTTACCGCTGTGTCACTGAAGAATGCTCTGTGGCAGTGCTCATGGTGATCCTTCAGTCCATCCTGAGCTGCATCATAAATACCTTCATCATTGGAGCCGCCTTGGCCAAAATGGCAACGGCTCGAAAGAGAGCCCAGACCATTAGGTTTAGCTACTTTGCACTCATAGGCATGAGAGACGGGAAGCTTTGCCTCATGTGGCGCATTGGTGATTTCCGACCAAACCATGTGGTAGAAGGCACAGTGAGAGCCCAACTTCTCCGCTACGCAGAAGACAGTGAAGGGCGGATGACAATGGCATTTAAAGACCTAAAGTTAGTCAATGATCAGATCATCCTTGTCACACCAGTAACTATTGTTCATGAAATTGACCATGAGAGCCCTCTGTATGCCCTTGACCGAAAAGCAGTGGCCAAAGATAACTTTGAGATTTTGGTGACATTTATCTATACTGGTGATTCCACGGGGACTTCCCACCAATCCAGAAGTTCCTACGTTCCCCGAGAAATTCTCTGGGGCCACAGGTTCAATGACGTCCTGGAAGTTAAGAGAAAGTACTACAAGGTGAACTGCTTACAGTTTGAGGGGAGTGTGGAAGTATATGCTCCCTTTTGCAGCGCCAAACAACTGGATTGGAAAGACCAGCAGCTCCACAACATGGACAAAGCCCCTCCAGTCCGAGGATCTGGCACGTCAGACACCAAGGTCAGAAGAAGGTCATTTAGTGCAGTTGCCATTGTGAGCAGTTGTGAAAACCCAGAGGAGACCACCCCCTTGGCCATAGATGAGTGTAAGGAGGCACCTTATCAGAAAGCGGTCTTGACTTTGAATAGAATCTCTGTAGAATCCCAAATGTAGTTTAAATTGTGATCACGAAGGTTGCCGCCCAATCATTCAACTCTGTAGCCAGTCACATTGAGGCAAGTAGTTACACAAAGGGCTTTTAAGGGATGGTATAGCTATGTGCCATAGTGATAGGGGATAAGAAGAGCAGGTTAAATCTGGTAAAGATAATCTAAAAATGACATAGTGCCCAATTGCTTAAACTTTTTTTTTTTTTGCTAGCAAATATTGAATTAGGGATGCTACCTACTTGAATAATCTAAATTTCATCTCCTTTTATTACACCATATACTTGTATCTTCAACAGGAGGTATCATATTCAATAACGAAGGACGGAGGTAGGATACTAGAATAGATAAAAATAGGAAGGAAGATGGGCAGCCAGCATAAACAACACATTTTTAAATGTGTCAAAAGTGATAGTAGTTTCCCCGAAAAGCATCATGTCATCTACCCAAGGTATGCGACATAAGCATTCAGTAGATTGTAACGCTGAGATATTTAACTGCAGTCCCCTGGCAGGTTTGATGCTTGCCCCTCATAGTGTCTTGGTATCAGCAGAAAGAAGTAGTGGCTGTAAGAAATAGACACTTGCCACTTCCCCAGGTAAAGATTGTTGAGTGCTAGAAGCTGGTTTTTTCTAACTCATAGAGCAGAAGAAGAGTAGACATTATTCAGAGTAGTATTTCTCTCGGAAATGCTTTGGTTGACTGCAACAAAGGGCTTTATATGGAAGAGCATAAATAAGGCAACAAATGATAAGGGGGCTTCCTATGCCCACTTCTCATCTTCTCTTGGAAGATCGAACCTTTTTTTTTTTTTTTTTTTTTTGGTGGCAAGGGTGGTGGGGAGCATTATGGAGGGAGGAAAAGGAGAAAGATATTTATTTGTGCCCAAAAGCAGTTATGTATGCTTTCTGTCTTGATCACTTTACAGGACATAAATGACTTGAATTCTAGATTTTAAGAAACTCTTCCATTGAACATGGAACAATCATTTAGATAGAAGATTTTGTGAAATATAATTAATGTGATTTTTATACATATTATTAAATGGATAAGCTAAGTGCTATGGAATTGCTTAAATTTTTGAACATGAGATAAATTTGTATGCTCTGTTTCTGTGTTAAAAAATGTTAATCATAGTTACTTTCAGCTCAATCCCTTATGAGTAAAGAGACACTTTAAGCTTTATAAATTGCAAATTAGTTGCCTTCAGAGTTATCTGTATTTCTTTTCTTTCTTTCTTTCTTTCTTTCTTTCTTTCTTTCTTTCTTTCTTTCTCTCTCTCTCTCTCTCTCTTTCTTTCTTTCTTTCTTTCTTTTCTTACATTGTTGCCAGTTGATAATAAGTATATGCCACAGTTTTTCCTGTGTTTATTTTATTTAAATATATGTACACACAGTTTTTGCTTCTTCTGGAAAAGCTCCCTATCCCCCTCTCTCCATTTAAATTAAAGCACACAAGTAAATTGAACTGAATCATATAGTCTGTGCCTACCAATACAAAGTAAAATATGTAGGTGCATAAAGTGTTTTTCTTTTGTTTTTCTTCTTTCTTTTTTCCATCTTCCCTTCCCCCCTTCCTTTCCGTCTTTTTCTTTTGACTACGAGCAATGAAGTTACTTTCTAAATGCACATGTGCAGATCTTTTATTCCTATTGTTTTATGGATAAGAGTTTTGCTCAGGTCCCAAGTTGTAAAACTGTCCTGAAGCTTAGTATCAGAGATCTAAAGAATGCATTTTTTTCTGTCTTGCTTCAGAAATGCAAAACCCGTTTTTAAAATTACACATGCATTGTAGATTTGGACTTGAAGCAGGGATTATGCAGCTAAATTAGAGTATTACAGTCTACCAAGTAGCAAACGACCACCACCACAACAAATCCAAATGCTCTTCCCCTGATGTTTTAAGCTCATTTCACACACATATAGTTTCATTTCACTTTGTCTTGTTTCCTAGACTCTGCCTAGCTACGATTCTGGTTTTGTTAGTATCAGAATAAATATATCAATGAATACATTCTGCTGTGCTCTGTCTCCACCGTCAAATCTTCCTACCGAGAATAGAATGTAAAATAGGCATTCGCGTGTAACATTTGTCCCTAATTTTCTGTTTAGATTTATAACATACTTTGATGCCCCAACGAGTTACTTAATAATAAAGATCTCAAAGTAATGCAAAAATTGTGTGCCTATGCCTGTATTTCAGGTTAGTATAAACTCTGTCAACATGGTCAGCATTGGGTGCAGAGCATCAAAGAAAGGAGATGCTCCCTTACAGAATTAGAACGTTGGCAGAACTATAAACATTTTTATGGGTTTTTAACAGCTTGTAGAACAGCTCTAACCAAATTAGCAGTAGTGTTTCTGTAAGCTTTGCAAGAAGGCTCCATGCAAAATGGCATTTCTAGTTTCAAATGCTCTGTCCGTGATGAGAAGTAGGTCGAATATTCTTTCTTATGGCAGCTGTGTTCTCCCTAAAGATGAAAGTTTTCAGTGGGCTTAATTAGACGGGAAACACACAGTAGCATCCAGGCGTCCTCTAATGTGTGCTCCCTCTGGGAACAGGGCCCTCGAAGAGGGAGGGAGATCTGGGAGAGAGAAGGACATGCTATTTCATGTACCACTAGTTTATCAGGCACTCTGGCGCTTTGCACACATGCACTTAGTCCCCACAGCAAAACAGTGGGGTGGATATTTTTAATTTCCATAGCATCAAATATCTCATTCTCTGCTTCTTCCTAACTAACCGGTTCCCAAATGGGACAGCAATGTGCCAGTCTAAAAAAAAAATTGCAGCTATGCCTCTAAGTTTCTCTTGCAGGCAGGAGGTGGCAGATGGGGGTGCCCTTACTTGGCTTGGATCTGGCCCATGAGACAGCAGTAGAGCTCCTTGGATGTGGCCTTTAAGAAAGCTCTCTCGCTAGGTCTGAGCTAGCTGATACATGTCCCTTTACTCCCTATATCAATCCTTCTCCCCCAGACCTCCGATTCTGTAGTTGAAGCCGCTGCCACCAGAAGAAGGAAATGGGAACCCCTTATTAGTGAAGTCAGGAAAGGAGGAAAGAAGCAGCTCAAGACTGCAGATCTCCAGACTTCTTCTGCATGAATGAAAATAAATGATGGCTAGCTGAACAGCAAGAAGGAAAGATAGGACAGAAAGGATTAAAGGATCAGTTGGGTCCAACTTGTACTTGAACTTGATGGAGTCCAACTTGTACTCCATTTGATGGATTCAGACTCTGTGGAAAGCACACATTTTCTGGGCGGTTGAGGAAATGCCAGTGTATTGTAAAACAAACACAAAAGAATTACTTTGGGCCTGGAAAGCCCTCTGAGAGAGACACTGATGGCTGAGTGACCTTGATAAGAAGATTGACTAGGACTGCTGTGGGGCTACACTTTATCTTCTTCCTTCCCTCCCCTAGACCTCCATCGGTAGGACTTTCACTAGGGCAAGTGACCAAAATCCACAGAGACTCAGACAAGCAAGATCTGTACAGCTTGGGGTAAAAAAAAAAAAAAAGCAAAACTCTGCTAGTAACTCCACTCAGATCCCCAGTGAGTCCAAACTGCCTCAATTTATTCAAGTGGACTCTAAATATATACCAAGGAATTTAGATCCTTACTTTAGATCTTTGTATTTCTGAGTTGGCCAGGTGTGTCAAGTAGATTCTCTGGGCCACTCTGTGAGCCTGAATAATGAGGCATCAAATTTTACTTGGCTTAAAATATTCTATTAGCTCCATTCATTACAAGCACTAATTCTTCTTTTTGGATGTTCTGCAAGGCATATGTCTAAGCCCCTCTGCTTTTTATTTTTAAGGTAAGGCTCACCTGTGGATTCCAGGAAACTACCCTCCACACCCTTGATGCCTTATAAATCACAAAGCCGTCCCTCAATTCTAAATTTGGTGTGGCCTCTCTTTCCTCTCGCAATTTCATTTTTAAGTCAGCAGCATGACCTACATTCCAGAAAAAAAGAACCTGGGACCCCACATACAGAATACAAGGAGGGACAATGACACGGACACACCAGACGGACCTATTAAGCAGCAGGAAGGTGTTTGGCAAATTCTCTGCAGAAATTTTCCCAGACACGAGCACTTTGAACATGAAAGCTAGTAACTGAGACTCAGTCCTGATAAATCTGTGGGCAGAGAGCAAGTACGGGCTTCCATTTTCCCAAGGAGGCAAAAATCACTGTTGCCAACAAACCATCATTGGTCCTTTTCTTCGGTAAGAAACCCCTTAGGACCAAGTGACTTCCCAAGTTTATCTTGCATGGCTCCTACTTTCCTTAAGCAACTTAATGCATTCCTTTTAGGACGCGGATTGTGACATTTGGCTGAGGGCAAGCATTATCTGTCCTATCACATAACCCTGTGCTGCCCCCTTTCCTCGGGGATGGCCGTGCCTGTGATTCAGGATCTTTTGTGCAGAGTCTGAACGTTGAAGTTGACCCGGCAAACTGTTCTGAAGTTCAACGGATGCTTTGTTCTGAATACCTGGCAGATGTTTTTAAATAAACCTAGCTAAATAAACTATTACCCTTTTGTTGTTTGGTCTCATTGATTTATGCTATTTTATAAATACTGCACAGTAAGAGAATCCTGCATCTAGAGTCTATCTGCCATCCCAAGAAAAAGCAGCTGGACTGAGATCAAGGGTCTTCTAAATAATAATAATAATAAAAAAGGCAACCTGAGCTGGGTAATCACTGAACTCAGGCCCTCGATCCAAACTTTGGAGCCTCTGCAGGCTGCAGAGAAACAGGTTAATAATTTAAAGTTTTCAACAAGCCCAGTGGATGAAAATCCAAACAGATTAAGTCTTGCTCAATTACATGGCCAAGGAATGCTTTTTCTCTATGCTATCATTTACCACAGGGGCCTATAAAACATCCTTAATCACTATCTGAGTAACTTGAACTTGAGACAGACAAAGGCCCAAGAGGTTTAGACCCTGTGAAAACCTCTTTACAGAAAGTGATCAGAAACTTACAAATTTCCACATAAAATACTTAGTCACATGCACGGTGCACTGTGGGTAAAGACTCTTTATTTGAATTCAAAGCACATGTTAGAGATCAATTGTTTATTCTGCTACCTGTTGGTTGTATTTGATACCAGTTCGTGTGGGAAAGGGAGGCCAGCTATAGGGGACTGGGTATGGACACAGCTAACCTCTCCTAGCTGCCAGTTCCACAGTCAAAGACTTTTTGGGTATCACAGAGATATTAGCTCATTTAATCAAATTCTATTTTACATAACCTCCACCTTCGGAGAGGTTATCTCCCCAAAGAGACAGCCGTGGAGGGGCAGCAGAGGAAGAAGACACAACTATCAATGCCCAGGGCTCTTCTGAATAGGCAATGAGCAGTTCTGACGCTGTCTGAGGTTGAGCTATTTTTGTTTCGTAATCATTAATTGGGGAAAGCGATCAATCATTTCAAAACCCCTTGTTAAAAAAGAAGCCCGTTATTTTCTAGAAGGGCTTCTAAACTGAACTGTTACTTGGTCATTGATTATTTAGAGATACAAGAGAGTAAGCAAGGAAAAAAATTATGCGGGAAACAGCTGATAAGAGCCATGATGAGTAATGATGACCTTCTCCAAGATGTAAATAAAAATGATTGCATTAAAAGGGCTCACCCCTTTGCAGGGCAATGGTAATGCACACCCCTGTGCACTAATCCACAGTCACCAAGACTTTTGCCTTGGAAGCAGGAACATTTAGTCCTCTGGCGGGGCTGGCCTTAGGGAATAAACAAACATAATGTGGCATGGGATTTATAGTCCATTAAATGGACACTGTTTTTTTTGTTTTTTTTTAATTTAGTTAATACTGTCAGCACCGAGCCCGAAGCAGGGCTCGATCCCAGGAACTGTGAGGTCAGGTGAGGATGCATAATGCACCGAGCCGTCCAGGTGCTCTTGGACACCGTGGTATTTGAGGCAGGCCCTTCAAGGAAAGGGGGCCAACTTGAGAGGGTTGCATAGATCGGAGCTGACAGCAGTTTCTCATCATATTAATTGTGCAACTTGGGGCAACGTGCACAGTGTTTCTGAGCCTTCGTTGCCCTACCCAGAGTTTTCTCTGCCATATTAAGCTGTCATGAAGAGTTCAGGCTTCTGAAATAGACTACGTAGGCTTAGATCTCATTTCTACTATTTTCTTGCTGTGTGACTTTGGGTGATTTACTTAGTTTCTCTGTGTCCCAGTTTCCTCAGCTATGAAGTGAGGAAAATACCAGAAACCACCTCACTGCCGTTGCAAGGATTAAGTGCAGTAACATTTGTAAAATGCTTACAGTAGTATCTGGCATGTAATGAGTGCTAGTGAAGTGCATGCTATTGTGGTCAGCAGAAAACGCCTCATCTCTTTCAGTGTTTTGCCAATTAATTTACATTACTTGACTTTTGACATTGACTTAAGCCAAAACAAAAGAAGAAGAAGAAGAAGAAGAAGAAGAAGAAGAAGAAGAAGAAGAAGAAATTAAAAGTATCACTTGGTATTTGGTGGAAGGAATATAAATTATTCTCATCCAAATATAAATAACTTGTGTACTATCTTCCCCAAACCACTTTGGATTACGTAAACCCCACTTCTTCTCCACTGTGTGAGGCATCAGGATTCAGTACAATGGTGCTCTGAGAATAAAAATACCACCCTACTCATAAACACAGAAGGCTTAGTGACAGTACCAAATGAAGGAAAAATCAGACTGTATATCACACAGGATACTACACTGTGTAAACTACCTATGAGGCATTGCATTTAAGCAGTTTCAAATGATTGAACCATTTTATAACATAATATTATGATTACATTCAAACTTCTCAACATGTTCCAGCAAATTAAAGGGGCTTTAAGGGAAGCAGGATCCTTAACCAACAATGACTCATCACAACCCAATCAAGCTGACGCTAACTGAACCTGGGAAGCTGCTGGCTTGAAAGGGGCTGGGCCCCATGAATCTGCAAAACACCCAGAAGACTGAGGACCATGTTCATGTGCCAGAACAGACATATGTCCAACTAACTCAGCTGGGATGAAGGAAAAAACATTCTTTTTCTTTAAGGTATGGCATACAGTAGTAGGATGGTCACGGACTTTATGTCCAACAAAAGTGGGTTCAAATTACAAGTGTGTCCGGGGGCGCCTGGATGGCTCGGTTGGTTAAGCATCTGACTTCAGCTCAGGTCATGACCTCACGGTTTGGGAGTTCAAGCCCCGCACTGGGCTCTGTGGTGTCAGCGCAGAGCCAACTTCGGAAACTCTGTCCCCCTCTCTCTCTACCCTTCTCCCTGCTTACACACTCCCTCTCTCTCAAAAATAAATAAGCATTTCTAACTCCCCTTGCCTGCCATGTGAACTTGGGTAATTTCTTCATTGTCACTGAACCTCAATTTCTTCTTAAGTATAAACGTAGATAATAATATTTACCTTGTGAGCCAATTGTGAAGTATACACAGGAATATTTACACACACACACACATGCATGTGCATAAATATGTACAGGCATATATATAGGCATACACATAACTATCTGGCACATAGGAGTTGCTCAATAAACTAATATTCCCTGTTTTCCTTTATATAAATCAGTAATAATAGCATATTTCAAAGGAACTTGAAAGCAAAAGCATTATTAGCTGTAGGATAATAATGCTATATTGTCCCCAAATTATGTTTTTTTGAAACAACCACACTTTCCTTTTGATGTCTAAAGTCAACATTCTATCCACCAGAAGCCTACTAGAATTGATCCATGAATTCAGCAAAGTTGCAGGATACAAAATCAACATAAAGAAATCGGTTGCATTTTTATACACCAACAATGAAGCAACAGAAAGAGAAATCAAGAAACTGATCCCATTCACAATTCCACACAAAAAAACATAAAATACCTCGGAATAAACCTAACCAAAGATATAAGAGATCTGTATCATGAAAACTATAGAAAACCTATGAAGAAAATTGAAGAAGACACAAAGAAATGGAAAAACATCCCATGCTCATGGATTGGAAGAATAAATATAGGTAAAATGTCACTACTACCCAAAGCAATCTATACATTCAATGCAATCCCAATCAAAATTGCACCAACATTCTTCTCAAAACTAGAACAAACTATCCTAAAATTTGTATGGAACCACAAAAGACCCCGAATAGCCAAAGTAATATTGAAGAAGAAAACCAAAACGGGAGGCATCACCATCCCAGACTTTAGCCTCTACAACAAAGCTGTAATCATCAAGACAGTATGGTATTGGCACAAAAACAGACATATAAACCAATGGAGTATAATAGAGAACTCAAAATTGGACCCGAAAATGTACAGCCAAGTAATCTTTGACAAAGCAGGAAAAGAGTATCCAATGGAAAAAAGACAGCTTCTTTAACAGATGGTGTTGGGAGAACTGGACAGCAACATGCAGAAGAATGAAACTAGATCATTTTCTCACACCACACACAAAAACAAACTCAAAATGGATAAAGGACCTCAAAGTGAGACAGGAAACCATCAAAACCCTAGAGGAGAAAGCAGGAAACAACCTCCTTGACCTCCACTGCAGCAATTTCCTACTTGATACATCTCCAAAGGCAAGGGAATCAAGAGCAAAAATGAACTATTGGGACCTCATCAAGATTAAAAGCTTTTGCACCGCAAAGGAAACAATCCATAAAACTAATAGGCAACTGATGGAATGGGAAAAGATAGTTGCAAATGACATATCAGATAAAGGGCTAGTATCCAAAATCCATAAGGAACTCACCAAACTCCATACCTGAAAAACAAACAATCCAGTGAAGAAATGGGCAGAAGATATGAACAGACACTTCTCCAAAGAGGACATCCAGATGGCCAACAGACACATGAAACGATGCTCAGCATCCCTCCTCATCAGGGAAATACAAATCAAAACCACACTGAGATACCACCTCACGCCAGTCAGAGTGGCTAAAATGAGCAAATCAGAGAACTCTAGATGCTGGCGAGGATGTGGAGAAACGGGCACCCTCCTACACTGTTGGTGGGAATGTAAACTGGTACAGCCCCTCTGGAAAACAGTGTGGAGGTTCCTAAGGAAACTAACAATAGAACTCCCCTATGACCCAGCAACAGCACTGCTAGGAATTTACCCAAGGGATACAGAAATGTTGATGCATAGGAGCACATGTACCCCAATGTTCATAGCAGCACTCTCAACAACAGCCAAAACATGGAAAGAGCCTAAGTGTCCATCAACGGACGAATGGATCAAGAAGATGTGGTTTATCTATACATGGAATACTACATGGCAATGAGAAACAATGAAATCTGGCCATGTGTAGCAACATGGATGGACCTTGAGGGTGTTATGCTGAGTGAAATAAGTCAGGCAGAGAAGGACAGATACCATATGTTTGCACGTATAGGTGGATTAGGAGGAACTTAATGGAGGACCATGGGGAAGAGGAGGGGGAAGAATAGAGGCGGAGAGGGAGGGAGGCAAACCATGAGAGACTCTTGAATGTTCAGAACAAACTGAGGGCTAATGGCGATGGAGGGGAGGGGAAGGGGGGTGATGGGCATGGAGGAGGGCACTTGTGGGGATGAGCACTGGGTGTTATATGGAAACCAACTTGACAATAAACTATTTAAAAATTAAAAAATAAATTTCTTGTTGGTTTTTTATGCTTGTTTTCATTAGTGTAAGTAATTTACTGTGAACTTTCCTATTCTCATGATTACTGTACTAACTGAATTTTATAGGCAAGGTCTATTTTTTGTGTTAGTTTCTGCCTCTTATAAAATCCTGCTTGAATGTGTAACTGTGATATGCTTTTTTACTTCCCATGACAATACATTGACAATTCAGCTACAATAATATCTGTCGAGCTTCGTTTTCAGGGCTGATATTACTGTCTTTTTCTGAAATTGGATCTGTTTTAAGCAGCAAAACTTAAGCATTTAAAAATGTTACAAGTCTGATTTTTTTAAAAGGGCAAAATATTGCTTCATAATTACAACAGCAGGAAGCAAGTAGTGGCATGAAAGATGTGATAACTAAAGTAGAGCCCTAAAATTCTCATGAAAGCCAGCGAAATTTATGACAAACTCACAAAGAGCATCAAATATGCTATTAAATGTTGTGAAATGCCAGAACATGTGATCTATGGAAGTTGGGGAAAAAATTTTCAGTGAAGGATGCTACGAACCATTTGTATCATTACTAAGGTACTTCTTCGGATTGGTGATTTATGCAGTGAACAACTGAACAACTGTATCTGGCCAGCCTGTGTTGTTTCCAGTTGGGAAAAAGTGGCTGCTCTTTTATACCTGCTTGATAACTATAACTTTGATTATAGTATATAATTATATATATATAATTATGTATATATATAATTATATAAATACAACTGTTTGATTATATAATTGTATATATACAATTATATAAATCTAATTCTTTGAGTATATAATTGTATGATTGCAGCATCTTGCTTTCCAGGCACCAGTGGTCTCTGAGTCCCCTGAGCATGAGAAGAGATGGTCTAATCTCAATACCAAACAATCATAAAATAAGTGGACAGCACATTGAAATATTCTGGGTGCTCTTCCCAATATCATGCCTGGTGTCAGACCAGAGAACAAGCCACTTGAAAATAACGTATGTAAACTCACTATAAACTCAAGTTTCTAGAATGGCTTTTGTATTATTGTGTTATAAATAAATATTAGAATGGTCATAGAATGACTTAAACAAAATCCAAAACACATATACATCAAACAATATGTAGTTTTGTTTATCCAGATATGTGCCTTATTATCTAAGTCATTATTCTTTGCTTCAAAGCTTTGGACAATTATTATATGAAGACACCTACTTGTCTCTTCTGAGGTTGGGGGTTGGGAGAAAGCAAAATATTAATGATTTCACAGGCAGAAGGAGGCTGATAAAAAATAAACAAAAGCACTTGCTGTTTTCCCCAAAGGCTAAGGTGATACGTTGGCCTTCTGAAATGCCATAATGATAATGAGACACAGTATTAATAATGACAATTATGTAAAAGCCTCTAGTAATTGCAATTCTATTAGGATGTTGAATATTTTTGGTCACCACTGTGCCACCTTGTGGTCACAAGGAAACACATGTTTTTTTTCCATGAAGTAAATCTATTAAGTTTTTATTTTCTCCCCACGACTATGGAAGGATATTTAGAAGAATAAGTTGGGAAGCACCTTGCCAATTAGGGCTATAAAAAAAATATAATGGGAACCACTCGGATAAGAAACTAACATACACTGAAAAACAACAAATGACATTAACCCAGGCATAGATCCTGTGTACTTGATTACCCCTTGGCTACCCCCGTGTGGATTACGTATTTAGAAGATGAAATTGAAGCTCATTTAGGTTGCCATTCTTGATCTACAACTATAGACATGGAAATCTAGATGATGTCCATTGATAATCTAATTGTTAATTCAGGAATCTATTTATAGTAAGGGAAAGCAACTAGAAATTTAGGTGTGGATCACCGATACTATATTAGAATAATCACATTAATGCATATATAGAAACAGCATAATAAACAGAATTTTTACAATGAGTAAAGATTTGCTTTGTAAATGTGTGTTGCAATCTCATAAGTTGTATGCTTTCAAAGAGTTGTGATATTTGTTTAAATGATTTTTTTTTTAATTTCTAAATTCTACTATGTCACCATTCTGATATGAAGAACAGAGAAAGACAGGCCTGGCCACCTTCTCACAGAGGAGTGTCTACTTGAGACTAAATAATATATTTTGTAACAAATTCAGAAATTTTATGGCCACTGATTTATATTATCAGTGTTTGTCTGACCAAGGTTATAGCTTTTATCATAGATGAAGGTATTAGAAAAAAATGAAGTTCCAAAAATCTGTGATTATAAGTAGTGTGTGTGTGTGTGTGTCTATGTAGGTGTGCAGAGAATGAGAGAGAGAGAGAGAGAGAGAGAGAGAAGAGAGAGAGGGAGAGATGTAAGAGAGTTTACCTAATTCTCACAGATATATTGCTGTCCTAGTATTGTTTTTTTCTTCATCTGTCTTTTGGTTTCTTATATCTTTGTCTTCTTTATACCTATTATTTTCTCTGTATCTATCTCTGTTCTCTGTAAGGTAGTCTCTCTGCATCTTGCTTTCTTTATTACACTCTTTCATTTATCTTAGACTGAAATCCAGAAGGTTGACTGGTATGGATTTGAGTCCCAGCTCTTTGGATTTCTAGTAGCATTCCCTTGCACAAAGTACTCAAACTCAGCTTCCTTATTTGTTAAATAAGGGTAAAAGTACTCATTTCATACAACTGTTGTGACAGTTAATGACTTATTGCATGCAAAAGTGCCTACCATAACACATAGCACAGGGTAAATGGCCAGTACATGGTGCCCATCTCTATTTTTATTGTCTAAAAAAAAGTATCCGCTCTTCATAGTCAAATGCATGTCACCATAAGACATTCTGACGCTGCCTCATTTAGAAGTGTAATGTCACTGTAAATGACAGATGTAGTGCACAGAATTTTAAAACAGAAAAATCTCCCATGTACTTCTCCTCACAACTTTATCACTGAAATGCTAAATGAAATATCTTACCTATAATCATGTGATTATTAAGTAGCAGAACCTATACATGATCTCTCTCTTCTATTTGTACATCTTACCCAGAGTTCATTGCAATGCACAGTAATTTTCCTTCTAAACCATGGCCTTATTTTTTGACTAGTTTTACTTTTCCCCTCTCTCCTTGCCTCCCTGTCTCTGTTCCTCTATCTTTCTATCTATCTATCTATCCATCTATCACTATCTATCATTATCTATCATTATCAACCTATCTCTCTATGTACCACCTATCTATCTATCATCTATCATTATCTATCATCTATCATCCATCTGTTTATTCGCTAAGGCTAGAATGAATGCAGTTAGTGAGATAAAAATTTTCATTTGCAGTACGTCATTTTTCTAACATTCATTAATTCATGTATTCACATATTGAACATCTACCCCATGTCTGGTCCTTCCTAGACACTGTAAAAGTAATGATGAATTAAACAGAAAAAAATTATATTTCTAGGAACTTACAATCTAGGAAGAGAGACAGAGGGCAAAACAAACAAATGAACGAACAAACAACAACAACAACAAAAAACAAACATAATTCAATGCCAGGCACAGTTAAATTGGTATGAAAAGAAAGTAAAGGAATATATACGAATGCAGACAGGGATTGGTGCCATTTTAGTGAGGGTAGTCAGGGAAGGCCTCTCTGTGAAGGTAACCTTTGCTCAGAAATCAAGAAGAAAGAAAGTAAAGCACATGGATTCTTGGGGAAACAGATTTCCAAGCCAGGGCAGAGGCCCCGAAGCAGAAACAAGTTTGACAGTCTAGGGGAAAAGCAAAATTTAAAGAGTTCAGTTTTGGCCACAATGTATTTCAAATGCCTTACTGGATATACCCATGTGGAGAGAACAGTAGGGAGTTGTATATGTGGGTTTGGAGCTGTGGAAGAAGGTCAAGGTCTGAGGAGGGAAATTTGGAAGCCCTCTACATAGATGGGTATTTAAAGGTACATGTTTGCAGGAAGTCCCCCAAGAATTGAGTGAAGAGGAAGATGGGGCGCTGCAACATCCAAACAAGAAAATCATTAAAGGGAGACGAGAATGAGCTGTCCGTGAGGTAGGAGGAAAGACAGATGAGTGGTTACTTAGCCAAGTGGAACAAGTGAGCAAGTGATGGACTGTCAAGTACTACTCAGAGAAAGTGTGAGAAAACAGAGTTGACCTGGGAAAGAATGCCTGAGGGGTGATTCAATGGAGATTGAATGGAGACTCAGAGAGATTAAACGGAGAATTTTAGGCTGAGAAGACAGGGACATCTTTCGAAAGGTTTTGATAAAAAGGGCAGGAGATACATGAAGTAATGGCTGGAGAAAGATACAAGGTCAAGGGAAGCTTTCTCTATTTTTTTTTTCCTCCCCAATTTTCTTCTTTGTATTTTTCTTTCTTTTGTTAGTGGGAGGTGGTTCAGCATGTTTGTGAGCAGATGGGGACGATCCCATCGAGAGGAAAAAATAGACAATGTAGGAGAGAGTGGATAAATAAAGAAGAAGAGGCCTTGAATAGATGAGAAGAGAAGGCGCCCTGTCTACAAGAGGAGGGAAGAGGGCATCCTAGCTACATTCACAGGAAGGAAAACTGCACGCCCAGGTGGAGATGGAGACATGGATTTCAGGCAGAGACCTGAAGGCTGAAGATGTTCCTTCTCTCTGCTTTCATTTCTTTCACTGTGATGACAAGCAAGGAAAGCCGCTGGCAGTCAAGTGCGTATGTGAGGTTTGAGGGAGGCTGAAAATGGCTCCAGCCCTACCCTGAGTGCCCAGGCATGTGATGGACCAAGAAAATATAATGGGGTTGCCAGGTATGCCCCAAGTCGCTTGGAGTCCTGTGGGTATACATTTAAAGTCACAACAGCCAGCCTGTGTGCTTTTTGTCATCTAGAACATTTGTCATAAAATTGAATTCCCAAGGGATAACTAATTTTATCTGCCATGGAAACATGAATTGTGAAGGTCTAGAAAGAAGTGATTAGATCACCATTCTGGCTCAGGAAGAACATCTGATCACGGAAACATACCAAAGAGAAGAAACCCTGGGACTCTATATGCTCTCCTTCCCTCTCTCTCTATTTGGTCCCCGATTACAACCAACTGTGGAAGGCAAGTGTGTGAAGTGCATTGGGACTTCATCCTGGCCCCTGGGTCTGTATACTATTTCACAAGCTTTTTAGGATGCAGTATTAAAGTGCAGTAAAATAGGCTGTGTCAAGCACTTGAGCTAGAGAACCAGGGTCTGTTTTAAGCTGAGGTCTTTCTAGAGCTGGGGCCACCTGGCTGCTGTGGGTTTGTGCTGGAGCTAAATAGCAATCCATTGAGGAACACAATTTTTAATCAAACATTGGTTTGTTTGCATGATAGTTTCACTGTTTATTTTTTTCCACCCGTGGATTTGATTATTTTTCTCGTGTATTTAGGTATAATGTTAAAACTGGTCTTTTCAGTTGAAGTCAGCCCCATCCCCCTGTATCTACTCTCCATTGCTATTGATTTCCTTTTCAATGGATTCTTTCCATGTCCACTCTTTTCTTGGGGAGGAGGGGGACAGATCTTAATGGATTTGGTGCTGCTGTGGTTTAGGATATTCTTTGATGTCTTTTTAGAACAAAGTCCTTTTAACTTTGATTTTTAAACTATTTATTTTTGAGAGAGACAGAGAATGAGAGAGAAAGGATGCATGAGCAGGGGAGGGGCAGAGAAAGAGAAAGAGAGACACAGAATCCAAAGCAGGCTCCAGGCTCTGAGCTGTCAGCACAGAGCCTGACACTAGGCTTGAACTCACGAATTGCTAGATCATGACCTGAGCTGAAGTCGAATGTGTAAGTGACTAATTGAGCCACCCAGGCACCCCTAAGTTTGATCTTTAAATTTACTTTTTGTGCTTTTAAATTTGCTCTTCCAGAGCATGTAGTTAAGTGATGCTAAAAACTAATATAGTGATTTTCAATCAGTTGATAGAATATAAAAACTAGAGAATTTCACTTTTCACTAGAAGTGTTGTAAAGAAAGAGGGTGATGGATTCAAGTCCAGTAATGGCCTTTTAGTGAACACATTAACATTTGTGAAGATATGTTTGGGTGTATATTAGGGCATGCATTAGTATATTGATAAATAGAAAATGTTTAATGTATATTCTTAAAAGTATTGAAAAAGAGGCATTTATGATGTAAACAAAACGCTGCTTTTTGTGGTTGTCATTGTAAGTTCAATCATAATAGTTGCATTAGGGTTGTATTTATATTTAGTTTATAGTAAAGTTGCTGTTTATCGGTAGCCATCGTACATTTGTTGACTATCAATATATAAACAAGAGAGAAGCTCACAAAAACTTGTTGGTATGCTTATTTACAAATAATTACAAAGGAAAAACTCTTGAAAACATCAAATGCACTATATTATTATTTTTTGTATATTTGCAGTGATAGCTGCCATCTAATTAGTTTTTAGAGGAGCCTATATGAAGGAAATTCATAATCCTGTAAGAACATTATGTTGACCCCAAAATCAAGACTGAGATCAAGAGTCAGACACAGGCAAACCATACAAGACTCTCAAATAAAGAGAACAAACTGAGGGTAGCCAGAAGGATGTGTGGGGAGGGAAGAGTTAAATGGGTGATGGGCATTAAGAAGGGCACTTTTCGGGATGAGCACTGGGTGTCATATGTAAGAAATGAGTCACTGAGTTCTACTCCTGAAGCCAAGACTACTCTGTATGTTAACTAACTTCATTTAAATTTAAAAAAAAAGAAAAAATAAAAGAAAAAAAAGAGTCAGATGCTTAACCAACTGAGCCACCGAGGTGCCTCAAGAATACAGTGGTGAAAAGACAGGACATTGTTGTTTTTAAATTCACATACAATTACTTGCCTCGAAGAAAAAAGGGGTGATCTTTTAGCTTAGCATGGCCCAAAGTGGAAATTACAATGATAATGATGATAATAATAGTAATAATATTAACAGCACCTTTCTATCAACCTTCAGAAATCATTAGAATAAAGCAACTATGCACAAACAAGCTGAAAAAATATATAATGATGTCATATTGAATGTCATAGACTGAAACCACCCAGGTCATGGAGAACTAAGATAATAACTCATATTTAACTGTGCTTATATCTTAATCATTTAGACTATATGACTTTCAGATGACTTACATTCATGTGGGAGTTTTGAAAACGGATTATAAAAGTTTTATTTCTAGTAGACAAAGTGAAGAGGGCCAATAATATAAGATAAAATTTCTGCCATTTTAGTTTGGCCAAAGAGATCACAGAAAATTAACTTTGGACAGAACCTTAAGGAAAAACTGTTCAACTCACTCTTCCAAGTTTGCAGAATAAAAACAGGATAAAATAAGATCATTGATTTTTAGTCACAAATTTTTAATAAACAATATTTAACCCCAAAGATCATAGAATCATTTTCTTCATAAAAATATTTAAACTAAATATAAAGGATTTGAGGGGATCCTATATTGTTTGACAGAATTAGTATGACCATTACCATCTAATTAGAATAGATTTTGAGCTCAAATTCCATTGAAATCAATGGGCTGGCATTATTTCTTTTTTACTTTTCTTCCCACAATTTCTTAGGAAATGCAATACTTTATTGGTTTTTAAAAGCCATCATTGTCATATTTGATTTTTCTCCCTGTTGTGTTTTTCTTTAATTGATTCCTGGAGGCAATTCTGAAATTTTTACCTACACCACGTGCTTTAAATGCTAATTGTTTTCTACAGAAGCATAGTCATTATGCTACTATCTGTGTTAAGAAAAATTAATGTCAGATGACAAATCTATGAGCAACAAGCTCCCTAAAAATCAATATTTTCAGGAAGATTTTCACATATTAGGATCTGGCTTTCAGGGTCAATCTGTGGGGCTAGCATTTTATATTATTAATAGTGTGATGTTGGGGCGCCTGGGTGGCTCAGTGGGTTAAGCCTCCGACTTCGGTTGAGGTCATGACCTCGCTGTTGGTGGGTTTGCTCCGCGTCGGGCTCTGTGCTGACAGCTCAGAGCCTGGAGCCTGTTTCAGATTCTGTATCTCCTCTCTCTGACCCTCCCCTGCTCATGCTGTCTCTCCCACTCTCTCTCTCAGAGATAAATAAAAACTTTTTAAAAAATCGTGTGATGTCAAATGGGGGCAGGAGAGTGAATGATACCATGTGTTCCCACCTCACTCCCTTTTAAAGGAAGTATTCAAATGGGCGGAAGTCTAAGGCCCTATTTATTTATTAAGAGTTTATGATATTAAAATAAACAATGTAACTCTTACAAAATAGGATCAAATTAGTCTTATAGGCATGTCTAATGGTGTTCAGGGAGAAAAGACCAAACTTCTATTAATTCTTAGAAATTTTTAGTAAGAATAAGTCTTGACTTTGTCCTTCATTTCCTCAGAATAATTTACCAGGATTTGTGTTCTCTGAGGCTTGGTGGGTAAAAGGTGCACATTGAATTATGTTGAAAATGTGCATTCTGCTTTTTAGTTTTTTCTTGTTAAACCCAGGAAGGAAATTTCGCCTAGCCTCATCAGTGAACTTATATTGGTTTTGTTTGGAACTATTGCTGCATTCACTCATTTAAGCTAACAAAATACAATATGAATCATTGATTTAGCTGTGTTTATAGACAGACAAAATAATTTTTTCCCTAATGAGTATCAAAATTTGATTTCAAAGTCTCTGTGCATTGGAAGAATATTTACCCAATATTCTTTGTAGACACCTCAGCAAATGAAAGATCCAACTGACGTCTTGGCCTTAATAAAGAAGACAAACTTTGAATAAAAAAAGAAATGGCATCTTCTTTTAGTTTCAAAATTATATAGTGTGTTAGGTTTTGTTCTTGATTATGAAATAATAAATATTTAGAGAAAAATGAAAAAATGCTAATACACTAACATAAGAAAATAAAAATAAATTATAATCACCTCTACCAGGTCATTGTTCAATTTTATTAATGTATAATATTATGTTAATAACTATATTATCTTATACATATTTGATGTATGTTTATGACATTAATAACTATATTATCTTATACATATATATGTAAATACACACACATATGCACACACACACACACACACACACACACACACACACACACATATACGATGTTAAAGCTGAGATATGGGAGCCTGACCCATCAAAAATGGCATGGGGCCTGAGCATACCATCTGTGGGGCACCCATCTCCAAATCATTTTACATGAAAGAGAAATAGGTCTCCATTTTTTAATATATTGGTATTCTGATCTTTTTCTATTGCAAGAAACTCCAGAAAATCTGAATATATAGAATTTTGGCCTATTTGTCCATCATGGGTTATTTTGCATTATTTCTTATTTTTTAAAAAATTATGAATTAAACTATTACTTCTCTTGATTACTTTTGGCGTTTTCTTTTGGTATCTCTTAAAGTTCACTTTGATGTGTATAGTGCCTCCCTTACCACATCCCAATCCTAACACTGAAGACAAGTATAGAAAGAGGTGCAGATCTAGAAGCTGATTTAAACATAAAGACTTTCTTTCCTCAAGGAAATGGAATCCTATGATCTAATCTGCATTCAAATTCAAAGTCTTTAAACATTTTCTATGACATAACTTTTTTGCAAATAATTCGTTTTCTATTATTTACTGTTTTTCATATTTTTCAATCACTAAATACTCTTAAGTTTATTTATTTATTGAGAGAGAGAGACAGAGTGAGAGAGAGGCATGAGTGGAACAGGGGCAGAGAGAGAGGGTGAGAGAATCTCAAACAGGATCCATGCTGTCATCACAGAGCCTGATGTAGGGCTTGACCCCACAAACCATGAAATCATGACCTGGGCCAAAATCGAGAATCAGATGCTTAACCAACCAAGCCACTCAGGTGCCCATCGCTAAATACTCTTATATGCAACCCTTAACGATTGCTAACAAGATCAAATTCAAGATTTGTTGAATTGAAGCAACCCAATGGGAAATACGTGTCTGATAGTTTCAAGGATCCTCAGGTCTCCTAGAGATCAGCAAGTATAAAACAGACTAGTTACAGATTTGCAAAAATCAGTCTCCATGGAGGCAGTTTTGACATTCATTGATTTAAAAACAATTTTTTTAATCTTTATTTATTCTTTGTGTGTGAGAGAGAGAGGCAGAGTGCAAGCAGGGGAGGAGCAGAGAGACAGGGAGACACTGAATCTGAAGCAGGTTCCAGGCTCTGAGCTGTAAGCACAGAGCCCGACGCAGGGCTCCAACTCATGAACTGTGAGATCATGACCTGAGCCTAAGTCTGATGCTTCACTGACTGAGCCACCCAGGCTCATTTATTGATTTTTAAAGGATTGATATTAACAGTAACCTTAATTTTATTTTATGAGTCTACTTGGAAGACACTTAAATTTGACGTGTAACTCAATTTGTCAACTATCATTAGGTTGAACAAAAATATTTATTGTTTGAACACATATTTTACAATACATATATGTTGATCCTAAAAATAAATCTATGAACATTTTCTCTCCATTTTAACAAGGAACATCCATAGTTAAATAAATTACAATTAAATGTAGTCAGCCTGCTAGTACTAGAGCTGAAGCATGGCTTTCACACCTGTTTTACACAATTCGCCCTAAAGTCGTAGCATTATTCTGGACCAGCGGTCAGTACACTTTTTTTCTGCAAGGGGCTGGGGTTTACAGGTCACATGTGGGCTCTGTCTCTTCCACTCAACTCTGCCTTTGTGGCAGAATAGCAGCAGTCAGGCAATCTGTAAGCAAACAAGCATGGCTATGATCCAATACAACTTTACTTAGGGATATAGAAATTGGTGTTTTTAAACAATCTGTCAGTGTCACATAATATTATTCTTTCGATTTTCCCCCCTGCAGTTAAGAAATGTGAATCTTTTGGGGCGCCTGGGTGGCTTAGTCGGTTAAGCGTCCAACTTTCGCTTAGGTCATGATCTCGTGGTTCATGGGTTCGAGCCCCGCGTCGGGCTCTGTGCTGACTGCCAGCTCAGAGCCTGGAGACTATTTCAGAGTCTGTGACTCCCTCTCTCTCTGACCCTCCCCTGCTCACGCTGCCTCTCTCTCTCTCTCTCTCTGTCTCCTAGAAATAAATAAAAAGAAAAGAAAGAAAAAAGAAATGTGAATCTTTCTTAGCTCAGGAGCTGTATAGATGATGAGGCAGATTTGGCCTGTGGTCTGCAGCTTACAGATCCCCTGTTCTAGAACAGTGGAAAGGGTGACATTCTTGGTTTAAATATCAAAAAGGCCCAGGGTTCAAAAAAAAAAGGTTGTATTTTCTATGGGTCTTGTAATATCAGGGCATTTGTATATAAATTACGTATCTTTGCTCTAGCTCATTTTCTTGATGTGGATGCTCTCCCATCAGGAATGTTCAGCCCTATATTGTTCTCATGAAAAAAAAAGGGGGGGTATGTTTGGGAGAAGTCAGTTCAGATTTGGTCATGTCTGAAGCCAGGGTAGTTATTCCACACAAGGAATTGATGGGGTTTTTTTAGAAAATAATTGATATTAAAGAAAAAGAAATCTCCCAATGAGGCTATCTCAAAATGTCTCAGTTTTCGCCGGGTTGCTACCTTTCTCATTTTAATTGAGTCTTTCCAGAGCACTTCCAATACAATTAACAGTCTTGAAAAGTCCTCAAGACCAGCTCTTCTAGGTATCTGCTGGCCTAAGGCATTTGAGGTGTTTGCCAGGAAGCATCATAAAGGGTTTTTCCTGAGACATTTGTGTGCAAACCTCAAGGAAGGAGGAGGAGAGGGGAGGAAAAGAACTGGGTGACATTGGTAGGACCTGGATGGAGCAGCTGTTGCACACTGCTCCAGTATCAGTGGGCTCCACTAGCAAAGACAAGGCCGCCCAGAGGCAGCCACGGTCAAGGGCAAGAGTGCAACTTTTCCCATCGGTGTGACAACCGATGTCCTTGTGCCCCAGCTGATGGAAAATTCCTAGAGGAGCCAGGGGAAAAAGGAAAGGTGATTGTTGGGGGCGGGGGTGGGGGGTGGGGGGTGGGGAAGGGAAGGGCTGCAGTTTAGCTCTGACCACTTTCTATTGTGCCACCTGGATCCCCTACAGAGAGCTCAGTTTGCAATTAGTTTGCTCATCTAGGGAAGCCTCCACTGCAGGCTTGGGACAGAGAAGACTGTCACATCTATATCAGTCACTCTTTGGAGCATTTGGTCTTATCTGTAACGGAAAACAAATGCATGTCCGCTGTTCTTCTCCAGGACCAGTTTTGGTTTTTGTTTTGTTTTTGTTTTAACTTGAGCCACTACAGTGGCTTTTCTCTGCTCACAGTTGTGTCCAAGGCCAAGTCCGTTGGCTATTCAAGCCATCCCCCTTCCTAGCGGTTAGGTTAAGATCGGGACAAACCAGTTCTAATTCTAAAACTTGTCAGCCAGAATCGGACCATCACAAACCACTTGCTCAAGGCCGTTCCCTTCAGACCAGTAGCTGAGATTATTTTTCCATGATGTAATGAGCCTTTTAGCTCCTTTTGAAAGAAAAATCAGTGAGTACATCTCCCTGGCTAAGGATCCTTTCTAACCACAGGCTGTTGAGATCAGCTGCAGTGAGTAGAAAGCACTCCTTTAGGGAGAAGGTTTTTTAGACCAGAAGCATTAGTTATGGATGTTGCCATTGTTGTTCCTTGCAAGGAAGAGAATGAAAGTGTAATCTTACTAGGTCATGTGTAAATTTATGCTGTTTTTACTGGCTCTTAACCCTTTTCCTTCCAGGAATTGTTAAGTTCCTTTGCAGTCATATATCAGTCCTTGGGTACATTCTCACCAAGGGTGACTGACGGTAAGGTCCCTCAGTAGACCAACAGAATAGAAGTCGGGTCACATAACGGACTCCCTGGAAATTACGTAAGAGAAATAAATACCCTGGTATTTGCACAGAGAGGAAATTATGAAATTCACTTCGAGCATGAACTCATAGACTCTCTCAAACTCTCCTGTGAGAAAAATCTTTCTTGGTCTGAGGGGGGTCTTCAGTGGAGTTAGGGGTAAAACTTTGCAAAAGAGATCTCCAGTCGCTATGTTGCTCAAAACAGGCTGCAGATCCTTCTGGTGGACTCGGAAGAGGGAGATAGGAAAGGAACAGGACACCTGTCCGTGCCTATGGGGAGGTGTGTGTGTGGGGGGGGTCTTCCTTTTTTTTTCTGTTTTTTCACCTTGTGGTTTTGTGTCCATGACTTATAAATCAACTCAGAGAGAACTGCTTTCTCTTATGGAAAAAATACTTTCAAAAACTATTTTAATTTTATTTTTCATTTTTCTTTTTGGCCCACTGGACTATTTTACCTGCAGGGCATGGGTCGGTTTCCTAGGCAGTGTGCTTGATGCTTTTCTCGCATGTTGCTTTGATGGGCGATGCTTTTTAATGGAGCCTGTCGAGCTAAATCCTGCATGTTCAGAGATAAACCAAATGCTAAATAATGCTAATAATACAACTCTAACTGCTCTGTCTGGATCACAGGCTATGTCTGGGTCCTCTTTTGTTTTTTGTTTTTTGTTTTGTAGGATTTGAAATAATATATGGACCATGGAGAGGAAAAAGGAACCAAGGCAAACAATGTATGAGGAAAGAAGATAGAACATAGAGAGGAATGAATTCATTTCTGTGCTTAATTCGCTTAGGGAAGAGCGCCGAGTCACTGTGAGCCCAGGATTAAGGAGATTCGCATACATTTCCACTATCCTGCCTGGATTTTGATACTATGGATATAGCATTGATGACAGTCTTTTGTGCTAAATGATGCTTTGACCAAGTAGATGTTCAGATAGGTTCTGCCAGGACATACAAATAGGACTTTCATCAGCCGCCGCTCCAAAGGAATGAACTAACTGCCTCTGTTATGTGTCCTTAGCTAGCATTGTGTAAAAAAGATTGAAGCTGTTTAGCCTCAGAGCTCTATAGATTATTCTTTTTTTGGAAAATACTGAGCAAGTCACCACTATCTGCTTTGAATGTTTCATATTTTAATGCATAAGAAATATGTGTGCAATGGGTGAGTAGATAACTTTTTTAAAAAATTACAAATTGCAAAATATAACCGAACTCCTAAACACCATAAAGTCGGGTTCATGAAAGCAAGTTACTCAGAAATGGAATCTCATTGCTGATTCTAGCTCTTTTGTCAGAACGAAGTACTGCAAATCAAAATGCAGCCATCTTCAACCTCTTGTGAGGTTCTTGGCTATGATACCATGAATTCGAGACATAGAACTCTGAGTGTGCATGTGTTTCCATGTTTATATACTTTGAATTGGCTTTGTGCTCACTAATTTATTAAATACGTTCCTTCTTTCTCTTAATCTAGTACTCCTTAAGGAGACACTACATTTTTATAGAAAAATAATCGGCATTCCGAACAATAGCTTTGGGTTTTTAACCTTTGCCCGAGTGGGAAATACATCATATTTTTCAAGGATTTTTCTTTGTGGAAAGCATTATGGCATGCGTTTAACATACATAAGAGATTTAATCTCAGTAAATGCGAAAGCTAGCTTTCTTAAATGATTTTCTTTCCCCAAGTTGACCTAACAGGTATACTGGGGAGTCTTCACGTATTTCAGTTTACATGCAGGAAGATGACGGAGCTTACTAGAAGGCATTATTTTTAGTGGCAGTTCCTGCCCTGCTAAAATTTGGTGATTCAGTCATACAAACCATTTAACAGAATAGATTTAGCGTAAATACAAGTTTTAAAAGGAGATTTTCTTTGCTGATAAGACCAGAAGCTGCAATACTGAGACAGGATTTAAGTCTGTGTAATAAATTCAGAGTTTCTCTGTTACTAACCATAGAAACAATTTTCTGAAATGCTCGATTACAGTGATCATTCATTTGGATTCCTTTAACATTTAGAACGGACCGGGTGAAGCTCAAATCTGAATAGCTTTGATCCTAGTTTGGATTTGTTCCTAATTAGTACATTAAAATATCTAAGTAAGCACCTATAAAATGAGCAGTAAGGTAGCTTGGGTTTTGTTTTAGGAACCATGTAGTGCTATCAAAGTTATTTTTCCTGTTATCATTAGTCATTAATGTTATTGGTGAGAGTGAAGTATAGCATTTTATTTTTGTATTGTTGTAATACAAGTTACTTATTTGTAACTTATACACAGGGCTTTGAATATTAAAAGACACATTTACCAAGGACCTGGAATTAAATATCAATGGAGGAACAGGAACTGGTCAATGAAAGAGGAAAAGATCAATCATATCCTCAGATACAGTCTCCCACATGAAACACAGAAATTGAGCCCAAACATTTGGAAATCGGTCTTGTGTGAGGAGTTGAAACGCCAAACTTCATATACTATAGTCAGTGTAGGAATAATTTGAGGGGAATTAGTAATTGGCAGTGAAACTTACAGCCCTATTATTCTATGGTTTCTAGATTCATCTGAGCACGGATGCCATGAAAAGTTATATTCTGCAGAAAGCGAGGAAGAAATCTTGGGTTTGAAATCAGCAGACTTAGAATCTGTATCAACAGCCTCCATTCACATGAGGAACTTCCTTGAAACAAAATTTCTCTATCTCTATTTCCTTATACATTCAAGTTGGGATTTGGGAAATCATATGAGGAGAAATCCAGAAGAAAACATCACATGGCAGGAATGCAGCCAGAGGCAACGGATGTAGAAACGACAGTCCCAATGATGTTCTCACAGTCCGGCTCACAGCTCTTAGTCTTCTGTTCAGTCATCGGCAGATCCCTCCCCATCTAAAGAATAAGAGTGTCCCTCTTCATGCTTGTCTTGAAGGGTCTAAAATCTGGTCTGAATTTAATGTTCAATACCAATATCTCTTTATTCGCTACTTTATTCAAATGCTGACCGTCACCTAGAAAATCCACTTTGTTTTCCTCCTTCTAACAGCAGCCCCTATGCCAATACAGCTATAAAATGTTCCTAAACTCCTCAAATGTTTCTCTCTTCATTTATGATTTTCACACTTAATCAGGCACTGCAACAGGTTGTCATGTTATTGAAAGACTTATTGCATCTAAATATCTCTTTAAAACATCTTACTCCCCACAATTAATTTATTATATTTATTAACCTTTTCGTCATTAGTAGCAGGAGCAGCAAAGGTAGCATGAAAAATTCCATCGCCTAAGTGTTCATTATACGTCAAGCACTTTATGTGTATTATTTTGAATCCTTATAATGGCCTTTTACAGCTAGTTGGATCAACGTTGCAAACACATATCAGGGTGACCCAAAGTCCAAACTCTAGCCATCGTGTAATGCCATCACCATCATCAAAGTCACATAATTTAGAATATCATTGAAATTCAATGTATCAGGATTTGTCTTGAAAGAATTGCAATTAAAAAAATGTTTCAAGAAATCATACCCTTTGACCTAGTAATTCCACATTTGGAAACCTAACAAAATAGTAAGAGATGAAGATAAACAATCTACGAGAACAGTTAATTCATCATTATACGAGTATAAAACAAAAATGAATATAAAGGTATAAGAATAGATGATGACTCATTAAAGTATGGTTCATACATACTACAGACATGAAATACACGTAAACATTAAAATATATACTTTCCAATGAATTTTAATTGCATGACAAATACTTAAGTATAAAAAGTAAGATACTCATGTATAAAAAAGTATGATGCAATTGATCTTAAAATTATAAAAATATAAAGATAGAAAATAGGAAAAAGGGGGAGATAATGCCAAAATATTTACAATGGTGAGAATATGGATTTATTTTCTGTGTTTTCCTGCATTCTTCTATATTTTTAGTGTTTCTCTTGTACATTTGCCATAACTGCTCTGACAATGAAAAAAAAAAAAAAAAGACCTACATACACTTGAGAAACCACACACACAAACTGTTAGAGCCCATATCCCCAAACATAGACATTCTGGTATATACCCTTTCTTTCAAAAGTAACACTACAGTATTGTTGACATTACTCAGACTGTGTTTTGTGTTTTCTTTGTAGCTTGTGGCGTATTCTTTAAATGTCTACAGTTGTGACTAATCATGGTTGTCTGAAGTTGTTTTTTGTTGTTGTTAGTTCTGGAAAAAGCCAAGGTCCAGGCATCTTATGGCAGGGCTCCCTGATCCAAGGAGATCTAAGCCTGTGCTAAGAGATAATGAACTAAGGCTTCAGGCTCATTACTTTTAAGGGAGCTGACATGTCAGACAATACAGATGCAGTGGTCATCATAATCAGTAAGAGTAAGGTAGCCTGAAGATGAATATGATATCTTCAGAGTATAACTATCGCACCCACATGAAATACATGGTCGTCCAGAGCATGACAGAAGAGAGTAGTTTACTAAACATTAATTCAGATGCTCTGGAAGTGTGATTAAAAAAAAAATTCCAGGGGCACCTGGGTGGCTCAGTTAGTTAAGTGTCCAACTTTGACTCAGGTCATGATCTCACAGCTGGTGAGTTCGAGCCCCAAGTCAGGCTCTGTCCTGACAGCTCAGAGCCTGGAGCCTGCTTCAGATTCTGTGTCCCTCTCTGGCTCTGCCCCTCACCCACATATGCTCGCTCTCTCTCAAAAGTAAATAAATATAAAAAATTAAAAAAAAAACATTCCCACTTAGTATTGTTGGTTTTAACATATTTGATGGAAAATAAAGATCATATTAATGGAAACAGTAAGCACTCAAATGATTTCTCAATAAATGACTGTATGGTTTTGTTGTACATGTATGTATAAACGTGCATATTTGCAGACACAAAGGTACCTCCCTTATCCAGAGGTCTTCCTTAACTATTTATTACACAGTTAATACCAGGAATAAAGCATTTAAATGCTTTGAGAGGCTGAAATAGATGTCATGAATCCATATCCTACAGCTTTTTTACCCAAAAATGAAACTGACCAAAAGGTAACTCCAAATTTGGCATCTGCTCATACTATTTCAAAAATATATATCTACTTTAAGCCCTTTAGAATATATTTGTTTTCACTTTGCACATATTTCTAAGCAACCCAGTTTATATAAGTTCTCAGTACTGTGCAGATTAGAATCAACAAATTAGATAGAGCATGATGACAGCCTGATATATTTGACAGAAAGAATAATGAGGAGTGAGGACTGTCCTTGGTGGAAAAGAGGGAAAAAACAGGAAGAAGACTTAAGTAAGCTTAGTCTAGAGTCATTTAATGTAGAAGATGTTGCTCTTACTGTAATCTGGGGGTCCCCCTCTGTTGCAGGTGAAAATGATTATAATGATACCGAGTCATTATTCAAAAATCATTACTTTTGAATAATACACTAAAAAATGCTGTTACTTTCATTCCATCATTCAACTAACATTTACTAAAATTGACTTATTTCCTTGGCCATGTGCAAGGCAATGAGGATATAAAGATAAAGAAGACATGGCAGTGGATTTTGAAAAGCTCTTAGGTAGAAAAATACAGGCAAACCTGTTTGGAATAGCATGACAGTAACAAAACATGTTACACTAGAAATATTTACAGAGGGCTACAGGAGCAATCAGATGTATACATGTATCGGAGAAAATAGTTCCCAACACAAGCAAATTTCAATTGATTAGAAAAGCTGTTATGTGATATACTGCATTCCCAGGGATGCCAGAAAAAGGAGACATCATCACTGTGTGTTACAGTGGTAACAAATGGCAAATACGGCTTGTGGAATAAATCCTCCTGCTTTAGAAGAATCAGTGTGTATGTAGGCAGAGACATGAAGCATTCTTAGAAGCAGCTTATAATTTATACACACGATTACATGTCTACGGACCGATCTGGGAGCATGACAGTTGTTTCAGGACATAAACTGAATGAAGAGACAATCCTATCGTCTTGTATTCTCTTAGTATCCTTAACACAACTCTACATGGTAATATACCACACATATTAAGTCTTCGATCCTGAACTTCCCCATAAATTCTAGTTGATTCGACTCCTCAGAAACTCTCCAGAACATCGTTTTTTGCTTGCATGATCTATTTTATCACTTCAGCTGTAGGCTTCCTTTCCTGTCATTGGGCCATTTGATTTCACTGGTGCCTTGCTTGTCTTCTCAGTGAGAGACTCTGGCTGTGAATTCCCAGAGGGAAGAAATTGTTCCTCTCAGGGCTTTTAAGTCTCCCCTATCACTCAGCATATAGTTAAAATACAAAGCATGTACTCAACAAATACAGTTAGTGAATTTAAAATGAATTTTTACCACTCACAAATGAAAATTTACCACTCTTATCAGTATGGTAAGCCGTAAGTGAAATTGCCAAAGTTGTTTTCCCATAGGTAAGGTTACATTTGGTGCCTTAAAATACGATTGCCAGGAGAACCTGGGTGGCTCTGGGTGGCTCAGTCAGTTAAGCATCTGACCCTTTTTTTAAGGTTTTTCATTTTTGAGAGACAGAGCGCAAGCGGAGGAGGGACAGAGAGAGAGGGAGACGCAGAATCTGAAGCAGGCTCCAGGCTCTGAGATGTCAGCACAGAGCCTGACACTGGACTTGAACTCACGAATTGCTAGATCATGACCTGAGCCGAAGTCAGACGCTCAACCAACCGAGCCGCCCAGGTGCCCCATCATCTGACTCTTGATCTTGGCTCTGTTCATGATCTCACTGTTTGTGACTTTGAGCCCCACGTTGGGTCCGAAGCTAACAACACAGAACCTGCTTGGGACTCTCTGCCCCTCTCCAGCTCGCACGCAGCAAGCACTCTCTCTCATTTTCAAAATAAATAAATAAGTAAACAGTAACAAAATACCATTGCCAATGGCTTGCCCTCATTGCAGGAGATTGCAAACTCATCCTGTCTACACTGCAAGTTCATCTGACATTTATTTATTATTTCTTGCTCTCAGTTATTTCTGCAAAGATTACTAAGGGGTTCTCAAAATGTAGTGGATGCAAATGTAAGGAGTTTTTCACTTCTCATCATCGTACAATTGGACTGCATATCTGGTTAATAGAAGTCTGAAAATATATCTGATTGCTAGAGATATTTATGTAAGTGCAAAGGAAAGATCTGTGTTCCTAGTGGAACACTCCCTTCTGCGTCACACACCCGTTCATAATCTGACTGCAGATCTGGATTGTGACTAATATTTGGCTCTAATATTATAGGTGGTTACTGTGGAGGGAATCAGTAAGGGCATAACTGTCATTTCCTTGGAAAAATTTAATCCACAGATGGATCCCAACACCCAACTGCACTGGTGTCCAAAACTAATGGGGATTTTTGCTAAATAAGGACTGATTCAGCCAAAAAAGATACATTGTGACTAGAGAAATCTCTATCACGCATCATTCCAAAAAGTCCTGAAAGCTTTGGAACACGAGAATTTTCCTAATAGGGACATAGTGACAAGTCACTTATTCATTAAAATGTACATTTATTTTTTTTTTCCTTTATAACATGAAGCAGTGGAGTTAATCAAAGCTATCATGCATTTACAAAGTGTCATTTACTTACAGAAGGTAATCCTTCTTGTTTCCTTATTTAGCTAAATAACAAAGGTAAAACTTCTATTCAGGCTGGGACTCTGCGTATTGCAATAATCAATTTTTCTTTAAGAAATAAGCCTTGCTGCATATCAGCCCGCGGTGGGTAAGAGTGACGTTGACGAGAAAGATGAAGATGCGTCCATTTATTTGCCCCCTCCCATGACAAAATTTATGTAACCAACCATAATCTTATAACTTCGCATTCATTTCTTTAAAGATTCTTCTATTACATGAAACTCTCTTGGCCTATGTTTGTAGTCAGTTTCTTCAGATATCGTAGAATATTAAAATAAAACAATTTCAATCCACATGCCAGAAAAATGGCACTCCTTTCTGGATGACTGATTTGCCAAAAGAGCTCATCACCTGGACCTAAAAATGCTGTCATCTCTCTGAATTCACATGGGCTGGAAAAGTCTTAGCTATCTACAGATGCACGGATTGAATCGTAATAAAGGACATATACATAAACGAATGATTTCCTCTTTCCTTTTAGGCTTAATGTTTTAAGGGGTTAACTGGACCTCTCCCAACTGTTTCTTAGAAGAAACGCAATTTCAGAAGCAGCTTATTGTGGTGGGCAGTGAGATGTCACTCCTTGTCTTTCCTTTGGCTACGCACAGTTAGTCTATCTCCACGTTTTTAGCTTTGGGCTGCAGACTGGGTTTCGACACATCCACCTATTTTGCAGAGTTAATGCAAGCTGTTTAAAAGTAATACATTACTTTAATAATATTAAGGTAGACAGACCTCCCCCTCCCACCTTTGTGAGGCATTATTTCGCATACACGGTTTTACAAGGCAAGGCGTTTACAGGGCTTGGAGGACTGTATAACCTCAGCAAGTGGAATGGAACAGCAATACGTTTGGCTCTCAGAGCAGATACGCCGCACGCACAACTTATTTCTCACTCTTAATTTCAGTCTCTCGCTCAGCGCCAGGACAGGCGGCACCCTTGCAAAGGCAGGGTTAAGTACGCATCTGCAAGACCTAGCATATTTCACCAGCACCTCCTAGGGGCCAAGTGAGGGTATGAGGCTAGGAGGTGGGTACCGGCGCAGACCCTTTCCTTGAATTGTCAGGTTCACCTCCTCTCCGCTCAGAAAGCCACCAGTCTGTGCCGCCCTAATACCAGCCAGACCGTGGAAGTAGTTTGGCGACTCTAGGAGGCCTTGAGAGGTTTAAATCAACTGCACGAAAGCCGCATTGGGTCGCTTGAGGAAATAAACATTACACACACACACAGGAATTTCAAACTCCGTGTAAGGAAGACTCCTAAATATACTGTGTCCTTTAAGAGCAAAGCTTCGTTATGACGCCTAAGTAATCAGAGATATATGTACTTACTCGATTGACACGCGGAGATACACACACACACACACACACACACACACACACACACACACACAGACACGCGCACACACGGACTAATCTGTCAAGTTGCAGGATCCAGACGCGGTTAACACTGAAATTGACAGAGGGTTTTAAAGGGTCTACATGCTCTTGCCTGGTTGCTGGGAGTGAGGGCTGGGAGGCGCGGATGCGAGGGCAGAGCTGAGTGTCTGTAGGAGTTGCTGTTCCAGAGAATTCATTACTCTAATTGCTCTGATTTTAGATCAGTAGAGCGTGCCGGGCGGCGGCGGAGAAAGAGATTGAGGGCGGACAGTGCGAGAGGGAACGAGTCGTTCGCCCTGCAGAGAAGTCTAGGCGCTGTGTAAGTAATTCACGGACAGCCGGGCGCAGACAAGAGCCCAGCGGCTCTGCAGTTGCAAAAGTTGTGCGCGTCTAAATCCAGCCGGGCTCCGCGCGCCGGTCCCGGTCCCTTTGCCCCACTGCGCTCGCGGCTCCTCCGCCGGGGAATTCGGGGGACGAGGGGCTGTAGGTGCGAGCGAGGGTGGGGGGAGCGGGGAGATGCGCCGGGGCCGCCGCGCAACGCGATCCTCCCCGCCTGCAAACGCTCCTCCCGGCCCCGGCAGCCCCGCGCGGAGCCCAGCGAGCCGCCGCCGGGGAGAGCAGAAGCGAAGTGCGGGGCTCGGAGACGGCCGAGGAAGCCGGTCCCCAGGCCGGGCTGCAATTAGGCAGCCGCGGGAGCCCGGCCGCGGAGCTGCCACCTGCTGCCGTCCCAGCTGGGGCGCCACTTCCTCCTCCCCGGCCGCGGCCGGGCTCCCCGACCCCGCTCGCAGGGCGGAGGGGGCGGAAGCGGCGGCAGGTTCTCCTCGCGGGCCGCGCGGCGGGTCGCGGGTGTAGCATCCTCCCCTCCCTGCTGCGATTCCCGGGGCCGGCCGGGCGGCCAGGCGCGCTGCGATTGGGCGGCAGAGGCCGGGGGGCGGGGCCAGGCGGGCTCGAGTCTCAAAAGAGCCCAGGCTCCTGCAGAGCGCACTAGAGCCCTGGCCCGCGCACAGCATTCCCCGGCGCCGGCAAGCTGGGTCTTGGGGATTCTGGTTTGCTTTGGCTCACTCGCTTTTACAAACTACTGGATCTTACATGCCTCTGTACCCCCCACTTCCACTCCATGTCCCCATGCTCCTGCGCCAGCAACAGGTAAGGGCCGCTGTGTGTTTTCTTCCCTCCTTGTCTCCCGCTGCCTGTGTGTCCTGGGGAGCGGACTCGGGCCGCCGTCGCCGACCCTGCCCTGCCCCGCCTGCCCCAGAGGTGCCCAGCTGTCACGCTGCTGTAGCGCTTACCCACGCTGCGGAGTCCCAGATCATGCCTATAGAGTTTGTGTGCGCACCAGAACATCCCCAGAGCTAAAAATACTGAGACATGCTTGGAACAGTTGAGCAATAGAAACAGATTTCTCTGCAGCATCTGTTTGTGCTCATAACTTCCAATGCACCAGCTGTAGCAAGATACTGAGTTTGGAGACATGGGCCAGGGAGCCTGTGTTCGATTCTTGCTCTAAGGAAGGAAAAAAAAAAAAAAAAAAAAAAGGCGGGGGGTGGGGAGTGCTTCTAGAGCACTGGTCTCAAATCTTGGCAAACTTGGGACTCAGCAGTAGTCTTGATCCTTCCTTGGCGTCTTTTTTTTCCCCTTTGTCATTGCTTCAAGTGTATCGTGGAGTTCCAAGCAGAGCGAGCGTCTCAAAGTTGCTTTGCTGGGGAAAGAGAGCGCGAGCCCGAGTTGGATTTGAGCCCCAAGACCGCAAAACTTTCACATCATTTGTCACTCTCTCCTAAGCAACGTATTATTCTTGGTAATAATAGTATTAATACCTAAGTTGAAGACAGTGTGGTTTCAGGAAAGCACAGTGGCCAGAATGACTTGATTCTGCAAAAAGATTGCATCATAACATAGACTTGTCATGACAATTGAAAAAAAAAATCGAGATAGGAAATGGGCAGTTTAATGTCTATGTCTGGATAAGCCTGCCAGTTGGATGGTAACTAGGATACGGCTGTGAATCCTGGGTATTTTCATAAGCTCAGAATTTACCTGTTAGGAAACAAGGCAGTGAAAACGTGTTTTAGGTATGAAAGAATGCAACTGCCTTTTACCACTTACTTTCTCTTCACATTAATAATCAATAGGCTGTCAGATTTCCCCACACCACTGCCCTGCGTCTGCTGTATAATATCTGTACACTTGTTAGCTTTTTCCTGCTCACTTCCACGCCACCCCTGAGTGGTTTATTTATATGTGCCAATATCTGGAAAAATCTCCAGGCTCAGGAGTAAGACATGTTACTTCAAGGATGGTGGGAGGGGTCAGCGTTGGAGTCAAGGTCACTTAACTTTGCTTTAACACCTCCCTCTCATGTTGTGGTGGCACTTTCTTTACTGTTTTTGTATTGTATCCCTAGGAATATTTGTTCTAAACGCTGGTGAGTTTGGCTTTTTTTTTTTTTAAGGACACACAGTATTTCTACCATCTTTAGATGCTCCAGTTGTAGAATCTCTGGTTAGCTGTAGAGTCCTTGTATGACTTTTCCAGAGCATGAAAGATGGGCCACATTTTTACCTGAACTGATAAGCTGTTGCAGGTTTTATCTCCCCAAATATGTCTGTTTCTCAGCATTTGCAGATGCTGGGTGATGCTACGTGCATTGCTGAGTATAATGGTAGAGTGCTCACGCAGATAAATGCATATCCCTCTACCCTTCCCCTCTTTCCCCTCCCCCTCCCTTCTGTTTACTGAGCTTCTAAGAGGCTGCTTTGCCAGCAGTGTGCTCACATAGCAACATGTGCCCTGAGCACACTCAGGCTGGTCTATGTGGCGTCAGCTGGGGAATAACTGCTCTAAACACTCATTAGCAGACCTTTCTTTCAGCCCAGCACACTTTCTTTACCTATCCTTATTTCCTGTCCTTAGTTAGAAACTTTGTTATCCACTGTACACCACGACCGTATTATTTACGGGACACATTTATTCTTCATAATTCTATTTTTCCAGTTTCTTATAGCTCGTCTTGGGAATATTTCCTATATGATAAAAATGATTCAGATTCACCCATTTATA
This sequence comes from Proteles cristata cristata, assembly GCA_017311185.1. Lineage (NCBI taxonomy): Eukaryota > Metazoa > Chordata > Mammalia > Carnivora > Hyaenidae > Proteles > Proteles cristata. The sequence goes on from JAESUZ010002577.1 coordinate 466,520, forward strand.
CAGTGTTATCTCCTTGACCTTGAATTTATCTGTAGTGCTCTCTCTCTTTAACATCTACCTAAGATTGAAATGGCTGAACTATTTTTTTCCATTGCTTATGCTTAATTTTGGCTCAGCCTATAAATAGTCTTAACATGAACAGCACCACATGTAGCCTCTCAATTTCCCAGAAATACTTTCTACCTCATTGGTTATAGCCTGGGTAAAATGATTATTTGTATGTATTAAATTTACATCAGGCCCTGAAATATTTTTGCTGAGAGGGGACTTTACACATTGTTCATCAAATCAAATATGGATTCTCCCGAGTTGTACCCCTTAAGGAGTCAAATCACTTAGTGTTCATTACTCTTGATTGAATGTTTCTCAAAGAATCATTTTGAATATATGTCTACAATAAACTGGCATGAAAGCCCTGTTCCTAATCAAAGTTTTCTCTCTAGACACTCAAGAATCGGTGATTCTTAGTGGGAGGAAAGCAGGCGAGGAAGTTTTCTGCTTGCGTAAAGTCAGTTGGGCATGTGGGTAGGTCACTAAGAAGGGCATTCATCGTAATGAAATATTAAGACAATCACTCTAGCAAACTGTGGCAAGTTCCAGAGTTTTGCTCTGTAATCAGTTTCCCAAAACTCTGAATACACATAATGTGTGTGCACACATATACACACATAAATCTGTTTTGCAGCATATCTGTTCGAAGTGACAAAAGCTTCCGTTTTGCCAAAAAAAAAAAAAAAATAAAATCTTTTTTCCCCTTTCCAGGCAGAAGGGTAAAATTTCTAAATGATACTCTACATGTGGAACAAATTCTGTCATAAACAGTGGAAATAAGACAATAATAGTCGTTCAATACAGGCTGTTTTCAAGTTCTAAATGCAGAAAGCTATTCGTAGGAAGCTGGTGTTGTGTTTTGCGGAATTCGAACTGATGTCCTGGGGTCAAGATTTTTGGAAGGTCGTAATTCAGTCTTTGGATTTCATATGGTTGTTAAGCTTTAATCTGGAAAGAGTGCAGAAGTAAGTCAGAAGAAATTTGAATCTGTCTACTCATGGTCCCTAATGGTAACTCAGATGGAAGGCTTGTTTTGAATCATGAAAAGGGAATTTCTTGGTGTCAACTTGTAATATAAGATTCTGAAGTCATCCAGAGCTCAAGGATACAAGCAGTATTTAAGTGAGCCTTTTCCCCTCCCCCTTTTTTGGAAAGTACACCTGCATCTGCGATTATATTATTATCCCTATCTGGTTTTGTGTAGAAATCTTTGGCAATTTCACATGAGCCCAATAATCTGAAATCAACTGTTAAAAAAAATCCTTTCCATGTCCAGGACCTAGAACCCTGAGGAATAGGAGGCTTGTTTCTTGTGTCCAAGTATAAACTTCATAGAGAAGCAGACAAAACATTGAAGCAGGTGGAAGACTGGGAAGGCACAGTAACTTCTTTTCATAAAGCAATTCAAAGGCACTTTCAAATCGGGCATCATTTAGGTGTCAAAAGCTGCCAAAATGTAACACACATTGCAATTTTCACAGATGACTAATCTCAGGAAAAATGTGTTGGGGCACATTCTTGCATAATAACTTGGATAAGGAGGGAGAAGTGAAATGCCTGTAACGAGGCAGTTTCAAAGACAATGCACCTTGCCTCTCTTTAAGGGGGTGTACCAAAACAAGATACATGGCTTGCTTTATTTGTTTGCAGTTGGCTTGGCTGAAATTGGTTCGGTTAACCACTTAATCTTAATGTGGTTTGGGGGGAGAAAGAAAAAGTGGAGACCTCGTTATCAGGGCTTCAGCAAATCTCTGCTCCTCACCATCTGCTTTTCATTGACCCCCTTTATTGCAGGAGATCGATTGGGTTGTTTGACAAGTGGGGGATTGCTTTTGGTTTTTATATGCCATCTTCGTGTTGTTAATTTCTACTTGATGAAAGAAACACGCTTGACTTTCTTAGACTTCTGTTTATCACTCAAGGAAAAATAATAGTTTTCTTTGGAGTGAAGATGGGAAGTTAAAGAGACAGTTGTTACCTAGGTTAGGATGAAGCAAGAGGAGAAAGTTAAAAAACTACTATTTGTTCACATTAGGTAAAGGTGAGTGCCTTCTCCATGGGAACATACAGCTAACAGCAGTGCTCGAAGTGAAAGTAAACTGACGATTATGCTCTGCTCCTACAAAGTTGTCTCTGTTTGGGAAAACATAGAATTGGACCCACATGAAATGAGTTCCTGCCTTATCTCAATTCGCTAAAGACCTGGTCCTTTGGCACAAAGGTACTTACTTCCTAGCCTGTCATTACACATGGCAGTCCCATCTCCGGAGAATTTCAGGACTCATTGCTAGGCAACAGACTCACTCTTTATCCCCCAGAGCAAACCTACGCCTTCAAGTCAGAATCACTTGCACTACAGAGATGTTATCGGGCATTTCTGCAAAGTGGCTGCTTGCAGCGTGTGAAGTGATGCAGCAAGCCCAGTCTCCAGAAATTGGGACCGATTTCAGATCATTATAAGGGCTGCGTACTCAGCTTTATCATTTAAACAAATTAGTCTGTGCCTTCTGCTTTCCACCGTGTCATCAAGGGCTCCCATAGTCTCCCATAATGCACCTGCAACTCAAATTAATATGAATGTACTGCATTTATATGAAATGTTCTCTAGACATGTCTTGAGTTCTCAAAGCCTTGCGACAAACTTTGCCCTTAACAAGTCTTTCTTCTGCTTGATAACCTGGGACCCTAGCAAGTAGAGAAGGCAAGAGAGAGAAAAAGAGAGGGTATCTGTAAAACAGAGTCTCCTAGCTTCCCGGAAAAGGGAAAAAGGACCTGAAATGTTGGTTGAAAGACTGTTCCAAGCAACTACGTCTTCTATGTTTATTGACTTTATTTATATCATATAAATATTTTTGGGGGGCAAAGAAATGAAAAATCCAATTATTCAATGCAACGTGTACTTCTCTATATTTGACTGTATCTTGTGAAGACATGCTGCCTTAGAGAGTAGAACCCTTCAATAATGACATCTCTTCTAATGAATAATGTCTTCTGTCTGTCTGTCTGTTTGTTTGCAGGACACGAACCCTGGATGTCAGCTGAGTTACTAAGGTAGCTCTGCATGTCAGTAGACAGACCTTGGTAGAAGCTCAAGGCTCCTGGAGACCCCCCAACTCTCCTTATTTTTTTTGTGTGTGTGTGTCCTCACTGAACATTCAAAACTGTTTCTCCAAAGGGTTTTGCAAAAACTCAGACTGTTTTCCAAAGCAGAAGCACTGGAGTCCACAGCAGAAGCGATGGGCAGTGTGCGGACCAACCGCTATAGCATTGTCTCTTCAGAAGAAGACGGGATGAAGTTGGCCACCATGGCGGTTGCAAATGGCTTTGGGAATGGGAAGAGTAAAGTCCACACTCGACAACAGTGCAGGAGCCGCTTTGTGAAGAAAGACGGCCACTGTAATGTTCAGTTCATCAATGTGGGTGAGAAGGGACAACGGTACCTTGCAGACATCTTTACTACGTGCGTGGACATTCGCTGGCGATGGATGCTGGTTATCTTCTGTCTGGCTTTCGTTCTCTCGTGGCTGTTTTTTGGCTGTGTGTTTTGGTTGATAGCTCTGCTCCATGGGGATCTGGATGCATCTAAAGAGAGCAAAGCTTGTGTCTCGGAGGTCAACAGCTTCACAGCGGCCTTCCTTTTCTCCATCGAGACCCAGACAACCATAGGTTATGGCTTCAGGTGTGTCACGGACGAATGCCCGATTGCTGTTTTTATGGTGGTGTTCCAGTCCATTGTGGGCTGCATCATTGATGCCTTTATCATTGGTGCAGTCATGGCAAAGATGGCAAAGCCAAAGAAGAGAAACGAGACTCTTGTCTTCAGTCACAATGCTGTGATTGCCATGAGAGATGGCAAACTGTGTTTGATGTGGCGGGTGGGCAATCTTCGGAAAAGCCACTTGGTGGAAGCTCATGTGAGAGCCCAGCTGCTCAAATCCAGAATTACTTCTGAAGGGGAGTACATCCCCCTGGATCAAATAGATATCAACGTTGGTTTTGACAGTGGAATTGACCGTATATTTCTGGTGTCCCCAATCACCATAGTCCATGAAATAGATGAAGATAGTCCTTTATACGATCTGAGTAAACAGGACATTGACAATGCAGACTTTGAAATTGTTGTGATACTGGAAGGCATGGTGGAAGCCACCGCCATGACAACACAGTGCCGTAGCTCATATCTGGCCAATGAAATCCTCTGGGGCCACCGCTATGAGCCTGTACTCTTTGAAGAGAAGCACTATTACAAAGTGGACTATTCAAGGTTCCACAAGACTTACGAAGTGCCCAACACTCCCCTTTGTAGTGCCAGAGACTTAGCAGAAAAGAAATATATCCTCTCAAATGCTAATTCATTTTGCTACGAAAACGAAGTTGCCCTCACAAGCAAAGAGGAAGATGACAGTGAAAATGGAGTTCCAGAAAGCACTAGTACGGACACACCCCCTGACATAGACCTTCACAACCAGGCAAGTGTACCTCTAGAGCCCAGGCCCTTACGGCGAGAGTCGGAGATATGACTGCTTCCTTCTCTGGAATATTTACTTTAAAATACAGTCTGTTGGTCAAAGGCCCAAAACAGTTATTCAGACGACGGTACTGGTGAAGAGGTGGGTCAAGGCAAGTGGCCACAAGGGACTGAGGCTAGCACAATGGTTTCAAAGAAAGACTGTAAGCTCGGAAATGAACATAAAGCACTCAACATGCCTCCCTGTCCCCACCCCCCACCCCACCCGCCCATGACCCAATGGCACATACATGTTGTAGAATAAGTTATGGGGTTTTTATGTATTGTTTTGTGTTTTTACAAAACTTGAACTTGCAGGCAAGCCTTGGTTGGGTATTTGACTAATCCAGAATGCTTCTCTTTAGGGAACAAGAATGTTTTTAATGGCATAACAAAGGCAAGACTCTGCCTTAATTTTTGAAAAGCTGCTAACTACATGAACACAAATCGTATTTTTGTTGTTGTGTAGTTTTTCTTTCGTGTAATTTAAAAGTCAGTGTTGAACTCTGTTGAAAGCTCATGATGTGTGCTTCAAAGTGGCAAGTATTTGGCTATGAGCTGCCAAATGAGAGCCTGATTTTTTGAGGCCAGTAATTTGTTTGCTAGAATTGATTCTCTCTCTCTCTCTCTCTCTCTCTCTCTTTGGTTACATAAGGGCATTATGTAACACTAGCCAAATGGTAGCCTCTGGGTTTGTTTGTTTTTTTTTCCTTCCATGATGTTAATGGGTTATCTCAAATTTTAAGTTAGACTACCTAAAATAAATACCAAAGATAATGCACATTTTTGCACAGTGGAGCTTATTCTAAAAGAGATAGAAAGCCCCGTGGCTGCCTTGAAATCAAGAGACAGTAACTTTGAACCTCAGCAAGACCTTGAACTGCCCTTTCCTTTTTCACCGTATTCAGAAAACAGAATATCATACACACAGAATCTAGTAAGTGTAGTGCTTTTTCAATTTTGTTCTTTCATGCAACTTGTGTATGAGAGGGGAAAGAAGAAAGGGGAAGTAAAATTCACACACACACAATATAAAATATCTTTTGCTCCCTGCCAGGTAGGGCTGGCCAGGCTGATGCATAAGGTGAGAGATGGCGATGTGCTCTTAGATTTTTCTGGATTTCCCCTTTTTGCACATTCCAAAATTTATTCCATAAGATAAGACCTCCGTTGGAGTTCTTTGGTATCCTCAAAGCTGAGCCATCCAAGGTGAAAGATAAATAAGTATAAACCCTTGCAGCTGAATTCCTTGCCCCAACTGTTAGGACACTTCCAGCTTGACTTCACCTTTGAGAAGATGCCCCACCTGGCCTCTAGGCTGCTTCTTCCCATCAGTCTGTCTGGAGCAAGGCCCATGGTGTCTGGGAGGCTGCAAATGTCAAAGGGGGAAGCCAGCGAGGTGTGGACCAGCCACTTCTGATGTAGCACATCAGCTCAAGTATTCAGGAGGGAGAGGAAAGTTACTTATTTTTTAGTGGTAGAGGGTGGGAATGAAAATGTTGCAGTATTTTAGGGTCAACAAGAGCCATAGAAAATATAAGGTGGCCACAAGTAGAGGAGATAATGAACTAAAAGGTTTATGTCTCCTTTGTATATGCACACTTAGGACTGGATCTGAGCTGATCCTTCCAGCCTGTGTAGCCCAGGAGCAGGTTACTAAGGACACCTTGTTTTGAGAAGTCTCTCCTGCCTGGCTGATCGAAACTTTTTTTTTTCCCCCTCTTGCTGTTTCTCAATAATGGAACTCTTTTTTTGGCTTCAAGTTCCTTATGTGTGAATTCTGGGGGGTGCTGACTTTTCTTTTTTAATTGGAGTCTCAACATCAACTCTCTTATGGTATTATATCCCTGTATGCCATTAAAAAACAGCTTGTTCTGGAATCCTGTATTTTGTAAATTGATGTGTGTGATGGTCTCTGGTTCCTGAACAGCCATCGCTGAATGCCGTGCCTGCAATAATAAGACGGTTCCTGCTGTTCTCAGCCTTCAAAATCGATGGGTTTGAAAACTGGTGTTCTTTTCATTGAAACAAGACAGAGATGTCAAGCAAGTGGATGCTATTTTAAATCCAACTTTAAAGGCAGGTTTGGAAAGTTGTTTAGAGAGTTGGAGGAATTGGGATTGATGGGTCAAAACGATTGACAGAGGAGGGAACAATCTGGCTGTTGACAGTGAGTGAATACTGAGTGCTTCAGCTGCTGCTATTTCGATATTTTGCAAAGGAAAATAATCAAACCAAAGAGTATTCAGTGATCTGAATGAAATGAAGATGCAGTGGAGAATGGGGGTGACCACTGAGAAGGTTCCTCCCAAACACACAGTGCTGCCACTTAAAAACACTTGAGATATTTGAAAGGGGGTGGGTCTGGGGGCAAGGATGAGGGAGGGAAATCTTTCAACTTCTTTCTGAAAAAAGGAAAAAAAAATCTAACATTTCTGGTGCACAGGTTTGTTTTTGTTTTTGTTTTTGTTTTTTTCAAGAAAATTTTGCAGAAGCTATGTTTTTAAAGTGTACATTTTATAAAGTTTATCAGATATTTTCATATTTAAAGCCAAATGTAAATAGAAGTCTGTAAAGGGAAAAAAAAATTGCCATAGAAAGTATAATTTCCGTGCAGCAATTTCTGAGAGCTAGTACCTATATGCTACCGGTTAGCATGGTTTTAGCAAGTATTTACCAGCCTTATAAGGTTCGTATTGCTATGTTCTGTTATTTATTTCAGCATGGACTGTTCATTTGGAAGCTTTTTCTAGTTATTAGTATTTTACCAATTATAAGCTTTAAATGGCAATTTTTTAATTTTAATTTTTTATTTTTGTCAAGAGCCAAGACACAGGTAATGCACAACATCTTTTGCTGCATTTTACCTTCAAAACATTTGTCCTTATTGACTGGGTCTCCTTTCCATAATTAGTGCACATATGTCATTAGAATGAAGACAGAGGAGACTCGCCGTGAATATCTGGGGTCTCTTCCCAGCTATGTGTTGCTTCTCTGTTGTATGCAAACCCCCGTTGAATTTACTTAAGAATTGCTCCCTTTTAAAGAATTTTTGCTCGTATCTGGATGGGCATTATATTTTTGGGAGGAGGCATAGATTCCTGGTTATCCTATTTTTAAATAAAAGATAGACAAAGTGAATTCTATTTTGACTATTGAGAATGGAATAGTTTTCTATCCCTCTAAGAAGTATACTTGAATCAGACATTGTAAGGATGTCACTATAGCACTGTAGCCATTTCCAAATTCCCGGAGAACGTCTGTTTTACCTTAAAAAAAAAAAAAAACCTATTAATGCGTTATTTTTTTCCTCTTCATTTCCTTTCTTCCCTGTAAACTTCGATCCCAAACCTTGATGTCTGTTTGATGAGCTTTGTCCCCCAAATCATGTTACCCTCGCAATTAACAAACGTCAGTTCATGTTTTATATAATAAGCCACTCAGTAAAGGCAAGATGCTTGTTCTGAGGAGAAGAGTGAGTTGTTTTTCACTCTAGGTCTAATAAATGTTAAGGTGAAAAATACAAGTGTTGTATAGTCACCTCCCCACTCCTGACTAGAATCTCTTTTTCTAGTTCTGTTGGGTCTCAGCTCTGGGCTCTGGCGAGTGAAACAATCCCGGTCTCTGACAATCGTGATAGCTATTATTTTCCCATTTGCCGTCTTTTTGTATCTAAAAGTCTTCCTCTTGTACTGCACAAACCATGGATTGTACATATTTTTATATATTATGTCTTATTTTATTATTTCTAAATAAAAAATTAAAAATTGAAGACAAACTGGCGCAAGAGTCTGTGGGCTTCCTGTATGATTGCTGCAGAATTGCTGAGATCGGAAGCAAATGTTTCCAAACAATGGGACATAAACCCTGAGCGCTGGAATGAATAGAGCCATAGAAATTGCCCAAACGGGGAGGTGTGGTGGGGTGGCAGATTAACTTAATCCAAGTTAGAGGAAGTCAAGCTCATGTTTTGTTTTTGGACAGAATGGCGTAGGTAGAGGATAGAAAACAAGAAAACAAGCAAAACTGATAAATTCATAAGCTTTAGATCTTAACTCTCTGCATAATGACCATAGTTACCCTTTACGGAGCCTAAACTATGGATAGGCTTCTCACTGCCCTCCCCCCTCCATTAGGATATTATTATTGCGGTATTATAAATCAGGAGTTGGTAAAAGTGTTCTGTAGAGGGCCACACGGTAAATATTTGGGGCCTTGCAGAACAGGGAATCTGTCTCAGCAATGCAACTGGGCTCTTGGAGCACAAAAGCAATCACAGATAATATGAGAATAAATGACTTGGATGTGTTTCAATAAAACTTGACTGATGATAACTGGTGGGCCAGATTTGGCCCATGGCTTGTAATTTACCAACCCTTGGTATGGTGGAAACTGAGGCTGGATTTAAAGCTAATTAATCGCTGAGGTGGTATTCGAATTCAGGTGTTTTTTTTTTTTATTTTTTAATGTTTTAGTTATTTCTGAGAGAGAGACAGACAGCATGAGCAGGGGAGGGTCAGAGAGAGAACGAGACACAGAATCTGAAACAGGCTCCAGGCTGTGAGCTAGCTGCCAGCACAGAGCCCTACGCGGGGCTCGAACCCACGACCTGAGCCGAAGTCGGAGGCTTAACTGACTGAGCAACTCAGGCGCCCCACGAATTCAGGTTTTATCTGCCTCCAAACTTCATTGGATCCACTAACCCTATATACTGTTCCAGGACACGAGGTTCCTAGGGATGTGCGGTCTATACTGAGGAAATCTGCATTCTGAAATATGGGTTGCTCTTTAATATTTTTCCTTTAACATATACTCAAAGAGCACTTACTGTGTTTCAAGCATGGCTCTAGATTCTTTGTACATATGAAGTAATTTAATCTTAACAGCAACCCTGTGGAGTAGGCAGTGGTATCATCCTCATTTAAGAAATGAGGAACCAGGCCCAGGGAGGTTGAGTGTCTTGTTCAAACACACACAGCAGGGATTAGGGCTGGGATTTAAATTGAGGCCATTGGGCACTGACTGGGCTGGACTTTTTTTTATCACTACTCTATGCTTTCCATTTGGAGGCGTTCCTGGTAAAAGTTTCACCATTTAACCCAAGGCCTTTCTGCTTCTTAGCTTTTCTTTCCCTAGGTGATGAAAATGAATTCTTTTTCTCCACTCGGGACACATTAGCCCAGGATTTCCACCTCCTTTGTAACCTGTTCCTCCATTTCTCATCCAGTTGTTGGAAAGATGGAACGATGCACAAAGGGTAGAGGAAGAGCAAATTGAAGCATCCGTTGTGGGATTTGGGTACATTTCAAACTTCAGATTAATTTCCACTAACTAGGAATTGCTTAGTCCTGTCTCCAGGCGAAACCACAAGGCCCTGGTACTAACCAAGCTACAGGCACCTTTACCACATCCTACATTTGTGTATACAGGGAGCCAAAGGTGTAACATGACCCTCTTGGTGATTGGCTTCACTAAGCAAGATATACAATGGTAACTCCAGGCAGTGAGTTGAATGCTATAATGTGCCTCACCTCTACTTAAAAATTTTTGTTTTATTAAATATGTATACCAAAAGAAAAGGCAGAGGTGGGATTTCGGAGTCTTTCTGCTTAGGCCTTCTTCTCAGTGACAGTCAAACAAATCCTGGCTTCCTGAGGCAGCAGCTCCCCAGATCATACTTGCAAAGAAGAAAACAAATTTCCCTCTAGAAATTTCCATTTTAGAGCTAGGAAAGTGGATCAAGTCAATCAGATTTGCTTCCCAAATTTAAATAAATACATACATAAACAAATGAAGGCTAGCTCCATGCACTTTAAGAAATAACTCCATGATCCGCATATTTCAAAAACACCAGAGCCCCCCTCTTTTTTTTCCAAAATAGTTCAGGTCACAGACTCTAGAGATCTGATGATTTGAGCCACTATAGAGGATTATTATAATGACTTGAAAAATTACATGATTACAAGGTAACACCTGTAAACCACGAATGCAACAATACTATCACAGTACCTGCTTCTAAAATAGGGTGACCAATTGTCCTGGTGTCCTGGGGGGGTGGAGGGGGAGACAGGGGGGCTTCCCCTGATGCAGGGATCACAGGGCTAAAAGTGGAACCTTTCTGGGCAAATTGGGATGAGTCAGTCATCTAGTTTGGAAGCTACTGGAGTAGGATGTTGGGAACGGAAAGGAGAGAGAGAGCAGGTTAAGAAGAATGTAGAAGGGGAGGAGTTTAAAATTCAACACAGGACTGTTACTAACTAATAAGAATAATAATGATGAATAATTACAGCTAAGTGGCTCTCTCCAAATAACTGCAAGTTGTCGCCTTCAGGGCGTTCATTGTTTTGGAGGAATGGTTTTCTAAAATACTATACATTTTCTGCTTATTAAAAAAAATTGGAATGTATTATTTAATGTTTCCTTGTGTCAGACACAAGCTAATGGCTGCTCTTCTGCCTGATACCATGCGCTTTTACATTTTGTCCATTAGATTATCAGCTGCTGTTCTGTCCCTGTCAGAGTCCCCTCAAATCATTCCGGTTGTTGTTTCCTATCCGCCGTGTCTACTACTAAGATATTCCATTATAAGGACTATATGACCGATGTCAGAATGTCAGGCATACCAGAAAGGTGAATTGAGACACAAAAGTCCGGCTTGAATGGAGGGATTTTATGGACAGTAGTCTTCGTTTCCACTGATTTTTCCTTTTTAATTTCAGGTTTGAGATTATGTTCCCAGGGGTTGAGGCTGTTAAAGGTTTTGACTTCTAGAAAATTCTGTTCAGCTTGACAGAAGCTTAATAGGGGAATTATTATATGGTGCTGGTTATTCAAAGTTTTCTATGTGGACTTTGATTTATTAGATCATCGTTTAGAGAATGGGCAGTACACACGTAGAGTCATTTTGTCCTGCAAAGGAGGAAAGTAGTTCAGTTTTAGACATAAGAAATGTATGTTACCGAGCACTTCCGATGCCTTAGGCACTGACAAGGACATGGTTCTTGTCCCCTACATCCAGGAATCTTCATTATTTTTTCAGGGATGTCGCTATGGATTCAGATATGTTTGCAACAGCTTATCGGGAATTGTTGAAGTTGATTTTGTCAGAACGTTGCCCCCAAGGGCGTTCTTGCACTTCTGGGGGCCGAATGACCGCTCTAACCCCTCTCGGCTGAGATTGGTAGCTCCGTGGAATCACCTGCCTTAGCACTGCCCCAATCCAGACGCATGCGCAGAAAGTGTCCCTTGGGCAAGTGTCGGGGTTCACTCCTGCTGGACAAACGTGAACCAGCGTCACGCCTTGTAGTTTAATTTGGCTTTTAGTTTTCGCATCTTTGCTACTAGACTTCTACATCTAAAGTTCTAGTTAAGCAACTTTTTATTTGAGCCTGGAGAGTGTTGCACTAAAGAGCAGAGAAGAGTTTCTTTCAAAACCTATGAATGGTTGGATTAGGCGTTTAGACACAGACCCATAAAAACGGATTATTTACCAATAGCGAGATTTCAAAGGCAAGTGTGCACACATCCCTAGCAAAACACTCTTGGCAGACGCGCTCTCAGATAGCAATCATTGAGGGAAAGTCGAATCAACGACTCAGAGCTTTCTTAGGTCCTGCCTCAGTCTCTTTTGTGGCCTGCATGTCCACAACACTCCCCCCTGCCTTGCCCAGGATCAGCCTAAAGGTGCAGCCTGCCTCACTCTGGCACACTTAGTCAACGAGGCAGCTGCAGAAGATGCCCCAGCGTTGCCATGGAAACTGAAGGAAGCGTCGAAGCACCTTCTCTTTAATTTCATGAGTGACTTTATTCAAGAACCAAAAATAAAAAGTGCACAAGGATGTAATTATTGAAAAGGCTGTGTTCGATTATAAATACAGTATGTACTTTGGCCTCAGTCTACAGCCCACTTCTCCCTTCTATTCGAGGCTATTCAGACAGGAGTCTTCATTCAGGGTTTAATTGAAGTGAGCCCAGATTTGCCAAGATAGGGAAATGAGACTTGCTTCTGAATTTCCATCTTTTCCGTGGCTCATACTCGACAAGTGGATGGGAAGTCTTTTAAAAGAGGGTCCATTTGGAGTGTCCGTGCACATTAGGCCCTCTGGGCTCACCAGGGCCTCCTGAAACGGCTCTGCCTTCAGGCATCCACTAGTCTAAAACATTCTATAAGTTTATGATCATTTTGTAGGATAATAAAAAAAAAGTGGACAGGAGAATGCTGAAAAGAAAAAGCAATGAGTGGAGAAGCTCGGTAACAAAATTCTTCTTTTTCTCTGTCTGTTTCTCCTTCCTTTTTTTTTTTTTTTTTTTTAAATCCTGTTGCTACTTGCAATAAACAGCTTCTTTCACAATGAAGAGGTGGAGGAGGGAGATTCAAGCACCTCAACAGTTGGTCTTATTTGCAATATTCACCTAGGACAGAGGCTCAGAGCTAGAGTCAGCCCCTGTTCTGTTTACCCCTTCTGATGGGCTGCTGGCTTGAATTTGCTGGAAGAAAAAGTTCCCTCTTCTCCCTACTCTTTCTGTACTGAAACAAGGCCATCCCGAACCTTCCTGCTGGCATGATTTGAAAAGTGTTTAGGTTGCTATTTCCTGCTAGTGATTTGCATGAAGCCGTGTGCAATATGGAATTTACTTAAAAAGGGAAATGCAAAGGTACAAGGTGTGTCCTATAAGCAAGAATCCAACTTCTTTGTTGTCTGCGAACATGCCTTGTCTGTTTTCTTGATTTGCAGGACTTTGTGTGTCCCCTCTCACCATTTTGTATGGTGTGTGGGCCCTACACTGACGCTTTTCTGCAAGGCAAATAAGTATTTTATATGAATAAACTATAAAAGAATTTCTCCCTTTTAGAGAGATGGCAGACTGCAGGTAAATACTGTGACAAGTTCGCCTAGTGCCTTTTTCTAATTTTTTTTTAAATGTTTATTTATTCTTGAGAGAGAGAGAGAGAGAGAGAGAGAATGGGTGGAGAAGAGAGAGAGAGAGGGAGACACAGAATCCGAAGCAGGCTCCAGGCTCTGAGATGTCAGAGCCCAATGCGGGGCTTGAACCCACGAGCAGGAGAGATCATGTCCTGAGCCGAAGTTGGATGCTCCACTCACTGAACCACCCAAGCACTGCTTGGCTAGTGCCATTTGTAATATCAGGCTGGCCATGCTGTTTAAATGCCTGCTGATTTCTTCACTAGATTATTTTCAGGTGGTGAGCTTGGTAAGTTCTTTACAGATTTTGGATACTAACCTTTTATATGATATGTCATTTGCAAATATCTTTTCCCATTGCGTAGGTTGCCTTTTAGTTTTATTGATTGTTTCCTTTGCAGTGCATAAGCTTTTTATCTTGATGAGGTTCCAATAGTTTATTTTTGCTTTTAATTCCTTTGCCTTGGAGATGATATTGAGCAAGAAATTGCTGTGGCTGAGGTCAAGGGGGCTGTTGCCTGCTTTTTCCTCTAGAGTTTTGATGGTTTCCTGTCTCACATTTAGGTCTTTCATCCATTTTGACTTTATTTTTATGTATGGCGTAAGAAAGTGGTCTAGTTTCATTCTTCTGCATGCTGCTGTCCAGTTCTCCCAGCACCATTTGCTAAAGAGATTGTCTTTTTTTTTCCAAAGGGAACCCTTTTGCACTGTTGGTGGGAATGTGAACTGGTGCAGCCGTTCTGGAAAACAGTGTGGAGTTTCCTCAAAAAATTAAAAATAGAACTCCCCTATGACCCAGCAGTAGCACTACCAGGAATTCATCCAAGCGATACAGGAGTGCTGATTCATAGGGGCACATGCACCCAATGTTTATAGCAGCGCTTTCAACAATAGCCAACTTATGGAAAAAGCCTAAATGTCCATCAACTGATGAATGGACAAAGAAGATGTGGTTTATATACACAATGGAATACTACTTGGCAATGAGAAAGAATGAAATCCTGACATTTGCAGCAATGTGGATGGAACTGAAGGTATTATGCTAAGTGAAATAAGTCAGTCAGAAAAAGATATATATCATATGATTTCACTTATATATGGATCTTGAGAAACTTAACAGAAGACCATGAAGGAAGAGAAGGGGGAAAATAGTTACAAACAGAGAGGGAGGGAGGCAAATCATAAGAGACTCTTAAATACAGAGAACAAATTGAATTCATGGGGGGTGGTAGGGGAGAGGGGGAAGAAGGTGATGGACATTGAGGAGGGCACTTGTTGGGATGAGCACTGGATGTTGTATGTAGGTGATAAGCCATGGAAATCTACCCCCCAAACCAAGAGCACACTTTACACACTGAATGTTAGACAATTTGACAATAACTTATTTTTTAAAAAATAAAAAATAAATGCTTGTTGAAACTAGCTACATGCTTACAAAAAAATAAGGAGCTGAAGAACTTGCTTGCAAGTTTAAAGTTGGAAATGTTTCCTTTAATGAATCTGTAATTTCCAGATTCTTGTACCTAGAGGTATGTAACAACCACCTCTTAGTTATTATATAAGATAAAAAGAAGTCTATGGAGTTACAAAGTTGCTCATTTCTAACAAAGAGGGTCTTCCTAACCATATGGTCATTTGCTTTGGTTAACATCTTAATGGTTTCAGGAAGTAAAAAAAGTCAAGTCTGGCTGGGCACTCCCAGTGAACACTGGGGAGGAGAGTAAGAGAAAAAAAATACTCAAGAAATAGGACATGAAAGATGAGTTGTTTTCTGTGGGTTGTGTGCTGAAAACCCAGACTTAACCTCCCATATGAAATTTTCTGCAAAGCCCACATTGCTTAATAATGGATTTTTCAATTCTTTTGGAGAAACTCAAAGAGGAGTTGAATTCTAGTTGTGGGTTGATGTGGGAGAAAACAAAAACAAGTCAACACTAACAAAAGTAACTAATAACAGGAAGCAATCCATCGGAACTCAGAGCCAAACAGATATTTAAAGCTGTGTTCAAGGGACTTCCTCTGAGTGGCTATTACCTACTTAGAGGTACAAAGGTCTGGGAATTCTAGATTTTAGATTCAAGTCTCTTTTGAGCCGTGAGCCTGGGTTTGCTTGCTGGAAAACCAGAACAAAGACAGAAGTTTGTGAGACTTAAAGAGAGATAGTTTTTGTCAGAGTGATTTATTATTTTTAAAGTATTATATATGTTGGTTTTATATTTGTAGTAGCCATTTTTCTTTTTAAAAAATTTTTTTAATGTTTATTTATTTTTGAGGGAGGGAAAGAGCAAGCAGGAGAGGGACAGAGAGAGAGGGAGACACAGAATCCAAAGCAGGCTCCAGGCCCCGAGCTGTTGGCACAGAGCCCAAGAACCGGGAGATCATGACCTGAGCTGATGTCAGACGCTTAACTGACTGAGCCACCCAGGTGCCCCTGTAGTAGCAATTTTTTTTCTTTATTATTATTTTTATATATTTTACCTTGTTTTAAATGTTTATTTATTTATTTTTGAGACAGAGAGAGAGAGAGAGAAAGAGAGAGAGAGAGAGCACCAGAGAGCATGCACATGTATGAGGGAAGTCAGAGAGAGAGAGGGAGAAAGAAAATCCCAAGCAAGCTCTGCCCTGTAAATGGCAGAGCCCAAGGCAGGGCTCAAACCCCCAAACTGTGTGAGATTTTGATCTGAGAGGAGATCCAAAGCCAGACGCTTAACTGACTGAGCCACCCAGGAACCCCTTTTTTATTTTACAGAGGGAGAGTGAGAGTGTGAGCTAGAGAGAGGTGCAAAGGGATAGAAAGAGAGAATCCCAAGCAGACTCAATACTAGGTGAAGAGACATCCCTCATCCCCTTGATTTTGAGCCCAAATCAAGAGCTGGACGTTCAACTGACAGAGCCAACCAGGTGCCCCCCCACTTTTTTTTTTTAATGTTTTATTTATTTCTAGGAGAGAGAGATAGCGTGAGCAGGGAAGGGTCAGAGAGAGAGGGAGTCACAGACTGAGACAGGCTCCAGGCTCTGAGCTGACAGTCAGCACAGAGCCCGACGCAGGGCTCAAACCCACAAACCGCGAGATCATGACCTAAGCGAAAGTCGGACGCTTAACCGACTAAGCCACCCAGGTGCCCCCCAGGTGCCCCCTTTTTAATTTCTAATATAGATAGTCTTTACTCCAAATTCAAAACATTTGTCCATCTCTCCTCATGCTTCCTCTGCACCCCGCACCCTCAAAAAAAAAGAGAAGAAGAGGAAGAGGAAGAGGAAGAAGAGAAGAAGAAGAAGAAGAAGAAGAAGGAGGAGGAGGAGGAGGAGGAGGAGGAGGAGGAGGAGAAAGAGGGAGGGAGGGAGGAAAGAAAAAGAAAGAAAGAAAGAAAGAAAGAAAGAAAGAAAGAAAGAAAGAAAGAAAGAAAGAAAGAAAGGAAGGAAGGAAGGAAGAAAAGGAAGGAAGGAAGAAGAAAATCGCCCTTTCTCATTTTGAAAACATTCACCAAGCATCCAACACCTAAAACTATGATGTGTTTTGGAGACTCAAAGGTACTCTTTTCTAAAAGCTTGCTTGCAGTGGAGTGAGGGAGAATGAGAACAATTACAGTAGACTAATTTTAGATTTCTGTATTTGTGCTCTGACCTTAGCAATCAAGGCAAAAGACCTCCAATACAGCGTCGGTGCAAGAGATGTAAGCATTTTCTTCTCCACCCTTGCTGAGAACACCCATGGAATTACTTGTCATGTTATATTATATGTACTAAATGCCAAGGTGTTTTTTTTGTTTTTTTGTGCATTTTTTTTTTTGTACTGGAGTTTATAAGGTTGGAGTTTATGCACCTGGACCCTGGCACTACGTGAAGGGAAGGCGTTGTTCTTGGCAAAATGCTCAGTTACAAACCTATCAGATTACAGAGTGGATTTCCTTTATCTTGGGGCATTGGACTCTATTCAGGGGACAAGAAGAATAGGATTTCACAGCTTGTTAGGACATGCTAGTTATTTCTTATTCTCGTTCTTTGCAAGAGAAGAGTGAAGTCTCCTGGCATACCTCCCGTAGGTAGTAGGGGTCAATGCCCAAACAAGAACCGCATTAGGTGCCCCAGAAGCCTTCTGCTGAACAAAATGACATCACTGGCCAAAGGGGTGGGCTCGTCGTGGAACTTGTAGCCAAACGTCCTGCTCTTTTACGGAGAATTTGACGTTTCTGCCAGGGTTGGCTGTATAAGAAAACCACTTCTTCATAATCTCAGTGTCCAAAGTGATTTCCCATCATTGGATTCCAAAGAATTCTTTTCCTATCACTTCCTTACAGATATATATATATATATATATATATATATATTTATTTATTTATGTATATATGTATGTATGTATATATATACGTATATATATACGTATATATATATACATATATATATATACACACACACACACACACATATATATATATATATTCTCTCTCACTGCTTTCATCACATCATTTTGCATGCCAAATCACAAAATTTTTATGTCATTGAAATCTTTTTGGAAAATCTGCTAAAAAGAATGGTTTATTTTCCTTTGAGGAATTCTTTCAAAAGAAAAGCTGTATTCCTGACAAGGACTTATGAGGGAGCTCATTTTTGCCATCATCCACACCCAACCACGTGCACACCCACACACCTACACACCCACACCCACACACCACCTGCACATGCACGTGTAGAACTAAATGCACTCCATTTACTCCCAGAGTCCTCACGTTTAAAGAGTCTCTCTTGTGATATTGAGATCAAAGGGGAAATCCAGTCCAGAAACCGTGAGAATATGCCATAATTTGGACCAGTTAGCCTGAGTTATTTATTGTTTGTTATGTGTGTTAGAGTTACAAGAAAGGAAAGAATATTAGTGGGATTATGACTGATTCTCATTTTTTGTTTTCTAATTTATTTATAATTTCCATAATTTCCTGATGAAAATATATATCATCATTTTAGGTCTTGCTCAAGATTGTTGAGCTGATCACATGGTTCATTTTTCACCATTTTTTAATCTTTGTTTTATAATGCATGCATAAGTGTATAAAATTTCATCTGGATGCCATTTTTGCCAAAGCTCATAGATTTTTGGATACATAGCATTCCTGTATTTTTAAAAATTCCTAAGTAGTTTGTATTAACTCAAAGATTATTAAAAAATCTTTTTAAATTAAATTTACATTAAATATTTAAATGTAAATATACAAAAGATATTTGTATATCTTTTTGCATTGTTTTGTTCTTATGAGTGGAGACTATCTCTTTCTTTTTGTTTTTAATTTCTAATTTTATTGAACCATGTTCAGAAAACATCTGTTATTTTATTTTCTTTTAAATATAAAGGGGGTGCTTGGGTGGCTCAGCCAGTTGGGTGTCCGACTTCGGTTCAGGTCATGATCTCACAGTTCTTGAGTGTGAGCCCCATGAGGGATTTAAATACTGTGAGGGATTTAAAATCAACCTTGGGAGGGGCGCCTTGGTGGCTCAGTCGGTAGAGCATCCGACTTCAGCTTAGGTCGTGATCTCACAGTTCGTGGGTTTGAGCCCCACGTCAGGCTTTGTGCTGACAGCTCAGAACCTGGAGCCAGCTTCATATTCTGTGTCTCCCTCTCTCTCTGGCCCTCCTCTGCTCACACACACTCTCTTTCTTTCTTTCTCAAAAATAAACATTAAAAAATTTTTTAAGTATAATGGCCAATTTTTGTAAATATATCATGACTATTTGAAATGAAAGTATATCTGTACTTTGTTAGGTACAAATTCCATGCATTTATATGTCTGTGAACTACATCATTCTATAATTCAAAGTATTATATAATTCAAATATTCCATATCTTTAAGTACTTTTCATCTGTGTAATCACTTGATTACTGACAGAAGTGTGTTTAAGTCTCTATAATGTTGGTGAAATAGTCCATTTCTACTTGTATTTCTAATGACACTTGCTTCCTGTATGTCTCAGTGATATACTGTTAGGTGTATTCATATTAATGATTGTTCAGTCTTATTGGTGGATTATCATTTTATCAAATAAAATAATCGTTTTTAGCTGTGAATTATTTTTTGTCAAACACTAATATGACAATGCTGTTTTAGTTTTCTGTTTGTTTTTTTGCTTTTGTGTTTTGTTACTTTTTACCCAGTATATATTTTTTTTCTTCTTGTTTTTTCTTTATTTTTTTGTTTATTTATTTATTTGGGGAGAAAGGGCAGAGAGAGAGAGAGAGAGAGAGAGAGAGAGAGGAAAAGAGAAAGAATCCAAAACAGGCTCCACACTGTCAGTGCAGAGCCCGATGTAGGGCTTAAGCTCACCAACTGTGATACCATGACCTGAGTGGAAGTTGAGTCGGACGCTTAACCGACAGAGCCACCCAGGCACTCTCACTCTCTATCTTTCTATGTAATTTTTTATATGTTTGAATTTTATACCAAATTTGAGGAGAGTATCATTATTATGTATCCTCACATTTTCTGTTTTCCTTGCTCCTTCTCTTTCTTTTCTGTCCTTTACTGTATTGATATATTTGTTTTGATATATATATATATATATATATATATATATATATATTTGTTTTTTTCTCCTATTGACTTATAAATACATATTCTAGTTATTTTGTTTTAGTGGTTGTCCTTATATATTCAATAGTTATATTTAAACAAGCCATTCTGGGGGCACCTGGGTGGCTCAGTTGGTTGAGCATACAACTCTTGATTTCAGCCCAGGTCATCATCTCATGGTTTGTGGGTTTGAGCCCCATGCCTGGCTCTGCACTGACAGTGTAGAACCTGCTTAGGGTTCTCTCTCTCTCTCTCTCTCTCTTTCTCCCTCTCCCTCTCTCTTTCTTTCTGTCTCTCCCTCCCCCATGCCTCTCGTGCTCTCTCTGTCTCTCTCAAAATAAATAAATAAACTTAAAAAAAAATAAACAAGCCATTCCAAAAATGCCTAGGATTTGTCTGCATTTATATCAGTTTTCTCAATAAGGCAAAAACTTAACATGATTACACTTCCCTTCCCTCATATCCCTATGCTTGGAATTTCTGTGCCCTATTGTACATGATAAAAATCAGAGCTGAATGCATTCTAGTGGATTTTTATCTTACATTTGATGCAAATTCATCATGCTTTCTTCATGAAGATGAAACAGCATTACAGTGATTCAAGTAGAATGAAATTTGTACTATGTCAACAGAGGAATCTGGATTAAGTTGTAAATTCCAGGAAATAGGTCAAGTTGTTAATTTGATATTGAGCACAGCTGCCTTTCACAGATCAGTCTTGAGAGCCCACAACAGCTTACCTTTCATCCAACGTCGCGTGTGGTAAAGGACCACTTGTATTTAAACAGATCTTCTGAGTCATTCTTATGCATGAGAGTTTGAGAACTCATGCACTGGACCTAACATAGATGGGCTCCACTCCAGAGTTTCTAAGTCTATAGGCTTGGGGTGGGGACCAGAATTTGCATTCCTAACAAGTTTATTGCTTTTTTAAGTTTATTTATTTATTTTGAGTGGGAGAGAGAGCAGGGGAGGAGCAGAGACAGATGGAGAGGGAGAATCCCAAGTAGGCTCTGTGCTGACAGCAGGGCTCAATCCCAGGAACCGTGAGATCATGATCTGAGCTGAAGTCAAGAGTCTGAAGCTTGACTGACTGAGCCACCCAGGAGCCCCTCTAACAAGTTCTTCAGTGGTTCCCAAGATGATGCCCCAAAGGCCTCACATGCAGCACAACTAGTCTAGTGAAATAAATTCTGAGCAGGAGCTCTGGGTATTTATCTTGTCTGTAATTGACCAGTTCTCCCACCTTGGGACATTCCCTCCCCCCCCCGACCCCCGCCAAAGTTTCAGTTTCCTCAAGCAAAGGGGCAGAAAGAAGGACCAGATAGTTTCTGAGGTCCAAGGGACTCTAGTTTTTTGTTTTGTTTTTTTTTTTTCTTCTCTTTCTGTAAAGATGCTATGATTTATTTTCTGTTTCATTTGTTAAGAGATCGTCACATTAATGCATTTATCAGTGATGTTGAGATAATCATAAAGGTTGTTATTTGTAGTATTTATATACTGATAAAGCTTTCATACAAAAAGATACACTAAGTGTGTGTGTGTGTGTGTGCATGCGCACGCTCAGAGAGAGAAAATGCATGTGCGTGTGTTGTAAGCCAAGGATGAGGGCAGAGGGAGAGAGACAGAGAATCTTAAGCAGGCTCCATGCTCAGCTTGGAGCCCAGCAGGGGGTAAATACCATGACCCTGGGATCATGACTAGAGCTGAAATTGAGAGTTGGATGCTCAACCAACTGAGCCACCCAGGATCCCCTACAAATAGATTTGTCAGAAGCAAAAAAAAAAAAAAAAAATCCAAAAAAACCCCACCACAGAAAACAAGTAACCCAAACAACACCTAGGGAAGTAAAGTTCTAACAGAATGGAGAGTAGCTTATATAAGCCATGCCATTAATATTTATACGTTTAGCTAGTGGGCCAAAAATATGCTTCTGCATATGTTGTTAGCAGCTACGTTCAAGGAAAACAGTCAAAATAAGATATATGGCTTAAGAAATACATAAAGTCCTATTGTCATCCAAAGGCAAAGGAAAGTACCTCAATTCATGGAGCCTGGTTAAAATGGAGACAAGACTTTGACAATAGGGAATTTTCTAGATAAACCTTAAATGAGGGTACGAGTTGAATAAAGATGGTAGGGAGGACATCCCAACATACATCCCAACCACTGCATATAATACACATACGGGCACCATTTTGTCTGGGGCAGGGATTTTGTTCCCCAGGAACTTTGCACAATATCTGGAGACATTTTTGGTTGTTACAACTTGGTGGGGAGTGCTACTGACATCTTAGTGGGCAGAAGACAGAGATGCAGATAAACATCTTACAATGAACAGAAGAGTTCCCACAACAAAGAATTATCCAGTTCAATATGTCAAAAAAGGCGAAGGTGAGAAGGCTTGGTCTAGGGTGTAGCTTCTTTGATACATTAATGGAGAATAGGATTGGAAAGTAACTTAAGGATTTTAAATGATCTTATTTGAAATGGAAGGCTGTGAGAGACCATTGAAGTTTTCTGAGTAGAGAATGGTGTAGCTACCGACTTTTAGGATGATGAAATGTCAAATGCATAGAGTTGACTGGAGGAGTAAGAGGTGAAGAAAGGAGCTGGTTATGAGCTGAAGGCAATATTTGGATGACAAGTAATGAATGCTTGAACTTGAGAATGGAAAGGAAATGGTTAATTCCAGAAATACTGCAGAAGAAGAATGTATATGATTTGGCAAGTTTTTAAATTATGGCAGGGGGAGAAGGTGGCAGGAAGCATCACAGAGGTCATAGTATGGTCAATTAGGAAACAGGAGTCAGGAGAGAGGGCTGGTGGGATGGGTGGGGGATACTCACTGAGCTTGAGATATGAGCAAGACATCAATAGGTGGACACATTAGATAGGCTGCTAGAAGGCAGAGATTTAGAGTAACACTTCTATGTTACTAAAAGTCTTCCAGTTGAGCTGACTCCAGTTACCACCTTTATTTGCAACAGTGAAATCTTTTCACTGAGGCGGCAGGGGGCATGACTTGACCCTCTGGCAATTCTACTAGAGAGACCTGCTCATCCAGTCTTATCTTAGCAGTGCGTGATTGGAGTTCACTAAATGTTTAACAGTAGTCAAGAGAAGCCATGGTTTTTGTTTGCTAGAAATGGTGTCTGCTTCTGGGTACATCTTCCATGATTTCAGGGCTGCAAATCTGCAAGTTCCATTTGTTTTATGGGCATGAGTTCACATTTATGTAAATCATCTTTACATGCTGCTACAAATCCACTCAAGTCAACTGTTCAGCACATCTCAACATGTACATTTGAGAGGTTTCCATGAATTACATTCTTTGTTCTAATCCTGCGTTGACTCACTCCCATGTACTTGCCATCATTCCTGCTGCAACTTGACCCACGGTGCTTTGTTAGCCTTGTTATGTATGTCTTACTTTGCAGCAGGTAAAGATGCTATCCCTCCTCCTCTATGGCATGAGTGGAAGTAGCAGAGGCCAGGAATTAATCACTGCCCACAGCTGATGTACACAGCAGCCAGAAACAGGCGTTTTGATGTATTCATTAGATGGAAGCATGGCCAGTTTAATTTGTTCTGACTTATGCACGGCACATTCGCTTTCACTTCAGGATTTCCTCATGCTTTCAGCTCCATAGAATCGTGCAATGCAAGAATCCACATATTCTATGTATACCAGCCATATTTTGACCAAGCAATTTGAGTGTATGATACAAAGAGTAAACATGATGTAAGGCAACTAACTCTGGTCACTTACAAAATTTCTTTCTATCTGTGTCCCATGAGCTTTCTATGGTTTGCCAATGTGCTTGCCCAGTTGCAGAAGTATATATGTTTTATGAGTTTTATTTACTGGGCTGGATTTAGTACCTAAGGCCCTTTAGCTACTCATCTCAATGTCCAATAGTCAAATTCACCAAGAAGATAGACATACACCAGAATGATCCACTGCGAAGTCTACTGAGAGACTGTCTCTATGGCAAACCCTTCCTATGCATAGGAAGGGGTAAAGAGTAGGTATTTCCTTCCAGTCTACCATCTTTCATATGCCATGAAAGAAACAACTTCTAGGCAGGCAAATGGGTCAGTGTCACTGACCTGCCATGCTTGGCATAAACACTTTTTTTTTCAAAGAACACATCAATCATTTGCTGACCCAGGATCCTGAGAAACTTCCATCTCACCAGGCTCTATCTCATCCCCATCAGTGGAGAATCTATCACCTGGACATTTTTTTTTTTTTGCGTGGCTGCCCACCATGATTCCCTTCCTTGCCACTTCTATGTTTTTCTGTCCAAACTATTTTAGGAATGTAAATATTCCCAAAGATCCAAAACAATCATCAGCAAATGCTTTTGAAGCTGAGAGACAAGAAAGAAAGAGAAACAAAGAAAGAGAGACAAAGAGAGAAAGAAAGAGAGACAAAGAAAAGCTTAACCAACCTCACAATTCTGTATAACTACTCTTGCTCCTCTGGCCATTTTAAATTGAAGTTTGTCTGAAAATTGAGAGTCTGAAGAAGATAAAGAACCTAAAGAATGAAGAGTGGAATAATTTTTTTAAGGAAAAAAAAACTTAGGAAATATGGATTCTTGAAAAGTTATGGAATGGATTGAGATTTCTTGTCTAAAGGATTAAAACGGATAAATGCATGTTTTAATATGATCATCTGAAATTCCAGGGAGACAAACATCTCCCTGGGGCTCTGGAAGGGACTTCTAGAACAGTATTTGTGATAAATTAGTTCCTAGGGGCCTAGGAAGGAGAAAATACCTTTAGAATTTCTTTTTTTCTTTTTTGAATTTTATTTATTTATTTAGAAAGAGAGTGAACGCACAAGTGGGGAAGGGGCAGAAAGAAGGAGAGACAGAATTCCAAGCAGGCTCTGTGCCAACTGCTCAGAGCCTGACGTAGGGTTTGAACTCATGAACTGTAAGATCATGACCTGAGCCGGGATCAAAAGTTGGATGCTTAACTCACTGTGCCAGCCAGGTGCCCCTCAAAATTCTTCTTTATTGCACATAAGGCCTAGCCATTCCTAATCCTTCTTCCTTCTTGTTTTACCAATCTGGAACAGCTTTTAGGAATATCGTCTTCAGACTGTAAACTTTGGCAGCAAGAATATAGTTTTATAGAGATGAAATTGAAAGCATGGCATTAATAATATCTGATTTATGGCAAGCCTTTCTAGTTCCAGTGAGCCTTCCTACTAGGATCCTGCCAAAAGTGATCATTAAGATTGAGTTGAGTACTGATGCCCATCACTGCCTAAACATCCTTTTCATCTGACTGCTTCTGGGGAGTATCACCTGGACTTTCCAGTGCTCAGCTCTTTACACATCTTCACACAGACACACACCTGCGTTATTTTTCGTTTTACCTTAAACACTTCCCTGTATCACACTCTGCCTCCTGACAACCTTGCATGAAAAAGCTTCATTCATGCAATCACATATTTCTTCATCTACAAGTGGAAAAGGGATTCATTAAGTCTATAGAGTTAATGAAGTCAGTTAAGGTTTCTACTAATTCACAGTTCTGTATCATTTAGGATTCATAATTTGTAAACAATTACCCTAAGACCTTTAAAGCGATTCTTAAACTATCTGCATTAATCCAGAAACAATTGGGAGGGAAAAAAAAGTCCTTTGGGACATGAGTCCAGGCCCTGTGAGCAAGAACTGTGTCTCTGCTAATTAGCACTAAAGGAACCAGGGGCACCTGGTTGGTTCAGCCGGTTAAGCGTCTGACTTCCGCTCAGGTCATGATCTCGCAGCTCGAGGGTTCAAGCTCCACGTCGGGCTCTGTGCTGACAGCTAGCTCAGAGCCTGGAGCCTGTTTCAGATTCTGTGTCTCCCTCTCTCTCTGACCCTCCCCTGCTCATGCTGTCCCTCTCCCAGAAAAATTAATTAATTAATTAATTAAATAAAAAAAAACTAAAGGAATCTAAACTGTGTGGTGTGTCCCCACTCATTGTGTCTCAAGGTAAAGATGTGTGTTAGCTAACTAGCTTCTATCTCCTCTAGGCATCAGACAATGATTTAGTGTAAGTAACTAAAGATAAATATTTTTAATGGCAAGGAAAATTAGTCCTCAAGGCCACTAACCCGGCATTTGGCAGTCTTGTTGTTAACTTTACGTCTTCCTTTTAAAGAATTACAGGAAAGCTTAAATTGTTCTGGATAATTCTGGACAACCTTTGAAACTTGTGAATACTTTCATAAAAACACCACTTTTGAAAAGGGCCACAGCGATTTTGGAAAAGTGTGGTTGGTCAATAATATGTCTCTGAATTTTGAAGAGTTCTGACTATTTTCTCTTTGTTAAGTAGTGAAATCCCTGAGAAGTGAATCATTTTTGTGTTTTTATAAAAGCAACTTAAATAGTAAATGAATACTGATGTTGGAGTGAAGAGAAAGCTGTGTTCGGGAAATTGCGATTTGAAGTTCCGTGTGGGACTGTGTCAAACTGTAATAGTTGCTTGAGTTTAGGTGATTTTGAAATTTGAAGGAAGATTATGAAAAAGGAATCAGAAATTATTGCTTTCATGGACTTAAATAAACTGCTTCACCTTTGTTTCTCAGCCCGTTTCCACAACAATAAATTCGGGTGCAATGCCAAAAATATTAGCTTGCCGTTCAGGTAGACGAATATTTAAACAAGACGAAACACAATATTTTTACTGAGTTGGTTTGTAGCTGGACTTAGATTTGTTTTTGTTTGTGTTGTACTTAGAATAACTTTTCAAAACATAACACCAAGAACAACAATAAAAGCAACTTTGTGATCCGCCACACACTATTATTAACGTTTGACATACAGCATATGATCTCATTTAATCCTTAACTCAATCTTTAAAGTAAGCATTGCCACTATCATTTCTGCATAATCAGAGAGATTGTGAACTGGAGAGACTTTAAGAAGCTTCCTCAAAATTAAACTGTTCCAGAGTGAGCCAAGATTTCAACCCAGGTCTTAATGAATCTGATCAATGTTAATTGCTATGTTACACTGTACAGGATTACTATTTGTGTGACTATATCAAATGGGAGAAGTGATCTACCCATATATGAGATTTATCTGGATTGATATTGATCCATATTTACCCTTTCTCAATGTGTTGTGAATCACTGATCTTACTGTTTTGTTTTGTCAGCAACGTGCAGGCTTCCGTGAAAAAAATTCTGTATTACCTAACTTGTGTGTTAACTCTTACTTCCCACATGTGCATTTTTCCAGCCCTCAGGTTCCTTGGTGGCAACTTATGAGTTATACAACTGTCATTCATTTGTTTAAATGAAAACACAGTGAGTATGGGGAAAATGGTTAGAAGTCAATTTAAAAGTCTCTAGGGATGAAT
Organism: Proteles cristata cristata; assembly: GCA_017311185.1. NCBI lineage: Eukaryota > Metazoa > Chordata > Mammalia > Carnivora > Hyaenidae > Proteles > Proteles cristata. The sequence continues at coordinate 493,938 of JAESUZ010002577.1, forward strand.
AAATGGCCCACTATCAGGAGACACGTTCAAAAGAAACTTTCAGGTGTGCTTGGGTGGCTCAGTCGGTTAAGCATCTGACTTCGGCTCAGGTCATGATCTCACAGTTCATGGGTTCAATCCCCAGATCGGGCTCTGTGCTGACAGCTCAGAGCCTGGAGCCTGTTTCAGATTCTGTATCTCCCTCTCTCTGACTCTCCCCTGCTCATGCTGTCTCTCTCTCTCTGAAATGAATAAAAAAACATTAAAAAATTAAAAAAAAAAGAAACTCTCAAACACCGGCTAAGTGGAGGTCAAGTGTGTGTCAATTCTAGCAGTGTATCTGTTCTAATGAAGTTAATACTTATAAAGTTGAGAATAACTGCCATATTAGTCACCCAAAAGGAAAACACTATTTAGGAAATGTGTATTAGTTCTTTTGTACACATTTTTAGTTTTAGTTTAAATAACTTAAATAACTCCCCCCCCCCCCCAGTATTCTTTCATCTAGGCCTATGGAACTTATGGGGAAAAAATACATTAACCCTTACATCATTTGCTTGAGACTCATAATTCTCACAGCTGTATATAGCTTGGCATAGCATCATTAATGAATTGACACTCCTGCCATCAGACTTATTTCACTGTGTGAGAAGGGCCAAGCAACAGGTTACCTTGGGTGACACTTAAGTGCATGCAGTAACTAATTCCAGACCCATTTAATCTGCTTAAATCAGTATTTCTAAAAGAGATGACCCAGTATAAAGCACTTTCATTTGGCAGTCCTCCACAAAAGATACTCCACCCCAAACAACACAATTAACAAGAAAAAGAAAAGAAGAAATATCTTGCTTAATGGAATGAGGAAATGGCCTCAGCTGTGACAGTAATAACGGTGATGACTGTTTGCCAAGCTGAGTGACGATGGATGAAGACCATTAGGAGAAGTTGTATCTTTAGCTCTTCAGCAATGCAGCTGACAAAATCAAAGGTTTGACCAATGGCCATTATCTTGGAAAAGCAAAATGTAGGAACAGGAGCTGGCCCGGGGAGGGACCATACAATGACTCAACTTTGTGGAGCCTCTGTTTCAGCCACAGAGTATCAGGAAGACGGGGAGAGGGGAGATCCAAACAGATGAATGGACAGCAAGTGGCAGGCACCTACCTTTCCTTGTTTCAATGTTTATATCCTTGCCACGTAGACATGCAGTCTTTGTTTCTTTTTTGGTTTTCTATCAAACATTTAGAGCCCGTGTGACATTCTGGGCGTATCTACATCTGGGCCAGAATAGTAGACTGTGTTCTATCTTTAACTAACAAGACCTACAGCAAGAGTCTGGGTCTCCCGAGAAGTCTTGGAATAATTGACAGATACAATTCCTCTTTCACACTTCTTAGAACAATCATTTAAAAAGAAGAAATAAATCTAATTTCAACAAGGGGGCTACCTTTGGATTCCATGTGGATGAGATAGAAGAAAATGTATTTACATTTTAATTGGTGTCAAAATAAATATTTGTAGGGGCGCCTGGGTGGCTTAGTCGGTTAAGCGTCCGACTTTCGCTTAGGTCATGATCTCGCGGTTCGTGGGTTCGAGCCCCGCGTCGGGCTCTGTGCTGACTGCCAGCTCAGAGCCTGGAGCCTGTTTCAGTCTGTGACTCCCTCTCTCTCTGACCCTCCCCTGCTCACACTGTCTCTCTCTCTCTACTGGAAATAAATAAAACATAAATAAATAAATAAATAAATATTTGTATTGCCATCAAAGTTAGAAAGATTAAATTTTAAACTCAAGCATTCTAGAAGGGACATATGTGTTACTAATACTTTTTAGACTTCCTTAAACTTTCTTTGGCCCACTTTTCTCATGTATCAAAATGGTGACAATAATATCTACCATGCAGCACTTGTATGAGGATATAAAAGAAAAAGAATTATACAAAACATCTAGCATGGTCGGCGGTACATAGTACAGGTCTAATTTCCCTCATTTTAGACAGGATCCTAATTTAATATTTTCTGTGCCTCTCTTTCGCTGAACACTTTGGAACCATTTCTTAAATCTCATTAACATACTTGAAAGTTATAAAGTAGAGAAAGTAAAATCTAACGTTTCTAAAATGTTTGAAATCATTCATTAAAATAGTACCTGAAAATGAAGGGTTATGTATCAAGTTGAAGGTATAGTACATGTTTGTTCTTTACAGTTTGAACAATATCCAAAGTTGATTTTTTTTTTTCTCTGACTTCCTGTGCTTCCATTTGTCAATGTCAGGGATTCAAAAACTGTGGATCAGCTTCAGGCACTGGTTAAGCCAAGCATTCTGAGTTGGAGAAAGCTGGAAGGTGGTTTCTTGCCAAGCCCATCCCTGATGGTGGGAAGAGCTCTCTGCGAAAAAAGCGCTGGGCACAGATACAGAACTGTAACCAGCAAAGCTGGCATCAGGTGACTCTGACCTCAAAAGGGAAAACTCTCTGCAACTTGCCTATCAGCCTGTGTTCATAGAATAGTTCTCAGCCAGGGCAGCACCACTCTTCCACATTTGGGAATATATATGGGTGTTTTTGTATTTCACAACAACTGAAACATATTTTTAATATTTAATGCCAGGGAGCCACAGATGTTACTCTCCTTCACTGTGCTAAGGAGCCGGCAAATGAGAAAGAATCCCATCTGATTTGCATTCTCATGCATTTAAAGATAATACTATATACACATATGCTTATATGCATTGGTCTATATAATATACAAATTATATGTGTATCTATATGTGTATCTACTTGCAGAACCAAAACAATCTCCATCTCAAGCTGTTAATATAAATGAATGCATAGAATGACTGATGTGCTTCTTAACAGCTGAGCTTCTTAGGGATTAATCTCGTCTACCTCTGAATGTTGATTCTCACATCATTCCCCAAAGGTGCAAACTCTAGAGAATAGAATTGCATGTCCCTACCACACCTGACTTCTGCTCAACAGGTATCTGAGAATCATAACTTGCTTATTTTTTATTTTCTAACCTCAAGGTTTAAAGATTACCCCTCCAAGAGCCATTGTCAGAAGGCTACTTTGGGTAGGTAGTAAAATTGTGTGTGAGCCTACATGCAGTGCATCTTCCTTAGGAATGTATGCTTTTTAAAGAAAGATTTTTGTAGGTGGTTCTTTTTTGTTCTGACATTGCATTTATATTGGGTTCCACCTCCACATTCTTTCATTTAGTTGCATTTTCAGAAAGCCAACTCATAAAAAGATATGTATTTTTTCTTTGTCCTATACTGGGATGGAACCTCTTCTTATTTATATACACTGTCATAAACAGATGCTATAGAAACACAAACTCTTATTTTTGGTGGCAACTTGTCTTTCCTAACTTCACGCAGACCTGAAGGAAATTATATCCTAAGAAAAGGAGAGATGGCAACACGTTGGTGAGAATAAGATATTACTGTAAGAGCTGTATTGGTCAGGACTTTCTTTAATGACCTTCCTGGCTCCCTGGGCAAAGAGGCTTTGGTTATCCTGAGTGTCAGGGCCTAATTCTTCCCAGTCAAAATGACAACATCAAAGAAGAAAAAAAAATAAGTGGAGTTTTAAAAGAAATATTTACCTGGGAGTATAAAGTTATGAATTAGGAGGAGGAAAGAAAAATTTGAATGTGGACCAAACTCTTGCTGGTTGTCAGAATAACTATTATAGCAATTGAGCAGCTTGTGTGTTATCCTATGTCAGGATCCAACAGTCAACAAAAGTGTCCTTAGATCATATGTACTTTAGCTACCATGCATCTTCATATTTTTAGTTTATTTGCAAAAGATAAAAGTAAAAATGAGTGTACGCATTTCTAGAAGTATCTATGCCATTATGTGCTTTACTTCTTTGAGGAGGAAATTTCTCTGAATCAAATACAAGCATATCTTCATCAAAGTCAAATTTTCCATCACGGATGGGAAGACACTTCATAGTATTTTAAACTTATTCTCTTTTTTTAAGAGCAGTTTTAAGTTCACAGTGAAATTGAGAAGTAGGTACAAAAATTTCTCATAGATGATTATCAATATTCCACCTCTACTCCCCCCCTCCCCGAATGGTACATTTGTTAGACCCGATGAACCTACATTATAATCCCTCTAAGTCCATGGTTTACATTATGGTCACTCTTGGTGTTGTACATTCTATGCGTGTCATCGTATTTTAATACTTGTATTCTAAGGCAGATATTGAGTTCGTGGGATCATATAAAGTCAGAACTCTGTCATACATTCACCTAGTTGACTGGATAAAGTTGCGTCAGTGACAGAAGTTTTATTCCTTTTGTCAGATTCCTTCTATTTTGCTGGGCTTTCAGATTCATTTAGACTTCCTGGTTTTATGTCATACTGGAAGTGCTTACATGTAGCAAGAAAGAACAGCTCTAGGCTTACTGGAAACAAGAAGTACTTAAAGGTTCATGAAAATGTGAAAGTCTTATTGTGAAATTTTGAATGCTGTTGTGCAAATTTAACAGTTTCTAATCGAAATTTCCCCCTGTCATTTCATGTGGTCTACTTGGAAAACCCAAATGCAGGCATGCTTTTCATTTAACTTATTGAAGAGAAGTTAAGAAGGAATGGGCATTAGAAGAACTTCGGAATACCCCCAAAGGGTAACTGAGAATGTCTCAGTGTCCAGCCACATCTTTCTCTGTCCTGCTCACACCTCTCAGGATGTGGCCAATGTGCTGAGAACAACCATATGGCTCACATGACCTATTTCTGAGATAGTCAATAAAGGACAGTATTTATTTATGTGAACACATATATATTAGAGGGTCAACTCTTTCCCTTGGGCCATACATATTATTCACCTGATAATCTACAGAGGTAATCATGATTATCACAGTCTCAAATTAGGTAGCAAATAGACCTTCCTTGAACTCTGAGCATAGGTATCTATGTACCAAAATAAAAATTAACTTGTTAAATCCTATACTACCTACGGGGAAGCTAGCAAAAATGAAAGAGAAAGTACCATTTTCTAGGAGTCAAACATTTTCAGTTTAAAACAGAACACAGTTAACCCTTGAACAACACAGGTCTGAATTCCACAGGTCCACTTACACATGGATTTAATTTTTTTTCAATAAACATAGCATAGTACGGTAAATGTATTTTCTCCTTCTTAAGATTTTCCTAACAATATTTCCTTTTCTCTAGCTTACTTGATGGCAAGAATACAGTATTCATCAAGCTATGCTTGTGTTAATCAAGTACGCTCTTGGTAAGGCCGTAGGTCAATGGGAGGCTATTAGTAGTTAAGTTTGGGGGGAGTCAAAAGCTATACACAAATTTTTTTATTGTGTTGGAGGAGTTCAACTAATCCCCATGTTTTTCAGGAGTCAACTGAAATCACTTTTTACCTTTTTACTCAGACCAAATCATATATTCCATATCCTCTGGAAATCTTAAGCTTTAAAGCCTAAAATCCTTAGCAGTTAATAGAAAAAGACATCAGCTGCATCTACGCATTTGCAACCAGTCTGACTGCATTAGACTTGTGTAACAAGTCACATACAGTTAAAAAACAAAACAAACAAACAAACAAACAAACAAAAACCCATGTGTCTTTAAGTAGGTAAGACAGTATACATGGGATTTTCCCTTCAGGAAAAAGGGTTGTGTAGACACACTGTTATTATATAACTCCACATCTTCCAAGTCACTGTTCTTCCTTAGAAAGCGTCAGTATCTCCAGTTTATCTGCTGTGTGTGCCCTCTTTTGCCATCAAAAGCATAGAGACTAGCTTCTAAGAAGAGTAATAGGACAGAGCTGCAATGCAGGTACCTATTCTGGCCGTCTTGCATTGCTTCTTACAAAACAACTATATTTAGGGAATGATTTCAGCAGTTTTAGACTCTAAGTTTGGTGGATAAATACAATTCAGATGTCCTCACAATTCTTCATATCAGCAAAAAGAGAACACACATCTGAGTTATGCTATAATTACAATAACAAAAACAGTATATCTGTGTGCATGCATGTGTGTATGTGTTTGTATGAAATTCTTCCAAAATCATACCTAAATGGTTATGGTGCTCAATCTCCAGGTAATGAGCTTATGAATAATTTTATGCTCACCGTGAAAATTGGAGGTACTCATCAGATTGGATAATGATTAACAAGTTAACATCATCAGAACAAAATAAAGACATAGAGTGTCACTGGTGACATGAAGTTAACATTTACTCTGTGTCTGCAGGCTTTGATTTCATAATCAGACCACCAAATTAATCGTCAGAGCTGTGGACCGTTATTCAGGCAGCAGAAGCACAAAACAATACATGATGTGTAATAAGGAGGAAGAAAAAATAGTATAATAGGAGGAACTTATAAACACAGGACACAGTTTGAAGAGTTGCAGCCACTGGGCAAAATGTGTTTTTGTTTGGTGAAAAGGGTGCTAATCTACAGTGAGTTTTTTTAAAAATGTATTACCTGAGGGGCGCCTGGGTGGCTCAGTCGGTTGAGCATCCGACTTTCGCTCAGGTCATGATCTCGCGGTTCGTGGGTTCGAGCCCCGCGTCGGGCTCTGTGCTGACTGCCAGCTCAGAGCCTGGAGCCTGTTTCAGTCTGTGACTCCCTCTCTCTCTGACCCTCCCCTGCTCACGCTGTCTCTCTCTCTCTCTCTCCTATAAATAAATAAAAAAACATTAAAAAAAATTAAAAAAAAAAAATGTATTACCTGAAAGCATGAAGATGACCTTGAAGGCAGATTGCTGTTTTGATAGAAAATCCGAGTCTGTGGTGGAGAATTGAGGCGGTTTGTGGAAATGAAGTTCACCAGCCTCTGTCAGTGCTAATTACATGCCTCTGATTTCATTTTCCAAGATACTATTCATTTGTTTTACTTTTGATCTTTAATGTGTGCTCTCCTTTTGCAATCTTTGAATTCTTTCTTCAAAACAAGATTCCTTAGACTTTCCAAGGCCTGATATTGACGAGACCAGTGGTAGACATTTGTAGAGGATTTGGATGACCACCACGCCAGAGTTCATGGAGGGGGCAATTTGTCATTTGTTATATGTAATTTTATTTGTGCCATTCGATACTTCAGGATTTTATTTATTCCATTTGAAAGGGCAAGTTGTTTATTCCTTTCTCTTGCAAAGAATCTCTGCGATGTGATGTGGAAGGACAACCCTGGTTTTGAGAGGCACATAATTACATGCCTAGTGGAAAGAATCTCTTTACCTTCACCTGAGTGGTAAGCGTTCCCAGATTTGCAATGTGGATGGCTGCCTCTTCTTGAAGACTCATGTGACAAACTCATCAGGCAGAGGTCGTGATCCCCAGGGACCACATGGGGTGTGGGTCTGAATGCGAGGTCCTCTGAGCAAATGTGCCCCTCTCACTGTTCTGAGCAAAGCTGCTGCTCTTGGCTGCTAATAACCAGAGACACAGGATTCTAGCCCCGGGGTTTGGAATGGAGAATTCTGACTTCAAGGGCTTTCCTTCAGAATTCACTCTGTGGGATGGAGGATGGCCTGCATGAAAACTAGAGCCTATCTTTTATAATGACCTATCTGATGCGTTTTCCTCTCCTCAGCACAGAATGTACTGTCATCAATTAAAATATAGACCTGAACTTACATATAACCCAGAAATTGGAGAAAGACATGAGAAATGGGTACAGCTTACACCTATTTTCCATTTCTTTTATAGTCAGAGGGAGGAGCGTAAAGCCTGATGCACACTGAGTTCCTTGCCTGGAACATGCTACCTCCCTCAGCAACCGAGAGTAGGAGGCCCACCCCACTCACATCTCAATTCAATCATCAGGAAGACTTCTCTTGATCCCCCCCAACTGTGTTTTCACAGCACTGATATTTTCCCTTCTTAGAAAAAAATGTAAATTTCCTAAATGTATTCGTGTGACTTTTGTGTGATAATCGTACTCAGTCTTCAATAATCAACTTAAAACTCCATGCTAAGAAGAAGTCAGTTTGTTTCCCTTATACAGTGTCCCCCTTTCCTGCATTACCATGTCTTAGAACACAATGGGTGTCAATAAATATTTATTGAATGAATGAATCAATGGATTCAATAAATGCAAAAATAGATAAATAGGAATGCCTTTTATTTTGAATCTCCTACTAACCTGCAGCTTTTCTTTAAGTTTCCTTTAGCAACTTTGGCCAACTCTTAGATGGTTTTCCTTTAAGTTCATCCATGTCTCTTTACATTCTACTCAAATGGGTAGAATTTGGGTAGATTCATTTCATGCTTGATTGATTGATTGGTTGATTCATGTCCTTGATTCATTTAATTCCTTCTTATGGTTTCCATCAACCATGTGTACAGTGACTCCTGAATCTATGTTTCCTCACTTGACCTTTCTCTTCAGTTTAAAATGAACTTCTCCCCCTTTTTGTTTGACTTCTCCAATAGATAAGCTTGTTTAGGCAACCCCAGGTCAACATGGAAAGTTAAGGTAATTCTTGCCTCTCTTTCTGTCCCGTGTCTGCCCTGCTTCCTAATGGGATCATTCATCTCCCAATTGCCCAGGCTAGAAAATGAAACATTATGTTTGATGCTTCCCTTTCCCTTACACTCAGTCACTCACAATGTTTCATCAGCTCTACCTCCCAAATGTCTCAAGAATCTTTTCATGGCATTTTCTCTCTCTGTCTCTGTGTTAGAACAGGCTCTCCCATCTCACCAGAACCACATTCTTCCTGTCTCTTGCCCACACCAACTAGCACATTTTTTTTTATATGTGTGTGGCTTTCAAATTATTTTTCTTTAACACAGATCTGCGTCTGCCATTCTCCTACTAAAGAAAACCTTCGGTGGCCACGCACTACCGTGTAATAAATTGCAACAACTTAAGCTATCATGAAGTCAGCAGTTTTAATCACCTCCATTTTGTCTATGTTCCAGAGATCTCTGTTGAAGTATAGTAGGAGATTTCACATGTCCCTGCAAGTATATGTTGTTTACATGTGTTAGTATATGTTTATTGTTCTGACTGAAATGCCCCTCCTTTAATTTTCTGGGCCAAATAATCTCCCACTCATGCTGTGAAACCCAGTCTATCTCTGCTGAAGGGATTTTCCTTTCTAATTGTTTCCTCATTTGTATGTCTACAGAACTTCATCTGAATGTTTTAGATAGCACTATTTGAAAATTGAGAGATGGATCTAATTCTTAGGATCCAGAGCAATGCCTAAAACAGTATGGATATTTTGCTGTCGTTAATTGAACAAACACTTATCCCATTCTTATTTTGTTCTAGGCTCTATGGTGTTTACAAACATTAGCTCATTTAATCTTCAGAGCAACTCATGAAATAGTTGCCATTACTATTCCCATTAATGTAAGAGAAAACATAGATAGAAGATAATTTGAGCAACTTGCTCAATGTCACACACAGGCCAGGAACTCGATCTGGAAGGTCCAGCTCCTGAGCCTATGATCTTGCCAACTTCAACACCATGCCAGATCCTTCCAATGATGATAGTCTTCAGGACATGTGCATCAGTAGAATTTCAGACTGATGAAATTTTTTCAGAGGTGTTGTTTGGTTATCAGTCTCATTATTCATTCAACCATATAGCCATAGAGCACAGTAACCAGAAGTTTCCTTTGAACTGCAATGCTTGATTCAGGCAGCTGCTCAGTCACACAGCTTTATGACCTTTTCATTCACATAGTGCAAAAACCAGAACGCCCTGTTCTCCATGAACCTAATGTCTCCCAAAGTAGAGGAGGTAGCCATTTCTCATTAAGCTTTATGAAGCTGCGTGCTAAATGGAACTCAAGTTGCTTGGAGACTAGGTGTTCTTATATCTTTCCGTTGCCTGGGATATTTCCTGAGGCAGAGCTCAACAGTTGAAAGTCCAAGCCTTGGGGGTGACTTTTTATTTCCTGGACATGTTGGCTTTGAGATGGTTAAACAGGTTCCAAAATGTGTAACTTGTACATAGACCACTATCTTTTTGGGTGTGTTTCTCTTCTGATAGAACGGTACCATTTCACAGTTAACAATTTTGGATGAATATAAATAGCTTAACGGTTAGTAGGTTTGGCCTGTAGGTAATAATATATTTCAGCATTTAGGTTGCTACTGCTTTGGTAAATGCTAAGTTAAATGGAAAAAATAATCATTTTTTACAAGTATAGGCTAGTCATGCATTTCATATTTTAGCTCTTTTGCCCCCTTCTTATTACAAGGTAATCATTTGAAAAGCAATACGTTCATTATATACTTACTATTCAAACATTACTGAAACATATAGCACAGAATGTAAAAAGCTTCTCTAAACATCTCCTCAGAGGCAACAGTAGCTAACAGTTTGGCACACACCTATAATTCTTAACACACAAGCATATATTCATATACATACTTACTTATAATTTAATTATTAACAGGAATTTTAAATAAAATTATATTATAAATAGTATTTTTAAGCCTTGCTTTTTAACTGAGCAATAATTATTGAGTGTAAAACTACTCAGGAAGTATTATATTATATAATTTCTCTTGTAAATGGGAATCTTTTCAATTTTGCCCAATTTTTTATCTCTAAAGTATTTTGTATTCTATTAACTTAAAACAACTTTTGACATAAAAAGCACTTGCCACCTTAAGTAACAGAAGTTAAAATTTATTTAGTTTTCCTTTATATTATTCTTGGAATGTTCTTGACCACTGAATTGAACCAATAAATTATACAGGAACTTTGCTGTTCCTCTTTATTTTCGACACATGCATATGTCTATCAGCCTAACTCAATGTTCACCGGATTCAACCACAGTACCCATGTACTTATCTGCATATGCATTTCAACACCTGTCCACCTTAAGAACTTGAACCTCTAACATTAAAAATAATTCTCCCATGAACAAACCCTTGCATAAGTTCCCATTAAATTTTCATAGCAAATAAGTTTAATAATTTAAGTTAAACACACATACACAGAGAATAGGTGAAAAAGAAACACTTCCATGGGTAAGATAACACTGACCAGGGTTTAGAATGGATTCCTTTTTCATTAGACTCTTTTCCACCTTCTGTAATAATTTTTTAAACACTTCAGAATATCTGTAATCACTATTTTCATACAGGGCAACTCTCTCTTAATAAGATGCAGAAAAATGATAGCATCATCAGCAAAGAGTGAACAGAGTAGTGAGAGGGTCATACAAGTTAAAGAATATTTGAAGAATATGGACATGTTTAGACAGTATAACAGAATAATAAAAGAGAAGGTCTCCCTCCCCTCATTCTTTCCCCTCCCCTCTGTTCCTTTCTCCCTCTGTCACTCTCTGCATTTATTTATTTATTAACACATTTATTTTGAGAAAAAGAGAGAGGGAGAGACAGAATCCCAAGCAGGCTCCATGCTGTGAGCGCAGAGCCCGACCTGAGGTTCAATCCCAAGAACTATGAGATCACAACCTGAGCTGAAATCAAGAGTTGGACGTTTAACCAAAACGAGTCACCCAGGTGCCTCTGCATTTGAATTTAGGGGGTTGGCTCAGAACAGAGCACAAACAGAGAAGCCATACTGGGGACATGTCAATGACTGAACTTAGCCAGGTAGAGAATTGGCTGTCTATGTGTATGTATGTATGTATGCATGTCTGTAAGCATACCATGGGGATTACATCAGAATTGGGGAAGATATCTTAAGGAGCCAGATCTCAACGTAAGAAAATGTATTTGCACTCAGAGATGGACATTGTTTTCACTGAATGGTAATGAGGATGATGGTGATGATACTACAAGCAACAAAGAATGATTAACATGTATCGACCACCATGAAGTATATTACATGCATTTTCACACTGAATCCTCAAAATGGCCTCATGAACTATTTTTGTTAGGCCAAATTTACACACAGGACATTGTGATATTAAAACTTTTTCAATGTCTTACATGAGATAAGTTCAAATGAGGGGTAAGCTGCATTATAGGGGTGACTCTCACTCTGGAGACAGGACTCCTAAGTACTTTGCTGCACTGGATGGTAGTGACTCATTTACTACTGAATTAATTATGGAACCATCTAGATAAATATTTAGTAATCGCCTCAGTGGCCATTGTGAGGGTAGGAATGCAGTGAGATTTCAACAACTGGTGAATTGTTAGATTAGCATTTATTGGTTTTATATTCTATGACCAAGCAAACAAAAAGGTCACCGTTTCTGGACTGACAATTTTGAAAGCCTTCTTCAAATCATTTTTTTTTTTAACTGGAGCATGAAATTTTGTAGTGGGACTTATCGCTTGAATGTGTCAGTGGCTAGGACAGAGTCCTTTCCAGTGAGCCTCTCAGAACTTGCAGATAGATGATAAAAATAATTACAATTAACCAGGAAAAATTTAGAAAAATATTTAAACTTCAGGATCTCTGGTAACTGTTAATTCAAAAATCTGAGATTTCCATCGCCGTCCTGGGAATGTTTTACATTTGCACCTAGTCTACAAAACAAATTTGCATATATTAATTTCATATGGATTTCATGTCAATACCCACCCTCCCCAAAGGTACTGACTGCTTACAAGAAATAAGAAACCAACGGGGGCGCCTGGGTGGCTTAGTGGGTTAAGCGTCCGACTTTCGCTTAGGTCATGATCTCAGGGTTCGTGGGTTCGAGCCTCGCGTCGGGCTCTGTGCTGACTGCCAGCTCAGAGCCTGGAGCCTGTTTCAGTCTGTGACTCCCTCTCTCTCTGACCCTCCCCTGCTCACACTGTCTCCTCTCTCTCCTAGAAATAAATAAAACATAAAAAAAAAAAAAGGAAATAAGAAACAAACAAAAAAACCCTTTGTATTATGACCATTGCACACCTGGTTACTTTTATGAATGGTATGTTTTTATTTCAATAAGATGATTTGTACTAATTCTTGAACGTGTTTACAAATGTGGTTTATGAGAATTAAAGTCAGCTCTGAATCCTGAATTTTAGATAAATTGACAGCGATGTAGTTCTGATACCATGTGATCACCCTTTCTGTTCTCTAGCAGCCCCAGGCCATTTTCCATGCTATTCAGTTAAGGAGTTTCCATTATGACTAACTTTATGTGCTCTGAAGATCTTTCATCATATGGTGCAGCGAGGCATTATTTTAAAATAGAAATGCCTATAAGAGAGCTCTTTATATTCTTCCTATTGTGACATGTTCCTTTTAAGTGTGTGTACACCACCCAAACACCATCCACTTTATTCCTTGATTCTTGGTGGTGTCTGTAATTCTCCACCTTCGTTAGGTCAGCCTTTAAAGTTCATATGAAGAAAGGAATAGGACAATTTTTGGATGTTTCAGTGTCCAGCTGAGAAAAAGAAAAAGAAAAAGGAAAAGGAAAAGAAAAAGAAAAAAGAGCTTTGGCTTGGCCACTTCATTTTCATTCACTCTCTCTCTCTGTCTCTTTCTGTCTCTCTCAACACATCTAGCTTTTCCACTCTGATGAAGGCACTTGAAATGCAACATTATTCTAAGAACTGTCAAGGGATAAACTAGCATACTCGGGCCCCTAAACTGTCCAATTTACTTGGGAAGACATAAATAAATTCCTGAATTAAGTATGATAAGTGACTAATAACATATCAGTAAATATCTTGTCTCTATGAGGTTCAAATTACTTTCAAATGATGTATTAAACTCAGTAAATTAATAAAGAATGATAGCTGAACTCTCAGTATTCATAAAGAACTGATTTAAAGAAATTGTAACCAAAATGAGGTCTAGTTCTCAGTTTTGGGAGATACACCCAGACATGACATGGGGAGTTACATCAGATTAATATTTGCATCAAAGATGGATCTCTCTCTCTCTCCCTGGGAAGATATTTACTATAGTTATACCTAGAAAGCTTGAGAGACACTTGATAATAATAATAATATGAAAAAATTTTTATTGGGATAAAAATCTGTTTTCCATACCGCACAGATTTAAGTTTTGTTCGAGATGAGAAGATGGCAAAATTAACTCGGATTCATGATTCTGCTTTAAAGCTAATGCCACTGCCAGTTGGTTACCTCTTAAACCTTCATTGTCAAATTATCTTTCAACTGAAGAACTTCATTTTTTAAAAACATTTATTGATGGATTTATTTGTTTGTTTGTTTATCTATTTATTTATTTTGAGAGACAGAGAGAGACAAATCACGAGCAGAGGAGGGGCAGAGAGAGGGAGACACAAAATCCAAATCAGGCTTCAGGCTCTGAGCTGTCAGCAAAGAGCTCGAAGCGGGGCTCAAACCATGAGATCATGACCTGAGACGATGTCAGACGCTCAACCAACTCGGCCACCCAGGTGCCCCTGGGGAGTTTCATTTCTTAAGTAGACAGCATTGAAATGTTCTTTGGCCTCCAATTATTCTCAAACTGGAATTTTGTTAGCAAAGCTACTCTTATCCGAAGGTAGAAAAGCCCATTTGTGAGTAGGTATCTAAGAAAGAAAATGGAATTTTGTATTGATGTTCTTCCCTTTCAAGTTCAAAAAGGGATAAAACAAATTTCCATATGAAAAGCTCTTTTCATTTCATCAGCAAATTGATGTAATCTGGATGACATCCATACACACAGATCTCTTAAATCCTGGAGATCACAAACCATTTCAAATGGCAATTGTTCTAAGTAAACATGTGACTCACAGGGAAGCTTTCATACTTGCTTTACCTATTCAGTTTACTTTACCTTTCAGCTGTCCCTACTGTTTTCATGTATTAGACCATTTGACAACATGTGTTAGGTTACTTTCTCAATATTGTTGAATGGTTTGTTCTTACTTCGCAACAACAATCTTCCCTCCTGTCTCTCTTTTTCCTCTTCTTTTTCTCCTCCTCATCCTTTTCCTTCTGCTTCTTCTTTAATTAAAATATTCTCTTCACATCACTATCACTCCTGTGTACCTTCATGTAATGTTATATTACCAAGAATCACATTATATTGATGATATTAATATCCTATATGAAAAAGTTACTCTACAGTTACATTTGGCTGACAATAGCTAGTTGACTACACGAATACATTTTCTTTTGTAATATAACTTTAAAAAATGATTTAAGAATGAGCTACTTATCCATACTGTCTTTATCTTCCAAATCACCTGTGCAAATATACCCTCAGAAAATAGAAGTAATTTACAACAAAATTGACTTTGTTAATAAGATTTTTTTCCCAGCAAATCAGAGGACTCTGGATACTGGTGAGGATATGGAGAAACGGGTACCTCCTACACTGTTGGTGGGAATGTAAACTGGTACAGCCCCTCTGGGAAACAGTGCAGAGGTGCCTCAAAAAATGAACACTAGAACTCCCCTATGACACAGCAATAGCACTGCTAAGAATATACACAAGGGGTATAGGAGTGCTGATGCATAGGGGCACATGGACCCCAATGTTCATAGCAGCACTCTCAACAATAGCCAAACCATGGAAAGAGCCTAGTGTCCATTAACTGACGAATGGATCAAGAAGATGTGGTTTATCTCTACCATGGAATACTACATGGCAATGAGAAAGAATGAAATCTGGCCATGTGTAGCAACATGGATGGACCTTGAGGGTGTTATGCTGAGTGAAATGTCAGGCAGAGAAAGACAAATACCATATGTTTGCACATATAGGAGGATTAGGAGGAACTTAACGGAGGACCATGGGGGAGAAGAAGGGGGGGAAGTACTGGGGAAGAGGGAGAGAGGCAAACCATGAGAGACTCTTGAATGCTGAGAATAAACTGAGGACTGGTGGATGTGGGGGAGAGGGGGGAGACGGGCATGGAGGAGGGCACTTGTGGGGATGAGTACTGGGTGTTATATGGAAAACAACTTGACAATAAACTATTTGTAAAAAAAAAAAAAAAAAGGAGGCTTTTGAGATGACGAAAGAGGTTTTACAGGAAGTGTCATGTGTTACGAATATCGTGTCACTCTGTGTGTGTTCTAAGCAACTTAAGTAAAATTTAAACATTGTTTTCCAATTATTTTTAGATGTTTGAAATATATGTCTTTGGATGGAACTTTGAGATGAGAAGCTGCCACAGAATATCTGAACTGTATGCAGTTTATAAAATCTTATGTTGCATTAACAGAACTATAATGTTTGACCATAATAAAGATGTCAGTCAAGTCAAAAAAGATTTTTTTTCCTTCTTCTTTTCTTCTCTTCTTCTGTCCCTCCTTTCCTTTTTGTCTTCTTAATAAATAATTGAGTAAAAGATTCTTTATGTGATAATAAATAACCAGACTGGAAATTTCACTTTGAATGCATACAGTGATACAATAAAACATGGCTTCTTATTTTTACATCTGAATTGGCCTATTTTCAGATGAAATTCCTTTAGAAATAGATGTCAAATCAATCACAGGTGTTTAAAAGGGCATTCTTTGTGTTTTTTGTTTTTTTTTTTTTAATTTTTTTTTTTAATGTTTTATTTATTTCTAGAGAGAGATAGAGACAGCATGAGCAGGGGAGGGCAGAGAGAGAGGGAATCACAGACTCTGAAACAGGCTCCAGGCTCTGAGCTGGCAGTCAGCACAGAACCCGATGCGGGGCTCGAACCCACGAACCGCGAGATCATGACCCAAGTGAAAGTCGGACGCTTAACCGACTAAGCCACCCAGGCGCCCCATAAAAGGGCATTCTTTGGTGCCAGGGTGTAGCATTAACCAGTAAACTCATTCAAGGGTATTCTTATTTGGCTTCAACACAACAAAACTTGGAAAGTTCTTAGCACAGAAACTAGAATTGGGTAAACACTAATTATAATTTACATTTTATGAAAAAATGTGTCATTTTCTGGACAATAGTTATCATTATAGACTATATATTTTAGATATAACCCATTAGAAGACAGTCTATTTCCTTAAAAAGAACTTCCTTAAGTGGTCAATACTGAGGACAACACATGTTTTTCAGGATACTTTTCTAAAAACCTCTTGATCAAGTTTATGAGAGTGAGGTTGTCAAGGATCCAGAAGTACTCATCCTTCCAGCTTTATGTATGTATAGATCAGGGGTCTGTAAACTATTGTCTGTAACGCCAAATAGCTGTTTATGTAAATAACATCTTTTTGAAACATAGCCATATTTGTTTACATATTGTTTACATATACCGATGGCTGCTTTTGAGCTAGTTTTACAGAATTGAATAGTTGTGACAGAGACCATAAAACCTAAGATACTTACTATTTGGCCCTTTAAGAAAAATGTTTGCCAACACGTGGTATTAATGATCTACTTCTATTTTGTTTTGATTTACTTTTAACTTTGTACCTTTTTTAGAGAGAAGGAGAGAGAGTGAACATGATCAGGGGAGAGAGGCAGAAAAGGAGAGAGAGAGAGAGAGAGAGAGAGAGAGAATCTCCAACAGGTTCCACACTCAGCACAGAGTCCAATGTGGGGCTTGATCCCATGACCCTGAGAACATGACCTGAACTGAAATCAAGAGTTGGAGGCGGGCATGGGTGGCTTAGTCGGTTAAGCGTCCGACTTTCGCTCAGGTCATGATCTCGCGGTTCGTGGGTTCGAGCCCCGCGTCGGGCTCTGTGCTGACTGCCAGCTCAGATCCTGGAGCCTGCTTCAGTCTGTGACTCCCTCTCTCTCTGACCCTCCCCTGCTCACGCTGTCTCTCTCTCTCTCCTAGAAATAAATAAAACATTTTAAAAAAATTAAAAAAAAAAAAAAAAAAGAAATCAAGAGTTGGATGCTCAATTGACTGAGCTACCCAAACACGCCAATCAGCCTCTATTGATTTGGCCAAAAATTAAATTATTTATTCAACAATATTAACAAACATTTTACAAAATTTTAGACATAGAAGACAAATTCTTTCCTTACAAAGCTGAAAGTTAGTCTAGCTGAGATAGAAAAAAGAGTAAAACACATTAATCTATACTGTTTATTTTTTTAAATTCAGTTTATTTATTTTTTTAGAGTGAGCGGAGGAGGGCAGGGAGAAAGGGAGAGAGAGAATCCCAAGCAGGCTCCACACTCAGCTCAGAGCCCAATGTGGGGTTTGAACTCATGAACTGTGAGATCATGACCTGAGCTGAAACCAAGGGTCAGACGCTTAACCAACTGAGCCACCCAGGTGCCCTACTCAGTTTATTTTTTTGTAAAGCCCTTTAATATTTCAATGATTTCCTTTAATAAGAATTTTGAGCAAAGGATTTTCAAACTCATCTCACACATGAGAGTGAATTTTGGCAGAACCTCTATCAAAAGTCAGCTATCTTAAAGAAGATGTGCTATATGTGTGTGTGTGTGTGTGTGTGTGTGTGTGTGTGTGTCTATATATATATGTATATATTAGAATATAATTCAGTTATAAAAATAATGAAATCTTGCCATTTGCAATAACATGGATGACTCTAGAATGTATAATGCTAATTAAAATAAGTCAGTCAGAGAAAGACAAATATGTATGATTTCACGCTTATGTGGAACTTATGAAACAAAACAAGGAAAAAAGAAACAAATAAAAAAACCAGACTCTTCAATACAGAGAACAAACTGGTGGTTACCAAAGAGGAGGTGGTGGGGTGTTGGGTGAAATAGGCAAATCATGTTAAGAGTATACTTATTATGATGAACACTGAGTAACATACAGAATTGTTGAACGACTATATTGTACACCTGAAACTCATATGACTCCCACATTAATTATACTAGAATTTAAAAAAGGCTATCGTTGGGGCGCCTGGGTTTCTCAGTCAGTTAAGCATCCGACTTCAGCTCAGGTCATCATCTCACAGTTCGTGAGTTAGAGCCCTGCATCGGGCCCTGTGCTGACAGCTCAGAGCCTGGAGCCTGCTTCAGATTCTGTGTCTCCCTCTCTCTCTGCCCCTTCCTTGCTCATACTCTGTCTCTGTCTCTCTCTCTCTCTCTCAGTCTCAAAAATAAACATTAATTTTTTTAAAAAAGGCTATCATTTGGAGGCAAACAGAGGAATCAAGATAAGAACTCCTCTCCACTTTGGCAAAGGAGAAGACAATAATCTACTTTCGACAAATCAATAAGCACGAAATTCAGAGTTTGTTCCTTGAGGCAAAAATGAATCTGAGTTAGTACTATTATCTCGGATGTCAGAGAGCCATTTGCTCTCTTGCTGCACTTTGCCATTGAATCTAAGAGTCATCAGAGGCAGGACATGCATGGATTGTGATTTCAGAAGCAACTAAATTATCTGTTATCATCCAACACTAGCAACGTGATGGGAAGATTTCCAATGCTACTATCGATTCTCTTCTTCATGCTACAAAATTAATGCTCACTCTTCTATGGGGGCCACACAAGAGCAGAACAAGTCACTGGCCTCATAAACAATATCCGCTGGAGTGTACTGTGCACTGACAATGTGATAAAAAAACAAGAACGGAGGTCCTATGTTTTGAAAAGATTAATAGATGCTCAGGCAAGTTCACTGCTGCTCTTTTCACTTACAAGCTGAAAACACACCCAGAGAAGTAAGCTAGGTAGTTAAATCTTTCTTGGCCAGAGCAAACATGAGGACGATATGTAGTGCTCAAAGGAAAAACCATTAATCAGTATTGTCAGAAGGCATTCCTTGACTCTATTGCTTCATTTCAGAAGGTGAATTCAAAGATGATTATCATCACACATGCAGATTTCTTGTGTCACACACAAGACTTTTTTTTTTTTTAATGTTTACTTATTCTTGAGTGATAGACCCAGAGCATGAGTCAGGGGGCACAGAGAGAGAAGGGGACACAGAATCTGAAGCAGGTTCCAGGCTCCGAACTATGAGCACAGACTCCGTCGCGGGGCTCGAACTCACAAACCACAAGATTATGACCTGAGCTGAAGTCGGACGCCCAACCGACTGAGCCACCCAGACGCCCTGAGACTTTTATAGGAGAAAGGTATGTTGATGTCTAACCTGAAATATAAAGTGCACTTTGAAGTGTTTAGGCATAGTGTGAAAAGTCAGGGAAAGCATCCCCTAAACTCTTAAAGGTATTTTCAGCCCCCTGCACCATGAATGTAGGCACTAAATTGGTAAAGATTATACCAGCCAAAATACCATTCTTGTTTTCAGGGTTGAGATGGAAAAAAATGTCATTGGGAATATGTACATTTGTTTGATTCCTCTCATCAATAGATATTCTTACATTCTATAGACGTACTGATTAAAGACACAGGACTGGACAAATATTGCTGCCCCAGTAACTAGAAGCATCCTTCAAGGACAAATTATCTCTTCTCTTGTATTTTGTTTGAGAGATATAGATAGGGTCCCTTAGTCTTCATGGTACTTTGGTATCAGGCTTGTCCTTACCCCTCTAAGCCTTCGGGTTGGTCTAGCATTCCACTGAATGCACCAACAACCAATTAACTTGGATCAAAGACAAATAAAAACAAGCAGAAGGCAGTTACTTAACAATTTGCAGGATATAGGGCAAGAGTTAAAATAGAGAGCCACATACCATATGTCTCACTACTTAAATTATAAACCAACCTAAAAATGATTAAATGAAAAATTTCTATTCAACTATCTTGACAAATACAGCTTCTTCAAGCATTGGAGATCCAAGTTTGAACTTAAAGTTTTCATAGGCTTTGAGGTTCCTGGTTGGCATACGAGAGCGAAGGAAGGCCAGCCCTCAGGGCCTGGGCCCACACCTCATGTCTCTCACTTCTCTTGGTTCTGACCAAAACCATGAAGAGACTTGCTGGAAGGTATGTAGATATTCACCCATGGGGTATAAGATCCTTCCATACTCCCCAACATCTTTCCCAAATAGCTACCTTTGTCAATTCCTTGGAACTAGTGGTATGCATATGGGTGATGGCCTCAGGAGGACTGCCCTCAGGAGGCTATTTGCACAGAAAATTCCACGCTTTGGAGCCTTGGAATAGAGTCTAGAAGAGAAGCATTGTTTCCATGGGGGCTTCTCCCTTTACTCAACCCTTGCTCCACGGTGCATCCAGACCAAGGACAAAATGGCATCCTCTGAAGTGTGACACTGGCACAGCGGCTGGCTAGTCTTGTCCAAATCTAAAGGTAGTGCCACTCATGTGCTTCTGTGACAGAAATGTCTCTTCAGAATCTCCCATCATGTATTTCCTACTTGCCTTTAGATATAATTCGGAAAATATTTAACTCTCAGCTAGAGTAAAAAAAGATCATGGTTATAGTATGTCATTGAACTGCATTTCATAACAACATAGATCAAAGTTCTAAATTGATAATGTCAAACCAAATTGTCTGTGCCTTCTGTAATTATTTTGTGAAGGATTTATTGAATTTAGCATGGATTCACTGCATTCAGGCCAAAGTCAAACCAGCTAAGACCCTCTTCACTCCAGACAAGAGTTTCACTGTATTTTGGGAGATGCTCTGTATGTACAATGTACCACATCTTTCCATGAATGTACTCTGATTTAGTCTCTTTGTGTTCATTCTGATATCCCATACATCAGACTGTGTACTTCAAAATGAGCCTCTCCTACAGATGTTTTTCTTCAGAGAGAAGCTCCCTAGGATTTTCTCTTGGTTCTCGTCACTTTTCATGATCCTTTTGACATTTTCTGAAGAAATCTTCTCCAGTTCTTCTTTACTCTATGAAAATGATACTGATGATACAGAAATGCTTTGTATCTGAAGACCAAACTCCAATTCACACAGAATCTTCGTTTCACAGAAAATTCCATATGGTGCCAATCAGTGAGACCAAAAATCTTAGTTCTATACTTCCCACAAAGACAGTTGGCTGAGGCAGTTTTCTTTGGAACTGAATCTCAATGTGACCTGATCATTTGTACAATGCATGCTTCATTTTACAACGTGGAGAGTCAGGTGTGGATGCAGGATGAAGGGAAGAGAAATTACTTCGGCAGTCCCTTTCCACAAACATACCTACAACTGAATATAAAACTTGGGGCTTTCTCTACACAGACAGATTCAAATACCTCTCCGTTTAAATCAGATGACCAACTCAGCCTTCATTTTGAAAATGATTTTGATGCTATATCCATGACCACAAACCCACAGACGTTTTTGAGCTGGATTCACTTACATGTTTAACCAAGCAGAATTAAAAAGCAAATAAGTAAGTGAGGAATGGATCACAAAATGAAGTCAACTTAAGCTAAGTCAGTGAGATTTTCTTTGGTTCACTAGCAAACTATGGGAGTGATAACCCCTCACACATTATATACATGTCATTAAACATGATGATAACAGCCCAAACATTAAATGCTTTTATTTTGGGTCACATATTTATTTTCATCGCTGGCATTTAGGTGGTAAAATAGACTGTAAAATCAATCTGCTTTCTCAGACTTATCCTAAAGTGAGTGAAGACTTTCCATCCTGAGGTTACCGTGTCTACTTTTACATCAGCTTATCCCAAATGCAATTTGTTGGGTGGAGAAGACAGACATGATTTTCACTGCCAACATACAGATAAGTCGTAAGTGGTTCCCTGGTGGTCAATGAGTCATCATGAACTAAAATCTCATTTTTTTCCATTCCACAGAATGAGACCTTTCCTCTTACTTTATTATTTTTTTTTCTTAAACCAGCAACATTCTATTCCAGGAATCTTGAGAGCAAGAATCATAATAGCTACAGATGACTGAGTACACATGATTCTTTGCTCAGTGCCTTACACATCTCACTCAGCCCTCATGGTAATGCTGTGAGTCAGGAACTGTGACTCTGCTCATTTAGCAAATACAGATATAGAAGATCAATAAGAATGATTGGTGACTTGACCAAAATCCATTCTACTTAATATATGTAGAGCTAACATTGGAACCTAAGCCTGGAGACTCTAAAAAATCATGCTTTAATTACTACATGAGGTATTTTCATGGTGGACCTAAATCTTTGGTTTCAGAATATAATTGTTTCCCTCAGCAATGTTGCAGTGTTCTGAATTCTTGAGTGCCAATCAGTGAGACCAAAAATCTGAGAACCTTTTCTTCTTTTTAAAAAATAATGTTTATTTATTTGAGAGAGAGAGAGAAGAGAGAGCAAGTGGGGAAGGGGCAGAGAGAGACACACACACACAGACTCCAAAGCAGGCTCTAGGCTCCAAGCTGTCAGCACAGAGCCTGATGTAGGGCTCGAACCCACAAACTATGAGATCATGACCTGAGTCAAAGTTGGATGCTTCACTGACTGAGCCACCCAGGTGCCTCTTTCAGGACATTTTATATGAATTGTGTAGACTAGCTTGTTGGAGCCACTGTAGATTACATAACACAGTGTGACTGTTCTCTTCTGTGGTTCACCAAAGAAGACCACAAATTTATGAACATTTCCCTAACCAGTACTCGTTGTCATATGCCCTCTGTGACTATTCTCAGTGTGTGGTGCTATCATATTCATCTCTTTCTCTCTCTCTCTCTCTCTTTCTCCTGGCAGTTTTTAAAGTCACATAGCTGAAAATTTAGCAACAAATCTTTTAATTAATGAAACTTATAAAACCAAGTCAAGGTATATTTGTAAATATGTTATGCAATATCACTTGTTAATTGGGTCTCGGTCAATCACAGAAGAGTCTCATGGAGTAAGTTAGTGACTTTTGAATTTTGTTTGTATTGACTATGATGACAGTATAATCATATATCATTTAAGCTCAGCCTTGGTAAGATGTTAAGACTCCCACGGTTCTAAAATCCATTGGTTTCCTGCTTCTCCTTAAATTGAAATTAGATTAAATGGAATGCTCTCTTGATAGTGGTTTTGAAGGTTGGCCTCTTTAAACCTGTAGTAGCCAATGCTAACTAATTCAAAGGCAATTGTTCTGTTTGAGTGCATCTACCTTCTTAAAACTGGACTTGATACTTTTTTTTCTAATTTCTTAGAATCACTAAGAATAAAGGCACATAACTCTCCAGGAAGAAAAGGGAACAATCCATTCTTTTGACTCTCTGATGAAACAACTCTAATTAATTAATATGCTCAACACAATGAATGCTTTCTATGCATATATTTTTAAGCTGGGGAATAAATATGTAAAATCAGGAACAATATCATTATATTATATTATTCACACCCTCCCCAACATGAAACTCTACCACTTAAGATGAATTTATAGATAGTGCCTTGTTCTTGTTTGTGTTTTCAAATACAAAGAAAATTTATTTTGAGCCATTACGATGCTTTCACTCTGTCCCAAATAACTTCTTATAAAATTCTAAGCTGCATAAAGCTTAATCACTACAATACATCCTTCCAAAAGAGTGCCTGTCCTTGGGTAAATTTGGGCCCAGTTAGGGTAAGAATTTGTCTCCTGAAGTTAATCTTTAATCAGATATTAGTTCATTGTGTGGCCATTCTATCATTGAAGTTGGTGGCACCATATCTATCTGCCAAGATTAGCATTTGATTATGATACTACTTGAGGGCATCAGCTGTATAATGACAGTACAGGGATCAATGTGGAAAAATAAGGTAATTTCCCTTGAACAACTAAACAGTCCATCTTCCATATTGTAGTATGCATTATATACACCATGTGGATTTACCATCTTTTCTGACTCCAAAGTTTTAAAAAGGCTGATTATTAACAGGAAGAAGTAGAGTTTTCCATTTCCCTGATCCAGAAGGAGCTTTCAAAATGCCCTCCACTTATTAGGAGAATTAAGTATGTGACAAAAGTAATAACAGAAAACATCTGTTATTTAGTTAAGGAAACAGGGCTGTGGGTAATTCAGTTTGGTGCGATTTTGGAGAAACCTTGCTCTCGTTTCCATAGACATAGACAGCCTATATCCAGCTCCTTCTTGTATATAATACCAGCACGGACAATGCTCAACCACTCTTCCAGATTTCTAACCATTTATTTTAAGCACTTGAATAGTGATGACACAGCATCAGCTCCCTTAAATCAGTATTTTTTTAAGGTAGGAAAAAGGCAATTTAACTTCAGACTTAAAAAATGATCCAACCCACATCAAGGCCGAGACCTCATTCAACAACTTCTTGGCCAACAGAGAACTGATTCCATCTTCCAGCAACCTCTATCCTCAGCAGCAAGCTATTTATCAAAACTGAAGGAGATTAAAATGTCATGACATTTAATGTTTCAGACAACAATTGCTTATTTCGTTACCAAAATTGGAAGAGAATAAAAATAAAACAAACCCACCCTCCCCAGTAATCTCTCCAATAAACCTACTTGTCTTTTCTGCCTGGCCTTCCCCAGACTAATTCAAGGCCATGAGTTTAACGGATGAAGTAAAGAAAATCTGATTATTCTTTGATATTTTTCTATGACAACGACGATTATGGCACACAGACGTATTTTTTTTACCTAGTAAAATGGGCATCTTAATCTTTCACGAAGAGTGTGGTTACTTCCTTCCTGGGAGTGGAAGTTCTGAGTGAGCCAAGAGGCAGAGGGATACTGGAAGTTCTGTTAGCCTGCCAGGAGAAAGCTTGCCTGGCCAGTTTAGGGGACCTGAGCCTGAATGGAGTATTCTGCAACTAACGGGAATGGCAGCTTCTGTATTGATAACTTCCTATTTGGCAAGTACAATGTGTGTTGATGTAGACAGTTGATATGGCAGAAGAGCAGGAAAGAAAGAAAGAGAGAGAGAGAGAGAGAGAAAGAAGGAAGGAAGGAAGGAAGGAAGGAAGGAAGGAAGGAAGGAAGGATGGAAGGAAGGAAGGAAGGAAGGAAGGAAGGAAGGAAGGAAGGAAGAAAGAAAGAAAGAAAGAAAGAAAGAAAGACAGACAGAAAGAAAGAAAGAAAGGAAAGAAAGAAAGAAAGAAAGAAAGAAAGAAAGAAAGAAAGAAAGGCAAAGAGGGAAAGAAGAAGGAAGAAGGAAAGCAAAGCAAAGTACAGAACCACAGGCTATGGCACTCAAAATTGTGTCTCAATATCCCCTAGGCTCAAGTTCAATGCACAGGTTATTTAATTAGATTTCCAAGGATACTTAACTGTACTGAGATAAGTGAATCACACTTAGTATAAGTCTGAGTTCTTCAATTTTCCACTTCATTCAGAGTTTGCATGTGTCCAAGGAAAGCTTCATATGGCCTTGGTTCATCCTTTTCCCTTCCTTCTGTTAGCAGAAGGGAACTGAATGGTTTGCTTTACTTTACCTTCTGTCCATAACCCAAACAGCAAGAACAAATGAAATTGCCTGCAAACTGTTATCTCCTATGTCACTTTCCAGGATACTAGCATTCATAGCAAAAGGAGTCCCAAGCTAGGAAGGCAGACTCTGGAAGGTGAGCACCAAAACAATCTACCATCAGCCACCACAGAATTCATTCATTCAACCGTTCATTTGAATTATTATTCACTCATTTAATCATCTGAGTATCTTTGGGACTGGGACTCCTTTTGGGTGCAACAGTTGAGAGAAGGGTAAATTTCCTTGGAGAACTGACTTTCCAGGTCCATTTTTCATGGATAGCTTTAAGTGTTTACTCTAGTATTAAATGTGCATTTTCCCAGTGCTGGACTCTTGAACAATGTGACCCATCCTCAGGCATGCAAAAAAAAAAACATGTACACACTTACATCCACCAAATATCATTTACATATATGAATAGAGAGGAATATGGATGGGGAAAAATGCCAAACAGAAGGCAATTCAAAAGTAGGTTATGCTTACAAAATATATATTTTGGGGCCATAGATTTACCTTCCAAGTTCTGTTAATATTAAAATAGAATTATATTCGCTAATCATGTACCAGCGGTGTGTTTCTTTTCTTTTTTTTTTTTTTTAATGTTTTATTTATTTCCAGGAGAGAGAGACAGCGTGGGCAGGGGAGGGTCAGAGAGAGAGGGAGTCACAGACTGAAACAGGCTCCAGGCTCCGAGCTGGCAGTCAGCACAGAGCCCGACGCGGGGCCCGAACCCACGAACCGCGAGATCATGACCTAAGCGAAAGTCGGACGCTTAACCGACTAAGCCACCCAGGCGCCCCTTCCAGCGGTGTGTTTCAGTGGGAGAGGCTGGGTGGGGTAGAGAGGGGAGGAACAAGAGCTTGCCGATGATCAGGGGAGCAGATGGAAGCAAAGCAGCATTAAAAAAATTTCTTTTAGTGTTTAATTATTTTTGAGAGAGAGATACAGAGTGTGAGTGGGGGAGGGGCAGAGAGAGAGGGAGACCCAGAATCTGAAGCAGCCTCCAGGCTCTGAGCTCTTAGCCCAGATCCTGATGCAGGGCTTGAACCCACAAATGGCAAGATCATGACCTGAGCCGAGGGCAGACCTGTAATCAACTGAGCCACAGAATGTACTCTGAATTATCCACAGAATAAATAAGGCACATGCAGGACCAAGGCTCCGTTATTGAACTTTCTTATATAATTGCATTTTTTTATCTTTATGTTTCTCATCAACTCATCCATATTTCTTACTATATATATATATACATATATATGTATATATGTGTGTGTATATATACATATATGTATATGTGTGTATATACATATATATGTATATGTGTGTATATATACATATATATGTGTATATATACATATATATGTATACATATACATATATGTGTGTGTATATATGTATATATATGTGTGTATATATATACATATATATGTGTGTATATATATGTATATATGTGTGTATATGTGTGTACACACATGTATATATATGCATGTATATGTATATATGTGTGTATATATGTGTACACACATATATACATATATATGTTTAAATCTGCTCTGCCAACACTCAGAAGACCTCGTATGTTCCATGCCCACACAAGCACATGGAAAATGATCTTCTGATTGATTTTTGTTCCTTGTGTGAATGATAGCCTCCTGAATAAACACCCCTGGATATTTAGGCACCAAATCACCTTTAGCTCACTTACCAACTTGACGCAGGAATGAACCAGGGAGTAAAATAGATTACGTAGGTGTTCCCTTCTTCCAACCAGGCACTTGACAACAGACAACAGATCTTAAATTGGCCAAGTCAACTAGGAAGCATCGTTTAAGGGACTCCTTGGAGGGAAACGGACTGGAATATCAGCAGGCAGGCCCAGAAGAAGCGCGCCGCCTGTCTCCCAGCCCCCCAGCCACTTAGGAGTTACTTTTCTGTAAAGTGGCTCCATTCGATGGTCAAAGGCCAGGCTAAAAAAACCTGCTGTAACTGGCTTTGGACAGTGCAGACAATTTCCTGGGGAAAACACCACTTTATTTCTGCTTTCCCTGAATCTGTTAAAAACATGTTTGTTTTGGCATTTTTCAGCCTTAGTGTGATTTTTAGTATTCCACAGTTTAGGAGGGTTAGATTACACCTTGTGACCAAAATGAGGGCTGGGAGTAAGTTAACTCCACAGCTTAGAATCCTATAATTATGGGTTCAAATAGAAAGAGTAAGGTGAGTCTAGATAAACTTTGCTTTAAGGATTTGATGCAACACACTGAGTATGACTTAAGACATATTATGTTCCTATGTTATATGCTTTGGGCATTTCACATGATGCCTGTGCCTTAATCATATCATCGGCCAATGTTTAACAAGGGTTGTGGATGAGGGGTTGTGTCTGAAGGAACTTGGGGGCTGGAAGGGAAGTAGGAGTCTCGCTCCCTTACTTTATAGAACAGACACTGCATGAGATGGACTGTAAGAGATTATCTCAGCGTCACACTGAAAAGGAACCGAGCTGTCATAAGCACTCAGGTCCCCTGACTTTCAGCCCCAGACACGTACGCCCACGGGGACACTTCTGATCCTGAGCAAAAACTCCTTTGTTTAGCAGATGCACACACACACACACACACACACACACACACACACAACTATTTAAAATTTAATATTGTGTGTATGAATCATGGAGGCTCGGTTTTGTTTTGTTTTAAAATTACTGACCAAAAGTAGCTCTGAATTGCTCACAGTAGTTCTGAAAATAAAATATAAATGAATTGAAAAAAAAAAAAACTAGATAAAGGCTAATTCTTACTCCTTAGAGCAGAGGAGGGCCAATCCTGAGCAGTTTTCTAAACATGAACCCTGTTTCCATTGCTACAAGGGAGATTCTTTTAAGAAGAGAAAGAGTGGAAAACCTTTGATAGAAAAAGATTCTCTCTATTAAAGCTAGTAAGTATATTCTCTGAGAAAATGATTGCATGAAAAAAAAAATCACAGGAGATATACCTACTCATCTTGTGAATTAACTACTTATGCACTGTCAACAACAAGGGCAGATTTTTACATACTTATATTTATTCATTAGGTTCTCTATAAACCCCAAAGGCCACAAAATATTTTCACTGTAATGGTGGGGATATCAGCTTTAAAGTTAATAAAAACTATGTCTATGGAATCTTAACATAAAGAGATGGTAAAATGTCACCCTTCATTCTACTTTGTTGGACAAGTTTTATTATTATTATTATTATTTGAAGTTAGTACCTGTAATCATCGCATTATCACACACATTCTTAGAAAAGGAGAAGAAAGTACAGAAGTCAGGCACACTGCCAAGCAGTGTATTTACCACACTAGTTCACCGTGTCCACAAGCGTGCGGAAGAGCAAAAGCCAATGTTTGGAAGACAGCAATGGACAACTTCTTTGTGTCCAGTTAGTGGAGACAGATTAGCGATGACCAAGATTTTCAGGGGAAACAAGCTTTGCCAATAAATTACACTGAATATAGAATTTTAGAAACAAAATCTATTTATCCGCCCCCCCTCATGCAATTGGTGTCACAGCCTGAAGATCACAAGATGAGTATTAATAACAAATTATTATAAAAGGTAGCAAATTGTTGGGAATAGGTACCGCTGTGGAAAAGAAAAAGAGGATTAATCAGTTGCTTAGCAGATATCTTTCTTCTTCCATGTTTCTTCACAAAAAACAAAGGAAGTATGGGAAAGGAATGTGGGTATGCAGGAGAGGTAAGCAGAGGCAAAGCTATTTTTGTTACCTGCTGGCTGAATTTCCCTTATAAAAACAGTATGTCTAAGTAGAATTTACTGTCCTGGATCTTCTTTCATCTTCTAAGACAGAAAAGAAGGGTTTAATTTAAAACTTCATGAGTTAGCCAGATGAATTTCAGAGCTGTCCTATATACACAGATAAGGACAGAGAATATGGAAATGCTACGGTCACAGGGCTGAAGTAGAGGGATGGCAGGGAGGAGTGTGGGTGGGGTGTCACACAGAAGAGAGAAGCTGTATAACTAAATCATAGTGATTTAACTTTTATCTAATGCTGAATAGTTAGACCATGACTTAGAATTCTACACTGGGGTTTTAAAATCTTTTGGAGATAGGTGAAGACAGATAACGTACATGTTACTAGAAATACTTCAGTGGTTACTTCCCCAATCTCTCTGTAAACAGAGAAATCACCATGTAGCCTCTGGCTTTGGAACTTCTCTGTTTCCTCTGTCTCCATGCTTAAAGATGATTTGCTACCAAAAACCTTCATTGTTACTGCTAAGATTTCTGTCATTACAGATGGGTTTCTGTGAAGAATTAATGATACAATGCCGTTCAACTACACTGAAGGTCACGAGGGTGGCGTTTTCAAATCTAAAAGCAATTCAACTGTGGATGATTCATTATTTTCATTGAAAGCAGTCTCCTTTTATGGTTTCTAGTTTCTCTAAGTGTCAACATTAAAGTCTTCATAGAAGTTTGAGTTAGGACGAATACAGCTGGTTTTATACATTTTTCTGTTCACTCTGTCATCCATTCAATATGTAATGGACACTCAGACTGTGTCAGATGCTCGACTAGCATTGAGAACAGAACACAGGGTGGGGGGAAGACCTTGTCCCTGCGCTTAGAGTACTGAGTCAGCAGGTGAGTTAAATTTGGAGAGAAATAGTAAGACACCAAGAAAACCATAGTGTTAAGGGAACATGAGGTGTGAGCTTGAAACCCAGACATGAGTAAGGGGAAAGATGTGAGGAAACGTTCTCAAAAAGAAGACACCTAAACCATCACTTTATAATGAAAAAAGGTTAACTAAGTGTAGGGAAGAACAATACATGGAAAAATAAGACATTCTTATTATGAGATACAGGTAGACTACAGAGAGAATTTAGTGTTTGAATTGTACCTTGGAGATATGCTGAAAGAGTTTAATTAGAGAAAAGGAATGATCAAATTCCCATTTCAGAAAAGTGCCGGTCTCTTATATATTTTGGATACAGAGGTAAGAAATCAGTGTGAGAAGCAGCGTAGACCAGTGGTTAAACCAAAGACTCTGGGGGTAGACTGCCGATATTTAAATTCCAGGTCTGCCACTCGATAGCTGTGCACCTCATTGGGGAAGGTGTCTCTGTGCCTGTTTTTTCTTCTGTATTAATAATAGCACTTGCTCTATACTCTTTTTATAAGGATTCATAATTAATGTAGGTAAACATGCTTAAAACAGCACCTAGCATGTAGCGAATGTTGTGTAAGAATTAACTTTTAGGAGAATTTTGCAGTGACGTATGGAAGAAATTAGGAGGATCCTGGTTAAGAGAACACAACGAGGCTGGAGAGAAGGAAATGGTTTTGAGAAACGTTTAAGAAGTAGAATCCGGAGCGTCTGGGGGGCTCAGTTGGTTAAGCGTCCAACTTTGGCTCAGGTCATGATCTCATGGTCTGTGAGTTCCAGCCCCGCGTCGGGCTCTGTGCTGATTGCCAGCTCAGAGCCTGCCCTGCAGCCTGTTTCAGATTCTGTATCTCCCTCTTTCTCTGACCCTCCCCTGCTCATGGTCTCTCTCTCTCTCTCTCTCTCTCTCTCAGAAAAAAATGTAAAGAAGGATAGAAAGAAAACATTAAAAAAAAAAAAGAAGTAGAATCCATGAGACTTGGTAACTGATCGGATACAAAGGATTAGAAAGAAACAAGGAGCTGGGATAAACCCCAGATTTCTGGTTTGAGGGCTTGGTGGATGGTGTGTCTCTGTTCAGTGCAATAGGCAATGCAGGAAGAAAGACCGTTATGGAGAGAGATGATGAATTCAGTTTTGGACATCGGCTTGGCTATGTCTTAGTCCTTCTAATTGGTATGGTCTAATAGGCAATTGAATATGATATTCGGAATCTTAGGGAAGAGAAGTTTGGCAGAAGATATAGATTTAAGGGGTCCTTAGCATATTAATGATAATTGAAGCCATGGAGCAGATGAGATCATTCTAGAGAGTGAATCAAATGAGGAAAAGGCCAAAGATAACACCCTGACGAACATTTGAGAAGAGGGTGGAATTCTAAAGCTGACAACAGAAACCAAGGATGAAAAAATAAAAGAGAGATTCCAGCTTCTGGCCATGATGGAATAACTGCACTGCATTAATCCTCCCATTATAAACAACCATAAAACCAGACAAAATATATGAAATTACTGTTTTTCGATGTTGGATCATGTCGTGCAGTTCTATGATCCCTGACAGAAAGGAGACAAATGATTGCTCCAGCTTTCTGCTCAGAGACATTTTCTGCACCACAGTGCATAATGGAAACCCCGTCGAGAACGATGGTCTTGCTGAGTTGAAGAGTGAGATGGAGTTCAGGGCTCCTGATACATAGCTGGTATTTGAAGGATACAGGATTAGGAAGACCCATATAGGAAAAGAGTTCCTAATATCAATGGCGAGGGCACCTGGGTGGCTCAATCAGTTAAGTGTCTGACTTCAGCAGCTCAAGTCCTGATCTCACAGTTCATGGGTTTGAGCTGATAGCTCAGAGGCCAGAACCTGCTTCAGATTCTGGGTCTCTCTCTCTCTCTGCCCCTCCCTTGCTCATGCTCTGCCTGTCTCTCTCTCAAAAATAAATAAACATTAAAAAAATTAAAAATCAGCTTCTGCAAGGCAAAGGAAACAATCCATAAAACTAATAGGCAACTGACGGAATGGGAAAAGATAGTTGCAAATGACGTATCAGATAAAGGGCTAGTAACCAAAATCCATAAGGAACTCACCAAACTCCACACCTGAAAAACAAACAATCCAGTGAAGAAATGGGCAGAAGATATGAACAGACACTTCTCCAAAGAGGACATCCAAATGGCCAACAGACACATGAAATGATACCCAGCATCCCTCCTCATCAGGGAAATACAAATCAAAACTACACTGAGATACCACCTCACACCTGTCAGAATGGCTAAAATGAGCAAATCAGAGGGCTCTAGATGCTGGCGAGGATGTGGAGAAATGGGCACCCTCCTACACTGTTGGTGGAAATGTAAACTGGTGCAGCCCCTCTGGAAAACAGTGTGGAGGTTCCTCAAAAAATGAACAATAAAACTCCCCTATGACCCAGCAATAGCACTGCTAGGAATTTACCCAAGGGATATAGGAGTGCTGATGCATAAGGGCACATGGACCCCAATGTTCACAGCAGCACTCTCAACAATAGCCAAATCATGGAAAGAGCCTAAGTGTCCATCAACGGACGAATGGATCAAGAAGATGTGGTTTATCTACACCATGGAATACTCCATGGCAATGAGAAACAATGAAATCTGGCCATGTGTAGCAACATGGATGGAACTTGAGGGTGTTATGCTGAGCAAAATAAGTCAGGCAGAGAAGGACAGATACCATATGTTTGCACGTATAGGTGAATTAGGAGGAACTTAAAGGGGGACCATGGGGGAGAAAAAGGGGGGAAATAGTGGGGGAGAAGGAGGGGAGGGAGGCAAACCATTAGAGACTCTTGAATGCTGAGAACAAACTGAGGGCTGATGGCGATGGAGGGGAGGGGAAGGGGGGTGATGGGCATGGAGGAGGGCACTTGTGGGGATGAGCACTGGGTGTTATATGGAAACCAACTTGACAATAAACTATTAAAAAATAATAATAAACTAAGCCTACATTAAAAAAAAAAACAAATCTTACACAAATGGTAGCACAGTTTCCCACATTTTCTTAAATGGTTAAGAAATGCATAAAGACTACAAAATATATGGTGCTTTCTATTGAAAGAGACCCAATGTTTGATTATGGAAGTAGATATGGGAGAGATGTAAACTGGAAGTTATTGTGAAGTAGGTGAAAGAAGTTATCTGAAATGGGAAATAAAATTGTAACACCAAGTGTGGATGGCCTGGCTTCTATTACATGAAATAAACTGAAGTCGCTGGTAAAAAAAAAAGAAAAGAAAAGAAAAGAAAAAAATCAATGTGATCCCATTGAAGATTTGGTGAACACCAAAGCTATACATGTGTGAGATGATATTCCATGAGGGTCTACAAAGAACAACTCCTGAATAAAGACAAATCTCTGTGGAGCTGTGAGCTAGACAATGATCAGTGCTTGGGCGGATCTGGGAAACTTTTAACTTCCTACCATCTACAATGAAGAAATCTTGTTCAATGGCATTAACGTTCAGTAGATTTGAGTCCACACATAGGAGAAATGCATAATTAGATACACCCTAACAAAATCTGAAAACACATTTTAAAATTCTCAACCTGAAGGGCACCTGAGTGGCTCAGTCAGTTAAGCGTCTGACTTTGAACTCAAGTCATGATCTTACAGCTTGTGAGTTTGATCCCCATGCTAGGCTTTGTGCTGACAGCTTGGGATTCTGTGTCTCCCTCTCTCCTTTCCCTCTCTTGCTTGTGCTCTGTCTCTCTGTCTCTCTCTCTGTCTCTCTCTCTCTCAAATAAACATTAATTTTTTTTAATTTAAAAAATGCTCAAACTGATATGAAAGTAAATTAACTCCTCAACAAAACTCAGGAAAGAGGGAACAAAATCCAAATGCTGAAGAATTTGACATCCACATGGCTGTTATACATTAATGATAATAAATAAGTTTCCTAATTTGCTGAAAATTATAAAGTAGCAGATTTAAGAAGCTCATTAAGCTATAGTCCAAATAGTCAAAAAGAAAACCACAGCAAGGGGCATCATAATAAAAAGAACTAGACCTGCAGAAGAGCAGATAAATGTGACCCTAAGCAAGATAAAAATCAACAACTATAGACTCAGAAATAAGATAATGGAATTAGAAAACAAGACATCTAAAAGAACAATTAAACACATGTTAAAGAGGTGAAAGAAAATATGGAAACAACAAAAGAAAAAATTAGAGTCTCAATAGCAAAATGAAAATTATATAAAAAAGAAACATGGACATTGTAGAAGTATAAAATAGAATATTGGAATGAAAAACCACTGGGTAGATTGCATAGCTGGTTAGACACTGCAGAATAAAAGATCAGTGTCCTTGATTCTTTCAAACATTAAATATAGAATTATCATGTGATCTAGCATGCCACTTTTGGATATATACCCAATTGAAATAAAAGTAGGGACTCAAATAGATATTCATACACATGTTGATAGCAACATTATTCACAGTAGCCAAAGTGAAAAGCAACCCAAGTGTCTACTGATGGATAAATGGAGAAACAAAAGATGGCACATATCTACAATCAGTATTTTTCAGCCTTAACAAGGAAAGAAATCCTGATACCTGTTATAACTTGGATGAACCTTGAGGATACTATGCTCAATGAAATCAGCAACTCACAAAAGGACAAATATTGTATGGTTCCACTTCTGTGAGGTACCTGGACTACTCAGAGTTATAGAGACAGAAAACAAAATGGTGGTTGCCAGGGGCTAGGGGAAGAAGCATATTTAATCATATTTAATGGGTACAGAATTTCAGTTGAGGATGATGACAAAGTTCTAGAGATGGAGAATGGTGATGGTCACAAAATAAGGCGAATGTACTTCATGCCACTGAACTTTACACTTAAACATGGTTAAAATGATAAATTTTAACTAATGCATATTTTTACAAAAGTTTTTTAATGTCATTTATTTTAGAGACAGAGAGGCAGAGTGCAAGTGGGGGAGGGACAGAGAGAGAGGGAGACAGAATCCAAAGCAGGCTCCAGGCTCTGAGCTGTCAGCACAGAGCCCAATGCGGGGCCCAAACCCACAAACCATGAGATCATGAAGTGAATCACAGTCGGACATTTAACTTACTGAGCCACCCAGGCACCTCGACCCTATGTATATTTTTAAAAAATGTTCCAAGTGAATAGTGTTTGGTAGTCAGTCTGTGATTTTTCTTTTTCTGTTCTGTATTTTGTAAATGTTGGATAATGAAAACATAAGGGGCAAAGTAAAAAGGAGACAAAATAAAACTAAAGAACTATGATCTTTATAACATTCTCTAATGTATAGAGTAGGTTTTATACCCAGTAAGTATGGGTATAAATGTCAGAAAAAGATTAAAACTAAAGAATAATACATAGATTTGGAGTAAAAAGTGATAGAATGAACTGAATAAGTGACTTGATTTTAAGATTTCAGAGGTATGGTGAAGTATTGCTTTGTTTTTGTTGCATTTTGTTCAGCTTTTTCATAATAAACATTGCCCTGACTTAAAAAAAAAAATCCAGTGAACTCAAGAGCAATAAAATCTATACAAAATGAAGCACAAAGGGAGAGAGAAAAAAGTAAAACCTCTGCTGTATGGCTCAGTGATCCATGGGAAAGTATCAAGGAATCTAGAGCACTAAGAAGAGAAAAAATAAAATAGATTAGTATTTGCAGAGATAAAGATGAAAGTTCTTCCAAACTTGCTAAAATACATGAACTAACAGATTCGGGAAGCTCAGGAAAACCCAGGCAGAATAAATAAAGAACAAATCATAGCAAGGCTCATCATAAAGTGCTAAAAAAAGAAAAAAAAGTAGTGAGAGACAAAACCTTGGAAGAATGAGACAGGGGTTCATTACATAATAGGAAGCAAGAAAGACTGCTGACTTCTTAGCAGAAACACTGAAAACCAGGAGACAAAGAAATGTCATCTTTCAAGTGTTGGAAGAACAATAAAAACACAGGTATCTTCTAACCTGGAGTCTTATGTTTGGCAAAATAATGCTCTTTAAAGTTTGTTAATTAGTTTTGAGAGACAGAAAGAGAGAAAGAGTCAGCAATCAGCAGAGGGGCAGAGAGAGAGAGGGAGAGAATCCCAAGCAGGCTCCCAGGATCCGTGCTGTCAATGCAGGGTTCAGTCTCATGAACGGTGAGATCATGACTGAGACAAAATCAAGAGTTGGATCTTAACTGACTGGGCCACCCAGACGCCCGTAATGTTTTTAACATGAAGATCTTCTAGACAGGAAAGGTGATAGAATTCATCGTCAGCAAAACTGCATCACAAGAAATGTTAAGTGATATTCATCAGCCTCAAGGAAAGTGATAATCTATGGAAACTTGTATCTATACGAAGCGTGAGGGGTGAGGTGTTAATGCACAATTTCTAGTTTCTCTCTCCCTCCTCAGTGATTGTGATGCTCCAGATGATTGAAGCTTTGTCAACGTTGTTCTCTGAGAGTAGAACCCTTACTGTTTCACCCTCTTACCCTCTCCCTCTGCCAAATATTTCCTATCTGGTTAACTCTTACTCATACTGTGATCAATTCAATAGTGACTTTATCTAAGAAGTCTTCCCTTCCATTCCAAACTGTATTTAAGTCCACTGCAGTAAGGTCTACACTTTACTCTTTTGTTACTTATCTAGATTTATAATTACACCATTTTACAAAGACATTTGTTATTATTATTTTAGGTATCTCTGTCTTCATCCACTAGAAAATATGCCCCGTGAAAGCAAGGACAAACTGGCTTTGGTACACTGTTTTATATCCAAGGGCTATTGTAGTTGATGTTTAGTAAGTGTTTGTTGAATTATTTCATCAGTTAAGATTGAAGGTTGAGAGGAAGAATAGTATTCAAGTTTAAAACATTAGAGCTAATAGAGCTGTTTTAGGAGAAACATCTCAAAATCTTGTGATGAAGGTTGGGGGGGCTCTGAAGAACGTTGAAATTAAGAACATAGAATATTAAGGAGGTCAGAGCACTGTGAGGCTACCTGTGTTAATGAATATCCAAGTTTCACAGGATCATGCAGGCTCGTGGGATAGAAAAGCAAGACTACATAGTTAAAGCATGAAGTGATAAGTAAGTAGATACAAAATGTCCTGAAGAGGGGCCGAGCATCCTATATAATTGTGTCCTGAAGAAATAGTGATTTATACGGAAGGTAAAGGAGTATTGCCCAGAAGTGGTCTTGAGGTCTTAGGAGATTATTGATGAGTCTGCTTCCAGACCATATGGGGTTGCAAAGTGTAAAATTAGGAGCTTCTACTCAAAAGAGTTGGAAGCCACATGATAACCTGTCCCCTAGAGCAAACAGGGCCCAGTGTACAGGCCTCAGGATGGGCATCAGGAACACTGGGCTGGAAAAGGTCACACTGGCCTGTGAGCTGCAAGAAAAAGGTTACAGAGATTCTGTTTGACACTGAGAAAAGGGGTGAGATCCACTCCTGCTCATTCAAAATACTTTTAGTTTAGAGTTAGGCGACTTCTCTAGAGCAAATTCCGCATAAGAAAAGCCTTAGCTCTAATCCTGATGGAAAGTCCTTCTGGAATTTTATGGACCTAAAGGGATTTATCAGTCTTATGAGTGATAAGATCCTTCTGTTTAATATTTAAATCTCCTCAGCTGCAGATAAAATGGGGGAAATGAGCCTCCTCAGCTGTTAAAAGGCATGTTCAAGTTTGTGTTACAGGAACTGCTTGACCAGAAGGAATCTGTGTAGAACACTGAATCCAAAAGCATTATGATACACAAGCTTTTCCGCTCCAGGAGATGCTTAAATATCACAGCCTGCACTGGAGCAGAACAGGTGAAACACTGGTCATTTTTATAAAGGTATCCTCTGGATAAGATGTGTGGCCAGCCTATATTAAAAGTTGGGATTTTACCATAGAAACATGGTTTAAGTCTTCAGTTCTTGTGATAACAATTCAAGTGATCTGAAGGAGAACTGTAGAATGTTCCCCTTCTGAAAGTTGTTTCCTTGTTTTTCCATGTAAGAACTGCATTCATAATTATAGACATACTTTGGATTATGGGACGTTAAGTCTCCCAGGAATCACTCTTAAAATATCAATTCCCACAGGAAGGACTCCACGTTCACTGTCATCAGTTAATAACAACTAAACATGGATGGATTTCTTGGCCTTTGGGGAAGACGGTGAGGCGATGAGATTTACTGGAAAGAATGACAGGTAGAGATTTCTGCTGAGATATATAAGATGTTGAAGTGCCCGACCTTGGAAGGTGCCCTACGATAGGAAAATGTGTAAGCAGATAAAGTAATAAAGGGACTAGATTGTGATAGAAATTGGGAGGAAAACACTGACAAACAAAATCTCAATTTCACTTTACTCATCCCTTTAACAAATATGGTTCAACACCTTCTTCATACTGGGAGATGTCAGCCTCAGCAAAAGAGACAGCAATCTGTGTCCTAATGAAGCATGGATTCCAGTGGAAGGACGTAATAAATAATACACAAAACAAATAAGCACATTTAAACCACATTTACATTTCAGATCAGTGCTATGGAAGAAGATCAATATGGGGAATGGGGTAAAGATTGCCAGTGTGGAGATTTGGGATAAAATTCTAAATAGGCATTTCAGGAAGGGCCTCACTGAGAAGGGGCACTTGAACAAGGATTCCAAGGAGAGGAAAGAAGAAGTCATGCAGACATCTGGAAGAGTGTTTGAAGCTGAAGAAACAACAAATGCAAAGGCCCCGAGGCATGAGTGTGCCTGGAATATTCAAGGAAGAACAAGAAGGCCAGTGTCACTGGATGAGCAAGAATAAGAAGAGATGAGGGAGAGGAGTGGCTCTCAGTAGGACCCTGGTTTTTATTCAGTGATATGGAAGGGCACCAGAAGTTTCGTCCAGAGGAGTAACACAATGTAATATATTTTTCAAAGATGTTTTTGACTGTTGGCAAAACAGGGAGATAGAAAGAGAAAGGCCTCTTGCTGCAAACAGAAAGGTAATAATGGATAGTCACAGAGTTTGCCATAGAGATGTTGAGAAACAGTCATAGCCGGTGTACAGTTTGTAGTCAAAGCCAACAAGATTTGCCATTAGATGCAATACATAGGAAGGAGAGAGGAGCAAAAGATGATGCCAAGGTATTTGGCTGAGCAATGAGAGGAGGAAGAATTGTCATTCATTGAATTAGGAAAGGTTTTGGATAGCTCATCAGAAATTTAACAGTGGACATTCTTAGTTGGAGATTTCTATTACGTGTCCCAGGGGCTATTTCAGATAGGCACTTGGAAGTATCAGTCTAGTTTCCCAGGGAGAAGTCTTGGCTGGGATATAAATGTCCACATCATCAGCATTTCTGAGGGAGTGAGTAGTAGATTGAAAAGTGGTGTCAAAACTGGACCCTTAAGCATCCTTATATTTAGAAGCTGGGGAGATGAAGAGGAACAAGAGAAGATATTGGGAAATCCGAGAAAGATAGGAGGAGAGTAAGGTAAATATAATGTTCTGAAAACAAAGGAGAAGGGCGTGGTCAACTGTATCAAATGAATGATCATTTGATATTGAAGAGAAGTCGCTGATGATTATGATAAAAGGAGCTTTGGTGGAATCGGAAAGGAAGAGTCCTGATTGGAGTCATTTAAAAGAAGAATGGGAAACAGGAAATTTAAAGAGGAATGTAAGCAACAGCTTGGTGCCAGTCTTCAGTCCCCAAGCCAATATAAGAACATCATTAGTCCAGTGCTAGTTGCCATTCTCTTTTACTTAAGGCGATTGGTTATCAAGCCAAAAAGCATAGATTTGACCTTGAGAGGTCTTCCAAAGTTCTCATCGGAATCCTCTTCCTATTTAACCTCAAGGGTTGCCTGATTCTCCTCACTTTAATTGAATGAAGTATCACAAACCAGAAAGAAAAAGAATGCACTCACAGAGCTATAGATGTGAAACATTCCTGTTCTAAATATCAGAATATCAAACTAGAATTAAAAAATCATTTTCTGGCTATTGATTGGAAT
Source organism: Proteles cristata cristata (assembly GCA_017311185.1). NCBI lineage: Eukaryota > Metazoa > Chordata > Mammalia > Carnivora > Hyaenidae > Proteles > Proteles cristata. Next base: position 534,707 of record JAESUZ010002577.1, read on the forward strand.
AATTCTATAAATAACACTTTTTCCCTCTCAATCACCATCATTAAACAGAACCGCATTCCTATTATTTCTGTACATCTGAACTATTCTGTCCACCATTTTGATTCCTGTGGAGACCATTTTTTAAAAAATTTTCAATAGTTTATTTTTTTTTTGAGACAGAGAGAGACAGAGCATGAGTGAGGGAGGGGCAGAAAGGGAAACGCAGAATCCAAAACAGGCTCTAGGCTCTGAGCTGTCAGCAAAGAACCCAACATGGGGCTCGAACCCACAAACCACGAGATCATGACCTGAGCTGATGTATGATGCTTAACCGACTGAGCCACCCAGGCACCCCAGACCATTTTATTTTCTAGGCACTGTGCACCCATGCAGTTAAGGAGCTGTGTATAGCATTTAAAGTTTTCAGAGGTTGAAAATGCATATGCTTTACTCTCCTTACAGTTTGTTATTCACCCACCCTAGAACAGAAGCAGCCTAGGGATCCTCCTCTGTTGCTGAAAAGTGAAGCTTGGGAGTTTTCTAAATGGAGATTGGTTGCAACATTTCATGGGATTCTCAGACACCCAGGTTGGGGTGAAGTGAAGGCTGCATCCATCTGAGGAATGTATTTCTCATTCGGTGCTATTTGACCCCAGATGAAATAAAATGTGGCTTCACCTCCAATGTAAATATTGGTCAGTTCCTATCCCATTAAGTGTTCCTGAAGACAAAGATTCTAGTCTATCAATCATAATAATACTCCCATTAGCTCTTAAGCAACATGTTTGAATAGGAAACTGCCTCTCCCTATCTCTCTCTCTCTTTTTGCCTGTTGATGATTTAGAGACAGTAAGACCTCCAGGCTTATCTTGAAAATATTTATTCAGCTTCTTTCAGGGATCATGTTAGAACGTGCTCATCAAAGTGTATGTTTCTCTAAAGCAAAGGGTGATAGAAGATCAGGAGAGCAAAGAGCCTCTGTCTGGCTTCATATCTTGGTTGAAGGTAACAGGGGATATTAGAAAACTAACACTGAGGAAATGTTTCTGATTATCTGCTCCATTCAGTGAAACAGAGAAAAAAGGTATAAATCTCCATCTGGTTTCATTTTATCCTCAGACCTACCTACACGTCAGGGTTTTTTTGTTTTCCTCTTCCTTTTGCTTTGTCTACTTATTTCTTTGTGTCCCTGACTTGCACTTATCCTTTGAGAAGCTAACCTGAACATATGAGTTTTAAAAGATAACATATAAAGATGAGAGTCCATGAGTATTAATGCCGTGTTCCTTCTTTGCACTGAGATCAACAAAAGAAGTAGATAATGGTGGTTGATATAAGGGATTTTAAAAGAACAGTTTCAGGGATTATACTATGGGGAGGATCATACTGGCCCTATTAAAAATGATACTTCCCAGGAGTTAACTGTTTTCAATGTTATACAGAAAGGATGTACTTACATGAGAAAAATAATTACTGTTATCATGATACATCAGGACCTTACTTTGTCTCAGGCAAGATGTGAAGGTCTATGCATGCACTGCCTCATGTGATTATCAGTTCAAAAATCTATCTTGCCTATAGCATGACTCTCATCTCCCAAGAGAAGACAGTGAGCCTAGAGGAGCCAATAGATTTCAATAGAGGACTTGCGAGCCCTCCCTGAATGGCATACATCTCATGTGCTATCTGCATGCATCAAGGATCACTGTGAAATCCCGGAGTCAGCTTAGCATGCAAAAGTGATCTGCTAGCACCACATGTTAGAAAGCATTTCCAAATTGAAGAACAATGTCTTTAAGATGGTTGATGCAGATCTATTACTTTGAAGTGAAAGCCCACCTCAAAGAGACCTATTTTTTCAACTCCTTGGACATGGTGTTCCTCGTTTTACAGGAAATCATACTATTCCAGACTGTGATAAGGGATATGAATTTGGGCGCTTTGGTATAGTCTTGAGGCCTAAAATAAACATTCACTGTGAAAACACATGGAGTTATGTATCTGAACATGTGTGCTAATCTTTATTTTCTCCTGATATGATTCTAATCTCATTTAACTCAGTTGTATTGTAAGTGGCCTATGTATGTAATTGAATTTCATTTCAACATCATAGGCTGATTCAAGACTGAAAACTGTAAAGTTATTATACTTTGAGTACTTATAGAGAATATATCTTAGGTTATCTGACAATTCCTTGAGACAGGAAGAGTGAGTGATATTGCCATTTGGGTTACGGATTTGTTGAAAGATACGGAAGGTGAATGATATCTTCCAAGATAAGAGCCCATTGGTGGAAATGACAGTATTGAAACTCAAGAATCCTGAACTACAGATCGCTGAATCATGCAGCCGTGATATTCCAAACCAAACCAAGCAAAAGATCCGAAAAATACATATGTATGGGATAGTGCAGAGACCATGTATATAGGTATGGGCTGAGCACTTGGGATTTTTGACAGTAGACTCACAAGGGCTTTTTTTTGGGGGGGGGGGGGAGGAAATAGCTTTGAAGTCAATGTTTGGAAGAAAAATTCCATAGGGAAGAATTTGAAAAATTAAAATGTCTGAGTATAGGGAATTGGTTTATCTTTCACCTTCTACTTTTAATTTTTCACTGGTCTGAAATAATAATCTTGAGTTCTAGGTTCACTATCTTGAACCTTTGTTTGGTGCAGCATGTTTTACTGGAACACATTCAATAGCAGGTAATAGATTAAAGAAAGGAAAAGAAAACCAATATATCCTATTCTTAGGAGTTACTTTGCCTCGACAAATGAATGGTATTACCAGCAGGTATTCAGTGCATTGCTGAGATAGTGTTGTGGTCAAACCACATTGCTTAGTAGGGAACTCCTTTTTTCCTGATACAATTGGAATGAGTTCAAAGAACAGGAATAACCAGGAAAGAAGACCAGCCAACTGATTTATGAACAGAGATTAAAGGACAAATTAAAGAGGCCAAATAAATAGGCTTTGTCCAACTTGTATGTAAGAGAGAGCGTGACACGATTAGAAGTTTTCTTGAATAATCGAAAAGTTTAAACATTAATGAAAATGATGATATAGTGCAATAAAATAAGTGCAGGATGAACATTATAGAGAACACAGGCAAAAGTAAAAACAGAATTAAATTCATCAAGCAGCTTTCCTGTGTCCAAGAATGGTTATATCATACAGTGAGATCTCCAGTGGGAGCCGTTTTCTGTTTAGAGCCAGACTAAGCTCAGACCAAGATGAAGTGGCCTATCACTCAGAAGTCAGAATGAACAAACAATGCTGCTCTTTTTCTCATTAGGATGGTAGATTGTAGTGTGTTTACTCCCATGAGATTCAGATATTTAAATTAATTATCAAGAAGTGCAGGGCTTAGCTTTTTTAAGTCACAGATTCCCGAGTATTCAATAGATATGTTGCGATGCAGGGCAATTAATCAGCTATCTATTGCTGGGTAATAAATTACCCCAAAACATAGTGGTTTAAAAATACCAATAAATATATATCCCCTCACATATTTTGGGCAGGTCAGGAACTTAAGAATGGCTTGGGTGATTCTGACTTAGGGTCTCCCATGAGGTGGCAGTCAAGATGTCACAGCATCTGTGGTCATTGGATGGCTTGCCTGAGGTTGAAGGAATTAACTTTGGGGATGGCTCACTTGGATACTGCCTGGCGTGTGCTGGCTATTAGCAGGTGGTGTCACTCCTTGCCACATGGATGTCTTCACAGGGTTGTTTGTGTATCCTTGTGACATGGTAGCTGACATTTCCCAGAATGGGTGACTCAAGAAGACACATGTCATTATGACCCAGGCTCAGAATCCACACACCGTCATTTCTGCAATATCCTATTGATTTTGCAGGCAAGCCTTATTCAACATGAGAGGGAACTGTCTAAAAGCATGGATGCTAGCAGATGAGAATCACTAGAGGTCATGTTGGAGGTGGGCTACTAGAGAATCCCATAGCAATTTTAGTTTCTTTTAAAGTGTGATATTATTTTCTTGTGCAAAATAGTGCTTTCCTAGCTCCTCCACAACAGTAAATGGGACACCAAGCTAGGTCATTGTCATTAACTTATAAAACCATCGTCACTAACTAATGACATCTTCTGTGTGTATAGTAGTTGAAATTTGACAGAATATTTTATGCTCATCAATCATTATCATGTATTCAATGCTGATTATGCTCCACACAATCTCTACAACAATCTAGACCTCAAAACAAGACATTTAGAGACTAAGGTCAGAAAAGTTAACTAATTTGCCGAAGTTCATAGGGTTGATATGAGATGGGGGCAAATCTGAATCCACACTGAAAAAGCAGAGCCCAGAAACAGATCACAATCCCTGCAGGAAACAAGAGACAAGAAAAAATTGGGAAGTTCATAAAACGATTACTACAGTGATGTAGACAGGGTTAGAACTAATGATAAGAGATGCTTTAACGTTTGAGACAAGTGATAGGTTGCATCTTTAGGAATGGGTGGGATATAGAAATTGCCAGAAGTTAGAGAGCCAACTATTCCCAGCAGACCTCTGAAGATAGTTATGAACTGCTTTACAGGAATACCGATCATGTGGGGCATATTAAGGGATAAGGAATCCACTATCACTCTCCTCCCACCTACCCAGTGCCTCCACTTAGACAAATTCAACCAGAAATCATAGGTGATGGAACCCTTTGATGCGGTCTCTATATGGGTTGGGTGAAACATGGTTGAGAGAGGAGCTGGAAATACCCAACACACCCACTATTATCTCCTATGTTGTATGCGTTCCCATGAACTCATTTAACTTTATAATCCTGAATACAATGAAGGGACTGAAGATCAGAGAGGAGGATTCACATGCTAAAGTTTCTACAACTATGATGTGGTCAAATCAACACTCAGATGTAAGCATTGGACTCCAAGCACTTTGTTTTGTACCAGAATATCAGAAAGAGTCAAACTCCTGGCAGAAGAGTGGGTAATTCAGAACTAAGCACAGTCTCATATTTCACCAATACTTCTTATTGTCGTAGATTGCTGCTATCACTGCCAACTTGTTCATAGTCAAATCAGCAGTGTTAAGTGGGGAAATGTATCAATCTAAACAGCTGGAGTCATCTAGATGCGGTCTCATTGTTGATGGATTGAGTAGTTTACACTGGTGATGAGTTGTGGTTAGTTACGGAGCCTCTCATTTGTAGTCTTACTTCTTAGTTCCATTGGCCTGTTTGTGAAAGTGTGCATTAGTCTTTATCTCCTGGTTAGCATTCCCAAATTCCAGATACCTAGAACAATATCTGGTGTATATTAAATGTCTGGTGAATGATTATTAAATGGATAAATAATCAAATGCACAAGCTTTATCCAATCCTCAGATTTCTTGCCCAGACCCCAGGGAAACTCTAATGCCCCCATCACCACCACTACCACCATACTGTCATCATCATTATTTTTTAGCACATAGTAAATGCCAGGCACTTTACATTAGGATCTCAACATAACAATTTCAACTATCTTAAGAGGTTTCTTACCTTTCTTATATAGATGAAGAAACCAAGGCTTAGCAGAGAAAATTAATTGTTCAAGATCACATACCCCATAAGAAGTAAAGGTGGAATTTGAAGTGGGTTATACTGCCTCTAGAGCCTGCATACCTATTCATACTTTATTATCTCTGTCCCACCACCTCATCCCTGGACTTTGGGCATGAAGAAACAATTATCTAAGGCTGTATTACTCTTGCTATACTGAAAATTCACTCATAGCTTGGCCTTCCTCTTACTATTTTCCCTTGTCTATTAGAGAGTAGCTTACCTTACCTTTTGACTCTGTTTTGTTACCAAAGATTGCTGGAGTCTTCCCTGGGCCTAAAGCCTCTTTTGAGCACAACAATGGACATTGTGGAAGAAAATCTGAGGCATGAATAACTAGTATTTTTATTCTTCCAAGCTTCTAGAAGATTTGGGTCCATCAATTTTATTTTTGATGGTCCTTAGATCTCAGCATATTTTATATTCATGATTGCTCATGGTATTTCAAGTTCAGAATGGGGGGCACTTACTGCTTATATTGTGTTTTATATTTTGTAGAACAATTTAGAGACTTAAATGCAAGAGAGCTGAGAGAAAGTGCCTACACAATTGTTTTCCTAGGCAGTTTATTATCTTGATACTAGAGTAAGTACTGGTGGAATTGTCTCTCTGAAGATGTCTTACTTATCAGAGTCAAACACGTTTGCAAAAGCCCACACTTGACATACCTGTACTTCAGTGTAGTAATCTGAAATTGAATTCATTTATCACTTTGGTCCTGAATCTTTCCCTAGGAAAGAGGGGGAAAAAATCGTCAGTGTCCATGGCATCACATCCCTTTTTTAAAATTTTTCTTTTAGGTTTTTATAGATTAAAACCCAATTTCCCTCCTCCATGATGATTCAGGCTATGTCTATACTACGCCAACACAACTGGTTAAAAAGGGGAAAGTTCAGTGTAATAATGGAGTTTTGTTGAAAAATTTCTAAATAAAATAAATTTTCACCTATCTGAGAGTCTTTTAGAATTGAGACTTGCTAGATTCTTAGTACTTCAACTGTTAATATCAGGCATTAAAAAATTCTAGCCATTCTGTTTAGAGGTCCTTCTAAGTATTTAGCAGATTTACATTCCAAAGCACTGTAAACTAGATATCTTGAAATATGCTTCAGTATGAAATACCTAGAAATAGTAGGGAAAATATAGGAAACATTCCCAAAGGTCAGAAAATGAAGAGAAAGGTAGAACTGTAAATAGGCTGCCACTTACTGTTTAACTGTCCTGAGAACTTGAGCTTAGTGAATAAGGTGAAAAAGAGAGGTCTTGGACCCACACAAGGTGGGGAGTTTTTATCAGCAAGCACTTTTTATCAGCAAGTACTACTTTCTCAGCCCACAATATTCTTTACATTAAATAACGTTCCTGTTCAGAAACTTCCTACCCTTGCATGCTTCTTTTGCTTCTCTTCTCATTAGCCTCCATTTTAAAGAAAGTATAGTCTAAAATAAATATCTCCATTTTGCTATTACCTACACACTCCTTAAAGGTATTCCTTCTGGGTTCTTTCTTTACCATCTTAAAAACCTCTTTGTTAAAAGCCGTTGTTGACATTCTAGTTAGAAATCCAATGGCTTGGGGTGCTCAGGTGGCTCAGTTGATTGAGTGGCCAACTTTGGCTCAGGTCATAATCTCACAGTTTGTGGGTTCAAGCCCTGCCTCCCTCTCTGTGCTGACAACTCAGATCCTGGAGCCTGCTTTGGATTCTGTGTCTCCCTCTTCCTCTCCCTCTCCTCTGCTTGCACGCTGTCTGTCTATCTGTCGCTCTCTCTCAAAATTAAGTAAACATTAAAATTAAAAAAATAATAATAATAAAAAAAGAAAATCCAATGGCTGATTGATGTTAGGCTCTATCAATTTCTGTGAAGTCTTGCCACTCAAAGTGTAGTTGTGGACCTGTGACAGCTGTATTATCTTGGAAGCTCGGTAGGCATGTAGAATCTCTGGCCGCACTGCAGACCTACTGACTTGGAATCTGTGGTTTACAAGATACTCTGCTGATTCATATACACATTGATGTTTGAGAAACACTGCTGTAAAATACTTGACATTGTGGACCACCCATGGGTCCTTAACATTTTCTTCTCTTGTACTTTCCTTATTGCCTTCTTTATTAAAACAGTAACTTTTCTTTCCATTTTTTTTTCTAGTTGATTTTTCACCTTCCATTGCATAGATGAAGATATTTTCCAAATTCTTTATCTTGGTCTTTAACCCCCACCGCCAACCTCATCTTCTCTCTTCTTCTCTCGATAATCTATTCCAGTTAATGTCTTCCATTACCTTTCTAACTTCAGAAAAAAAAATGGCTGCTTGTTAAAAATAAAATTTCAGGAGCCCCTCATTGGAACTTCTAAACCAGCAGGTCTAGTTTAGGGCCAGGAATATGAATTTCAAAAACACCCTGTTCCCCTACCCTCAAGTTATTCAGATGCAGCCAGTGCATACATTTTTATTTGGGAACAGATGCAGTTGATTAGAAAATGGTTATGTAGATCTCCAATCTTGGCTATGTTATTAGTCGTTGTAGGACAAGTAGAAATAAGTCCCCAAATATCATTGACTTAAAGAACTAAAAGGTTGCTGGCTTGACCATATATATATGGTCCATCCTGAAGGTGTCTGTGTCCCTGATGTGAGTCAGCACATCTGGCTCGGCCAACCCAATTCACGTCATTTCCAGTCATGCAAAAGACAGGGAAAGAGAAAGAAGTAGAATGATGCACAAATGTTAAGGACATGCCTGGAAATGGTGTGCCTCAGTCCTGCTCCCATTCTGTTGTCACACTGGTCACATGGCTACAAACACAACTCAAGAAAGACTGAGGGTACAATCTTCCTATGTAAGCGGGAAGAGAAAGTGGAACAGGTGAACATTTAGCCAGTCTCTGCCACAACCCTTAATCCCTGGTCTCACGTTTCCAGCTTCCCACAGGCTATCTTCTGAGACCAGCAGTCTACAGGAAATCTTCTCTTGAGTGTTGACTAACAAAACCAAGTCATTATATTTTAAATGGAAGTAATGCCTGAATCTCCATATCCCTTTCCCAGATGAAGCTCTCTCTTAAATTTATTCATTTGTCAACGGAATCACCTTTCTAGGCATAGAAGGATAAAGCCTGGACATCTTCTTTATTTCCACTCTTCCACACAACTACACATAACTATTTGCCAAATCCTCTTGCTTCTGTCTCAAAAAGATATCTTCCAACCTCCTACTTGATCACATCCTCAGCGGCATTGCTCAATTCTGGTCCATGTTATCTAGTTCTTAAAATATTCCCCCTTTCCCCAGTGTATGACATTTCAGCCATCCGTTCTCTTTTATATTCTTGTCCTCATTGGGCTCTATGTTTCTCATTGGCTGGGTGGCCCCCCAGTATAAAGTATAAGTATAAAGTATCAAGTATAAATACTACATAACAATGACAGAGCATTAATCACCTGTGAAGTGCTGGGTTAGTATTTTACATGGAGTGAACATTATTATCACCCTCTTCTTCGTGAATAATAAACAAGGCTCAGGGGTAAAGTAATTTTCACTGGCTGGCAAATGAAGACTAAGGATTTAAACCATGTAATTTGTAGGACCTCCTAAATTCTAAAACCCCTGTTTCATTATAAACAAACTACTTCACCATATCTACATCTTTATAATCTGCTCCATTCTCTTTTTGAACCTAACTGAAACCTAGATTTCCCCTGTGAATCCCACTTTTTACTGAGTCCCATCTAGCACTTGATTCTTATTTATAACACACGTGGTCCAAAGTTAGGGTAAGTTTTGTCTCATCCTGAGACTTTCAGTCTATTCTTATCTATTGAAAACAAACAAAACAAAACAAAAATCTTCTTTGCCTTTACAAATCAAATTATTCATCAATACTCCTCTCAATTTTTCTTTATGGACATGTATCAAGTTCTTTACTAATAAAATCATTCATTTATCTTCAGGGATGACTTGTAGACATCCCACTTTTTGGAGATCCTATAGACCCAACTTTTAGTAGATGATGTCTGTATCAATGTAAGTGTTATATTCAGCATGCTGGCTTTGCATTCCTTAATTTGTAACTTTGTTTCTTCACCTTTACTCTTTCAACAACTTCCTCACTTTCAAGATTGACTTCTAGTTTTGCCATATTCTTATCTTAAATTTTAATATTTCAAGTCATAGCTCTCCAACTTAGCATTTTCTCATTCTTACTCCATATGATCTTTAAATTCAATGTGACTACTGGTCCCATGAGCTCTTGTGTATTTTTCCAGTTTATTAATGTGAAAATAAACAATGCTTATTTTTATTGTTTTTCTACTGGAATGGTATTGGGCAGCTGGAGAAAGTCCTCTATTTGTATTTAATCCTAGTTATTGTCTCTAGTCTCTTCTTCCATTACTTACCTCCATTACTTACCAGGTACCTGTTTCCTGGTACCAGTAAGCTACACTATCACCACTCCCTTATTTATGACATAAAGCCTTTATTCTATAGAGAACAAAAAAGTCAACTTCACATGTAAAGAAGTGAGCTAATTCTATTGACATGCAGTCATTCTTCATTCACTAAAAAAGGCCAAATAATAAACACATGCCAAGAATTTTATTTAACATTAACTCATTACTAACTAATTTATTCATTATTATCTAATGGGTCACATAAATGGATGTTGTAATTGATTTAAAGTACAGACACATGTATGTGTGCATAAGCATTTGTGCACACATAGGTATATAAAATTTAATAAAAGAAAGTTAAGATAGGATTGTTGAATCAGAGACAAAACTGGTTAATGCCATACAGGGCAATATACCTTTGGGGATTATCATTTCACCTGTCAGAAATCATGTGCATTTTTACTGGACAAAAATCTATGCCCTCCTGTTTGCCTCTACAAAACAGGCAGAAAACAGAAAGTTAGGCCTAGCACTTCTCTGAAAGAATTCCCAGTAATCTCTTTTGCCTACTTATACATTTTGTATTATTTTTGATTATTTGGGTTTTTTTTTCTAGTGTTCTCCCTTGCCCTTGCAGCTCTTGCGCTCATTAACAATCTTCAAAGCTCATTCTTCTGACTAGGAAAGGCTAATTTTGTTACATTTGGCCTGCAACAAGAGTATAAACTAATAGTATAACTCTCCCTGAATTTACTATGAAAATCTACAATCTTACAGTATTGAATAGACATTATTGCCAAAGAATTTGCTTCTGTTTGGAAATTTTCAGAAGGAATCTCAATTAGACTTTTAAAAAGCCTCTCTCATTTACTTCTCTATCCTGAAGCTAGGAAACCAAGCCGAAGGCATTTGCTTTCCCAAATTTCACTCACAGTACTTATGAATGTGGGTGGATTTCTCTCTTCTTGTAGTCTGCAAATTCTTCTAAAGTTCCTGACCTTCCAGGAAGTGGTTCCTTTCCTACCTGTGAGCCAAGCCTGAGTCCGTGTTCTTGGAAAAATTTTATAGGCATTGGTTTCACACATAAAGTCAATCTTTATTCCTAAACACTAGGCTTGTCAGACCTGAATAAATGAGACTCATTCTCAAACATGCCACTTCTGTGTGATCCTGGTTGTACAATTCATTTGTCCAATTGTGACCTGGTACAAAGGAAGACAGATGTTTATGAAACTCAGTAAAAGTATTTGTTCCTAAATTATGAGAGACATTGAGATATAACACCACTTAAAAATATTTTATTCCAGCTTACAAATGCCTGCTAAGTTGATATCCAGAGAATGATACAGAAGAAGGAGAAAAGACCTTCTTATTTATCCATGAATATTAAAAAAAAATAGTGCTAAACTATATTCCACTTAAACAACTAAGCTCTTCTTAATAGTTCATTATGTTCTGTGTAATATATTCATGGGCTGGACATTGGGAGTGAATAATCTGCTTTCATGAAGTATGTCGGCTTCTGGACTAAAATGAACACTGGAAATCCTGACTCAGCCTACTAAAGCTTTCTGAAAATTGTCTAAGCGATGTTAGCTTAGAAACCTCTACCAAGAGCTAGAGGCTATGTCTTATACATATGAAAAGTTCAGGGGCGCCCGGGTGGCTTAGTCGTTTAAGCGTCCGACTTTCGCTCAGGTCATGATCTCGCCGTTCGTGGGTTCGAGCCCCGCGTCGGGCTCTGTGCTGACTGCCAGCTCAGAGCCTGGAGCCTGTTTCAGAGTCTGTGACTCCCTCTTTCTCTGACCCTCCCCTGCTCATGCTGTCTCTCTCTCTCTCTCTCTCAGAAATAAATAAAACATTTTTAAAAAAATGTAAAAAAAAAAAAGAAAGAAAAGAAAAGTTCAGAGAATCTCTTTACAAGACTCTGAGATTCCCCTTTGGAAGACACAAATTTCTGTAGTTTATAGCAGAGAGTTCAGGCAAGTACCACAGGAAAACAAAAAGCAATTTGATAATGAGATAAAAGGTTGTGGCTAATTTACCATATAGTCAGCCAAAATATAACAGTGGACATAAAATTCCACCAGAGTATGTTCTAAAACATTTCATAGAGAGTAATCAATATTTTTGAGGATAAGAATACATTATGAACAGAATATGGAAGTTTATGAAACAATACAAACAAGCACAGGGGGAAAAAGAGAGAGAAAGAGGCAAACCAAGAAACAAACTCTTACCTGTAGAGAACAAACCAATGGTCACCAGAGGGGGCTGGGTAAGGGCTGGGTGAAAAGGATATGGAGATTAAGAAGTACATGTGTTGTAAAGAGCACCAGGTTTCGCAAATAAGTGTTGAATCACTAAATTGTACACTTGAAACTAATACTACACTATATGTTAATTAACTGGAAATTAAATAAAAACTTAAAAAATAATACTTTTTAGGAACAGGTAAAACACTGAAGAATATATAGGGCTTTACTATATAGATAGATAAACATAAACATAATATAAATATACGCACACAGAATAATTGCATTTTAGCTACCTTGGCTTAATCCAGAAAAGGCTGAACATTCTTCTAACCTGACAGTGGTTTCTATGCAGCTTTTATAACAGTGTCAAGTTAATTGAGAAGCATGGCGCATATGAGACAATTATAACTATTGCTAGCATCTCTCCTTTTATAAGATGAAGGATCAAACTACTGTGATTTTCCAGGAGCCCTCTAAGAAATCCTAAAGAGAGTTTTAGGTATAAAAGATGTCATGACTTTGTTCCCTAATTTTAGGGTCTGATCTTGGGGAGACAAAATTAAACGTGTTAATGCAAGAGAGTTTGTCACTTAATTGCAATAGGCTCACGGGGGCCTGAGAAAAAATAATTGGTTATTTATTTAATCAAAGTAAAATGACATTAAACTATCTTAAAATTAACATGGCAAGGAAACATGATTATAAAGAACTTTAACTTTATTACAAGGAAGAATGTTTGAAAAGATAATTAAAGGCAAGATGAAGTGCAGACAAATCACAGATAATTATTATAAGACATGGAATCTTTGATACCTCGGCAGATTACATTGACAACAAAAAATAAATAAAAAAATTAACTCAAATGAAATTAAAGACTTAAATGTAAGACCTACCTACATAAAACTCCTAGAAGAAAACAGGCACAAACTTACACAGTGATATAGGTCAATTATTTCTCAGTCAAACTAGAAAAGTAAAGCCAACTTATTACACCCACTTGTTAAGAGCTCTAAGAACAATTTTTCATTTAAACTGAGTAAAATAGTTTGAATTTTGCTTTAATACAATTACTTGACAATAAAGAGTTCATCAGCTTTTTTCCCTCTCTTAAATAAACCCACTAAACGTAGCCCATTTTAGAAAATTCTAACACATTTTTAGTATTTCTTCTCAGACTCAGTACTTTCAGGTATTATAAACCAAAGCAAATAAAAATGCGCCTTCTGCAAACCTTTTCCAGCTTCCTACATCCATTGATGCTTTGTCCCTCATTATCATTTCGCATGTTCTGGAACAGCCAGGCATTTAAAGGGAAAACTTGCTCTTTTTATGTTGATGAACTTACACTCACTCAATGACCTTGCTTATATAACAGGTCTGTGCTACTCCTGCCCCAGTGTAATTTCATGTTCTGAAATCTATTAGTTGTAACTTTAAACCAAGCAAATAACTTCTCCTTCACAGAGAAAACTGAGAGGTAGATAATTACTAGTCTATGGCGGGGTTTGATGGTATGTGATAATGAAATATTTCCAGCAACAAGGACACTACAAATAATGTGCCTGTGGTAGGGACATATTTGATGCCTTTAGAGAATGCCAAGAAACATGTACATAATGCATCATATCAGCATGAGGGAGATTTGAGAGCAGGCATAAAACTCAGCGAGGAAGGGTCACTAACGCCAGGAAGCTCTTTCACAAACCTGCTAGAAATCTATAGACTCAAGGGGAATAACATGGATTCTAAATACACATCTATCATTGAAGATTAAAACGAAAGTCTGGGGGCGCCTGGGTGGCTCAGTCGGTTAAGCGTCCGACTTCAGCTCAGGTCATGATCTCACGGTTTGTGGGTTCAAGCCCCGCATCGGGCTCTGCGTGGACAGCTAGCTCAGAGCCTAGAGTCTGCTTCAGATTCTGTGCCTCTTTCTCTTTCTGCCCCTCCCCGTCTAACCCCCCCCCCGTTCACGCTCTCTCTCTCTCAAAAATAGATAAATGTTTTTAAAAAATTTTTTTAAAGAAAAGAACTGAAATGATATATTGTATCTTAGAAAAATAAACATGGTGAAAGCCTGCTGGTTGGATTGGAGTGGTTGAAATGAAGAACCAGAGATGTGAATTCTATGGAAAGAGAATCAGATGGGGAACTCAGAGACACACATTTAAACCTCAAACACGCAATTTACTGGCTGTATGATCTTGAGCAAACACTTGATCTAAAGTTTTTCATACTGTGGGATGCAACCTATCAATTTAGCTGGTTGTGATCAGCATTTTGGAAGTGGAACAGAATGTCATAATATAGAGTAAATGTAAAATAGGAGAGTGCTTTGTAAGGGAAAGTACTGTCTCATGAAATTTTATTTCAGATATACTATACAATATATAGCTATATATGTGCTTAGCATGTTACAAAGAGACATGCAGTGCTTACCCTGGGTTGTCTTTTTACCCGTCACATTTTATGGTGTGATTTTTTTCCTTTTTTTTTTTTTTTAGTGTTTTATTTATTTCTGAGAGAGAGAGAGAGAGCAGGGGAGGATCAGAGAGAGGGGGAGATGCAGAATCTAAACAGGCTCCAGGCTCTGAGTTGGTTGTCAGCATAGAGCCCGATACAGGGCTTGAATCCACAAGCTGTGAGATCACGACCCGAGCCGAAGTGGGATGCTTAACCAACTGAGCCACCCAGGCACCCCTATTGTGTGATTTTTCATTAGCAAAAGAGAAGGTAAAATGTCTGCTTTATTTATTCTGCCGTGTGGTGTTAAAAAGAAAAATGATAACTAGAAAGGATATGCACAAAATATTATGTAAGCCGCATGAAACAAATGAACAATGGGTGATTGCTATTATTTTGATTTCTTCTACTACTGCTAATATTTCTGTTACTACTATTATTCCACCTAGGTTAAAATGAACTCTGACATTTCCATGCTCATGCTTCAGAGGGAAGAAAAAGGAATGAATGGATGTGAGACCTTGATTTCTTGTTGTTTGTTTTCTTTTCTCCTCCCTAAATCCCAAACAAGATTCTATTGTGATCTAGTGTGAAGTATTTTAAAAAGTAAAGATGATTCTAGGGGCGCCTGGGTGGCTCAGTCAGTTGAGTGTCCAACTCTTGAACTCGGCTCGGGTCATAATCTTAAGGTTTGTGGGTTCGAGCCCTGTATCGGGCTCCGTACTTATAACACAGAGCTTGCTTGGGATTCTCTGTCTTTCTATCTCTCTGCCCTTGCCCTGCCTGTGCTCTTTCTCTCTCTCTGTTTCTCTCTCTCTCAAAAAGTAAGTAAATAAGCTTAAAAAAAAAGGGTGAATTTTGTGTTAGGGACACGGAGGCACACACATAAATCATTGAAGATGGGATTTATCTTAGAGGTAATTATTTACACACTTTAAAATGTCCTTATCCTAAATTGTAATTGCATGATCACATCTCTGCTTTGCCCCCTCAACTGTGAACCTCCTAATTCATCTTTGCATTCCAAGAAGCTAACACAATGTCACGTAGAGTAGGTACTGAATTTATATGGTATTTAGAGTGAATTTTTAAATATCTGATAGTTTCCATCGTTGCCTGAAAATACTCCAAATGTTCCCTGATGGGAATCATAATAAACCTTGAACTACAAGGTCCTATCATCATGACCTAGTGCCTGCCTACTCTCTGACCTCATGTTCTATGAATTTTCACATTGCCCACCATGACCAGCCACACTGACTTTCTCTCTTGCTCTCCAACTTAGCGTACCTGTTCCCTTCTTGAGCCACTACAGTATTTGCCTAGTATGGATCGCCCTTTTGCTCAACAACTCCACATTACATTCACTTTTATTTTCTGCTCATACACCTAGGATATTTAGCAGATATGATCACTTCAACGACTTTACTCACTATTCACTCATTAGCAAAAGAATAAATTATCTGTGGAAATTGTCTGTGGTTGAGTCATTTATAAACCATCAGATGCAATGGACTGATGGACTCTTTCTGCAATGTCACCTTAAATAAACCAAAGGGAATGTTCACAAGAAGATATTTTACAACCTTTACATGTGTGTTCTTCCTTCCTCCATTCTATTTGACTTGGTCTTATTTCTATAATCTTATTCCTTATGTGTACTTTTATCAGTAATATTCTGGGGCACCTGGGTGGCTCAGTCCATTGAGCGTCTGACTTCAACTCAGGTCAAGATCTTGCTGTTCACAAGTTCCATCCCCGCGTCAGGCTCTGTGCTGACAGTGCAGAGCCTGCTTGGGATCCTCTCTCTCCCTTTCTCTCTGTCCATCCCCCACTTGCACTCTAAAGAAAGAAAGAAAGAAAGAAACAAAGAAGCAAATAAAGAAAGACAGAAAAATTTTAGAAAAGAATTTCTAGCTTGAACCTAGCAAGGTTGATTGTCTACTAAAAAAAATCAACATTTTCTGTAGAATTAGGAAAAGACACAGGATCTCATTACATACTATTCAAAATCTATAGCACATAACTCAAAATAACTCAGCCTATTCCAATTAGGAAAATCTCAACTCACATAGGCACAAATAACTGACAGGTCCAGAAAATTAACATAATACTGATATTGGAATTATGTGAAAGATATTTTAAGCCAATTGTGCAAATGCTCTAATAAGCAATTACAAACACTCTGAAACAAATAAAAATAGAAAGTCTTAGTGAAAAAAATAAAAGATAAAGAAGAACTAAGTAGAAATTTTGGACCAGAGGGAAACACAGTAACTAAAATTAAAAAAAAAAAACAAAAAACAAACACAACTCAGTGGTTGGGTTCAATGGCAGTTTGGAAATGACAGAGGGAAGAGCCAATGAATTTGAAAATAAACCAATAAGAAATACCCAATCTGAATATCAGAGAGTAAAAAGCTTGAGCAAATATAGGACAATAACAGACATTAATATTCATGTCATCTGCTTATCAGAATGAGAAAGACAGTAATGCCAGAAAAAAATATATTTAAAGAAGTAATAGCTAAAACCTTCCCAGACTGGCAAGAATAAGTCCACAGTTCAAGAAAGTGAGTTGACTCTTCAAAGAGGTACATGTAAAGAAAGAAACTCAGGCCCACATCCATCGTAATTAAGCTACTGAAAACTAAAGGCAAAAACAAAATCTTGAAAGAATTCCAAGCAAAAGTGTATGTTATCTATAAGGAACAATGATTCTTTTCCTGCAGATTTCTCATCAGATACCATAAAGACCAGAAAGAAATAGCAAAATATTTTTTAAACGATGGAAGAAAATAATTTTCAACACTGTATCTTTATTCAGCCAAAATATCTTTTAATAATGAAGGTGAAATAAAGGTATTCTCCGATGAAGGAAAACTAAGAAATGTGTTATCTGTTCTAAAATAATTGCTAAATTAAGTTCCTGAGATTATAGGGAAATGCTACCAGAAAGAAATTTGGAACATCAGGAATGAAGGAACAGTTAGATATGGCAAATGTCTGGGTAAAAATAATAAGACAACTTTTATCTCCTTGAGTTCTTTAAAACAGGTTTATTAGTTGAAAACAAAATAATAACAATGTCTGATGGGGTTTTTGAAGTATGTGAGGTAACATATAGCAACCATATCACAAAGCCGTTAGGATAATAAGGTTTGTATATTCAACTTGAAGTGGTAGAATTTTTAATACAACCCACACAGACAAAAGTTAAGTCCGTAATTGTAATCCCTAGAATAATCACTAAAATCACCATAAAAAGTATAATCAAAATCTCACTAGATACATTAAAATGGAAGACAAAAAATGGGGAGGATTCGAATTAACCTAATAGAAAGTGAGAAAGGGAATATGGGGAGGGAGGAGAACAGAAGAAACAAAAAAATTTAAATACCATTAGACATAAACTTGAATATCAACAACTGCATATCAACAATTGCATTAAATATAAATGTCTAATGACACAACTCTATGCTGTTTATAAGAAACTTTCTTCAAATGTCAATAAAATGTTATTATGATCACACTCCTATCAAAACTAAATTACAGAAGGCCTCATAATGAATTCTCCTTATCTCTTCCTTCCATATATATTTCTCACTGCTCCACATTCAACTTCCTGAAATATTATTTTTGTTGTACAGTTTTCTGTAGCATATCTTAGGGCCAAGCAATTAATAAGTTCTCAGTACATTCTCATTAAATGGAAAAATGAATCTTAAAGTTCACAGAGTACAAAATGCCTGCACAGCATATGCTAATTTTCTTAAATCAAAGAGGCTTAATTCAGGTAGAATTCTAGGTCAGAATAGGTTCCAAACATCTCATACTTTGCCAAAATGGCCTATCCTGTTATGCAAATTTTAAAATGAAATAATAACTAATAATAAAATACAAATTATGTATATATATATATATATCACTATACTATTTAATAAAGCAGAGGAATGCATTTGCAATGATTCTCATCAAGAATGCCTAACAAAAGAAATATTAAACTTATGATTCCTCATTAAGTGATAATTGAACTAAAATTGACCAATCCTTTACATATATCTTGCTTCTTAATTGAGGTTTTTGCTACAATAATAATATTGATCTCATGTGATGTTGCTGACTATTTTTGATGTGACAGATACATGGTATGTGCTTTTCATTAATTTCCTACTGAATGTACTAAACCTACAGGGTCCTGGGTAGAAGAGTAGAAAATAGATAAACTTTCAGATGAGAATTCCTGAATTTGATGTTCAAGTACTTTATTTACAAAACTCTTAAATCCTTTGAGTTTTGTCTCATTAACTGAAAAATGGTGGTGGTGATTCCACCCCCTTTAGGACTCAAGGTGAATTCCAAAGTCAGACTACACTCATGTGTAGCGCTTTGTGATCTTTCATAATTTTGAAGCAATTTCACATGTGTTATCTACTTCCAGTTTAAAGCTTTGTCTCCTATATTAAACAGTCTTCTTCATTTCAGAGAAAGGGCTTAGATAATGTGATTTAAGCTTATCCATGTAGGTACTAAAACAATAGTTCTTTTATACCCAAATTGTTCTTATTTTCATCAATATAATCTCTTCAAAGAATATTGTCCTCTAGACCTTCTGTGAATGTTTTCTGACACCCATAGAGGAGTCAGTACATAGTCCTGATGCCGGGATAAATACAGAGAGTCAAGGGAGAACATGTGAGTTAACAAGTCAAATCACTTGCACAAATAAACCATGCCATAGGGAAGTGAAGTCACATGCCACATCAGCTCAGGTCTAACTTGAATTCCACCCAGAAAGAGTAATTTTGCCTGAAGAGGGCAACTTCACTAGAAGACAAACTCCCTGTATTAGTTTGTTGGTGTTTCCATAACAAATTACTACAGACTGAGGGGCTTAAAGAACTGAAATTCATTTTCTCACATTTCTGGGGACTGGAAGTCAAAGATTAAGGTCTTGGACAATTGGTTTCCTCGAAGGCCTGTCTCATTGGCTTGTAGATGGCCAACTTCTCTCTGTGTCCTCACATAGTCATCCTTTGGTCTGTGTTTTCTGTGTCCTAATCTCTTCTTATAGGGACAAGAGTCATATTTGATTAGGGCTCGCTTCAATGATCTTATTTAACCTTATTTACATCTTTAAAGATGCTGTATCCAAATACAGTCACATTCAGACATACAGGACTTCATCATATGAATTTGGATAGGGGGACATAATTCAGCCCATAACATCCATCCCTGAGGGGCTTTACCCATTTTCATGGATCAATGACTTAAAATTCCTTCTTCCTCGACAACATGAGGAGGTTCCTGACTCACTCAAGCATGTGCTATTGAACATGAGATGATACTTTGGATCATAAATCGAGCTCAAGTTGTACAGATGCAAAGCAGAGACATATGTAGTGGAACAGTCATCTCAGGAAGCCAAAGTGAATAGCACATGCTCCTTTCAGGATTTATCAGTTTGAAAACAAGTGGGAATTATATTTGATGAGAACTAGGAGCAAACTCATTTTGTGCTGAACTGGAGCCTATTCTTGGCAAGACCCAGTGAGAAGGAGAGGCTGGATGTGTCACTGGGACATTCACCCAATAAGCATTCATGTCAGTTACAGCCAGTGGGATTGAACCACATCTGAAGCATCTCCACAGAGGGTAAGCCACAGTGTGGTGGCCAGGCACAGTGGCCCTGGTCACTAAGCTTTCAACTTAAAAGCAACAATGCCTCTCAACACCTTCCTCTGCCACTTATGGTCACCAAGAGGAGCATATTAACTTTCACACTTTATCCTGTTGGTTTTTTTTTTTTTTTCTGCCATACTGATGTTTTATTGGGGAGTGGGGAACACATCAAGCTTCTTTCCAGAGTTTCTTCTCTAAGGCCATCCAAAGCAACAATTTCTATCATTTTGTAGTTTCCAAACAGCAGCAGAACAGAGAATTTTTATTATGCACCCTGAAGAACAGAACACGTTTCACTGTGTCTCACTACATTTTTTCTTTTCTTTTCTTTCTCTCTCTCTCTCTTTTCTTTTGTTTCGAAGAAATAATGGAGGCAAAGAGAAGATCAGGTGTTAGACTATGCCAAAACCATTTTGCATAGTAAATAAATCAGATGGAATCTTAATAAACCTCTTTTTGGCTACAACTAAACAAGTTTGCAAACTGATGGCTGTGTCCCTGCATTTGCTGAGAAATTGCATAATACATCAGGTAGGCCAAAAAAGCACCAATAAATCAATCTTTACTAAACAGAAAATGAGACTTGGCAAAGTTGAAGAAGAAAAGGAAGAAGCTGAAACGTGTGCACGAAATTTCCACATTAAAAACTCATCGCTCTTGCCTGGGTCCTGATGCAATTTGAAAGGAAACAGACAATTCTATAATTTTAGCAAAAATATTTATGGTACGGTATACAAGTTCACCAAAACATTCTCTCCCAAGTTCTTTAAAAAAATCAGCATTCCTTATCCCAGCAAAGGGGCTGCCTAAATAAATTTAGTTTTAGTACATTTCAGAACATTCTAGGTTCTGACTAAAAAAAAATAAAAAAGAAAAGAAAAAGAACCCTATGTGCATCCACCCATCCACCCTTCCCACCCTCTACCTCCATCAGAGAACTGTCTGGCCAGATGCCCTGTGGCCCGGCCTGCTGTTTTATACCACACTTAGGCTGGGCTGGGGGCAGGGTGGGGGGGAGGAGAAGGGAACATATGCTTTGGCACACATTGTCCTTAGGATCAAGGTCAATTGGTCAACATTTCAAAGACAAGGTCAAGAATCAGGTTGCAGCTCTAAGTGGAAAGATAAGTCTGGCCTTGAGAAATCTATGGAAACTCTGTGTTTTAAGTATGAAATATTTGGGGTAAAACATATCAATTTACATGAAGAATATATAAAGTAAATATATGAAGGAATTACTATTTGTATCATACTAGGTTATTGTAAGAGTTGAATCAAAGGGGAAAAGTCATATGAAGTTTGAATCATTGATTTGTTCATGCATTTTCACATTCAGGAAACCCTTACTGAGAGTCTATTTTGTTCCAGGTAGCATTGCAATGATCAGGCTGAAGTCTCTGACCTTAAGGGACTCCAAATATGGTGAGGAAGTCAGAAGGACTGCTGATTTTCAGGGATAGATGGATGCCCAGTGGTGGGCTGAGAAAAGTAAGGAGGACAAATTCGGGTCAGCCAGGCAAGCTTCAACACTATACATTTTTTTAATCGTTAAACATTGAAAAATTTGTTTTACCAAAGTGAATATGAGGATTAACAGATCTCTTTGGGCCATCTCTCTCACAAGTCTCCCATTCACGTATCTCTCCTTGAGGACATCCCTGGTCAGTCTGCAGAAACAAGAACAATATAATTGTATGTTGTGGATCGTGGCTGACATGGCCCCCAGTCCCCGCAGTTACCAGTATCTATACCATATGTCCCCATCTCCCTCGAAATATGGGCAAAAGCTATCCCTGCATGAACTAACAGAATGTGGAAATGTCACTTCCATAATTACATTATAGGAGATAACAAACAACCTGTCTAGTTGGAAGATCGTCCCCACTGCTAGCTTTGGTAAAGCCGACTGCTATGTTGTAAGCTTCTCTACAGAAAAGGCCACGTAACAAGGAAGCGATTGTAGCTTCTGGCCAGTGGTCTACAAGAAATGGAGACTCCCAGGCTAACAGACCCCCAGGAATTTAATTCAGCCAACAATCACGTGGGCGGTCCTTCTGCACCTGGACCTTCAGATAAGACTGCAGGCCCCGGCCAGCACTTTGATGGCAGCTTCTGAGATCCTGAAGCAGATGACCCATCTAAGCTCTGTAGGAACTCCCGATCCACAGAAATGGTGACATAATAAGTGTGTGCTGTTTCAAGTTGCTAAGTTTATGATGATCTTTAAATCAACATGATACAACAAATACTGTATACAACATGAAAATCAAATAGAGAGAAACTAAATACATCAACTCTTCCTTGTGTGGAAGCAATTCAACTTGCTGTTAATGATTTTAAGTACAAGTTTTTCAGGGGAATGCATATATGTAAGGGGAGTTATGTGCATTCATACCTTTAGGGCCTTCAACTGAGGAAGACTTCCCTCAGATTTTTCAGAGCAAACACATTCTGACTTCAGAGTATTCATATTATCAATTTTCTATCTGATTCCTTGTCATCTAAATATGGTAATATATGTTCTTAAAACTTAAAAAAATTAAGTTTATTCATTTGTTTTGAGAGATAGAGAGAGAGTAGGGGTGGGGCAGAGAGAAAGAGGGAGAGAAAGAATCCAAAGCAGGCTCCACACCAGCAGCACAGAGCCCAATACAAGGCTTGAACCCATGAAGTTCAAGATCATGACCTGAGCTGAAACCAAAAGTCAGGCATTCAATTGACTGAGCCACCAAGGTGCCCCTATGTTAAGTCCTGTATCTCCTTTGGCACAATACATTTCTTTTGAGAACTTTTAAAAAATGTTTATTCATTTTTTTGAGAGACAGAGAGAGGCAGAACACAAACACAGGAGAGGAAAAAAGAGAGGAAGACACAGAATCCAAAGCAGGCTCCAGGCTCTGAGCTGTCAACACAGATCCCGATGTGGGGCTCGAATTCACAAACTGTGAGATCATGACTTGAGATGAAGTCGGATGCTCAACCGACTGAACCACCCAGGCGTCCCACAATACATTTCTGAAGGCAAAGCTCCGCTATTCTCTAGAGGTATCAGAAAAATATGAAAAAATCTTATGACAGCTGAGGCAAGTCATGACATTAAATTCTATGAATCCTACAGTTCTGGACTCCCTTGTTTTTGAGAGATATTGATAGATCATTAAATAAAGGTGAAACTCTAGACCAACCGCTGGCACCCCCGATCTGTAAAAGGCAAGACAGTAAACATTTCAGGCATCATGGGCCACTTGATCCCAGTTGCTGCTACTTGAGTCTACTGTTGCAGCAGATAAACAGCCTCAGAAAAATCCATAAACAAACAAATGGGACACTGTGTTGATAAACAATGTATCAATACACATTGGTATTTGAGTTTCACCTAATTTTTGCAGACTAAGAAATATTCTCTTTCTTTTTATTAAAAGAAATATTGTAAAAAGTGAAAGGATTCTTCATTCATGAGATATATAATAACAGATGGACCAAAGTTGGTCTGTGGGATATCATTTCTTTTTTTTTTTTTTTTTTTTTTTTTTAATCTAGGAGAGAGAGAGACAGCGTGAGCAGGGGAGGGTCAGAGAGAGAGGGAGTCACAGACTGAAACAGGCTCCAGGCTCTGAGCTGGCAGTCAGCACAGAGCCCGACGCGGGGCTCGAACCCACGAACCGCGAGATCATGACCCAAGCGAAAGTCGGACGCTTAACCGACTAAGCCACCCAGGCGCCCCAATCATTTCTTATCTCCTCGCTCAATATCATGAATTCCCATGTGTGGCGTATGGCAATCTCAATGGCCTCTATGCTTAATATTTTCAAAATTCAATGAATTTAATTCCCATTTATTACAAAATCCACGTGTAAGAAGTAAGAGGTATTGAGAGACTCAAAGAGGAGGTAAGGGACTTCAAAAGAGAGGGACCAGAGTCCAGGACCTCCCGTAACAGGCACTCATGGGAACTTGTGCTCTAAAAGAAAAAGAAGAGACTTACTTCCCACTTTACTTTGTCATTTTTGAACCTGAAGGGAAACAATAGATTTCACGTCAAATCTGTGTCATTGTGGTTAAGATTGCCAGGGTGGGGACTCACTGATTCCCACTGACTGTATTTGTTCCCAGAAGTACAGAGCGTTCTCCCAGTTCCCTTAAGCATTAAGGTGGGGTTTGGGAATGAAGTGATAGACACACCTATGAACAGGTCCCAGGGACTAACTGTTCTTCTTGTGCTCCACAATTTGGGTTCTCAGTCACACTTTACTTCCAGTGTGTTCTACTCTGCTGGCCAGTTAATCAGACGAAGCGGGAGACAAGTAGGGGCTGGTATGCAATGTTACAACCTTGAAGGGGCAATGCCATTCTAATACTCAAAAGCTGCAGCCTTTTAGAAATGTGAAACTTGTTCTAATATGTGTGAAAAGACCTGTTAACCTTGAGAAAATGTCAACAGCCACTTAGCAAACATTGTCTTTCTAAAATATATGCTTTCACGTTTCTTTCTGAGTCTCTCATCTCATCTTTAGCTTTAGGCTTTGTAAGCAAAAGGAAGGCAAGAGCTGCTAAAGAAGGGGACAGGCTTGGGGCGCCTGGGTGGCTCAGCCGGTTAAGCATCCGACTTCAGCTCAGGTCATGATCTCACAGTTTGAGTTTGAGCCCTGCATCAGGCTCTGTGCTGACAGCTAGCTCTGAGCCTGGAGCCTGCATCATACTCTGTGTCTCCCTGTTTCTCTGCCCCTCTGCTCATGTTCCCTCTTTCTCTCTCTCTCTTTCAAGAATGAATAAACATTAAAAAAAATTTTTTTAGGGGCGACTGGGTGGCTTAGTCGGTTAAGCGTCCGACTTTCGCTTAGGTCATGATCTCGCAGTTCGTGGGTTTGAGCCCCGCGTCGGGCTCTGTGCTGACTGCCAGCTCAGAGCCTGGAGCCTGTTTCAGTCTGTGACTCCCTCTCTCTCTGACCCTCCCCTGCTCACGCTGTCAATCTCTCTCTCTCCTAGAAATAAATAAAACATTAAAAAAAAAAAAAGAATTAAAATAGTTCTTAAAAAAAAATTTTTTTTAAAAAGGAGACAACCCTTAATCAATGACCTTGTTTCAAGTCTCCTTCCATCTGCAAAATTGGAGCTACTGCCCTTTCACTGACCCAAGAATCCTCTGCCCTAAGAATTTCCCCATTTTAACCCTCATAAAGCTCCCTCAGTGCTTTCTGAGTGTTCATCAGTAGGTATACTCCTCACTTGTTTGTGAAGAATCATTTATATGGCCCTTTACTTTAGGCACCCATCCAATAAGAGGCAAACCTTGAATTCCCCGACCCCCAGGAGTGAAATATTTAAAATAGCTATCAAACAAACTCAGATGCCTCCTTCTCAGAGCACTTCATACGTTTGCATCATCTTCCTTCATAGCAATTATATTTAAGTGAAAATAAAGCAATATTTTTTAATGGAAAGGGGAAACATAAACAAGCAATATTAGAGAAAAATGAGTTACAGAGCTGGAGGAACTCTCTGGAGGCCATTACTTCCTTTATTTGGTTATGTGCAGACTTAGGCTCAAGCCATATCTGAAAAGACAGTGGGCACATCTCAAGGAGCTTGGACTCTCACCTGGAAGTATGCACTATCAGGGATCTACTTCCAAGATTTATTTTATTTTTTTTTAATTTTTTAAACATTTATTTATTTTTGAGAAACAGAGAGAGACAGATCATAAGCAGGAGAGGGGCAGAGAGAGTGGGACACACAGAATTGGAAGCAGGCTCCAGTCTCTGAGCTGTCAGCACAGAGCCTGACGTGGGGCTCGAACCCACGAACTGTGAGATCATGACCTGAGCTGAAGTCGGATGCTCTACCAACTGAGCCACCAAGGCGCCCCTCCCAAGGTTTATTTTAAATCCCTCCCACCGTAATTTTTGGCAGTTAATATTTATTGAGCCATTAGCAAATGGCACTCAACCTCAAATAAGAAGATCCCTTTTCTTTCCTGAGATGAGGGCTGCACGTGGCATGTTCTCTACAAAAATTATTTTTGTCCTTATCCATGAGCTAAAGTCTTGGCTTAAAAGCAGGATACTGGGATACAATTACAGATTCTTAAATAGACCTGGAAGGAACTCTAAGAGAGCTTAACCAGAGTATCACTCATCTTGGAAACAACAATCTAGAATGTCCTGGTGAGTTGATGCAGTTTGCTTTGCTAGTTGGTGGATGTGCTAGTTGGATCAAAGACACATGGCTTTTTGGGGGGCTGTTGTTTTCTTATTTTTTTTTCAGGTTCTGAAAGTTGATCAATTAGGTTTCTTTTGTGCTATATGAATGGGCTTTTCTGCAGAGACAATGGAATTCCAGTACAAAAGACAGGATTAATGCTCCTTTCCTTTTTCCACTGTCCCAGCAAAGGAGGTGTGTCCTGAGTATGGAGAGAGTGGGGCTTCTTTGCCTGGACTTTTTTCTTTTTAGGTTTATTTAGTTATTTTGAGAGAGAGAGAGAGAAAGTAGTGAAAGGCAGAGAGAGAGAGAGAATGAGAGAGGGAGGGGCAGAAAAAAAAGGAGAGAGAATCCCAAGCAGGTTCTGCACTGTCAGCTTAGACACCAGGCTGGACCTCAAGATGCCCATAACCAAGATGAGCTAAAACCAAAACTCAGACCCTTGGCCAGCTGAGCCACCCAGATGCTCCTTGCTTGGACTCTTTAGGCTAGATGATGGTTGTGGGGAGGGAGGGTAGACATTGTTCTGCAAGCCCAAGGGTCTTCTACAAACGGGATCTCCACTTGTCTTATTCAGAGAGGAGTAGTTATTCCAAGAGCAGGTGTCTTCAGGTGCACCATCAGTGGCAAGAAGCAGGAATGGTTCCTCTGTCTTAGGCTGCTCCAGAGAGAGAGGGTTAGATGGTAAGGCTGTAGTTCAAGCCCCTACAGAGGGAAGTAGGCCATTGGACCTGGGCTGCTGAGGTCCTGATGGACCACGCAAATTAAAAAAAAAAAAAAAGTCAAATGTAACTTCTCTTCAAACATAGCATTTTCCTCCAAATTAAACTGTTTCATTATAATGTATCTGCAATTACCAGTTTTATAACTTTTTACACTTTTGTTCTATAGGTTATAACCAATGTGAAAGGCAGTTTGTTGAACAAAAGGATTCTCTGAACAATGAGACAGTTGGAACAGGAAAACACTGGAAATGGGAAACCCCTAACTTTAAATTAGCAAAGACATGAGGCACCTGGATAGCTCAGTTGGTTAAGCGTTGACTTGGGCTCAGGTCATGATCTCGCAGTTCATGAGTTCAAGGCCCTCAGTGGTCTCTCCATTGACAGTGGGAAGCCTTCTTAGGACTCTCTCTCTCTCTCCTCTCTCACTTCTCACCAGGACACCAGGAATGAAACGCCCTCTGACCAAACTGTCTTAGGAAGCTTACAAAACTATGCATAATAAAAAAGAAAAATGACTTCTAGGGAGAATCAGATAAAAAGTCAAGTATGAAGCTAAGGCCAAGGGTAGCATTAACTCAGATGAGAATGGACATCAAGCCTTTTTATGATTCTAGACATGACAAAGATTTGGTTCAAGCTTTCAGTAGCTTTGGATAATCAACACATAACAGTTGCGTGAATGTGTGTCATCGTGTGTGCACGCGCGTGTGCATGTGTATGAATGTGAGTATGTGTGTGTATGAGTATGCGTGTGTGTACACATGTGTGAGTGTGTATGAGTGGGCGTGAATGTGAGTGAGTTCCAAAGAAACAACTTTCTTTGCTACTGATACTAAGGCATATGGTAACTGGTAGTCTTGGAATGAGTTCAGCAAAGATTTGAGACTCTGATAATGACCTATGTAGATTTCTCAGTGACATGAAAACTTGTCCATGCAATACAAAACAATAAATAATTTAATATTTAGAATTTTACTTTAAAATAATTTAAATGTTAAAGAACTAAGATTTGTCTCATTTTTCACCTTCAGATCTTGACTTTCCTTATTGAGATATGGTTTATCCTAGCTAAAATTAGTGTGAGCTTTAGAAACTATCATGACTTCTTTGAGCTCATACCAGGCAAGAGTGGGTGGCTTTGAAAAAATATGATGTAGGCATTTCATAAACAGCCAAATGTAACTGTTCATAATGTAACATCTCATAGAGATAACTCAAAGGTGTTTAGGATACAGTGGATCATTTTGGCTGCATGAGAGTTGAAAGAGTAAAGAAATCAGGATCACTATTTATTTTGCCTACAGCCTCAATTTGCTCATCCCCAAAATGGAAGAATTGCTACCTACATTACTTTGTAACTTGGCCTCTGAATTCTTTGCCTCTTTTCTTACTGAGAAGTTATATGGGCAATGGAATGTCAACCTTTATTGTTGTTTCTAGGACAATAACAATAGTACTAGATACTGTTATTGAGTATGACCGTGAACCTTGCATTGTACTAGACTCTATGCCGAGAATAATCTCATTTAATCCTCACGTTAACTCTGAAAAAAAAAATAGCTATATTATGCTGTTGCAAATGAAGAAATAGGTTCTGTAACTTGACAAGGTCACCCAGTTTAGTGTATAATTCGAATTCAAGGTTAAAATCAAGAACTATAAGGGGTGCCTGGGTAGCTCAGTCAGTTAAGAGTCAGTGTCTGACTCTTGATTTCAGCTCAGGTAATGATTTCAGAGTTCGTGAGATCAAGCTCCATGTGGGGCTCAGCACTGACAGTGTGGAGCCTGCTTGGGATTCTCTCTCCCTCTCTCTGCCCTTCCCCTGCTCATATTCACTCTCTCTCTCTCTCAAAATAAATAAACATTGGAGCGCCTGGGTGGCTTAGTCAGTTAAGCGACCGACTTTTGCTTAGGTCATGATCTCGCGGTTCGTGGGTTCGAGCCCCGCGTTGGGCTCTATGCTGACTGCCAGCTCAGAGCCTGGAGCCTGTTTCAGTCTGTGACTCCCTCTCTCTCTCTGACCCTCCTCTGCTCACACACACTCTCTCTCTCTCCTAGAAATAAATAAAAACATTAAAAAACAAATAAATAAACAAATAAATATTTTTTTAAAATCAAGAACTATAACAAGTGGGAGTTTTTAAATCCTATATTCATTTGAAACAATTTTGGACTATGTATTGTCAGCAGAAGGTAGCGCTGTGACAAAGACAATTTTGTGTGCATGTGACTGTGAGGCTGTCGGGGGTGGGAGGCAGGGGTTAGCCCTGCATTCCTAGAAAGGACCACTAAACAGCTTATGAAAGTGGAAGACATGAGTCACTTCAAAACGATAGTTTCTACCACACTGGGCAGAGACACAGAGAATTAAAATTTGGACGCGTGACATTCCATGCTGTATAAGAGTAGGCAAAGTATGTAATGTGCCAGTGACACGGGAGCAGGCATTCAGATTTCCATTTGATCCACTTCTGTCTTCACTTTGATAAAGTAATTTAGCTCTTTATTTCACTTTTGCAAAGGGGAGAGGGGTTAGAGGTGGAAGCCGA
Organism: Proteles cristata cristata; assembly: GCA_017311185.1. Classification (NCBI taxonomy): domain Eukaryota; kingdom Metazoa; phylum Chordata; class Mammalia; order Carnivora; family Hyaenidae; genus Proteles; species Proteles cristata. The sequence goes on from JAESUZ010002577.1 coordinate 564,529, forward strand.
GTGAGAGGTAATATAAACGGTATTGTAAAAGCAAGCTAAAATTTACGGCTGAAAATTCTGTTAAGTAAATAGTGACGTGGGCACAGGAATGCTTTGGAAGTTTGGGACAACTGTTTTTCCCTGTCTGAGAAAGATAGCAAGTTTGCCTAAAGCCTCAGTTCATATGCATTTAATTCCACTGGCTTGGCCTAACCTCAACAAACACTGTGTGTCCCAACCCTGTGCCGTGTGTTTGCATCAACACACAAACACACAGCAATAGGCTTTCTGGAGTTCCAGAAGTCCTAGCTGCAAGATGGTTAAAATGTTTGCTTTGCTGCGCCAACTTGCCTTTCTCCTCCGCAATCTCTGTGGGAATATTTATCTTTTATGAGTTTCAAAAAAGATTCCTGGCCTTAGAGGAAAGACAGATGAACAAATTAACCCCTATGGGATTACACTGGCTGCTTCTGGTCATGCCACCTACTTAGACTAATCTTTTCTTCCTCATATCCTCATATATGGGGTGTGGTTTAATAAGAAAATCATCATTAGTGGAATATTTATTGAGGAATCCAGAGGTCAGGGCCACCCACCCTTTTCCCTTATTAATGGATTACAGTAAAGATTGGGAAGTCTAATTATGCGGTGTTTGGTACTTTCTACTGTGTGTGTTAAAAGGCTCATCTGTGTCTGTTGGCAATGTTTCTATTTATTGTCTTTATGTATCAGTTTGAGTATTTTTATACATTTCAAATTACAATTGTAATATTTCAGGTTTTACCGAGTGTATTCTTTCAGGCTACATAGATGGCGATGATATATGACACTATTATAGTGAAGTTTAGGATTCCTAAGTATTAGGATCCATATACTGACTATTATTTTTTTTTAATGTTTTATTTATTTCTAGGAGAGAGAGAGACAGCGTGAACAGGGGAGGGTCAGAGAGAGAGGGAGTCACAGACTGAAACAGGCTCCAGGCTCTGAGCGGGCAGTCAGCACAGAGCCCGGCGGGGCTCGAACTAACGAACCGCGAGATCACGACCTAAGCGAAAGTCGGACGCTTAACCAACTAAGCCACCCAGGTGCCCCCATATACTGACTATTCTTTTAGGTCTGCTGATAATGAAAAGGAGAACAAAATGAGGATGTAAAAACCCACTTTTTAAAAAAACAAGCTCGCTGGCTTTAATTCAGCACCTGTTGGAAATTCAGACTTATTAACCTCTTACTGAGTACATAAAATACTGTGAAAGAGACCCGGAGAGAGGCAATGATACAGTTGCCTATCTGAGAATCTAAGGTTGGATGGTTTTATAAGGGACTTGTATTCAAATGACAACAGCTCACTTGGCATGGGTATCAACCGGTCAGTATGGACAGTGGTTGCTCTGAAGAAGGATCTGGAGGGGCATTCTTTTTCTCCACCTACTACCATTTTATAGCTGGGTAATGGGAAGGGAGTTGGGGGTAAGCCACAGCATTGTGGGGTGGTTAGGGGCCAGGACAGGTAGCTATATAGAAAACAATTTGGACTTTGATATGGGTCAATATTTTAACAAGAAATGTGAGTCTTCCAGAGAAAACCATACACATATTAGCCCCACATATGCTTTCTTAGAATGAGCCTTCTTCTCTTTATAGAGCGTTTTTCATCTAATACAAAGATCCTCAGCATATTCATCTGAAATCTTCCTAGTTGAACTGTCGGTGCTATGGACCTCTCATAAGAACCCTTCATTTGTTTGAAAAGAGTAATTATTTTCCAGTTTTCTTCTCTTTTCCAAAGAAGTGAGGGAGTGGCTAAGAAACATTTGAGCTTTGGAGTGAGGCAGATTTGGAGTTTGAATCAAAGTTACCAGCTCTATGTTGTAGCAAACTGTTTAATGTCTGAAAGCATCTGTCAGTTTTCTAAGCTATGATGATGGCCTTTTGGCAGGAAATAAGTGAGGTGAGTCTCTGGATAGTGTTTAGCATGAGCTGGGGGGCCATATATGTCTCATATCATTTGTTCCTTTGGGTCTGTATGACCCCTGTATCATACTGCAAGTATTTGTCCCTGGGTCTCATTTCCATTATTCCATAACAGGCAGCATCTCAGAGGGACTATGTTTCAAAACTTTCATCTTCAGGCACGTGGGTGGCTCAGTCAATTAAGCGTCCAACTTCGGCTCAGGTCATGATCTCACGGGTTGTGGGTTCAAGCCCTATGTCAGGCTCTGTGCTGACAGCTCGGAGCCTGGAGCTGCTTCGGATTTTGTGTTTCCCTCTCTCTCTCTGCCCCTCTCCGCCCCTCTCCTGCTCGTGCTCTGTCTCTCTCTCAAAAATAAATAAATAAATAAACAACTACATAAAATTTTTAAAGACTTAACAAAACAAAATGAAAATTTCATCTTGACTTTTGCCACAGCGCGGAGGGCAATACCATAGACCCAGCTAATAACTACTATCCACTGACCAGTTCTCTCCAGCTTTTATTCCCAGGACTTACTTCCTATCACCTTAAGCTATTTCTCCCTTCTCCTGGATGCATTCTGGATCTACAACATCCTTTGACTGTAACCTTGGTAAAGTACCTTCCAGGGACCCATGTGTAAAGAATAAAGCTGTGTCATTGGAGTCCGTGTGAATATTTTTAAGATTTTTATTTCCTTAGCTACTCCCTGTAAATCTCCTTCATCTGGGCTGACAGAGCTTTTGTGTCCCCTTCTAATTTACACTTCTTATACACTTCACACGTCACCACATAAATCCCACACACCCTTGCCCCATCCAAAAATAACTATAGACACTGAAATTACCCAAGAACTTTTACAAACTACTTTATTAATTCCTTATATAGTCACGTTGGGAGGTCGTGCAGCATAATGGTTAAAAATACAGGCTCCAGGGATATATATGGGTTCAAATCTCTTCTTTCATTTGCTAGTTTTATGACTTTTAGCAATGTAATTAATTCCTCTATGCCTCAGTCTCCCTGTATGTAAAATAAGGCTACCTTACAGGGTCATTTTAGAGGCCATTTAGTTAATGCATGTAAGGAACTAAAGTAGTAGCTGATTAGCACTCAGCAAAAGTTGGCAACAATTATTACATATAGTTATACTCTTCCCTGCCCTTCAGTTTAAATTAATAATGCACACAGTTTACAGTTGTATTTGAATAGTCAGATTATCTGAGAATTTCCAACAGAAAGAAGCATTCTAGGAAAGGACAAGCATACTTACTACAGCGTTGTTAGTAAGCAAAAATAGTCGCAAAAATTAGCCACAATCTAAATGTCTGTTATTAGAAGAATAGTAAAATGAACCAGAGTACCTATTGTTGTAGATTATCATACAATCGTTTAAAATAATAAAAAGGTGTTCTCAGTCAATTAAACATCTGACTCTTAGTTTCAGCTTTGGTCACGATCTCAAGTTTGATGGGTTCAAGCCCTGTGTCGGGCTCTGTGTGGGGCCTGACAGTATGGGGTCTGCTCTCTCCCTCTTTTTCTGTCCCTCCCCTGCTTGACCCCTGGCTTTCTCTCTCAAAATAAACTTAAAAAAATAAAATAATTAAATGTTTCTAAGATATGTTATTAAGAATATGAAAGCAAGTTATAGAATAATATATTATGCCATATAGGTAAAGATATTAAGAATATAAACCATGCGCAGTACTTGTAAATAGAGATATAGAAAGCAGTCTTAAAAGATCCACACCAAATTAAAAGCTGTGACAACCTCAGCACTAGGTAGCGGAATTGGGCATAGTAAACTATTTTTGTTTTTCTTTATTTCTGGATTTTAAATATTATAGTACAAATGTATTTCTGTGCTGTGAGAAATCAAAATAAGAATGAGCAAAGTTGAAAACAGAAAACTAAATTGAATAGTTTGATTCAGTGGCATTGAAAGCTAAAAGGATTTTTTTTTAGCACTGAAAAACACTCTTCCTAGGATCAAGAGAAACATTAAGAGAGAAAGTCAGTTTATTGACCAATAATGAGTCAACAGGGCTAATGAGCTCAACTGGCTTGAGTCAATAGCATCCTTTCTTAAGCAAGTGCATGTAAACAAGTCAATTATGTATTTTCAGATCAATATTAGGAGGACTAAGATTCCGTGTTGGGTTTCTTTATGTGCTTGTACAAGCAAGCACCTATATTTTATAAGATAAATGAATCCAGGATGAAATAAATCTAAGGAAATCATCTCTGCAGCTTCTGTGTCTCTGGAGAAGACCACATTCTTTTCCGTGTTTCACATGTTTTACTGCATTTAGAATCCATTCTTTCCTTTAGTGTCCAGGACCTTATTTCTCAATGGGGAACTTTTCCAGATGGAAAACAAAAATATCACTACGCTTTTGAGTTCGGGAAATTGTGACATTATGACTTTACTCACTTTTTTTCTTGAATTGTATTTTTGGAAGGAGCTGTATAAACATAGACTGTTGTCGGTCACACGTGTTCTAAAGGCCAACAAGTGTTTATGAACAAGGTCTGAGTTTGTGTGTACCAGCTGCGTTGTCCTTCTCCCACTGATAGATTGTAATCTGTTTTGTGGACAGGAACTGGCCTTTGTTGTGTTGAAAATTCTCATAAACTCAGACAAGGAAAGGCAAGCAGGAGAAATACGCAAGCATCCTCCAGTGAAAACACCAGGTTTCCTGGGGTCTGGCTGAGGTCTGAGGGAAGCATGTCCCCACGGGGACAAGAGAGAGCAAGAATAGTGATCACAACTCACGTTCCGTGTCCAAAGTCTGTGATGGCTGCAGAGCTCATGTCGTTCTCTAACTGGGGGGACAGGCATGCTCCTGGAGCTAATCACTGGATGGTGCATTCCAGGGCTTGGTGTCGGGAATAGGGCCTGCCACTGGTGGGCTGTAGGAACTTCATTTTTTCCCTGGGAGATGATGTGGGAGAGTACAGGTGTAAAAACACAAAGACATTATCAAATTAAAATAACCAGCCACCAGGTAGGAAAAAAAATCAAGTCTGCCAGTTCCAAATATGGAAAACAATGGAAACTTTCCCAACCTTACTGAAGAGAGAGTACAATTAGTATCACCATTTTGGATTTCATCATAAAGTTGAAAATGTGTACATCCTTCCTAGGTATTTACCAAAAAATATTAAACATATATACAAGAAACCCTGTATGTTTCTGCAATATAATCCTGTACCTATGATAAAGTGGACAGAGGTAAGTGTAATAACACAGAAAATAAACACAGTGCTAATAAAAAAAATTACATGCACAGATTCTAATCCCAGCTTTACCATTCACCATGTGTATAATTTGGTCATATTTTTTAACCTCTCTGATTTTTAGATGTCTTATCTATAAAATAGAATTAAGAATAACTTCTTCATGGTTACTGTAAAATTTTAAGATAGTATATCTAAGAAGGACCAGGAATATGTACAGATTTTTGTTTTGTTTTGTTTTGTTTTCATTTGTAAAATGATAACAATAGAAGCACGGCTAAATTAAGCAAGTGTAGTCAGTATAATAGTATCTTGATAAATTAATGCTACTGTGCATATGAAAAATCCTGGGATGGTATTCAACAGGGGCAGTTGTGATACTATGCTCCAATACCCCACAGACCTCCTTACTGAATATCTGAGAGCAAATTAATCTCATTAGAATATTGTTTGTAACTCCAATTTATTGTGTTATCACTGCACTTCTTCAAATGTTACCACTCATATATCTAAATCCATCCCAGACGTTGATAGATCTTGTTTCCCAGGCTTTATTTGACCCATTTCCTAAATCAGGTATTGGGTACTTACTGAAAGCCTGGCAGGTTGTTAGAATCTGAGGAGTAAGGGAGAAATAAGATATGCTATTTGACAGCTGGAAGTTCACAATCTAGTGTAGAGGTAGAAAATTAGGGAACAAAAAATCGCAATAAAGTAGGTGCTCAAATTTACAGAGACCTTTGGGAAAAGATAGTTAAAAGCAACTGATTTATCATTTGATTTTCTTACCCAACTTGATTTTAATCTAGAAGAAAATTATTTGGCTAGAGATACAAGAATCCTGAATTCTTCTCGCACTGTGGCTACCTCAGAATACTTTCCACCTTTAGCCAATCCAGACTCTCTTCTTTGTCTTTGCAAAAGTTGTTAAAGGCATCTGGTTTCTTTATGATAAGAATAGCGGCAATCCTAGTAAGTTACTGAAAGAAATAAACTGAATTCTTTCACTGATTCAAAATGTATTTGTCCTCCTAGAATAAAATCTTATCTCCGCAATCTCTACTTGGCATCTAGGTCAAAAACAACTTAGTTTTGTGCTTTATTGCTCCCCAAATATTTTATGTCTTTTTAATTAATTTAGTGATTTCCATTGTATAGTAGGTAGAACTTTTAGTAGAAGTTCACTCTAAAAAATGCTAGTTTTTTACGCCCATAAGAGTGGAGAGTAACCTTCCTCCACCATCCAGTCTACCACCACTTCGAATAACCACAGAGCTAAACCCAATGTCAGAAAATACATGATTGGATTTGCTTCTTTTGTCATTAGAGCTTGCCGGGTTACAGGCAGACACTGAAGGAAGTATATTCCTTATTTGTCTCACTTAACCAAGTCTAACAGTGGGGATGGTTTCTGCTGATACTGGTATTTAAAAATGAGGATTGATACAATAAATCTGTTTCTCACTTCGAGAGTCACTTTGTATATCTCAGCAAGCAATACTCCAAACTACCAAAAAGAAAAAGGAAGAAGAATAAAAAGAGGCTAACGTGGTTGCTTCAGGTGAACTATACTGGGTGTCCAACAATAGATCTAAGCACATTTCTTTAAGTTTTCTGCTTATTAATCCTCTTTGCCTGTCTCCACCAGCTTGTGGAGTTATTCTCTTCCAATTGCTCACTGTTGTGTGGGAGAACAGTCGACTGTATTAAGCATGAATCAGCTACTAAAATAAGTGTCAGAGGAACTGGGATATGCATTTGACCTTCAAATTAATTTTCTCTTGTCTCTGCTTCATACCTCTTTTCCTGCGAGCCCTGCCTCTCTCTTTTCAATAGGCTTCTGCCAAACAAATCAAAAAGCAAAATGCGCCACCACAAAGGTCCTTACCAAGCCCATCCCTCTTTGATTTCTAGGAACACTCACTTGCACAAAGCAGTATAATGTATTCATTTTTTGGCAGCACAAACAAATCTGCAATATAACCACACTTTGTATTTTTCCCTCTCTGATTTAGGCAGCATCTCTGTCACTGTTCTCGTTAGAATGCTGCTTCGTTTTCAGTGAACGTGGAGATCAGAGAACAGTATGTACGTTTTAGTTGGTCTCTTTGTAATGAATTAAAACACATACATGCTTAAATTCTAGAAGTTGCTTGAACTGGGCTAAGCAGGCAATATGTATTTTGAGGGACAACTGAATCCTTTATTATAAGTCATTTGAAATCCTATTGTGAAATAGGCAGGGCAGAAATACTCCCAGTCTTCTTTGGTGAAGATGTACAAGGTCAGAGATGCCACTTATGTAAACATGGGCTTCAGAGTCTCCTCAGCACCTCCTCCCCCCCTCCCCCCCCCCGCCTCCCGGAAGATTCTCCCTAGTGCCTCTAAGCTTTCTGTGACTCTAACTTGATACATGGAATTTTGGAGTGAGGACACCAATCGGAGGAAAGGCTTTGCTGCTGCTGCTCTGTCACTGAGGGGCGAGCACAGCTTAGAGGGACATATGATGGGATGTGATGAGAGGGAGCACTCACTCAAAGCAAACACAGAGGAGGCACCTGTGAGTATAATGCCGTTCAAAGTGCAGATTTGAGCCGAGTCGTAACAATACTGCAGGGATTGCTGCAGTGAGTAACAGAGGAAGAAAATGGAAGGAAGGAAGGAAGGAAGGAAGGAAGGAAGGAAGGAAAGAGAGGGAGGGAGGGAGGGAGGGAGGGAAGGAAGGACAGAAGAAATGAAGAAAATGAAAAGAAGGAAGAAAGGGAGGAAAGGAGGAGAAAAGGAAATGAGAGAGGAAAAGGAGGGAGAGAGGGAGGAAGGAAGAAGAAGGAAGAAGGAAGGAAAGAAGAAAATGGTAGGAAGGAAGGAAGAAGGAATGAAAAAAATGAAGGAGAGAAGGGAGGGACAGAGAAGAAAAGGAAGGGGGAGAGTGAAGGGAGGGAGAGAGGAAGGAAGTGGGGAAGGAAGGAAGGAGGAAGAAGAGGAAGGAGATGAAGAAGAAGAGTAGGGAGGAAGAAAGGGAGGCAGAGTGGGAGGGAAGGAGGAAAGGAAGGAATAGAATGTCTCTCAGCCTAGTGTAAAAATGCTCAGCACCTAGGGATGCATACCTGCTTGTGTTCTTTCACCCATAAACTATGAGCCCCTTTGCAGACACCTATTTTTAAAGTTTAAGAGAGGTGAATTTGATAACCAAGGCACATGGATATTTCTAATTGAGTTTCTCTGTAATCTGATGAATTAAAAGGCAAAGACTAGCATTTATCAAACATAGGCAAGGAAAGGAAATATTATCTATGTTTCCTTTTTTTTTTATTAAATAAATGAAGGATTGGTGAGGGCCTCTCATACAGATGTGGAGAAAATGAATGTTCCAGAGAGGGCAGAATCCAGGAGACTATTACATTGACTTCATCCTGAAAGGCTGGGGATATAGTTAAAACAAACCACAGTAAAATCTCTCCATTGACATGATCAGAATATTCCTCTGGAAGTTGTAATCATTTCTCTAATTACTATATGACCCATTGGCCAGTGTTGTCAGTTTGCCAAAAAGTTGGTCGGGGGCTATAATCCAATAAGTTTTATTTTCAATTGCACATTTGCAAATTAAACCACAGCTGCAACCCAGATCAACCCGCTCTGTTCAGAGAGGCATAGGAAAAGTCAATTAGTTTTTCCACTCTCTAGGGCCAAATGGACAATTAGACTAGACAAAATGTGGGTGTGGCGTGTGTGTGGATGCGTGTCTGACTATTTTGTGGACGAAGTAAGACGTTGAAACTGAAGTCTCAAGTTCACATGAATCAACCCAACTAAAGCATGTTGCTTTCTACAAAGACCTTTTTTCTGCTCTTAGGCTATAAAGTCCTAGAGGGTAGGATTTATAGAATGATCATATATTCATGAGAATCTCCCAAAATGCATATTGTATAGAAGGCTCTTAAATATTTGTGGAATGAATGTCTGAATGATTGATGGAAACAGGATCCCCTGTGAAAACATGCATTCAGGTAATCACATTCATTTTACCCCTCCTTCCTTTCCCAGCCCCTGTGTAGACTTGTCACATCACACCGTCCTATATTTGGAATGATAGAGAGCTGTCAGTGTAGCAGATGTCTGGGCTAGCAATCCAATTGCCACACTCTTTTGTGGATGCAGCCACCAAACAGTGGGTGAGTTCAAAATTAGATGATTCATCACCTCTCCTGTCACTTGGTGTGCCCACCTGCTGACAGGGAGCTCTTCACCCTTAATGGGAATCATCCTAGTGACGATAACACGCCCCCATTTCATTAGAAGCAACCAGTTCAAGGTTGACCTGGGGCAGGGTGTAAGGCATTTAGTGTTTATTATATCATGATTTGCTACAAAGAAAGGTAACCTGTGTTTGGAAATCATGTGTGGAAATAGAAATTTCGCCGTGTCCTTTGAAATATTTTTGTCAGTGAATATCATAGCAACCACAAAATTGCAAATAGACTTTTTAAAAAAGTTTATTTCTTTTAGAGAGAGAGAGAGAGAGAGAGGGAGACCACATACTCAGGGGAGAGGCAGAGACAGAGGGGAACAGAGGATCTGAGGCAGGCTCCATGTTGACAGCAGAACCCAATGTGGGACTTAAACCCATGAACTTTGAGGTCATGACCTGAGCCAAGTTGACACTTAAGACACAGAGCCACCCAACTGCCATGGACTTTTGTTAACAGGGAATCATCCCCTTGCTCTTTTGCAAAACTTTTAAGAAAAAATCATTAATCACAACTCAGTCTATGTCATGGCTTGGCCAGCAGTGTCAATTTTCTTGCCTGTAACCTACATTTCCTATGTTAATGGTGCTCTTTTCCCACCTGTGTTCACCTTTTCTACTGATTTATCAACTGTTAGCTCTGATCATCTGATTCATCAGTATTTCTCTTGTCTCCCTGGCCACTACCAAATTCCCTCTCTCCCGAGCTGCAATGCATGACTTTGAAATTTTATTTTATTATCGATTATCACTAATTATCCATTGCTTATTGTATGAAGGAATGAGTGACAGATTTGCCTTCTGTCATTGCTAATTGTGCAAGTTTTGCCTTCCTCTGAGGACAAGGATTATGAATTTTGGTTTTTCTCTGACTCAGTGGTTTGCACTACCCCTTCTACAAAGTAAGAATGTGGGGCACCTGGGTAGCTCAGTCGGTTGAGCATTTGACTCTTGGTTTCAGCTCAGGTCATGATGTCATTGTTTGTGGGTTTGAGCCCCACATCGGGCTCTGCACTGACAGTGTGGAACTTGCTTGGAATTCTCTCCTTCTCTCTCTGTCCCACCCCCACTCATTTTCTCTCTCTCTCTCTCTCTCTCAAAATGGATAAACATTTAAAAAAAAACAAAGTAAGACTGCAATAACTATTAGTTGAATTTAATTGTACTGAACTGGCCTTATGAGGCTTTTAGTCTAATTGAAAAAAAAAGAAAAGCAGATTAAGCAGCAGAAAAACAGAATGGCAAAACACCAGAATTACAACTGCAAAATAATATGGGATAAAGTGAATATGTAAGTCATGGAGAAATACACTATGAAAAACTTATTTTAGCTGAGTAGGACTTAATCAGAAAGAATTTTTAAACACACCTTTTATGCTAAATCTTAAAGGATACTGTTATTTTTTTATTCCAGTGACTAACAGATTCACTGTAAAACTCATTAAAAAACCTGGAATATTTGAAAATCCTGAGGTTAAAGTGAGACAGACAGACAGTGTCATATACATTCTATAGAAACATAAATTGGTATAAACTTTCTGAAAAGGACTTTGGTTTCATCAGGAAACTTTTGGAAAGCCCATGACTTCACTCCAATTATTTCATTTCAAGCAATCTAGCCTAAATACATAAATAAAAATTAAAGCAATGGTTTATAGAGAATGACATTAGTTTGTCCTCTTTTATCTATACCGTGAGATCTATACCATCAACCTTCAATTCGTCACATTCACGACCCTCTGAGGTGCCTAAGTGACTGTTCTTGCTTTTTCCTTTGTCCAAAGTATTCTGCCCCCAATCTTTTCTTCCCTCGGCTAAATCCTATATATCTTCACCTCTTACTAAGCTTAAATATCCCATTTCCAGGACTACCTTCCTTCTAGTCCCACAGAAGAACAGAAGTTTGGTTTACTCCGAAACTCCCTCCCCCCACCAGCATGCTTATATATCACTCATACTGTCCTCACTTTCCTCCAAACATTTACAGACACACACTGAGAGTCTATCTTTTCTATATATTCTAAATTCCACGAGAACAGGAGCAAGTCTTTCTTATTTCCGTATCTAAATGCCAAGCACGGTGCTGGCAGAACAGGGCACACCCAGCTAGTTGAATAAACATACCAATAATTCCAATAGCAGAAGATTAAAAAGAAGCTAAAACCCCAAGAGCTGAGTACTTGTTTATAAATGGTGATAGAGTCGTTAGATGGTAAATTATAACCATTAAAACAATGCTCACATTTGATGCTCTCGCAGAAAAATGCTTGCAAGTGTAAATGCAAACAAAAAGGCAGAAGGTAACAAAATCATAATGATCATCACTCTATGAAAGATGGAACAGTGTGTGCATGAGTGGCCCGCTGATGCTGAATATTGCAGCCTGGAGAGCTTCTGGGTGCGTCTCATTCAAAGTGCAAGCTTGGGCTCTGGGCGTCAGTAATAAGTAAGACAAAGAGAACTTACAGAATTTACTTGTTCATGGTAGAGACAGATGATTAAGAAGGGATGCATGGGGCACATGTACCCCAAGGTTCAAAGCAGCACTCTCAACAGTGCCTGGGACTCAGGAGGTAGGGTGACCTGTTTGCCTTCATTTACCCAGGACTCGTCCCAGTTTTAATATTTATTTTTTATATTATATTTTTACATTTATATTTAATGTTTATTTATTAGAGAGAGAGAGAGAGAGAGAGAGAGATGGAGCGTGAGTGGGGGAGGGGCAGAGATAGAGAGGGAGACACAGACTCTGAATCTGAAACAGACTCCAGGCTCTGAGCTGTCAGCACAGAGCCCAATGTAGGGCTTGAACCCACAAGCCTTGAGGTCATGACCTGAGCTGAAGTTGGACGCTCAACCAAATGAGCCACCCAGGTGCCCCTGGACTGGTCCTAGTTTTAAAACCTAGCTCTTTCACCCACCTGCCCGCAGTCCTAACAGACAGTGATGGCTGGTCACTCTGTTAGCAGGTACTTTTAATGATAAACCAGTGAATGGGACTCCCAAACATTTTTGAATTAGTGTTTTTATCCGGAGAAGACGGGAAATTTCTGTACGTCTTCTCTTATGAATTTCTTTTCCTATTTTTGCCCATTTATCTTTCAGTAATTTGCTCTCCTCGACAAATATTCTTCTATTTTTAATAAGATCTCTTAGCTCCTTTCACATCCCATTTTGTAAAAGTAATTTCTGCTCTGTTTACCTTTGCATTTTGTTATGCTTTGTAAGCTGCATAAAGTTTAAATTTTTACATAGAAACCTACTGAAAAATTTTTTCAGTTTGTGACTTTTTCACTTCTACATTTAGAAACCTATTTCCCTTCTGTGTCTTTAATAAATATTCAGTTCTGTTTTCTTTTTTTAATTTTTTAAATTTATTTTGAGAGAGAGAGAGAGAGAGAGAGCATGAGCAGGGGAAGGTCAGAGAGAAAGGGAGACACAGAATCCGAAGCAGGCTCCAGGCTCTGAGCTGTCAGCATAGAGCCCGATGTAGGGCTCAAACTCACAAACCGTGAGATCATGACCTGAGCCGAAGTCGGACACTTAACCGACTGAGCCACCTAGGCGCCCCCAATTCTATTTTCATTGTAAAATACACACTTCAGTTTTTAAAATATATATCTGAATTTAATTTACTCAATGGCAGATGAAGGCTCACCATCCATGTATGTCTCTTAGATGTCAGTTCCCTGTGCTGAGTTATATCAGCCCCTCACAGGAAGGGTTGTCGACAGAAACCGAATGGGTGACTTTCACAAAAGCCTCATGAAATAAGCATGGTTTTAATGGCTGGGTGGGTTGGGAAGGGAAAATATTCCTAACTCTTCTGTAGAGAATATTGCATAGCATTGGTGAAGAGAAAAGAGAAGGTAAGTCAGGGCTATAGTCAACTGAATATTTAGGTTTGTATCTTTTAAAAATTTTTTAAACGTTTTATTTATTTCTGAGAGAGAGAGAGAGAGAGAGAGAGAGAGTGACAGTAGTGGAGGGTCAGAGAGAGAGGGAGACACAATCCAAAGCAGGCTCCAGGCTCTGAACTGTCAGCACAGACCCCCACACGGGGTTCAAACTCACAAACTGTGAAGATCATGACCTGAGCCAAAGTTGGATGCTTAACCGACTGAGCCACCCAGCCACCCCAGGTTTGAATCCTTTGAAGCCACTAAAATCTTTGAAATTTAGGGCATACATATTTCCACCTTAGTGCAGTTTTATTACTTTGTTCCTTTATTTTAAACACATGATATATTATAGCACTATGAATGAAAGTGAAGGAAGTTAATAACACACAACCACATGATTCTAATATAATAAATGTTATATATTGTCCCTCTAATATTTTTAATATGCATTTTAAATAGTCATAAATATAAGAGGCTGCAAGTTAGCTATATATATGTTAAGTATACATAATCTTTTTCTTTCTAAAGCACTTTTAGATTCACAGCAAAACTGAGCAAAGGCTACAAAGATTTCCAATAAACTCCTGCTCCCAAACATGCACCACTAGAGTGGTACATATGTTACAATTTTTTTAAGTTTCTTTATTTATTTTGAGAGAGAGGGAGCAAGCAGGGGAAGGGCAGAGAGGGAGAGGGAGAGAGAGAATCCCAAGCAGCCTCCATGCTATCAGCGCAGAGCCTGACACGGGATTAGATCTCACAAACCGTGAGATCATGACTTGAGCTGAAATCAAGAGTGGGTCGGGACTGAGCCACCCAGGAGCCTCACAAACGTTGAATCTACACTGGTATACCATGACCGCCCAAAGTCCACAGTTTACACTAGGATTCACTTTTGGTGCTGCATTTTCTATGGGTTTAGATAAATGTATGATGTATATCCTTCATTATAGAATCAATCATACTGAACAGTTTCACTGTCCTAAAAATTCCCTATGCTGCATTTTCTGACCCCTCCCAGTGATCTTTTTACTGTGTCCATACAGACAGTATGTTTCTTCTAGAATGTCATATAGTTGAAATCAGTATGTAGCCTTCCCAGCTTGGCTTCTTTCCTTTAGTAACATGTATTTAAGATTACTCCCTTTCCAAACCTTTTTGTGGCTTGATAGATCACGTGTGTGTGTGTGTGTGTGTGTGTGTGTGTGTGTGTGTGTGTGTGCTGTAATGTTCCTATTTTGCATATGAGGTACGGATATACCACCATTTAATTATCCATTCACCTATTGAAAAACTTATAGGTTACTTCCAAGTTGTGACGATTATGAATGAAGCTACTATCACCACTTGTGTGTAGGGGGTTGGGTGGACATAAATTTTCAGCATTTTGGGGTCAATATCAGAGAGTGTGATTGCTGGATTGCATGGTCACAGTATGTCTAGTTTTGTAAGAAACCATCATCCTGTATTTCAAAGCAGCTGGACCATTTGCATTCCCACCATCAAGGGATGAGAATTCCCGTGGCTCCACATCCTCACCAGTATTTGGTGTGGTCAGGATCTTAGATTCTGGCCATTATGACAGGCATGTAGAATTATCTCATTTTTTAATTTTTTTTTTAGATTTTATTTAGTGTTTATTTATTTTTGAGGGAGAGAGTGGGGATGAGGGGCAGAGAGAGACACAACAGAATCCAAAGCAGGCTCCAGGCTCTGATCTGTCAGCACAGAACTCAATAGGGGGCTCAAACTCATGGACTGTGAGATCATGACCTGAGTCGAAATCCGATGCTCAACTGACTGAGCCACCCAGGCAACCTTAGTTTTTTTGTTTTTGCT
The DNA here is from genome assembly GCA_017311185.1 of Proteles cristata cristata. Lineage (NCBI taxonomy): Eukaryota > Metazoa > Chordata > Mammalia > Carnivora > Hyaenidae > Proteles > Proteles cristata. The sequence goes on from JAESUZ010002577.1 coordinate 579,695, forward strand.
TTTGTTATTTTTTTTTTAATGTTTATGTATTTATTTTGAAAGAGAAAAAGTGCATGCTAGTGGAGGAGGGGCAGAGAGAGGGAGAGACGGAACCCAAGCCAGCTCTGCACTGTCAGCACGGAGCCTGACGCAGGACTTGATCTCAAGAACCATGAAATCATGACTTGAATCCAATGCTTAACACATTGATTGATCCAGGCACCCTTATCTCTTTGTTTTAATTTGACTTTCCTGATGATACAGGATGAGGAGCATCTTTCCAAATGCTTATTTGCCATCTCTGTATATTCTTAGGTGAGGTTTCTTAAGATCTTTACTCATCTTTTATTGGGTTGTTTCCTTACCTTTGAGTTTTAATTGTTCTTGGTATGATAACAGACCTTAATCAGATATGTCTTTTGCCAGTATTTCCTCCCAGTCTGTGGCTTGTCTTTTAAATTTCTTGACAATATCTTTTGCAGAACAGAAGACTGTGATTTTAATGAACTCTACTATTAATTCTTTCTCTCATGGATTGTGTTTTTCGGTGCTGTATGAAAAAGGCATTGCCAAACTGAAGATTTTTTTTCCTATGTCTTGTTTTAAGTGTTTCATAGTTTGACTTTTAGATTTATGACCTAACTGTAGGTCTATGACCCATTTGGAGTTAATTGTTTATGAAAAGTATAAGGTTTATGTCTACATTCATTTTTTTCATGGGATATTTACTTGTTCCGGCATTCTATATTTTTATTTAATATATCAAATGCACATTGTTTCCAGTTCTCACATATCCTTTACCACCATCATTTTTAAAGGCTGTGTAACATTTCATCACCAATATTGTGCCATAAGGCATATTTACAGAACTATAATTATGCCATCAAAAGCAAGAGCACCATAATGTCTTTGACCTCCTTTGCTACTTACTTGAAAATGCCCGCTAATAATTTCAAGCACCAACAGTATGACATCTATGGACAAAACAAACAAAACAAAACAAAACAGAAAACCTTGGTGCTTAATTTTGCTTGTATTCATATTGAACACTTTTATCATGTTTATTTACTAGTTGTATGTCTTCTCTTATAAATTTCTTTTCCTATTTTTGCCCATTTATCTATTAGTGATTTGCTCTCCTTGACAAACATTCTTCTATTTTTCCTAAGGTGTCTTGTTCCTTTCTCATCCTATTTTGTAAAAATAGTTTCTACTCTGGGTCACCTGAGTGACTCAGCCAGTTAAGGGTCCAACTTTGGGTCAGGTCATGATCTCATGGTTCGTGGGTTGGAGCCCCTCATTGGGGGGCTGCTGACAGCTAGATCAGAGACTGGAGCCTGTTTCAGATTCTGTGTCTCCCTCTCTCTCTGACCCTCCCCTGCTCATGATGTCTCTCTCTCTCAGAAATAAATAAAACATTAAAAAAATTTTTTTAAATAAAAAATTTAAAAATAGTTTCTACTCTGCTGTTTACCTTTGTGTTCTGTTATGCTTTTTAATCTGTATAAAATTTAAAATTTTACATAGAAATCTACTGAAATTTATTTTCTTTTTGTGACTTTTCACTTATCCATTTAGAAACCTATTTCCCTTCCATGACTTTAATAAATATTTAATTCTATTTTCATTGTAAAATATACACTTCAGTTTATATATATATATATATATATATATATGTATACACACGCATATATACAAACATATATCTGAATTTAATTTACTCTATGGAGGGATTTAAGACACTACATTTTTTAATTTTCCAGTGTGTTGCCATTTATTCAAATATGTACTTCAACGTGAACTCAATGGCATTTTGAATTGGAGTTCACATTTATGTCTTCTTTACTACTGTTGAACTATATTTTAAGCTAAATTAATAAAGCAATGTCTATTTTGGTAAAAACATGAAATTTTTATAAATATCATTTGAATATTTTTTTTACACATTTGGCTCATACACGTAACAAAAGTTTGGAAAGAAGTAACATCTGTCCCAAATCTGATTAAGATTTGCAAGTAATCATTTTGAGATTTGAGATTGCTTTATCTCATTTCCACTGCTCTTTATTGTACTTTATGACTCATTGACTAAAAGGAGATGCTATTTTAATGTATTCTACAAACTTCTCAGTAAATAAACGAACAAAAAGCATATATGATTCCATGTCCAGGTGGGGGTGAGGGTGTAATTAATGACAAGACATTAGATTCTGCTCATATGGCTAGGATAGAAAAAATATACAGCTTAAAAAACAAGATCAAAGGACCATGACATAAAAAAGAAAGATTATGAGAGCAAGCTAGAAAGAACCGTAAAAGACATCTGGTTCAACTAATTCATCAAATTTGTAATTAAAATAATAGCAATGAATGTTAATTTGACATTACAACACAGAGACTACACCAAGTGTATTATCTCATTTATTGATCAGAATCGCCTTCTGAGTACTCCAGTTTACAAAGGTGGAAATTTAAGTGTGAGGCCATTGTTCTGGCATGATCATGAAGAAACTAACCTCTGATGAACAAAAGTGGCTTCTCAAAAATTACAGAGTTGTGTCAAGACTATCAATCACCCTGAGATAATGATGTGCCTGTTGTAAGGCAGTACACACACACACACACACACACACACACACACACACACACTCACATTTTCTGATAAAGTCCTGTCATTTCTTAATTTTTTTAAAAAAATTAATGTTTATTTTTGAGAGAGAGAGAGAGCATAAGCAGGGGAGGGAAAGAGAGAGAGGGAGACACAGAATCCGAAGTAGGCTCCAGGCTCTGAGCTGTCAAAACAGATGCGAGGCTTGAACCCAGACTGTGAGATCATGACCTGAGCCAAAGTCAGATGCTCAACCGACTGAGCCACCCAGATGCCCCTCATGTTTTTAGCAGAATCTTTTCTGAGTCTAAGTACCCAAAATATACAATGTACAAATACAGAAAATTATTAATACATTTATATTCCTTTAAAGATCCGTTATTGTAAAAATATTTGTAACTCTCACAGTTGCAACAGAGAGAAGTAAAATAATTAATCATAATTAACTGTTATGCTCAGGCTTTCTTGCCAAATCTGTTTAATGTAATTAGATGGTTCCTTGTGCTCCATTTTGTTGTGATGGGCTCAAATTCTGGCTGGGTTTCATGTTGTGTCATCATATCCTGTGGTTATTATTGTCATTTTCTCCATTAGGGTAGCTCCCCGAGAGAGTGCCCTATGCCAGGTATATCATTCTATATTTTCTATTCTGTTAATGATGTCAAGGAATGCATCACCACCACCTTCGCTCCCCATGCCAAAATACCGTGAATTGCTCTATCCCACATAGGATTTAGATGGAGAGAAGATCTTAGGCTACGGTGCAGAGCTCCAGAGTATAGAAGCCTGTAGTTCATCATTTGTCTCTCTTGCAAACTAGCGGATCACTTTTGGGCCAAGTTACTTAGTCTTCCTAATTCTCCTTTTACCTGTCTGTAAAATGGGGGTAAGGATTCACAGAGTCTCAAGGACTTTATAGAGAATTACATTTATGGCAGGTAATTGTTTCTCAAGAAATATTAAGTTTCCTTTCCGAAACAGGTTTCTTTCCATGGAAATGGGGCAGTCCCTGAGATCGTGTTTGCACGGCTGTCATGGAAAAGTTTTAACACAAGTACTTCTTTTACCCTAAGTCCTCCTTGAGTATTAACATGGCATCCCTAATTAGGTCTTAGGCTCACTGGGAGAATTAACAGTAAGTACTAGAAACTCACAGAACACAATCTGAGCTTGCATATTAGTCAAGAGAAGGACAGCTATAATTTTCCATTCTTCTCTAGTTGATTTTCCCCTATTAACATTATTTGTTGAAGATGGAATTTCATAGTAGGAACAGAAGGGGAGGGAAGAGAAGTATTTCAGCTTATGACGGTCACAGAGCCATCTCCGAAGGATTTGGTTTTATACATGCTGGGTTTCAAACGTTGGTCTTCATTCTGAACTTTCTTACACATTCTCTTGGATACGCAGAGCGAAGAGTCGAAGCAACTGGAGCAGATAGATTTTTACAATGGCGAAATATGATGGAAAAGTCTCTGGGCTCATCATTCAGAGAAACCATCTGTGCCAGAGTAACTGTCTGTAGAGGGAAAAAATAAATCATTTTCAAAACTCCCATTGCTCCAAAATCTGGTCCCGTGCCACCGTCCCAAGTGCCAACTATTCCATCTGGCAAAAGCAAGTCATGGAAAAGCACAAAAGCAATTTACCCAATTGGCTTGGGCAGAAAGTTTATTCTTCAATTATTTTTTGTGAGTCGTCCCTCCGAGTGTGGTTCAGATAGCTCTGCACTAGGCTCCCCAGCTGGGCAGGGTTCAACTAGGCAAAGACAACTCAGAGTGAGTGGCAGTGAAATTTGCAGTTAATCTCCTTCCTTATTGTTTCTGTTTAGACTCCCTCCTTCTGAATAGGTTAACCCTATTGCGTGGTTTTCAAAGAGGAGCTTCCTGATAGGATCATAGAATGAAATATAGAGGAAGTTGATGTTCAAATTTACCGTTATAAAATATCAGGGATCTTTGAAAATATTTAATCTGACAGCCTTGGTTCTTAAATGGGCTGCTGTGGTGAATGCAATTAACCGGGCACTTCCTCATCTCTATTCTTTTCTGTATTTTCAGGCAAAGGCTTCATTTTTAAAAAAAATTTTTAAATTTATTTTTGAAGGAAAGAGAGACAAAGCATGAGTGGGGGAGGGGTACAGACAGAGGGAGACACAGAACTGGAAGCAGGCTCCAGTCTCCGAGCATACAGCCTGACATGGGGCTCAAAATCATGGCCTGAGCTGAAGTCGGATGCTTAACCGACTAAGTCACCCAGGTGCCCCAAAGGCTTCATTTTAAAAGGAGTCTACTTTCCTTTCAGTATCTTTGGAAATCAACCAATCCAATGGTTTTGCTGCGTTGATGAGACAATCTATTTCTTGAGAGACTGCCAGTTAGAGGATTTAAATTATAAGGCCCCAAAGAAGGGGTTTTTCCAATAGCAGATCAATCTAGGTACCTTTCAGAGAGTTTTCTAGAAATTTGCTTCAGAACAGCTGAAGAGAGGTAATGTCATTTCAGACTAGGACCCCTGGCTCTGATAGAGGTTTTAACAGGCAAACTTTCAGAGCTATCACCAGCTGGTTATTTGCAATCCATGGAATGCATGTTCTGTACCCCAGAGACATGAATCACTTGTCCAATTAAAAATAGTATTTCCCTAGCAATTATTTGATGGAGAATGGGAATAACTTGTGGGTGAAATTATGGCCAATTTGCATTCCCATCTTGGAAACAGGCCTGCCGTTTTGACGGTATTTACACATATCGATCAGTTTTTCTTTCTGAAACAACCAGCTCCAGAATTAATGACAGTAGGTTTTTCTAGGATTTCCTTAAAATTAGGTCAAGGCTTTCCATGGTGGGAGTTAAATGCATGCTTCTTATTGTGGAATTCAGGGGGGGAAATCAGATGCCGAGAGAGAGGCATATTAAAGACCTGGTCATAAGCAATTCTTCACCAAATTGTATTAGAGTCTTGTTTTGCTTACTCAAGACAAAGGTAATTACTCCATTGGATTATAGCATGGAAATTATCTGATCAATGACAGCCTCCAAATGTCACAATCCACTTTAAACAATCACTTTATCTGAATTATTAGACATGCTCATCCTGTCAATGAATGCCTTAATTTTTAAAAAAAAATTTTTTTTAATGTTTTATTTATTTCTAGGAGAGAGAGAGAGAGACAGCATGAGCAGGGGAGGGTCAGAGAGAGAGGGAGTGACAGACTCTGAAATAGGTTCCAGGCTCTGAGCTGGCAGTCAGCACAGAGCCCGACGCGGGGCTCGAACCCACGAACCGCGAGATCATGACCTAAGTGAAAGTCGGTCGCTTAACCGACTAAGCCACCCAGGCGCCCCATGCCTTAATTTTTCAAATTTTTATTAGCTACCTCCAATGTGTCAGGTACTTGTATAACCCATTGTGATCTAAAGCTTTAAAGTATTCACCACTGTTTGAGAAAGATTCATATAAATTAATACTTGTAAAACAAAGCATGTACCATTGCAAAGGAAACCGAATAGGTCAGCTAATTTTCCTATATAGATTTGATTTCTGCCTTTGGATTTGGGGCATGAAAAAGTAAAAAAAAAAATGGAAATGAGGTTAATTCTAAACAAAGGTGGGAAGATGTAGAAGCCATTGACTTGTGAAAGTTTGGGATAGTGTGGAAAATACATACATGGTTCAACATGACTGAGTGTGGGAATAAAAGAAGTAAAGTAAGTTAAAAGGGGCCTTCTGTGCTATGTAAAAGTGTTTTCATTTAATTGTCTAGGTAATAGATATTTATGGAAGAATTTTAAGCAAAAAATGGTAGGCACTTGTGTGCGTTTTAGAAGAATGAGGTACAACAAAGAGCTTTTAGAGGGGAGGCAGTGGAGACAGAATAAGATGTTAGACGGTAGGAGTCCCCCCAAAATGAGGATTGGATCTGAAAGTAAAGTTTGGGCAGATGAACCGAAAGGTGTTGGCGAGGTTATGTATCATTGCTGATGTCGTTAACAGAAAGTAGAGAACAGAGGAGTCAAAATAGATACTTGCTTTTCATTTAATCTTTGTGCTTTGGCTTGCTTCAACTATGTCGTCATTTCCCTATTAATATTCATTTATGTATTTAGATGGAGGAGCTCTAGCTTGAAACCAGGAAGAAGGACAGCAAATGATGATGTATGGTGTGGGTGGAGAAAGGCCACACTCTCATCTTGGATAACTGTAGTATTTCTTGGATTTCTGTTTGGGAAATCTGACTTAAATTCATTCCTATCATCTCTTACCTGTCCAGTGGCTATTTTAAAATCAGAATATTGGATTTTATATTTGATCTTTTAAATGTCACTGTTCCAGTCTGATGAGACTACTTAGAGTTTCGATTCTGTTGTGTCTTATGTTGTTTATGTCTTCCACCTTCATGTCACGAGAAGGTGAGGGACACTATTTGCTCATATAGGATTTTCTCTGAGTCACAAATACAACTTTTCCTGAACGACATCAGGAATGCTCTGCTGCTGAACAAAACTAATTACTTCACTCCACTGGGATACCAAGAAACCAATCTGCACTTCCAGCGGTGTTATTCAGGAGTCATAAATCTACTGCAAAGTGCTGTAATTTAGATCAAGGCTACATTGAATGCATCTTGCTTTAATCAATAACTTGTAATTTCCCATTATATCTATAAAAATCTGGGCTGGAAGCTGTAAATGTAGTTCACATAACTGTTGATGTCCTTACGTAAACCTCAAAATGATATTTCTGCTTTCAATATTTGTCTCACTATGGTGGATTAACATCAGGGAAATAAGGTTATTTTATTTATTTTTTAAAAATATGGTGGGGCGCCTGGGTGGCTTAGTCGGTTAAGCGTCCGACTTTCGCTCAGGTCATGATCTTGCGGTTCGTGGGTTCGAGCCCCGCGTCGGGCTCTGTGCTGACTGCCAGCTCAGAGCCTGGAGCCTGTTTTAGTCTGTGACTCCTCTCTCTGACCCTCCCCTGCTCACACACTCTCTCTCTCTCTCCTAAAAATAAATAAAACATTAAAAAAAAATTAAAAAAAAAATATGGTGAGGAATGAGGAGATACTTATATTGTAAGCTTGATCTCACTATCTTCTGATAATACTACATTTTATTAGTTATGTTTTATTAATTAACTAAAAGTAGCTGTAATCAATTGAGTGCTTACTACATGGTAGTCATTAATCATCTAAACTGGTGATTTCAGTTAATTCTCATAACAATGGCATGGATTTAGCACCATAGGTGGTCCTGGCACATGAGTTGGGAAACTCACGCTTAGAAGGATATGGTACTTTCTCAAGATATTTAGGTAACTCAGTAGATAATTGAACCCACATCTGTGTATCTGTCTACAGAACCTGGATACTTGACTGAATAGTATAATGACATCAGTTAATAATCCATAGGAATAACAAATATATTTATTTTTCAGAGCTTCCAAACTTCAGAAACTTGAAAACTCAAAGTCCAAAGTCTGACAAACACAAGCTAAATTCACATATGAGCAGGGAGTGGGATAAAACTAGCTCTTCTACTGTGTTTAAAAAAAAAAAAAGAAAGAAACCAGTGGAGTTCAGCCACATAAGTTTTCCAATTGTAAGAAAGACACTGGATTTTCTATAGGCAAATGTGCTTCCAATTGTTGATGTTATCTCAGTTGGTTGGCTAAACTGGACACTCTTTTGAGACCTTGTTCTTTATTTGGTCTAAATTTGATTCAGTGTGCATCTCAGCAGGGATTTGAAACTACAATACTTAACAGATCACTATTTCTGCTCCTGAATACATCATAGGTCTTTACTCCAAGAGCCTGAGATCTGTGGAGTGTTTCTCAGATTATACCCTTTCCCTGTTGCTGAAAGGGGATTGGTGTGCATGGTATGACGACTTTGTGGCTACTCATGGGCCAAGTGTCCGCAAATGGTCTTCACTATTTTACTTGAAGCTGTGTCCTATAACACAAGGTCCATAAATATGTCAGTGCAAAAACAATGTCCAAAGCCAAAAATATAAATCTTATGCATATACCTTTTCAATAGCTCTTTCTTTTTCATCTCTCCTTTGGAGCAAATAACCAAAACCTTATTGGTGTTCTTTACTTTCAATCAGTGTCTGGGAAATTGCAGCACGTAGAAAGAAGACAACAGATCAATACCCATGTCCCCAAGGGCAAGTTTACTTCAGTTAAAACCACAGGATATTTTACCATTTCTAGTTTTTCTTGTAAAGGGAGAACTTGAAAGAAATGTTCTCCACCGCTGTGTACCAAAGAGGAAATGATGTTGAGAAATTGCAGGCTTTTGAGGCGTTAAGCAATGAGCTGTGCAGAAAAATAAATAAATAATTTCACAAGGGGGAAAAAAACCTCCTTGGGAATTGAAATATATTAGACAATGCATCAAAGAGGTAAAAAAAGAAAAAAGAAAGTCAGGTAGTTTACAATAAGATCGAGGGAGATAAAGTCCTGAATGCCTCACTTCTCGTGATTAAAAAATAAGGCAGCTACAGGGGGCTGTGGATTCAACGTAGTTCTTAAGGACAAACGGAAAAGTGTAAGGAACAAAACAAAATAAAGCACTTCAGTGCCCTGGCCTTATTTTCATCTGCTCACATTGCCCCCACCTGCTCCAGTTTATCAAAGTCGCTCCAGTGTCATGTGAAGGACACTCTTGTTGCATTGGCTTTCCCTTTGCAGAGCCATGTGACATGTTGGAGAAGTTTCAGCCTGTTCTTAGCTTCCCTGTGTGACTTTGGAGCTACATTCCTAACACTGAAGATAGACTTTCTTCCCTCAAGTTTTCCTCATAAATTTATACGTTCACTCTTTTCTTTTTAAAGCAGGAGTGGGGCACCTGGGTGGCTCAGTCAGTTAAGTGTCCAACTTGAGCTCAGGTCACAATCTCACTACTCATGAGTTCGAGCCCCACATCGGGCTCTGTGTTGACAGCTCAGAGCCTAGAGCCTCTTCAGATTCTGTGTCCCCTCTCTCTGTCCCACCTTCATCTCTGTCTGTCTCGAAAATAAATAAACATTAAGAAAAACAATACATGCATACATACATACATACATACACACATACATACATACATAAATATAGCAGGGGTGACTTTAACAGGTCCTCAGATCTGCATTTTTCTCACACACCCAGAATTTGCTTTGGTAAAGACAGCCAGGCAAGTCAGGAAGGAGACCACTGAACACCTAAAGATGTTACACTGTTGTCCTCCTACTGGTAGGTTTTGTGTCTTGAAGGATTACGGAAATGAGGACAATTTGATCGTCACACTCAAAAAGAGGACAGAGTTTGTTCTTCAGAGATAGCAGGGAATAAATGGAAATTTATGGACAAGAGTCAGAAAGTCAGGTCTCCATTCACAGCTTTACCTTAAATTGGGTGACCTGAATCAAGCTACCTTATCTCTCTGAGCTTTAAGTTCACCATCAGTTAAAAAAAGTACGTCAACTCTGTCCAACAAGCACCCCATTCCCCATCAGACTTATATATAGCTGTAGATATAGCGTTCATGTACATCACATATATAGAGATACGTTGGCATCAGGAATCAGGGTTTCTTCCAAGATTCTAGATTTAATTGGGCAGTAGGTGAAGTCCAGACACTAAAGAAATTAGTACTGGGGTGGGGTGCCTGGGTGGCTCAGTGGGTTAAGTGTCTGACTTCCGCTCAGGTCATGATCTCACAGTTTGTGAGCTTAAACCCCACATTGCTCACTGCTGTCAGTGCAGAGCCTGCTTTGGATCCTCTGTCTCCCTCTCTCTGTCTCTCTTTGCCTCTCCCTGGCTCGTATTCTCCCTCTTTATCTCAAAAATAAATAAACATTAAGACTTTTTTTTAAGAATCCATATTTACAAAAAGCTATCCAAGTGACACTAGTGAGGAAACATGGTTTAGAACCACTAATAGCAATAACATCAAAGGAACCCCCATTCTCCATCTACAGAAACTCTACTTAAAATAATTTTAGGGGGTTTTATGCACAAGGCAATAAGTCAGAAGAAAAGAAGATGAAGAGGAGAAAGAGGGGAAGGAGGAGGATAAATGTAAATCATTATTCTTGATCTTCAGATCCTCATAATCTGCTAGGGAATACCCAACAATATCACTACTGCAATAGCATAGGTTACGTTTTGTTAAAGTTTATGGCCAAATCCTTAAAAAATAGACGTGAAATAATTTATTCATAAGAGTTTATAGAAAGAGGTGGAAATCAGCAGGAATTAGAATGAGGGCATGAAAGGGGCTCCTGGGTGGCTCAGTCGGTTGAGCGTCTGACTTCTGCTCAGGTCATGATCTCACGGTTCATGGGTTTGAGCCCGGGGTCAGGCTCTGTGCTGACAGCTCAGAGCCTGGAGCCTTTTTCTGATTCTGTATCTCCCTCTCTCTCTGACCTTCCCCTGCTCATGCTGTCTCTCTCCCTCTCTCAGAAATAAATAAAACATTAAAAAATTTTTAAATTAAAAAAAAAAAAAAGAATGAGGGCATGAAACAGATGTGTGGGAGGACAGGTAACATGTGTTTATCAGGTGTGAGAGAATGTGTGCTAGACATTCTATACCCTTCCTGGTCCAGATCCATCATGGAGCGCTGTGCCCCTGAGCCTTTGCACATGTCGGTCTCTCTGCTCACACCACTTCTTTATCACCTGCTCTTAGATGTCATTTCCTATTTGTATATTTTCCTACCTTTAATATAGATCTAATTACCCCTCATTTTCATTGCTAAAGCACCTCTTCGTATTACCTTTTTATTGCCCACTAGATTTCATGACAGTTGTTTTCAAATCTGTATCTTTAAAGCTTTTTAATTATGTACTTGAACTTTCTCTTTTATTGTCAACATGTAACACAGTATCTTACACAGAGAAAATTACCTTTTTAAAACATTTATTTATTTATTTATTTATTTATTTATTTATTTATTTATTTATCTTGAGAAAAAGAAAGACAGAGAGCACGCATGTGCAAACAGGAGAGGGCAGAGAGACAGGGAGAGAGAAAGAATCCCAAGCAGGCTCCACACTCAGCATGGATCCACTATGTGGGACTCAAACTCATGAACTGTGATATCCTGACTTGAGCCTAAATTAAGAGTTGGAGGCTTGGGGCACCTGGGTGGCTCAGTTGGTTGAGCATCCAACTTCAGCTCAGGTCATGATTTTGTGGTTCACAAGTTCAAGTCCCATGTCAGGCTGTGAGCTCTCAGAGCCTGGAGCCTGCTTCAGATTCTGTGTCTCCCTCTTTCTCTGCCCCTCCCCTGCTCCCTCTCTATCTCTCTCTCTCTCTCAAAAATAAATAATACACATTAAAAAAAATTTTTTTAATGAGTTGGAGGCTTAACTGACTAAGCCACCCAGGCACCTCTTACACAGGAAAATATCCTCAAGTTAAAATAAGTATGGGCAGAAGAATAATAACAGTAAAGATTTTTACTTGGAAATGGTTAAGAAATAAATAAGGATGCATAATGAGGATGGAATATAAAATTTGTGCATTCTGCGTAGTGTCACACTTGAAGACACAAATAAAGAGAACTAATTTGAAGTTATTGCACTTGGAATTCTCCGAGCAGGAAAATAACAGAGTTGGAGGCATGATTGGAAAGGGAAGAAAATAAAGATGAGAAATGTTCAAGAAATATCAATAAGAATTGAGAACTAGAGATGAATTAAGAGTGCAACTATCCTTTGGACAAAATTGTACGCATATCTGAAGCACATAAAGAGAGGATGGGGTATCTGTATGAAGACATTTTACAGGCACTGGAGGGGTGAAAATAGCGACTGAATTTTGCAAAGGAAGCTGAGGCTGGAGGTGGGGCTCTGAGAGCTGTTGACATAGGAGGATGACTAAAGATACAGAAACTAATAGAAATAGAGAATATGAGAAAAATGAGTGGAGGGTTAAGCATCTTTGCAAAAGGACTTGAGGAGGAAGAAGAATCACCATGTGAGACAAGAAAAGGGAAGTCAACAAGAAGAGAAACAGTTAAACTGAAAAACAAAAACAAAACAAATTTGTGTTTGTTCAAATAAACAGAATACAAAAATAAATAAATAAAAATAGTTCTAGATGAACCCAACTTCTACTCTAGAGAGAGAAAGCAAAATCACTAGGAAGATAAAAGTTAATTCCTGTCCATTTTTTCCCAGCTTCCGTCTAATTTGGAGGTTCTCAAAGGGGGAAAAAAGAAAAAAAAAAGGGGGAAGAGAAACCAAAAGAAAAAAAAAAACCAACAACACACAACCAACAACATGGTATTAGAGGCTAAAAGGAACAGAGAGAGTTTCTAAAAGGAACAAGTGGCAAAGTGAAAAAATTCCCAGAGAGAGAAAATAAGTTTAGAGAGAATGCTGTTGTTAGTTTTAGCTAAAAGAAAGTTCCAGAAAACTCTTGAAAAAGCTGCAGTTTTTGTGCAGAGGGGAAAGCAGCTAGCAGGATGGAAGGCAATCATGTAAATCCACTGAGTAAAGGAATAACGGAGAGAGTTGAAATGAAGGGTTGAAACAGAAGTGAATTAGTTTTCAAAGGAATGGGATGACATTTATCTGAAAATAACTAACAAAATAAGCATTTTATTCCATCAATCTATATGTCTGTTACATTGTTTACACCACATGGTCTAAATTATGGAACTTCATAGTAAGGCTGGAAACTTGTGTGTCCTCCAACTTTGTTTTTTTTTTTTTTCTTCCAATTGCTTTGATTATTGTAGGTCTTTTGCATTTCCACATACATTTTGAATCAGTTTTTCAGTTTTCACCAAAAAAAATTAGGATTTTTATTGGGATAGTTTTGTTTCCTTCCTTCATTCCTTCCTCTCTCTCTTTCTCTCTCTCTCTCTTCCTCCCTTTCTTTTTTTTACTTTATTTATTTTTTAGAAATGTTTATTTATTTTTGAGAGGGAGCGCATGAACAGGGAGGGACAGAGAGAGAGGGGAACAGAGGTTCCAAAGCAGGCTCTGCACTGACAGCAGAGAGCCTGATGTGGGGCTTGAACTCACAAACTATAAGATCATGACCTGAGCCAAAGTCAGACGCTCAACCAACTTAGCCACCCAGGTGCCTCAGGATTGTTTTCAATGTATAGACTGAATGGAGGAGATATGACAACTTTGATAATCTCAGGTCCTCCAGATCAATGAATATATTTTCCCACTTGCATAATTTATTTTTAAAATTTGGCGTCTCACATCAATGTTTTGTAGTTTTTTTTTTAGCATATAGATATTCCACATCTTCTTTCAAAACTATTCCTAAATATTTCTTGATTTTGATGCTACTGTAACTTTTGATGCTATTGTCATTTCAATTTCTAATTGTTCATTGTTATATAGAGAGATGCAATATATAAGTGCCCAACTCACTTCTTAGTCCTCGTAGCTCTTTTGTAAATTCTCTGGGGTTTTCTATGTAAATTATTATGTATTCTGTAAAAAAAATTCTGTTTTATATCTTCTTTTCCTATGTATGTATCTCTACTTTCCTTGTTTTATTTAAGTGGTAGAATCAGTAGTCCAATATTAGATGATGTTTTCTTTATCTTGGAAGCATTACATTCAGTTATTCACCATTAAGTATGATGCTCCCTGTAGGGTTTTGTAGGTGTCCTTTTCCAAGTTGAGGAATTTGTTTTTAATTTGCTGAGAATTTTTATAGTGAGTAGACACTGAATTTTGTTGAGCGTTTTTTCTGTACACACACACACACACACACACACACACACGCACACACACACACACACATGCACATGCTTTGCTTGAAAGCCTAATACATTGCTTTTGTTAATATTAAACCAACTTTGCATTCCTAAGATCAACACTAATTTGTCCTGTTGTGTTATTTGAGTTTGTTGTTGTTGTTGATGGATTCAATTTACTAACCTTTTGTAAAGGATTTATATCACTAACTTAATAGAAGATACTGCTGTATGGCTTTTTTGTTTTATTTTGTTTTTGTAACATCTTTGGTTTTGTTAATAGAGAGATTCTGGCTTCATAAAATGAGCTGTAAGTGTTCTCTCTTTTATTTTCTACAATTTGTATTATTACTACTGATTTTCACTATTTGGTAAAATTTGCTGGTACAACCATCTGGGCCTCAAGTTTTCTGTTGGGAAATACTTTAAGTTGTGAAATGAATTTCCTTAATGGATACTAATCTATTTCTTTTTAAATGAGCTTTGCTAACAGTGATTTCACAAAATGTGTCCATTTCAGACATGTTATCAAATTTCTTAACATAAACCTTTTCTTCATAATGTTCTTTTAAATTTTTAAAGTTGATAGAGTATGTAGTGATAAGCAGTTTTTTGGCTCTAATATCATTAAATTATACTTTCTACATTTTTTTATCAGTATTTGCTTTGATCTCTTAAAACAGTTTTTGGTTCCATTGAGTTTTTTACTGTTTATCTATTTTCCTTCCTTAACTCTGAATTTTGCTCTTTTTTAATATTTTCTTTTATGTAGAAATTTCTTTATGTAGAAATTGAAGTATAACTAATATATAGTGTTACATTAGTTTCAGATGTACAATATAATCAACAACTCTACATGTCACTCAGTGCTCATCATGATAAGTGTAATTTTAACCCCCTCTATTATTTAATCTATCTCTTATTTTTATTATTCTTTTCTCATTATTACTTTGGGTTTAATTTGCTCCCTCTTTTTCAAGTTTCTAAGAGGGAAGCTAGACCATTGTTTTGAATCTTTATTATCTTCTATAAACATTTATTGCTACAATATCCTTCTAAAACACTGCTGTAATTGAATCCCACAAATGTTGACAATCTGTATTTTTGTTTTCATTCAATTCAATTCAGTTTTCTAATTTTCCCTATGACTTTTTATTTGACTCATAGATCATTTATCTTTCTCTTATTTATTTCTAGTTTAATTCCTATGCAGTTTAGGGGACATACTTTTTATGATTTCAATCCTTTTAAATGTTAAGAATTTTTTTAATGTTTATTTATTTATTTTGAGAGAGAGAGCAGGGTAAAGGCAAAGAGAGAATCCAAAGTGGGTTCTGTGCTTACAGTGCAGAGCCTGACGTGGGACTTGAAACCATGAACTGTGAGATTGTGGCCTGAGATGAATTCAAGAGTAGGATACTCAACTGACTGTCCATCCAGGCGCTCCTGTTTAAAACATTGTAAGATATGTTTTTGTGGCACAGAATGAGTTTTACCTTTGCAGATAATTATTTTTTTAATTTTTAAAATTTATTTATTTTGAGAGAGAGAGAGAGACAGAGAGAGTGAGCAGGGGAGGGGCAGAGAGAGAGGGAGAGAGAGAATCCCAAACAGGCTCTGCACTGATCGTGCAAGCCGGGCACAGGGCTTGAGCCCACGAACCGTGAGATCATAACCTGAGCTGAAACCAAGAGTCCAGGTGTCCCTGTGGATAATATATTCTTAAATTATAAGTTATTCTGTTACTATTGGAGGTAGTGATCTTTAAATGGCTATTAGGTCAAGGTGGTTAATAGTATTACTCAGATCTTCTCTATCTTTATTTGTTTATTTTAAACTTGTTCTACCAATTTCTGAAAGTGGTGTGTTGAAGTCTCCAATTATATTTGTGGGTATGTCTATTTCTCTTTTTAGTTCTATCTGTTTTTGCTTCATATATTTTGAAGCTCTGGTACTAGGTACCCACATATTTAGGACTATTATCTCTTCTTGATTTATTTAACCATTTATCATTATATACTGTTCTATTATTATTATTACGTTAATAGTCTTGGTTGTTTTTAGAAGAGCTTTGAGTTCACAGCAAAATTGATCAGAAAGTACAGAGTATCCCATATACCCTTTGTCCCTATACATACATGGTCTCCTCCACCATCAAAGTCCTGCACCAGAGTGGTTCATTTATTATGTGTTGTCTCTTTTTAAACCTGGTGATACTTCTTATTTTGAAATCCACTTTTCTGATATCAGTAGAGCATTCTAGCTTTTTTTTGATTAATGTTATATACTATTTTTCCATCTTTTCCTATTCAAACAATTCATACGACTTTCTCATAGACAACATAATATTGAATTTTGCTTTTAGTTTACCTGACAGTCTATTTTCTGTTGGAGGTGTCTGGATATTTTATGTAATTATTGATAAAATATTTGAGTGTAGTATCTTGCTTTTTGATTTCTATTTCTTAACTGTTTTCTTACATTAACTTATAAAGTATAGTTTATAATTAGTTTTCATTGATGTATTATTTGCCTTCTTGTATATGATTGTGGTTACAATACTTATCTTGATCTTATCACAATCTCTTTGCTAATAGCATGCCACTTACCACATATTGTAAAAATCTTACACTTCCATTTCTCCCCACACAGTGGTTAAGCCTATTTTATTTAGACAACCAATCATTTTAAAGAAGATTTAAAAAAATTTTAATGTTTTTATTTCTTTCTGAGAGAGAGAGAGAGAGAGAACGTGAGCAGGGGAGGGTCAGAGAGAGAGGGAGACACAGAATCCGAAAAAGTCTCCAGGCTCTGAGATAGCTTCCAGCACAGAGCCCGATGCAGGGCTTGAACCCATGAACCACGAGATCATGACCTGAGCCAAAG
Source organism: Proteles cristata cristata (assembly GCA_017311185.1). Taxonomy (NCBI): domain Eukaryota; kingdom Metazoa; phylum Chordata; class Mammalia; order Carnivora; family Hyaenidae; genus Proteles; species Proteles cristata. The sequence continues at coordinate 596,890 of JAESUZ010002577.1, forward strand.
TCAGATGCTTAACCAACTGAGCCACACAGGAACTCCTTAAAGAAGGTTTTAAACAGTGAGAAATAAACAAAACATGATTTTTTTCCTTTAATTATTTCTGGTGCTCTTCATTTCTTTTTTTTTTTTTTAATAATGTTTACTCAAGTTTTTTTGAAGTTTATTTATTATGAGAAAGGAAGAGACAACACAAGTGGGGAGGGATGGAAAGGGAGGGAGGGAGGGAGAGAGAGAGAGAGAGAGAGACGGAGAGAGAGAATATCACAAACAGGCTTCAAGCTGCCAGCATAGAGTCCGTTGCAGGGCTCGAACTTATGAAACTGCAAGATCATGACCTGAACCAAAACCAAGAGTCAGTATGCCTAACTGACTGAGCCACTTAGGTGCCTGACTCTTCATTTCTTTTGTACAGGTCTAAATTTTATTCTCATTCTACCGTCTTTCTACTAGAATAATATCTATCAACATTTCTTATGGCACAGACATGCCAGCAATGATTCTCTCTGCTTTTGTATATGAAAAAACAAAGGCTTTATAGATTCCTCAGTTTTAGAAGATATTTTTCCCAGTTTAATACTTCTGGGTTGAATTCCCCCCCCCCAAGAAAAATTTAAAGATATTTCTCTATCTTTAAGCTGACTTATTTAGTTTCTGCAATATATCTATTATTATTTTTATCTGTGCTTTTCTATATGTAATATTTATTCTTGTGCTATTTTAAGATGATCTCGTTATAGTTTTGAGAAGTTTGGCTACGGTATGTCTGTTATCTTTTTACTTGTTCATTTTTAAGCCACTTGGGGTTCACTAAGATTCTTCAATCTGTGATTTGATTTGTTTTCTTAAAAGTGGAAAATTCAGCCCACATTGTCTCTTCAAATATCTCCTCATTCTCTCACTTTTTCTTTTTTCCCAGTTACATGTACATTCAACAATTGCATATTCCCTAGTGCTCTGGCATGCTATTTGATATATTTTTTAAACTGCCTGTGTTCTGCCTGTTTTGATCATATCTGTGACTCATCTTCAAATTCATTGAAACTTTTATCTTTAGCGTCACATCTGTGATAAACTCATGGATGTTTTCATTTCCAATATTATGTTGTTTATCCTCCATGCTCTCAGTATTCACATTTGGTTCTTATTATACATTCCCATCTGCCCTAGCATGTTTCCTACCTTTTCCATTCAATATTTTAACATAAGAATAAAGTCTGAGCAGTGACTGGGTGGCTCAGTTGGTTAAGCGTCCGACATCAGCTCAGGTCATGATCTCACAGTTTGTGGGTTTGAGCCCCAAGCTGGGCTCTGGGCTGATAGCTTAGAGCCTGCTTCAGATTTCTGTGCTTTCCTTTCTCTCTGGCATCCCCTACCCTTCTGTCCCCATCTCATAAATAAATAAAACATTAAAAAATTTAAAATAGGAGCGCCTGGGTGGCTCAGTCGGTTAAGCGATCGACTTTCGCTTAGGTCATGATCTCACGGTTCGTGGGTTCGAGCCCCGCGTCGGGCTCTGTGCTGACTGCCAGCTCAGAGCCTGGAGCCTGTTTCAGTCTGTGACTCCCTCTCTCTCTGACCCTCCCCTGCTCACGCTGTCTCTCTCTCTCTCTCTCTGTCCTAGAAATAAATAAAACATTAAAAAAAATTTAAAATAAACTTAGTTTGCAAAATTCCCTGGTAATCCTCACACAATTCTTATCTTTGGATTTAATCGACAGCTTTATTGATTCTTTCCTTCCTTCTTTCCTTCCTTCCTTCCTTCCTTCCTTCCTTCCTTCCTTCCTTCCTTCCTTCCTTCTCTCTCTCTAGCCCCCTCTCCTTTCTTACAGTTCTTGTTTGAATAGTGTGCACTGCTTATGTGTAAAAGTAAAGAGGGAGACAACCAGCATGTATGGCCTTAAATAAGCACACTTGTTTTTCCTTCTGATTCTTAGCATGGGCAGTTGAGTCAATCCGGCTGGTAATGAAGCAGATTTTTCTAGCATTCCTGCCCCTCGACTATGATCTCCAAACTTTACCTAGTATCTGTAGAAGGGGAGTGTTCTTCTGTGGGAGGGATTTTCCTGTCTCTCCCCAAAGCAGAGGGATTTGTTCTATTTCTTCCCCAGCAGCACCACTGCCCGAGACCCGTGGAGGGCATTGCTCCCTCCCGTAGTGCCCCTCCCACAGCTGTGGACTATGCGGTCCCCACCTCGGGGGCAGACCTCTTGCTTTAACGCCTCACTCAAAAGAAGTGTACTTGGCTTTGTCCCTCAGTAGCTGATGGCCTTTGTTCTGTTTTTCTCTCAGAGGTGGTGAATCTGTGTCTGAACCTTTGGGACAGAAAGGTGGCCTGCTTCTGCCCCCATGACTTTCAGCATTTATTTTGTATGAGAGAAATTTCCAGGAAAGCAGGTGTGGCTTCATGCTGAGTGCTACTGAAGGGGCCTCTCTCGGGTAGGTCACTCGCCTTGTCCCTGGTGCTTCTCGGGAACACCAGGAGAGGTCCGTGAAAAAGTGATTGTGGATTCCCTTCAGGTCTAGGGCTCCCGGGCATTTTAAACTGTCCTGTTAGCCCATAAATTTGACTTTCAGGAATTTGCTAAAATTTCGGTTGTTTTCTTCTTCCCTTCCTTCTATATTCAGCCCCAGGTGAAACTGATCTTTCTTTTGTCCTCAGAGTGGCTGTTATTCTTTGGGAATCGCTTCATTTGGCTGCTGTGTGACCTCTGTTCTCTGATAAGGTCAAGAAAGGTAATGATTTTATAAGTTATCTGGCTTTTCCCCCTTCAGTTTTAGGGTGGGATCAATAGCCTTCTGTATATTCCTTCATCATAAGCAGAGGCAGAGCCCAGGATTTTGGGATCCACTTCTAAAGTTTATATTTGGAAAAAAAATAATAAAGTTTATATTTGGTAAGATCTGTCAGGCCAGTCAGAGTTTACCTTTATGACTTTGCTGTCTGTGTGTGTTTTCAATTTTATGTTTAATCTCTCTTCCACATTCTAAGAAAAAGTAAACATTATCGTTCTTTAAAATTTATTCATCACATTGTGTTCTCCAATGTAGCTGGATTCCTTTTTCCTAATGGTTCACCAAAGACCTCAAAACAATTTATTAAATAGATCAGTTTCCCCCAAGTATTTGGCTCTTACAACTTAATATATACTAAATTCCTACATGTATTTCTTCCCCTCTGTGTTTACACAGATGTACGGCATGATAGGTGTGGTCAATTGTCTGCAAAGATGACTGCCAGTAATTCTTCTCATTCTTATATGTGGATGTTGCTCGCCTACCAAGAAATGGAGACTATTTCCTCTTCCCTTGAGTATTCTCTGACTTGAGAATTGCTATGGTTGTTAGAGGTTAGGAGTTAGATACACCACTCCTGGGCATTGGGTTTAAGAAGCTTGGCCAACTCTGCCTTTGCTTGCTTAGAGTCTCGATTTACCATAACTAAGTCTGGCTACCCTGCTAGAGACATAAGATGGAGATCATGACTTTCTGAAGAGTAGAAGCCCACAAGGAAAGGAGGACCCAGAAGATGAAGAACCATGAGGAAAGTGAGGCCTCGTTTTCCCAGTTGAGGAGAAGGAAAGCTCTTTTGGATCTTCCAGCCCAGACTGGGTCCACCTGACCAAGACTAGCTATCAACTCAGGGAGCAGAAATAAGCTTTCCTGGATGAGCCATGGCCACCAAAGTTAGAAATATGTGCCAATTAAATGATAGTTGTTTTAAAACACTACATTTGGGGATGGTTGTTATGTACCAATAGATTACTGAGGAACACTTTAGGTCATGTCAGTTAAAAACAATCCAAGTCATGTTGCACTTCCATTGAAAGTGTGAAAAAATGAATGAATTCTAGGAAATAAAAGAGAATTGGATACATATATTACTAATTATGGGGGATTTGCTGGAGGAATTCAATAGGAGATGAATCTGCCACTCAGTACTAATGAGAGCCATAGAAAATGGACAATATTTATTTGTAAAAGACCGATCAATGCAAATGTTGGAGTACAGTAATATTAAAATAACTGTTAACAACAAATTTTAGGACACCTTGAGACCAATGCATTTACACTCGGTCTTTATGTCCTTTATTGTCAGGGACGTCCTTTTTCAATGTGAGATCCCGAGTAACAACCCACTTGTTCTTCAAGTGGAAAATGATTACAAGTGTGGGCATTTTTCTCGGATGAGACCCTACTGGCTGATCACAGATGTCAGGCCTTATTCTCACAGTAGTTGGGTTGGGTCCATTCACTTGCATTCAACCTGACCTTTTTCCAGACCAACGATGTGTATATTTAGAATATCAGGCAAGATGGCCACCAGGGCAATGAAAGCTGTCTGAATCCCTGTTAGAGACTCCACAGCACTGAGGGATGGACCAAAGACCAGAGTTTATGAAGGCAGGTTGAAGAAAGTTAACCTTTCTCTCTCCCTGTTGTGTCTACTGTTGAAATTAGACAGCAGCCCTTGCAAGGCAAACCCCAGGCGGCAGCTGTCAGCATTGGACATCTGGCAGCTGAGCTGTGCTTTGGCGCTGACTCCCCTTCTCCACCCCCAGCCCAGCCCGGAACTTTCTGAGGCCGAGTAGCACAGATGCCTGTGCTCCATGTATCGGTCTTATTGCAAAGCAGCCTCAGAGACATGAAGGGAAGAATGATGTTATGGGAGGAAGGGTTGCGGGGGGAGATGTCTCGTGAGACGTGTTCTGTGCACAGAAGGTGGGGTGGCTGTGATGTTTGACAACACTCAGGAGTTATTTCACATTTCGAAGCCTGTGATCAGATCCTGTTCATTCATTCTACCTACACTGACATGACAGGTCTTATAATGGAAAATTTTCTACCTGGTCTTTCTATGATTTCAGCAAAGATATAAACATCCTTGCTTTTCACAAGAGAATAAAAACCGTTAAACATACATCCAGTGGGGCTTTGCAGCCTTTCAAGTGGAGCATTAGAAGCCAGTTTCTGCTTTGGAGTCTAAATCTTTTAAACCCGAAAGCTGCCACTCTGAGGTGATCCGCTTTTCATGTTCGTGAAAGCCTGGGTGAATCTTTAAAAGTAATAAAACTTGAATCGTCCCACTGGGGACTAGGAAATGGGTTTCAGAGCAAGTGGATTCATTCAACTGCAATCATGTGAAGTTTAAAGAGAAAGCAAGGGAGGGGAAGCGACAAGAAGATGAATAGAGACGGCATGGCTGACTTGAGAGGAATGACCCCTCTCTCCCCCCCAGCCCACCCCCCGCCAAAGGCCACCCCATTTGATATAGTTTCCTATGCATCTATGAAGAGAAACACAAAGAACCGTACCATTGAAAGGCAAGTTCAGGTAAAACACCCACAGCAAAACTCAATGATCACAACGTGTGTATCTTCTATTTTTTTAATACAAAATGAGGAGAGCTTTGTGTGAGACCAAGACCTATGGCATTGTGCTTTTCATTTTTAATTTTAATGTTTATTTATTTTTGAAAGAGAGTGAGAGTGAGCACAGAGAAGAAGCAGAGAGAGAGGAGGGAGACAGAAAATCTGTCAGCACCATGCCTGACATCGGGCTCAAACTCACGAACCATGAGATCATGACCTGAGCCAAAATCGAGACGCTTAGCAGACTGAGCTACCCAGAAGCCTCTCTCATTGTACTTTTCTGAATAAATTATGTGGATAAGGAGGGTAAAATAAAACAAATTATGGTGCTGCATAATTCTCTTTTTTTTTTTTTTTTTTTTTGCAAATAGTTTATTGTCAAATTAGTTTCCACATAACACCCAGTGCTCATCCCCACAAGTGCCCTCCTCCATGCCCACCCCTCCTCCCCCCCACGTCCACTAGTCCTCAGTTTTTGTCAGCATTCAAGAGTCTCTCATGGTTTGCCTCTCCCCCTTTCCCCCACCATTTCCGCCCTTCTTCTCCCCCTTGGTCCTCTGTTAAGCTCCTCCTAATCCTCCTATACGTGCACACATATGATATTTGTCCTTCTCTGCCTGACTTATTTCGCTCAGCATAACACCCTCAAGGTCCATCCATGTTGCTACACATGGCCAGATTTCATTGTTTCTCATTGCCATGTAGTATTCCATGGTATAGATAAACCACATCTTCTTGATCCATTCATCTGTTGATGGACACTTAGGCTCTTTCCAGGTTTTAGCTATTGTGGAGAGTGCTGCTATGAACATTGGGGTACATGTGCTCCTATGCATCAGCATTTCTGTATCCCTTGGGTAAATTCCTAGCAGTGCTATTGCTGGGTCATAGGGGAGTTCTATTGTTAGTTTCCTTAGGAACCTCCACACTGTTTTCCAGAGGGGCTGTACCAGTTTACATTCCCACCAACAGTGTAGGAGGGTGCCCGTTTCTCCACATCCTCGCCAGCATCTAGAGTTCTCTGATTGGCTCATTTTAGCCACTCTGACTGGCGTGAGGTGGTATCTCAGTGTGGTTTTGATTTGTATTTCCCTGATGAGGAAGCGATGCTGAGCATCGTTTCATGTGTCTGTTGGCCATCTGGATGTCCTCTTTGGAGAAGTGTCTGTTCATATCTTCTGCCCATTTCTTCACTGGGTTGTTTGTTTTTCGGGCGTGTAGTTTGGTGAGTTCCTTGTAGATTCTGGATATCAACCCTTTATCTGATATGTCATTTGCAACTATCTTTTCCCATTCCGTTGGTTGCCTATTAATTTTCTGGGTTGTTTCCTTGGCTGTGCAGAAGCTTTTAATCTTGAGGAGGTCCCAACAGTTTATTTTTGCTCTTGATTCCCTTGCTTTTGGGGATGTGTCAAGTAAGAAGTTGCTGCGGTGGAGGTCAAGGAGGTTGTTTCCTGCTTTCTCCTCTAGGGTGTTGATAGTTTCCTGTCTCACGTTCAGGTCCTTTATCCATTTTGAGTTTATTTTTGTGCATGGTGTGAGAAAATGATCTAGTTTCATTCTTCTGCATGTTGCTGTCCAGTTCTCCCAACACCATCTGTTAAAAAGGCTGTCTTTTTTCCATCGGATATTCTTTCCTGCTTTGTCAAAGATTAGTTGGCTGTATACTTTTGGGTCCACTTCTGAGTTCTCAATTCTGTTCCATTGGTCTATGTGTCTGTTTTTGTGCCAATACCATACTGTCTTGATGATGACAGCTTTGTAGTAGAGGCTAAAGTCTGGGATGGTGATCCCTCCCGTTTTGGTTTTATTTTTCAGGATTCCTTTGGCTATTCGGGGTCTTTTGTGGTTCCATACAAATTTTTGGATAGTTTGTTCTAGTTTTGAGAAGTATGCTGGTGCAATTTTGATTGGAATTGCATTGAATGTGTAGAGTGCCTTAGGTAGTAATGACATCTTAACTATATTTATTCTTCCTATCCATGAGCATGGAATGTTTTTCCATTTCTTTGTGTCTTCTTCAATTTCCTTCATAAGTTTTCTATAGTTTTCATCATACAGATCTCTTGTATCCTTGGTTAGGTTTATTCCAAGGTATTTTATGGTTTTTTGTGCAATTGTGAATGGGATCAGTTTCTTGATTTCTCTTTCTGTTGCTTCATTGTTGGTGTATAAAAATGCAACCGATTTCTGTACGTTGATTTTGTACCCTGCAACTTGGCTGAATTCTTGGATCAGTTCTAGTAGGCTTCTGGTGGAGTCTGTCGGGTTTTCTATGTAGAGTATCATGTCATCTGCGAAGAGTGAAAGTTTGACTTCCTCTTTGCCAATTCTGATGCCTTTGATTTCCTTTTGGTGTCTGATGACTGATGCTAGGACTTCCAGCACTATGTTAAACAGCAGTGGTGAGAGTGGGCATCCCTGTCGTGTTCCTGATCTCAGGGGAAAGCTCTGAGTTTTTCCCCGTTGAGGATGATGTTAGCTGAAGGCTTCTCATAGATGGCTTTGATGATGTTTAAGTAGGTTCCTTCTATCCCAACTTTCTCGAGAGTCTTTATTAAGAAGGGATGTTGTATTTTGTCAAATGCTTTTTCTGCATCTATTGACAGGATCATATGGTTTTTATGTTTTCTTTTATTAATATGATGTATCACATTGATTGATTTGCGAATGTTGAACCAGCCCTGTAACCCAGGAATGAATCCCACTTGATCTTGGTGGATGATTCTCTAAGCAAATAAAAACACAAAGTGGTCTGAGATGTAGCTCACACATTTTGAGGTTAGTTTTCTGTCATTTATTAGCTACATACAATGATATTTGTGACTATAAAATATTTTCCGGAGGGGGGGGGTGAGGCGCAATAAAACAAAGCAAAAAACAAAAACAAAAACAAAAACAAAAAAACACAAATCCGTATAGATAGCCAAGTACCTGGTGGTGAACAGCTGGGTGTTTGCTTGAGCTCAGGCACAAGCTGTGGACAGGAAGGTTAGTGTCACAGCCAGTAGACTGCAGTGAGTCACACACCCCAGGTCTCTGGCTCCATGTCTATTCCCTTCATGTGACCTTTTGCTATCAGAGGACTATGCTAGGGGAGAGTCAGAATATTATTTTGAGACTTGGGATTAGTACCTAAACCGGCAAGAGAGGAGCTGGAGATACATTTCCTTAAACTTAATTGGCTAAAGGAATCTCCCCTCCAAGAATTCTGACTGCCAGAGGTTTTAAGCTCTTTCTACTCATAGCTCTGTAACACGAAGATGAGCCTCTTCCTAGTTCATTTTACCCCGGGGCCTTTCTCCTGCTAGAGGGAAAGTACGGACATTCAGAGACATGGAGAAAACATAGAAAACTGGACTTTAATATCTCTCTGCTGCCCTCCTACTTCTTTCTTAGGAGTGATCTCTTCTTTTCCTTCCACAGATGTTCTGCCTTCCAGAAGAGTCATTTTGCCAGATAGAACACAGAATACATACAGTAAACTTTTTGTATGAACACAGAACAAGTCGGCCAATATGAAATCATGACAGCTATAGAAAGGGTCATTAATCTATATGGAGTATAAAATAAGTATCTACTCTCGTGCTGAGCCTTTTTTTATGGCTAGGACTTTCTTTCACTTTCAAATGTGCTCAGTGGAGCATTTACTATTATCATCCCCATTTTAAACCAGGGGAAAACAAAACCAAAAGATAAAGACCATCAGATTTGAGGACTCAATTACTCAGTAATGGCGTGTAACTAACACAGGTATAATTTAGGATTTTTGTCTTTAGTAGAATCTTTTCCATTTTGGTACCATTAAGCTTGGCAAAGGCAAAAGAGACCCCAAGGGTTAACACCTGCTTTAGTCTCTTTTTCCTCTTCCACAGCAGACACCACTCCTGTCAAACAGAAAGAATCCATTCTGTGTTGAGCCGGCGCCCAGGAACTTGTTACAGAGTTTGAGGTTGCCAGGGCAGAGCACTGATTTTTGCAGATCAGACGACTTCATAGATCCAGGTTGCTAGATATTTGTCTAATCTTCTCTTCAAAGAAGGGCCTTGATTTACCTGCTGTGGTCTCAACCAAGTTTTCAACCTGGAGACCCCAAGCCTGTGATCAGAAATCTCTTCATTGGCATGTGTCCCGAGAAAGATCCTATAACTCGGAGAATCATAACACTGTATGTGTTTCATTCAGTGTGAAAATGCCAACAGAAACTGCCTGCTTAATTTTATCAACCTTCTTTTTTAGAGGGTGTTGACAGCCTTGCTGAGGCAGGGCTAGAAGCTTGGGCTAGCAAATCTGTGTTCTGTGGCTTTTTTGTTAAGTGGCACATCAGGAGATTAATTCAGCCTGAGTTTTGCATTTGTATTTTGTACCAATGCCCAGAGGTCTTAGGAACACAAGAGTAGTTGATACCTATTTATCTTCACCAAGGCATTGTCATGAGAGCCAAGGTGATAGTGACTTTGGTGAGGTCCTCTGAGGAGAGGTAATGGGCAACTGGATATATCTGCTTGGTTCTATTTTCACATCTATCTACTGTTTGCCAAAAGGTTAAGTTTCTCCCACGTCTCTGTCAGCACTTTCCAACCTTTTCCTTCCCAGGGTACCTTTGCTAACACCAAAGGAGTTAAGGCATAGCTGGTGGTAGTGATGACGACCAACGTGGCAGAGATGTGTGCTTATGTGTCTATTTGCTCCTGGTGAAAGTGTTTTTTTTTTTCTTTTTTTCCTGAGTCTTCTAAAATGTTATAGGTTGGTGGATGGTGGTTTGGAAGGAGAATTCTGGGTCTTTTAGAAGAATATCCCTTACTGTCAAGTGTGAGAGAGCAGACCAAGAACGGTACTACATATCAAAGAAATATGAAGCAAAAGAAGTATAATGGAATCCTAAAACAAAAACCAAAAAGACTCCTAATAGCCTGGAATAATCTATCAGAGCAAAGCTAGATCCATAGGAAAGCCATTGTTTATTGACCTATCACAGATTTTAAGTCTCTTGTCATTTGAAAACTCTGTTATGGTTTCATCCATTACTTTAATGTATTGCTTGGGGTGAAAAATGAGAAATGAATTCAAATCAAGTGTTAAATCTCCAGTTCCAAATTTGTAAATGAGCTTTCCAATGCTATAGTTCCTGAGCTTACAAATAAATACCATTTTCTGAAAGCAATGTCTAAAATAATTATAAAGACTTTTTTTTCTCAAAGCACTCTTGGCTGAAAACGCATGTGTACTTGTGCGCGCACACACACACACACACACACACACACACATACACACACAATTGCTGTCTTTCTGGCCAGGTTTTCTTTCCTGTTCCCAAAGTTTGAGTTTCTAATATGTGTCAAACTCTGTGTGTTTGACCATGTTAGCTGGATTGTGTCAGTAATCCTAAGGTTTACACAGTTTGTATACCCATTTTACAGGTGAGGCAACCAAGGCATAGAATACTGACACAAGTTCAAGTTGAGACTCAGCTAAAAGCTGAGATTTCTTCCCTGAGCCTCTGCTTTAAACCCCATCCAATAGTCCTTCCCAGCTAACAAAACTAAACAATGATAAATACTCTATTAGCTGCATTTGCTTTTAGTCATAGCCACATTTTTTAATCTATTTAAATTGTTGTTAAATGTTTTCCTTTTGTTTATCTGTGGAAAACTAGATTTTTAGGCATTTTCCAGTGATGACATTTTTATAGCAATAAGCTCTCTGTGTGTATGGTTAGGTGTATACATGGGTAGACTTACAGACATACAGCTCTATTAAAGGATACAAAAGAAACTGTGATTGCTTCCAACATAAAACCAACAAACAAAAAAGGTTAAGTAATATGGTTGAGGGTATGAGGACTAATCTGTTGAAGTTTCTTTTATATTTGTTTACTTTTGAGAGAGAGAGAGAGAGAGAGCATGAGCTGGGGAAGTACAGAGAGAGAGGGAGACACAGTATCTGAAGTAGACTCCAGGCTCTGAGCTGTCAGCACAGAGCCCGACATGGGGCCTGAACCCATGAACCACGAGACCCATGACCTGAGCCAAAGTCAGACCCTTAACCAACTGAGCCACCCAGGTACCCCTGTTGAAATTTCTTATATGTACTTCTATTACCTAACCAAAAGCTACTTTTAAATAAAATAGAATCAAACCAGACTAACTGAAACTTATTTTCCTGGAAGAATGTTGGCTTTCAAGTGGACAAGCAATTACCTGGGATAACTTTTATGTCCCTTCAATAAAACATTATTAGCCACATCCCATTTTCTGCAAATTATTACCATTAAAAATTAGTTCAATTCCATGGGCACTGGGTGGTTAAGTCACTAAGCAACCAACTCTTGATTTCATCTAAGGTCATGATTTCATGGTTTGTGAGCTCAAGTCCCGCATGGGGCTCTGCACTGACAGAGTGGAGCCAATTTGGGATTCTCTCTCTCCCCCCTCTCTCTATGCCCCTCCCCTGCTTGTGCTGCCCTCTCTCTCAAAGTAAATAAACAAACTTAAAAAATAGTTCAATTCCAGTGATCTATTAATTATATTTAATTCTTCTAGCATGTGTCATAATTTCAGTCTTCACATAAAAATAGTTGGGTTAAATTCAGATACATCCATGCATTCTACAAAGAATCCATGTTTATTAATTCTTACTCAAAAGTTATAAGTTAAAAGTTCAAGGTCAGCTTTATTTGGATTTCCATAGGGCATCACCCGACAGGCTATATGTGGTAGAGGGACAGAAATTTATGAGAGCTTCATTGAGAGTGTTAGCCAACATCTAGATGCTCTATTTCAGATCTGGGCATCACTATTCACTCACTCATCCGTTCATTATTCCTTGCATTGTGCACTATGTTAATTAGGTCCCTTTCAGATTTCCCGCTGGTCCTGACAATATTTGGAGAATTTTGGGAGCAAGGAAGGGATTTCAACAGAATAACACAAAAGCTGCTCTAGTAACCTATTCAGTTGCTGGGGTCCCAGCTGCTCCTCACTACATACAAAATTGTGGGCATGGCACGCTCTGTAGTGACATAAATACCAGGCATTCTTTCAGACTCAGATGCGACTTCATTGAAGTTTGTATTTGATCATTGAATCCTTTTTTTGTAGCCAGCTGGAATTTTTGGCTATGATACCCAACAATTTTTGGATGAATCATTGCTGTGGTCTTCACAGACCTCTCACCTAACTGAATAACAAGATTCGGTTTTCACTTTCATTTTTATTTTTATTTTTAATGCTTTTATTTATTTCTGAGAGAGAGAGAGAGAGAGAGAGAGAGACAGCATGAGCAGGGGAGGGTCAGAGAGAGAGGGAGACACAGAATCCGAAAAAGTCTCCAGCCTCTGAGCTGCCAGCATAGAGCCTGACGTGTTGCTCGAACCCACGAACCATGAGATCATGACCTGAGCCAAAGTTGGACACTTAACCTACTGAGCCACCCAGAAGCTCCTCACTTTCATTTTTAAAATGGTTGATTATACCTCAGCATGCATAATCTCTGTTGTGCCTGTAGAGGCATAATAAAATATAGATCAATAAAAAATATTCTGCAGGCAGTTTAAACAAACTGCATGTCTGATTGTCAGAGGCAGCACTACTTAAAATGGCTAAGACTCTGAGCTCCAGGGTTTTCCTGCCTGGATTTGAATGCTGGGTGTGCCCTTAGTTAGCTCTGCGTCCTGGTACAGGTTGGTTAAATCTCCCTAAGCCTTAATGTACTCATTTTAAAAAAAGAAAACATTTGTTGTAAGGATTGAAGTAAAGAACATGAATAAAGCTCTTAGTACAGTGCATGGTCTTGGGTAATCGCTGTTAATTTTTACGTTTGTGCTAGAACATCTGGATGTTGAAGAGGTATGCAGGAGGGCAGGGGTAAAGTTGGAACTCACGTAGCTGCTCTGTAAGGGTGGGTTGCAATAGGAATTTCCTCCAATAGCTCAAATTTCTCCTCTCGCATGCAAAGTCCTCAGGAGTACATTCCTAATCCAGACTTCTACCTCCTTCCCTACAGCCCCTCTGCCTCAGTCAGATGCCTTTACTCAGACTGCTCTCTGTGAACTTCCCCTTGGGGGGAATGCTATGCCCTCTTAAACCCCATTCACATTCCTCCGGCCTACAAAACCAGCTCAAATTTCATAATAGCGAAGCTCCTCCAAAAAAATATCCCTCCCTCTCCTTACCCAAATGCCAGTAGGAGAATTAAATATTTTTTGCCACTCGTTTTGGTAGTAGGTTATGCTAAGCTGCTGTGACAAATGGCCACAAGCTTTGTGGCTTCAGACAACATAACTATGTTATTTTACAGTTTTGTTGGCCAGGAGTTTGACACGGGGGCTCGTGTGGCTAAGACCAAGGTGTCAGCAGGGATTTTATTCCTTTGCATAGCAATCCCCTTTTCTTGCTCATTCAGGTGTGGGCGGGATTCATTTTGGTGCAGCGGTAGGATGGGGGTCATCTTCCTTCCTGGCATTGGCTGGAGGTAGCCCTAAGTCCCCGGAGGGCACTCTCAGACCCGTACACATGGCTTCCAAATGTCAGAACACCAGTGGTCTTCCAGAAAACTTCCAGCCTTTCTCCTGCTGCCGTCTGTAGACTCAACTTTCTGCCTTCCTCTTCCAATTTTAAGGACTCGTGATTATGTTGGCCCACCATGACAATTTAGGACAATCTCCCTATCTTGAGACCAGTCACCTAAGACCCACTGGAGAAGTCCCTTTTTGCCATGTTTAGGATCTGGACATTTTTCAGGAGTCATTATTCTGCCTACCCAGGTCATTTGTTAAAATCCATTTAGGATTATAATGATACATACACATACCTGAACCACATGCATTTATTTTTTTCAATTGCATCTGTGTCTTGCCACCCAGTCAAGATTTTGGAAGTTAGGGAGGGAGCAGGAGAGTGTGTCTTATCTTTCTTCCAGCCCTAACCTGAGCCACCTCAGGGTTTTCAAGGTGAGATGGGTGACTGACAAAACACTTGGCTGATCGCTGAGTCATGGGTTCTAGTGGCTTCATATTCCTAATCTTACATCTCAAATAATCAGATTTATACAGTGTTTATTTTTTATAGGGAGACTGATCTAAGAGGTTCCCTCTGATACAGGTTCTTCCTTGGGCAAATGCCGTGAACTTAACTGACCATACTTGGGATGATTTAAGTAACAGGTGCCATGATCTTGAAGCTGAACTTCAAGGTTGAGTTTATTGGCTTAGAAGAAAAGTTTATCCTAACAGCATGTTTTAAAATTATGCATCCTAGCAATGGCAAAAAAGATAAAGTGTCCTATACGTGACAGACATTTTTTTCCTCCAGGAAACAGTGTTTACATGTCCTTCCTGTTTTCATAATTTTATAAGTGGCTGATTCTTTTTATCCTGTGTAATCTATTAAAATATTAGAACCTCCTTTCTGAGTGTTTTCTTATGATATTCCCTGGTAATTCTTCCTACTTCTCTTCTATGATTCTAAATATAGAAAACGAATTTTTAAAAGAAGCAATTCCTAACCTTTTCTCAAGTTTTTTTTTCCCCCCTGGAATTTTATTTATTTTATTTCTCACCAGGAAACCTAGTTGTTGAAACCCCACTCAAATTCTCCTACCGGGAAGCTTTCTTTTATCCCCTCTCACCTACATAAAACATGAAGCATGTCAGTTATTTCGTATCCCTGGTAACTAGTGCCATATTTGACACCATAAACATAAAATATGTGTGTATCGATGACTAATAATAGCAATCATTGACAACATGACATGACAAGGTGACAGCGCTGGTCCTTTCCCACAGAATATAATCTTGACCAGTTACTGTTTCCCTCCCACCCACCCCCAACCCCAGCACAGCTGGTTTTGCTCGTTTGCTCCATGTTTATAATGACTCTTTAGATTATGGGATCTGACTGACAACTTTGACTTTAAAGAAACCTTTCTTCTGTTGCAGATCCCATAAAGACATTGTCATGAAACCCTTTCTTGTGGCACAAAAGAATGTTTCGCTTCCCAAGGAAACAGTAGAGCAGAACTCCTTAGCTCAGAGCTGGTAAGGAATTCCAATGTTGAGCTGACTGTATCTGTAACTCAAAGCATCTCCAGCAAGCCACATCCCACCTACCACATCAGGTGCAGTTGGCCCGCATCATTACAAAAGCCTTTATCTCCAGGAGCCCTGAAAGACCATGTTTCATCACGATGTTATCAACCTTTGATTTTAGTTTAAATTTTAAAAAGTGGCTTTGCTCGCCTACTCAAATGTCCCTTTGCATCCTCCAGATGCGAAATAGATCCACTATTTGCCTTTACGATACATTTAAAATTCTCTCATTAAGTATTAGTAAACCTTACATAAACATGGGGAGGTGGAATGGGGTAAGGGGTCGCTATATAAAAATACATTTACATATTTATTTACCTATTAGTCTCTGTAGAACATTCTGTCCCGAGGCAAATCCTCAATATAATAAAATCATTTAGGAAAAAACAACTACCACTAGCGTGCTCTTGGCAACTGATCACGGGTCTCAATATTGTATTCTCCCGGAAACCAAAAAAAAGAAAAATGATCTCAGAAAGGCCTGTTGTTTTGGCAAGCAGCAAAATGCAACCGCATTTGTACATATTGAACAGCAGTTGGACTTTTATAAATGGTTAAATGCTGGGATGATTCCAGGAGGCATTAGAAATATTAGAGCAGGTGGCACATTACAGCTCAGCGATTCTGCACAGCACTAAGGGCTAAGCAGCATCCATAGAGAGTATTGATGACGTAGCCAGGCACTTGAGAATATATTTCTGGAAGCAAAATGAGATGATGATGAGGGAAATTGTGTAAAGGACGGTGCCAAGATAGGCATAAAGGAAAATTATTCATCGGGCAAAACAAGTGCTTTTGGGCATGGAAGACATTTCTAATGGTCTCTCCACCTATAGAAAGTAGACCCTGTTCAGACTGGAAGAAAAACAAAAGGGTATTAAAGCAAAGGCCATAAAGTACAAGAGTCTAGTTGATATTTGGTCATGCTTTTCTTTGAATACCTTACATTGGAACTTGGGTACACATGTACACACACACGTTACATGTCTATATACATACATATGTACCTATAAGTCATTGTATAACTCGACTAATGAATCCTTTTAATGACGATCAATTTTTTTAAAAAATTTAACTTCCTCTTGAATTGTTTCTTCTCTAATCCTCCAAATACAGAGACACACTGAGCTGCACACCTTACCCCATTGCTCCTTTGGCTGGCTCGGAAGCTCAGTGGCTTTCATGGCCCTGCTGTCCAGCGTACTGATACCAGATGGCTTCACATTTGTTTGCTCTGGGACCCAACTCTGTATACTGCTTATATTCAGTACATCCCACTGCACATTTACTGCCTCCACAATAGATTCCCACAGTATATTCCTATTCTCTTTCTTCCGCGTCGAGATTCCTGCCAGATTTCCCCATTTCTCCCACGTGTCCAGGATCAAAATCCCGAATATTTTAATCACTTTCTTTCTCTCACTAAGGTCAGCTGTGTCCAGAATCTGCATGAGCCCATATTCTCCCCCACATCTGCTCAGTCTCTTTCGTTGCCATAACCCTAGCCTATCACTTCAGAAGTCAACTAAAGCAGTAGCAATATGATCATCGGTCTGTCTGGCTTTATTCTTTCCCCTCCCACTGTATCCCACAAAATATAGACCAATGCATGGGGCACAACCCTCATGTGAAAACATCTTCAGTGTCTCTACTTTGTTTTTAGGATAAACCCAAACTTTGCCTATCCTTATCAAATCTAGACATTGAACTCTACCTTTATTCAATACTTAGGGGGCGGGGCTACAAAATTCTGTATTTTAGGCACAAAATTCATCTTTCCTGAAATGTTCTCTCCACCCCACATCTTTATCATAGTCCTACCCTTTTCCATAACATGCAGTTCAAATCTAATCATGTTTGAGGAAGACCAAAAAAAGTTCCATTTAGCTTAAGCTGAAAATATTTTTTTAAAGTCCTTATTCATCAGACCTGTCATGTAGGAAGCTCTTTCATACAATGAAAGCAAACTGTGGGAGAAGTAGGGCGGTTGCCTGCATCTCAGTGTGGGAGGTGAGTCACTTACATGGCATTTCCTGAATGGTGGGTGGCCGATGACCAGTGGTGGGTGGCTTTGAGACCGAAGTCAAGATCTTTGGATCCCAGTCAACATCCCTACCATACAATGTGAGTGGAGGCATTGTGGTATATTCCTTGCATGCAAATGCATGACTATCCGGTGGCCTGGAATTCCAACCTGGCTCTGCCATTTCTTAGGACTGTAAAGTTGGACAAATCACTTAAAATATCTGCTCCATTTCCTAATCGGTGAAATGGGCCCAAGATTTGTGTGAGATCAAAACAAGGTAATGCAAAGAAAATATTTAGCACAATGCCTGCAGTGAAGGAAGCCCTCAATAATGCAGGCAGCTGCTACTGTAATGCCATGACTGAATGACATTGACTTACTGGAAGAATCTCCTCCCCAAATGCCAGTGGTCTAAAGATGACGTTATTTTCAACCTTACAACTCTGATTATGCCTATACATTAACTAAGACCCAAGGGGGCTTCCCCCCCTATTCTAGACAAGATAATTTGATTATATCACTGCAGTCAAATAAGATTACACAAGTCCATCAATTCGTTTCGTAGTTGGCTTGTTTTTCCTTGGGCAAACATAATTTCAACAGTATTTTCTTGGTGGTTAGCAGTGTTTTACTCCTCAAACTGAAATTATTTCTTTGCTCCTTATGTCTCTCACCAGGCCAGGAAAATTACAGCTTCAAGTCACACGCACTTCCAGAAAACAGTATTTCATACCATAGATCATTACTTGGCCTGGAAAGCCCACAATTTAATTTTTGTATTAACCACACTAATCATCTCCTTGAGAACCAGATGCCCCATTGCCAGATTGTACCAACAGAGCGAAGTAACTTTCAGCTTTTGGAGAAATTCTAAGTAATTCCAAGCAGTTAGCAGGAAGCAGTTTATGCAGTAGCTAAATGCTTCGTCTGGACTCCAATGTCTGAGTTGAAATCCTGCTTATTACTGCTGTTGGATCTTGAGCAGTACATTTCCATGCTCGTTTCTATTTTATTCTTTTATCTTGAAAGACTGCAGCAATATATACGTAAAATAATGCATAATCATTCGGCACAGTTTTTGTAATCTAAGCACATAAAACCTAAATGTTTTATTGTTAATGTGAGTGTTATTATTATGATTGATCCAAAGATGTGCTATCGCTGATAGCAGCTTCTAAATTCCCTGTTCTCTGTGCTGCAGGCTTAAGGGTTTCTCCCTTTTCCCAGTCTTTTCCTCAACTAACCTTAAAAGAATCTGGCAACGTTCCAAGTGGGCAAACCCCAATCTATCAGAGGGCCGTGGTGGGGAGGATGTATACAAGTGGGTTGGAGGTCTTACCCAAAATGTCCATGATTAGGGATATTAGTTCTGGCACTAAGTGACTTCCAAAAATCTGAGTTAGCACATACAATACCAAATTGCAACAGCTGCCAGGCCAGGGATGATATTTGATACCATCTACTGATAAATGACTAGAATGTTCTTTGCCTTTCCATAAAGGGAATCCTGTTAGGTGAACTGGATAACTCTTGAGAGTGTAATAAGAACTGGCAAATCAATACCCTTCTGGAGAACATAATCATGCTTTCTGGAGCCACACCATAGTAGAGCACTCGATTATTTAGAGAGGCTTTTGGGCGTCCAACCCATCAACTCTTGGATAGTGCTTCAGAAGTCACGAGCATTGCTTATCTGAGCTGCTTAAAAGGGGAATGTCTTATACCACACTTTGAAATGGGTAACAAGTAATGCCCTGAAGTTTCTCCAATCATCCTCTGGTCTAGCCCTTTCCTAATGCTGTGGAGACATATAGATAAAGAGATGTTTGTGTGCAGAATTGACAGTGTTTTCTATTATATGGAACTTCTCCTAAGTTATATGTGCTCTTGGTGAAACGAATTTCTGGAGGACTGTTGTCTGCTATACTAACCCACAAAGTATTAGAAAGAGGATACTGCAGGGAAAATCATCATTATTTATTTTGTCTGCTTTTGGTGGCCCACAAAACCCTTGCACAAAGGAGTTAACTTAATTCTTTTAATCATCTTGGGTATGTGCCAGGTGACTTGCCAAGACCACATGGTCAATAAATGTCCAACCAGGACTTGAATCCAGGGCTTCTGACTTCAAATTCACAATGCTTCATAATACCTCCTTCTACCTAAGCCGTGGATTGTTATCCATAGAATTGTAGGTCTAGTAAATAAATTAATATCCAATTATTTAGGATTTTTTAAACCATTTTTTCAGCATATATTATGTGCCAATTTCAAATATCTTTCCTCCCCAATTCCCTGTTGTCTACCTGTCAGCCCCTTCCACTCCATTCATTTGGCCCTGTCTTTTCAGTGGCCTAACAGTCCTGAAACTTCATTGTATGGGAAAGAGCCTTGCAGTGTTTAATAAACTGCAGATTCTATGCCTTATTGCCCAAGAGATTGTGATCCAGGTGGTCCAGTACCACATCCTGAGAAACCTGGCATGGAGCTCTGCTCCCTTATCTACCCTAGGCCTTTCCTCCATGTAGATTCTTAAGCCAGACATTTGAACACTACCACCACCCAACTCTCTCTGCTCCTGACCTTCAACAACACAGACCTGAGTCCTCTCTCCCTATTCTTCCTACCTCCCATCCTTCTCTTTCTTCATTTCTACTATCATAAAACACCTCCTGAGAAAGATAAGTTCAGAGTCCACCTATTCAAGCAAAACTCTATCTGGTCAGTATCCTAGCTTATTAATTATAGCGCATTTACCTTTGGCTTCAGAGTACCTTCCCCCAGGAGCTGATCCTCTCTTCCCCTGGGCCTTCACCATCTCCACCTTGGGGTAATGATACTTTAGGGCTTCTTTTTTAAAAAGTTATGTTGGAAGGTCCATGGAATATGCAACCTTTATTGGATATTACACCCTACTCAGAGATTCATGAAATTCCCAGCCTTGAC
This sequence comes from Proteles cristata cristata, assembly GCA_017311185.1. Classification (NCBI taxonomy): domain Eukaryota; kingdom Metazoa; phylum Chordata; class Mammalia; order Carnivora; family Hyaenidae; genus Proteles; species Proteles cristata. The sequence goes on from JAESUZ010002577.1 coordinate 617,315, forward strand.
TCTTGCATCATCCTAATCCTGGTTACAAATGTCCCAAACTAGAGATCTGCCATGTAGGAAAATGTATAAGACATTAATTCTTTTAAAGCATCTTAAGTGTCTTAGTTTCCCTCCATGACTGGCATTTTTAGTCATTCAGCTCAGATCACAGGGCCTCTGTGTGTTCTGCCAGACTGTTATTGAAAATGTTGACTAAGTGTCTGATGACCTGAAATTACTGATTCTCCATCTGCAGGTGATGGTTCTTGTAATTGCTGATCTGTGGTTCATCACAGGAGTACATCAACAACTTAATCTTACTGGCTGGAGGGAGTAAGAGTTCAATTACTCTATAGATGACCTTAGGATGACATGACATGGGCTGTGGGCATCTTCGTGACTATTGCATCACAGCCAAGCCCTAGTCTGACATAGTAAATTGGTGATCTGACTAAATTCCTGCCTCTGTATCCCAGCCAGGTACCCACAGGGGCTATTTTGGACCTTACCAATAACTTCGATGACTAAGCTATGAGGTACTGTACTTCTGACTTTGGCTCTAATCTCCAGACTGCAATCTTGTTTTCAAAATCCTCCTAACCAGATAGGACTTCCTAGACCAATCTGTAGCAGGTCTTGCATCTTCATCTTCCTCTTCTCACACCCCTAACATTGGAGATTCTGGCGATCTTTGTGGAGTCATGCTTTAGAGCTAGATTAGCCTCTTTGAATCCTTACCCTACCCAAATTTCTCTTCTTTCCAACTACCTAAAGTCTAAGGATCCTTCTCATCTATTTCTACTGAATTTTGAGAGAAGTCATTCATCTTTCTTCTACATCACCAGAAGATACCATCAAGTTTTGACTAAAGCTCATCATGTAACTGAAGTCTGATCTCTTCTCTCTAGCAATGGTGGGCTGAGGGTTTGACCCAGCCTCATGTTCCCAGAACTAGGATGGAATACATTTGGTTGGCTGATTGTGGCTAAGAAATATGGAGCAAAGGGTAAGTTAATTTATAGCCCAAGTGTGTGGGTGAACTGAAAGGCAGGGTAAGTCTAAATCCTCTAGGGAGGAGGAATAAGTGAAATGCCAGAAAGGCATCTGAAACATACAGTTGGCTAAAACAAATTGAATTGGAACCTGAGGGTGAAAGGGTAGGTTTATAATAGTGAATTCTGAAAGCAGAACAGAAAGTTCCAGGAAACTACAAAGCCCAGAGGGTGTCAGCCTTTTTAAAGAATGCTCATGGCAGAGCATTCTTTGGGAGGCAGAATTCAGGCACACTGACCAGCTGGAAGAATGCTGGATTGCTCTTACTCTCAAAGAAGCATCCAGTCATTCTAGAGCTTTTTGATAACTTGCCCAAAATGACTTATTTCAGCTGAACAAACTATACCACTGGCAAGGGTACTTGAAACAGATCACTAAAGTACCACACTGAGAACTCTAGATTGAGTAAAGAAGTTTAAGGTTTGGTTAAGCTATAAGCTGTAACCAAATCACCTCTGGTACTTTAGCAATGATATACCTACTCATTTTCAATGCGGTTTTCTTGTGAACATGGTAACTAGATGATACCTTCTATTTTTCTCTCCATTTAAGTTGAATACACTTAATACATTTGAACAAATTATCTTCTCTAAGAGTATTGACTCCTTGTCTTTCTTGAAAAATACATTCACAACTAGCAAAGAATTAAAATCCAGGAGCCATTAATCTCAAGAGAGACCATGCATAGATAATTCCCTCTTTCCCCTTACATTTCTCCCAAGGGATTTCAATGTGCAGGGTTAGGAAGTAGCTACTAGTCTGTGTATGGCTTAATTGCTCTTAGTGTGGACAGTGTTTACCTATGCTGTAGCAATAAATTCTTCACAGCTAGGCTACTCATCTTAATTTTATAAGCTAAGAATGCTAACTCAGCGTTTTCTAGCCCAGATAGCCATTAACTCTTTGCAAAGATCTTAGATCATCTATCACTATAACCTCTTGGAGGTATTTTCTAATAGGTGTATCTCCTACCCCCAAAGTCAAAACCCAAGGGAAAAGCCATCAGCAAGTATTATATTCATGTACTTCCTAGTCTTTTAAATTAATTACCCTAAGAAAAACATTAATGGCAAAAACAATAAAATAAACAAAAAGTGGACTTGGGGGAAGAGAAAGACAGGACAAGGAGTGTATTACTTTCCAATTGCTGCTATCACAAATGACCACAAACATAGTGGTTTAAAACAACAGATTTATTGGAGTTCTGGAGATTAGAGTCTGGAATGGATCTTTTGAGCTAAAATCAAACATGACAGAGCAGCATTTCTTCCGGAGACTCAAAGAGAGAATCTGTATCCTTGCCTTATGCAGCTTTTCATGGTCACATACATTCCCTTCCTTTCCTCCAAGCACTTCTGACCAACCTATGTTTCTATCTTCCATCTTAATACATCCTCTCTGCTTTTGATTTCCTGCCACTTCCTTATAAGGATTTTTGTGGTTACATTGGGCCTACTCAGATATTACAGAATAATTTCAAGAGTTCAAGAATTAATTCACCCCTGCAAAGTCTCTTTTACCCATCAGGTAACATATTAACAGGTTCCTGGGATTAGAATGTGGACATCTTGGAAAGGGGCTATTTTTCAGTTTACTAAAGTGAAATTTTACATTGTAAATGGGCTGGGATGACATCATTGAATTTTATAAGACTCACTGTCCTACTTTTTGTTTGATTCTGTTGGAACTCAGAACACCAGGAAAATGGATCTGCCAGAAATCCCTTCTAGACCTTGATGGAGCTCAATGTTCGATTTACACAAAACCACTCTTATTCCATTATAATGTAACACTTTCATGTATTAGAGTCTTTGTGCAGGTGCATTACGTGTGAGTGTGTGTGTGTGTCTTCTTAAATGACCTCTATACCAAATGTGGGGCTCAAACCCACAACCCTGAGATCAAGAGTCACCTGTTCTACCTACTGAGCCAGCCAGATGTAGACCCCTCTTTTTCAACCAGGCACATTACCTTTGTGTAAAATGTCCTTGCTTCCTAAATTGTTCTAAAGAGTTTACAACTTGCAACTTAAGACTTACTCTTTTCTTCAGTGCACTCATCTCCCTTCTTTTCCCCACTAAGAGCAGGTGATATGATCTAAGAGCTCTTTGGCACACCCCCAGATAAGACAGATCTGAAAATACAATTACAGTTATACATGACACCCTGCACTCAGTTGAAGCAGGATCCATCATAATGTCCCCTTTAATGTACAAAAGTCCCCCTTTTCATTACAAAGTGAAATAAAAAAAATATTTTTTTCACTATTCATTCCATTCCACTTTCAGGTGATTTTCAATTCTTTTCTGTCTGTATGAGTTGCTATGAAAACATGTTACTATTGAAAATTAAAAGCAGGGATGCCTGGGTGGCTCAGTTGGTTAAGCATCTGACTTCGGCTCAGGTCATGATCTCATGGTTTGTGGGTTTGAGCCCCACATCGGGCTCTGCTGATAGCTAGCTCAGAGCCTGGAGCCTGTATCAGGTTCTGTATCTCCCTCTCTCTCTGACCCTCCCCTGCTCATGCTGTCTCTCTCTCTCTCTCTCTCTCTCTCTCTCAGAAATAAATAAAAGACATTAAAAACTTCTTTAAAAAGGAAAGAAAATTAAAAGCAGTAAATATATTTTTCAAAAGTCCTATTCAAACTTAGTGGGCATTGAATATTTCAATTTTTTTCCCAAAGTGCATCACAGAAGACTTTAATGATATTAAATATAACGTATGTGTAATATTTAAATGCGAGAGGACTCTTAGTGATATTATTCTGTGTAGACCTAACAATAATAGATCTTATTGTAGACCAAATATCCTTCACTCTACAATCTGTAACTTTAAGGGAAAACCTAAGGAGCTTCAGTTGCAAATGACCCCAGATACAAGTGATTCTTGAAGGATGAACAGTCACCCTTTCAAATTAACTGATGTTCTTTGCCAAAAGGAGCCATGATACGTATGTGCCAGATGAATCCAAATGGTGCCTAATGCCCTACACCACTTGGAATACCATTTGTGAGCCTCTCTCACCCTTGTTATCATTTTTCTCCTCAACCTTGGTTGGTAAAGAAATCAATGGTGTAAAGCCCAGGGATATGGTAGCAGACTCTCTTCTACACACATTTTATGTAAAATTTTAGAATACTAATCCAATAACTTATGTTTGGGTCATGTCCATATGACCCATGGACATCATGACAGTCTTTAAAAGAACCATGTATCCCTTCCCATTTTCTGTTTATTTAGCCCATGTTTTCCAGTGTGCAATGCACACCGGATGTATGCAACATAAGGCTTCATAAATATTGCTCTTACATGCCTGCACATTATTTGGCATTACGTGGCCATAAGAGAACAAGACAGTAGGGTGAGTAGGTTTTGTGGCAAGGAATGAGCCTGAAGATATATAGCAGAATCAGTCTGCAAGATTCCTTAGATTCAGGATTTGGTGCTTTATACTGAAAGTAATTAAGAACCAGAAGGATGTGTAAGCAAGGAATCCCATAGCAAGGCAGTGAATAAATTTGAGGGGGAAAGGAATAGCCATTAAATCTCAATTTTGGACATTAAAATAACCTGTAAACATGTAACATCTACATTTAGGTGTTTTTTTTTGGTTTTTTTTTGTTTTTTTAGAAAATGTGCAGTAACAAAGACTTAAGAGTTATTCTTTGTAATACTAGTCTTCAGCTACATTTCACTGAAATGATTAGGTGGTAGGGGTGGGGGCGGTCAGGTTTATTAACCCATTATCTAATTATTCTAAAATGTCTCCTCCCTGCACAGAACCTTATTAATGTGAGTAATCAGTAGTTTGAATCTATGTAAAAATGTATAACAGCAGAAGCATTGTATGTATATATGGTTCTCTATGCATGTGTGCCTGTATTTGTTTGTGTATTTCTGGGTGTGAAAGATCTACCTGAGGTGGAAGGAAGAAATAGTACTAAGGGTCAGGGTCAAGTTCTTCCATTTTAGTGTTGACTGATGACCCAACTATGTATAAGTATAGTATAAACGCAATTTGATTTTAACTATTTTTATAGAAAAATATTTTTTCCTAGTAGCTTTAAATCTGATTATGTTTTACTTTTCAAAGCCAGTGTCTGATCCCCTAGGGATAATACATTAACTTCTATTTGCATTGAAATCTGTAAGGCCTGTTCCATACACATGCTATACATTACCTATTAGTATGAAGAAGGTAAGCCATTGCAGTATGGATCATAGAAAATGAATGGGCACCAAAATCTGAATATTATTACTAACAATCACAGGAAAGAAAGAAGACCTTAATTAAGTCTATGAACATCTGGCAGAGGGTGGGAATATAGACAGGCTCTCTAGTCCAAGGAAAATATTGATTCATTCAAACACACCCTCCCACCTAGTAAGAAATCTACACCTTTCAGATCTGTAGATTCAGCACATCAAAGTTTGATCAGGAACCTGTGCAGACAGCTATTCTCTCTCACTTATTGCTTGTGGCTCAATTGTAGCTTTTATTAATCTAGAGAACAGCCAGGCTTCTGTTGTATCATCAACAATCATTTTGCTTTTAAAACCTATATTGGTGCATGTGCCAGAGTTAAAATAATAAAGAATCTGACCCCAGTAAAATCTTCCCTCTCCTGGGGGATATGGTCTGTCTTCAGTCAGAAGCAGGATGAGAGGAAGGTACAGGCAATGACAAATGCAGTGTCCAAGTGTCTTATAAAGGAGACCCCAGTAAAGTCCTAGATCACCTTCATCTAAACAGGGAAATAAATGACTAAGCTGGGTTTTATTTTGTTTTGTTTTTTTTCTAGGAGAGCGAGAGAGAGACAGCGTGAGCAGGGGAGGGTCAGAGAGAGGGAGTCACAGACTGAAACAGGCTCCAGGCTCTGAGCTGGCAGTCAGCACAGAGCCTGACGCGGGGCTCGAACCCACGAACCGCGAGATCATGACCTAAGCGAAAGTCGGACGCTTAACCAACTAAGCCACCCAGGCGCCCCTAAGCTGTTTTTAATAATGGTCATTCTTGTGCTACTGGGAGAGGATAAAAATGGGGCATGTTTTCACTTTTATACATTTCATTTTGCATCTAGTCCCAATCACTGATAGTTAGAATGTGACATAACCCACTTTGCTGGAAGATACGGAGGACAATATGCCTCTTTCTCTACTTAGGATTTGCCATTGAGACTTCCACTTTTTTTTCCCGTTACCCCAATTGCCCAGTGAGGAGCAAAAACACCTTGTATCAATGTGGGTTTCTCCAGCTGGATAAAAATAGCTCTGTTGGATGAAGAAATTAGAATCTCATGACAATCATGTAGAGTTATTATTATTATTATTATTTAAATCCAAGCTACTTAACCTACCGTGTAATATTAGCTTAAGGAGTAGAATTTAGGGGCGCCTGGGTGGCTTAGTCGGTTAAGCGTCCGACTTTCGCTTGGGTCATGATCTCACGGTTCGTGGGTTCGAGCCCCGCGTCGGGCTCTGTGCTGACTGCCAGCTCAGAGCCTGGAGCCTGTTTCAGCCTGTGACTCCCTCTCTCTGACCCTCCCCTGCTCACGCTGTCTCTCTCTCTCTCCTAAAAATAAATAAAAACATTAAAAAAAAAAAAAAAGGAGTAGAATTTAGTGTTTCATCACTTACATACAACACCCGGTGCTCATCCCAAACAAGTGCCCTCCTGATGCCCATCCTCCTCTGGCCCATCCCCCTTCCCAACACCTCTCCAGCAATCCTGTTTTTTTCTCTGCATTTACGAGTTTCTCATGGTTGACCACCCTCTTTCTTTTTATCTTATTTTTCCTTCCCTCCTCCTGTGTTCCTCTGTTTTCTTTCTTTTTGAGGGTAACATGATCAGGGTACAACAGGATGAAATTAACTCTATGTCTTCGCTGAACTCGTTTAATTCCAGGAGTAGCATTAAAGGGACACAAAACTTTGATGTAAGAAAACAATAATTCCAAGATTAAGTCTTGTCCAGCTTGTCCAGTTCCTCCTGTTCATTTATAAATTTCCTGGTTGCGTGGCTGCCTGGGACCACCCATGCTTTGACTTCATGATCATGCGGTGACTGATGGTAGTTTAACATTTTAACTGATTCCATTAATTTTTACTGCCACTTTTTGATGTAAACACCAAAAAAGAAACCTGTCAGCCTGCTACAGACATCTGAAGACCCACAACACAAAGGCAGTGTAGGTTCAGTTGCAAGAGCAGCTCAAAAATATTGAATGGAGAAATGTGGCCTGCATCCAAGGGGCAGGCACCAAGAGGAGAGGAGATCCTAGTCTCTTTCTTCAAGGAAGTCCATGTTCTCACAATTAACTGAGAAAGAGCTTCCAAAGAAAAAGAAGGAAGGAAGACTTCTGCTTTAAGATATTTCATTTTTTTCCTCTGTCCACTCCCCTTAGGTAACCTTCAAGTAATTGACTACTTTCAGATTTTTGTTTTCCTAAACAAATGGGATCTTTGTGTATAACTCCAAGTTCCATCAAGGGGCTTCTTCTAGAGTTCCCATTAAGGTAACCAGGCTCAGCTTTGAGTTGGGTTTCTGAGACAGGTCAAAAAGCTGTGGCTCTTCTAGAAGTTGTTAGAACAATTACTGACATCTTTTATTACACGTGCCTAGGAGTCTAGAGCACAGTGTAGATACTTTCCACTTCTGACTGCTTGGGGTTTAACAGGCACCATGGTTCTCAATCAAGGTGAAGCCCTGCTCTGAAAGGAGGTGGCGTCAGAGAACCCACATCACCACTCACCTGTATCAGGTTATAGCTCAAGCGGAATAAGATGATACACCAGATTCCCTGAAATAATAATGAAAAAGAGCTAGCTTGCTTCTGTTCCCAGTCATGCCTGACTTGTGTACAAAGAAAGGAATTAGTCTCCCTATTTGTCTCTTTCTCCATTTTCCTGAAAGAGGAAAACTTTTTCAGTGGAAACCTTCATGTTAGAAATAACTGTGAAAATGATCCTATGACATGCTCTAAGGATCCTGGGCACTAGGTAGACCATGTCTGCTTTCAGTGCTTTTTTGTTCTGTTTTGTATTTCTGTTTAACTTTTCTCATCCTTGCATGTGGTTATCTTTGTAAGTTTCCAGTGGTCCTCTGGAAAGCAAAGAGCAGCAAAATGACAAGTTTAAAGGACAAAATGTTAGCAGAAAACCTAGTCTATTTTTCATCTACGTCCCTATTGAAATATTACAGTAATTCCTGTAATGAGTCAAAGGAGTTAGTTGGTGTCCACAGAATTTCTAGTGCATCGGATTAGAGACACTAAATCATAAAGTAATTTTCTTTCAGTAATGGTAACTACATAACTTTGACAAGAAGGAGATTTCTGATGGAGGAAGACAGCAGGAGGTGAAACTTTTATCTACTTCAGGTGGCTAACACCACAAGGATGTTTGCCTGATCTCAGAGAAGAGAGATGCTATTATTGTTTGAGACTTGAAATGACACTTCAGATTTAAATCTTCAAAATTAACGGGCAAGCTACTTATTACTCAGGAGGCAAACAGTAAAAGAGAAGGCAAGTAGGTATAGAGATTTTAGTTGCTTGGTTTATCATCTATAGTGAATTATCTATTCAATTGAATGGTGAACCTTTAAAAAATTTTTTTAAACAAGTTAATCAAATTCAAATGCCACTCTGTGACAAATTTTAAAACTATAATGGAGACGTAAGTTTAGTTGTAGAAATGCCACTTCTGAGTAAAAAAAGCTGGCTAAAAAGTATAATTTTGCTGAAATTTGAGCATGCTCTTAGCTTATCTGAAAACAGGTCCACTTGAAAGTGGTATATCCTGAAGTATTCCAGGTCCATGGATGCTACAGTTACATGATTATATTTTATATAAAACGTGAGCATTCATAAGAGTACCATGAGGCTATAGATCAGGAATTGGCAAACCACAGTGCGTGGGCCAAGTCTAGTCTGCCACTTGTTTTTGGAAATAAAGTTTTGTTGGAAAATGCTGCACTCACTTGTTTAGATGTTCTCTGTAGCTGCGTTTGCACTGCAATGGCAGAGTTGAGTGGTCTTAGCAGAGAATATGGCCCGCATGACCTACAAGATTCATCATCATCATTTTACAGAAAAAGTTTGCCCAGTCTGTGGAGAGTGCTGACATTCTAGAACAATGTGTAATTACTATTTCTATTTTCCCTGGGTGGGGAGGATGGCAAAGAAACCATCATGTCTGTGTGTGTATGTGTGAGGCAGACAGATGCATTGATTACCACTCCCCACTAAGAAGTAAGTTGGCATCGCTGACAAAATTAGTCCTTTGTCACAGATTTTATTTCTTCCTGCAGTCAGTATTTCATGTGTTCATGCTGTTGCACAGAGGGAGTTCACAACTTAATATAATTAATTGCCTGTAGAGTAATCAGCAGTCATTTAAAATTAATGACTTGAATTGCATATTTATCCTGAACTAGGATCATAGTGTATTTATGCCAGTGGTATGTTTTTATTGTGTATAATAAACAAGCAGAGCATCCTGGGAGACCTTAGATCATAGTGAATAATTGAACTGTGGTTCAAAACAGAGTTCACATATTCTGAAAGTCGGGACTTCCATTTAGCGATCTTCAGGCACAGCATGGCACTCAAGGCCAGCAAAATTAGGTAAGTGTTGATTGTGCCTTAAACTTTTAGATCTACCCAGAACAATTTCACTCTCACCACTATCTTATCCTGGGGAATATTATTGAAACTGCCAAGTTTTATTACATATATAATTAAGCAATTACTGATTTCACCTGCTCTGTTGCAAGCCTGAGAATAGCTATTGAAACAAGAATATGAAGCTGTCATTCAAGCTAAATCAATAGTAAAGAGAGAGAGAGAGAGATTAGAGGTGATTTGGGGATGCCAATAGCAATGGATCACTCAGCAATCATTGAACTTGTTTTGTTTTTAATGTACATGAAAGTGTTTGTGATTATCTCATGTAGACTTCACTTTAACTCTGCGAGGGAAGATTAGGCAAAGCTCAGCATGGCCAGTGTCCATTCATGGGACAACTTTACTCATCAGACTCCACACCATCAACCCAGAGCCTGACGCAGGGCTGAAACAAACCGTGAGATCATGACCTGGACCAAAATCAAGAGTTGGACACTTTAACTGAGTCACCCGGGCTTCTCAAAGAACTCCTAATTTAAAATTTGATTTTCTGTAATATCCTGGCCAACCTGCCAAAGAAAATCCACTCACGAGGAGTCACGTTAGGTACCATAGTTCCATGGAACTTACTTCACAATTATAAGTCCCTTTTCCTGGTTCATCCCTTAGTTTTCTATTGCTGCTATCACAAATGGCCATACACTTGATGGTTTAAAACAAATCAAACTTTATAGTTCTAGAAATCAGAAGTCTTAAAATCAGCCTTATTTGGCTAAAACACTCCATCAGGCAGCACTGAGTTCCTTCTGGAGGTCCTACGGGAGAACAATTTCTTCACCTTTTCCAGCTTCTAAGACTGCATTCCTTGGCTCATGGTACCCTTCACTCTTCACAGTCAAGGTTTTCTCATACTATATCCTTCTGATATGGAGTCTTCTCTTTCCTTCTTCTTGTGATTCCATTAGGCTTATCTGAATGATCCATGATAACCCCCCTCTCTTAGAGTAATTTAATTAGTAACCTTAATTCCATCTGCATCTTTAATTTCTCCTTGGTTGTGTGTGGAGGCATATTAACAGGTCCTAGGGATTAGGATGTGGACATCTTTGGGAGGGCATTAATGTGCCTAAAACAGCCATTTTGTCAGGTACTGTACTAAAGGTTTTACAAGACTGGTTAATGCTCCCAAATGTACTATGAGGGAAGTATTATTAAGCCATGTTACAGATAAGGAAATGAAAAGCCCTGCATTTCTTTATGCTTTCACTGCTTTCATGCCGATGAGATCTGGCCATTGGCAGAACACCCTTTCTACCACCCGCCATTGAGTTCTGTTTTCTTGTGTGAGATCCTGATACTTCTCTCGGATGCCCCTGTTTCTGTCCTTCTCCTTAAAAAGCACTGACCCCAGGGGTTTGTCCAGGTCACTGTGAGATGCATGTATCTGTGTAGATACTCAAACACGTTGCCTGAGTTACACTTTCCTCACTTTGCTCTGCAGCAGCAATGCTGGGGAAATTAAATACTCAGGCCAACGCCCACCTTCAACGAGAAGCATTAGCATCCCTTGCACAGAAATCCCTGTGAACACAGAAGTAGCTTTGGATCTATAAACGGACTGATGGTTTTGAGTACACACAGAGCTACCCTGAAAAGGCTCCTATTTCATTCACTTCTTAATGTCAGCATGATATTGAAAGATTTCTTCTATGGGAGTGAAATTACTCTGCTCCTATAGACTGAATTCTGTGGTAAATGTCATTGGTATGTATTTCAATGTGTTTGACTCATTTATGGAGGTGTTGAAACACTGGGTTTCATGAATCAGATGTTACTGTGTTAATAAAATCTGTGGCTGTAAAGTTCTAGGTCTGGAAATTTAAAAACACAGAAACAAGATCTAAATCAGTTTTACCGAGTGACATCTTACAAGCAGTCCAAATTCTGTTTAATAAACGCCTGCATGTTTTTATGGGTAAAGTAATGCTAAGTTCTATTCTTACACCTACAAGGTGATTCGGCAAATGAAACTAAGTTTACAAAGTTCAGAGGTAACCAGGCAGAATTTAAACTTCCCTTCTCCCACCTGACTCATTACAATTTCTGTCCTAATTCCTTTATCAAATGCTTCCTTTCCCATGGTTCAGATATGATGCTAAAAGCTTTGAGGATAAACTTTGTTTTAGTTCATATTTCCTGTTACCCTTGAGGTTGAGGGCTGTCGTAAGGTAAAGGGAAAAAAGGGATCAGCTCACAATTTTCTAACGGACTTCAGGATGGGTTTAATCTGGGTTCCAATCAAGTGAACTGAGTAGAATGATATTAAAATACTTTTGTTTCCATTTCTTTCTTAGGAGAAAAGAAAGAAAGAATGTCTCTGCGCATTGGAAAATATACAAGTCCTCTTGGGATAACAAACATAATTCATTCTTACTCAGGCAACCGGTGAGATCACTTCCCAGTTACTGAGCTTATAGGTTATTAAAACCACTGGGGTTTTGTTAAAAATAGCCGTCTAATAAATCTGCCCCTTCTTTTAACCAGGATAATAGTGATAGCTTTCTTATGGATTATTTCCTTCCTTTTAGAGTACCTTTTTAAAAAATAAAATCCCCAATAATGCATATGTCATGTACAGTTGGGTGAAATTGAAAAACCCTGCCGTATCAATTTCTGTGGATTGGCAAATGAATGTGCCAACCAATTCAAGTGTAATGACTGGGCTAAGTCAAGACAGTGCAGTGTTTTCTTGGAGCAGGTTTAAACTTTTCTAAAATGCTAAACAGTCTCAGGACTTAAATGGAAATCCACCAAGAAGAAGGTGTTAGGATGTTGCCACATGGATACCAACATCGACATGGCTGTTAGAATCTGTCAATTCCAAGCCATAAAATTCACTTTTTGAAATAAGCATCAATTCTAAATGTAGACAGTTCCATTAGAAATTTACAGTACAGTGATGTATACTGGAATGTTTACGTATGTTTTTGTGACACCAAATTCTCTTTTGGAGAGAGACAACTTCCCTCTAACAGCCTTTTCCCAATGATAAGATTTTGAAATAATTTTGGCATAGGTTGGGAATATTATTAGTAAACACTCAAAGATATGTGATTACTGTACACATTGTCTCTGTGACAAAGACTGGTAGATGTTTATCAATCCTATTTTATTTTATTTTTTTATTTTATTTTATTTTATTTTTTTTGTTTATCAACAATAGAAATTTATTTCTCACAGTTCTGAAGACTAGAAGTCCAAGACCAAGGTACTAGACTGGGGATTTTGTTTTGCTTTGTTTTTTGTTTGCTGTTTGTCTGTTTCTTTTAGCATGAGGACCTTTTGCTGACAGTTTTCTTCAATCCTATTTTATTTTTATGGAAACCTTAGAAGATTACATTTTCCAGCTTCTCTTATGGTAACTTTGAAAGTAGGGAAGAGGAACCTACACCATGTCCAGATCTAGCCATACATGATTTTCCTCACTGTATTTGCAATCAACCGGGTGGCTGGTTGATTGCAGGGGACCAATAAAAGACTCCAAGCAGATTCTAGAAGACAGTGGTACCACTAGAGAAAAAAAGCCAAAAACTCTTAGATCATTGGTGTAAGCTCAGCTAGCTAAATGCTGACTGGACTTTCCGTTGAGTTATTCTGTGTTGTCATTACAGCAGCTAGTACTAATGACTGACTGGTATCTCTTCTTATCCAGGAATCTCTTATATTTGTGTGGAACTAAAAGCATGTTATTTGGAATTTTATATGCATGAAGAAATTGGAGCACAGACTATTTCAGTGAAACAATCAGATAAGACATAACACGATTTAGATTGTCTAAGTAGAATCAGAGGTAACCCAGAAAGAATATGACCTGGTTTGTCCTGAGAATTACAGTTCTCCCAAGATGCAAATGAATAATTGTTTCATGCATCTTCCAAGTAAAGGACTTTCTGTGTTTCCTCCCTCTTCATTCTTTACTTTTAAAAGATAACTGTGGAGTTTCATAATACGAAGATAGTTTTAGAAACACTTTTTTGAACAATAGGGCCTATTGTTGAAACCAGCAAATATTGTTTAGCTCACAAGCGCCCCAGTTCTGGATACCTTAACTCCTCACAGGCTCCCGTTTAATTCTTTGCATGCTTATGTGAAAAAGCAAATGTTTGCAAAATCTCTGTATGAAAGGGACTTTTTGAATCAAGTAAGTAATTAACAGTGTGTGGCAGGCACAGTGTGGTACCACCTGGATGGCTCCTGAAGGAAACAACTGCTGAAAATAACATGATCAATGAAGTCCCAATGGCTCCTTCAGTGTCTGACTCCGAATGTCACACCCAGTGACCCTCAACTATTGGAGTGACCAGTGATCCTCACTCCTGAGCACCCAGTGAGGCTTTATCTTGTTAACATCGCAGCTGATTCCTCCCTCTGCCCAGTCTTGCCTCCTCCCCTTTCATTTCAAAGGGGTTGATTCCAAATAAACATCATTCACTCCCAATTCCATCTGGGCTGTCTTCTTCTGGAGAAGCCACCTTGTGATTCAGACCATTGAAAAGCTAGAATACACTGGTAAGAATATGCGTATTTAAAATGCAAATCTAAATAGAACACACTTCAGGAGAGGACACAGGGACTAGTCTTATGCTAACGTTTGCTCTGGAATGCAGGCTAGAGATTCTTAATGTCACTTCAAAATTCTGACTGCTTTTTTTTTTTTTCCTACCTTTGCACTTCACAAACTAAGGCGTTGGAATATAATCTCTAGGAAAATCTTTAGGAATATAATCTTTAGGAAAAATGTCTAGCAAAGGACATTTCCCATAGCCCAATGGAGGAAATTAAGTAGTTGATTAATTTCATGCAGCCCACGGCTGTCAAATAACAGTATCTATAGCAATAAATAGTATACCTGCATCTCATCGTTAATTTTCTTATATTAAAAACCTTGGGTTGATAGGTGTTGATTAGAATCATTTTTACTTAGAGCTCCCCTTTACTTTCATATTCCTTCTCCCTATAATGATGATTGTATGTAAAACTAAGATCCATACTTCCTCTCCCTATAATGAGTGTATGTAAATTAAAAAAAGGCAAAAGTAATAAATCATTCAGTATCTGTCTTTATCATGACGTGAACATCCGTCCATGTAATCTTATCTGATGTTTACTCTTGGAATTAGAGTTACGAAAGCCTGGTTTGATTATTTATTAACCTAATAAATCCAGTTTATCTCAGTTTCTATGATATATTTCTGAAGATCATGGCTGGGACCATTCTAATATAAAGCTGAGAATTATAACTGTGTTATCAGAAGACACTATAAAATCTCTCCTTCGTGAAAAGATCTCTAAATTGTCTGTCCTAGAGACTTGCACATACCACCAATAACCTAGTTTTTGGATTTAAATCTTGTTTCATGTATATTATATTTAGCTCTTATGTGTATTGTTTAGTGTACATTATGGTCACTTGCGATTATAAATATTACATGAATTATTTCAATGTGTCCTCAAAACAAACTTATCAAAAGACATCTTTTTCATAATCATCCCATGGAAATTGAGGCCCAGAGAGACCCCAATATTGTATCCAAAAGCAAAGTTAGTACAGTTAAAACCAGGATTTGTACCAAGCAGCCTCTTATTCACTAGGTTGTACAGTTAATTTTAAGGTTCTGATTTCCAGGAGTACTCTAGCAAAGAATGAATACCAATCAAAAAGACAACTCACTCAATTATTAAGTGTACTTAAGTGCTTATTATGTATTTATGTGCCAAAGAAATGGATACACCGGTTGGAATGAATTCTCTCAACTTCTCTAGCATTGCCCTGGGAGACTGGGTCACAGCAAAATAGGATATAATTGTGTAGTTAAGGGGAAAGAGGGATGGGTCTGAAAGAGGAATTGGTGTTTTTGAAAGGGCAGTTTGGATGGGAAGCCACACTAGTGGTTTCCTTGGGGACAGGGGAGAGAATCATGAAGACAATGAGTGTCTTGTGATGTGGAGGAGGAATCTGGTGCATAGAAAGAGAAAGAAGCATGGTGCCAAGAAACGATTTTTTCCTCTGGCCGGGCTTTTCCAACACTGTTTTAATTTCTCTCCATAGCACTGAAGCACATTGACAGTGTGCTAATCCACTTTGAATTTTCAAATGGTTTCAAATATGTTTGCAACTCTAAAACCATAGAAAACTGTTTATCTACAAACATAAAAAATAAGGTCACTTTGCCTACAAGATGGTAGAACTGAGGCATGGAATGGTCAATGCTTAAGTAACTAGAGGTTATCTATTTAAAGGGATTCAGTGTCTAATCAGAATTCAAAATGCAAGTTTTACATATTTTTGCGTGTGTTCAATATATATATATGTATATATATATGCATATATATATATATTGAATGAGCCATTTCTGTAATTCTTTGAGTTCCAGCACTAGATGAATCACACATTTTACTAAGTGTTTTAATTTTTCTACATACTGAATCCTTGATAAAAAATTGAAAGTATGGTTTTTCCCTTCTGTCATCAAAGAAAAGCAAATTTACGGGCTCTTCTAAAATGGGCTTTCACATCTCAGATCATCAGTTATCTACCCTACTCAGTTCCAGTTCTGTTTTCCTCAAAACATTACGATCGGGCAGGTCCTGTAATAACTAGCTTTGTGAAGGGCAGAACTTTTTGCCTGGGACGATTACAATGTTTATGTAAATTACTTGGAAGTTTGGCAGATCACTTTCTAGAAGACAGGAACTCTTCCTGTTGTTATTTTGCCAAGATCTGCCCGACTCTCTGATCTTTGTATTATAGAAACTAAAATGCCTTTGCTGAATCCTGACTTGTCATGAGCTTGACAGCGCTAAATCACTTCTCAAAAGCGGCAAATGTTTCAGCCTGTCTTCTTTAAAAAAAAAAAATCTGTTCTAATTTCTTAACCGCTGAAAAAGAGCAGAGCTCACATCAAGAGTGACTCATGAGAACAAAAGCAACACTTGTCTCTCTCCTCTTGTCCCTTTAAAAATTGGTCATGTACTCAGTTGCTTTCTGACTCCTTCAGAGTATCACAAAATTCTTGAGCAAGAGAAGAGGGAGTGTTGGGTTCTGTTCTTGATGATAATTCTGTCAACCACTCCAAGGATGGGGAGAAAGGGTCCATAATCGTAAATTATGTTGACATTGTGGTGTATACACTGGTCATCACTTGCGATTTATTTTTTGTATTACTAATTAGCTCTAAAATTAGCAACTCTTAGGGGAAACAAAAAGCCCATCATTTGGTTTAGACTACCAGCTACTGTTCTAAGTTTAGGCCTCTGGAAATGCAAATTTCGGTGGCAAATAGTTAAACCAACTTTTCCCCCTCCTCTTCTTCAGCTATTCTGTTTGGAAGTACTGACACCTGTTCAAATGGACAGCTGCTTTTGTACTCCCAATCATGGAAGTGGTATGATGGTTCTAGAATAAAATTATGTGTATGCCTCCCACAATTCTGGGATCAGTGGATGGTAATCCTGATAGGTAACCAAAGCTATTTAAAGGGTCTGATCCTCTTTTGCAAATAGGAATTGGTGTTTTATGTGACCTTTGATCAGAAAGCTGGGTATGGCTCATAAATGTGCTCTTTCCATTATTATATCAGATTGGCCACACTTGTATTCTGATATATCATGAACATAATTCCAATATTCAAAATTTAACCAATACGTATTGAGTTTGTACTGTGTGCTGTTTACTAGACTAGACACTATTGGCAAATACATAGGTAAGTTAGACATGTTCTCAACTTGAAAATCTCAATGGATGACTCTTCCAGCTCTACTGGATCCATCGAAGGAATTATAAGCAAGGAAAGGGCTTAGTCTTTGGTGTAGAGGGATGCATTTATTACGTCTAAAAGCATTTTTGGTTGCCATGATTGGAGGAGGGGACTGGTACAGCTGTCATCAAGGGGTCAGAGGTCAGGGATGCTGAGATCCTATAATACACAAGACCACTCCCCATATCAAAGAATTATCTGACCCAACATGTGTGTAGTGGTGCCGTTGAGATAATCTGGCATGAAAGAACTTCGTAAACAAGGGGTGGGGGGTAGAAAAGAATATTTGGCATTTCTCTAAATCAGGTTGTTCTTCTAAAAGAATAAAATCTTCTCTTGATCTTGGAAGACAAAAGGAAGGACAAGTTGGCTGGGGTAGCCCTGAGTAAACTTGAGAGGTCTTTGTCTGTAGACCAATTATAAAGGGTCTTCGCCTCTTGCTTTTAGGGCCCACAGCAGTTGCAGATGAAACACACTCCGCTACC
The DNA here is from genome assembly GCA_017311185.1 of Proteles cristata cristata. Taxonomy (NCBI): domain Eukaryota; kingdom Metazoa; phylum Chordata; class Mammalia; order Carnivora; family Hyaenidae; genus Proteles; species Proteles cristata. Next base: position 635,277 of record JAESUZ010002577.1, read on the forward strand.
GGTCCCTAAGATAACAATAGCCACAACAGCAACACCAGCAACAAGCCATATGCGGCACTTAGGAACTGACCACTGTTCTAAACACTCCTCATGTTAAATTTGTAACTACACTCTTGAAGTGGATACTATTAATCTGCATGTTTTAGACATGAGAAAACTGAGGACCAGAGTAGTTCATTAGTGGCCCTGTGCTCAGTCCGTTGTATGTGATAGTGATGAGACCCTAAGTGGTGTGGATTCAGAGACTTTGTTCTTAACCACAAGCAACCAAACTGCCTCTTCCTATGTGAGCAGCCAATATCTTATTCCATTTCCTGCTATGCTCCAGGTATGTGGTCTTGGACAAGTTATTTTCTCTGTGCTTCACTTTTATCATCTGGAAGGTGGATCTACTGTTTGATTTGGGATGTGGTAGGTTTAAGTGAGTTAGTGTGTAGAAGACATTTGGAAGCAAAGAGTTCTCAATAAATTTTACCCATAAGGAAGGCAGTGATTCTTCCCGGGGCCATCTGCACTTAAGGATTGGCTGGTGCCACGTGGAGAGCATGCACAGAGTTGGTCTGCATCTTTCCATTGCCTGTAATTAGCTATGGAGCTTGGACTAAGTAAAGAAGCTCTCTGTGCATTTGTTTTTCTCTCTCTCTGTCTTTTTAAATATTGCTAAATGGGAACAGTCCTTTGGGAAAAATGTGAAATTTTCTATGGAAATACGTATTTCAGCATCTAAAATAAAGAGAAATAAATCAACAGAAATGAAATTTCAAACAGTGAGAGCCTTCGGGGAATCAGAATTTCATATCAGCTTTCCTACTGTCATCTGATCCATGCTGTTCAAGGGTATTTCATCCTTTTGTAAAATCATCTGTGTTATGAGAAGATTGCCTTCTGTGTTTAAGTAGCCAGCATAGGTCACTAGGAAGTTTTTCATGCTCATGAAAACACACATGGTAGATCCAGTGTGTATATACATATGTGTGTGTACACATGCCTGCACACACACATATGAACAGGCATATCTACATAAAAAACCTCAGAAGAAGACAAAGACTTGCCCCTTGTTTACATGAACCTATGGGTATAAACTTTCTTAACAGGTGATCTAGAAGACGTAACATAAGAAGTTGTGGGCTGTGAAAAGCTGAGGCTGAGGGATGATGTGAGGGCACATTAGGAACCAAAGATGTAGTTGGTATGATTGGAAACCAGGAACATAAACATGATCCTTCAGCTTTTATTGACAAGATGTGGTCCATAACCTGGCATTTGTTTTATCTTAGATAACTGATATTTGTCTATAGTTTATTCCTCTTACTTACTACATGGATTTTGCACTCTAAAGATTTTAAATAAAACTGTATTTCTCTGAACATATGTTTTGAAGTAAGGTCCTTTTTAGGAAAACAAACTGTCATTGACTAGGATGGAAATGTATCATTTGGAATCCACATGGCACACAAACACTAGATACCTGCGAGGTCAATGACTAATAACATCAGCTATTTTATGAATCAGTATTTTGGTGGTAAGAAGTGAAAGATCATACAGGGTCATAGCCTTCTTGGGTCATTAAGTACTCTTGTGATGTATTGACTGTTTCTAAAGAAATGGTGTTTTTACTCAGATACAGGAGACCTGTTACTATGAAAGTTGGGGTGCGGGATCAGTTGTACATCCTATATTGATTAATATTGATATATTCTGGCTTTGATTAAAGGCTGGAATTTCTAAGTTTGATTTTTTAAAAAATCCTTTCTTCTGCTTTTATAGAAACAGAAATCTGATTAGTTCTATTCCAGTGCCAAGGATTAGGGTAAATCCTTGAATCAGCTTTATAGTATATTTTGTGAATGTTAGGGCAAAGTAGCCATATTATTCTGCAGCTTCTAACTAAATGGTTATGTAAATGAATGGATCAGTTACAATGCAAAAGAAGCCACCGAAAATAGAAGTGCTGGTTTTCTTTGTTTTGCTATGCAATCCTCTGCTGCTACTTTTGAACCTGATCAAGAGCCCTAAAAGACATCAGATCCTTACAGGACACCTTCTTATGTCATATCATCCTTATGAGATAGGTTCTTGCTTCTCCTAAAACTCTGATTATGATTGATTCCCTGTCTTCCTCTAAGAGTCCATCAGGATGAATGGCATCGATCCCAATCACCAGTAGATATGTAGGTCCCTCAGATATCCATCACGAACTAGATGTGTATATGCCTCAATCTTCCTTGATTCCATTACCCTTCATTCTGACCTCCAGGAACTTCTGCTGCCTTCAGTGAAACTCCTGCATGTTCATCTTTTTGCTTCTGTACATTTCTCTCATGTTTCTGTTTTTAACGCAAGCTTTAACCTAAGTTTTCCCAGAGTCACCTCGAATGTTTGTTAAAGCACAGGTTGAGGGGCCCTACTCCTACGCCCATCTCTGATCCATTAGGTCTATGGTAGGGACGCAGAATTTGCATCCCCATCAAGTTTCCACTTGGATGTTTATGCTTCTGATTTAGAGGCCACACTTTGAGAACCAGTCCTCAAATGGAAACTCGGGGACCCGTGAGGACACGGTTTCCCTTCCATTCCTTTCTAGTGGTGGCTGTTGTCCCATTCACTCATCACATACAATTATAATTTAAGATGGTTTGGGTGTTTGCTTTGCTGCTGACAGCTATTTCCTTGGCATTCCTCCTCACTCCTTCCTGAAATACCCAACAAAGCCATCAGACACCTTTTTCCGGTAGTTTCTACCGACCTTCCAGTCACTCCACCTTCCTCATGAAAATTTTTCAGTATCTGGCCAACCACTGTTCTCGCTTTTATTATTCTTGCCAACATACTTGGTGTCTTCACCATCTACATAGGAGATTTATGACGCTATCACCATTTCTCTGTTGCCCCACCACCTTACTTTCCTCATTTAGCTTAGCTTCCAGACCCCAAAACTCCAACTTTCTCTTCGAGCAAAACCTTCCTATATTTTCCCCGCAAACTCTAACTCTGCAATTTAAAAAAAATTAATATTTATTTTTGAGAAGAGAGATACACAGAGGATGAGTGGGGGAGGGACAGAGAGAGAAGGAGACACAGAATCCCAAGCAGGCTTGAGCCTCTGAGCTGTCAGCACAGAGCCTGATGTGGGGCTCAAACTCACGAACCATTAAATCATGACCTGAGTTGAAGTTGGTGCTCAACCAAATGAACCATCCAGGTACCCCTAACCCTGCAAATTTAAACCCAAGTTGGCCTATTCTGGGACTGTACCCAAGAAGCCTTACACAACTGGAAAAAAAAAAAAACCCAAAACAAAACTGCCAGCTGCCACTTTAGATGTATGCTAAGGGGCCCCTGGGTGGCTCAGCAGGTTAAATGCCTGACCCTTAATTTCAGCTCAGGTCATGATCTCACTATTCATGAGATAGAGCCCTGCATTGGTCTCTGCACTGAAACTGTGGAGCCTGCTTGGGATTCTCTCTCTTATTCTCTCTCTCTCTCTCTCTCTCTGCCCCTTCCCTGCTCTCCCCACCCCCCAACACACACACTTTCTCTCTGTCTCTCTCAAAAATAAATAAACATTTAAAAATGTACGATAAAAAATTCAAATGAGCTTTCTGCATGATTATAGCGCAGTTCTCTCGTTTGGTGATCAGTAACAGGATAGGAGTTGAGAAAGATGTTCAGAATCTCCAGCAAGAGTAAGAATAAAGCACTAGTTGCAAGTTTGGATTTGAGGGTCACACCTATTTGAATCTGTGCCTGTCTCTGATTTTTACCAGTTGAGTGTCCTGGAGAAAGCTATTTAGTCTTTTTGCAGCTTTGTTGCCTCATCTAGAAAGTGGGGAAAATGACAGCACAAACCATAATCTTAAGGTTTTTTTGGTGAAGAGTAATGGTACAAAGCATATCAAGTATTTAGCATAGTGCCCGGTGACCAGAAAGCACTTGGTAAATATTAGTTATTGTCAATAATGTTACCGAATTTATAACCCATCACTTAATTTTGACAAAGGCAGACACACCTTTAGAACATAAAGTTAAAGTGTCCATGAACAAGATTTTTCTCTGTTTCTAGTTTTTCCAGTACTGGTTCTCTAAATGGTTTCTGAGTGAACTAATCTGAAGGATTTAGTTCCTCAGGCTTTCTGTGCACCCAAAGTAAACCTTGACTATCCTGAACTATCAAATTATATAATCTATCAGCACATATATGAATGTTTTTCCTGGAATAATTAAATGTTTTCCAAGCCCAGCCATGCCCTGTCTTCTACCTTCCAACAAACAGAGTGAAATGAAAACAATTTAGAGGAAGCAGTAATGTACTAGTAAATACGTCTTCCATTATGAGGCAGTGATGCTGGGTTCCTTAACAACCATTAAGTGACCCAATCATGAAGTGGAGTCAATCATTATGGAGAGAGCTGACAACAGGTACAAAGTATTGTTTCCAGAATTCAGTTCATCATGACAAAATCAGATTATTTTTAGGTCCGTTATTAATTTTAAGAAAATGGGAAAAAGGAAGGATTTAGGGGTATTTCAGAGTGGACAAAGATCTGGTAAGATATATTTTTTTAATTTATTGAGGACAGAAAAGCAAATCCAAAGGACAAACCACGCGCAAAATTACAAAGGGTCACCATTAGCGATGGCAAGAGAAAGATGAGGAAAGTAACGATTAGTAAGTTCCTAGCCATTATTACTAATGGCTGTTCTCTCATCTGTCCCCAATGCTACGAAACTATAAATATCTAATTATACTAAGTTTAATGTCTTGATAAAAAGCCCCTGTTTATTCCATAGTACTTTCAGAGAGTTGGTATTTTATTTAAGCAAAGGTTATTATGAAATTGAGATGAGTATGGATAGTTTTGTTAGGCTACAGATTTTTCTCCTCAGCAACACACCCTTGAAAAAAAAATCACGAGCTGACAGCTTTCGTGTGGTTTAGAACATCGCCATGTTATAATTTATAGATATAATGTGAAATTCCTACAATGTACAAATGCCTCCTCTGGTCTCAAAACAAAGGGAAAAATAGCACACCCAAGAAGAAATGGATGGGCTGCGAAGAGAAAAGTCAGTGAATAAACTCCTGTATTCAGAATAAACCATTTTTAAAGCTATTGTAGGATAAGACTAACGGTTACTAAGAAATAAAAGGGAATTTGTGAAAGCAATTTTCATAATAGTAAAATCGTTGTTATATATATATATAAGCAGATTTCTTATTTTGTCATAAATGTCTTTTATATTTTTTAATGTAACCTAAGTACATTAAATGAATACGAAACTAGCGAATGCAGGCCCACTGGTATCTTTTGAAACATAATCATTATTCATACATCATCCGTATTAGCAAATGTCTGTGGGGAATATCAATGCATATGTTAGACCCCAATTCCTGTGTGCCCTTTCTCTGCCCCCTTCCCAAGCCCTTGCTGCCTTGGTAACCTTGAGCTCTGGTATTTGGCTCTTACTGTAATACAGGTGAAAGTTTTAATCCACTCTTGTCCCCCGCCCCCCAGCCCCTTAGCTCTTAATGGCTGAGCCTCAGATAGAAAAGCCAGGTGGGGCGCCTGGGTGGCTTAGTCGGTTAAGCGTCCGACTTTCGCAGGTCATGATCTCGCGGTTCGTGGGTTCGACCGCGTCGGGCTCTGTGCTGACGCCAGCTCAGAGCCGGAGCCTGTTTCAGTCTGTGACTCCCTCTCTCTCTGACCCTCCCCTGCTCACGCTGTCTCTCTCTCTCTCTCCTAAAAATAAATAAAACATTAAAAAAAAAAAAGAAAAAAGAAAAGTAGCCAGGCATGTCTGATTCACTTCAATGCATATTCTTTCCCAACATCTTGAATCTTCAGGTCCTTTCTGCAATTTTTTTTTCATGCTCCCTGAGGCGGAAAAGGTTTTCTGTTGTTGTTGTGAAATGTTACATAGTTTTTATAGGTGTCATCCGTGGGAGGACTTGATTGATACCAATAATCCCATTCTACCTGATCTAGGTCTGTGAATAATTTTGCTGCATCCGAATACACACGCTGCAAGGGCAATGTCTATTACACGGAGAGCTAAGTTGAGTGGGTGAGTAGTAAGTGAGAAGCATAACATTGAGTCAGGCCGATGGAAAACCACATATGTACCGAAACATGTAAGAGTTTGGAATCCTGAGTATTTAAAAGAGAGGTATTAGTGCCCAAGTGAAACTAGGTGAAACAAGCTAACTTTGTGAAGTGTTGAAGACCCTGAGAAATGTCAGTGTTGTAGTAGCAGCTGCTATAACTATGCCTAAGTATGGGTTTCAGTCTTCAGTGCCTTTAACTGTGCCAACAAAAATTCAGCTGTTCAGGAGAGCGTCATGAAAAAATTAGTATGCATGAATGAGAATCTGTTTTTCCTTTCTTTTCCTTCTTTTCTTTCTTTCTTTCTTTCTTTCTTTCTTTCTTTCTTTCTTTCTTTCTTTCTCTTTCTTTCTTTCTTTCTTTCTTTCTTTCTTTCTTTCTTTCTTTCTTTCTTTCTCTTTTCCTTCCTTCCTTCCTTCCTTCCTTCCTTTCTCTTTCTTTCTTTCTTTCTTTCTTTCTTTCTTTCTTTCTTTCTTTCTTTCTTTCTTTCTTTCTTTCTTTTTTTTCCTTCCTTCCTTCCTTCCTTCCTTCCTTCTTCCTTCCTTCCTTCCTTCCTTCCTTCCTTCCTTCCTTCCTTCCTCTTTCTTTCTTTCCTTCTTTCTTCTTCCTCTCTCTCTCTTTCTTTCTATCTTTCTTTTTTCTTGACACAGAGAGACAGAGCATGAACAGAGGACCAGTAGAAAGGAAGACAGAATCTGAAGTAGCCTCCAGGTACTACATGTCAGCAGAGTGCCTGGCATATGGCTCGAACTCACAAACCGTGAGATCATGACCTGAGCCGAAGTCAGACGCTTAACCGACTAAGCCACCCAGGCACCCCTGAGTATCTGTTTTAAATCAATTTTGCAATGTGGAAGAATATATATGATAAAGGAAATGTCAGATATCTGAAAAGACAAAGATTATTTTACACAGCATTCTAGGAAAACAAATGTGGGGGGACAAAAGTAAGCGTAGGTATAATGTGCACCAAGATAAGGTTAAAACGGTAAGACCTGAAAGCTTAAATAATTAAATATTTCTTAAAATCTAAATAAATGCCTATCAAAGTACTGCAACAGGGATGACTTTCTACACCAAAAGGAAGGATGGATCACCTGAAATGGCCAATAAGTGAGAATTTTTTTTCTACAGGGGAATGAGAAATATTCACAAGAAATACAGAGTACATATAACTTAATAAAAGACGTTCAGCGGATAATAAGATGAAGGATGTGAGAGATCTATTCTCTGTAGATTTATTTCTCTGTGAAAAGGAATTTTATAAATGTTAAGCCCTACATAAATGGCATTTAACAAAACATCACATGGCCAACACACACATGAAACGATGCTCAGCATCCCTCCTCATCAGGGAAATACAAATCAAAACCACACTGAGATACCACCTCACACTAGTCAGAGTGGCTAAAATGAGCAAATCAGAGAACTCTAGATGCTGGCGAGGATGTGGAGAAACGGGCACCCTCCTACACTGTTGGTGGGAATGTAAACTGGTACAGCCCCTCTGGAAAACAGTGTGGAGGTTCCTCAGGAAACTAACAATAGAACTCCCCTAGGACCCAGCAATAGCACTGCTAGGAATTTACCCAAGGGATACAGAAATGCTGAGGCATAGGAGCACATGTACCCCAATGTTCATAGCAGCACTCTCCACAATAGCTAAAACATGGAAAGAGCCTAAGTGTCCATCAACAGATGAATGGATCAAGAAGATGTGGTTTATCTATACCATGGAATACTACATGGCAATGAGAAACAATGAAATCTGGCCATGTGTAGCAACATGGATGGACCTTGAGGGTGTTATGCTGAGCGAAATAAGTCAGGCAGAGAAGGACAAATATCATATGTGTGCACGTATAAGAGGATTAGGAGGAACTTAACAGAGGACCAAGGGGGAGAAGAAGGGCGGAAATGGTGGGGGAAAGGGAGAGAGGCAAACCATGAGAGACTCTTGAATGCTGACAAAAACTGAGGACTGATGGATGTGGTGGGGAGGAGGGATGGGCATGGAGGAGGACACTTGTGGGGATGAGCACTGGGTGTTATGTGGAAACTAATTTGACAATAAACTATTTGTAAAAAAAAAAAAATAGTATATAAATGTATCCAATGACATAATAAAAGAAATGTTTGATGTAAAGGAATGAGAAAAAAAACTACTGAGATTAAATAAATCTTGTAGCCTAGGTAGTGGAATATTGTTATTATTATGGTGGTTGTTAAGACTATGTTACATAATAAAATCCGGACTATTATATTAAAAGTGGAGTGTCGGTCTGTAATTAGTATTCAATTACATAAAATTTGCAGATGCAAAAATTAACTGGGGCAAGCAGAAATAATAGAGTTGTTTCCCTTGCATCACAAATATTATTTTAAACCTCTTATATTTGGCTCTTTATATATTTTCCATATTAACTACATAAAATATCCAATATTTTGGAAGAATTTTTTTCTCCCCATCAGCATGCCTGTTATTCAGAAGAATAATACAGCATAATGCTCATACTCAGACATATGTAAGGACTGTTCTCTGCGGTCCTGAGGAACATAGTTAGGATTCTGTGTCTCATATAATAATAGATCTAAGTATGCCCATTTTCCTGAGTCTTTTGTTCCCTCTGACACATTGTTAAGGGTTTCTGGACACTACCATTTAGGATGTCACCTATTTTCCTCCTAGGCTTCCAGGGGCTTCCTCAGCTGTATATTAAAACTAGTGATGGGGTGCCTGGGTGGCTCAGTTGGTTGGGAGTCCAACTTTAGCTCAGGTCGTGATCTCACAGGTTGTGGCTTTGAGCCCTGCATCAAGCTCTGTGCTGTCAGCTCAGAGCCTGGAGCCCGCTTCAGATTCTGTGTCTCCCTCTCTCTCTCTGCTCCTCCCCTGCTCATGCTCTCTCTCCCTCCCTCCCTCCCTCTCTCTCTCTCCCAAAATTAAAATAAACAGTAAAACAAATTAAAAACAAAACAACTAGCGACAGTGGCTTCAGTGGCCAATGCATTCGATCCTGGATTATGGGAGTACATCCTGTACCAAGTCAGTTTAATATTCTGCCTTTCTTCTTCTTTCTTCAGCTAACACTCAAGTTAGCCTCTAGCCCTGTTCTCGCATTTCCAACACTATGCATTAATAGACTCTGCAGCTCAGTCTGTGTAATCCCCTCCTTTCTTAGCAAGACCCACACTTTTTAGTTGGGCCATGCCTGTGGTTGGCCTTAACTATATAGGTCACATTGCCAGGGGAGCAGAAGGGTGGGTAAATCTTGAGGTGAGCAACTACTGACTTTCCAACATGAGCTCCCTGTTTCAGCTTCAGGGAAGCCGATGGCTGCTGTTCCCGAGTAAGAAGCAGGGAGCCACCAGTCCAAGCAGGCTGTGGGATCCAGACTCTGGGGAAGCAATATAACTGAATGCCTAGACAGCCCCTCCCAAATTTCAGGATTCTGGGTTTTTCTCTTCAAGGTGCTAGCTTCGCTGTAAGAGACTTGACTAGACTGGCTAAACTAATTCAAGTTTTCCTTCTCTTAAATAAAGTCCTTGACCCAGTCTTCAGTTCATCTTCTCCTCAGCTGCCGAAAGGAGGGTTTCTTTAAACACTGACATAGAGGTTTTTTGACTTTCATATGAGGCTGTAAATTGGTGATTGGCTAATCTGAGCTTGATATTTTTCTCTTTAACACCTTAATAAGACTTAGCAACATGCAACCAATTTCATTGTCCTTGTAATTATTGATCCTTTCCCAATACCTCTTAAATGATCAAAATGATGTAAAAATCCAGTGTAATGAAAACTCCTTTTATGTGAATATATTTATGAAAGTCTATATTTTCCAAACAGTGAGAAGAGAGGCATTGTTTTACCTTTTTTTTTTTAATGTTTATTGATTTACTTTGAGAGAGCACAAAGTGGAGGAGAAATAGAGAGAGGGGGAGAGAGAGAGTCCCAAGCAGACTCCTCACTATCAGTGCAGAGTCGGAGGCAGGGCTTAAACTCACAAACCGTGAGATCATGACCTGGGCTGAAATTAAGAGTCAAATGCGTAACCGATTGAGCCACCCAGGGTCCTTTTACTTTTTTTTTTTTTCCTTTAAATCTCTGTACTGTCTGACTTAATTGAAAATACCTATATTCTTTTACCTACTTCTGTGGTCAATCTGCTGTGATATGTTTTGGTTAGAAGTATATGATGATAATCATTGTGTGATCATAAAGGGAAGAATAATTTTAACAGCCCTTTGAGATAATTTGAAATATTCTTTGATAACCTACAGTATTGAGCAAGTGTCAGTTTCTTAACAGTTATGTTCAACATAAAATCTGAAACCCTATCAATGAATATTTTGTCTTCTGTTGTGTTAAGATCCATTGGCATATCCTGCCCTTTGAGTGTATCTTTTACTTGTGCATAGTTTTGTATCATTCTGCATTGATCATTTGGAAAATACTGGTTCACAGAGTTATGCCTTTTTTTTTTTTTTTTTAATTTCTAGGAGAGAGAGAGAGACAGCGCAAGCAGGAGAGGGTCAGGGAGAGAGGGAGTCACAGACTGAAACAGGCTCCAGGCTCTGAGCTGGCTGTCAGCACAGAGCCCGACGCGGGGCTCGAACCCACGAACCGCGAGATCATGACCTGAGCGAAAGTCGGACGCCAAACCAACTAAGCCACCCAGGCGCCCCGAGTTATGCCTTCTAAATATTGACACATTTTATTCCATTATGTAAAAACATTGTTAATGTTGCCATGAAAATCCACAAGTGTCTTAAATATTGTTAGACTGCAAAACTCGAAAGTGGCCAATATAAGGTTTCAAAAATTCCAGTTTTCTCATGTAAGTTCAAATTTTAGGGACACCTGGGTGGTTCAGTCGGTTAAGTGTCTGACTTCACCTCAGATCATGATCTCACAGTTAATGGGTCAGCGCCCCGTGCCGGGCTCTGTGTTAACTGCTCACGCAGAGCCTGGAGCCTGCTTTGGGTTCTGTGTGTCCCTCTCTCTCTATTGTCACTCGCACTCTGTCTCTCTCTCTCTGTCCCTCAAAAATAAACATTAAAAAAAAAGAAAGTTCAAATTTTTTAAAAAATATTTTTTATTTATTTCCAGGAGAGAGAGAGAGAGACAGGGTGAGCAGGGGAGGGTCAGAGAGAGAGGGAGTCACAGACTCTGAAACAGGCTCCAGGCTCCGAGCTGGCTGTCAGCACAGAGCCCGACGCGGGGTTTGAACCCACGAACCGCGAGATCATGACCCAAGCGAAAGTCGGACGCTTAACCGACTACACCACCCAGGCGCCCCAAGAAAGTTCAGATTTTATCACTGGCAGCAACTACTGCCAATTCCTTGAACTGACAAACTGACAGGCTTACTTTGTTCAAAAAAAACCTTTTTTTTTTCCAAAAAAAAAAAAAGAATTATTCCAAATACCAAAGTCTGAATAACCACAGTTGTCTGTCAATTGTTCTTTCAAGTAAAAATAGTGTTCCCTGAAAAAAGAAGCAAGTTCAACTCATCACTCAATTGCATAAGTATAAGACAGCCAGTGTACTTCAGTAGACAGCTGAAGTGTTTTAGATGATTTCCTGTTCCATCACACAAGATAATTAAAACTATGTATACTGCTGGGGTGCCCGGGTGGCTCAGCTGGTTAAGCATCCAATTCTTGACTTCAGCTCAGGTCTTGATCTCATGGTTCATGAGATCGAGCCCCACATCGGGCTCTGTGCTGACAGTGAAGAGACTGCTTGGGATCCTCTCTCTCTCTCTCTCTCTCTCAAAATAAATTTTAAGAAACCCAAGAAAAGTGTATACTGTTGATAATTTAATAAAATTAACAAATTTTACTGCTTTCTCAAGAATGTTCCTAAGTGAAACTATCATATTCTTTTAATGCATGTTCATGTATGGTCGTGAAAATACAATGACTCCAAGTACCCTTTAGTGCCTCTGCCTAATTTGTGTTGAGGCATCTGCAGCTTTACTCACCACGACTTCTTCATCATTGGTGAAAAACGATTAACTTCTTAGTATTATCATGAAATTGTTGAGGTCTCTTGGACCTCATGAAGGAGTCTTGGGAGTGCCCAGGAGTCTGCAAACCAAACTTTGAGAACTGCTATAATAATTTATTCAGTTCAATAATAAAATCTAAAGATGTAGATCTCTTATTAAGTGTTCAACACACACACACACACACACACACACACACGCATACATGCATGGATACCAAGAAACATTGGGAGGTGTTAGATATATGTCTATTACCTTGAGTTTAGTGGTGGTATGACAGATCTTTGCAAATGTCCAAACTCATTAAATTACACACATTTAAAAGTATGGTTCATTTTCGGGGCGACTGGGTGGCACAGTCGGTTAAACGTCTGACTTCAGCTCAGGTCATGATCTCACAGTTCGTGAGTTCGAGCCCTGCCTCGGGCTCTGTGCTGACAGCCTGCTTCCGATTCTGCGTCACCCTCTCTCTCTCTGACTCTCCCCTGCTCAGGCTGCCTCTCTCTCAGAAATAAATAAAACGTTTAAAAATTTTTTTAAATAAAAAAATAAAAGCATGGTTCATTTTATACCAATGATATTTTAATAAGTGGTTAAAAAAGACCACCAAGATTCTAAACCAGAAAGTCTGTATAATTGCCTACAACATTACCTATTGTACTATACTACCACCGAGAGTATAACTAAAAGGCTCCAACTCTGAGTTAAGGAGCTATGTCTTTCAGGTACCATACATGGCCATGACCCTCAAAGTGTCTGAAGGTAACCTTGAGGGACTTGGCACCTAAGAAAAAGACAAGCTAACTGCTGAAATGGTGACGGAAAGTGAAAATGTGTCTTCTTAATAATCAAATGGTTCAAGGATATTTTAACAGCTTCTGTAGACTTCGCAAGAGGAAAGATGTTTGGGTTGGGGCAGTGAAACAATTACATTTATAAGTAGGAGTAAGACCTGGGCAGATCTTTTCTCTCCCAGGGAGGTGGTGAAAGAAATAATGACTTCATTGGAGAGGATACTACAGGAGAATTTTCTTTGGAGAGCGACATTCCAGGTATCATCTAAAGTGGAATGAGTTGCCTCTGTGAACAAGGTCCTGGACATGGGAATTGCATGGATTAGAACAGGGTGTAAATTACAGTAACACAGTATACTGCATTAAGTGACTTCTATATCTCTATTCCAGGGTGTTTGGAGGTCAGTCCTCCAGACATGTTTCTTCTTGGAGACCAGAGCAGTGTTCCACATCCTCCACTTACCAAATAGTTGCTGGGAGATTTTGGTTTAAGAGCAAATAAGCAGAAAAAAAGATTAACCTGAAGGAAAAGAACCTAAGAATTTCAATATCTTAGAATGTGTGTTTCTGAGACTAAACAGCTGATAAGCCAATTCTCTTAATTATATACAAACTAGCTCATTATTATACACCAATCTAATCCCAGGTAAACTTGATAGACATTTTGGCTTATGGAAGATACATTGTGCAGAAGTTCTGCCTTTAAAAACAAAATTTTAAAAAAGCCCATGACTTAAAAAAAGAAGTTTGAAAATTCCAATGATCTCCTTGTTCCCTCATTTATTTTTCCACAATCTGTGTCTAAACTCAGTTATCAATTTACCACTTAATGATACGGTCACTTAAATATATCATAGCCCTAACAAATAGAGCTTCAGTTCAAGCTTGGGTTACACATAGTTTCCAATGACTTTTTTTCTCTTACCCTGATGTTTCCAACATTGAAATTTTGCACCCTGTGGACACCAGTACTATGAGATTACCTACACTATCGGGTCACGTTCCCCAGATTTATCTATATATTTTTTAAATTCCATTTGCACTGTATAATTCCAGTTGAAAACTTACAACAATTTCCATTTCTTTTTTTTTTTAATATTTTTATTTATTTCTAGGAGAGAGAGAGAGAGAGACAGCATGAGCATGGGAAGGTCAGAGAGAGAGGGAGTCGCAGACTGAAACAGGCTCCAGGCTCTGAGCTGGCAGTCAGCACAGAGCCCGACGCGGGGCTCGAACCCACGAACCGCGAGATCATGACCTAAGCAAAAGTCGGACGCTTAACCGACTAAGCCACCCAGGCGCCCCAACAATTTCCATTTCTTAACTGCAAGACCTTAAGTTTTCCCTTGGCCATTTACTATCTGCCACAATTTTGCCTTGAAAACATATTTGGCATTATTTCTATAATGAACCTCTTTTTTTTCTTAATCCTTACTAATGTCCTCACTTTAGTTTCAGCCCTACAACATGAGCAGCCACTGCATCTTACTATGCATGTCCTTCTCCATCGGAAACCTTGACCACAACGTCTCAACTTCTCTTTCAAATCAAATTTTCACTTCCATTCTATTTGACCCATTTCACCCAGAAATTCCTGTCTCCATTTTAATTGCGAATTCAGTTTAATGACATGCTGCTGTCTTGTTTTCATTTTTATTTCATACATTTTAAAACTTTTAAGCTAGGCCACATAGGACCATTTATTGGACTCTCTGTCCATCTTTTACACCACCCCCTCTTTCTTTTTCTTCTCTGATCCTTGCCCCTGTAGAAGTTGAGTCCTATTAATCACAGCCTATCATGTTTTCTCCTCCCCAACCACAGCTGCCTGGATTGAAGTGGACCTTGGCCAAGACCAGGCTAATCAGGTTATCTCCCATGTAATTTTGAAGTTTTGATGAGCTATGCTAGCTGGTCTATGATGGTTACTAGAAAATGAAATTTGCGAATTCAAAAGCAGTGGGGTGGCCATGTTTAATCATGTGAGTACTAAAGAAAAAACTCATTTTCCAAAGAAAAGAAAATAATGCATAGATGAACAGAAATGATAAATGGACAACATTGCCCAGATGTTGGGTGGTTTTCTCATTTCTACTTGAGGTCTTCCTGAGTCAAACTGTTCTTCCTTCTTTTGTGTTCCTTGAAGCACTATGGGAGCACAAGGATTTTTGAAACAAGCTTCTGTCACTTGTCTGCATGTTGTTTTTAGGATAAAAGAGATTGTGCCCTTTAGGGTGTATATCCTGTGTGTCCTATTAGATTGTTTCTTTGGTTTTTAAAATCAGAATAGAGGCTCCTCACAGATATTTAAAATCTGGAAAGAAAAAGGTGGCTCTTTTTGTTACAAAGGTATCAGGCTAAATTTGGAGCATCCATGAGCTTTAGAGTCAAAACACTTGGATTTGAATTTCTGATCTGCTTCTTCCTAACTGTGAGTCCCTAGGGAGGTGCCTTTCTGTGAACCACCAATTCCTTTTCCGCATTTAAGCTGTACCCTCAGTCTTTAGCACATCGCCCATCATATAGTAGGCACTCAAACACAAGGACATGTGCTTTGCCAACTCTATTTTGGGCAGAAATAAGCACATTTTAACTTCCTTGAATAAATATTCTGTTTGGGGAAAAGATAACATAAATCTGAGGGATTCTCACAGGTTTCCACCAGTAGAAAGCTTATTAAATGGCGATGAAAATGGACAAAGTGGTATGGAAACCCACAAATAGAATAGATGTTAATGTAGAGTTAGCTCTTATCAATGGTGTATTCTTGTTGGAAGAAAACTGCCAATACATCCAAGTAGTATCTCTTGGGAAATGGTTGATATCCTGAATAACTATTGGACTTCCAAGGAGATTTTTGATGTATTCCTCATTTTTAGCCTCTTAAATATTTGTAAATTAACCTCCACAACACAGTCCCATTTGATAAGAACAGACAAAAGATTTACTTTCTTTTTATCTGTGAAGCTCATTCTCATAGAATGGGGACTTCTTCTCTTCATGTGAAAACATTTTCCTCCACTTGTCATGGCCTGCTTATTAATGTGATTTTGCTAATGTCCATCCAGACACCTCCATTAGACTATAAGCTCCATGAAAGCAGGAATTATTTCAGTGCCTGTTCAGCATTTTATTGTTAGTGCTGCAAGAGTACCTGAAACATAATAAGTATTCAACAAATACTAGATGTTGAATGAATGAATGAATGAGTGAATGAGCTTGAATTCAGGTGGTGGGATTAAATCTTTTTGGCCCTCTGGAAAATGCATTAAGTTCAAAGATGTGGATATAATTTACTCAGATTTATTAAGTTGCTAATACTTGTCCAGGACAAAGTCTTTCCCTTTTAAAGTTGGCCACAAATAACTTTTCCCAGAAAGGAAATTTTAATAATTAATTTTGTTTCATACATATGTTAAACATATTTGTATAAAATGGTGCATGCATTTCAATTTCTAAAAATCTTCCTTAAAATCACATTTTGACATGTGTTAGCTGGCACTAACTACTTACTAGTTTCACCTTATCTGTGCCTTAAGTTAGGCCTATAATGAGTTTAGAGACTGCATCTGTCCGATATATTTTTATTACTTTAATGTGAAGGGACTTGAGTAATGAATGAAAATAGTTGAAACTCATAGTTGAGAAAAGAATGATTAAAAAGCAAATTGCGTATAGGAAGGGATGGAAACAGATACAGAAAAATGTAGTTCATGCCAAAAATATGGATGGGAGTTAAGCCATTATTTTCAATGGTCTAGGGCCAAAATACCATATAAAGCAAACTCCCAGATTGGCAGATTTATGAGAGAGTCATAAAAACTAGTGATCATAAAGTTGTTAGAGGGGAGGAAAAAAATCTAAACACCATTTACTTTGATTAGATTCAGAATTGAACTGAACTAAATCTCAGAGGGGAAGAGGAATTTTGCGGTTCAGTAAATAAATGTCTCCATGTTATTCACAAACTGTACCAGCCTTTCTGGGAAACACAAATAGTAGCCGATGTCATCTTATTAGTCGTTTCCTTAAAATGACAGTAAGAGCCGATACTGAATTTCAAGCCAGGCTCTTCAGTTTCAGCTCTGTGTGTATATCACCACCTTGGACTGGGCCCCATCATCTCTTGCTTGAATTACTATGCTAGTTTTCAACATGTCCCTTGCTTCTGCACAGCCTGCCTGTGTTTTCTCAACTCAATAATCAGAAGGATCATTTTGAAATGCTAACTCAGATCATGCCTTCACTCTGCTAAAAACTTGTGATTGTTTCCTACTTCACTGGGAGTAAAATCAAAGGCCTTTCTATGGCCTTTGAAGTCTGTAGAATCTGACTGTCTCTTCATTCGTTGAATGTGCCCCCTTCCTGCTTCTGTCTTTCCCCCTTGTTTCCAAATACCTTGACCTCCATGCTCTTTCTGAAACAACCAGAGCGTGATTGGAACTTAGACCCTAAATACTGGTTGTTTTCTTCACCCAGAATGCTCTTTCCTCAGCTATCTTCTCAGATATCTTCATCGCTAACTCTCTGACCTTATTAAATCTGTTTGGCTCAAATGTCACCTTTTCAAAGGGGTCTGTGACCATTAAAAACTGAACTCCTTGCAGGGTGCCTGGGTGGCTTGGTCAGTTAAGCATCTGACTTTGGCTTAAGTCATGATTTGACTCAGGTCATGATCTCTCAGGACCCAACTGAGATTTAACTCAGGTCATGATCTCTCAGTTCATGGGTTCAAGCCCCGCATCGGGCTCTGTGCTGATAGCTCAGAGCCTGGAGCCTGCTTCGGATTCTGTGTCTCCCTCTCTCTCTGCCCACCCCCCTTCCCCCACTATGCTCTGTCTCTCTAAAATAAATAAACAGTAATTAAAAAAAAAAAAAACTGAACTCTTCAACCAACCTGACATTCCCCATTACATCTTATCCTGCCCAATCTTTACTTACCATGCTCTACCATGTTAAATAAATTACTTACTTATATTTATATTTTGTAACTGACTTCCAGCCCCCACCAGAAATGTTAAGTTTATCAAGAACAGGGAATACATTTGTTCAGAGATCTTTCCCAAGGGCTTAAAATGGTGTTTGACAGGGTGTGCTTAATAACTATTTGGTGACTGTTTGTATTATCTCACTGAATCCTCACAATATTTGCGAGGGAGGTTATTCTATCATAATATGGTTACACACCTGTAGTTAGGTTTCTTGACTTCTCATTGATTTAAAAATTAATGTATAAAATTCACATACATTACAGATTATTTCTATGATGTAGTCTGAGGAGAAGAATTGGATGATGCTTTAAGGAAACTTCTGAAGCTTGAGATAGCTTGATATTTTAACCAATTATTTTTGCCATAAATAGATTTAATGGGGCGTCTGGGTGGCTCAGCCGGCTAAGCTTCTGACTTCAGCTCATGTCATGATCTCGCAGTTTGTGGGTTTGACCCTCGCATCGAGCTCTGTGCTGACAGCTTAGAGCCCGGAGCCTGCTTCAGATTCTGTGTCTCCCTCTCTCTCTGCCCCTCCCCCACTCATGCTCTGTCTGTCTGTCTCTCTCTCTCTCTCAAAAAATGAATAAACGTTCATTTGTTAAAAAATTCCTGAGCTAAGTATGGCATTTTTATTGACATTTTTGCTTTGAAAATTGTAATACCATGATAACAATTACTTTCTAAACGTTAGAATCAATCTTGTATTTCTGTTTACATCTTGGAATTCCCGTTCATCACTTCCACTAAAGACTACAGTCATTTGCTTCTAATTGGGCTGCATGTGCAGTTCATCTCAATTGCAGGGCAAAACTGCCTGAAGCATCTTATTAGAGTCAGAGGCTGGCAGTAAACATCTTCTGCAGCCTACGTTTCTGCCAGGAAAGGGTTTTGCTCCTCTGTCTAGCTAATGGTGTTCTAGGCTCCTAATTGTCTCACATAAAAAATCCCCCAATACTTAAGTGTCCTCATCAGAAAAACAAAGGCAACGGTGGTGTCAAGCCTAAATCTCCATCACATATTCTGGAAAGGACCCCAGCTGGCTCAGCAGTCAGCCCCAGAGAAATGAAGAGATAGCATCTCATCAGCTTGTCAGACTCTCTGGGGAGACAGTAGTTAAGCAGGAAACCTGACCCCCCACTTTTCCATGTCTTCCCTTTTCTCTTCCTTGCCATTGTACTTGAAGATTTTGTGGTTGGCTTGAAGGCCAGAGGGAGGTCAAGGAATTTTTTGAAGTTGCTGCCACAAATGACCGTCTATTAAATGTACTTTCCAAATCAAGGGAATCTTCAGGAAAAGTCCAGGAGCAGCTCCCCCATTCCCTGGGTACGGAGATGAGATGCTATGAGGTGTGAATGTTACCTAGACTGGTTTACAGGAAGGAGTTCTAGTCCAGGCAACTATTTTTATTTATTGAGTATAGTGGTAAGGAGTCTACGTTCTCAACCTGGAACCACATAGTGTCCAGTTTAAAGTAAACTTTTGGTTAAGTTTGTTTGTTTGTTTTATTTTGAGAGAGAGAGAGAGAGAGCACAAACAGAGGAAGTGCAGAGACATAGGGAGAGAGAGACCCCTAAGCAGATTCCGTACCATCAGCACAGAGCCCAATGCAGGGCTTGAACTCACAAACCATGAGATCATGACCTGAGTGGAAACCAAGAGTTGGACACTTAACCAGGGGCACCCCAGTCTGTTCAGTTTAATTTGATGTATGTTTAATAACAGAGCAGCAACTAGAACATAACGAATACCCAATAAATATTAGGTATGATTCATAATAGTGGTTTTAGTGTTCTTACCATTATTGAACACTAATTGCCAGGAGTTAGATCTTATTTAACTCTGCCAATGACCTTATAATGTAGACACTATATCTTCTTAATTTACAATTGAGGGAATTGAGGCTTGAATTATCATGTAGTTTTCCCAATGGTTGTTTCACATGAGGGGTACTGGTCCCACTGTTCAAACCACGTTTCTATAAACAACAGATTTGGTGCACGGATGCATTTTGTTTGGTCCACAAATAAAAATATTTGTGTTTCAACACTTTGAGTCAGAAATGTGGGTTCTGTCATGGTCACTTCCTATAATGTATCCTTGTTTTCTTTCATCATTTTGTTTCATTTCTCCTGTCTCTATTTTCCATAAATATTTCCTGAGGGGCCTCTTATGTGTCGAATACTGTCAAGGATGGAAGTTATAGTTTTGAACACAATAGAATAAAGGATATACTTTTAAGGAGTTTTCTACCTCTGTCACAGAGCGTTCACTGGGGGGTTTGTGATGGTGACTTACAATGTTATTTACAATGACAACACCAAGTATGTTACCTTTCCAGTATAAAATTAAAACCTGATATCTTTTTGAGAGTTTCTCAACAGCACCCCTTAAACAGAAATCACAGTTGGCTGCCTAACATCTAATTTGGGAAACATCAGAAACAATTTTTGTCCTCAAATAACTTCTGGACTTGCACAGCACTAAAAACCACCACCTGAAAAACTCAGTTCTTTTCATTAACACAGAGTCTCTTGATGCACCAGCCATCATATTTGTGCATAATTAATATATATGGATAGATCTAGTGAGTCTAAGGATTTAACCTTAGTACAATGATTATTAAACCCTATTTTCATAAATTGATCATATTTACATGACAAATACTTTGCAAAAAGAAGATTCACTTTACTATTTTTGTTCAAGTTATTTTTTTCTTTAACTAAGCACTATGCCCAACATGGGGCTTGAACTCATAACTCTGAGATGAAGAGTCAGTCGCGTGGTCTACCGACTGAGCCAAGCAAATACCCAGACAAATACATCTGATGGCAGAATGGAATGGGAAAATCAGAGGCTGAATCCGGGAAGGTGAGCTCCTGGGAACACTTGATGGAATTGTCCATGTAAACTCCATAAGCTGCAGTAGAAGTGAGAACTTTGGCAATGTTTTGTATTTGTTCTTTTCTCTTTTATCGCTGGTACTTTAGGTGAATAAAACTAGAGGTGACTAAAGTTTGAGGGCTTATTTCTTTTTAAAGATTATTTATTTTGAGAGAGACAGAGACAGCATAAGTGGGGCAGGGGCAGAGAGAGATGGAGAGAGAGAGAATCCCAAGAAGGCTTCATGCTGACAGCTGCAGAGCCTGACACGGGGCTCCAACTCATGAACTGTGAGATCGTGGCCTGAGCCGAAACCAAGAGCTGGGTGCCTAACTGAAGGAGCCACCCAGGTGGCCCTAAAGTTTGAGGTTTTAAGTGGGATTATGTCCAAATGAACCAAACACATGACGATTGCTGTAGAGATCTTGTAGGTTCCTTCTGTTGGGGGCATATGTTTTCCTTTGGGAAGATGATGAGGGGTGGATGTTGAAGACTAAACCAAGCAGAAGGCACATGACTTCCTTTATCACCTCAAAATCCATGCCTTCCCTCTGCACACCTGCTCAGTGTCTCAGAAGGCTTACTTTTGTAGCCTTCATCAACTTGTCTCCTTAGTAGTCTGACTCCAGTTGGTTCAGCCTGTGGAAGCACCAACCTGTGGTCAGAGTGGAAAAGTGAGGTCAGCTATGACTTTGTGGGTCCTCTTTCTTCCAAGATGTGGTGAGACTCCTGCTGGTGTTTTCTTCCAAAGGCTATGTCTCTTGTCAGTCCTGCTTATGCTGTGGTTATAGCCCAGGGTGCTTCGGAATCCCTGCGAGTTTCCCTTAATCTCCTGTATCTATCTAAATGCTCTCCTTTTAAACTTTCCTCAACTTCCCCATATTTTCAGCCTTGTCCCCAATTGAATCATAACAGCTTAATAATACGTATAATATTAGCTGTTCCTGATAATGGCATATTCCTGATAATAGCTAACACCCATTGAGCAAATGCAGTTGGATATTCATGGAACCTTCCCCTGAACATTGTTATGTATTGTATTACCTCATTTCACTCTCCTAACAGCTCATGAAAAAGTTTGATTAGACTTCCCATTCTATACTTGAATAGACAGAGGCAAGTTAAATAATCTGTCCAAAATTAACCATACCGTTAGAAGCCAAGGGGTGAATCCAAGAAGTTGTATTCCAAACACATGGATTTGTAAAATACTTTACACTAGGGGAGGAAATAACTCTAAATATATTTTTAAATGTTTGTTTATTTATTTTGAGAAAGAGAGAAAGGGAGGCCAGAGATAGGGAAAGAGAGAATCCCTAGCAGGATCAACACTGCTGGCACAGAGCCTGATTCAGGACTCGATCCCATGAACTATGAGGTCATGACCTGAGCCGTAATCAAGAGTCAGATGCTTACTGATTGAGCCACCCAGGCGCCCTGAGAATAACTCTATAAACAAAATAGAAAATTAAAGGACAAGAGATAGCAACTGAAAGAACTATGAAGAAACAAGAGGCTAAGTTTATACGACAAATGAAAAGCGTTTCCAAAACACTGTGTAAATCGGAAAATGTATTAATGCATTAGAACGAATAAGCTAAAAGGTGCTCAAGTGCCAAGTACTTCTGAAGCAAGCACTCTGAGTTGAAACATGATTTGTTGCAAAGCATGCAATTTCCAAAGAAAAGTATTTGAATTACCCCGGGATTAAAATCGTACTTGAGGGTCATTTTCACATTTTTGTTCTCGCTAAAGATGTCCTCTTAAATTCTCTACTTCTCTTGAAACATCTTTTCTCTGCCTAATGGGACCTAAAGAAAATTGAAAAGGAAATAGGAATGTTACCAGATTTAATTCAAATTTGAGTATAGTGGGCCCTTTGTTGAACAGTGTGGTCTACTTACATGCTGATTTTTTTTCTGATACAGTTTTGTGAATATATGTTATTGTGATTTTCTTACCATTTTATTTCCTCTAGCTAGCTTTACTGTAAGAACACAGTATATAATACACATAGCACACAAAATATGTATCAATTCAAACAAACAAACAAAAACCCCAGACTAAATAAAACAAACTGGTGACTGCCAGAGGGGTGGTGGGTAGAGGGAACTGGTGAAACAGATAAAGGAGAATAAGAGGTACCGACTCGAGGTTGTAAAATAACTGAAAGGAAGTGGAACTTTCTATTTAACAAGAATTAAGAAGAAGCAATTCTGCTTCCTTCTTGTCAGATAGTTTAAATTATTTACAGAATTTTATTTTAACAATTTCAGTATAATAAACATAATTAAATCTGATTTGCTTTTTAAAAATATTTAATGCTTTAGGAAAATTACAATTTGGATGCTCACTGTTATAAGCAAAGCAATAGATATAAATGCTATAAGAGACAGATACAAGCTCTAAAAATACCCACTGAACATCATTGAATGTTTCTGATTTGTTTGTGTATTTAAATGATTGCTTAAACCCAGTATTTTATTAATGAAAATGTGCATTGCCAATTTCTCTTATTATCTAATAGCACTATGATAGCAAACCACAAATTTCTTCTAATAAATGGCGTAACATTTATTTATCTTATTTACTTCTGGTTTGTCTCAATATTTATTAAATTTAATTTGCCTGTTACCTTGTGTGAGGTGAGAAGTACTACTGTGTCTTTTATTTTCCTCTGGTGTAAAGGCCACCACTTAAGTAAGTATCAAATGAGAATTATTCCTCTCTAAAGTTGATCATAGAACAATGTAGGGCTTAGGGATGCCGATCCCCTGTGCAGTCAGAAATCTGCATATGATTTTTAGTCCCCCAAAACTTAACTGCTAATAGCCTACTATTGGCTGGAAGCACTAGTGATAACATAGACCATTGATTAACACATATTTTGTGTGTTTGGTGTATTATATACTCTTACAATAAGGTAAGCTAGAGAAAAGCAAATGTTATTAAGAAAATCACAAGGAAGGGGCACCTTGGTGGCTCAGTCAGTTTATCATCTGGCTCTTGATTTTGGCTCAGGTCATGGTCTCACGATTCGTGAAAATGAGCCTCATGTCAGGCTCTAGACAGTGTGGAGATTGCTTGGCTTTCTCTCTCTCTCTTCCTCTCTCTCTGCTCCTTCCTCATGCTCTTTCTGTCTCTTTCTCAAAATAAATAAGTAAACTTTTTTTTTAAATCACAGGAAGAGAAAATATATCTACAGCACTGTGCTGTATTTATTTTTAAAAAATCCACATTTAGTTGGACCCATTCAGTTCAAAACCATGTTGTTCAAGAGTCAATGCTGATTTCATATAGAATTCTCTCTTTCTCTGCATGATTTAGAAATCTTTGGTGGCAGTTAACTTAAAACAACTTGAGTCAGCTTGAACAAGAATAGACGAAAGGGTTAATGAAACAACTCAGAATTAGTGATATTGTAGGGTCTCAGCAAAAAACAATACTATAAATACTGTTTAGATCTGTAATCTGCTGCTTCTCCTGAGTCAGCTTTTTTTTTTTAATGTTTTATTTATTTCTGAGAGAGAGAGAGACAGCGTGAGCAGGGGAGGGTCAGAAAGAGAGGGAGACACAGAATCCAAAGCAGACTCCAGGCTCTGAGCTAATTGTCAGCACAGAGCCCGATGCGGGGCTCGACCTCACGAACCGTGAGATCATGACAGGAGCTGAAGTCAGCCACCTAACCCACTGAGCCACCCAGGTGCCCCCTGAGTCAGCTTCTTTCTCTCCACCTCCTACTCTCCCCACTCCCATTGGCTTTTCTCTTCTTCTCTCTACTTGGGATAATTCTAGATAGTGGACATCTTCTCAAGTCCCAATTCCAAACTCTATGCAGAGAGAAATGGACTGACCCAGTTTAGATCAAGAAGTTGCCTATGGCCCCGTCAATTATGGCCAGGTCACAAAATAAAGCACCATTCCATAATTTCACCTCTCATGATAAAGGGAAATTAACAGAGAAAGGGAGTTTTGGGGTGACCTGAGAAGACACACAAATCTTTATATTCATCCATTTGCCAATGTTTTCTGAGTTCAACCAAAGACTATTTTAAGTGCCCTGCTTTAAATATGTTTTATTGCCTGTCATTTAAAATTGTTTTTGATTGTTTTTGAAAATAAGAGGACTATAAACCTTTTCAAGGGAAAGGTTAAATAGGATCATGTTAGATTTGAAGCTGGAATATTGGAGGAACACGTTCATAAATGGGGGAGAGTGGGGAAGGTGAACATATTTCTGTTGTCTCCTGGAATTCATTGTTTTCTTGATTCTTCTTATCCCTGCTCACCCATCCCTGAATATTGAAATTACAGTCCCTTATAAAATGCTGTATTTTATACTGGGAGAGACTCAAAAAATATCAAAAGTAGACCTCAAGAAAAACAAACCCATAGCCTTCTACCGAAATGAGCAATATAGTCCTTTTATGTTTCATCCAGTGAAGCACCTGCTGGCAATGGAAATGGTCAATCCAGAAAGTCCTTGCTTGAGTCTGAGCTGCCATTAGCTGAGCAGGTCTGATTCCAGGCCAGTTTCTTTCTAACTCACTTTGAGTGATTCCAATTGGTCTTCAGATTTGGCTATAGAATCAGACTTTTTGATTCTCAACTCTTAGCTTTCTTTGCAGATTTTGGTCTGTCCTCTTTCCCAGATCATCTGGGTTACTATTTCTTTTGATAGGATTACATGCCATAGCTGGGTCCCAGCCCTCCATATGATGTCCCCACTGAAACAATTTAGTTCTCCAAGAGGAGATGGGGAGATATTTACAATTTGGGTGGTAAATTTCATTCCAGTCTTCAGTCTCCAAATAGTTCGATTTTTCTTTATTGTGTTAGTTGATTTTATATAGTTAATCCTGACTTGTTTCGATTTGATATTCTATTACACCCATCAGATTATGTGCACACTGTCTTCACATCTGTACTACCTAAACGTAAACCTCAGCACCTCTCTCCCAGCACTACCTCCACCCCCTACCTCAAATCCACTTACATAGAGCAAGCATGGTAGAATTTAGTATTTTACTTGCCAAGCGAAGGCAAGGACTTCCCATTGTACTATTCATTTCAAATGCTTCAATTTTCCCCCACATTAGCTTCCTCAAACTTGTCTTTACTGTTCAGAATTTCTTCTCTCCCTTTACCCCTTCCCAACCACGGCAACGCCATGTTATCGACCACCTTCTTCCTAGTGACCATTCCTAATTCTCTTTCCTTTTTCCTGTTCAGAGTAATTTGATTAGTTTTTAATATAAATATACTTTTCCAGAACATAACCCTTCAGTTGCTGTTACTTAGAAAGAAAAGAGGAATTATGACTTAAAGTTATTTTTTTACATTCTAGGACTTTCGCAAATGCCATTTAAATGGCTGATTAATATGAATCACAACTGACTTTTTATCATTTTTTTTTAAATCCTTGATTACCCAACATTTAAGATGGTTTCCTTTTTTAACTACAATACAAAATATAGTTCGTACAAAATTTTCTCTGTAGCTCTTGGTTTTTTTCCCTTGATGACCAAATGTTTACATACTAGATCAAACAATGAGGGCTTTTAATAAAAAAAATCCAAAAATATTTCATTTATTTTTGGTGGCAATACCTGAGTGTCTATTTTACTATGCCTAGTTGGATATGGGTATTATAAGGTTTTTTTCCCCAAAAGGCATTTAATAATTAAAATGGCTTATTTTAATTTGCACATTTATTTTTAGCAGGTCATACTGGATAGCTGTTTACTAATTATATTTCTGAATTTAATTATGATTTTATATTTATGTTTTGCATAAGTCATGAGGGATTGGGTCATGCTGTGATAATAATGTACTAACCCCAAAATATCAGTGTAAAGCCATTTTGGATCCAACAGCTCTCTTGGGCACTTCCTTTTGAGAGGGACACAGAATGGACTGTTCCCAGCGTGCAGGTCTAATATCTGGAACCCATGACTTGCAGGGTGGACATGCCAACAGAAGAGGCTTATGCAGATTTTCGTTGCCTCAGCCTGCAAGGAACATGCTTCTCTTCCTTTTACAATTCACTTGTTACAACCAGTTGAATGGCTCTACCCAGATGCAAAGCAAAGACAGAGGGACCCAGATATTTCTTAGCACCAGTCACCTCCAACACATGCATAGTCTGTCCTTCTACTGATAGGCAACTTAAGATACGCAACCATTGGGGCGCCTGGGGGGCTTAGTCGGTTAAGCGTCCGACTTTCGCTCAGGTCATGATCTCGCAGTTCGTGGGTTTGAGCCCCACGTCGGGCTCTGTGCTGACTGCCAGCTCAGAGCCTGGAGCCTGTTTCAGTCTGTGACTGCCTCTCTCTCTGACCCTCCCCTGCTCACGCTGTCTCTCTCTCTCTCCTAGAAATAAATAAAACATTAAAAAAAAAAGATACGCAACCATTTGTATTAAAACATCAGCATCGGGCTCTCCTTTGCTCAGACTTCGTTTTGGTGTTATTTTTTAAGTTTACTATTTGCCTTTAAATTGGAGTCTCTTCTGAATTTGCCAAGAGCTTTCTGCCACAAGTACTGAAATTGCATGGGAAGAATCAAGATAAGTCATTATATTATTTGTAAAGAAAATGTCAGAAGCCTGTCAACCTTTGAGTGAGTATTTCTTTAAAGACCTCCTTATCAGTCAAGTCCTGAAGGAAGGGGAGGATCTAATGAAAAACAGCTGACTTGGGGATCTTGCTGGAAAAGAGGAAAATGGTTAAAAAGAAAACTATTGGATCAACATTTTTCCGTTAGCGTGTTTGAATGGAAAATGAGTATTTGAGGTACTTAATTGTTCTGCTGGTTCTAGAAGTTGCTTTGCTTTCATTATGGCTAAAATTTTCCCAGGAGATGTGTGGATTCTGTCTTCTTCGGAAGAAGAGCACCCACACATGTGAATTAAAATATAAGCTAAATTCAGCTTTGTTCAAGTATGCCTCCACCTAGTGTCTCTCCTCTGCTCCCCATCTTCCGTCCCACCCACACCCCCAGGAAGAAAAAAAGACAATATGAATTAATTCATGCTTAAAGGTAAAATGAGCTATGAGATTTTTGTTTACTTCCTTGATATCTCTACTGACTAATAATATGAGGTTGCGTTTAACTACAAACATTTATTAATACTCCTCAATAGTCATGGCTCTGTGGTCTGTCTCGAATCAGTTAGGAAATTTGATATAAACATTATTTCTGAATTCTACACATAAGATTTGCTCAACTACTTCTCCATGCTTTTCTTCCATTTCTTTCTTAGTTCCCCACAACAAACATTTTATTAACTTTAACATCTGTCATCATCCTGAAAGATTTATTGCACAGGTCAAAATCACATGCCATTTTCTTTTAATGAAAAAAGCAATTTCAGCTGACATAATCCAATGCATTTGTTGTGGGTTATTTTATTGCAGAATTTTGACCAGAAAAATTTTTAATTTGAATTTCAAGTGAATTCTTTGTTTCTGAAATTGCTTCCCTGTCCTTCTTCATGTAATCTTTCCCGTGATTTCCCATTACTTGTGCAGTTTCATTTGCTACTGATTTTATAGTTAGAGAAACCAAGGATTAAGCATCTCTACCCTGCTTCCAAATGCAGCACATAACTGACTCAGTTTTGCTAAAGGGATGATTGTTGAGCAGGAAAAAAGGAATAAAATCTTCGAACAAAGTCATGATTCATACCAGTTAGTACAAACTTACCCAGCAGAAGCGACCTGATTAAAATCAGAGTTGTGATGTGCTAGTAGGAGGTGTAGGTAGGAAAATGGCAGTTTCCCTAATAAACCAGAATTTATTAAGTAGCTAAGTCTTATAAAATCTGTTCTCCTGAAATAATGCTCTATGTATTGACATCATTAAAAGGAAAATGACCTACAAGAGTCTAACTGAAGAGTATACAAACTAAATTTTAAATGCCCAATAAGACAAATAAGAACAGAGAGGAGGCATTCAGGTATATTCATTTAGTGTTCAGGCAGGAGACCCTTTTCCCTATGAAGTGAGTCATGGATGACTGTGTGATCTTGTTATAAATTACTATCAGGCCAGCCTCACTCTCATAAATACAGTAGTAATAGGTAGGGTGTTCAATGTGGAGGAAACCTCCAGGCTTACAGTGTTTATGTAGCTGGGTAACACAATTCTGGAAAGACAGTTCCTAGACTTAACATTTCACATAGATTAGGTTTAGGAAGCTCATTAAGATCTAGGATCCTAGTAGAAACAGTAAGAATATGGAAGTTTGTAAACCTGCCAAATTCCTAAGTGTTTTTAGCTCTTTGGTGACAGAGGGGAAGAGAGTTTTGTTCACAAACATATGGCCAAAGTTGATAAGATCTAATTATATGTTTGCAGCTGTTTTGAATCTGTAAATATCTGAAGTTGGTCAACATTATCGACGCATGACAAAAGCAGTATAAATAAAGGAAATTAGCTAAAAATTGAAACAACAACAACAATCTCTTTTGAAGGGAGGAAATTAGGGGTTGAGTTTTCTAAGTGTGACTTAAACAGGATAAAGATCGGAAGAACAATGTTCTACATACATAAAAAGTTTGCACCTCATTAACAGGAATTCTGGTACCAATTTCTCTACACTGGAAAACGTTGACAAAATTGTCACCAGTTTGGGTATAGTTTGAGTAAATATAATTCATCAGTGACATTAAAGGACTACTTTGGTCATTGGAATAACTTAGATAACTTTAAAAAACGCAAGTCAAGATTCAGAACACTTTTATTGAATGGTTTTAAGTAGAATGTAAAATCAAAATGTAAGGCAGAATACAGTCTTTCACTGGAAAGACAAAATGAATGGGGCTAGATTTGCAAGAGTGGTAGTTTCAAAAGTAAGTTGATCCATTGTCCAAAGACCTTCATCATCATAAGAACAAAGAAAATTACAAATGAGGAGCCATTTGTGTGTCTAAAGGCAGGAGTATGGGTGAGAACAGTTGAGGGATTTGTTGGGTGTTGATCATTCAAATTTTATTATAACAGTTAAACAACAAAACCAGATAATTTTATATTTAATTATAAGAGAAATATTTGAGGGAATAGAATAACATATTTTATTTTTTCATCCTTTTTAAATACAGTTTTGAAAAACTGTTTCTATACTTAAAACAGAATATTCAACATATTTGCCAAATAAAGGTAATACTTTCATGGTACCAAAATAACCACGTTACAAGTTTATTGTCTGTTCAATACTGCTTATGCTGTATTTATAGATGCAAAAGTATATGTCAGCATGTATTTTTGATACATTGCACATTTAGATACATATATACCTCTTTTTAGTGGCAATGGTACAAGGTACAACTTGTTATTTACATGAAAGGGAAAGAAGGAACTTCTCACATGATTGAGACAATTGGCCTGATGAGGCAGTTCCCTAAATATTTATGCATCTACCTCCTGTCTTTTGGGGTGTGTTTTACCAGAGCCACTTAACCATGTTCACCAGGTTCAATTGGTATGCCATTATTAACCCAAATGGTTAGTGTGGTGTTCTGCAGAAGGTCAAGATGACTAAGATCATTGATCACAGAACAGAATCAAAAAGGCTTTTTAAAAGAATTCACATTTACTGTACCAGTAGATGGATACAGTGTTCATCTGTTCCAGTGAAGATAATTCACCCCACTCTATAACTACAAGTCTTTCTTTTGGTTAAATTCATGTTGATCCATTATAATACTAGCTATTTGATTTCCACAGGTGTTAGACTACCCAACTGAACTGGGATCTAATAGGGATCACCAGTCTTATTTAAGTCCTTGAGGGGGTATTGCTCACACTGTTCTCAACTTATTATCTTACTCAGGGAGAAAAAAAAATATTTCAGGAACTTCACTTGGTGCTTCCTACCGTAAGGGCTTTGAATCTACAAGTTGGGGGTTCTATCAACACCTAAGTAGATCTACCTTAAATATGCCCTTGAGGACAGGGCAAAGAATCACAGGATGAATCTTCTGATCCATTTGATTCACTGTCAGATGGACCAAGTGCAGAGTTGTTGTTTTTTCTTCTTGGCATTCATTAACCTTTGCTCTGTCAGAAGACTATGATGGGGTTTTGAGTCTCCTATCACCAAGATCAATTCAAAACTTGCTCCTAACATATTTTAAGAAATCTACAATTTTCCTTTAAGGAGAGTGATCAATGAATTCAATACCTATGAACTGAATTAGATCTAGAAAGGTTAGAGTGACCTTTCCTTTATCAGTTCTTGATTTTTTTCTGGTTATATAAGACAATTAATAGAGTTGGGTGTCCATCTATCTTACCCTGGAACCCTGTGTTCTATTGTAGATGTTTGTGAGTCAAACAACCTGATGGCCTTACTGCCCATTACATGGACCCATCTACTTTGCTTCTGTGAGTGTCTCCCCCTTGATAGTGAAGAGGCCAGATCCCTAGCATCTCTTATTTCCAACTCTGGAAAGAAGCCATCTCATCAAGCTCCTTAAAGATACCAGGCAGAGGTCCATCACAAGTGCATTCTCATGCCTCAGCAAGAGGGAATAACCTTTTGTTCTCCCAGAAAACCTAGTCAAGTAGTGGTTCTCTCACTTCACCTTGTAAACGCATTTTAACAGACCTCCCTTCCACAGCTACAGCCATACTGGTATCTCCATCCCCTTTACCTTTGACCCTTCTAATGTCCAGGTTTGAGGAGACATTCTAGCAGGTCATTAGTACTGCCTGGAAATATATTGCCAGAATGTAAACTAGAAGTCTCAGGAAAATACTTCTATATTAATAAACTCTTAACCTATCTTGTAGTCTGCCTGGGTCTTGATCCTGCATCCTCAAGATATATTCCCACTTAATTACTCCTGTATCATGTGAACACATGTTTGCAGTCCTTTGTGATACTTTTGTTGTATAGTGTATTTCCCCCTAGAGCAAGGATTGTATTTCCCTCCTTGGGCTATGTGCAGACCACACTCTAATTATTGGAGGCAATGAGAAAAAGTGGGAAAAAAGTAAATGGAATGCAAGCATAACCTAACAAAGTACCTACTGTAGGTGAGATCTTTGCATTGCTTTTGGGAAGAGGAAGCTACTTTCTTCTATGAAGGGAGAGGGACTGCTTTTTCTGTCTAGGAGAGTTCAGGAGAAACGGGGAGTTTGTGATTCTCCAATTCTTATACTCTTCATACCAGGTTTCAGAATCTCACTCTTTTTCTTACAAGGATCTGTCTGATATTAGCATAGGGGTCTTGTGGGGCTTGTAATTTTACGATCTTTGCAGTTCTGTTACCCTCACAATTAAGTCCTGAAAATATATTTTCATAATATTTAAGTCCATTAGTTGCTGTATAACCCAATGCTTTACTCTTCAAGTGTACTTCACACCAATCCACTTGTGGAACACAGAGTAATGGCTCCCCAAAGATGTTTGCCCTTTAAGAAGACTTTGCATATGTGATTAAAGTTATGAACCTTCAGATGAAGAGATTTTCCTGGATTATCCAAGTGGGCCCAATTTTATCACAACAGTCCTTAAGGTGCATCCCATTAATTGTCAGAAAAAAGATGTAGCATGGGAAGAACTTGACCTAGTTTGACTTGACCCATCAAGCCATGTTGGTGGTTTTGACAATGGAGGAAAGGAGCCATAAGTCAAGAATGCAGTCATTTCTCAAAGCTTGGAATGGCCCTCACTTTATAGCCATCAAGAAAATGGAACCTTGATCCCATAACAACAAGGAAGAGATGAAGCATATAAAATATATGAACAGATGATTCACACATGTATAGACATACATATGAGTGTGTATATGTATCTGAATAATCTTAAAAGATCAATTACCCATATATTAGTTTTATCATATTCATAGGATTTTATCAAGTGAACACATTAAAGGTCCAAAAACAAGCCAATACATTCTATAAAACAAACATGTAACCAGTGTTCTCTAATTAAATGTAGTATACTTAATTCTAATCAATAGGGTACAACTTCTGTTTAAGAGTTTGGAAATAAGAAAATACTTATAAATAACTCAGATAACTGAGAAAGTTCAAGTGGCAATTATAGTCTATTTAGTAATTAGCAGCAGTTAGAACACGTGGACTACAGCCAAGGTTAAAACTCATAGCATTAAGTCATTTCCACAATTAATCACAAAATAAAAAGCAAGCATTCATCTGAGGACACTAGGATGAAAATAAGAATTTAAAAGTAAGGGGTATAGGAGGAAGAAAGTCATAATAAATTAGTGGTTTATGTAACACAAAAAATGGACTTGCTAAGGAAATCTCCCCCTTTTTTTCACTTTTAGTATACCAAAGAATATAAAATTTTAGGAACAAGAATGGTGGCAAACCTTCTAGTAAATATTTTCAAGAAGTATAAGGGACAATGGGAAAATGTGGTTGCATAGGATTATGACACAGAAAAATATAAATTAGATGAATTATATAATTGTCTCATTAAAATATGGAATGATATTAAACAAGAAAAATGAAAAGGCAATGGGAAAAAAATCAATAGAAGAAAGAGCAGCAGACACCAGATCAATTTTCTTCCAAAGGAACTAGCCTCATCTTAATTTATAATGAAGTAATATTAAGACTGAGGAATGTATGACTTGCACATTATTTAAAAGCCTCCATGGTGTGGAAGTCAGGCAACAGTCAAGTCCTAGCTTCTCAAAGACAGAAGACTTCACAAATATTTCAATGTTATGTTATTTGAAAATCTTTAAGCCTTCCCTTCTCCTAACTGTATCTTCATTCTACCAGTTTTCTGTTTCAGACACCATAACCATAACCACCCATGTTCGTGCAAGTATAGAAGGTGACACTTATATAGACACTTAGATATGTGAAGGAAATGAGCTCAGGAAAGGAAGCAAAGTTTACCATTGGCTCTGAGAATTCATACCCTGCCCTTTACTATTGATTGGACATTCATTCAATAATTATTGAAGTGCTTATAATGAACAGACACTGTTTTCACAGGGCTAGAGGTCCTCCCCAAAGAGAACTAACTGGAACAGTGTTTAAGTTGCAGATACTATCGAAAGTATTTGCTTTTTGGTTCTTAAAGTACGTTTCTGTAGAACATTGATGATCTATTGCTTAGAACAGGCACTGTGGCTCACATATTAAAGGATAATGATCAAAGTCATACAAATGCTAGTAGAAAATACAACTGACCCTTAAGTAACCTGGGGAATAGGGGCACCAAACCCCAGCACAGTGAAAAATCCAAGCTTAACTCTTGCCCACCCCCAGCCAAACTTTAAGTACTAACAGCCTAGTATTAACCAGAAGCCTTACTTGTGGAATAAACAGTCGATTAAGACA
This sequence comes from Proteles cristata cristata, assembly GCA_017311185.1. Lineage (NCBI taxonomy): Eukaryota > Metazoa > Chordata > Mammalia > Carnivora > Hyaenidae > Proteles > Proteles cristata. Next base: position 669,386 of record JAESUZ010002577.1, read on the forward strand.
TATCTTGTATATGCATTATATATTGTATATTTATAATAAAGTAAGCTAGAGACAAAACCTAAGGAAGAGAAAATACATTTACAGTATTGTATTTATTAAAAATCACATATAAGTGGACTTGCACAGTTAATTCCATGTTGATCAACTGAATGGTAATCATGGTGCTGATGAGAGAGTTGGCATATGCAGATGGGGCAATTAGAAGAATTTAAAAATGGAGGAGGAGAGGGGAGGAGCCCAGAGGTTCAGTCGGTTAAGCCTCTGACTCTTGACTTTGGCTCAGGTCATGATCTCACAGTTCATGAGTTTGAGCCCCACATTAGGCCCTGTGCTCTCAGCACAGAGCCTGCTTTGGATTCTCTCACTCTCTACCTCTCTCTCTGCCCTTTCCCTGCTTATTCTCAAAAATAAATAAAAATAAAAACTTTAAAAAAATGTAGGAGGGGAGCTATTTGCAGATGTTTGAATAGGGTTTAGAAAAAGCAACAAGGGGTACCGCAGTGGCCAGGGACTGCTAGGCATCCATGAACATAATACCTGAACATTAAAGAGTGAGGGGTGGAGCCAGGACCAGATCCTGAGTCAAGAGGAATAAAGTGAGGCTCCTTAAAGAAGCTGTCGGTGTCAGCCTGTAGATACCTACCAAACAGAGAGTTGTGGACCTCACTCCCCCTTCACTGTCATGTCCGATAACCGCCAACGCAACCAGAAACCAGACATCAACAGTCTACATGGATCTGCTTCGCAGTGCGTAGAGCAAGTTAGACAAACAATAAACGGTGGATCTGGAGGAGCATACAACATATCCAAAACAGAATATTGGGATTTTGTTTTTCCTAAAATATGGAACCGCCTACTATTTGTGTATTCTAGAATGTACTATAAGAATTTTTCTGATTTGCCAAAAACTAAATTTTTGGCAAAAAATTAGCCAAACTAATTAACATAAACTAAGATAAATATAACCTATTTATATTTAATGATTTTGTGGGAAAGACTGGCATATCGTCCCATGGCCTGGGCACATGACATACAGAACTGGCTTATACGCATCTAAGCATGCATCCTTAGCCCTACTCTCTACAGTGTGTCTTCGATACCAAGCTCATTTCTAACATTTGCAGGGCCTGGAGCAAGAGTAAAAGGAGGGGCCCACATACCATATGTCAAATATTTAGAAGTTACATATCAAGCCAACAGACTGTTAAATAAAATCTGTTCTATTCTCTACTCTTGGCAAATATATCTTCATAATTATAAAATTGAAAGATATGTTCAAAGATTTAGCTTTTATGTGACCAAAGTTTGGCAAAATACCAAAGATGAGTGAATTTACTTATTACTCTGGATGAGTGGTGCTCTGGTCATAAGCCAGCAATCTTTGGATGAGTAATGAAATAAAGATATGCACAATTTATAAATGATTATGTATTTTCATAACACTTATTTTTATTGCCTTCATCTTAATAGAACCAGTTATTATGTTTATGTAATCAGTATTTTCACCTAATTGGTATACTATTGATAGATATGATTTAAAGCCTTAAATATAAATGTAGTAAACCTATATAAAATGATGCTCTAATTTTAATTATTCGACAACTATTTTAGTAATGACCTTACTTCAGTGAAATCCAAAATCTATTTTAAATAAAATTAATTTATAACGAATTTCCATAAATTATTTTTCTTCTGAAATATTCAGAAGGCAATTTATAAGCAGGAAATATCACAACTTAAATCAGAATTCCTTGAACAGATGAAATTCAAATTTATATTCAGAAGATGTATGTTAAATTTATGAACTAGAACTTGGGATTCAGCATGCCATGTCTATTTGATAATAGAGTTTTCAAGGTTCACAATTATGTCTAAGCTGTAGATAATAGAAGTTTAAAAGTAACAACTTTAAGATTAATGCAACTGTGATGAATATCTCCAGGGTCATGAATTAAAACATGAGAAGCCAGAAAATAGTATCTCAGCATCACTGGGAAAAATGAAAGATACTTTAACCAATAATTTATTGCTCTCATGCTATCTCAAAAGGGAAATTTGATGAGGTAATTAATTTGCCTTTTTTGTGTATGAAGCATTTCTACCATTCAAGTCCTCTCCTTAGTCTGAAATCACATCTGCCTCTTATGTTGGCCATGGCCTAAACCAAAAGATCAATGAATTTGGTCTCAGTGGACTTCAGATACAAGAACAGAGTGTAAGAGATGTGACCATGTGTTTTGGTGAACCTGAAAGGGGTTAGACATGGGCACAGGTGTTCAGAAATTGCTGTGCCTACTAGCACTTGTTCTGGGTGAGGCACCCATGTGTTCCCATTGTGCTTGTGTTACACAGAGCCATGAAGCTCAAGGCCATCATGGGCAACAGTAGCCCAGATTTCAGGGTGGTTCTGCTTGGTCCTTAGGAATAAAATTAATTTTTCAAAAAAGACAAATGATGCACATACAGATACACATGACTGTATTCGTCCATACTTTCTCCTATCCATGCTATGCCCCCAGTGAGGGGATCACATTCTTTTTATTAGCCTGTAAATGCAGATTTATCTGGCAAATATGCTTTATCCTCCAGACATAAAGCCTATTGGGTAATTCTCGCAATATTAGAAATATGGCAGCTAAGAAATGAGTTTCCGTTTCAAATATGTTTCTAATTCATGTCAGTTGCTAATATTTTTAAAGAAGTATAAGATGTAGTCGCATGTGTAAACTATAATCTCTAGTGGTAATTGTTCAGAGCCTAAATTCTCCTCCCCTAGCTATGAAGTTAGGAGTGATCTTAATTGAAGAGGAAAATGGATTCATTAAACACTGATGGGAAAATTTCACCATTGCTTAGTTGTTGGTGGCTGTTGTTTGGTTCTGTGTTTTTTGTGGTTTTTGTTTATTTGTTTTAACTAGAATTGTGTTCTCCAAATTTAGAACCCACTCAAAATTTATATATGTAGAGTTACAAACTAACAATCTGTATTGTATAGTGTTCAGTGTTTTTGTTTTTTAGGAAAAACCTACAAAAGTTGGGATGGACATTCCTTTCTTCTCTAGTCATCTCAGAAATCTTCTTACTTACAAATAAATGAACTCAGTAATTATATTTCAGTCTTTAAAACTGTAGGTTATCAATGTAAGCATTTTGGTTTTAGCAAAAGTCTCCCACTCTTAAAAAATTTGGTAATTTTTTTGAACATGAACTAAAACTATAACCTTTCCTTTTTTTTATAGAACTATAAGCACACGAGCTAGTTACTGCTAAAAGAAAAGAAAGAAAATAACAGAATGTATCATGAATCAACAATTTTATTTATATTTAAAATAATCAGTTCCTTAGCTCTGGCATGGAATTCACTTAATCTAGAATCCCACATATGAGTAGTTTAAAAATATACTTTTGGTTTATAAGGTCATTTAGGGATTTGAGGTTGACCCAAATTTCCTATTAAAACTCTACCCTTTCTCTGGTTTTACTCCTGTTTATGAGAAAAATTAAACTAAAGGAAAATAGAATCAATATGATGTAAGTTGCAATCTATAAATCTCAATCTTTTTGGTGATGGTGACACAAACCATAAATTACATTCATGAATGAAGAGAGTTGAAACAAAAGTTCAGCGTTGTTTTACTAAACAAAGTTCATGACCAGCAGTTCTTTTAAGTTCCTCTATTATATAATGGAGGCAGGATAGAGAAAAAGTAGAGAAAAATAGATCTAACTTAGTGTGTCGTTCCTTGCTGACAAATTGACTATCCTAGACTTCTGGGCATTTAGAATACATATAGTTCATTGTTGCTGATAACCTAAACTCCAAGATGGCTGGAACAGATTCTTAGTGTTTCAAAATGAACAAGGTAATAATTTACAATATATAACAAGGCTCTCAGTAGCTGGGCATATGTATGATTCTAACAAGGCACTAACATTTAGGGTAAATGAAGTTTGAATTACTTGAACTACAACTCTACTTACTAGCCATGGTGAATCCTTGTAGGGCTTGTATGTTTTTTTTTTCCATTTCAGCTCTTTAGAAGGGTATTTCCTGCAAGTTTTGAAAATTGGTAATCTACTAGCTACACTTTTCCAGTATTCCTATTTTGTTTGGTTTTACTCAGCTTTAAAAAATAATGTATTTAAATGCATTTAGTTAGTGCTGCAGTCCCCACAATGCCCTACATTTATGGTACCAATCTCACTGGAGATTTCTAACAATTATTGATGAGTTTTGTGAGTCTTATTTTTCTACCATGTCCTCTATTCTCTTTTTATGAAAGCCTGACTCTATCCATCCATCCATCCATCCATCCATCCATCCATCCATCCATCCATCTACCTACCTACCTATCTATGATTCTCTCTTCATTTTTTGAAAGGTTAGTTAAAAAAAACTGTACTCAAGAAAAACTTCTTTTTATCTGTCTTCAGTTGTGGGTGAATTTTTCTGTACCACCCTTTAATTCTCGGATTCTCCTTGAAAATGTCTACTTCAGAGTATACCATTCTCTTGTGTCTTTTGTTTAATGATGGCAGTGTTAATGTCTATGATTTTCCAATTGCTTATTTGTTTATAAATACTTCTTGTTTCATTTATACCTATTTTTTCAAAAAATGAGGTTATTATTTTACTTCATCCCTATGAAAATCCTAAATTCTTCGGGTTGCGCTAATCCAGAACCTGGATTTCTCCTGGCAATTGAGCCGCCTGACCACAGCAATAATGGACATATTGGAGGTTGTGTGAATAAACTGGAAAGAACAGGCCCCAAGGACTGGTTTTGGGGCACTCCCAGCTTTCCTCATAGAACTACTGCACTGTATGCTATAAATCTTGCACAGAACAATCCCAGACCATGCTTAAACTCCAGGAACTGAAATTCCCGTTTGTAGTTGCCTTGATTCTGACTTCACTCGCTTCTGTGGATATTAACCTATCAAATATTTGAAAAGACGTTTATGTCTCTTCTACGTCATCTTTTAAGTCATTGTTAATTTTTTTTCTTTTTATTTTTTGTAAGTTTACTTACTTATTTTGAAAGAGAGCACATGGGCATGGGAAGGGTGGAGAGAGGGAGAGAATGAACCCCAGGCAGGTTCCACACTGTCAGTGTGGAGCCAGATGAGGGTCTCGAACTCACAAACTATGAGATTATGATCTGAGCCAAAGTTAGTCGCTTAACCAACTGAGACACCCAGGCGCCCCTAGTATTTTTTCCCATTATTTCCACTGTGGTGATTTCTGATCCAGCAGGTATCCTTAAGAACTATTTCAGTATATTTATATATTGTGGGTTCAGAAACATTACCCATTAATCCAGAAAAATCCTGTTGGCAAATAAATGGAGGTATATAAATACTATATTGTAAAATGTGATAGAGCATACAATGTGTTAATAAAATAAAATACTCCAGGTAGGGTTTAATTTATAAAAGTGTTGGAGGTTGATGAGAAGGATAGGGTGAAAGAGAGACTTAGTGAATGCTGAGCTTAGCATATAGGACCTTAGGCTTCATGATATGTGAGCAGGACGGATGGTATCTGATTATCAGCAATGTCAGCACCTTCAGTGCTTCATTCTACAGATGAATAAACCTGAAGCTCAAACAAGTTAATTAGTGACGAAGCTGGAATCAAAATGAAGGCCTACTGAATTTGTATCATTGCCTAACTCAAAAAAACAGACAAATGAGATGTAATGCTCTATATTCAGATAAAATGTCTGCCTAGATGTTAATTGCATTATGACAAAACACGCCATTTGATGTTGGTCTTTTTACATTTCCACATCTTTTTCATTAGCCCCCAACATACTATTTAAATCTTCTTTTTGAACCTAAGTGTCCGTCAACTAATGAATGAATCAAGAAGCTGTGGTATATTTATACAATGGAATACTACATGGCAATGAGAAAGAATGAAACCTGGCCATGTGTAGCAACGTGGATGGAACTTGAGGGTGTTATGCTGAGCAAAATAAGGCAGAGAAGGACAGATACCATATGTTTGCATGTATAGGAGGATTAGGAGGAACTTAACTGAGGAACATGCAGGAGAAGAAGGGGAAAAATAGTGGGGCAGAGGGAGGGAGGCAAACCATGAGAGACTCTTGAATGCTAAGAACAAACTGAGGGCTGATGGGGGTGGGAGAGAGGGGAAGGGAGGTGATGGGTATGGAGGAGGGCACTTGTTGGGATGAGCACTGGGTGTTATATGTAAACCAACTTGACAATAAACTATTTAAGAAAAAAAATCTTTTTAACAAATAAGGTTTTAAAACACTATCTTCATTCCATCTCTGATAGGCACCTGGGATCACTCCTGAAGATCAGAAATGAGGGGTGGGGTAGGGTTTAGAGATGGTCTGAGAGTCTGATTTGTAAGTTTTTATTGATATTAACTATCCATACATAAAAAAACTTAAAAGGTAAAGGACTTGGTGGGAGTGGAGTGTCAAAATAGACTCAAGATAAAAAGTTTTCTGGGGCGCCTGGGAGGCTTAGTCGGTTAAGCGTCCGACTTCAACTCAGGTCATGATCTCATGGTTTGTGGGTTCGAGCCCTGCATCAGGGTCTGTGCTGAGAGCTAGCTCAGAGCTTGGAACCTGTCTTCGGATTCTGTGTCTCCCTCTCTTTCTGACCCTCCCCTGCTCATGCTGTCTCTATCTCTCTCTCAAAAATAAATAAAACATTAAAAATTTTTTAAAAAGATGAAGATTTTCCTATCAGGAGGTACCAAGGGAGCTCAGTCAGTTAAGCGTCCAACTTTGGTTCAGGTCATAATCTCAGTGTTCACGGGTTCAAGCCCATTTCTGGCTCTGTGCTGACAACTCAGAACCTGGAGCCTGCTTCAGATTCTGTGTCTCCCCCTCTCTGTGCCCCTCCCATGCTCACATCATCTCTCTCTCTTTCAAAACTAAATACACATCAAAAATAAAATTTAAAAAAACCCTGTTCTATAAAAATGCCATGTCCATGACTTTCATAAAATATGTCAAAATAATTAAAATATTGATAATTCACAAATTAAATAATAAAACCTAGTCATTACAGAAATCTAATTTAAAGCACCATGTGATTCACAATACATACTTTCCAGAATGGCTATAATTTAAACAGAATAAAAAAAATTACACTTTAGATAAAATTCTCCTGGGGAAGTGGAATGGAAATACAAATATAAGAAAAAGTCTTCTCATATTTCTGGAAATATGAATATAAGGAAAGTCCTATCATCTATCAAAGCTGATTCATGTATTACTTAAATAGATAATGACACATATAAAATCACTTTGGAATTTAGATTCTGTAGATAAAATTAAGAGAGTGGTGTTAAGCGTGTTAGTTACTATCAATATTTACAATCCACTAAAAATATATTCCATCCCACTCAAAATTTAGAGGAAAACTTACATGTATCAACATATCTACTTAAGAATGTAAGAGGGAATTCATAGTTCTTTAAAATTATATTAAGGGATACTCAAGCAAATCATTTTTATAGGGGCTAGAGCCCAACTAAATCTCTCCCTAGAGGTAGCTTGTGAAACCCTGGCCCACTTTGAAAGGCTGGCCTCCTTCTGGATCATGCCCTCAGTGGCAACTGTAACCCATCAGCTGCCTGTTTGAACCATGTGGACAGATGCCCACGAATGCCGGAAGAGGCCTCCTTGGTATTTTATTGGCAATAACTCAAAGCTTATTAAAATCCAGATGGAGAGGGAGCTGCAGTATGTTTAAGTCCATATGCCCTATTGGGTACTATGCTATTTAATTGCTTGCATTCTTATCGTAACTCCTCTCTCGTCCTACTTCAATTTTCTCCAAAGTGTTTAGTATCTTGAAGTAGACGTCTCCCTCATATCATCTTTGACACCGGTTCTAAGGCCCATCTGTAAAGCACTTGGGTTAAAGTCTATGTACAATATTTTTACTATTTTTATATTGGTGTTAAATAAACATTGAACCATGAAGAGGCAATTGGGTGAGTCATTTGTGACTCTTTATATGTAGCTCTATTAAATTAAAAATGTCTGGTTTTTAATCCAATAATATTTTCCTAAACACATTAAGGCTGTTACACACACATGGTATACCATCCCTGTAGTTTGGATCGTTTGTGAGAGATTCTGTCCTTGTAAATATTGTGTCCATTAACCGATACCTAGAACATACCTCATGTTAGTTAGTCAAGCTAGTAGTGCTATTTATGGTTTTAACAGCATGAAATAAAAATAATTACCAAATAAAAGCCACTCTATGTGTCCCAGTGGTCAGGAACTAAGACCTCATAATTCTATACATAGCCATTGGCCTAGATTCTTCATCTGCAGCCTACTGACTGCATCCCAAATTTCTTAAGTTCTACTTCCTCTCTTAAATTTTACAATAGTCTAGGGCTATTAATTCCTATTGCATTTAAAAGATCTGACCCCTCCTTTTACACTTAATCTTGTACTGTCCAGAATTGTTATTTACTGCTTCCTGACTTTGTCTTCTCTCCCACACATATAAGCTTATGGAGGGAAATGATCATGTCCTGGTCTTCTGTATCCCACACCATGCTTGTGTGTTCTGTGGCTTGCAAAACTTGCATGAATGTGCTATATTCAATGTGTTTCCACAGCACAAGATTTATTTCTATAATAGCTTCTACTATGCTGTATTGGATTGTTCATTCACTACTCTGCAATGCTCCTCCAATGGCATGCTTTTTGAGGACAGAGTCTGCACGTGTGTTTGCAAGTTTGTTTTTCATTATTATATCACTAGGATTTAGATAGTTCCAGAGATAAATATGGGCCACACTTGTTTGTCAGGCATTTAATAATTGAGGGAACATAGGCAGCCATGGGACTTCAGTAGATTTCCTTTTCTCATTATAGACAAATTACTGAATTTCCTTGAATATATCTCACTGAATAGATCTTCACTATGACCATTTGGAGAGTTTAGTCAGTAGGTAAAATCTTTCTCAAGGCTTAGAGAGGAGAATCCTCTCTTTTGAGCTCAATTTTAAAATTGTTGGGGTGGTGCAGGGAATAAGTTGAGGAATTCCCTGAGCCTGCACTGATGGGTTAACAAGGCATAAAATTAGAAAACCATAGGATATACACACCCAAGTTTGGGTAAATAAGATTAGGTAAGTGGAGCAAAGTTCCCCAGTATAGGACAAAGGTATAGGAATAGGGAATCTCAGGGTGAAAACATCCACAATGAAGTAAACAAGATTATGATTCACGGCCCCCCCCCCCAACTTAGTACAATAGCTGCTTTCACAGGAAGGAAGGACCAAAATAGGTAAACAGGTAAACAAGGCTGGAGACCACAGGGGGGAAAGTTCCCCAGAGTGGATATAATTAGCAAAAAAAAAGAGGTGCCTTGTTGACGGTGAGGTAGCATGCTCTATCTTTCTTGCACCCTAGGCCAGTTTAGGTAAACAAAGGAGATGCCTCCTGTCTGCTCTAAACAACCTTCTGACAACTCCAGGATTTTGTTTTGTATTGACCCAAACCCCTAACACCACATATCTTCAAAACACCTGTTCCCTCACACCCATGAGTTAATGTTCATGGTTTCATTGTCTCTTTGTGCATGTCCATCATGCTTGTAAGCCTTCTGATCCTATTAAAAATGGATCAAGGACTCTTGTGACTCTTGCTTGTCTCCTCTCGGACATAAACTTCTCTCACATTTTCAATCCTGCATCCCACTCTCTTGCTGGACAAGAGAGAGCTTCAGACCCAGAGTCTATGACAGAGTGCCTGGATGGCTCAGTTGATTACACATCTGACTTTGGCTCAGGTCATGATCTCACAGCTTGTGAGTTTGAGCCCCGTGTCAGGCTCTGTGCTGACAGCTCAGGGCCTGAAGCCTACTTTGGATTCTGTCTCCCTCTTTCTCTGCCCTTCCCTCTCTCTCTCTTTCTCTATCTCTCTCTAAAAAATAAATAATAAAATATTTTAAAAATTTTAAAAATAAATAAAATTCTTCATTGCACTCATTTCTACATCTGACATGGTACTAATTGAAGATACATCTTAGACTAACTTCAGAGTCTTAACTCACAAGAATAGGGTAACAAGATTTAAAATGTAATGAGAGTTTACTGACCTAAATATCACTTTACCAAATTTTGCTGAGAAAGAGGGAAAAAAAGTCTATAATAGATAAGAAAGAGGTAACAAAGTCCTTGCACTAAGCCCACAGAAAATTTAAAGCAAGCAGTTAATAAAAACAAGAAAGGAAAAAGGGAACTGTTGGACACAGCATATTGACCACATTTAGAGATTATGATTGGCTATTATTGAATTGGTAAGCAATTTTAATTTTTCCTAAGTGTGATAGAATTTGAAAAGAACTGGGACTATATGCTAGTATGTGTCCCTCAGTTTCCCCCAAACCTCTATAACCAGGTGTTATGGACTGAAAATTCAAATTCATATGTTGAAGCCCTAATCTACAATGTGATGCTATTTGGAAATGAGACCTTTGGGAGGTAATTAGGATAAAATGAAATCATGAGAGTGAGGAACTCATGATGGGATTAGTGCTCCTTTAGGAAGAAGACGCTAGATGTCTCTCTGTCTCTTTCTCTTTCTCTCTCTCTCTGTCTCTTTCTCTGTCTGTCTGTCTGTCTGTCTCTCTCTCTGCCTTGTAAGGTCACAAAAAGATGACGGCTATCTGAAAGGCAGGAAGAGAGCTCTCCTAAGAACCAAACATGCTGGTCCCCTAATCTCAGACTGCTAACCTCCAGAACTATGAGAAAATAAATCTGAAATTTAAGCCACCCAGTCTATGCTCTTTTATTTTGTTGGTCCAAGGTAAGGCGATGGGTGACAGTGGGTAATGATGATCTATGTTCTATCTGTGCCTCTGAGTAGGGGATCCTTCCTTCTATTTCCAGAACTCTTTCCTTTACAGAACCCATAACACTGTGTTGTTCCCGGTGACTACATTTCCCCATTCTCTTTGAGGAAAAGGGTCTTGGTGTATTCATGTTTGCTTCTCAGAGGCAAGCACAGTGACAGAACTAGTTGCAATTTTTGCTGTGGAACATAACACTGACACAGAAGACCACACAGAACAGCTGTGTAGCTTAATGAATTATTAAAAGACAAGCCTTCCCTCTCCCTTATTAACTTTCAGTTCATTTGTTGAAGAAATCCTATCTTTGGTCATTATATTTCTCCATAGTCTTGATTTTGTTTATTGCATGCCCTTCTGTATTTCCTGAACATTGGTGGTTGGGTTTATAGTCTTGATCAGACCCTCGTTTGATGATTTGGACAACACTACTTCATTGGCAATGTGGTTATTCATCAGATCAGGAGAGTCACAGTTGCTTTGAGAATTTAACTTATTTTTTACTTTATTTTGTTTTGGGGAGAGTGCAAGTTGTGGAGGGGAAGAGAAAGGGAGACAAAGGATCTGAAGGGGGTTCCCCACTAACAGGCTGACAGCAGTGAGCCTGATGTGAGGATAGAACTCAGAAACCACGAAATCATGACCTGAGCCAAAGTCAGACCCTTAACCAACTGAGCCACCCAGGTGCCTCTGCTCTGAGAATTTTAAAACAAAAGCCATTTTGGTTGACTTTTTGAAGATCCAGCCTTGGTCATAACTTTCACATGCTCAAAAGCAGTATATAATTCCCACCAATTGATCTACATCAAAACCAATAGTGGGTATTGAATCTTTTTTTTTTTTTTTTTTACACATTCTTGTGGGCAAACAGTGGTATCTCATTTGGGATGTTAGTTTGTATATCCTTCATGATAAATGAAGTTAAACATATCTTCACACGTGTAATCACTACTTAACATCCTCTTTGGTTAGTGCCTGTTCCAGGCTGTCACCCATTTTGCTCTTGTGTTCTCTGCCTTTTCTTCATTGATTTCTAGGAGTACTTTATAATTTGCTCCCCACTCCAAATTGTGCCCGGTCATATTGTCTAGAAAGAGACCATGGAAAGTAAAATTAAGTGGCAGAGCATGAATGCACAATATAATACATCCATATAGAGATTTCCAAAATTTCAGTATCAACTCCTATCCACATCAAAGTTCATAAGGTGACCTAAAACCTCAAATAGTATATAAAGTCTATAACTCATAGATCAATGTCCAAATAAACTAATCTAAAATTAAAAATATTCTTATGCCTAGTCAACCAGAGGTTTTATTTTCCTAGGAGGATTAAGTAGGGGTCTCATCTCTTCAAGTGGGTACCATTCTTTCAGTGCTTCAGATACTGACTTACTTTAATAATGCTCTGAGTTCATGGGGTGCCTGGGTGGCTCAGTCAGTTTAGTGTCCAACTTCAGCTCAGGTCATGATCGCATATCTGAGTTTGAGCTCTGCAATAGATTCACTGCTGTCAGCCCAGAGCCCACTTCAGATCTTCTATACTCCTTTTTCTCTCCTCTCCCAGTCTCTCTCTCTCAAAACAAAAAATGCTGAGTTCATAGATTAATTTCATGGTGCCAACTGCAATCTCATCAATGTAGAAAACAAGGTAATCTGCAGCCTCAGAGAAGTTAGTGCGGAATATATACAAATGGCATTACTTCCTCAGACTCCTGTCATCCAATGCAAAGAAGTAACTGTAGAGCTTGAGGTACATAGTAAAAATTCTTAGTTTCAGGTTGTCCAGGATGCACCAAGATGCAGTCCAACTTGTCTTGTTTTCACAAGTTGACATTAAACCCTGCTGGGAGCAATCTCCCATTCTTCTGTTAATTATGACACTATATATAATATGTGTGGGGGAAAGAGTGATAAAAGTTAGTCTATGCTCCTATTCCCTTGCCTAGAGGAGCAGTTCTATAAAGTAATGAAGCTCAGATTTAATAAGTGGCAGACATTAAGTGTCTTGTATGTGTTCATTCACAGTCCTATTAGGAAGGTGGTTGTGTTAGGATTCTCCAGAGAAACAGAACCAACATGATACGTAGACTTATATAAGATGAGATATGTTGTAGGAATTGGCCCATGAAATTATGAAGGCTGTGAAGACCCAAGATAGGGAGTCTGTAAGTGAGAGAACTAAGAGAGCCAGTGGTATAATTCAATCTAAAGTTGTGAGGTTGGAGGACAGGTTGGGGATGTGGTGGGGTAAGTCCTCTTGTCAGAGTCTGAAGGCCTAAGAACAAGGGAATCCTCTCTGGAGGACAGAAGAGATGGGTGTGCCAGCTCCAGAAGACAGAGAATTTGCCTTTCTTTTGTCTTTTTGTTCTGTTCAGGTCCTTGAAGGATTGAAGATGCCCATCTACATTGGGGAAAGCCATCTGCTTTATTCAATTTACAAATTTGAAGGCTAATCTCTTCTGGAAATACTCTCCCTAACATACCCAGAAATAATGTTTTCCAGCTATCAGGGCATCCCTTAGCCCAGTCAGCTTAACCTATAAAAGGAATCATCACGGTACTATTGTTAGTATCAATGCTGTTCTTATGAATATCAACCCTGAAGTGTGGATTGTTTAAGAAACTCGCCCAGGTCTACAGCGCTGGTTGGCAGGGTAACAGATTTCTACTGAGTTTACCTTTCTCCACTTTTCCTCTGAGCTGTCTTTCTGGGTGTTGTCTCTCTGGGGATCCAACACTTGTTGCCTCTCATGAGCAGGTGTTTTTAGATCTGTGCCACACATACCTGGTGACCCACGTTTGTCTATGTATACTCAAGCCCATGAAACATACTTCAAAGCAAATTGGAGGAAAGGCTTTCTCTCACTGTACAGTTCATTTGGCTAGAGAAAAGTTAGCCTTATGATTCCTGAAGTCAGGAATCTGGGGATGTGTCCACAGTGTTCATCCCTAGAGCCTGCTGACAACCAATATTCCTGGCATGAGCCTGTCTTCATCTTTTGGATATTCTGGGACCTGAAAGCATTTCTTCCTGCTACGTGCTTTCTCTCTGAAGATGGTTTCCGTTTTTCTCTTTAGTAATGACCTAGCATGATCAGTCACTTCTAAACTCATGCTTTCTCTCTTGTGGAGTTCTTTGTGAAAAACAGAGAGTAGCCAACACATTTAAATGTCCCTTGGGAACACACACACACACACACACACACACACACACACACACGCGCGCTCACGCACGCGCGTGCAACTATCTAGGGAGACACACATACACAAATTGGGTAAGCTCCCTAATCCCAAATGCCAAAAAGAAACCAGATGGGTAGGTGGAAAGTGGTGCTAAATGGAAGGCTTTTGCTGTTGGTTTTAATGACAGAAAACTGATGAATTATAAAAGCAAATGGGAATGAATCCATTGACACAGGAAATTCATCGTACAACGGACAGAAGAGAAAACTGGTAAAGTGACGTCCCTGGAAGACAAGAGGTGAAGAGAATACTGGGCATAAGTGAACTCAGCTCGTCCATTTGTCAGGGGGAAGAATGGAATGGGGACGGCATACAGCAGGTCCAGTGTATTCAAATTGATACAGTAGATGGAGCAGAGATGAGAGGTTTTCATCTCACAACCTCTACTTTGGGAAGTACCAGGTGAGGTCCGCCACCGAGGGAGGAGGACAAGGAGGCAGGGCTGGTAGATTTGGGAAGCATCACACAGTTTTAAACAAATCCATTTCCACTCAAACAAAGTGAGTTAACCCGGGGAAACCTGGGTGGAATTTATCATGGAAAACTTCAGAGAATTGTAGGCCGCATGCAGAACATGTCAAATGTTACGTAACTCGCATCCAATATTTGACTTAGTTTTAATTCACTTTGTTATACTGCTAGTTTTCAATGTGTTATCTATGGATTCTCTCTGAAAGTCCATTTCAGTTGAAGAGAATTTGCCCTTTACAGCTGGGATATGATTCCATAGCTTTGTGTTTCACTGGTTTGTTTTAATCTGAGGTTCCATATTTCCATTATACCCAAATGGTGGTGATTACTCAGCTCCCAGGCAAGCCTCCGCTTCGTTCTGAGTAATAGTCGTTGAAGAGCAGTGCAGAGAAAACAGCCAGAAGGGGCAGGGGACCTGCCTTTCTGCTTTGTGCCTTGTCCCCTGGGAGCAGGTTCAATGAACTAAGAGCTGCAAGAAACCACAACTTCCAGCCCCGTTTTCCATCTACAATAGATATAATGAGCCCTAGCCTGAGCTGTGCTTTCTAAGTGTTCAGGCTGCTCTCCTTTTAAGGGGAAGCTGGGAAGATGAAGAAGGAGGCTAGGATGGGGGAGGGAAGAAACACCCTGTTGTGTCCATCAACAGGTGAAGTCTAAAAATTTCACTGGAAAAAGTTATGGAAGAAGTTAACAGCTGCAGGACTGTTTGGAGCAAGTCACTAGAGTTGTTTCCATCTGGCATCTGTTTCATCTGCAGAAGAATTTTTTTTTCCTTTTTAAATAAGGCTTGAGCTGAAAGCCCACTTTATTTAGGAGATGTTAAGTCCCAGGATAGCAAGGGCTTTGCAAGCTCTTAACATAACCTCCTCATCCCCTTCCTTATACACCTCCCACCAGCTTGCCATGGTCTTGCTCGGTGGAAAAAAGAACAGACAGAGATTAACACAGCTGTAGAGCAAGGTGAAAACCTTCAAGCCATGCATGTTCTCTACCCTTCTTGATGAGAAGTGTCAGCCAGCAGTGAATCGGACTGGATGGGAAACATGCAAAAAATGACTTTTGTAGTTAACGTACGGGGCCACAGACATAGTTGATATTAAGCTTCTGTGTTTTGGAATAAGTGAAAAAGAAAGAAGAAAAAAATGAACAAGGTCCTTATTTTGTATGACCAGGAGGAAAGAAGCAATTCCTTTCCCAAAACTTAAAATAATATTCTTGGGCCTCAGGGTCACATTGTTCTTAATGTGGAAAGTCATGGAAGAGCAGTTTGGACTATCTCTTCAAGAAAGAGCGTTACGTAAGAATAACCTGGTTTCAAAATTCAATATATAGAAGCAATACGAGCTTGATGCAATAGAGTTTAACCATCACCAAAGCAGGCAACACAAGAATGAGAATGCAGCTAAGGAATTTGGGTCTCTCTAGAAACATTTACTACCCTATAATTTTCAGAATCAGTGGAAGGCAAAAAAATATCTCAAGAACTTAGATAAATAGAAGGAAAGTAGATATGTTTTTTTTGTAGGCATGAACTATTTTTATGGGTCTTCAACTAACTTTAAAATTTCTTTTTCCCTTAATACCTGAGTACAATGATAAATACCTTCCTGCATCCTGGTTAGGCACTGGTAATCTTTATTACTGCTGACATCATGAAGACAGAAGGTGATATAGGGCAGATAGAAGCCAGCAAAAGGGTGAAGTTAACCAGAGATAAAACTCCCAGATATGATAGGGTGATATTTATTGACCTAGAATCTTCAAAAATCAGTATTCTTGGAAAACAACAACTGTTTTACAATCATTCTGAACAAGATTCTCTACACAGAAGGTGTTAGAGATACAATATTTCACATGTTTTCTTTACTAATAATCTATACTATAAGCAGGTCAAAGTTCAGTCATTTCCATCAGGACTATCAAGCCAAGATGTCTCATAACTTTCATCAAGGAGCCAAATTGAACTCATCCCTCTGAATTCTTCTCAATGTAAAGTTTGTCTTTCTAGTAGTGCCAGCATCATAACACTAGATCAATGAGCAAGAAAGAGAAAGAAGAAAAATTAATGGCCAGTAATTATTTTATTTAGTACTGAAGGTACTACAGCAGACTTTAAATGATGATGATAAATGGCAGATAGAAATCTGTCTTTCAGAATTCCTCTTGGGAAGAATATTATGTTTGTTTAGAAAATGTGTTTTTTTTTTTTAATTTTTAATGCTTTATTTATTTCTGAGAGAGACAGCATAAGCAGGGGAGGGTCAGAGAGAGAGGGAGACACAGAATCTGAAACAGGCTCCAGGCCCTGAGCTGTCAGCACAGAGCCTGACCCAAGCTCAAACCCACACACCGTGAGATCATGACCTGAGAGGAAGTCAGACGCTTAACCAACTGAGTCACCCAGGTGCCCCAAAATTAAACTTTTTTTATCCTTCAGAATAAAAAATGGTTTCTGAGGGGCGCCTGGGTGGCTTAGTCGGTTGAGCGTCCGACTTTCGCTTAGGTCATGATCTCGCGGTTCGTGGGTTTGAGCCCCGCATCGGGCTCTGTGCTGACTGCCAGCTCGGAGCCTGGAGCCTGTTTCAGTCTGTGACTCCCTCTCTCTCTGACCCTCCCCTGCTCACGCTGTCTCTCTCTCTCCTAGAAATAAATAAAAAATATTTTTAAAAAATGCTTTCTGTGAGTTAAAATGTTAATATTTAGAAAATTACAAAGAGAACCTATCCAAAAATATATCAACTGCAGTAAATAAAATAAGTGTTTTGATTAAGTTGTATGGAGCTGTGGTTGATGAAGACTGCAATTTTATATTAAAGTAAAAAAAAAAAGGGGGGGTACCTGGGTGGCTTCCAGCTCTTGATTTCTGCTCAGTTCATGATCTCATGGCTCGTGGGATTGAGCCCTGTGTCGGGCTCTGGAGCCTCTTGGGATTCTCTCTCTCCCTCTCTCTTTACCCCTGCCCTGCTCATGCATGTGCGCTCTCTCTGTCTTTCTCAAAATACATTTTTTTTTAAAAAGTACAAAAAAGAAAACAGGTGAAAAGATTGATGATCTTTCATCTGCTGGCATGGCTGCTGAATTCTGTGGTGCAGAGTCTGCTTCTGAAATTGTACAGGGCATAGGCAATACCTAGGGATTTGTTAAAACAAATTTGGCTCAGCATAATGCCAATTTGAACAATAAATTATATTCATAAAGAAAACAAAACAAATTTGGTGCAGTAGGGCTGTGGTAGAGTTCAGAGTCTTTGTTTCTACAAAGCTCCTAGGTGATGTCCGTGCTGCTAGCACAAGGACCGTAGTGAATAGCCGCCTTGTAGAAAGCAGCTATTTAATTTTCTCTGTACACTTCGGAGTAAACATTAGAACAGAGTAAGTTAGCCTGTGTAACAGGGGACCTATTCTGCGTACTAGAAAAGAGAGAAGACAGAGTGACCTGGGTAGCCCCACCGTAATAGCATCATTGAAGGGGCTTAATGGAGCAACATAGGTCACTAACAATATTTAAGTGGTTGCTTTGAGGTATGATATGGAAAATCCTCCTCCATCGCTCATAAAACGTACTCAAAACAAGGTTCACAGCAAAACTAAGAGATTCTCAGTTTTGCATCCAGGTAGGCTTGGAAGAAACCAAAGATAGAAGGGCAAGAAGCTAAAGAACAAAATGACCGATGAATAACAAACACAAAAAGAAAAACTGACACGTATGAGTATTTATCTGTGTCAGTCACTGTAAGTGCTTTGTATGTTCTACAGTTATTATTGCCATTTTATTATTCTTTAATGTTTATTTATTTCTGAGAGAACATGACTGGGGAAGGGACAGAGAGAGGGAGACAGGATCTGAAGCAGGCTCTACTCTGACAGCAGCAAGCCCAATGTAGGGCTTGAACTCACAAACCACCAGATCATGACTGCAGCCAAAGTCGGATATTCACCAACTGAGCCACCCAGGCACCCTGCCATTTAAATATAAGAAAACATGGGGCGCCTGGGTGGCTTAGTCGGTTAAGCATCTGACTTTCGCTTAGGTCATGATCTCGCGGTTTGTGGGTTCGAGCCCCGCGTCGGGCTCTGTGCTGACTGCCAGCTCAGAGCCTGGAGCCTGTTTCAGTCTGTGACTCCCTCTTTCTCTGACCCTCCCCTGCTCACTCTCTCTCTCTCCTAGAAATAAATAAAACATTAAAAAAAATGAAAAATAAATAAATAAATAAATAAATATAAGAAAACTTAAGTCATAAAGAGATTAAGTCTATACCCACGCTTTCTAACTCTTACTTACAAAGCCCAAAGACTATATTCAATAATTCAAGAGATGAAACCTGTATTTTCGTTTTCAACCTGAGGGAGGGAATATCAGTCACTCTCCTTCGATCTTTCCCTTTCTTCTGTCCCTGTCTTTCTATCTTCATCCTGCACCTAATAATTTAAGAAGGGAGTACTTTATGAGCTCCTAAGAGCTGCTTTTTAATTCATGTTCCCTAACCTTTTATAACATCTTGAAATTCTTCCTCTTGTTTAAGGTCACACTTTCAAACTGCATTAACACACCTTCATTTTGTGAACTCTTACTTTTAGTGAGTCATGAGGCTCTTAAAGCAAAATAGATTAAAGTAATCACAAAGGAATTATAGCAAGTTTCATAGAGGAATTTCCTTTTTAAAAATTATGCCTACCACTTAGCAGAAGAAACAGAATATTACCAAGAGCTTTGAAGCTCCTGAGTATCCTTCTCTGAAAGGTAATTGCTACTCTGAGCTTTTGTATTCATTGGTTGCTGCCTTTTCTTTATAGTCTAAAAATAAATTTTTGTTTCCCTAAAATAGGTGTTTGGCATTTTTTGCTTTGCATATAAATACAGTGTTAAATATTTTCTCCT
Organism: Proteles cristata cristata; assembly: GCA_017311185.1. Classification (NCBI taxonomy): domain Eukaryota; kingdom Metazoa; phylum Chordata; class Mammalia; order Carnivora; family Hyaenidae; genus Proteles; species Proteles cristata. The sequence continues at coordinate 688,849 of JAESUZ010002577.1, forward strand.
GCAGTTTGCAGGTTTCCAATCAATGTTCTATTTGTAAGATTTATCGATGCAGATGTGGGGGGTTGGATTTTATTCATTTTTTTCAACACTGAATAACAAGATACGGTGGGACTCTCACAGTTGATTAGTCCACTTGATATCAGAGGTCCTGAGGCTTATTTCCAGGTTGTTTTACTTTGTGAAATTAAAAATGTTTTTCTGAAATCTGAGTTCCACAAACTATTTTCTCTCTACTTGTCATATTCTATCTACCCCTACCTCACTTTGGTTCAGAAGTTCTTATCCTTGGCTGCATATTAGAATCACATGGGGAAGATTTAAAACCTCCTGATGCCCACATTGCACCCTGGACCATCACAGAATGTCTAGAGGTGGGAGTCAGGCATTCTTATTATGCAAGTTTTCAGATGCTACCAATGTACATGCAGACAAGTGTGTGTATATTGCTTTACATTCAACTTCATGTGAAAGGAAAAATTGTTTTACTGGTTGCAACTGTATTTAATATAACTTCTTAGGAATGTGTCCTCAAAAATCAGAAGCTAAATGTCTACCACAGATCCAGAAATCTATCCTTATTAGCCTTCTTTTTTTTAGCTTGATGGCTTGCATGTCCCTCTATCTACTCATGTCAAATGTGCCCAGTTTTGACATTGTCTGATAGACCTCTAAACTACGGCTTCTTGGGGAGGTATTTCTGCTCATGGTACCCCGTGAGTACCTTTGCAAGGCACAACTCTTGTTTATCCAGGACCCAAAGGTTAAGACCCAAAATTTGACCCAATCTCTTAAAACTCCATATCATAATAACAAAACAAAACAGCGTTTTGGTCTGAAGTCAATAATTATTAAACCTAGAATCACATGATCTGTCCTGATCCTTGGCAAACCACAGAGATACCATTCTTTTCCAGGAAATATGTTCTTTTGGCCACTATCCATTTCTTCAAGCAGAATCCTTAGTAGAAGATGAGTCAATAGGGTGCATTAGTCAGGCTCTCAGTGAAACAGAGAATTAATTGATTTAATGCCTCGAGAAGTAGCTTGTTACCCAATTATGCAAAATGTAACCTGGTATCCAAGAAAACCATTATCCAGCAGGATCTATGGGCTGGAACTAAACTCCTCATTACCCCAGTGGGAAAGCATTAGATAAAGAGCTATTAGTCATTATTTTAGAGCGTGATGACAACAGAGAGGTAACTTAAAACAGTAAGCAACCCGTAAAACAGCAGAACACAGTAAAATGTATCTGTTAGCTACACCCCTCTATCCTTTGGGGGAATGAGAGGCTCATTAATGTTCTTTGTCAACCATGTCTGGCATTTTCCCTGAAGAATGCTAGTCCAGGAAATTATTGGTGTTGAAAAATTATACTCGTCCATCCATCTCAAGCTCCTGTTTCTTGAATTCCAAGCCAATTGTGCAAAATCAAGTTTTGTATTCACTTATTCTTCTAAGAATAGAAAACTAGGAGAAAAGAACTTGCCAAAAAATAAAACTAAGGCCTAAATTATGTCTACACAGCTTTCTTATGGCTATGTGACATTTACAGAATATTAGACCAAACTGAACATAATACCTGGTCTAGGAGCTTATTCAGGCAACACTTGTATGCCACTGATATTGTTTAGTGATAACAAAATAGTAGTCTGACTTCTTGGCCAACTGACTGCATTTTGTTCTTCAAATTATCTTAGATAGAGAGGTTTGCAGAGACTAGATAAAGGATTCTTACTAAAGTTTTCTACTTTCTGCAATCAAATGGCATGTTGCCTTTGTCTTTTTTCTTTTTTAAAAAAAATTTTAATATTTCTTTATTTTTGAGAGAGAGTGAGAGAGTGTGAGCAGGGAGGGGCAGGGAGAGAGGAAGACACAGAATCTGAAGCAGGTTCCTGGCTCTGAGCTGTCACCCCAGAGCCAGACGTGGGGCTCGAACTCACAAGCTCTGAGGTCATAATCTGAGCCTAAGTGGGACGCTTAACTGACTGAGCCACCCAGATGCCTCACACTGGACGTTATTTCTATGCAAAAAGCAACAGAACCACAAATCGTGCTTATATTAAGAGTTTTCCATTTAATTTCTCTATGTATCTGCCTCTCTGTTGCCATACAGTAGGATTATGAACATAGAGCACCCTATATTACACAACAGCTTATGCTCTTTTCTGTTCTTTTAATACTGTTTTACTGACTGCATGTATGCCGTGTGATCTAAATTCTAATGGGAAAATGAATAATAAGTATATTATTACTAACTTTACTTTATATGTTGAGGTTAGCAATTGATCATTAAATTGTTTTCACCCATGGGGTTTAATGGCAGAAGATATAAAATTTGGTGAGTCAGATTACTATGTAGTTGCTTGTGGCCAGCTAGTTTAGTTGAATAGGAGATATATGCTAAGTACAAGGTTGCCAGTTCCATCCAGGCCTACCCCACACCCCTGCTGGGTGTCTCACAGATGCAACCTTTGTTTTCCTAAGAGAGTCTGTGGGAGACGGAGCAACACACCACACGCACACACAAACACTCCCCTTAAATTAGATATATTTTCTGATCCTTGATCAGAGCCGTAATCCATTTATATATGACAGCACTATTAGTGTCATGAACTATTGCTCTGATTTAATAAACACACTCCATTAAAAAACAGAATCCAACAGACCCTTTTAATTTGCTATCCTTGGACATTTAAGACACCTGATGGAAACCTGGACAAAGTCTCCAAAAGCAAAGTAAAATGGAAAATTGAGACTAATTCCAACAAAGTGCAATGATGCTGGCATGACTTCTCCTCTATGCTTTTACGAATATCATGATGGAAAGTAATGCTGGTTTCTCTTTCCTTTCCTTCCTTCTTTCCTGTTTCCTTCCCTCTTGCTCTCTCATATTCTCTTCCCCCACCCCAATACGTACTCTTACTAGTTAATGACAATGGCAAACACGTATATTCTTATGTTTCAGTTATTTTTCTAAGCCTGTCCCTATATTAATTCAAGTGATCTTTATGATAAGGTTATGGATTAGGTATTGTAATTATAAGTAAGGAAGGGTTCAGACAGACTAATATTCTTAGGGTTCAATTGTTAGCTAATGTCAGAGATAGGATTTGAACTCCGCAATCTGATTTTGTCTAGAAATAAGTGTCCCCACAGTCCTTACAATCTCTTGGATGGAGATTGTTCAAACTGGACCATAAAATTAAAAGTTACTTCCTTTTTTAAATGTTATTAATGTTTATAATTTATTTATTTATTTGAGAGAGAGACAGAGACAGAGAGAGACAGAGCACGAATTGGGGAGGAGCAGAGAGAGAGGGGGACACAATCTGAAGCAGGCTACGAGCGTCCAGCTGTCAGCACAGAGCCCCACACAGGGATCGAGCCCACAAACTGTGAGATCATGACTTGAGCTGAAGTCGGACGCTTAATCAACTGAGCCACGCAGGCACCACAAATTTCCTTCTGATTAAAGCAATATTTGGGATAAAAATCCAGCTTGGATTGCTGATATCTATATGTTTTAAACTGTGTATTTTTATATTTCTGTCATCTTCAAAATACGCAATAATTTCAAATCCTACAAAATTAAATAAATATAGGCAGTAATTACCAAAAGTGTTATCTGAGAGACTGGCTTTAAATTAGAAGAAGTTTTTTTTTTTTCTTTTTTTTTTCAATTTTTTTTTTAATGTTTTTATTTCTAGGAGAGAGAGAGAGAGAGAGACAGCGTGAGCAGGGTAGGGTCAGAGAGAGAGGGAGTCACAGACTGAAACAGGCTCCAGGCTCTGAGCCGGCAGTCAGCACAGAGCCCGACACGGGGCTCGAACCCACGAACCGCGAGATCATGACCCAAGCGAAAGTCGGAAGCTTAACCGACTAAGCCACCCAGGCGCCCCTAGATTAGAATAAGTTTAAGATTACATTCACTGTTCTGTTGGCATGTCAAAACATGTGATTGACACAAACTTTTTTTTAAGTTTACTTATTTATTTTGAGAGAGAGAGAGCACAAGCAGATGAGGGACAGAGAGGAGAGAGAGAATCCCAGGCGTTCTGCACCGTTAGTGCAGGGCCAGATGGGGTGTTCAAACCCACAAACCGTGAGATCATGACTTGAGCCTAAATCAACGAGTCTGACGCTTCACCATCGGAGCCCCCCAGGCACTTCAACACAGACACTGAAAGCTCAGAAGTCTTTGTGATGGAGATCAAACATCTCCCTGCTATCTTTGTCACTCCTGCCACTGAAAAATGTCCCCTGCACATATCACAAAGGTAAATCTTAGCCTAGACTATCTGAATTTTTATCATTTCTTAATGGGCAAGATCTAAATACATAAGATTAAATGTGTCATTTTGTTATGAATGCTTTGGAGAGATCAAAATACATCAGACGAATCACTTAAAAAATTCAACACTCTCCAAGGATCTGGAAAAGCAAACAAATGTTGAGCTTTCATGGTGAGTTCTGAGCGGACTTTTAAAATATGTATTTAAGCGGTTTTGTCTTCTGCTGGTGTACCTTATGCACATATGTAATAAAGCAGTATGGTATATATTCAGTGAGCAAACAATGGTTAGAGGATTTCCAGTTGCATCGGTACAGTGAAGTGTGGCCACGTGAGACAACGTTCTTTTTTTTTTTTTTTTAAATCCCATACTTAATAGTGTCACAAGGACTGGAAATGTATTCATTCCTTTTTCTGTACCTTGAAGCATGTATTCTGGAGTCACAAAATCACTTATTACTAGGAAAGTATTGGTCTTTGAAGTACATATAATTACAGGAGAAGTTTAACTCACTCAACGTTAGTGGGTTTTATGCATGGTAGCAGAAGATTATTATAATTCTCTTTAATTAACAGAATGAAAAAAAAGCTTGAAGAATATTTTCTAGTTTTTGCTTAGGGACCATTGTCAGCCTTCCAGCATGGTAACTTAATGTCCCCTGAAATGTTATATGCCCCAGTGATTAAGTATCATTACAAGGGGAAAATTCTATACAAAGGCAAATCCCACACCTGATCTTATTCTCTCAATCACCATGAAAGTGAATGCGCTCCAGTGACATTCAGTAGTTTGTTTACTGTGCACAACGAAACAGGTGCGCTATGCTAAAGCAATTCATCTCATTTATATCAAGAACATGTAACTTAAATCACCCTTCTGTCTGTATTCCTTTATTAGAGTATCATTTATTTGCTAAAGCTTAGGAAGGAAATAAAGATAGGCATATCACATAGCACAACAATGCCAACCCTTTTCTGCACAGACTTGAATTGTTGAAGCACGTCCACGTCTTCCAAATAGGTTCCCTGGGCATCATTTCCTCTAGAGTCTAATTAGAGTCTACTCTGTGTATTTATAAACAGGACGCAACGAGACTGTGACCTCACAATCTTCACTCAGAGGCCTCCTCAATTAACATAAAGGTGTTGGGGTTATTTGGAGGATGGATGTTGGTGTCGTTGCAAGTTCTCTATATGACAAGGGCAAACGACTTCATTTTTTCTCCCCTAAACATGATAGTCATTATGTTGCTTTCGATGACTAACTTGACAATTAGAGGCACCTTCTAGAAGTTTTAACAACCCAATTTTAATAGTCTTGAAAAATGGGCAGCTAATAGTGTGGGAGTCAAAATTTAGAGAGCCACTATCTGGATTCAACGTAAGGAGAAAAGTGATATTGGAATGGAAAAGGTCCATTCCATCAGGGTGGATGTGGACAAAGTTAATATGTCCTAAAAGCATTCACATCTCCAAAAGATGAAGAAAGTTGTGTCTGCCTATAAAATGATGCCACCTTAGATTTTTGATAATGCTTTTATGTATGTGACCATCTCCAGGAAAAACAGATAAGGATGCTGAGATAGTTCAAGACAGTATAAAAGATGGTCTCATTGTTCAGTGTAGAGTGGCACTATTTTAATAGAGTCAATTTCAATTCTTGACAACCAAAGGTATCATTGTTGCAATAGCTCTGATTTAACTGGAAGCAATTTTATCTTCACTTCCTTTTAAATTTTCTTTTAGGGCATAGCATTGATAGATATTGTTTTGAAGGATTTGATTTGTATATGGGCTGAGAGTACTAACAAGAATACATATTATCTAGGCATAGGCAAACCTGAATTGGCACTATTAGTGAGTATATTATTATAAATTAAAATAGTCGTCCAAATAAGTACTATTAACATGGAATATCACTACTATTCCATGTGAATGACTATATCCCTTAATAAAGCACCACCAGCCTCATGCTGGCATTTACTCCTTCCCGTTTTACTTCAAGTAGAGCAACTAGCAACATCCCATTTCCAACTCATAGGCATTAACTGGACAGCAGTTAGTTTGCCCAGCAAATAAGTAACCTGAATACCTATCTACATTGCACTTGGCTGTTGCAGGCAATGCTGGAGATACAATGTGATTCAAAGTATTGCTGAAAACTTGCAAACATAAACACTTTTTAAATGCCAACCTGTTCTTTTTCTCGGTTGCATGTGTTCAAATTCCAAGAGCCCTGAGGAGGTCAGGCCATGAATTTATTGGTAGTGAATCAACTTAATATTCAGACACATTCTATGTGTTCCCTGCTCTGACTTTGACAACTTAAGGTCCATGTGACACGAAAAAAGAAATCTCGAATTAATATCAATTGATCCTCTGCCCTCACAAGAAAAGTTCCATGACAAAAACATGGCCAAATCTATTTTCTCTTTGTTATTTGCATTGCAGAGAGGTACTTAAGGGATTTTGAGTTAAAGATGCTGGTGAAGATAAATTTACCATTTCCCAAATTTTCCATGAATCACAAAAACTACCGTTATTAGTGAAAACAATGAGGGTGCATTATGTACCAGAAACTGTTAAATTCTGCAAGGGATTAAGCTATAAGATAATTCCTATAACTACCCTCAATTTGAAGCATTAAGGAGCTAAATTCTATGGAGAATGAATTACATGCTCAAGATCACATAGCCAAGAAGAGATAAAACCATACCTGAACTAAGGCAATAAAAATGGCAATCTCATTTTCTTGACCATGTGCTTTGTTGCCTAGTATTTTAGTTGATTTTTCTCAAATTCAATTTCTTCTCTGTGCACTTGACTATTGCTTAACTTGCTATGAGATTTACAGAACTGCCCTTCCAAAACGCCAAACAATTTAGGCAATATAGAACCAGAGAGGGAAGAAATAAGAGTTCCCAAGCTGATCGACTCTAAGAGGAGTCAGGGACATCTGGTGTTGGATTGAAGAGGTCAGCACAGAAAACTACAAATCAAAGGAAGAAAGGTAGATGCTTTGGAAGTTGAGCTGTGCTTTCGACTGCTAGATATTCATATATCAATGAAACAAACATGTAATATCCCAGGGGCTCAGAAAGGAGTTTTAAATGAGAGCTAGTGGTAGTGTTCAATCCAGTGAAATGTGGTAAAAGGTTAAGAATGAGATGGTGTTCCCTGGAGTTATAGGCAAAGGGAGGGGAATGAAAAACAGCACAATTATTAAATTCTTAGAAGTTATCTTTTCTCAGTATTTTCCTGAACTGTAGAAAGATGAGCAAATAGATACTCATCACCTAATATACTTAGCACCCATTAGGATTCGGCTTCACAGTTCCCACTAGAATGGAGCCGAAGCGGATACAAAGGTTATAAAGATGTTTATTTCAGATATACTTCTATAATCAATACAGTTTAGGTACTGTCCATTTTAGGGCATTGATTTATTGAAACTCTTGGATGGCTGCATTGTTTTGAACTTAGAATCTATGGAGCAAAAAAAATAAAGTGCTATTTTGAAAGCTTGGTGTAAACATTGTTTATCCTGTGATGGGTAAGTTAAACTATAAACTAGATCGAATGACCTTTCTGGAAAGCATGTGATCCAGAGAATGGATCCATGGAAATCGCTCACTGATAATATTTAATCTGTATTTTAGATTATCGTTTTGGATTTGGAACACTTTGAGCCCTATCAGTACTGGAGCAATCTCACTGAAAGAGTTGGAGAAATGTTCATGTTTTTGTTCTCAGTGGTTTTACTGCTCTGCTCCACTCAGTTTCCAGGATTTATCATGCAAGTCCTGTTCACCCCTTCACATGGAAAGTGCATGTGGTGAAGTACATAATTATATAATATTTGAGTGGAGAGTTTAACTATTTCCTAATAGTTACAAAAAAGAACTCAATAAAGATCTAGAATAAAGAAAAAAATGGTTTAGAGGATACTGTTCTTTCTTTGTGGTCCCGATGGGTTGAAAAAAGCACTCCTGGGGCACCTGGGTGGCTCAGTTGGTTCAGAGTCTGACCCGCCTCAGGTCATGATCTCACAGTTCATGAGTTTGAGCCCCACATCGGGCTCTGTGCTGACAGGTTGGAGCCTGGAGCCTGTTACAGATTCTGTGTTTCTTTCTCTCTCTGCTCCTCCCCCACTCACTCTCTGTCTCTCAAAAATAAACATTAAAAAAATAAAGAAAAAATAAAGGAAAAGGCACTCTCCAGGGATGTATCGAATAGCAGACTCCTTCATCCCTAGGTCATGGACCTATATACTCTGCAAGATAAAGAGTTTTTTAACCCTGTAAGTATTCAATAGCCTGAGATTTCCAAAGTTTCATTCAGTTTTCAAAGTAGTGCCCAAATAATGCTTTGAAAAGTAACATGACCAGTGAAAAGTATAGAGAAGTTTCTTTTTCCAACTGATTTCCCATGTGAGCCTGAGGTGATACAAGAGGCCACAAGTGAGGAATGATGTAAGATTTAAATGTAAAGTGTTCTTCTAGATGTCAGAGAGGGAAAACGTGTCAGGGAAAGAACTCATAAAATTGAAGAGACCACACGCATAGAACAGAATTTTCTTTGTATGAAAAGGAAGGTCAGAGCCAGTAACTGAGGCAAGTTATAGGTGCTGTTTTAAGAGGAAATAGGGGAAAAAATTGGAAAAGTAAAAGAAATGTGGTAGCAAGATTTGAGAGAAGATTTATGGATATTTGATGCTGAAGATAATGTTTGATTTTATTTATACACTTTGTGTTTGGAACTTGAGCCTTACTGGCTCCTGAGCCCTTCCCCTGGTTAGGAAAAAAAAATCATTTCAAAATACTCTATTTCAACCCCTAAGGTTAACTCTATGATTAATAGTTTAAAAAAACAACAACAACACTAACTTTTCCCAGGCTTATTTTGAAAAAATTGAAGCAGTTGGTGAAAGAGAAAAGAGAAAATAAAGAGAAAGCCATATGTATGATCTATTTTGTATGTCCATTTGCAAATTCCCTTATAACATTAAATGTAACACATAAATCATTTACAATAAGGTATGCTTCGTAGACTGAACTAACGCCTCTTTTCAATTCTTCACCTGTGAAAATATTGAGCTAAGTAAAATATCCTAATTGAACAGAGCCTTGTGGTTTAAAGTGAGAAAGAAAAACCTGGAAATTGCCACTAGAGCCTGACTCTGAAATCTAGTGGAGATTCCAGAAAAAAGATATCTATAGGTAAATTGTAGTGATTAGTCAGTGAGTCCATTAAATTCAAGCTTAGGAATATATACTAGAGTTTGAATTGCTGTCTTTCAACTTACTAGCTCTGTGTCCCTTTGGGTAACTGAAATTCTCTAAGCTGCGGGTTAAAACTGTATGTGCACTATATTATGGCCCTGTGATCTTCGGCAAGTCACCCAACACCTCGGAGCCTCAGTTTCCTCATCTGTAAAATGGACACAATGGTATTCTTCCTACAGATGTGTTAAGTGGATAAAATGAAATAACATGCTGAAAAGCAAGAAGAACAGCAATCCCTCTGCCATGTAAGCATATCATTATTGAAAGTAACAAGACATAATGATAAAATCCAACTAAAATAGCAATCATGGGGCACCTGGGTGGCTCAGTCAGTTAAGTGGCTGACTTCCACTAAGGTCATGATTTCGTGGTTTATGGGTTCAAGACCTGGTGACAGCTCAGAGCCTGGAGCCTGCTTCAGATTCTGTGTCTCCCTCTTTTCCTGTCCCTCCCCTGTTCACGCTCTGTCTCTCTCTGTCTCTCAAAAATGAATAAACATAAAAAAATTAAAACAACAATCATGATAAATGCTCAAGGAAACTAAACGCAAACATGCAATTTAAAAAAATGAGGAAAATGACACCAGAGAGGCTGCTCTGGATAAAAACTCAGGGAAGACGTCTTCGTGGAGGTGATATCTGAGCTGAGATCTGAACAATAACAATGAGAAGATGACCTTCCTTGATGCTGACCAAATAAAAGAGAGAAAAGAAGATCAATCAAAGAAAGAGTATCATTAATCTATCAAATTGACAAGATTAAAAAGAGATGGTGAGGGAATAAGAATACAGGGTCTTGTAGCAGAATTTTTATAGAGAGGATGTAAAATGTGAATATTCCTTGACCCACATTCACACTTTTAGAATATTGTCTAAAGACATAAAAGGATAAATGTCCAAATATGTGCATATAGTTTTACGCCAGTATTTCTCTAGCACTAATGCTTTTATTTTTACTTTTAATTTTTAAAATCTATTACATATTAAAAAAATAAAAGCTATTACAGCCCCTCTGGAAAACAGTGTGGAGGTGCCTAAGGAAACTAACAACAGAATTCCCCTATGACCCAGCAATAGCACTGCTAGGAATTTACCCAAGGGATACAGAAATGCTGATGCACAGGGGCACATGGACCCCAATGTTCATAGCAGCACTCTCCACAATAGCTAAAACCTGGAAAGAGCCTAAGTGTCCATCAACAGATGAATGGATCAAGAAGATGTGGTTTATCTATACCATGGAATACTACATGGCAATGAGAAACCATGAAATCTGGCCATGTGTAGCAACATGGATGGACCTTGAGGGTGTTATGCTGAGCGAAATAAGTCAGGCAGAGAGGGACAAATATCATATGTTTGCACGTATAGGAGGATTAGGAGGAACTTGACGGAGGAACAAGGGGGAGAAGAAGGGCGGAAATGGTGGGGGAAAGGGAGAGAGGCAAACCATGAGAGACTCTTGAATGCTGACAAAAACTGAGGACTGATGGATGTGGGGAGGGGGGGGATGGGCATGGAGGAGGGCACTTGTGGGGATGAGCACTGAGTGTTATGTGGAAACTAATTTGACAATAAACTATTTGTAAAAAAAAATAAATAAAAGCAATTACATATTAAGGATGTTTATATTAAAAATTTTTGAAACAACCTAAATTCTCATCAATAGAAATGGTTCAGTGACTTATGCAATGCGAGTATAGTCGGAATGCAAGATCTAGCTACTCAATATACTACTGCAATTCTTTCAGGTAGAGAAGGCTGCATGATTATTGGTGTCTTGACATATATGACATAAAATCATTGATTTGTGATTGTTTTCCTGCTTGTTAGTCATCCTGGTGGATGATTAGAAAGAGAGAATATAAATTTACCATTTGGCTTATCTGTACATCTCACCTCCATGCTTCCATCACAGAACCAAGTTGCTCTCCAAGAACTTAATTTTAGCAGTCACTGTCCAAGTCATTGTCTGAGAAATGTATGTGAGGTACTTCCTGGAAACAGTGGAACAGACATTAGGACACCTGTTTTCCCTTTCTACAAGTAAGGCATGAGATCGTGGAGAAAGTCATTTTGCCAAAGAATCCTTATACCAAAGCATAAGACCTATGTTTTGACAGTATCCCATGAGGTTTATGTTGCACTGTCTATATCTGTTTCCAAGCCCCTGACCTTGTGTGAATCTTGGTCTGATGATCTTCAACTGTTTGATTTAACAAACATATATGAGCACCCACCATGGGTCAGCTATAGTGCTCAGGACAGAAGGCATCATTAAGATGCATAAAACCTGATCTTCAAAGGATTTCCAATTGAATGAGTATTTGAATGTGATTTAGGAAGTAACAGCATTTTTTTTTTCAGAGTTCTGGGTCCCACTAAAGCCACAATATTTAATCAGAATATCAAGTTTGCTTGATTTTCTGATATTTACAACTGAGTTGGAGCAGCGAGATCTAGTTTATAGATCTCCAGGTTCCAAATACAATGCTTTATCCATTGAACTTGGATTAGTGATGAGTTTTCTAAGAATGATCAATGATTGTTATTGATCAATGTACAATTTCTTAAATGATGCATTAGGCCATCTTGCTGTTGACAAAGTTTTCATTTGTCATAATTTTATAACTTTGCTTAAACAATTTTAACATCCTGGGACACTTCATATAACACACCTTTCAATACTTCCTTAGCCAAGTACTTCCTAAAATTCCATATTTACAAAATTGACTTTATCTTTAGGTTATTGTAGACCGAGTATTAAAGAAATTAAATTCTTAAGGTGTCAAAAAATCAATCACCCACTCTGATGGCTGCACCTTAGATATTTGTTATAATACAAAACCACTCTATCTATATAGATCCTTAATCTCCAATATCTCATCCCACCCATTGGCTCCTCCTAGCTATCCACACCACTCACTTTCTGAACCCACCTATTTCACCATGATCTCTTATCTCACCGAATTCTTGTAATAGTGATCTTAAGGGACAGATAGAAGTCACACTTGTGGTGAACATAACACAATGTATAAACCTGTCAAATCACTAAGCTGTATACCTGAAACAAATTACTAAGTTGACACCTGTGTGTCAACTGTACTAAACAAAATATTACTTTACCAGATTCTTCCTGATTTTATGTCTTCCCCAATGCCCCCAACCCCACATCAACTTAGTTTAGGCCAATCATGTTTCCTGGTCCAGAAATAAAACCTTAGGCAAAGACTCACAGGGAATTACAGTGAATGGCCTTTAGTTCATAAGGGTAAATTCTGAGACCGTATGAAGGTACCAGCAGTTTTTATGACAGGAAGTAACACATTTATCACCCATGTATTTTCTTTTACAGATTTGGCAAATAATTTTCATTCAATTCCTACAAACTTGAAATTGAGCCCTTGGGATCCCAGCAAAGGGAAATCTACCTAAAACAAAAAGAACAAGGTCTAACAATAAGCCTTTCTCAAGGGAGAAAACCATAGTCCCACAAAACAACATCGGTGGCAGGATAATTCACCTTGTACAGAATCTATATCCAAAGAATGACTCTTGTGAAGAATAAAAATCGGCTCACATCAAAAAACTGTATGAAAAGTGTTGGCAACTGGAAGTCCCCAAGAAAGGGGTCTGAGTTTGGACCAGAGGGCTTCTTTCCAAACATGTGACTGCACAGGAACAAAAAGCAAAGTCTTGTGATAGATTTTTATTTGGATTGTAGAGGCTTTGACAAAGAACAGCGCTGAAGGGAAAATCAGACTTCAGATGAAGTATCTTTACAATAAAGCAGCCCTTGTATTTTATCTATCAATAAAGTTATAGTACAAGTCAAAAAATACCAAATATAGGTATGTAAAGAGATAAAAATGAGCAAACGGTATATACCACCATTATATAAATAGTGGTGATGTTGCTACTTAACATTTTGGTATATATCCTCTGAAACAATCTTTCTTTCTCATTTTCTCTGCCCTCCCCCAGCCCGTCTAGTGTGTGTGTGTGTGTGTGTGTGTGTGTGTGTGTGTGTGTGTGTGTGTGTTTAGAGAGAAAGAGAAAGAGTATTGTTCTCTTTCAACATGAAAAGTCCTTTGTATTATCTGGCTTTTAAATTTTATGAGCAGTTCTTTTATATCTTAAGTTTGGTTCTCTTCTACCTCTTTTTACCCTGTTATTTAAGAAGGATGGTTTTCTGTACATTGGATCTATCTCATCAGTTCTCCATGTTTACCATGCTTTTGGCAGGGGGCTGAGGGTTACTTATTTATTTTGAGAGAGAGAATCCCAAGCAGGCTCCATGCTATCAGCATAGAGCCTGATGCGGGGCTCAATTTCATGAACTGTGAGATCATGACCGAAGCCTAAATCAAGAGCCAGACACTTAACCAACTGAGCCCCCCAGGAGCCAGTTACCATGCTTTGCTAATAATCATTTGCTCCAGTTTCAACTGGAATCAGTGAAAACCTATCTTCCACATAATCTATTCACATTTTTGGGAAATGGATCCTGATCTTTATTGTTTTCAGTGTTACTGTATGTATCACTGCCATACTTCCCCCACTCCTTTACTGTCCCTGGGGTTCCTTAACAACCCATCTACCATGAAGATTAACCCAGAGACACAACTGTGGTGACTGTAAGGCGGGGGTCGGGGGGGCAGGGACAAGTAACAAATTCCAGGCATCTTGATGTAAAGATAAAAGCAGGAGCTGAAGAAATAAAGATTTTTGGGCAGAAAGAACGATTGAACAAAAACCAGAAAGTACAGTAACACCCGGGAATTAAGTCCAATGTTACCTATTGTGTTAAGTGTATGAAGAGAAGTAAAACAAAGTGGATGAGAAAGACCTGGGCCCAGCTTGTGAAGATAATGGAACACAGTTTGAATACAAGGTGTAGTGGAAAATAGAGCATGGACCCAAAACGCCCAATAGACTCTGTGGATAGTCTGCATGGAGGAAAGAATTGAGGGTCTCCAAAAACTGGGTGAATCTACCCTATTCTACCCACCCTCAGATCCTCGAAGCCACAAAATACAGGTTTCCTTATATATAGTTAAACCTAGGATCTGTTCAAGCATGGGGTCGCTATAAGCAGGTAGGGGTGGGCTTTAAGTCACAAGTTGCCAAATTTCCAGAGGCCCTTTTAAGGAATGTTGACAATATGAATGCATTTCTAAGAGATCACGGTATTGTCCATTTAAAAAAAAAAGAAAAAGGAAAAAAAAATCTCTAGCAGTTTCCTGAGACTCCAAATTCTTTCTCCAACCAGTGGGTTACGTCTCATGTTCTTACGGTGCTGGCTTTTTTGCAAAGATGAAGAAGGAAACCTTTTATTTGAAGCTTAATTAGAAGCCATCATTTATCCATACCTAATAGCATGGTTTAAAGATTTCAAATGTCCCCAATGTGTTACAACTTAGAGTCAAAACAATAACACAGGTATACGAATCTGACACTGTCCTTGGCATTCCTCATCTCAAATTTATTTCTATCTTGTAGAATTTACACTGAAGTCTTCACAGCCCTTAAACCTGAGTTGAGACTCCAGCAGAAATAGGTATAAACTTTAAAAGAAAATGATCCCTGAGCTCATCCCCTTTCATGGAAACTTTCTAAGGTATAAAAATAAAACAAGCCAATAGCATTATAGAAAATGTGATATCCAAATAGAATTGTTTATAAATAGAATGTTTTACAAAGTTTCCATGAGGCATCAGCTGTCTCTTAACCCCATGCATGCTGACATTTTCCAGCCCACTAGCTAAATTAAGGCCTAGGAAAAAATTACCTATGCATTGTATTTTTATGTGGCTGTTAATCTATTTTTATATGCTGTGGATATATGACATCAGTTCATTACAAACATGTCAAGACGCCTCCACACACACCACAACGCATGTATATTTGCAGAAATGAGGGACACTGTGAAATAGTACTTGCAGGTCTATGTTGTCAGAATTGTCCCCAAACCAAGCTCTTAATATGACTAGGGAGAGTCAGTCTACTTGATTTTCTCCCATTAAGCCTGTGGTCCCCATCAAATTGACAATAGCGCCCCCTTGTTTGCCCTCAGAATGGTCCCACTCAGATGATGAATTCTGTGATTCTCCCAGATGGGAGATGCTTTCTCAGTCCCCTTGGTTCATTTACTACTCAGAAGAAGTTAGCTTAGAAATCCTTGAGCAAACCGGCTTGCAGAGACAAATACCGCTCAGCTACAACCAGATTTCGGGAACAATGGAATCCTAAAGATTGTGTTTGTTTGTCCAGAGAGTAGTATCACTATTTCAAAATTAGCTCTTTTCTTTCTCTGTCCCTCTGTAGCTTTCTCTCTTTAACACACAAGTGCATACCATATCCAACAGACATGACAATGACTTGACTTGGGTAATTATACTCTGGTCAGTGTAAGAATCCTAGGTACAGGGAAAAGAAAGCTTCTTTTCTTCTTTCTTTCTTTCTTTCTTTCTTTCTTTCTTTCTTTCTTTCTTTCTTTCAATTAATTAATTTATTTATTTCTGAGAGAGGGAGACAGCATGAGTAGGGAGGATCAGAGAGAGAGGGAGTCACAGACTCTGAAACAGGCTCCAGGCTCTGAGCTGGCAGTCAGCACAGAACCCGACGTGGGGCTCAAACCCAAGAACCATGAGATCATAACCTGAGCCGAAGTTGGACGCTTAACCAAATGAGCCACCCAGGCACCCCAGAAGGCTTCTTTCTTGATACAAAAATGTAAATTTGTTCCCATGCTCTGGGCACGAACACGTTCACTGCACAACTGACATTGAAATTCTGAATAAGTAATGGCAGCTCCAGGGACCTTTACTCTTCTGGCCATGGATGTCCAAGGTAGAAAATGCTTCTAAAGGGGCACCTGGGTGGCTCAGTCGGTTAAGCATCCAACTGTGGCTCAGATCATGATCTCATGGTTTGTGGGTTCGAGCCCCATGTTGGGTTCTATGCTGACAGCTCAGAGCTTGGAGCCCACTTCAGATACTGTGTCCCCCTCCCTCCTTCTCTCTGCCACTCCCCGGTTTATGCTCTGTCTCTCTCTTTCTCTCAAAAATAAATAAACATTAAAAAAATTTAAATGCTTTTAAAAGTTTACTAATGTTAGTTTTCCCCCATTATATTAATCTAAAATGATTGTATATACTTGTCCATGAGGATATGCTACATATACATCACAATAAAAATGCATAAAGAGTTCATATAATTTTAATTATTATAATGTTTCAAAGTATTCATTAACTAGATGTTTTACCTTATCTGTTGCTCTTACCGCATAACCTTTAGGAAATGAAAACATGCAGATGACAGCTTTGTGATAGCGCGGTAATCATCCTTGCAAATGATGTGTCCAGACAAAATCAATTTACTCAGAAGATATTCAGGAAAAAGCATGATTCCAAAGTCAAGAAGTCAAGTTACATAATGGAAATTTACACATTTTCCCTCTTAACTGCTGACTTTGGACTGGAAACATCCTAATGTGTGTGTGTGTGTGTGTGTGTGTGTGTGTGTGTGTGTGTGTGTGTGTAAATTTAGTGAGCAGAGAGCACTGTATACAAAGTGTTCACAACTGGACTAAGCAGCACTGGAAAATTCAAACTCAGTATCAGAAGCATAAAATGAAACTCCGAAAACACAGTATGTGCAAAATCTTGGGCCCTTCCATCAGTCTCAGGAAAGATTTTCCTTTGAGGATTTGCCTAGGATGATCACTTAGAAAAACACATGACCCAAAACACACAGATGTTGGATTCAAGAGTTAATGAGTTCAAATCCCGCAAGTTCAAACTTACTAGCCTTGAGCCCTTAAACCCATTTTTCAATTTGTCAGTGTCCCCCTGTGCAATGGTTTGAACAAGTTATTGATCTAAAGCAGTTAGTACGGTGCCTGATATATAGTTGGGACTCAGCAAATCAGGTGAAGCTTCTTTGCAGAGCACTTCTGAATGCAGAGAACCCTGGTATTCTTATTACAACAGATCTGCTAACTCTGGCTGCTTCAGGAGTGTGTTAAACAGAGAATAACTACAGTGTCTCACCCATTCAAGATTCCTTTTTAAAGCCAAATAGGTCAATAGATTAATACTCATTTATATCTTCTAACTTCGGCCTGCCAACAGGCTTAAACTGGCAGCCATAACCCTCCCTTACCCTCTTGGTGGGACTGACAGCTCTTTGAAACTGTTTCTATTTTTTCAGACATCTGCTTTTTCTATAATCATTATAATTATATTTGCTGGGCAGATTTAGATGTGACCTTGGCTTTGGGAAAGGAGATTTCAAAATATTCATAGAGAAAAAAAATAAGTATGATCCCATGTTAGAGAGATTCTTTAAAAAAAAATTCTGATTTTGAAATCACAACTCCAATGAGAAAAAAAATTAGGGACAGAAGGGTTAGTCATCATAGCCTCTAGATAAATTCTGAAAAACTTTTCAGAAGACATGCCAAGCACAGACCGATCCCATACAACAAAAAAGATAAATTTGAAAGGGTGGAGGTGGAATCCAGTTTGAGAAAAGTCCAAAAAGGTCCAAAAAACTCTCCAAGAGAAGAGATGGGACTTTAAATGCCTTGAGTAGAAAAAACGGACTAGGTAGGAAGGGGCCCAAGGTTTGAAGAAGCTGGTGTCAGCCTCACAGGTGACAAATGGGAGGCAGAACAGCTGAAACTGGGTTTTATTTTTGGCACTTTCAGCAAAGGAAAAAATAAATAAAATGGAAGCTACAAAGAGGAACTTGGAACATCTGAGATGAGGACGTGGTGATAATAGCTGATCAGGTTTAATTCAAGTAATTTCCTGTACCTCAAATAATAACGCTAATAGCAATAACAGCAAACACATTGGGCTCGGTTATCTGTCAGGCATTGTTCTAAGTGTTCTAATTTTTAATCCTTGTTTCAGCCCTGGAAGGTAAGTTTTACCAATTGTTATCCTCAGCTTATACATAAAGAAACTAAAGTATGGGGAAGTTAAACAATCCCAGCTTACCCAAGATGACAGAGTTAGAATGTGTTAGAGCTGAGCTGGGAATGAGTTACAAATTCTAGACACAAAAAGTAAAATTTCCCACATTTGTCCATTTTGTAATTGCGAAAAAAAATTTCTCAGAAGTACCCAGCAGAGTTTTTCAGAATTGGGTCTTCCCTGGCAGTTGGTAAGGAAGATGAGACCACTGTGGTGGGCCTGTACCAAACAAGATTTACTGTGGATCAGGGGAAAGTCCGGTATCCCTATAAAGACATGCCCTCCCAAAGGTTGACAGGCCAGGAACCTGCGATAAGGAAGGAGGAATAGTGTGCCCAACAATCTGTACTTGCTATTTTTAATAATAAACATTCAATTTAGTTTTCTGGAATTTAACAGAAGGAACAAAAATGGAAGTAAAACTGAAGGGTTAGATAATTTCAGGTACGTATTTCTTCAGTATAGAAGTGGCTAGTTTTTCTACAATATTCCCAAAGTTAAAAACTATTTTTCAAAAAAACTATAAAATATTGAGTCTTTTAAATGTTTAAGTTATATACATTTCTACAATAATTCTCCCATTTTTTTTAAACTTTGTGTTTAGATGGCTATAATCCTGATGAACAGATCTTTTATCATCCTCAAGTTCTTAATGACAGTTATCATTTGATTGGCTGGATTTCCTCATCAATACATTAGCCTCATAACTTCATATTGAATTCTCTTAAGTATTTTATTTCCAGTATTATGTCCTGATTATCTGATTTCCTTTGGCACTATCTGAGTTTATTTTTGTAAGTTTTTCTAATAGGTGTGATGTATCTCCATACACCTCTCTTTCATGATTTCTTCCCTGTCCCATCCCAGGAGCCCCCAATCCTGATCAAACAACATAAAAATAAAAATGAAAGGCACAAAGAGGAATTTGATGCATGTGAGGGGAGGAGATGCTAATAATAGCTGATCAGTTTTCATATGGCATATTCTCATTTAATTTCTGGAGCCTTCTATAATTAATTACTCTCTGGGGTTGGATTTATTGCTTCCTGGATGAACATAAAAAGTGTGCTCTTTTGTGAGTAGGAGTTTGTGTGTGTGTCGAAGCACGATATAAACTATATCCCTTATAGAGAAATGGAATAATGATTAAAAATTTCTTTTTTAAAAAAATTATTTTTAAAAGTATGTTTATTTTGAGGGGGGAGGGTACAGAGAGAGGGAGAGCGAGAATCCCAAGCAGGCTGCATGCTGCCAGCTCAGAGTCTGACATCACAGGAGCCATGAGATCATGACCTGAGCCAAAGTCAAGAGTCAGATGCTTAACCAACTGAGCCACCCAGGCACCATGATGAAAGGGTTTTAAATTCACACTATAAAGAGAATTTCCAGGCATCTCGGACAGAGAAGTTCATCCGTGGCCTGACGTTTGCCCCATTCTCTTCCAGCGGTACCTCTTAGTCTATCTACTCACAATTAAGGCCTGCTTCCTGCTTTGCTATGGATGTCTCAATGGCTTTGATCAAACTGTTCTTTTGTTTGAGATACTCTTCACCCACTGACACCATGACACATGCTAACTCATCTTTTAAAATTTGACTTTGGCATCCCTTATTTTGTGAAACTCTCCTCAATCTGTACCTACAACACCTGCACATTAATTCCATTGCATTGCATAAAACGTTTGGTCATACCTTTTTGTACAAAGTATGTGTTTCTCCATCACACACAATAAGATTTTTTAATGTAGAAGTTACATTGTGTTCATTTAATACCTAACACTGTAATCAACCCAATCAACAGACATGAAATGAAATAATCATAAATTTTAACTTCATAAGTGATTTTTTCCAGGTATTCTTTTCAGGTTGCTGGATCGGAGAAGTCTCACAGGGAGTATATCTTGCTTTGGGTATAGCGTTTTGCAAATCTTAAATGCAGATAGTTTTAATAAAGGGAGAATGAGGACTGAAGATAGAACAAGGGAGTATCTTGAGGCCCCTCCAAAGCAGAGCCTATGACAAAGGCTTACACACAGATAGATCACCTGGAATTGATCCTGACCCAGGAGTGAAAGACAGGAGTGAAGCCAAGAAGGAGGGAAACAAATGCAAGACGTGTTATTGGCTCTTGGGAATGAGAAATAATGGGTAATTCATAAAAGAAGTCAGAGAGATCAAGTGATTCCCAAATTCCTGCTTGCTTTCTCTTTGAAGACACTTTCTAATTCACAAGAAGAGTCAACGTTATTTCTGAACAAAGGGAATAGGTAGGGGAATAGGAATAGGGGAGCTAAACAGGAGGGAGTGGCAGAGAAGAGACCCCAAAACGCTGCAAAATTCACCTTAGGTATTTGAGCAGCTACAAGTATGTGCCTGATCAGGGTGACACTCAGCAAGGGCCCCAGAGGATACGTGTGGGAGGGCAGAGAGCTGGGCGGAGACTTTACCATTGCATTGTCTGTGAGAAATGGAGTTTGATCCTAGTCACAGTAGAGGCATGTTGGTGAATCGCCCTGGGAATTTAGTTGAGGTCCCAGAAAAGCCACATGCTTAGGAGAAAGAACAATTTTCTAGACAAAACTTGAAAACCAAAATGTATCATCCTTATTAAAGACTAAAACAAAGACATGACAGGTCAGAGTGACCCATCAAGAGTTTAATTGCCTCTCAAAACAAAACTCAACAATATTTATAGAAAGATGATATAATCAGAGCATCTACAAAGTGTCACCTACAATATCCAGCAAGCACTAAAGAGTAGCCTATATCCGCAAAGCGGCAGCAGTAATCAGTAATCAAAAACTAAAATACTTAATAGGTACAAATGCAGAGGTGATCTTTGCTAGCAATGTGACTTTGGGCAACTGTGAAGTTGAGTGTTCTACCCATAAAATGTGGTTAAACAAAAACTAACTCCCATAGAGTTGCTGTAACAACTGAATGTATTAACTGTATTTGAATGTAGATTATCAGGATAAAATTACATATTGTATGATTGCATTTATATACAAAATGAAAAAAAAAGAAATACACGAAATGAAAAAGCTTTTGCACAACAGAGGAAATGATCCATGATGTGAAAAGGCAACCTATTGCATGGGAGAAACGATTTGCATATCATATATCTGATAAGGCTTATGATCAATATATAAAATATATAAAGATCTTACACAGCCTAAGAGAAAAATTCAACTTAAAAATGAGCACAGGATGGACCCCTGGGTGGCTCAGTTTGTTGAGCATCTGACTCTTGATCTTGGCTGAGGTCATGATTCCAGGGTTGTGGGATCGAGCCCTACATCAGGCTCCATGCTCAATGTGGAGCCTTCTTGGGATCTCTCTGTCTCTCACTCTGTCCCTCTCCTGATGGTGCTTGCTCTCTCTCTCTGTCTTTCTGTGTCTCTGTCTGTCTCTCTCTCTCTGTATCAAATAAAATAAATAAATAAATAAAAATGAGCAAAGGAATTGAATAGACATTGTTCCAAAGAAGACATAAGAGCCAGCATCACTAATCATCCAAGATATATAAATGAAAATGAATTACCAGGGTGCCTGGGTGACTCAGTCAGTTAAGCATCTGACTTCAGCTCAGGTCATGGCCTCACAGTTCATGGGTTTGAGTCTCACATTTTGGATCTTCTGTCCCCCTGCCTCTCTCTGTCCCTTGTACTTTCTCTCTCTCCCTCCATCTCTCAAAAATAAGTAAACATTTTACAAAAGAAAATGAACTATCGCCTCACACTTGTTAGAATGGCTATTAGCCATAAGACAAGAAGTAACTACTATTGGCAAGGATGCGGAAAAAGAACTTCTATAAGTGGAAATGTAAATTGGTGCAGCCACTATAGAAAGCACTAAATAGACCCCACAGAAAATTAGAACTAGAACTACCATATGATCTAGTGATTCTGCCTCTGGGTATTTGAAGAAAATGGAAACACTAATTTGAAAAGATATATGCCCTTCTATGTTCATCAAAGCATTATTACAATACCCAAGATATGGGAATAAGATAAGTGTCCACTGATGGATGAACGAATTAAAAATGCAGTAGACATATGCATGCATTTGCACAATGGAATATTATTCAGCCGTTGAAAATAGTGAAATGTAGGGGTGCCTGGGTGTTTCAGTTGGTTAAGCGTCTGACTTCAGCTGAGGTCATGATGTTGCTGTTCATGAGTTTGAGCCCCACATCAGGCTCTGTGCTAACAGCTGGGAGTCTGGAGCCTGCTTTGGATTCTGTGTCTCCCTTTCTCTCTCTCTCTCCCCCACTAACACTCTCTCTCTCTCTCTCTTTCTCCCTCTCAACTGTGAGCCAACAATGGGAAGCTGTTAAAAAAGTTTAAGCAAGGAGAACCTACGATGATAGAGTTATTATGCTTCAATAATAAGTGGTAGTAAGCCCTGGGGAGCCGTTCCAAAAGAGGGAGACGTCTTTTAGGATGTACCCTGACAGACTTCTCTCACTAGAGGCTAGCAATGTTTGCAATGGGAGAAGTCAGCCCTGAGAAGACTAAAAAGTGCTTTGCCAGGCTGCCGTGTTGAAGAAGGATCAGGTTTATTCCGTGCCCTTCCACAGACAAGACTGTCACCATTACTAAAACCTGTAGGAAGGCAGACCTCACATCAGTCTTAGGAAGCACTTTTAAACAATTAAGGCAATCCAGCGATAATGCAGCCCAATTTAAGAAGTAGTAATCGCCCTCTCACCAAAAGCTTTTCAGCAGATGTGGAATTATTTCTACTTCGGATCATTATGGAGGAAATTCCTGCATTTTGTAGGAAGTTGGACTAGATGGCCTTTCATGTTGCTTCCAGCATTAAGACTTAACTTTGTGGGAATTCCATACATGGGCTATTTAAAAAAATTTTTTTAGTTACACTCTGCTTCAGTAGCTTTTTTTCTATGTGGATTAAGTGGATATAAACTCCTCGTTATTTAAAAGGTGAGTCAAAAGGAAAATAGCATGTCCGACGGCACAACAGCCCAAACAGTTCATCATGCATCTTAAAAACACAAGTCAGAGCAGTAGACAACTTCAAAGGGGACCACACTATTGCCAGAAGTGCTGGCCAAGAAGCCAGCTGCTCCTGGAAAAATACATTTCCCAGCTTGGCATCTGAGCCTCGTGATTGCTATCCAGGGAGGTGGAGGAAGAATGGGTTTATGGGCAGCCATAAATAACTAAGGCACAGAAATTCCTCAGATGGGCCAGCTTCTTCACGATGACTCAAGATCCAAATAGGAATGGGCTACTGTTCCACTTTGAGGGTAAGAGAGCTTTATCTACCCAATTAGGACAACCCAATGAAAACAAGGTGAAACTCTGTACTATTCAATCAAATAAGTGCTCTGTAGAATTCTTCACACTAAATCTTGAGTCGGAATGCTTATCTCCAAAGATGTGGGGAGAAAGTAATGGAGATTATTTGTGTGGGATCTCCAGGGAATGCCGGAGAGAAGGGCTTTATTGCTACATCTATCTATAATCTAACTTCAGGCTGGTGGTAGTCAAAGGACAATGCAACAAATGCCTGGAACTCGTTTGGAACCTGCACGCTGGACAGACTCCTCATGACTTTGTCCCTAACACTCTTCCAGAATTTTGGCTCTCTAAACATGCATCTTGTCCTCTACGTGAAATTCTTCCTCCCTACAGTCATTCACTAAATACTCTTTTTGTTATATCTACTATGTTCCAACCCTTTTCTTTTTTTTAAATAATTTTTTAATGTTCATTTATTTTTGAGAGAGAGAGAAAGAGAGAAAGAAAGAATCTGAAGCAGGCTCCAGACTCTGAGCTGTCAGCACAGAGCCTGATGTGGGGCATGAACCTGTGAGCTATGAGATCAAAGTCAGATGCTTAACCAACTGAGCCACCCAGGAGCCCCTGTTCCAACCCTTTGCTAAGCACTTAATATTCAGAAGTAAAACCTGGCATCTGGTCTCCCCAAATGCTTAAGAGCACTGTTATCTCAAGTTGCTTTGCTATCTGCTTGGTGGTTATGCGCTTGGTGTGAGTTGAAGGGAACTTGGTAATGAGGAAAAGGGAGAGAAGGGAGAGGCATTTGCCTTGCCCTTGGACAGCATCCTTTTGCAAATGGAATAAAGCCTGATGACTAAATTTTTTAAAATGTATGAGAGGTGCCCACAATACAAAGTGTGTTTTCATTGAAGCAATGAAAGATCCATGTTTTAAGATAATTTACCCAGTAGGATATATTTTGCCTTCTCTTGGACGATGAGCCCCTGTGTTCCACAGAGCCCTTCTACCTTCTCTTCTCTATCCAATTTCCGTCCTCAGGTTCAGTGTTATACTCCTGCTGAAGGCTGCATTCAAATAAAGATAGGTTTATGCTTCTCCTTGACGTCATGGAAATAACTCAGTCTGCCCAGGCAACTGCCTGATACTTCTTCAAAACTAGATAAGAGAACATAATATTGTTGAAGTCTTAAGCCACCTTCTCCAAGTTGTTTTGTTTTATCCATCAGTGCTTGAACCAAATCATTTAATGCAGAAGATACATGGAAAGAGCTAAGAGGAGTAATTATTGGTACAGATTCCATTTCCTTTAAGATAGTGGGTTTTTTCATTTTTTTATAACGTTTATTTATTTTTGAGAGAGAGAGAGGGACACAGATAGTGGTTTTGAAACATGGGATGTCACGGAGTGTCTGGGTGGCTCAGTCAGCTAAGCACCTGACCTCAGCTCAGTTCATGATCTCACTTTTCATGAGTATGAGCCCCACGTCAGGCTCTGTGCTGTCCGCTTGGAGCCTAGAGTCTGCTTTAGAGTCTGTCTCCTTCTCTCTGCCCCTCACCCATTTGCACTCCGTCTTTCTCTCAGAAGTAAATAAACATTACACATGAGATGTCATCAAGTTTTTCTATAGAGCATTTAAAAATGCCTGACATCACCTTGAGAAGTTCTGAACCAGTGTCACAAGAGCCTCTAGGAATTATCATAGTTTTTCAGACTCCACTGGGCTGATGCTCTACATGGTCACTCTCTGTTCTCATACTACCTGAAATAGCCCAAGAATGCCCCTTGTATTTCAGGCTTTGCTTGATTCTACCACTTCATCTGACTAGTAAAGAACACTGAATCTTCTGTCTTCCTCTTTTCCTGAACTCCGTTCGAAGCAGACATTATAACTTAGACCAACGATTGCTAAACTAACCTGTGGACCAAATCTAATTTTATGAAAACACAGCTAGACCCATGTATTTGTGTATTGAATATAGCTGTCTTCATGCTACATTGAGTAGGAGAGAGTAGTTGTGACAGACCTTCTGGTCCACAGACCTGAGGAGGTCATACGGCCTTAATAGAACAAATCTGCTGACCACATGATCAAGAAACTATTTCAGTGCATTGCTTAGAAATTTCTATTTATGGGTGCGTTGGTGCCTCAGTAGGTTGGGTGTCCGACTTTGGCTCAGGTCATGATCTCACGGTTCGTGAGTTCCAGCCCTGCATCTGGCTCTGTGCTGACAGCTCAGAACCTGGAGCCTGCTTCCGATTCTGTGTCTCCCTCTCTTTCTCTGCCCCTCCCCCACTCACATTCTGTCTTTCTCCATCTCTCAAAAATGAATAAACATTAAAACATTTTTAAAAAAGAAATTTCTATTTCTATTGCTAAACCTAATGTGAATGTGAATAACTTCCTAAAACTATAAACCTGTCCCTACCCAATCACACATTCCACAGTTCACAACTTATGCTGGGCAATTGGAGGAAAAAATGCACTAACTTTACTGGTTTGGGGAGAAATCATTACCTTTCCAAAATCAACAACTTGCAAGATAATTGAAAAATTGTTAGGTTTACAGAGGTCATAAAGTGAAAAATAGACAAGACAATAAATACTTAGTTTGGGGGATAACCTTTCAGATGTCTATCAGTAATACTGTTATATGAAGCTTTTCTCTGCTTTTGGAATATACTGGGTTTTTTCCATACATTAGCTAGACATTATTCCAAGAAACATTTCTGAGCAGGTATTAACACTTGAAACTCTTCCCACAATCATGAGAAAAAAAATCCTCAGCAGCAAAATCAAAGTTCTTGTCTATTAATTAGATATAAAGTAATGGTATTTTTTTATTGTCACCTAGGGCAGGAATTTTAATTGGCTCCAAAAGAACATAAAGTCAAAGATTCTTGCATTGGTTTTCTAGTGTTGCTATAATAAATCTAGTGGTTTAATACAATGCAAAATTTATCGCCTTAAAGTCCCATAGCTCAGAAGTCCAATACAGATTTTTGAGCCAAAATCTAGGGGTCAGCTGGGCCATACCTCCCTCGGGAGGCTGTAGGACAGAATCTGTTTCCTTGCCTTTCCAGCTTTTAGAATGTGTCTCCTTTCTTTGGGTCATAGGACCCTTTCTCCATCTTTAAACTCAACTGGCCAATTCCTTCTCACATCACATTACTCTGACCTTCCCTTCTGCTCCCTCTTCTACCTGTGTGATTACATTTTCTTAGCCCAGACAATCCAGGATAATCTCCATATTTTAAGATCAACTGATTAGCAACCTTAATTCCATTTGCAGCTTTGATTTCCCTTTGCCATGTAATGTAACATATTCAAAATATTCGCAGGTTCCAGGGATTAGAACATGGGCATCTTTATGGGTCATTATTCTGTCTACCACCAGTCCAACTGTGATATGTGTTTTGGGGAACACTGAAGGATAACTTTGGGGA
The DNA here is from genome assembly GCA_017311185.1 of Proteles cristata cristata. Taxonomy (NCBI): domain Eukaryota; kingdom Metazoa; phylum Chordata; class Mammalia; order Carnivora; family Hyaenidae; genus Proteles; species Proteles cristata. The sequence continues at coordinate 716,125 of JAESUZ010002577.1, forward strand.
TAACTGAAGTTATCCACCTGGCCATTCTTCTTTCATTCATTTTTATTATTTTTATTATTTTTATTTTTAAAGAATCCCCTATTATTTGAATCCGGGTGAAAGATAGGGTCCTGATTCCCACTATGGAAATGCCTTGCATCCTTGACAGCTAGTGCACAGACCCATTAAATGTACCCACCCTGAACTTTGAATCTTGGTTGGCCACTTCAGCTATACAGGGCTAGCTAAACATTATTCAGGGTGGCAATGGCAATCATTGGAGGTGTGGTAAAGGTGGCAGCAACAGGTTCCAGATATCGTGGGGTAGAGCATTTGATGGTGGCAATACCAGAGGTATGGTACCAATAAACATCACCTACTGAGAAGATTCTTTGATGTGATTTTGCTCACACTTTTGTATAGCTTGTGCGATATTTTTCTTTTCTACATTGGTTATTAACCATTTCTACACCAGGTTCTATAGGTAATGAGCTACCCTTGTTTCCTTGTAATCCATTACTTCCTTTCTTAAGTTAGCCATAGTCAGGTTCAGTGGCTTGTAACTAAGAATCTTCACTTAGAGAAGGGACAGGGGTTCTTTGGGGGTAAGATTCTTTGTTTCAGAAAAATCTAATTTCTCATGTCTGGCTATCTGTAATGCAGCCTGACTTATAGGTTAGGAAACTCTGGGAACAGAGAGCAAGTTGTCAGAATCATAAGATAGCTTCATTGGTCAAGTAGGAGCTAAGAGAACTGATAATCCGGTAGAACTGCCCTTTATAGCAAAGAGAGGAGGGTCCAATACACAGATTTTGAGACACTGGTAGAACTGGGATTGATTTGGGCCAATCTTTATAACCAAAGAGGTGAATCCAGGATGTGAGAAATAACAGCAGGATCCTGGAGGAGAAGGGCTTCTTTAGGTACCTCCTTCCTGATAATTGAGTAATTCACAGAAGAAAAGATACCTTTGGAAGCACAGTGAACAGAATCTAACCACTCCAAAGAGTTGGCAGGCAAGCAAGAGATCACAACATAGCTGTAGTGCCAGTAGAGATCCGAATAGTGTCAAGAAAACCAGGCAAGTTGGGAATAAGGAAGCTTGTGGGCTGACAGGGATCACTCACAATCTGATGGGCACTGGGTAGATGCCAGCTAGATGGACCCTAGTCAGTGGAATTACTGATCCCAATCAGCTGGTGCCCTGAGACTTTAGGGGCATGTTTTGCTATGATCTTGAAATTAGGCAAAGTTGAACCCCAGGTGGAAGGAGTTTGCTCTTTTATTTGAGAAGAACGTGCCTGATATGGGCCTTGATTAACCAATATTGAGGCTTATTCTCATCAGAAGATATTTGACACTGGGCAAAACATTCTCAGCAGACTAGGAAACAGATGTCTATAGCATTCAAACTTCTGCTTCACCTTTTCAGAACCCAATGCAATACCGTTCTTTATACCTGAATACTTTTGGATTCAAGCAAGTCAAAAGAGGTCCTGAGAGATATTTTGAAAACTCACACACAGAGTTGTTATCAGATTTAATGACAACAAAATAAAATATATTAATATTAGGAAGGGAAGAGGAAAAGAAAGCTTAGACAATACTGGAGCAGAGTAACTATCAGGGTAGTCAACCAATGTGTTTTCAGTTATTATAACATCACAAACCTTCTCTAGTCTGACCTATGACACCATTACATGGATAAGCAGAAGACTGACATAGCACTGTGTGAACATCAATGACCAGGGACCTATGAAATTTTTATTTCTTGATCAGATTGTACTCCTCATTTTTGGTCATTTTTTAAAATTCCTCTACCTCTGCAAAGCAGTGTGCTTTCTCTCTGACCCCGTGGGATTCTCTGCCTTCTTTGGCATGGATTTTCCCTGGTTATGTTTTCAGGATACTCTGAAGGACACGAACAATCACATAACAGAAAGGACACAATCCTCATTCATGTTCCAATTAGGTTAGTGCCCCTCAATTATGTTTCTTGTTCTCCTGTTGTTTGTTGTTTTTACCCTTCCTGTATTTGTTCCCAGACACCTTAAAAACATGAGTCAAGATCACTTTTTAGGTGATGGGAAGGTGGGAAAGGAGAAGGAAAGTCGGTAAGAGGGCACAGAGAATTTTGCCTTATTTCCTGTATTAAATTAATCAAACTTTAATTTTATTCCGGGGTTCATGCTTTACATCCGTTGAGGCTGTACCTTTATTCATGGATTTAATTGCTGAACCTGTATGATACTCTCTCAGTACTCAGGCAACACTATTTATATCATGATGAGTCGTTTACTGTTTTCAGTGTCAGGGGACATCTTATATGCCCTCTGTGTCCCGTCTTTTATGCTTTAAATGACTCCTTGGGAGTAAATCTGTTATTTATACAATAAGAGAAAGATCCATGGGATTCTTGTTTATTAGGAATGCATACCTATCTTTCTCTCTGTCCTCCTGGTGTGTGTGTGTGTGTGTGTGTGTGCGCGCGTGCACGCGCGCACACACACATACACTGTTAATTTCACCAAATATCACCAAATGTAATAATTGCCCTGTTCACATGGAATTTTATGAAGGAGGTGTTTAATCTAGATTTTTACCATGCTCTTAACCAGGGGTAGCAAATATTTCCTGTAAAGGCCAGTAAATATTTTCAGCTTACAGATCACATGATCTCAGTTGCAACTACTCCACTCCATTGTAGTGTGAAAGCTGCAATAGACAACATGTAAGTGGATGGATGTATCTGTGTTACAATAAAACGTTATTTACCAAAAGAGGTGGCAGGGTGACTACAGTTTGTAGTTTCCCAACTGCTGACCTTGAGTTGGACTATTATTCAGGTAGGGTATGACTCCCCAAGTATGTGTAATATATATCGATATCTAGACGTTTTCTTTAGAGTTTTATGTAGGAATAAAAATAAAATTTAAGAAAGGTAAAACAACAGACTGTTTGAAATTCACTGAAATTCACCAAGCCATCTGCTGTGATGAAAATTGCACACATTTACTGAAAACAAATGACAGGTACTTTGAGTTAACCTCAGAATCAGTTTCTTTAAGCAGCTGAGCCAAACTTAATCTGACTTAAGGGTTAATTTAAAACAAAAAAAAAAATTTTAGATGAAACATGTGGTCAGGGAAGATGAGCTTATCTCTCTCTTTTTAAATGTGTATTTATTTTAGAGGGGGTAGGAGAGAGAGAGAGAAAGAGAGAGAGAGTGAGAGAGAGAACACAAGCTGAGAAAGGGCAGAGAGAAAGGGAGACAGACGAATGGAATGACTCCAGGACACTCAAGCTGTGTGCCCAATGTGCTTCAGGGAGTACAGTTTCTGGCCTCAGAATCATTCCAGTGATCACAGATCACTCTCCCATCTTTGCCTACTTATCTATGAAATCAACAGAGCAGATGAGCATTGCAGAACTGCCATCTCTCTGTTGGATCATTGCTCATCTACATCCTGAAGATAACCTGGATGGATGTAACATCTTAAATTGGGAAATAATACATTCTTCTTGAAAGTAGAATTAGGGGCACCTTGGGTGGCTCAGTCGGTTAAGCATCCGACTCTTGGTTTCAGTTCAGGTCATGATCCCTCAGTTTGTGAGACAGTGCTGACAGTGTCAAGCCTGCTTAGGATTCCGTCTCTCTCCCCCTCTCTCTCTGCCCCTCCCTTGCTTGCTCTGTCTCTCTCTCAAAAAATAAATATAAAAGTTTTGTAATTAAATATTGCATCCTTATTATACAGAAACATTGCACACCATGTGTAACAACATTAAACACTTCCAAACACACTCCTTCTGACACAAATGGGTGCTTTTGAAATTACTCTTAATTGTTTCATGTTCAGGATGTGTTATATTCTCTTCCTAACTTCTCCTCAAGAAGCAAGAAGGCCATCGTGACCTTACTATTCAAAATGTGCTTGGTGGACTGGTAACATTGTCAACATCTGGGAGCTTGTTAGAAATGCCAAACTTCGAGCCCCATTCAGAACTATTTAAACATAACTTGTATTTATCAAGCTAGATTCTCAGGGTCCTAATACGTACATTAAAATTTAAGAGATGACAGTCTGTATAATCGATATTTCCAGCCATCCTAAGTTCGTTGTAGACAAGGCAATATGTAAATAAATGAATGAAGTCACAAAAGAATGAATGAATAAATGTCATGGTGGACAAATTCTTCAGATATATAAATGAGTGAATGAATGATTTTCTCTGAAAAATACAATCAAGTTTATAGAGAGATTAAGTAGTTTCATTAAGATGAAGTGAATTCTGTAAAACCCCTTACCAAACAGTAAAGACCTACATAAAAGACAGACTAGCATGGAAAGTACAGGTGTGACACATCACTGATCATGCATAGAATCCAGTAATAAAGTCTCAGAGAGAAGCTTAGATAATTGTGTTCATTTACTTTACACATAACTTAAAAATCTTAGCCTTCGTTGGTAAAATGCATGGGAAAGTGTTCGTTGAGGACATTGGTTGGTGACTGCTTGTTATTGTGTATGTGACCATTTCCAACTATTGTTCTTTCTGTGTGAATTGAATTTTCCTGTGAGCACGAGCTCTTCCCCTCCCCCCTTTTCTATCTCTCAGACACACACACACACACAGATATTCTCACAAATACACACAACTGTCCATCTCTCCTCCACCCTGGGGTGTAGAGCACTGTATCTCCATCTTGGTGTACAACAGAAAACTCTCGGCTTCACAGTGTGCTTCATTGAAAAATGTCAGTTTGAAGAGATGACATTTTCAGTCCTTTGAGATGAAAAGTACATATTGTGCAGTTGCAGTTCAGAAATACCATCATCTTCAAGAACAGATCATTCTTCCTGATACGAGAGTGCTGCAGGAAGGTTTTAGGCAAAGTTTTTAGCTCAGAGATATAGATAAAAATTGCATTTACTCTATTTTAAAGACACACAGTTTATTTTGATGGGTTAGAGGATGACTGAGCTAAGGAACAGACAGGGTGGCCCACAACTCATATGAGATACCTAGCAGTAAAGAAGGAATAGGACATTTCAAAATTTAACCTTGATGACGTTGAATAGTCCGGTGTGTAATGGCAAGCATGTATATAGTCAAGGTGTTCACATTGTAGCCATGGTTTAGATTTTATACAGGATGAATTATTGAAAAGTGTCTAGCTCTAATACATTGAAAATTGGCTAAAGAGGGAACCCACATTCAGAATAAACTGAAATAATTCACGTTAACAAGTTCTCCAGGTTATGTATATGCACAAGAGAATCCAGTAGGAGTTGGGGAGAGGTAACCCCAAGACAAAGCAGGACATTTGTAATTGATAAGGGTTAAGAATGGAGGCTCGATTTTCATTTGAAACTAGAACTGCATATTTAAAATATAAATTATGGATCTGAGAGCACACATTTTAAATAAAGGTACTGCTTAGATATCTCTAGAATAGATTTTTAGTGCAAAGATACTGGGTAAATTGAACACATTTGCAAGTCTTTCAAAATTCTACTGAGTGCAATAATAGATTTATGAAAACTAGACAGTTAATAAACAATGCAAACTAGAACAAGTTCATAAATATGTTAAGCAATTAATAATTAATAATACTATTCAAAATTAAAAGGAAATGACATTTTGCCCCTCTCAAATTAACCACATTTAAAATTCATTCTTGATCAATGCTAAAAAAGATAACAATAAGGCTGGCAAACTGTTTTAATGCTGTTGACACTATAAGTTGATTAAATCATTTAAGAAATACATTTTGAACTGTATTTAAAAAAATAATAACCCATTTCTAGGAAATCATCCCAAAGTAGGAAAGTAATATATGAAGTGACTTCATGCATCAGAATATCCAAGAGGACTAGTCAGAGGAAGTGAAATTCCTCACTTTAAAACTGTATAATTCCAGTGAAATATTGAAAAACTGTTTAAATAATTATGATGTACACCTGTAATAATACAGCAAAATGCTTGTATATTTTAAAGATCAGAAAACAAAACTGAATCAATGAAGATTAAATACTTAGAATAAATGTAACAAAAATATGCAAGACTAAATAAGGGAAATTTTTAAATACTATTGAGACATAAAAGTAGACTTAAATAAATAGATATTGATTTTCAATTCTTATGTGGTAAGATTAAACATTCAAGGATGTCAGAACTCTCTAAATTAATTTACGAATTCTAGGCAATCTCAACAAAAATATTAAATAAGCCATTTATAAAGTTAGGCAAGCCAATAATAAAGTTTATTCAGAGAAACAAACATGAAAATGTATCCAGAAAAATGCACACAAAAGAGAAAAAAAAAAAGAACAAGGGAATTAGCTATAATGAGATATATAGTAAAGCTTCCAAGCCTAAAATTTGTGGTACTGGCACATGACCAGAAAAGTAGACCAGTGAAATAGAATAGAAAGTTAAGAAATGGTGTCAAATATATATGGAAGCTAAGTGTATGATAAACGTAGTCTTTCAAATCCATGTGGGAAAGATGGTGTCTTTAATAAATGGTGCTGGAACCATGAGGTAACCATTTGAATAAAATCAATAAAATTATATTCATACTTCACACCTTACACAAGAGTAAAGCCCAAATGAACCAGGGATATAAATGTGAAAAAAAAAAAGGGGTGCCTGGGTGGCTCTGTCTGTTAAGAGGCCAACTCTTGATTTTGGCTCAAGTCATTATCTCACAGTTCATGAGTCTGACCTCCACATCGGGTTCCATGATGGCATCATGGAGCCTGCTTGGGATTCTCTCTCTCTCTCCCTCTCTCTCTCTGCCCCTTCCATTCATCTCTCTCTCTCTCTCTCTCTCTCAAATTAAATAAACATTAAAGAAAAAACTTAAATGTGAAGACATAGAAGAAAAGGAAATTATGCAAATAATAGAAAAAATGGATGGATTCCTTTTTGATGTTGATATAGAAAGTTTTCTACAATACAAAAATCCATTGGCAATAAAAGAAAAAATACACTGCATAAAAATAAAAAATTTCCATGACCAAACCCACCAAGCAAAGTCAAAAGACAATTGACAACCAGGAGAAAATATTTACAATGTATATCAGAGACAAATGGCTATTATCTTTATATTTTTAAAATTCCTAAATATTGAAAACCAAATATTTCTGGGAAAATGAATGAAACATAGGGGGAAAATATTAACAATTTATAAAATGAGGTAAAGAAATGGGCATATAACATTTGAAAAATATGGAAACTAATATTTTTTAAACATTTTAAAATATTTATTTTTAAAAGAGAGAGACAGAGTGCAAGCAGGGAAGGGGCAGAGAGGAGACACGGAATCTGAAGCAGGCTCCAGGCCCTGAGCTGTCAGCACAGAGCCTGATGCGGGGCTCGAACTTGCAGACTGTGAGATCATGACCCCAGCTGAAGTTGGGCACTTAACAGACTGAGACACCCGGGTGCCCCAGAAACTCATAATTAACGAAATACAAATTAAAACACTGAGATGCCATTTTTTCCTGTTAGACTAGCTAACTTAAAAGCAATGTATTTTATTGGAGAAGCACAGAGAAATTGGCATTGCCATGCATTGTTGGCAGGAATGCAATTTTGCACACTCTGAAAGAAAATTTAGCATCACCCAACAAAACTACATATATAGGCACTTGCCTTTTTTAAAAAAAATTTATGTTTATTTATTTTTGACACAGAGAGAGAGAGAGACAGAGAGACAGAAACAGAGCACACAAGTGGGGGTGGGGTAGAGAGAGACACACACACAATCCGAAGCAGTCTCTAGGCTATGAGCTGTCAGCACAGAGCCGACTACGGGGCTTGAACTCACCAACCGGGAGATCATGACCTGAGCCAATATCAGACACTTCATCAACTGAGCCACCCAGGTGCCTCCGCACTTGCCTTTTGACACAATAATCTCACTTCTAGGAACCCACTCTGCAGATGCACATACAATAGTATGAAAGTACATATGTCCAAGGTTATTCTTTCCAGTACTGTTCGCAATTGTGAAATAACGCAAAAATATAAATGTGCATACTTAGGAAGATGGTTAAATATTGTGTATATGTTTGATGGAGTACTATGCAGCTATTAAAAATGGATAAGATCTCTATGAGATGATAGTGATATCCAGGATATACCAGTAAGAGAAAAAATACACAGAAGATTACCTAGAATATGCTACTCTCGTGTAACAAGGAAGGGATATAAAAAACTACACATGTATATTCTCATTTGCATGACAGAAACGTAGGGAAGACAAACCAGGAACCAACAAAGATTGGTTGCTTACAGAGGGATGGTTGAACAAGTAGAAAGAAGGGATAAACAGGGATGAGGTTGTAAGGGTGAGGAGAAATGGCATGACATCATGTGTACTTTATGTAAAGCTCTGACTTTTAGAGACATTGTAATTAAACACCTTCCCAAATTAATCCAATATTAAAATCAACCAGAGTGTACCTGGAGAACTCCAAAATGTAATGTAATTATGTCAAATGAACCTAACTGTATTAGAACTAAATTATAAAAACCATACTGGAGGAGTGAGGAAGGAAATAAGTAACATAAGTAACTTTGGAAAACAATCTGCTGACTGGATCCTGTAAGTCTAAAGATCAGGGGTGCCTGGGTGGTTCAATCGGTTAAGCTTTGGCTCAGGTCATAATCTCGCAGTTTGTGAGTTCAAGCCCTGCATCAGGCTCTGTGCTGACAGCTCAGAGTCTGGAGCCTGCTTCTGATTCTGTGTCTCCCTCTCTCTCTGCCCCTCCCCCGCTCATACACACTCTCTCTCAAAAATAAATAAACATTTAAAAATTGTTTTAAAAAGATCAAAAGATCTATACATAAATACCAATTCCAGTTAGTAAATCTATCTCTCACAAAGGTATGGATTAGTTATTGCATAACAACTTTGTTCGGGTATCATGTTGAAAGAACAGAAGCTTTTTTTAATGTAATGAAAGACTGATGTGTCACTGTTGGAGAAAGGAGTTACAAATAATGAAGAAGAAGGCTAAAATGAACACTGTGGCATTGGATTGGAACCAGAGTTGTTATTATGAAATCACACTCACAGGTGTACACAAGTAAACACAGATGTGTGTGCATGGAGAGGTTAGCATACACACATACATTTCCTAGCTCTATCTGCTGGGAGGCCCTGGGAGCGGTGAAACCCTGGTAATGATGAGCACCACTAGCATATAGATGTTGGTTTCTAAACACCATTCTCCAACTAGAACTCCTTGAAGAAGTTGCCAAATGTAGGGCTGGGGCAGAGAAAATACAGGATGAGCTTGGAGCATCTTGCAGTACCAAAAATAAGAGTGTGCTCAGAAAAGGATAGAGCATACCCAAAGGACATAGAACCCAACTGAAGGGGGTCCTAATGGCCAAATATAGAACAATCTGAGCAAAACAACAATAATAATTGTATTGGACTCTCATAGAACAAAATCCATGAGCCCATACAAAGCTAAGTAATTGAGTGAATAAATAAATGTACCAGAAAGGACAGGTCTTTCTTATATGAAATTTCCATTAATGCATTTAGAAAAGAAAGAGAGAATGCAGTATCACTGTGGGTAAACACCACAGTAATCATTGTTTCATACAAGATCGGCCAATGAACACTAAAATTATGAAAATGATATATTTTGGAGGAGAATAGGATATTCACACAGCCTCAAAGTATCTTCCCCAGAATATTTATTGTCCTCTCCTGGATACGAAAGGAAAATAGTAATGTTGCAGTGGATAAATGCTGCAGATAACACCCTAACCGAGAGACCAAGAACATCATAAGTAATAGCATATAATATCATGAACACCAAGATAAAATGCACTGAGGAGAACACAATTTTACTTCTATGTTGCTTTTGCCAAAAATATAGAACCTCATTATGAGGAGGAAAGAAAACTTTGGATGGACCCAAACTGAAAGAATTACTACAAAATAGCTAATCAGTAGTCATCAAAAATATCAAAATCAGAAAGACAAGGAAAGACTGAAGCATAGATCATAGGCAACTAAACAGATGTAAAAAGTAAGTATGATGTTAGATATTCAATTGGATTATACAACACAAAATGGATATATGTAGAACTGGCAAAATTCAAATAAGGTCTATAATTAATAGTATTTATGGATGTTATTTCCTGATTTTGATCATTTTAACATGTTTTATGAGATGCTAACAACATTAGGGGATAGGGAGTGAAGTGTTATGGGAATTCTTTGCATTACTTTTGCAGCTTTTCGATAGCTCTAATATTAGATCAACATCAAAAGCTAAAAATATGAATCCATACTACGATTTCTCAGATAGATGACTAACTAAAAAACTGGCATCCAAAATCTGGATAAAAACTTTAAAAGAACATGGGAGAGTCAAAACAGGTGTTAGAATGATGGATATTGAGGATCTGTGTATAATATATAATACATACACTTAGAAATATTGTTGGTAATCTTTTAAAATTTTTAATGTTTTATTTATTTCTGAGAGACAGAGAGACAGCGTGTGGAGGGGAGGGGCAGAGAGAGAGGGAGATACAGAATCTGAAGCAGGCTCCAGGCTCTGAGCTGTCAGCACAGAGCCCGATGTGGGGCTCAAGCCCATGAGCTGTGAGATCATGATCTGAGCTGAAGTCGGATGCCCAACCGACTGAGCTACCCAGGTGTCCCTATTGTTTGGTAATTTTGGATGTGGTTTGCATATGGCCAGATTATGTCTGACTGTTGCTACTGGTACTTCTTTGGAAGGACAGGAACTAGTGAATCTTTTGGGAAATGCAAATGTATAATTCACAGAATCATAGAATTAGAGACTTCACATTTGGCAGGGACCTTGGAAAAGTTTTGTTCAATATAAGATTTCACAAGAATAATTAATAACAATTTCCCTCTTTTTCCTCTAATCTCCCACACATTGTCCTCATTTTAAACATTTGCCCTTTAAAAAGTAAAGGCATTCTCTGCCTTTACTTCCTGAACTGTGTTGAATGCAACTTTTCCTCTAACCTCTCTCTCTAAGATGCTTCTCATTCTTCCTTCGACTTTCTTGAAACATTATTCTTTCTTTTTTTAAGCTTATTTATTTTGAAATAGAGAGAGAGAATGGGAGCAGGGAGGGTCAGAGAGAAAGGGAGAGAGAGAGAATCCTAAGCAGGCTCCATTCCAATGTGGGGGCTCACACTCATGAATGATGAGATGAGCCGAAACCAAGAGTCAGATGCTTAAGTGACTGACCCCCCCCTCCCCCAGGCACCCAGTTTTCTTTCTTATCTTGTCATCAGTGACTAGCTCACTAAACTAAAAACTGAAAATGGAATTTAGGTGTCTGTAGTATGCGCACTTCGAGGGAGAATCTGGTGTTGCCTGAGGCAATTAATTACTAATCACAGAACATCAGGCTGTCACAATATTTGGATGATGTAGATTTTTGAAAATAGGGATAATTATTTCAGATTAGCCCCAAGAGCACACATATAATAAAAATGCTCACATTGTTTTCTTTTCATTGAACATTGACTCCTCCCCCCCCCCCAGCAAGATAGAACAGCAAAGAGATGGTGTTTTCTTTAGGGAAAAGTGAATCCTGAAACATTAAACTCTACAGTTTATAAAATCGGAAACAATTGCCCAGAAAGTAAAACAAACAAAATATACAATTTATTGTTATTCCTTCCAAAGCAGTCAGTGCTTATTTTGTCTGGTAGAATAAGGGAGAGGTAGATCAGTGAACAAGAAGAGGGAGTTCTCAGAACTCCTGGACCCGCACTACTCACTCCATCCACTCTCCCCCTCAAATGCTCAGGTAATGCTGTCTGTGTGTTTTCTAGGCTACATCTAGTTCTGAAGATATGTTCTGGGTCATCTAGCAGATTTTGCTGACATGCAGCTCTTATGAAAGTCATTTCACTGTCTGGGAGAGATCAGAAGAGAACTTCGGTTGCTTTGGGTTTATATCATTAAATACTGGTACTTCTGTTGGCTGCCAAACCATACCCCCCCCCAGCTGCCATAGCACCCCCGTATTTGGGGGACACTCTAAACCAAACTTCCTTTCCATTCCTCTGCCCCAGTACAATTATTCTTGGCTCAGACCTTTTCCTCTTGCCATTTCTTCTGTCAGGAATGATCTGGTAGTTCTTCCCATGGCTGTTTCTTTTGTCATCTTCAAGGTCAGCCCACATATTGTTTCTCCAGACAGGCTCTCTCTGCATAATTCTCCAGAAAGTAGACCCTGCTTTCTTTAGAAGTAGTTTTCTATTACAAAACACTCTCTTGTCAAGGTACTTTTGAATTCTAAAATCATCTATTTAATTTGATTTTGGTTTGGTTTTGGTTGATTCCACATCCTTCTCACGAGGGAGCAAGCTCCATAAAAGTAGAAACCATGTCTGCCTACTCTGTTCTAGACATTGTCCGGATGGTAACTCTGTGAAGTTGAAGCAATTTCCATTTTACAACGGAGAAAATGTTTCAGAGATTAACGTTCACACAGCTAGTGATGTAAAACTCCCTTGAGCCAAAAGGTGAGGGGCTTGCAAATGAGGACATATCAACCATTGTTTGATCTCAAACTCCATTTGGGTAAAAGGTCAGGGGTTGAGCAACCTAGCTCCTCCTGGCTGCAGCAAGCCCCTGAGATGTAAATCTTTAGTGAACATTGTGATTAGAATGGTCAAACATGTTCTTCAAGCGACTGTTAAGCAACCCCCCACCTCTGACTGCAAAATTCTGGCTTCTGTACACCGGCTTCGCCCCTCTCCCTATATAAACCCTGAGCTATGACTCGATGGCACGCTCTTCCGAGGACTCTTTGGGTGCTTGGGAGGGGCCACCCGGCTGGACTAAAATAAACCTGAATAACCAACTCCTCTTGTGTTTGTGGGCTTTGTCCTCAGTGATTCTCCTTTGGAAAAGGTGGTCTAATAGTGAGTGGTGGGGCCGCAGTTCAAACCCAGGCAGAGAGAATCGAGTTGCTTTTAGCCACTTCATTAAACTTCAAGGATTCTATAAAATCAAGTACATAAAATACTTAACCACAAGATCAGGCACGTAGTGCTTAATAAATAGCTGTGTGATTCCATAAAAATCCTCAAAATCACCCTAAGGAAAATAATACCCTCTCTGCAAGTAACAAATGAGGTAACAGTTGCTATGCAAAGAGTGAAAGGGTTTGCCCAAGGAAGTGGTACAGATAGAGTCACCAGCTCACCCTGGTTTGCTTAAATCTTTGTCAGGACACTCAATTCCTGGTATGCGCGGATAATTGGTCAGCCTCAAAATCCATATTGTAATCGGCCATATTTGATTCCTAAGAGATTTCTCTCTTTCTCCTCATATGCTATTAGATAGGCTTATACCTCAAGACCTATACTGGATTTAATTGAATTTATTGCATTTAATTTTCTTTCCCTAATAAGACCATGTGCAGCAGCTCTTTGATATTTCTGAAACATCAGACCATTTGAGATGCTTATTGTAAGCCGAAGTCATGGAAGCAGGCTTGTATGAAATCAATCCTTAGAACCCTGAAAATTATAATATCCCAAGCACAGCATGATGGACAGCAAACAGCTGGCATAACACCATAACCGTGAGAACTTCCCTGCTGAAGGGAAGCAGGTAATGTGCTTTTACATCCCCAGCACTTAACTGAAGCCTTTTTATATGGAACAAGATGTCCTATGAGCTCTGTGCAAGCCTACTCCAGACTTCGTGTAAATGAACACAGTAATTCTCGACAATTAAAGACACCCTAGGAATACTCCTTCCCAGTTGAATCTCAGTATCACTGTGGAGGGTACAATAGGGATGGGAAAGGTTTTCCTGGGTCAAGGGTTGAGATCTTTTACCATCTTTTAAAAGACTGAAGAATAGAAAGGAGGCAGGGGATTATTTAAAACAAGTGGTGCCTGAATAGAAGCTCTCTTGCTACTTAAGCTTTTTGTTTGTTTGTTTTGTTTTGTTTTTTTAGCATCCTGAGGGAATAAATTAAAAAGTTAAAATAATTACATTTGGAATTCTGCACCATGTCTTAACTTTGATGATAAAGAATATATTCTAAGGGGACTGAATGTCCAGATCAATTTTCCTCACTGTTTATAAGCATAGAATAATTGGAAAACCTCCCATTTTCCTACTCAGAGGCCGTCAAAATGTTCACTTTCTGAAGAATAATCAATCAGGTCCTCAAACCTTATCTGTGAGCCCTGTGAGTTATCTCTAGAATGCAAAACTTTATGTCACACATGGCTTCATCATCTTCCCTCACAGCCTACTAACCTTTCTGTCCCAGAACTTTCTTGTGCAGGTAACAGATCTTTCAGTTTCAAAATCTATAGAAGAGTTTGCAATTCTAAGATTCAAAAGTTGGTTAGATTCCTATTGAAGATACTTAGGGTAATTATACAATTACCAATCACTCAACCAATCTTTGTTGAACGCTGGCTATCGTTGCTCCAGAACTTTTTAAGACCCGGTTTGCTTGGGACTATTAATTCTGGATCAGCCAAGAGATAAAGAAATGCATTATGCACTTTCATGGTTATTTCTGAGAAAATTGTATAGTATGAGCTGTTCCAGAATATAACTTATATAGCAGCTAATTATAGGCCACAAATCCAATGCTTATTCTCATATTGGCACTAAACTATTTCTTAATTGATATTAATGCAAGCTATGAGAAAGGAATAAAGAAAAAATTGATTACCTTCCCAGAGTTTTGCCTAATTTAATAATCCCCCATTTTTTTCTTACATGTTTTGTGTCTAGGTTTGTTTATACTTCAGAGTTCCTCAAAAACCTTTGCCCTTCAATGTCTACATTTTGTTCGATTTTTGCTGGCTTTGTTATGATGAAGACACATTTCCCATTTCCCTTCAGCCACTTATTCTCCATATGACCTTGGGCACATCACGTGTCAAACTCTCAAAACCAGTTTTCTCATCTGTAAAATGTTGACAGTGATAGTACATTATTCAGAGTGTCTCAGAAGATTGGGTCAGAAAAATTTAAGTAAAATTCTTAACCTGAAACGCCCAGAGTTCGGATGAACCCCAAAAACAGACCACCAGAGACCAGAGTCAAAGCCAAGCGGCAAGGGTTGTTTATTTGCAGGTTCGAACCTGGACCTCTGCGCACTCGTTGCCGGTGACGCCAAGAGGCCCTGAACAAAGCCTTTGCAGCCTTTTTATAGACAAAAGTAAACAAGTCATGGGGAGGGACAGGAGATTTCCATGGTTACAAGTTTGCCATTGGTTAACATTAAAATGTGAACATATACCGCATCTGATTGGTTCCCGCCATCAGGTTTTTGGCGGGACCCAATTATAATACTTGGGGTACCTTTGAATTCAGCCTATCATAGAGCGAGTTTGAAGTCTTGTTTGGCGACTAACAGGTTAATATCTCTCTCTCCAGGCCCTTCCCTCAGCAAGGTGGGGGGCATCCGCTGGCCTTTTCGGATTGGCTTCCGCCAAGGTGGGGTGGTGGGGTGACAGGGGGAACATGAAGCTAGTCGCTTGGGCAATCCGGTGGCGGGAAAGCAAGCTTTAAGCATTGTTACAGAAGCAGAAAGAACTGGTTAGGTATTAGCTTCCCGTAGCGCAGGCATTTGTTCAGAAGCGGAAAAGCTGGTTAAGTTTTAGGTTTAGTTTATCTAGGACTGGGGCTACGTGCAGCCCGAGGTTTCTCTTAATGGAGGACTTAATTTTTGGCTCTTCAAACCTAGTACCTAGCAAGAAATACAACATCACTACCAATCACAAAGAGAAAAAATAATAATAAAGTTGTACTTTAAAAATGACTATTGTCAATGATTACAAGCTCTGAGCACTGACTATGTATTTATACTGTATGTTCTAAGTATTTAGAATCTCATGCAATCTCCAACAACTAGGTTCTGTTAGTATTCAACTTTGTAGGTGAAAAATAACTTCTCTGTTTAGTGTAGTTAAACAATCCCAAGGTCACATAGCCAATAAATAGAGGAATCGTGATTCAGATTGTGTTAGACTAGTTCTGGAGTCTACACTGGCCTCCATAGGCTATACTTCTTCTTATACCAGTACAAGTTGTAGAAGAATGATATCAGGGTTCCCAGTTACACATTCTAAGAGGGGGGGGTGGGAAGGAAACTTGTGAGAGTCTTAAGGTAGTAATCCAGAAAGTCTTTCAAATTATTTTTTAAATAATATATATTTTTAAGTTTATTTCTTTATTTTGAGAGAGAGAAAGAGAGAGAGAACAAGCATGAGTGGAGAAGAGGCAGAGAGAGGGTGGGGGAGAGAGAGAATCCCAAGCAGGCTCCATGCTCTCAGTGCAGACTCTGATGTGGGGTCCAAACTCATGAACCATGAGACTGTCATCTGAGCCAAAGCCAAGAGTCAGGGACTTAACTGACTGGGCCACCCAGTCACCCCAAGTCATTCAAATTCGAAGGCAAAATCAGATATTGAAAGTCAAGTATCGCCTTGGATACTGGTTGGAAAATAGCTTATGATCTTGGAGTTGTTCCAGAAGAGCATGGTCTGAGAGGCACACAGTGTTGGTTCTCTCGCTGTTTTTTCCATATGCATGTAATGATGAGTAATACAAATGGCATTCTATCTTGGATTAGACATTGTAAGCATTGCATCCACAACTATTAGTTTACTGGCCCTCATGACACGTTTGTGAGGAGGGAGTTTTATTACCTCCATTTTACAACAGAAGCTGAAGGTTGGGTTCGATGATTTGCCTCCTGCTCTTTCCACCTCTTCAAACCCCCCATCCAAACACAAAACAAACCCCCCCCCCAAATACCAACAGCAACAACCACAAAACATTGATTGATGAGGCAAGATTTTGGCTTAGTCTCGAAACTTTTAGGACATAAATCTATACTTGTCAGAATCCTCTGGTGTGAGATTTTTCTTTTTCTTTTAAGTCTGAATAAATAAAGATTCCTAAGTGTCATTGAGCAGCTTTGTGCTTCTTTCTCTGTCTTAACTATGCCTACAGAGGGCCTCAGTTTTTATGGCCAAAGTTGAAGCAACACTATCATTCTTTTCTTTAATGATTGATTGATTGATTGATTGATTTAGAGACAGAGAAAGACAGATAGAGGATGAGCAGGGGAGGGTCAGAGAGAGAGGGAGACACAGAATCAGAAGCAGGCTCCAGGCTCTGAGCTGTGAGCACAGAGCCCGACATGGGGCTCAAAGTCACAAACTGTGAGATCAAGACCTGAACACTGAAGTCAGATGCTTAACCGACTGAGCCACCCACGCACCCCACAGCTCTATCATTTTAATGGTATAATATCATAACCATAGGGAAAGTAATTAGTAGCTCCCTTGCTGAGCCAAACCATTTATGAAAGGGGCTCAGGGGTTGAGCATCCCTCTCTTGATTCCAGCTCAGGTCATAATCCCAGGGTTATGGGATTGAGCCCCGCATAGGTCTGTTAGCAAGAAGACTGCTTTGGAGTCTTTCTCTCTGTCTTTGTCTCTCTCTCTTTCAAAATAAATTAACATTTAAAAGAAGAAGAGGTAACAGCAAATAGTGTAACATCTCTGATTACCGGAGGCAAAAGAAGCAGATTTTAACCTACTATCTAGAGTTTTCAAATCAGAAACTTTTAGGAAAGAACAAGAATGAAGTTATTGTCCCCAAAATATGCATTTTTCATGACGGTCAAGTGTATTTCAAAATGGCTTTTTAAAAGGGCTCTATTAATTTACATAGTGTCTGAAATATAAGCACTAATTTAACTAATTTGCACCAGCCTGGGGTTGATTGACATCATTTAGAGGTTAAGAGATATCATTCTTTCTATTCATACCTGATACAATTCTCATTCTCAGAAGTCATTCCTACTCATGCAATTCTCATACATCACTTTGATACTTATAAAAGGACCCCCAAAATGCCTGGCCATGCTATTTCTGGAGGAAGTGGTCAAAATAGCCTAGATTTAAATTTTTCTACTTTTCTACAGTTTGGAGGATGAGATACTTATGATCAGGAAGATAAGATCCTGAAACCTTTAGTGAATTGCAAACTGAGTCAGAACAGCCATTGTTATGCTTATCATTATTTATTTATTTTTCTTAACTCATTTGAGGAAGCAGTCTCTTTCCCATTGAAGCTAAAGAAGTCTCTTTTAGGTTGAAACTGGTATAAAAATTTTAGAATTTGAAGGTTTTCAGTCAGCTATCACCAAGGATACAAAGCAAACTGATTTCAAATTCCAAATAACCAAACCACCATAACTTGGCCTTCTGAATTCCTGGGGGGATGAATGCATTTCCTATAGTACTCTACGTCCATATCTATGATCATCTATTAGTTTTATATAACTGTGATTAAGAACAGAGTAATTCTATAATTGAACATACTCTTTGCTAAAAAAAAAATAAGAAAAGTGGCAGACTTTGGCAGCTAAGGGACTCATTTTTCATGCTTCATGTGTGTTCAAGCCTTAGCTACGATCATTTCCCAGCTTCTCCTATTCCAATAATATTTCATTTGGAAAAGCCATAGTCATTAGCATAGCAGTGGTATATTTCCCCCTGGAAGGGATTAACATCTCATGTATTTGTGGGGAAACCCCTCACCAAGATCATTATCAGTGACCCTTCTGCATTTCCTCATGCCAGAGGCCCCACCCTTGAGAATTCTGTCAAAAACATTCACTCCGAAATATAAAAAAAATTCTTAAGACAAAAAGAACATAACCCAATTAAAAATGGGCAAAAGATCTGAATAGGCACCTCATTAATGAAGATATGTACATGCCAAATATGCATATGAAAAGATCCTTCACATTATATGTCACCAGAGAGATATATACTAAAACAACTACTATGAGATATCACTACACACCTATTAGAATAGCCAACATCCAGAACACTAGCAACACCAAATGCTGGTGAGGATATAGAGCAGAAGTCTCATTTGTTGCTGGTGAGAATGGAAATGATACAGTCACTTTGGAAGACAGCCTTTTAGAAAACTAAACATACTCCTACCAAACGATCCAGCAATCCAAAGGAGTTGAAAACTTACATCCAAACAAAAACCTCCAAACATGGTTTATAGTAGATTTATTCTTTTTTTAATTAAAAAATTATGTTTATTTATATATTTTGAGAGAGATCAGAGGAGGGGCAAAGAGAGGGGGAGAGAGAGAATCCCAAGCAGGCTCTGCACTCCCAGCACAGAATCGCTGCAGGGCTTGAACCCATGAACTGTGAGATCATGATCTGAGCCAAAGTCAACAGCCAGATGCTTAACCGACTGAGTTACTCAGGCACCCTGCAGATTTATTCCTAATTGCCCAAAGTTAGAAGCAACCCAGATGTCCTTTAGTAGGTGAACAAAAAACCAAACCAAACCAAACCAAACAAAAAAACCCAAAACCAAACCAAAACAAAACAAAAAAGCTGTCCTCCATCCATACAATGGAATATTATTCAGCATCTAAAAACAACAATACAAAAGTCTGAACAAAAGGAAACCATGAAAAGAAATGGAGGAAACCTTAAGTGTATATTAGTAAATAAAAGAAGACAATCTAAAAAGGCTACATACTGTATGATTCCAACTATGACATTCTGGAAAAGGCAAAACTATAGAGACAAGAAAAAAGATCAGCGGTTGCTGGGAAGTGGTGGAGAAGGAGAGATGAATATGTAAGCACAGAGGATTTTTAGGACAGGGAACTTTTCTGTGTGAAACTACAGAGGTGGGGGCGCCTGGGTGGCTTAGTCGGTTAAGCGTCCAACTTTCGCTTAGGTCATGATCTCACGGTTCATGGGTTTGAGCTCCGCGTTGGACTCTGTGCTGACTGCCAGCTCAGAGCCTAGAGCCTGTTTCGGAGTCTGTGACTCCCTCTCTCTCTGACCCTCCTCTGCTGTCTCTTTCTCTCTCTCCCAGAAATAAATAAAACATTAAAAAAAAAAAAAGAAAGAAAGAAACTACAGAGGTGGATATGTGACATTTACATTTGGTAAAATTGATAAAATGTACCACACCAAGAATGAACCTCAGTATAAACTAAGGTTTATTGAGGGATAAGGATATATGAATGGAGGCTCCATTCTGGATGGGGTTACAAATAATTGGAGATGCCGAAGGGGGTGTGTAGAAACTCGCTGTACTTTTCACTCAATTTTGCTGTGACTCTAAAACTGCTCTAAAAAATAAATCCTTTTTATTTTTATACTAAACACCCCTTTTATTTCCTCAATCTGGTGCCATATTATGTTGAAAATGAAGGACTAGCCTTAAGAATTAAGGAATCGTGGGGCACCTGGGTGGCTCAGTTGGTTAAGCGTCTGTCTTCAGCTCAGGTCAGATCTCACCGTTCGCGGGTTTGTCCCCGCATCAGGCTCTGTGCTGACAGCTCAGAACCTGGAGCCTGTTTCAGATTCTGTGTCTCCTTCTCTCTCTGCCCCTCCCCAACTCATGCTCTGTCTCTCTCTGTCTCAAAAATAAATAAACTATTTAAAAAAAGGAACTAAGGAATTGTTATGAACCACTAATAATTCAAAACTATTGAAGAACAAACTACAATAGTGGCATTTTTCTTACGGGAACCAGGCTATATGTCCTATGCATTTTGGAGGCTTTATTCTAGTTATCTCTTATCCATCTTTCTGGAACAGACGCAGTTATTTTTCACCTTGTTCTCATTTGCATTCCAATAAAGAGTTAGCAGAGAAAAAGTGATTGTTGAATGAGTACAGTAGAGATTTAAATGTATTTCTTTTAGATTTTTTTTTTTTAGTTTATTTATTTTGAGAAAGAGACAGAGACAGTGAACAGGGAAGGACAGAGAGAGAGAGGAAGAGAGAGAATCCCAAGCAGGCTCCATGCTGCCAGTACAGAACCCAAAGTGGGGCTCAATCTCAGGAACTGCAAGATCATGACCTCAGCTGAAACCATGAGTCAGATGCTTAACCAGCTGAGCCACCCAGCTGCCCCCAAATGTATTTTTAAACATCCCAGGAAGTAAGCTTTAATATGCACCTACAGGTTTTGTTTTAAAATCTGTGCCATTTATGGAACTCAAAGTTTTGCATTTTCTACTGCTGATATCTAGCCCCAGCCATGGCTAAAATGAACAGCTCTGGGGTCAGTTCAAGTATTTTTAAAAACTCCTCTGACCAAAATCTACATAGTGAGTTAGGGTGAAGAATTAGAGCAGTTATTTGGAGGGTATGGTAATGGTTATTCCCCTAATGATGATAAACATATTCTAGAAACTTGAATCACAAAATGTAAAACTTAGCATCATGTTAATACTAAAGCATCATTATATTATTCTCAAATTATGAATGTTTTTAATATACGGGATTAGATGTTTATACAATGAGTGAAGGGGTAGGGGAGTGAATGGTCAGGGAAACCTGCCCTCAAACAGGTGCTTCAGAACCAGAACAGAATTCTCAGGAGCTTGTCTGCAAGTGTCAAGAATCCCTGGGATAAAGACATTAAATTAAATTTAATTAAATTTAAAAGGTCAAAAAAAAAATCCTAGTGATCTCCTAATGACTTATAGCAATCTAGAACTCCAACGTGGATAATTATCAAAAGTTCCATTGGAGCACACATTCTGCTTCAAACAATCTGTCAAAGCCATGCATCCTTCTCTCCAGACTTCCCAGTTAGACTCCAATGGCTGCTTTTCATACACTTTAACTCTGAATCAAATTCTGGAACCCAGTTCCTCTCTCCACCTAAAAGGAAACCTTAGAAGGAGCTGGTGGCAGGGGGCCTGGGTGCCTCAGTCAGTTAAGCGTCTGACTTTGGCTAAGGTCATGACCTTGCTGTTCATGAGTTGGATCCCCACCACAGACTCTGTGCTGATGGCTCAGAGCCTGGAGCCTGCTTCAGATTCTGTGTCTCCCTCTCTCTACCCCTCCCACCACCGCAAAAAATTAAAAAAAAAAAAAAAAGTAACTGGTGGTGATGCCTAGTAAAAACTGGTGGTCAGTTAAGTACATGGTCCATTCTCCTACTTCTCCAACTGCTCTTTCTTTCACTTTAAATATCCAGTGCAATATATCTGCATACATATCTTGAAAAGCAATTGCAAGCCTGGTGTACATTCCTGAATCACTTATTTTACTATTATTTAAAAGAATTTGGAATTTAAATTGAAAGAAAGAAAGGAAGGAAGGAAGGAAGGAAGGAAGGAAGACAGAAAGAAAGAAAGGAAGAAAGGAAGAAAGAAAAGGAAGGAAGAAAAGGAAGGAAGGAAGGAAGGTAGGAAGGAAGAAAGAAAGGAAGGAAGAAAGGAAGAAAGAAAAGGAAGGAAGGAAGGAAAGAAGGAAGGAAGGAAGGAAGAAAAGAAGGAAGGAAGGAAGGAAAGAAAGGGAAAGAAAGAAGGGAGGGAAAGAAAGAGAAGTTTGGGTGTACTGAGCTTCTTGAATATAAAGATCATTGGCTTTCATTAAATTTGGGAAGTTTTTGGTCATTATTTCTTCAAATGGCTCCCCCTTTTACTCTCTTTCCTTGTGGGACACTCATTATGCACACATATGCTTAAGAGTGTCTCATAGGTCTCTGAGTTCTGTTCATTTTCCCGTCAATCTATCTACAACTTCACAGATTCTTTTTTTTTTCCTGCCCGTATGAGTCTTCTGTTGTAACTATCTAGTGAATTCCTAATTTTAAATAATTTACTTTTCAAATCCAAAATCTCCATTTGTTTCTCTTTTACAATTGCCATCTCCTTCATACAAATTTCTGTTCATTGAGTCATTGTCATCATACTTTCCTTGCATTCCTTAAATATGGTATTCTTTAGCTATTTGGGTTCCTTTGAAGTGGTTTGCTAATCCAAACTCAGGGGGCAATCAGACACCATTTCTATTGATTGCCCATCTTTTTCCTGAATATGAGTAACATTTTCCTACCACTACACATAATTTTTTGTTGAATATTGCCTATTTTAGACAATATTGACTCTTTCCCTCCTGAGAATTGTTTTGGCTTTTGTTTATTCATTTGTTTGCTTGTTTTCTTCATTAAATCTGTGTCATCTCTATGCCTCCAAATGTGTAGGGGCTGATGTTTTGGCTGGGTTTTGTTTATTTTTGTTATCTTGTTTTATTTTTATTTCCAAGCCTGTGTTTATTTTCAAGATGGCTTACCTAGGAGTATTTTCTCGAAATACCTTACTGTCCAGCCCAGGGTTAGAGGTTATTATAAAATACCTCAACCTTGCAAGTCCTTCCACTCACTGCTGATAAAGACTGTATGTAAGTGGGAGAATATATTCCTTTCCATGGAATTTCCTTGTGTCTCCTTTGAGCATGTGCACAGAGTTGTGTGAGTGGCTTAAATCTGCTTTGATCTCTGCTGTATACACACAGCTTCTGGCTGACCCCAGATAAGTAGAAAGTTTACCAAACCCCCTCTGGGTGCCTCACATACTGAACTCTTGTTTAATCACTAGCTGTGCCAATTTGAGCAAATATAGCTGCTGGCCTCTCTTTCCACTTGCATCAGGATTTCCACTTGTATTAGGGTTCTCTAGAGAAACAGAGCCAATAGGTGCACACACAAACCCACATGCACACATACAAATCACATACAAATGTATATACATGTGTATATTTGCATATTCATATATGCTTATGAGATTACGGTGGCTGAGAAGTCCCATAATCTGGCATCTACAAGGCTTCTGAGACCCATAAAACCAGTGGTTAGTTCCAAACTGAGTCCAAAAGCTTGGGAACCACCAGTGCTGGTGGTATAAGTCCTAATTTGAGATCAGAAGAAGACCAAGATCCAGTTCAAGTAGTAAGGCAGAGAAAGGGAATTCTCTTCTTTTGCCTTCCTCCATTTTATTTAGACCTTTACCAGATTTCCTACCTACACTGGAGAGGACCATCTGTTTTACTTAGTCTATGAGTTCAAGTGCTAATCCTGAAACATCCTCACAGAAATACCCAATATCTAATATCTAACAAAATATCTGGATATCCTGTGACCCAGTCAAGTTGACAGATAAAATGAATCATCATACACCAGTTTGATAATAATGTTTTCAATCCTGTGTGTCCTTATTCTCAGTGACAACGACAGCCCCCTGGCTAAATGATCACGGACAGAGCCAGTGGGCTCATGGGATCTGTCCTGGGCAAGAATACCACAGACTCATGCAGCTCTTACCCAGAGTTTAATAGCATTCATGAATAAAAATGCTACTCACATTGATGTTCCGTGTTAGTTGATTTCTAGATTGTTAACAATATGAAATGATTGCTTTCGCCTGTTTTGCCCATTTTCATGGTTGCATGTGATCAGAGAGAGGATAGTTAACTTCCTAATCCCATCATGTTAGGAAGGAAGTCTTATTAACTATAAATTTATCTAGAGCATATAACTGTTTCTCAACATATCCCTTTACCATTCCAAGCCCACACACACACACACACACACACACACACGTACACACACACGCACACAATGAGAGACAGACAGACAGAGAGATCAGTGATCCAGAAAATATTATCACTTCACAACAGTGCAGTGAAAAGACCTTGCACTTTGGACTCAAATGAACCTTGGTCTGAATCTCGGCATTATAGCTTCCTGCTATATGAACTCTGGGGGAGAAAAACACTCAAAACTCTTTAAGCCTCCTGTGTAAGATAGAAATCTTAGCTGGGTTTTGTAAAGACCAAATGTCTTGGCCATCATATATACTTAATGGTACTAATTTTCTTTATTACACACCTTCTCTTTGCTTTCCATAAGCATGGGCTATGCACAGCTGCCTGATTTCATGTTTGGTGCTCAAAAATTGTATTGAAGTGTGCATTAATTACTGATGTTTAAAAAGAGCATAGCTGGGGTTATTGGTAACTCAAGAGACACTATGAAGAAACGGTTTCTTAAGCAACCAACACCCCTCTGGTTTGATGCCCAAGAATGCAGCCCTATTCTTGTGTTTTTACAGGCCTTATGCTGATTTATGTTTGCAAATGTACTTTTGGTAGTTTTCTTAGGCTGTGTTCCCAGTGTCTTGCTTTAGATAACTATTGTATATATATATTTTTGCAGTATTTTCTAAATGTTACAAGGAAGAAGGAATGAAGGGGATAAAATGCATGTTAGTTTTTGTGGGACAAATTCCAAACCAACTAATTCTAGTAAAAATTCTTTTTTTTCCCCATCTTCCTTTTGGTCAGTTATAATATTATTACATATAGCCTTAATATCATTACAGCACTCTCTGTGTTTCTTCTTTGAATAAATCACTCAACCACAACTAGTTATTAGATTAATATTTCAATTCTAAGTACTGGTCATGACTAGAGAGTGAAGCAAAAAGTTGCAAAAATGGTTATAATCTAATTCAGAGAATATATCCATTTTCCTGGATATTGCTAATACTATTTCATTTTGTGTGTATGCCTCAATATACTGAGAGTCTGACAGTCTACACTGTAATTTAGAGAAGTGAATCAGCTTTTCCCCGTGCCTATTCAGTCTTAATAGTAAGAGATATGATTTATTTTCTCCTTGAATTATTACCTCTCTCGCAGGAGAGAGTATCAGACATCAAAGATCAACCTGGTTTTGCAGAAACAACACTGGAATTGGAGCGGAAATACGACACAAATTTTTCTGTGCTCTATACCAGCTCTATGATCTTGTTGAAGTAAATCAACGTCTCTGAATTTTTCCCTTATAGTCAATAATGAAGTGAGTTAATCCCTAAGTTTCCTACCGCTGCTAAAATGCTATGGCTCTGCAGTCATCTTCAATCAGTCTGAATTTTATCCGTGATGTCTTTAAATAGTTTCTAAAATAAACACTATTTTTTTGCTATCTGTCTAATTATACCTGAGGTTGTCTGGTATACTTATTTCATTAGGTGTTGGATATTGTTTTCAGAAATATGATTTAAGATTCCAGGCAGCTAAACTTGTCTTTTGTCTCCATTGAGACTGGTACCTCACTTATAGCCTCACATTAATATTCATTTTATAGCGGTGTGAACTCCTCCATCATACAATTTATATGTGTGTGTGTATATGTATGTATACATATACACACACACACACACACATATATATATATATATATATATAAATTTCTATATTTGGATGTTTAAGAATAGGATCTTAGGACATTTCAGAACAGTATCTCCTCATTCCTGTTCTTTTTTTTTTTTTTTAACTTAATGTGTATTTACTTTTTGAGAGAAAGAGAAAGAGAGAGAGAAACAGTGGGGAAGGGGCAGAGAGAGAGGGAGACACAGAATCTGAAGCAGGCTCCAGGCTCTGAGCTGTCAGCACAGAACCCGACGTGGGCCTCGAACCCACAAACCGTGAGATCATGACCTGAGCCAAAGTCGGACGCTTAACCGACTGAACCACCCAGGTGCCCCCTTAGTCCTGTTCTTAAACCCTAGAGTATCTTAAGACTTATTACTTTATTTAGAACAAACTCTCCTCTCGTTGCTCGAAAGTGTTATAACCCACCTACCTAAAAGCTTTGAAAGTATCTTGCACGTGTTCAATTTACATCTATTGAGTAGAATGACATGGGGAAAATATACTAGTGACTAGAGCCTGTCTTCTATTTACTTAGCTCAGTTCTGACTCCAGCAAAGAGTTAAGCTTAAAAGAAAAGAAAGAAAGAAAGAAAGAAAGAAAGAAGGAAGGAAGGAAGGAAGGAAGGAAGGAAGGAAGGAAGGAAGGAAAAGAAAGAAAGAAAGAAAGAAAGAAAGAAAGAAAGAAAGAAAGAAAGAAAGAAGAAAGAAAGAAAGAAAAAGGAAGAAAGAAAGAAAGAAAGAAAGAAAGAAAGAAAGAAAGAAAGAAAGAAAGAAAAGGAAAGAAAAGTTAATCCTTAACTCACTTACCCTCAGTATTCTGTGGAACAATGGAATAGAAAAGCACCACGTTATAGACCTCACCCAAAGAAGGAGCCCAGGTTTGCACATTTTAACCCCACCTCGTCTCAATCTTATTAATGGTTTCATTTTGGCAGCTACACACCCAAAAGTGAAAGACATAAAATCCACAATTTTGCCACAGCTGTTTCCTACTTCCTCCACAAAATTATTTAAACACTTTGTGACCTACGGGTAAGGGGCAAATAAATGACTTTCCAAATGAATTATCTCCTGTCTGCTGTGTCATTTCCGAAGTACTTGCTAACTGACAGAATAATCGTTCACAATTATCTCTCACAATCTGGAGATTTAAAAAACGTACTCGATCTTCATTCCTATATTTTCATTCTTAAAACTGCAGTATACAGAGAAGCAGGATTTCTATAAGAAATGTGGAGTCATGCCTCATTTTAGAAAGCAGAGAGGATTGACTAAATACTCTAAAATCCTTCTAAAAATCTTTAGTTGGGAGCTTCAGGATCACATCTTTAAGATTTGAGAATGTAAATTCTGCTGATGGAGTTTTCTTTTAAAAAAATTTTATAAGCAGTGAGCTACCAAATTTATGTTCTGAACTACTAAATACTTTGAGGATACAAAGGCTAGATTCATATTAAAATCCGAAGGAGGGGCGCCTGGGTGGCTCAGTGCCTTAAACGTCTGACTTCAGCTCAGGTCATGATCTCACAGTTCATGGGTTCAAGCCCCGCGTCGAGCTCTGTGCTGGCAGCTCAGAGCCTGGAGCCTGTTTCGGATTCTGTGTCTCCCTCTCTCTCTGACCCTCCCCTGCTCATGCTGTCTCTCTCTCTCTCAGAAATAAATAAAAAACATTTAAAAATAAATAATTAAAAATAAAATCCAAAGGAAATTAAATGACATAGTGCTAATAAGAATACCCCTTCTTGATCAGTTATTAATAATGCCACAATAAATATTATTTCAGTGATAAATCTCTGCCGGCACAACTATGTCATTTCTCCCCAATCACATAGCACACGCACATGTACACAAAAGAGTGAGATAGGGAGGGAAAAAGAACTAGAATGTCTCACATCATGTGTCGATGTGTACAGTATTAAAATATCAACCCTTTGGACAAAAGAAAGCGGAAATAATTGATCTTAGGTCAGGTATATAGTCTTGAATATTTCTTTCGCTGGTAAGGAGGGATTTTGCACCCGAAGTTATCCTGGAGAGAACATTAGATTAAAATTAAATCTACCACCAACTCTGGGTTCTTGGTCAGTCATGAAAATGCTTGAGTCTTACAATTTTTTTGCAACCTGAGATACCAAAAGGTACCATATAGATGATGTTTTCTTAGCTTGGAATGATTTTCTTTTCTCTTCCTCACAGCATCCACTGTAACGTGTCTCCAGCAGTCAAATTTGAACATAGTTGACTGAATGAGGGTCAGCACTTGAGAGAAACGGAACCAGAAAAATTCTCTCCCCACAAAAGTTTAAAATTGTGGTGAAGTGGTTCTCATCAGCCTGAACTGCCATTGGGAAGAGAGATGGACAGTTTCCATGGTTGAGATGACCCTCTCTCCCAAATTCACTCTCAGCATAGAATACCAGTCTGTGGAAAGGTAAGAAGGAAGGATATGTCCAGAGAGATTCCAAACATCTCAGCCTGGGCTCCTTAATGTCTCCATTCCGTGGTTCCATCGCTGCCTACATTTTAACCCTGGTTTCTGGAGACATTGCTTAATGTTAATAAGCTCCTCTTCTTATACTTAAATGAACAAAAGTTGATTTGAATGCTTATACCCCCACATTCCTGCCTCCCACAGGCAGCTGTAGATTATAATAACTACCTTCACCTAACTAAATTGGATTTTATAAATGAAAGTGAAATGTAACAATGTGATGATAATTTTGAGAAACAGAAATTCTAAAACACATACAAATTTTATCAATACATTGTGCATAGTGGCTATTAAATAATTCTGGAATCAGTTTTGTCCATTTTAGAATAAATTGTTTAAACAATAGATGTGGGTAGGATATCTTGAAAAAGCTACAATTTAGTTGGTATTTCAAACCACAGACAGCTTTGGAGAAATATTTTAATATCAATCTGCTTTGTGTTCTAATTAGTGTGAAAAGTTCTGAATCCTCTCTCTCAGGCAATAGTCTCTGAAATTTTCTGGTCTCAGAATGTATCGAAAGACAGCATAATATCCTTTTTTCCAGTTGGAATTATCACCATGTTGGTTAAACTTTTATTTCTCCTATAAAATGTCTTTATTTAATAGGATCTATTTCCCAGGTGTTAAATTTTCCAGAAGAATAATTTCCCTTGTTTTAACTCCTGGCTTATATGGTATTGGTCTCTCCTGACTAGTTACTTACATATAAAAAGAGTTAATTTAAATTCAAGTCCTTAACCTGTTTTCCACTGTTTGTACATGACATTACATAGTGGAAACTAATATAGGTCCTTGTTAAAATGTTTTTTTATTTCAAAAGTGATGTTATTTTGAATTCAGTTTCCCAGGTACTAATGATAACATCTAACTCAAAGACGCAATGTCTTAATAACACAGTTAAGTCCATTTTACAGGGAAAATTTTCTGTTCCAGAAGATTGGGGTAGAAATCTTTATAGGGGCAGAGTTCTACTATCATTTTTACATGAATTCATGAGGTATCATAAAATCCAGATTGGTATAAACATTAGTCACTAAGCCACAGACTTCCTTTTTCATTTTATGCATGAACCAAAGTCCTAAAAACATTATAGTAGGAGGTACCTTTTTATCATTCTGGGTCACTACTTGTTGAAGAGAAGACAGTGGGATAGATCATTTACCCTAAGTTATAATGAGACAAGATTTCTCACCCACCCTTCCTTCCTTCCTTCCTTCCTTCCTTCCTTCCTTCCTTCCTTCCTTCCTTCCTTCCTCCCTCCCTCCCTCCCTCCCTCATCACTCACTCACCACTCACTCCATCTTTCTCTCTTTCTTTCATTCCCTTTCTTTCTTTCTCTCGTCCTTCCTTTCTTCTGTCCTTTTCTTTATTTCCTTTCTTTTCTTTCTTTCTTTCCTTTCTTTCTTCTTTTCTTTCCTCCTCCTCCCTCCCTCCCTCCCTCTCCCTCCCTCCCTCCCTCCCTCCTTTCTTTCTTTCTTTCTTTCTTTCTTCTAATATTGGCTACAAGTAAGTAAGTTTAGCCAAGAGGGAATTTAAAATATCTTCCTGTTAACATTCTTTCAACATTTGCAAGGTATACACTCAGAAGATTTAATTTTAAAAAGACTTCCTCTTATCATGAACAGGTTATGATATATAAGCCAAGTACTAAATTCTAGTTTAACATCTTACATAGAACAGCGTTTTCTTAGAATTCCCATGTAGTTCTTTGCTGTTTTATTCTCCCCTTCTTGTCTTTCATGACAGTCTTTCTTGACACTTTTTTTTCTCTCCATGATTTGTAAACTCCGTGACCCTTCAAGGCCCATATAAAACCTGGACAAAACTTTTCTCAAACATTCAAACCAGACACACCTGGATGGGTCAGTCATTTAAGCATATGATTCTTGATTTCAGCTCAGGTCATGATCCTGGGGTCATCAGATTGAGCCCTCTACTGGGCTCCACGCTCAGCTACTTCTTCCCATATGTAAATTATAACAATGGGGTTCATGCTTGGAATTTATAGGTACTAGGAGAGAAGAACCTTTATTTTTTTTTTAATGTTTTTTATTTACTTCTAGGAGAGAGAGAGAGAGAGAGAGAGACAGCTTGAGCAGAGAGAGAGGGAGTCACAGACTCTGAAACAGGCTCCAGGCTCTGAGCTGGCAGTCAGCACAGAGCCCGATGCGGGGCTCGAATCCACGAACCGCGAGATCATGACCCAAGTGAAAGTCGGACGCTTAACCGACTAAGCCACCCAGGCGCCCCGAGAAGAACCTTTATTGATGAATGGTTCCTGTATGGCAGATATTATTAGTCTATTATAACTTCCAATTCAGCTCTCAGTTGTGTAATTCGGTAAAATAATAGACTAATTCCTCAAAGTACTAATATTGCAATAAGAACATCTTCTGTCCTTTGATATCACCCAAGTAAGTTTTCAAAACCACTTATGTTTGTCTTACAGATCCAGTCTACTTCTGATTAGGTCTTAAATATCTCCTATTCTACTGAACATGCATGAAATCTTTAGGGTTAGCTTTTTTCTCGTCCTTAATGTGATCTTTCCTTCTTCATGATCCATTATGATTCCCTGAATATAATTGAAGAAGGAAAGAAAGAAAGAAAAAGAAAGAGGGGGGAAGGAAGGAAGAAAAGAGAAAGGGAGGGAGGGAGGAAGGAAGGAAGGAAGGATGGAAGGAAAAAGATAAACATGTCATCATATTGGATCAACAAGCTACAGACATAGGTTAGTTAAATAGTAATTGAAGATATCGGTATACAGTGTCACAAGCTAAGGTAAGTTCCATTGGTAAGGACAATGGCTGCTGCAGTTTCATAGGAGGGAGAGGATTACATTCACCATGAATAAACTGAGTCAGCCACTTTGAAAAAGGAGCTCATTATCTGGGCCTAGGAAGATTGTTTGAAATGAGAGCAGATGCATTTAGGCAAGAGAGGTAAGTATGAAGGAAGGAAGAGAAGCAAGATAATGCAGGGATTGTTGGAGTCCCAAATCTAGCTTGACTAGCTAGCAGCAAAGGGTACAGAAGAGTGAAAGGGAAAAGGGATTGATTGGATGTAGTTCTGAATAGCATGCGAAGAATTTAAGAGTTTACCCTCCAGGAGATGATAAGAAACCGAGAGTTTTGCACCCAGAATTAAAGTGTTACATTCAAAAGACTTAGCTTGCTGCAGATTTAATTAATTTGATAAGGAAGAGACTGAAGGAACAGAGATGAGGGACTGCGGCTGTCACAGTGAAGGGGACAGTGAGCATAAAGTGAATTAGTGGAAGCACCGAAAAGAAAAATTGCTGTGTGACATGAAGGAGGAAGCCACTGGGCTGGGAGACTCAAGGAGTTTTGTTAGATTGAGGCATCAAAAGTCCCAAATTGATATTAAAATAAAGTGAGAAAGAAAGAAAGAAAGAAAGAAAGAAAGAAAGAAAGAAAGAAAGAAAGAAAGAAAGAAAGAAAGAAAGAAAGGGAGAGAGAGAGAGAGAGGTGGGGGGGAAGGAAAAAAGAGAGAGAAGGAGGGAGGAGGGAGGCAGGAAGGGAGGAAGAAAGCAAGGAAGGAATGAAGGGAGGGAAGGAGGAAGCCAAAAACAAGAAGGGAATCTTCATTTTTGGAATCATAGCAATGAGAAGTTATTCCTCTCCAACGTGGAGTTCACATGTTACATTGGATTGCTCCTTTCAACTGCTAGGGGGTTCAACTGCTTGAATACCCTTGATTTTAGAAGTATTCTTTTGCTATTGTGTGCATCCACATAGCTCCTGATATTAAGACGCTATGATGTATTGGCTGCACAATACACCAAAATGAATATCCTTTAGGGGACAACTTACTAAAAATATTGCAAATGTGTTCATCAATGTGTCATTAACCTGCCACAATTCTCCCCTAGTACTTCAACCTCGGACATCCCCCCTCCCCAGCCAGCCAGCCAGCCAGCCAGTCAGCCAGCCAACCACACACACACACACACACACACACACACACACACACGCACACACACACACGTATGCATGCACGCATGCACACACTAATCTTAAATAGTTTTTAGGTTGCAACAGAACTCAATTTTTAAGTCTGTTCAAGTTAGTTTTGATTATGAAATGATCATTTGGGGGGCGCCTGTATGGCTCAGTCGGTTAAGTGGTGGACTTTGGCTTAGGTCATGATCTCACAGTTTGTGGGTCAAGGTGGGAACTATGGC
Source organism: Proteles cristata cristata (assembly GCA_017311185.1). Classification (NCBI taxonomy): domain Eukaryota; kingdom Metazoa; phylum Chordata; class Mammalia; order Carnivora; family Hyaenidae; genus Proteles; species Proteles cristata. The sequence goes on from JAESUZ010002577.1 coordinate 748,895, forward strand.
CAAAAACACAGGTTATAAGGTAAGTTGATTCTTATTTGAAAAGTGCTGAGGGCAAACACGTGTGGCTACCCCAGAACAAGGGTAGAGTACTTTTCTCAGCCACGCTGCTCATGCAGTTGGCTCTCAAACACGAGGGGGAGAGCTGCCCCGAAATCCTTCCTCTCAGGGTAAAATAACCTGGATTCTGAGAGTCAGTGGAGAAAGGGAGATGAAATAGAGGAATTTAAGCTGGGAACCTATCTGAGTCACATGTATGCATTTCAGAGAGTGTGACCATCTAATTGTCTTTATTATAGTGAAAGGTTATCTCTAATTTGTACTGATAAGAAGCCACGAGCTGTGTTCTGAACAATTTGCTAAATATAATCTGCTGGTCCATGCTTTGGTGACCTGAATGAGGGCTTTTTCTGTCTCCAAAGTTTTGATGGCTTGCTCATCTGTTTGTTTGTACAAAGTCTTACCTTTGTACGTACTCAGCCGATTCTCAGGGAAATTTGCTACTGAGGAAACAAAATGATGGTGGTTGAATGATTTGGAGATTTCAGGCAAACTAGTTGGTTCACATACAGATCAAAATTCAGTGTCACCTATGATGGTTTTACTGCATGTTATTGCTTCAAAAAAAATCTTCCGTCCTTTGGAAGTTTTTCCTAATTAATTTGTAGAAAGGTAGTGGTAAATCTGTCCACTGCATCCTGCCCTAATTAGAAAAACGTCATTTTTTAAAAATAATAAATCCCATGACTCTTACTTTACCTATCATCCCACAGTACATACTGACATCATATTTATGAGCATAATGTTAGTATGGAAAAATGTCAATGCATAACTTTAATGGGTAACAATATTAATGTCAAACTGATTTAAACTGTAGGAGAATCCTATAGGTCAACTGCTAGCTTATTGCTATCTTAATAGAAGAATAAAAAATACTACACATCCCAGTACCCTTTACAGAAGTGATTCTCCAAAAGTTGATTTTGCCTTCAGGGGACATTTGGGAAGGTCTGGAGAGTTTTTTGATTAGTGTGGCCAGAGGGGGTTTACTGCTGACATCTAGTGGGTAGAGGTCAGGCATGCTGGTAAACATGCTGAATTACAAAGGAGAGGCCACCCCTGCCCCCAGCAAAGAATTACCTAGTCAAAATGTAAGTAGGAATCCTTGTCTAAAGACAAGCAAACTTTTCTTCCCCCACATAATAAAGGATTTGCTTTCTACTTTAGGAAGTTTTCTGGTTGTGTGTGTGTGTGTGTGTGTGTGTGTGTGTGTGTGTGTGTGTGTGACATCCAGGTCTGAGAAATGTTAAGGCTGAAGATAAAATACATCCTCTGGACTTAGACAAACAGAGGCGAAACATGTCTTCCTACCATTGCCTAATGTATTAGTTAAAATAACTAAGTCGAATTTCAAAATCCTACCTACTGAGAATAAACAAAGACCCTATCTTCTCTGCAGGGTATTAGACAATGGATTGGGTCACTGTTAAGCATTAGATAAGCCTACAAACAAGACAAAAACAAAAGCTGAAGTATTCTTATATTTTTGCCTTATATTCATAAAATGGCATTTTTTTTCTGTAATGGCTACTTTCTGACGTTGGGAAGAACAATAAAGAAGTTGATGTTCCTCTTTACATTTATGATTTAATTTCCAGACTGACTTATTGTAACTGAAATTTTGTCTTGACTAGAGGTCCATCTGAGACTATTTATAAAATAAACTGTATTTCACAAGTCCTTTGCAAAACTAATCTACAATGACAGAGCGCAACCTAGAATTGCCTTGGGCTAATTGTGGGTAGAAACTGAGTGCAAAGAGACATAAGGGAACTATTTGGGATGATGGAGATATTCTATATCTTGATAGGGGTGGTGATTGCATAAGTGTATGCATTTGTCAAAACTCATTGGACTCATACTTAAAATGGGTGCACTTTGGTATCAGTCAATTGTTTGATAATAAAGCAGTGTGTGTGTGTGTGTGTGTGTGTGTGTGTGTGTGTGTGTGTTTTAATTGGCTCCTTTGAGTAATAAATCGTATGTTCATTTTACTCCTAAATGTAGCATCTTAGACTCAGACTTGGCAATTGGGTAACACATTATTTTATGTAAGCAATGGCTACTAATAACCAGTACTTCCTCTGTGGGCTCTACCCAACACCGAGCCATTTCATTCTCACAGGTACCATTACTGTTTTTGTTTTTTAATATTTTATTTATTTCTGAGAGAGAGACAGCATGAGCAGGGGAGGGTCAGAGAGAGAGGGAGACACAGAATCCGAAACAGGCTCCAGGCTCTGAGCTGGCAGCACAGGGCCTGACATGGGGCTCGAACCCACTAACCGTGAGATCATGACCTGAGACCAAGTTGGATGCTTAACCGAATGAGCCACCCAGGAGCCCCTGTTTTTGTTTTAAAGAGGAGGAAACAGGGCCCAAAGTTTCTGATAGTAAATGTATACCTAACTTGTACAAAAATCCTAGGAGTTCACGCTATTATATTCTTCGTAAGTAAATTATGATGGGCTTTGGGAACTAGCTACCTTCTGAAGGTCACACAGCTATACAATGAGTATGTCCAGAGTACAAGGTAAACCTCCCCTAGCTTTTCACCACGATGCGCAGATTGATCCTATAATACATTATCTAACCCGGCTGGAAAGAGAATGCTACGAATAATTAAGTAGGATTGCATGTGCTGCAAGACTAAACTGGCACAGTTGGCTGACATCTGGTCACTATAGGTGCTTTTTTTCCTGTCATTCTTGACATAATGAGTTTCATCCTATAGCCTAAAAGAGCTCATTGCCGTTTGTTGTACATTGAGATGGTACAGACATCCTTTCCTTTTGACACAGGTACAAATCAAGACACACGAAGAAGACACCTAAAATTAATTTATCTTGAACTTAGTTTGATGAGGAAAAGGGAGAGGAGACAGTGTGTCAGTGAGGATCTCAAAAGGAAACAAGTGGCATAATCGAATAAGGAAAACTGAGAAAGTTTTATCGACAAAAGACCCACTTATAACGTGCAGGATGGTAGGGAAAACACAAAGATAAACCACATTAGAGCACCAGCGTGCTAGTATCACTCTTACAGTCACCAGATACAATATAAGGTGCCCAGTTAACTTTATATTTAAGGTAGATAACAAATAAATGTTATAAATGTTTTAGGATAAGTATGTCTCTCCCCCACTTTGTTTTGGCTCAATCTTATGACCCTAGATCTATTCCCCACCCCCCAGGAAAAAAAAAAAAAAACAACAACAACAGAAAAAGAACAGGTCAGCTTCCTGGCAGGCCAGAAGGCAGTGATTTGAACAAAGCAGATAAGATACCGCAAGTGGAGGGTAGAGACAAATGAGGGACCCTCTCAAGGACAGAACCAGGGACTGAGGCAGCTGACCCCACTTTTCTCCCACCTTCTCACTGCCACAGAGGCTTGCCAGTGTCTGGACCCCAAAAGACCAACTTCTCAAGACACAGAGCACAGGGAAGAAGGATGGGCAGAGAAAATCGGGAGGAACAAATCGAAGCTATCTGGCCCAGATAGGGCTTACATTCCTAGCGTAGAAAAGGCAGTGGCCAGGCTTTGGAGAAAGCAATCTGCACCTAAAGCGACACCTGATTCACAAATGAACTTAAAATGAATTTCAAAAGTAAAATCAACAGGAAATTATGAACTAATGCACACCGTGGAGTATATTTTTACTCAAAATATTTATCGTGCCTAACACCATTCTAAATGGGGAACACTGATGGTACAGAAATATATGAAGTGAAACAATGGAATACTCAATAAAACTAGATTCCCAGTTCTTCTGAAAAGGAACGGCAAGTCAAAATGAAAACCAGATAAAAGCATCCACATAAGAAAAAGAAAATTATGATAATCTGAGCCTATGGTATTTCTCTTATACAAAGCAGATAAATGAAGGTCTGAACTTCTATAGATTAAAGCAAATATTTCCCTGTGAATGTAATTGTTTTAAGATTCAAAGACTTCTAAAAACTACTCTAGATATGTCATTCTATAATTACATTGCCTATGGTTAAACATTGTTTATGACTATACATAAATATTTTCTCCACCAAAGCATTTTATAAACCTTATCTGTGCCCATGACTTTGGAGACCTTAAAAATGTTCATTATGAGTGAAAACCCAAATAATAATTTACACAGTGTGACCACAAATCTATGAAATGATAAACACATAAAAGCATAGATACAAAGAATACATGTGCATACATCCCTGTCTGGAAATAAATGCACAGAAATAATGACATTACTTCTAATTCTGGCTATAGAACTACAGGTGGCATTTTATCATCTTTTTAGTTTACTTTCTAAATTTCCCATCCTAAATGAGTCTTTCAAATCACCCAAAATAAAATAAGTAATATTTAACGTTCTTTTATGAGGGCTTTATGTTCTGAAATAATAATTTTAATTGTCCTTTTACATTACTTGTGATTCGGATGGAAAAATGATTCAGAAGAACATACTTACTCCAGGATAACACATTGTATTCACCACTGGAAACGCCCCAGAGAAGACTGTAACTTTGTGTGTTCTTTTCGTTTTCATAGTAAAATGGAAATTGTTTGTAGTTGTTGCCAAGAATAAGGCTTTGTAACTCGGAGTCTGGCACACGTCGTATACTCCATATCGCTATCCAAATGTTGCTGGAAAATCTGAAGACTTTTTTAGACACTTTTACAAGAGTGAGTGAAGTATTATCTTATCACAGTTAACAATTACATGTTCATTCTCTTGAATGAGTACAGGGGAGAACATCAGGGGACATTTCTGGCCTGGCACCCTGACTTCCCATATTTGGTATAGGAATGACTCTCACCCTGTAATTGGGCCAGTGTCCAGGGAAAGGAGAAATGGCTCACGGTAGGGGGACATGCACTTGGCAGTGTTTGGGCCATTTTTCAACATTTCAGTAACTGGAATGCCTCATTTCTCTGTGTCGACAGTCCTGAGTAACATAGTAGTACCCAGGAGATCATTTAAACTCTAATTTTTTTTAAATAGGTAGCTTTTCCAGGCAAGCATAGCATTTTGCATCTTAAGTCCTGTCATCACCCATAGGAAAAAAAAATATATGATGTATTTCCTTTCATGCATTTAGGCTCAAATTTTTGAGGTCAGTCTTTTTTCCAAATAATCGCTGGATGCCGTCCTTCTTTTATTTTTTACCTCCTTTCTAAGTTTCAACAGCTTATCCTTAAACGATGGAAAGAAACGCGAAGGTTTACATTTTTTTTCTAAAACGGAGATTAGCACTCACTGCATGGAGCTGATATCCTTCTATAGGAAGAAAAAAATGTAAGGATTTCTAAATTGCTGAATAAGAATGTGGAAAGTTTTTTTAAGTGCATTCTGAAGTCTCAAGATGTAGCTTCCAGCAAATAGAAAATAGAACATTGTCAAGTTAACAGAGACGAGAATGTGGGGTCAAAATTGCTTCTTTCTGTTTAAGCTCCAGCCACAGGTCTATAAAGAAGACCTCTCTTCTGAAAGAGGCCAATGCCATTTACTCATGGACGTTCTGAGAGAATAATGTATGGTCCCTATGACTGTATGTTAATTATGAAAGAACAGTGTTCTTTCTAGTTCTATGTCTCAATAAACACCAAACTGTATGAGATGGCCAGGAATATCAGTCTTGGAGGGAAAGACCTAATTAGAATAGCATCAACTTGGTTGAATCATGTTCTTGATGTCTTTTATTTGTCCTCACCTGAAACATGTGAATACTTGTTGTGGGACATATTTCAGCAACTAATAACTAAATCATAATTTTAAAGCAATATTTAAAAGCTTGAACATGCACATAGACACACACACTTACACCCACGCATTCCATAGGCTGCATCTATCAGAATAACTCCAGTCAAAAATGAGGATGGGTCCCAATACCAGAAAATTCTTAAGGCTAGAAACAAGAAAATACTGCCAGTTAAACCTGTAAACAGTATCTCTGACTTAAGGAATGGAAACGTGAATTAATTGGGGGAGGTAGTTTACTTCTCCACTGTGGGATCATCATCTTAAGAGGATTTTAGTTATGAAAGTAAAAACCCAGGACCTGCCATTTGGTTTGGGGTGGGAGGGTGTTCCAACCCCTGATGCAGACTTTCTGGTATTTCAGATTCATTATATTTAAACGAGCCACTTCTGCACAACATTCTGCTTTGCTCTTGTTCGATTTTACATTCTCTTTATCAAATTATAATGTCTTATTTAGGGAAAGTGGGTCAGTAGCAGCTAATTCATTTGGTCATTAGTGATTTGGAGCAGAGACACTGAGTCCTGGGACACTGAAAATGCAGTCCTGGGGCGCCTGGGTGGCTCAGTCGGTTAAGCGTCCAACTCTGGCTCGGGTCATGATCTCACGGTTCGTGGGTTCGAGCCCCATGTCAGACCCTGTACTGCCAGCTCAGAGCCTGGAGCCTGTTTCGGATTCTGTGTCTCCCTCTCTCTCTGACCCTCCCCTACTCACGCTGTCTCTCTCTCTCAGAAATAAATAAAACATTTAAAAAATAAAAAAAGAAAGAAAAAAAATGCAGCCCTGCCATTCTTATCACACTGGCTGACAAACTTAGACAGGAATCGACTCCAATGGCCATCGTTCCACATTGCTGCTGTCCCATGTACTGTTCTTTAAAGACTATACAGCCTATCCTTGTGAAATATACCAAGGTACTTCCTCTTGTGTACTAAGTAATGAGTGACTTAAGGGAAGCCAGAGGGCAAGGCTACCTCTGTGTTAAATAGTGGGTTTCTGTAAGGTTCATGGACATTTTTTAAAAAATGGAAAGGACTCAACTTCAAAAGGAATTTCAACCGACTTTTAGAAAACTACAGATTCAGGAAAGGAACAGACTCGGCAGATAGTAAGAATTTGCAACCTGAGAGTCTGATAGGAATTGGATAAGGAAGTATTCCAACTGGTCCTAAAGACCTCATAAGACTTAGGCTAGAGACTATGGATACTACCCAGAGGTGGGGCAAGGTGGAGTTCTGAGTATATAGAAAGTAGTTGAACTAAATACAGTTGGGACTCCCAGAGCCTGCAGAATCCAATGACTTCCTCACCTCCTCCTCCTTCTCCTCCTGGGGGATTCTTATTTGAAGAAGTTAAACCAGAAAGGCCTTAGAGATACAGATTCATAAACAGTGAACCAATATATAGTGAACCATGGTCTGAATGGTAGGACAAACCCTGAGGGACACCTACCAGCCCTAGTGATTCCTGTCTTCTAGACTAATACCACTGTAGTATGAATGGGACCTCTGAGCTGTTTCAGCCAATAGAATATGGCAATCAGATGAGATGTTACTCCTATGACTATGTTACATTATATAAGACTCAGTCTTAGCAGACTGGAGCTATCGAGACTCCCCCTCAGTGGCCTTGAAGAAGCAAACTGTCGTAAAGTAACCAGCCATGTTCAAGAAGCTCACGTGGCAAACAACTCTTGAGTGGCCTTCCTATGAACAGAAGGAAACTTCTAGAAAGAAATGGGAACCTCAGTTCTGAAACAAAAAAGTGAGTTCTTCCGACAACGTGAGGGATCCTGGAAGTATATCTATCTTCAGCTGAGCCTCCGATAAGACAACAACTTTGGATTTCAGCCTGTGAGCAGAGAACCTGGAGCAGAAGACGCACATGAGGCATGCTAGCCTCTCTGACTTACAGAAACCGAGAGATCATCGATGTGTGTTGTTTTAAGCCCCAGGGCCCCTTGTACTTTATCATGCAGTATCAAAAACTAATATAGTCTCTCACACTTCCTCCCATATCCTCCACCTGGAATACTAGCAGCTAGACACAGCCCCATCTCAACAAACAGAAAATTAAAAGATTCTTTTCTTTAAAATCTGAGAGGTGTGATTTACTTGCACAGAAGAAGTTCTAAGAAACCAACCACAGCCTGATCACCCCGCATGCAAGCCCATTGACGAACGTGAATCATATGTATATTGTACATTACATGTATGTTATGGAGTTCCAAAGGGTTATCCTAGAGTGACCTTTTTTTTTTTCAAATAAATCTTTTAGTGTTCATTTATTTTTGAGAGAGAGAGAGAGGCAGAGCACAAGCAGGACAGAGGCAGAGAGAGAGGGAGACACAGAATTCATAGCAGGCCCTGTGCTCTGAGCTGTCAGCACAGAGTCCGATGCGGGGCTCAAACTCATAAACTGCGAAATCATGACTTGAGCCAAAATCAAGAGTCCGACAGTCAATCAACTCAGCCACCCAGGCATCCCTTTTCATTTGACTATTAACCAAGGTGATCTAATGATCACCAGGGGTGATCAACCACGGGTGGTTTCACCTGTGTCCATATGATCCCTTATGATTCTTAAAGTTAAATGTGGAAATGATTGGAAATAATTTTTGTGTACTCATTAAAACTCACGTTGTATGACAAAAATGGTTCTGGTAATCTTGGAAGGAAAGTGAGCCAAGTTTGTTCATGAGAAAGTGTTACCTGTTTCCTGTACCCCACATATGGTGAGTCAGGTTCCCCCCCAAAAAACAGACTCCTACTTAGAGATCTATGTACAAAAAGATTTCGTGGGCCAAGCTCTTGAGGCCATCATCTTCGGTAAGGAGCTAAGACAGAAGGACTGAGGGAGAAGCAGATGCTTCAAGGGCTTCAGCCAATCCCAAGGCAAGCTCTATAGCTGATATGGTCCTTCCAAGATGCCTCAAGTCAAGCTACGGTGGCCAGACCTGATGCACAGACAAGTCATTGGACATAGGCTGTCCCAGGGATGAGACATAAACTATCTTCAGCCTAAGACAGTCCTAGGGAGGGACTCATTTGTGTCAGCAAGCAATACTCCCAGCAGGTACAGTGAGGGCCAGGAAAGAAAGCCTGCATCTTGCATCGTCAATTCCAAGGATCCTATTTAGAGTACAACCTCATTAAACAATAAGCCTCTTACCCTAGCTCTAGTTCCTTTCATTATTAATATTCCATTTCAGGTTTTTTGAAGCAGAAAAGATCAGAACTGACTCTTAGTCATTTACTTTCTGTGTGAAAAGGGACAGTTTTTCTACATTTAATTATTTCTAGAACTTTTCTGAGTATCGTTCCTTAACATCAGGTGTCTAAGCCAACAAATGCAAGCAAATAACAGACATGATATTAAAATGGTTACTGTGTTAGAGAAAGTTTTTCACTTTTTGTGTTTTTAAGAAATGGATTTGTTAGAGTGTGATTTTTATTACAGTCAATCATGAATGACGAGAGTAGGATAAAGCCCTTTGATGTTTTTTGATTAGGTAAATCCAAGCCATTTATATTCGAATTAGCTTACAGAGTAATGTCAGTGGGGTCATAAATAGTGGGTTGTCTTTCACAGGAGCTAACAATAATCTTTTCAAATCAAGATGTCTCAAAGGTATATCTTGTGAACTAGCAATGAAGCTTTCATGGTAACCAGATAAGGAGCAAGAATTATTTGGATAGGAAATGACATTCACCATGGATTGCAGTTTATACTCAGGTTTTCAAGGTGAATGTCCTGAAGACATACCCTAGTTTTTGTGCCTGTTTAACAAGATATAGCCAGGGGTTTACCTCTTCAACGTGCCTGTGTTATAACCTATTAAGTGTGTGTGTGTGTGTGTGTGTGTGTGTGTGTGTGTGTGTGCGCGCGCGCGCGCGCGTATTAGACAATTCTGGCTTCAGTTTTATCGCTAAAAAAAAGGCTAAGTTAATGGATAGAAACCTACAGTTTTCTGTTACATAACAACATGTGGTTTTTAAAGTGGGGAAAATAACTATTTAGCTTCATGTGGTTAAATTTTAGGTCTAGATAATAGCCTCATTTTCTACTTCTCTTTTTGCTTGCATACTCTACTGAGCTTGAACCTCTCTTCTAGATGAAGTATTTGAAACATAAAAAAATTATAGCTCTTGACATATAAAGGCTTAAAATAGTTACTAGTGATATTCTTTCAAAGGTAATTTATTAGTATCATCACTGACATCTTGGATCATCATAAATAGGCTAGAAATCTATTTTGTTTGAAACAGTGTTTGTTCCTAGGAAAATTACTGGCCACAATATTCCATTATGTTCTTCATATACATCTACATATGCATATATACATAATTTTTATTGATTGGGAGAAATTTTTCATATTTATTCCCAAATATTCTGAATGCTTTAATAGAAATATTATCAGTATCTGGTGGAAAACTCCCACCAGAAATTAACTGCATTATAAAATATTACATTTGGCTGTTTCCACAAATCCATAACCTTTATCTTACTGATAATAGTCAATTCGGTACTCAGGATATTGAGACAGAATAATTTCCTAGGCATTACCCTAGGGAGGAAAACAGATTTCCATTGGGCCCAGAGCTGTTGGAAAGGAAACAAAGAATAAAATTTCCTATTCTCTTTCTCACTTCTAGAATGTTAAAAAACCACAATAATTCTCTATCACCCACACTGTTTTACCTTGATTCAAGGTACATTATCTACATATTCTCTATATGTTTACTAATTGTCTGTCTCGTTGTTTTAGAAATTATTGAGTGAGGGCTATGTAAAATTCTCTATAAATGCTGTTGGAACAATTGGATGTCCATAAGGGAAAAATAGTAACATTGAGCTATGCTCGTACCATATACAAAAATAAATAGAAATTGGATTATGCATGGACCTAAATGTAAAATGTAAAATTGTAACATTTCTTAAAGACTACCTAGGAAAAAAGCTTTGTTAAAGTTGGCTATGTAAAAATCTCTTAGACTGAACATAAAAAGCATGAACTATCACAAAAATTGATAAATTATACTTTATCAAAATTAAAAATCTCTGTTCTTCATAGGACATTGTGATGGGAATAAAGCAATCGTAGACTAGAGAAGATATTTGTAAATCAAGTATCTGGTTAAGGACTTTTTTTTTTAAGTTTGTTCATTTATTTTAAGAGAAAGGGACAGAGAGAGCACAAGTGGGGAGGAGGGCAAAGAGAAAGAGAGAAAGAGAGAAAGAATCCCAAGCAGGCTCTGCACTGTCAGCACTGAATTCAATGCAAGGCTCAAACTCATGAACTATGAGATTATGACCTGAGCCAAAACCAAGAGTCGAATGCTTAACACACTGAGCCACCCAGGTGCCCCAAGGACTTGTATATAAAGAATTTTTGAAATGCAAAAATAAGAGAGCAAATGATAGATTTTTTAAAAAGGGAAAGTAATAGGCGCTTTCCCAAAGAAGATACACAGATGACAAATAAACACATGAAAATGTGTTCAACATTATTAGTCTTTCAGAAAATAAATCTTAGAAACACAATGGAATATGACTCCATACTTAATGGAACTGCCAAAATTCAAAGACTGACCATACGCAGTTTTGACAATGATGGGAAATGACTGGAACTCTCATCCACTGCTGGTGGGCAAGTAAACAGATATAACCCCTTTGGAAAACTCATTTGGCATTAATCTAAACACTTAAAGATAAATCTACAGTATAAGCCAGCCATTCTACTTCTTGGTATTTACCCAAGGGAAGGCATGTATCCATATAAAAACACATATAGGAATGTTCGTAGAAGGTTGATGCACCTTTATATGTAATGATCCCAAATGGACAAAAGCACATTTGACCATCAATAGCCATAGGGATAAAATAATTGTTATATGTACACAATATCCTATTATAATATCCCATTATAAAATAATATATAAATAATTACATAATTATAAATAGAACGATAATTATAGAATTATACATATGTTATTAATATATAATAATTATATACTTGTATTATTATACTATATAGATAACATTATTTATATAATGAACTATTATTCAAGAATGTAACACAATGAGCTATTAATATATGCCACAACATGGTTGAATCTCAAAACAAATGGACACAATGAAAGCAGAAATACAAAAAGTACAGGAAGTGTGATTCACTTGTATCAGTGTGATTCCACGTATGGAAAATTCTAGGAAATGTAAACTAAAACATAGGCCTATAAAAAAGATGACTGGATACCTAGTGTCCTAAGGATGGGGATGGTATAGAAGATGTTAGAAGAGGAGTTATAAAGGGAGACAGGAAAATTTGGAGGGCTAACATATATGTTCATCATCTTTATTATGACAATTGTTTTACAAGCACCTAAATACAGCAAAACTTATCAACTTGCAGACTTTAAATATGAATACAGCCAATTATACCTCCATAAAGCTATAAAAAATTTGGACAAGTGCTTGCCTTTAGGGAAGAGGGAGCAGTCTATGATAGGGAAGAGCTTCTGGGATACAGGAACATTCTATTTCTTGACTCAAGTATAAATACTTCATTCAGCTGAATATGACATTATTTTATGTTTTATGCACTATTTACCCCTTCCTTAAATTTCACAATTCTATAAATTTAAAGTATATACACATTATATTTGGAAACTATAGTTTCAAAAAAAGGTAATTATTTTTCCTTAATTATTTTTCCTTAATGACAGCCTTAATAATTACTTAGTAATTATTTTATAATTATTTCTCAATAATTTTATAATTTCTTAACATACCAGCCCATCTGGACCTTAACATTAGTATACATATTCCCTTATGTGAGTTTATAAATTCTGTGTAGTTTAAGCTTCTTTTGGAAACTGAAATTGGTTTTTATTTCCCATTCCAATGCAAACTGCTCTTAAAAGATAAACCAGAAAACTACAATTAAATCCTATCTCTCTGAGCCTCGTTGGTGGTCCATGCGTCATGGAAATGTCTGTTCATTTTTCCGGTAGTACTGCTAGATTTATGGGCACATTTGAGAGAGTGGCAGTTATTATTTTTATTTTTATGGCTTTACCATATTCTGTAGCTATTAGGTACAGTGGCTTTCTCATCCCCTAGGGTATAATATTATATTTATTGTATGCATTTATCTTGTCTCTGGTGGTTCATTTTCTTTTTCATCCATGGTGAATTCTCTTTCTGCCTTCCACGTTACATCTAAAAGTCCTCCCATTCAATTGCTTGAAAGACATTATCATGGAGTCAAGTCTATATGAAGAGCCTGGGATGAAGTGTTTGTATCTATAAAAGACACCAAGAAAATGTTCTCAGTAGTCAAAGAGAATGATTATCACTTATATCCTCTAGAAAGAGAGGAATGGTACAAAATTTGGAAGGGGAAAAGAATCTTATAAAATAGTAGTGTCCATAAAGCAAAATGAGAAATATACCCTAATGTTAAGAAGGAAAAGCATAACAGATTTTAAAAAGAAACCTTTGAAGCAGTGATGGGGGATTGTTTTCTTGGTGATGGACCTGCTCTGTGGCACTAAAGACTATCATTTTTCTCTTGAATAGGTTTATGGGTACATGATTATTTCCATTTTAAAGTGGGGGAGTTAAGCCAAAGAGTCTTGATGCTAAATCTGAGACAACAAAGAGAGTCAGGTTCAAAGTTGAGGTCTGGATTTTTGTCCTGTGCATTTGGTACACACAGTAAGAGCAGCAGCCATAATAAAACACAACATATTGTGGTCTAAAGGAAGAGAACACACAAATCTGTATACAAGAGAAAAGTCCCATAAGAAATGGTTCCCAACTAGCTTGGATACTTCAAATGATAACATTTCCCATTTTCACTGATCAGATATTCATAAACTCAGAAAGACATGTTCCAATAAATTGCATGCCGTAGTGAACTTACTCCTCTCCTCCATTACCTTACTTTCATGCATGCTTTTCATTTATCCTTGGTACAATCATCCTTGACTTCTCTTTTTCTGGCCCACATTTGAAAAATAATTAAGTAGAATGTCTGCTTCAGGCTTTCAGATAACTTATCATTTAAAAGATCTCTGTGATCGCTTCTCGGCCTTTTGGCTAAGATCAAGTGTAAAAGATCTCTGTGAAGCAAAATGACCAGACGAACCAATGTATGTTTCTTTGGCAACATGGGTTCAAAGAAACTTTTCATTTACCCAATAAAATACTTCACCTCTTTTCTTTATGAGGGAACACATTTCACTTAAAGGATTCTCATGCATCATCCTGCAATCAGCCTGCTTCTAATTTTTTCCAGTTCTAATATCTTAGTTGGGGTGTGGGGGATATTAGACAGACTGTACCAATTTCCATATGGCATGATACTATACATAGAAAACCCTATAGACTCCATGAAAAATTATTTAAAGTAATAACTGAATTCAGTAAAGGTGGAAGCTACAAAATGAATACCCAGAGAGCAGCTGTGTATCCATGTACTGATAACAAAGTAGCAGAGAGAGAAATTAAGAAAACAATTCCATTCCCAATCACATTACAAAGAATAAAAATACCTAGGAACAGACTTAACCAAGGAGGTGAAAGACTTGTACTGTTAAAACCATAAAACATTGATGAAAAAATTGAAAACAACACAAATGGAAAGATATGCTCATAAAATGGAAGAATTAATATTAAGATGTCCACATTATCCAATGCAATCTACAGTTTAGATGCAATCCCTATTAAAATACCAACAGCATTTTTCACAGAACTGGAGCAAATAGTACTAAAATTTGCATGGAACCACAAAAGGCCACCATTAGCCAAAGCAATCTTGAGAAAGAACAAAGCTGGAGTTATCACAATTCCAGACTTCAACATACACTATGGAGCCGTAGTAACCAAAACAGTATGGCACTAGACCAAAAGTACACATGAAATTTTTGCTTCAAATTGAAAACACACATGTCTATGAACATTTCAGGGCAACATGAACTATGGAGGCAAGTGTATTTTCATTCTAATTTGAACCATTAAAAGACAAATCAATTATGTTTGTTGAAGGTGATGTCTGCAACCAACTAACTTCTTATTATCAAATTGAGGAGGGAAAAGTTGATAATTCTAGAAGTATTTATAGTTGCTGGGTAATTTTCAATATTTTCATTTTTTGAGAACCATATAATATATGCTCTAAAATGCATTAAGTTATATTACTTTAGATATACGTAATTCCTCTTATTGAAGTTTGCTTAGGCCCAATGCAGATTTGGGTATAAATGATCCCTTTGCTCCATTTTCTACTTCAAAATTCAAGCACACAACGTAATTTTTCATCAGCTTTATGCAAAGGCCCAAACTGTCCATTCAATTAATTAATCTGTTGGAATAATGCAGATCTCTTGTTTCATTTTGAAAATAATAAAAGTAATTCCACTGTTCAGAAAATGTCTTCTGGAGAGTGCTAGGTGCCCCCTGCCCCACCTATGATTTGTTAACAATATTACCAATCTGATAACAGTTTTCATCTTTTCTGGGGATTGAGGGGATGGCGAAAGCATAAATTGTTTCTAGATTACAGTACTTTTATTAATTTAATAAAATGAGACTAACCTTTCTTCTCCCAGCAGCAGAAGTTACTAGGGTGTGTGTGAGGTATATCCATGAATCCCCAAAGGAAATCCATCTGTAAGTAAAGAATTTTGGTGACTTCATATATTATTTTGTCTTCAGGGAGGCCCTAGACAGGACATAACCATAATGGAGCCATAAGACAGTAGATCTACCTAATCGGTTTACTGAAGACCGACCTACATTGTGTTAAACCCTTGAAACATCACAGGAAGGGTCAGTCTTAATATTGGAATTTCATAGATGAACAAACCGAGGTTCAGAGAGGTGACATAGTTGTTAGAAGACAGAGCTGAGCTATGTTTCCACGTCTGTCTGACCCCACAGCACACCCTTTTCCCATTATGGTATTCTTATTGCTTCTCACTTTGAAAGCAATATAAAGAAGCTATTTTAAGAGTGAGTGAAGAGGTCACTGGACCTTAGCCTTCCTGTATATTAAGGTACAAAGAAGTAAACAGAATAATAGCAACCAAATAGTAGACCCTTCGAGCCAGCATCTCAAGAAAGAAGCATCCTAAGTGGTACCCAGAGGAATGACTTCAGCTTTCTCAGAGTTATTTCGTGAATGTTCTTTATGTTTTGACATTCTCTTAATTTTTTAAAGAAAGTATAATCAGGATGGTGAGGCTACTGAAACTTTACATTTCTATCTAAAATCCACTGAAAGCCTTTGAAATCAGCACTGTTGCATAAGAAATCTTGTAATAGTTGGAAGAAACACATGTCTACAAGTCTACTCCAGTTATAGAACAATAGCACCGATGGATACTCAGCGATAAAGATACCGATAATGAGGGTCACCTGGGTGGCTCAGTTGGTTAGCGTCTGACTTTGGCTCAGGTCATGATCTTTCAGTTCGTGGGTTCAAGCCTTGGGTGGGGCTCTGTGCTGACAGCTCAGAGCCTGGAACCTGCTTCAGATTCTGTGTCTCCCTCTCTCTCTCAGCCCCTCCCATCTCATGCTCTGTCTCTCTCTCTCAAAAATAAATATACGTTAAAAAAATTAAAATACTGCAATGTGAAATAATCGGCAAAATTCAAAAGACTTGCATGGTGTCGTTTGTGCCAGATAAAGTACCAAAACATGGAACGATTTCATTTTTAACTTATTTCTTTAAAAGAATCATACTTTGTTGCAAAGCTGACATGGCTTTATGGTATCATGGTATCATGACTTTATAAGCACAACCCGAGAAAATGATGAATGGTAGGACAGTCAAATCCATGAAATTGTTTATCTGTGAGAGATCGTGTCTTGAACCTTGTCTAGCCTGTTTTAAAGTTGGCATTTTTTTAAGGATCTTAATTTTTTTAGAGTCATGTTTCATCCTCTGCCAGATAGCAGGGCTGTTGTTATTGTATTCGGTTCTCTTTTCATAATTTCAGGGGAAAAAATCGGAAAATAAAAAGGTTAATTAATTTCTGATGTCTCTCAAATGACTGACAGAGTCCAAGAAACAAAGAAAATATACTTTTTCCAAGTTTAAAGACCTGACCTGGGATTTCAGACTCAAACGTGCCTGTGGAGTGCTTTCCAGTGGTGGGCCTTGCTCTTAGATTGTCCTTTTTCCATTCACCATTCCAGGATTTTTTTTCCCCAAAAATTTCCTGTGGGGTCCGAATGGTAGCCAGCGTTCTGTCGTTTGTTTGATGAACCTGTACATTTCCTAATCCAACACTTCTCTTAGAAAAGAAATACAGAAAGCATATTGCAATGACTAGTAATGGGGGTATCCTACAATGTTCCAAATGCTGGAAACTTGCCTGCTATTCCTTTTTTTACTCTTTGGTGGAAAGAAAAACAATCAAAGCCCAAGGAAGGAGAGGAGACCCGGCAAGCAGAAGAGGAAACTGATGCCAGACTGCCTCCTAAAGTTCATCGCTGAGCATCCTTTTGCTTTGATGCCATTTAAGTCTATTTGCTTGTAATAACAAAAGCTTTCAAAGGTGTGACAGTCCTGCAAAGCAAATGTCCCTACAGCCCGACGGCCGCTTTCTCTTTCTCAACGAGGCTCTGCACACATCGGCCTCTTCCCCCAGTTACTCATTCAGTGGGGTCTGCGTTACATCTCCTGTCTGTTTTCAGCTGCACTCGGCGCCTGCGTGTCCCCACTTCCCCTGCTTGTACAGGGTTTTCCTGTCCTTCTTCCTCTGTCTTTTCTAAGAATTTGGTTGTTTATGGTCATCGCTGCCTACAGCTTGTGAACCCAAAATAGCAACAGTGCTGGCCAGTGACTCACTTGTCTATTCTGACCCCGAGCAGGTTCATGCAACCACAAATGGCCTTGAGGTTCCTCCGGTTCTTGCTTTATCAATGTCAGGGAGGCTCCTTGCCTCCGATGAGTTTTGGGGAAAAGAGACAGCGGCTTTCACTAAGCCTGAATTTATTATGTGCCTAACGGGAGTCCAATGTTGTGTGAGGACATGTAGGTCCCTCATGTGTATGTATCACATTGTATCACATTGTCCTTACCCTCGAGGTTAGTAGCAATTCAAAGCAAATGGTTATTAAATAATAATAATAATAATAATAGTGACGGAGGAGGAGAGGAAGGAGGAGGAGATGGGAAAGAGGACATAGTAGTAGTTGGACTCTAATCCTAGAGCAATGTTTAGGAAAAAAATATTCCCAAGTCTGGGATAATCAAGGAGGTCTTCATTCTCTAGGTGAAGCTCCAAGGCCTCAATTTTCCTAGGCGATGAAGAATGGAAATCATATTGATTCAGCAAATCATTTATCCCCTTTTTCCTCAATGATTTTTTTTTTAGTTTATTTATTTTTGGTACGTATTCAATCTGCAAGCATTTATTGAGTACATCCTACGCGCCAGATAGTTTACTCAGGCCTCACGGAGACACAAAGCAGAGCAAAGTCCCCAACCCAGACAGCAGCCACGACAAAACTGGTTGAGAACGCACCAAAGAAAGAGTGAGCGATATGATAGATGCTTGATTCAAGGAAGTGCAAAGCTTCCTGCGCATACGGGAAAAGAAGTAAAGAAGTAGCAGCAAAGTCTTTGCAGAGGAGTGAATAGCAAACATTTAAAATGGGAGGGGCAACGCAACCTAAACTGTGTTTATTTTAAATATAAATTAAAGACCCAAAGCCAGAAGGCAGGACTCATGAAGAACCAAAGGTAAGGAGAAAATCCTCCAAAATTTGATTTTGGAGTCAGTATAGCATCCTGATGAGTGTGGGAGATATCTCACAGAGTCAGATGCTCAGAGATTGAACGTTAGAAGGTAATGGAGGGGACCCCTGGGTGGCTCAGTTGGTTGAATTTTTCTGACTTTTGGTTTTGGCTCAAGTCATGATCTCTTGGTTTGTGGGTTCGAGCCCCGCATTGGGCTCTGTGCTGCCAGTGAGGAGCCTGCTTGGGATTCTCTTTTTCTCTCCCTTTCTTTCTGCTCCTCCAGCCCTCTCACACCGTGCATGCGAGCTCTTTCTCAGAATAAATAAATTACCTTTTTTTTAAAAAAAAAAAAAAAGGTAATTTAAATAAAATATATTCCTGTCCGTTCTAATTAGTAGAAAGGCCCGAGACCACAGCTCCCTTTAAAGTCCGATACATGGAGTGAGCTCCCAAGGCTCACTTACATTTACCATCATATATATCCTGGTGATATATAACCATTAGCATCACGCCCTTTTTACGAACGAGGAAACTGAGGCAGAAGAGAGTTCAGCAGCTCTACTACTCGACAGCCTCTAAGTGTGAGCGTCAGGCCCTTAAGGGGGGATCCTGGGGCCAGGTCCCCAGTGCAGAACTGTCCTGCCACACTTCCTCAGCCCTGAACCCAGAGAAGGCAGGAAGACAAAGCGTCGGTTCACAGACAGGCCGCGTCCAGGGAGGGCCAAGGGACGCAGAAGCCAGGGGCTGGCCACCCCGCATGGGCGGGTGGCGCTTCGAAAAAGCAAAGGGACTTCACCTACGAGGCTCATCTCCGGTGCCGCCGTGAGCAGGTCTCGCAGCCACCGCGCACTCAGCGTTCACACGGAGGCCTTAAAGGGGTTCAGTCACGTGTGCCGTCGCTCTCGGGCCTGCGTTCTTGAAAGTGGGTCCCAGCAGGGGTGCAGCGGGCGGACCATACCTTGTACATTTCAAGAACAGGGAGGGGAGAGGAACCTCTGTTTGTTCGCGGCCTGGCCAGCTCCCGGGTCACCCTAAGGTCACGTCCTCTCCATGACCTCCTTCACCACTCCTGGCTCTTAGAATCGTTAATGCACCCCTTTTCCACAGGGACCCTGGGAAGTCAGCAGGGGGTTCCGTGAACACGGAGGTGGCTGGTTTGGTGGCAGATGCCACATCAACATTAGAGGCACAGGCAAAAGAAAACACAGATGAAGAGAAAGATTCTCAAAATAAGTACCAGTTTGGGGGCGCCTAGGGGGGGCTTCTTCGGTTAGGCATCTGACTTGATTTCAGCTCAGGTCATGCTCTCAGGGTTGGAGCCCTGCGTCAGGCTCTGTGCTGACAGTGCGGAGCCTGCCTGGGATTCTTCTCTCCTCATTCTCTCTCTCTCTGCCCCTCCCTTGCTTGCTCTCTACCTCTCTCAAAAAAAATAAATAAATAAAAATAAACTTTAAAAAATAAAAAAAAAATAAGTACCAGATTTTGGTTTTTTTCCCCTCCAAGAGCCCCATAATCCAAACACCTGATTAACTAAGACCCCTACCTAGGGGTCAGATCCCTCAGGGCATTCACTTGTGACCTCCTGTGATTTAATAAAGGTGATACATTAGCAAACTCACAGGTATGAACACATACAGCATTGCTTGGACGCTGGCACGGGTGACTCTGAGATGCAGTAACGTAAGATCTATTCTACTTTGTAGGGCAAATTTTCCCATTAGAGGTATTTCAGTGATTGGTAAGGACAGGCTTTGTCAGCTATTATTTAAGACTTGTTGAGGGCATCTGAGTGGCTCAGTTGGTTAAGTTTCCGACTTTAGCTCAGGTCATGATCTCACTGCTCATGAGTTCGAGCCCTGTGTTGATCTCTGTGCTGACAGCTGGGAGCCTAGAGCTTGCTTCATATTCTGTATCTCCCTCTCTCTGCCCTTACAAATCTTGTGCTTATGCTCTCTCTCTCTCTCTCTCTCTCTCTCTCTCTCTCTCTCTCTCTCTCAAACAAATAAACATTTAAAAGATTTTTAAAGAAACTTGTTAGGTGAATTTAGTACTATGATGCGTATCGCCCATCAGGTCAATGGAGGGAACAAAGGCAGCCAAATGATCTTACCAGTGGAAAAGAGAGTGTGCCCACCTGGTATCGAGGAGAGGGGGCCTGGCAGCTTTAGAAACATGACCTGGTTGTACATACCATGCATGTTGGCTGGGGGAGACAGCACTGTCAGGCGTGAGGAGATGGACTGGGGGCCGGATACGGGAGTCCAGGAGGCCTACCTTCTCCTCTCTTTCAATAGTGCACGTTCTATTCCAGGTATAGAAGAGTGAACTTCAACAAGTCCGGCTGGAGCAGGACAATGGGATCCCAGTGAAGACTGAGTAGTTCCCCCTTATCTAGGGGTGCAAAGTAACTCCCCATTCCTTGTGGGAAGTCTCATTGCAAATTCCAAGGGATAATACCTTTCCTAGGTATGATGGGACTTCTGAGCGTGTTGATCCCTGGTGAGGGACAATGGCAGTTTCTCATGACTTCCATACATTCATGGTATTGAGTGTATTAGCAAGGGTCTCCAGTCTGGTATGTGGGACATAGACCTTACCCTTGTGGCAGAGATAGCCAAATAGATGATGTTTAAAAGTTTAGCTGTGCTTTAAGAAGGAACTCCCTTTTCTTTTGAATTTTCCCTAGAGACTTGAAATTAAGACTTGCATTGCTTCCAAATATAACCTCTGTTCAACTATTATTTCCTTGAAAGACCAGAAGTGCTCCAAACTATGAGTAAGGAGTTCAATTTTATATGATTTGCACACATCTTGGAATCAACAGTTTATAAAATAACTTCTAACCTTCAAGACGTAGGGAACCTCCGTGTTACAAATGTTTTCCAAAGCTCAAAACTGTGACTTACATATAGTAAATTCCTCATATAAAACGTTATATTCAACTTACTAAATAATGAGGAGCCCAGTAAGATGGTAAAAGCAGTTTTATGGGTCAAATGAGAATTTGACCCACAAAGGGGCGCCCGAGTGGCTCAGTCAGTGAAGCGGCTGACTTCAGCTCAGGTCATGATCTCACGGTTCATGAGTTTGAGCCCCGCATCAGGTTCTGTGCTGACAGCTCAGAGCCTGGAGCCGGCTTCAGATTCTGTGTCTCCCTCTCTCTCTGACCCTCCCCCACTCGCTGTCTGTCTGTCTCTCAAAATAAAATAAAGACATAAAAAAAAATTAAAAGAAAAAAAGAATTTGACCCACAGAGACATACCCTCTCTAACAGACAAAATTACTTTGCGTTGCATTGAATAGGAAACATTACATCACTCCCAGGCTTCCACAATATAACTTCTACGCCTTCAAAGTTGTGATACAGCCAAGTCAGTGGCAAATCAGTGAAAGTTACTCCCCTACTTCCAAGACCAGGGTACTTTTTCCTGACATGAAATTCTTAACAATTAAATTAGAAGAAGAAATCAAAGGAAGAAACTAAGACAAAGGACAGAGCTATACAACAGCAAACATGTTTGTTATTGGGAAGGAAACTAAATATAACAAAAGAAGCTTTATTCAAAATATCAGTTTTCAACCATTGCGTTCTGTAGTATTAAGTTGTTACTGCTGTGGATGTTTTTTAAATCTGAGAGTCTCTTTCTTTGCCTGAGTAATCAGTAGCATCCTGTTTTGTTTTTCTTAATGTTTACTTATTTATTTTTGAGAGAGAGAAAGAGTGCAAGTGGGCAAAAAGGGCAGAGGAATAGAGAGAGAATCTCAAGCAGAGTCCACTCTGTCAGCACAGAGCCGGATGTGGAGCTCAATTCCAGAAACCGTGAAATCATGAACTTAGCAGAAATCCTGAGTCAGAGGCTTAGCTGACTGACCCCCATAAGTGCCCCTGTTCTGATTTATCTTTATCTCCCTTCTTGATGCATCCAAACTAGACATTCTCCAGATGCGACACTTCTCCCCTAGACAAGTCCAAATAAAGAGGCAGGGAAAACTGTAGAACTTCTGTTGTGGTTGATGTAAACAAAAAACAAAAGAAATCCAGAAACTTTGAGGAAACTCAAGCACCTAAGTTCTTTGAGCATAGTGGGCAGTTTGGTTCCTGTCCTTAGAGTACAATGAAAGTCCGAGTAACAGACAGTTTCTGCGACTCTCGGCCATTTGAACATGTGTAAACCCTTGATTTACTGAAAAGGACTCCAATCATGCATCTGAAGACCTCTCTTTATACATTGTCAAAAGGTCAGAATGATTTCTAATGAAAGATTTCTATTTTCCTCCTCATGTATATCAAACAAAATTAAAGAATTTTTCCTCCCCTTTTTCATTTCAATCGGGTAAGATTCAAGGCTTGGAAAGCAATTATGTTGATACTTTGCCATGTTCGGCTGAAGGTCGAAACTTGAAATAGTGTTGACATTGATAGCACTTATAGTCTGCACAGTGTAATTGTTATCCAAGTTCTGGAGGCAAAGCACAATCTGAGAATGGCCCTTGTATCATGTTTTTTAAAAGCTTGATTCTGTTTCCTCTCATTCACACAAACTCTGCACATAAATCCACCTAGAAAGCTGATCAATGACTTTTAATGTATAATTCACAGCAAATCCTTACTTTTAACTGCTTGGGTGGTTAAAAGTAAGGTGGATTTGTTTCTCTCTACATTAGAAATCTATCCTTCAAAAAAGATTTTGTCTCAAAAATACATACATACATACATACATACATACATACATACATACATACATAAATAGGATTTGTCTCTTTCAAAACAGCACTGTTTGGAATTAGTAGCTTTTCTCTAGTGGAGTTTGATATTTATCTTGCCATTCAGAAGAGATGATTAAATTAGCCCAACATTGGTGGCTGAACTTCTGCAAAATCATGAAGTAAAGGTATGGCACCTAAGTCATAGGAAAATCACCAAGGGATTTAAACAAGAAACAAAGATAAAGAATCTTCCACAATGGTTGCTTCTATGGGAGGTGAAAGACAGAAGTGTTGGTTGAGAAAGAAATGGGCGAGAAGGGAGACATCCTTCATTTTATACAAGCCCTCACTGGGATACAAATTGCTTCTATACAATACCAATAAAACGTGCTGAATAGTGGCTACATAAAAATATGGATCATGGCACTTCTGGAAAATTAAGAAAATTTTGCAGATTTATGTCAATCGTCATGACAAAGTTTTCATAGTTGAGTGAGAAGTTCAAGGCGCAAATATAAATATATGTGTTATAATAATCCAACCATATGAAAACAGAAAGTATACACATTTACATTTCTCTGTAAACTTTGATATACAACAGAGATCAAATTATATTCAATGATATCTCTGCCATTTCTTTTAGTTCATTGAATCTTTCTTGTGTTCATGTTGCTGCATGACAATTTAAAAAGTAGATACTGCTCCTCTTTATAAATCTAAAACTTGTAAGCTTTATTTTTAGTATATGAAACTTTCCTTCCAACAAAAAAAGCTTTTTTGGCAGCTCTAGAGGTGTAAGTGCTGTCCCCTCGAAATATAAGTCTGCTCAGAACTTCAGAATGTAATCTTATTTGAAAATAAGGTCGAGGTGTTTGGGTGGCTCATTTGGTTAAGCATCTGATTTCAGCTCATGTCATGATCTCATAGTTGGTCCATTCGAGCCCAGCGCGGGGCTCTGTGCTGTCAGCTCAGAGCCTGGAGCCTGCTTCGGATTCTGTGTGTCTCCCTCTATCTGATGCTTCCCCACTTGCGCTCGCTTGCTCTCTCAAAAAAATAAAAATAAAATAAAAAAATTTTTTAAAAAGAAAATAAAGACTTTGCAGGTGTAACTAGGTTCAGATGAGTCATACTAGATTCGAACTGGCCCTCAATCCAGTGACTAGTGTTCTTAGAAGAAAGGATATAGAGAAAAGGTAGACATGTGGAAACACGGGCAGAGTATGGGGTATACAGCTACATCCTAAGGAATGTCAGGAATTACCAAGACCTAACAGAAGGTAGGAAGAAGCAAGATTCTTTCCTAGAGCCATGAACATGCTGACATTATAATTTTCAGACCTCTAGACTCTGAGGGTGTGAGTGAATAAATTGCTGTTGCTTTAAGCCGCCATGTTTATGGTACTTTGATTTGTCAGTGATGGGAAACTAATACAGAAGTGGAATCATCATCATTATCATCATCATCTCTACAAGAGAGAAGTTTCCCCGGACTCCAGAGTTGGTCTGCTAGACTGGAGGTAACTCCAAAGGACCCTCATGATTTCCCAAGAAACCACTCTCCAGAAATGAATGGGAACAGTGCCTTTGGGGCATCATTCTTTGCTTTCAGCACATCAGGCACCACTTTTCCAACACTTTCACTAAATACTTGAAAGGAAAAAAAAATTCTATTTTTACTTACAAAGGTAGTGTGCTATGTTTCTTAAACCCTACTTTGCTAAACAGTAGTTCCAGAAGATTTAAATGGAAGGAGAATGAAAATAAAATGGGAAAAATAAAAGACTTCAGGACCCCAAAACCTTGAAAACATTTCATAATAAGGACTTCTCTTGGAGATCCTTATGCACATTGAGAATCTGAAAGATCCTGAGGAAAAGCCCATTTATCTTTGCTTAACATTAATTCTATACTTCTAGAAAAGTTTGGAATGGAATTTGAGTAAGTCCAGGGAGAGTGGAAATTAGGCTGGCCCCAAGAAGATTAGATCCTAGCTCGGCCACGTATGGTCTGCAACCTGACTGTGCACACAACCTCCGTTTTCTCCTCTGAAGACAGGAACCATCACCTGCCCTGTCAATGCCACAAGGTTGTTAGAAGGATCAGCCAGCATGGTTACATTTCTCTACTTTATGCTTGTATCCCTTATAATACCTCATATCTGGGATGATGATAAGACCTAAATTACCTATCTAAAAAGGTGGATACAAAATAACTGATACACGTCAAAGCGTCTTGGAAAATAAAATATTGTGTAGGTAGGAGATGGAATTTACTACTTGATTTACTTGATTTTTCTAATTTATTGATGGTGTGTTAGGGAGTTAAAGAATTTTTTTATTTATGGACAATGCAAACTGGAAAAAAAAATCTGTCTGCACCTCCATTTCAAATCCGAACAAACTTGATGCCATTTCTGAGGTAGCGTTTTTACCTTGCCAGTAATGTTTATAGAAGTAGGGACCCTGATGGTGTGGTTTTTGTTTTATTGGGTTTTACTTTTGTGGTCAGCCATCCTTGAAAGCATAGGAAAAGGGAAGTATTTTCATTGTACCTTCATTCACATGTCTCCATACTATTTTTTCAGTCTATATTTCATCAAGGTGTATAACAGACTGTTTCAGATTAGGAAAAATGGCAGCATGCCTGTGTGCCAGGCAATATTAATTTGATAAAGCTACCTTTATCAAAAAATATGAGATGCCTCACAAGTGGACTGTAATTAAAACAAAGTGAATATTACTAATGTTTGATATACCAACAAACCAAATCGCAACAAATTATACACACACACACACACACACACAAAACCAGACATGTGCATTTCTAACTAAATGATTTAAAAAAAGTATTTGTTGCTTAACAGATTTCTTTCAAGCCAAAGATAAGTCTCTATTAATTCTGAAAATATGAAGATATGAGATAAACCATACATACACATATACACACCACGCACATCTATTTAAAAGACTAAGCAGTGTGATTCAGAAGAAAAGGCTTTTACATTTAAAAGGAAGGAACAGGGTGCCTGAGTAGCTCAGTGGGTTAAGCGTCCAACTTCAGCTCAGATCATGATCTCCCTCCAAGAGTTTGAGCCCCGCGTCAGGTTCTGTGCTGACAGCTCAGAGCCCACCGCTTGCTTCAGATTCTGTGTCTCTTTCTCTCTTTGCCACTCCCTCACTAGCAATCTCTCTCTCTCTCTCTCTCTCTCAAAAAAAAAACATTAAAAAAATAAAAAATGATAAAAGGGAGGACCAATTGCCTACACAATCTTCCAGTTAATTTTTAGTTCTGTGCTTTACTTTGTTCATTGGGAAGTAAACTTTCAGCAAAAAATGTACTGAATATTTACTGTAGTTCTATACAGACCAGATTTTCACATCCACAAAAACAACAGTATCCAGCTTCCAATGTTCTTTTTCATAATGTATGCATAGGCCGAGAATGACTTATTACTTGTCACTTAAAAAAACACACATTTCCTCTAATGTTGAGCATTTCACAAAACCTTCTCTACAACACACTGCATGTCCATATGTGGACAATGTGTAAAATAGACTTTGGATATTTTGCCATAGTTTGTAGTATATGTGTTGGTGTTCTCTGCCAACTTTCCATTCTCTTTACCAAAGAAGTTGCCTAAATTGTTAATGCAGAATATTTTAAACATAGAATGTCATCCAAACCTATTTTTCCCTAATATACTTTTTAAAGGGGAAAAGGTCAGAATATTCCAATCAATTGACGCACTTGATCTAATTTATGCACCGAGGAGCTCAAAACTGCGTCACTTGACCATTTTCCATTTGTTGCTGGTGAGATTGGTGATGGGTTTCTTACTGACTTTATAATCCAAATTGTAAGGAAAGAGAGAAAATAGACTACAGAAGACCAGTAGCTCCGTGTTTTGTTTCTGAGGGGCCAGTTATGGGCACCTGGAAACTGAATTGGAAAGACTTGCAGGGAAAACACAGTCAAGTCATTAACCCTTTCCATCCTGTAAGAAGAAAGAGTGAGCTGAGGCTGGTAACCTAGAGCTATTTTAAGGAATAGGGACTGCTTTTTGAGGACCGAGCTAATGCCATCTTTCCAGAGTAGAATATTGGCCCTGCGGAAATGATGGGCAAAATGCTAAAAACGGATTTTCACCACTCACTGCTATTCCAAACAAGATGCTACGTTTCCAAAGAGTCTTCCATGGAAAGAAAAAGTAAGTTAGTGCAAATAAGAATTTCCATGTGTTTATGAAAGGACAACATACTCTTGCCAGTAGGATTAGTAAAACTCCCCCTCCTCAATAAATAAATAAATAAATAAATAAATAAATAAATAAATAAATAAATAAAAGAATACCAATTTTTAGAAAGATGAAAAAATGTAAGAAAAATTAATGTTTATTTTTGAGAGAGACAGAGAGTGAGCGGGGGAGGGGCAGAGAGAGAGGGAGACACAGAATCTTAAGCAGGCTCCAGGCTCGAGCTGTCAACACAGAGCCCGATGTGGGACTTGGACTCACCCATGAGATCATGACCTGAGTCAAAGTCAGATGTTTAATCAACTGAGCCACACAGGCGACCCAAAAGATGAAACGATTTTTAAATAATGTTTAAAAAGTAAAACAACCAACATCCAAACCCCTGAAAACTAGGATACCAGGATTAGTTCTGTCTGACAAATCTAAACAAATCCAGACTTTTCTTCAGATGCGTTTAAGGTTTTGTGTTGGTTTATCTGGTCTTTGCTTGTTGGTTTTATTTCTGCTTTGTGTCTGTTGCTCGCAATACGAGGAACACTGACAAACTTTGAAAACAGTTCTTCCCTTTCACACACAGGGAGTATGCAGTAATTCAATTTTTAAAATTTTGTTTACTGTTTATTTTTGAAGGAGAGACAGAGAGCAAGTGGAGGAGGGACAGAGAGAGAGGGACACACAAGCTAGAACCAATGGAGTGAGATCATGGACATGAGCCGAAGTTGGATGCTTAACAAACTGAGCTACCCAGGCTCCAATCAATAATTTTCAGATCAAGGTGTATGGGTGTTGCCTCATCTAAGAACCCAAGGAACATGGATTCAAACATTTCCGTGCGTGCCCTGAATTCCTGTTGGTCATTTATCACTGTAAGTAGCAGAAGTGCTTTAAATTATAGGTCAGTAGAAAGGCATGAGTTATAATTCCATCTTCTTTTATTCAGTTTTTAATAGGCCAATGACTTTTATTAGGTACCTGGGTAATGTCGGGAGAGACAGCTTCCTTGTGGATTCCTTATCCTGTAACCTACTGGGTGGGACTGGGTGGTCTCACCCCTTCCCTCCTATTTTAGTTTTTGATCTAAGATACCATCTTGGAGATGAGAATAGCCTCTGTAATGAAGCATGGATTAAGATCTTGCTTCTTTACACCACATCTACTCACTTCTAATTTCAGAATTGTGTTTCTTTCTAAAGATTTCAGGTGCCACCAACATAGGCCCTTGCAAGGTGACATAGCTTGGGATTTAAGGGCATCAAGTAAGGAATCCGATTACTAAAGTTTGAATTCCTGTTTCTGCGATAGATAGATAGACAGATAGATAGGTAGACAGACAGACACACATATATAATATATGTCTATATTTATACATAGAATTCTTCTATAGTTCATATACTTGGGTGCCTTTAGTAAGTTACTGCACTTTTCACTTCTGAGTTTCCATTGTAAAATTGGGAGTGATCATCTCATAAAGTTAGTCTCAGGAATAATGTGTTAAACTAACATATGCAAAGTACTTAAAGAAATGCCTGGGGAGAAAATAAGGTGTTACATAAGTGTTTGCTATTGTAACTATTCCCTCTTAATTATAGAACTCAAGGAAGATGCTGATGGCAAACATTTATATTTAACACTGTTCCTAAAGCACTAATCAATTTATTAGAACTTCACATTTAATTAAAAGGTAAAAATAAAATGGTGGTAATAATTATTAATAATAATAATGATTATCATAATTTGAAAATGACAGATGTCTACTTTGAAAACCCAAGAGGCATAAATGTTCCACTACTATAAACACCAACTCATTAAAAAAGCCATAGCTTTTCTGCAGAAAAATAATAAATGTTTGGAAAAATAATGGGAAAAAAATCTCATTCACAATAGAAGTGAGGTATAAAATACCTAGGAATAAGTATAACAAATATTCATTGAAGAAATTAAAAAAAAATCTATGGAGAAACAAGGTAGGAAACTTAATGAATAAATGAAAAGACATACTCTAATCATAGGCGGAAGACATATTATGATCAAGGTGGCAGTTCTCGATATTTTAATACACATCAGGGTAGTGCCGCTTAATAACCTCACCTACTTAAGATACGTGAATTTTATTATATGTAAATTATGCCTTAAGAAAAAATTCTGCCCCTGCGTTTTCAAACCGACAAAATGATCCTGAAATTCACCTACAAAAATAAATATTTTAATTTTTTTTAATGTTTTATTTATTTCTAGGAGAGAGAGAGAGAGACAGCGTGAGCAAGGGAGGGTCAGGGAAAGAGGGAGTCACAGACTGAAACAGGCTCCAGGCTCTGAGCTGGCAGTCAGCACAGAGCCCGACGCGGGGCTGGAACCCACGAACCACGAGATCATGACCTAAGCGAAAGTCGGACGCTTAACCGACTAAACCACCCAGGCGCCCCTAAAAATAAATATTTTTAAAAATACAACAGAGAAATAACTTGAGATGCATTGTCCTCTTGAGAAATACACTATTGTACGTTTGGAAGGGATATTCAGTTTAATTAAAGAAAAAGAATGGGTAGTTCATTCATGAACTACCAATATAGATCCAATATGGTGCAAGCCTCCAAGATAGCTCCCAGATACTCAGATATCCCAGATATCTCCTGATACTCATTCATGCCCTTATTTTTTCCCTTCAAACATTGAACAGTGCTGACCTGTGCACAAATAGGCTATTGTAAAAATGAATATGTGTGGCGTTTGATGTAAGCCTAGGAGAGACACCGGGACTTTTGTCTTATTCCCTTTTGCATCTCCTGCTTTGGGAGAAGCTAACTACTATGTTCTGAGGCTATTCAAGAAACCCCAAAGAAGTCCATGTGTCAAAGAATTGAGGCTTCTTGCCAACGGTCAGAAGCAACTCGTAAGCAATTTAGGTGAGCCATCTTGGAAGTCAATCTTCCAACCTCAGTCAAGCCTTGAGATGACTACAGCTCTGGGCACACATTGACTGTAACCTCTTTAAAGACTGCGAGCCAGAACCATCCACTTCAGCTGCACTTAAATTCTTGAACAACGGAAACTCTACGATAGCAAAGATTTATTTTTCTTTTAAGCCACTAAGTTTTGAAGCAATAATAGTAATAACAAATGTATTATGAAGTCAGAGGTATATATCCAGATATATAAGGATCAATGATCATATGAATTGATGGGAATAGAGAAGCTATCCAATAATCATATCTTATTAAAGACTAATATACATGATACAGATGTAAATCTTGAGAAGAAATATGAAACCATCAAAGTATTTAAAAATAATGAATTAGAATGAACAATCCTGGATTTGAGGACTTTTATAGGCATTACATTGAAAAATGTAAAATCTCAGAACATAGATCCCAAAAAGAAATATATTAATAAATATATAATCATAAAATATAAAATATTATGCATTAAATGGTACATAATCAAAATAAGAGAAATATTCATTTATCTGGCAGATAGGTCAGTCGTATATATATATATATATACACACACAAATTCAACAATTCAAAAAATATATATATAATGTAACATTAAATGAAAAAGCTAATACATCAAGACCAATTGGGGTTTGTCCCAAGATTAAGAGGATGATTTGGATCAGGAAATATGTTTCCAAAATTATGATCACAAACTAAGAATAGAAGTTGTCATCTTAAATAGGCTAAAGAACATAAAAATCAGTAAGTACAGAGCTTGCTACTAAAAATTAAAAATATTTCTATTTTAGTATTATGTATACAATTTATATTATAGTACATGTATACAGTCTATACACATGTGTATGTAGCATTCTAGTTGGGGTTCCAACTTAGACCCCTAACAAAACAAAAACAACATAAAGAGTGTAAAAATGAAAGGCAATAAAATAAATATGCCACATTAATAGCTGATGTCATTGCCTAAAAGAAAAAAAATCATGTAAGGAAATTATGAAAAGAGACTTAAGTATATTTCATTGTATATACAATCAAATAGAGAAATCAATTGTACTTCTATGCACCTAAGATAGAGAGGAAACTTAACGAAAGCTATAATTCAGCAAAGCAACAGATATATAGGCACAGACCCTACAGAAGCCCTTTATAGAAAACTTTGTAAAATTTATCAGTAGATTTTAAAATGGGTCAAAATAAAAGGAGAACACTTCGTGGTTGGGAAGTATCCATATTTTAATGATGTTTGTTCTATAGATTTGACCTATACATTCTATACAATTCCACTACAAATATCAGAGGTATGTTGGCTTTTACAGTATAAGGAGAATAAAATATATACAGTTTCATATGTAGAAACTGAAGAAAATAAACATGTGAATCATTTATTTGATGTCACATTGTTTTTAGAAAAACAACCAGATCCCGAGAACATACACAGCATAAGGCTATCACGTTAAAAGAGTATGAAATGTCCAGTTTTGAAAACTGTTGTAACAGTGTATGAGATTTAGAAACAGAAATTATATTAGTGTGCTAGGGTGGCCGTAAAACAGTGCCACAGACTAAACAGCTTAAACAACAGAAATGTAATTCTTCACAGTTCTGGAGGCTGGAAGCCCAAGATTAGGGTGTTGGTAAGGTAGTTTCCTCTGAGTCCTCTCTCCTTGGCTTGTAGATGGTCTTCTTCTCCCTGTATCTTCACATAGTCTTTCCTCTGTGTGTGCCTATGTTTCAGTTCCCTCTTCTTTGAAGGACATCAGTCCTTCAGGACAACAAAGACCTAGGAGCTAGCATTTGGGAGCCAGTGTCTCATATATATTAAGGGCTGAATGTTTACATCCCCCCAAAATTCATATATTGGAATCC
Organism: Proteles cristata cristata; assembly: GCA_017311185.1. Taxonomy (NCBI): domain Eukaryota; kingdom Metazoa; phylum Chordata; class Mammalia; order Carnivora; family Hyaenidae; genus Proteles; species Proteles cristata. The sequence continues at coordinate 781,235 of JAESUZ010002577.1, forward strand.
TAACCTCAAGAGAGATGGTTTTAAGAGGAGGTGCCTTTGGGAAGCTATTAAGCATGAGGGTGGAGCTCTCATGAATGAGATTGGTGACCTTATAAAAGAGATTTCAGAGAGGTCCCTCTCTTCACCATGTTAGGGTCAGGGAGAAAAAGGCATGGGGGGATTAGGTAGATAAATAACCAGGGGACACAGGGGAAATCCTAGCAGCAGGCTTTGCTTTCAGTAGGTGATTTTTTATATTAGTTTAGTTTAAGTTCGTATTTGTTTATTTTGAGAGAGCGCGGGTACACATGTACAAGCATATGAGTGAGCACAATCCAGGCAGGAGCAGAGAGCAGAGGAGAGAGAGAACCCCAGTGCAGGGCTCGAGCCAAGAAGTGTGAGATTATGACCTAAAGCAAAATCAGGAGTCAGATGTTTAACCAACTGAGCCACCCAGGCACCCCAAATAGCTGAATCTTTAAAAAAGCACAGGACAGTTACATACTCAATGTGAAAAACAAAATGCTAAGATCACTTCCTGATCCAAAGTTACCTGTTCCTATAAAATATCAATCTCCTCTTAACATTCAACATCTCATTTTCCCAAGGATTTAAGAAAATGACTGTCTAAAGAATGGGCTGAAAGGTTTTAGTTCTCATCCATCTTTATGGTTCTCAGAATGATTACTCTGTTCAAATATTGGTCATCTATGATTTGAGACTACTGTTTACGTATGGCAAACAGACTTATGCCCACCCTTCCTAACACCAATTGTTTAAGCCAGCATATCATTTCATTTTATAAGTTGGGTGTCCTTAGCTAGTCCTGCAATGAACTTCCTGAATCATTGTAATAACATGACTCATGCCAGGGAGAGTGTATTTTATGGATGCGTTGAGAAAATTTTAAGTTAGACAAATCAATGATTGTTGAAATGAAGAGACATGTTGATAAAAATGAGGGCATGGCTTGTGTTTGTTTTTTAAAAGACTGTGGTTGTAACAGACCACAAATGAAAATACCATTCTTTTAAAATGTTAAATGAAAAAAATGCTAAAAGAGAGAGGGCCGACGCGATTTTGGAAGTAATTCGAGAAGTGTAAATACCTTGTAAAAATAAGTTTAAATACGTTTTATTTCTTAGTACTATTTCTAGTGTCATCTAATATAGACAGTGAAAATTCAGCTCCCCCAGGCCAAGAAATAATACATAATCTTTTAGAATTCTTCAGTATTTGAATGGAATTGATTAAAATGAAACTCTCTGGGTGAGACATAAAAGTCAAAATTTGGTTAATGTCTGTTCAGATTGTGTTTTTCATTTTAATCAGACTCTCTGTTTCCTGCTTCTAGGACATGCACACACACACAATTCCAGGGAGAAACTAGTTAGCAGAATGGTTGGCCTCTTCAACAAGTGTGAAGACAGGTAATATTATGTAACACTGTTATATGAAATTTTCACCATCGGTTTGCAGCTCAAGGAAGCTTAGATGAGTGTCCATTGGCCTGCATTTCCCCCCATGTTTTTACCTGAGGGTAAGTCATAAAGGGGTAACTGCTGGAAGTATTTGGGACAAAGGTTAGCTACAGGGTCTCCCTTTTCTTTTCCTCTTCCTAAGCTGCCATCTATTTCCTTTCTCCGGGTTCTATCAGCATTCTAGCAACAAAACATGATGCCAAAGGCATGGTTGTGATCTCCCATTCTGACTTATACTTTCATTCCACTTTGCTCAACACTCAGTATTCCTAGGTATCTATTCATTTGAACAGTTATGACAACGTGTCTTAAATAATATCATGAGTGTTGCTCTTTCCAAGTGATTGAAGAGATGGTTTAACTGGTAAGAACAGAATGCCCACTGTTTTCTCGGTATCTAGGCAGTTCTTTGTTTTTTGTTCTAACTAGCCAAGGCAGAAAAAAAAAAAAAAAAAAAAAAAACAAACCTTATGTACAGCATGCTAATATTGATTTTAAAGGGAAGTGCTGTTTGGAGGCACGATGCCTGTTTACATCAGATGGAGATGGTATTAGTACAGGCACTTTTTTTCTTCTTCTTCAAACTCTAAATACACTCTTGTCTGAGGGACACAAAGGCTTCATCATAAAAGCTTGGTTAGAACCGGACAATTGCACAGCTTTGCTTTTGTCTGACTGCATTCTAATCTGTTAACTTTTAAAATTGAATGAGAGACATTGTTTCCTGAGGGGAGAGGGGAGCATGAAAGCCACAGAGCACAATGAGGGACAGTATTACTCACCTTGGAGTACCTGACTTCCAGATGCCCGCGGCCTGATTATCTTGTCACAGGTGAAGAGTTCAACTGGTACAGGGCCCTGATTTCTGAAACTAAGAATAGATGAACTTCGGGGAAGGAAAATCTTTAAGAGGAGGGAATAAGTGAATTAGGAAAAGAAAGAAAAAATTGAAAGAATAAAATAAACAAGAAAAGCTTACATTAAACTGGAGGTGACCATTAAAAAGGTGACAGTGATATAATCCAAGTAATGGATTGAATATTTGGGTTGTAGCTTCTAAAACTCAGGCTCAGAGTTATTTTTGACTGCTCTGGGGGGATAGAGTGCTTTGGCATTTTGTAAGATTTAAACTACTGTTGTGAAGAATATTTGGGAAGATAAAATGGAAGCTTCAAGTTGAAAGCCAGGCCCTAGTCAAGCATGTGAAACCGACGATGGGTATCTTCAGAACCAAGGTCTCCAACGCTGAAGATTCACTGTTGGTGGGTCCTCTCCTGGTCTGTCTTCCGTCTTCCCACTAAGTCCCTAAGGCAACTCTCGAGCCTTCAGTTACACTTCCCATTATGAGTCTCCTCGCTGCCACCAGTGTTTACGTGAGAGACAGTCGGTTCCTGTGGCATCCGGTCTGTCCAAAACCTGCACCTTCAGACTCTACACCCATCATTGTGAGCCCAGGTTACAAACCAACTACAGACAACACATCTCATGTGTGGGAGAGGTGGTGCTTCTGTCCATATTATATTATAGTCCTTGAGATCTAGTCTTTCAATGCAGGAATCTCAGACTCAGATAAGGTGAAGGCAATATAGGTATTCTGAGATTAAAAAAAAAAAAAAAACTCTTTGTTTGGGCACTCACACCAACTATTTAGGCAACTATCTATAGAAAAGAAATAAAGCCAAGTAGTTGACTACTTTTCCAGAGCTACCGTTCCTGGGTTGAAGGTCTGCTCCACGACTCTCTGGATGAGACGCTTCAACCAAGTTACTGACTTCATCTATAGAATGGAAATGATAATTAGAGCTATCTCACGGATTATTGTGAGTCTAATAATTGAGATAATACAGATAAAACACTGGTAGATTTTCCAGCCTGTGTTGAACATTCACTCTGGCGTATGGTAAGCTATTACTCTTTTCTGGTGGGGTGGTCGTTACTAAACTACTGCTAATCTGGAATGAGGCTGAGGTGGAGTGACCCATAGGTGGGGACATGGCAATGAAGATGACCAAACCAGGTGTGTCAGCAAGGCTCTGCCAGGGCACTGAAAACACACTCACTCAATTAACTCAGAGGGTTAGTTGGAGAGAGTTCAATGGAGGGAATATTTGCTGATGTAGGACAAGATTAACAGAATCATAAAGGGATGGTGACATGCCCAGAAGTGCCTACTGAGGCTCAACCAGTCCAGACATTGAGCTTCTAAGCCTGGAGAGGAGGAGAAAGTTGTGTTATGAGAACCTAGAGAGAGGTGTAGACGTTGATGAGGGGATCACCCTGTAAAAGCCATAGCTATAGAGTGACAGCCCAGCAAGAAAATGGAGGAGAGCTACATAACCACTCTGTTCATATGCTGATAACTCTCACTGAGAAAGCCGGGCCAGGGGCCAGAGGGGAAGATCCCAGGCTTTGCAGTTCCTGTAATGAAGCTCCCTGGGTAGAAAGCAAGGTTGAGAATTAATCTGGTAGGGCAGAGAGTAATACTGGTGGACAAGCACACCAGATTTACAATTTATTTTTCATGAACTTCAATTCTTGCCAGTATTATGAAAGTAGGATTTAGCACTTGTTATTTAAAGAACCTCTAAACTTGCTTTGTGGGGCCCTGGAGCTTTGTGGATTGGAGCTTGGATCTTTGACTTACAACTATATCGTAGGACTGATATCTCAGAATCCCTGGGAGCCTAACCTCTAAGTACTTATATTTTGCTTTGAACAGTAAAAAGCCCAGTGTTCTGTCAAACAGGACCTCACTAATGTATAGTTCCTAACGCCCAGAGTTTCTGTCAATGTATTAATGTAATTAAGTTATCAAATTTGAAAGTTTATATCATACATATATTTGACATATTTATATATATTTGAAGTTAAAATCAGATAAAATATACAAATCCAATGTATTTCCTGGACATGTGGATATTATTTCCCATGGTTACTGTGCAAGTCACTACTATACCCCCTTTCAAAGCTCTCAATTTTGCTTATGGTGTTATTTCAAAATAAATGGGACATTTCAAAATAAATTTGGAAGTTTAGCTCTTCACTATGTGATGACTATTTTATGAGCATTTTTAATCCACTTTGGCTGCTTAGATTTTCATGGTGGGGTCTAACAGTATCCAAAATCAACAGAATAAATTTTGGATAAATGCTGATTGGTGTTTAATATTGAATTTTAAAAAATTAAAGCTAGTGTATTCATTATCCTGAACAATTCGTTGAGAAGATTCCAAGACACGAGAAGCCTTTTTTCTCCCAAAACTGAACTTGGCATTTCTTGGAATGTGCTACCATGTCTGAATGATAAACAACCAGAGGTAGGGGTCTTTTTAGCTAGTACAGACCTTTGCATAGAGTACACATGAAATAATCATCAGCTCAGTGAACTTTACGGTAGATGCAAAATGAAAGTGAAATTCATAACCATTAATACAAGTAAATATTTGCCATATAATAGAAGTAATATCCTTTACTGTAACATGCAAAGAAAATAGATCAATCGATCGATCGATCGATAGATAGATTGAATACATCAAAGTCAAAAGTCAAAATATGGTTAAATTCACGTAAATATTCCAAATAACATGTATAATGTCAACATCCACAGCTGTCATTCAGACCATGTCCCATTAAAAATAAAAAATAAACAGTTCAAAGAGATTAGGAAGTATTCGACATAATGAGTCTACCACAATAAAATATTTATGATTCTCTCTTTCATCCAGGAAACTATTTGATACCATCATGGAGTGAATGGAGCTGGAAGCAAGGAAGGAGTATTGACGTCAACACTTATTATATTAGTGAAATAAATATTGAGAGAATGTTTAGAGAATCCCCTGGCAATGAACCAAGCGCACAGTCACTTCCAGCTAACACACCAGGAACATTTGACCATTTTATTTGACAGTTGATGCGTTTAAAAAACAATGCATTTGATACTAGGAAATCAGAGGATTAGTTTTATGTTTCTATTGGAAAAGTAATTTTATATGTTCTTGCTTAATTTAAATACAAAATTATAAGTTGCATATTTTAACCACTCTCCACCCAGAATACTGCCTCCCCTCTGAAATATCACTGATATTAATCCAATATTATTAGATAGTTTATTTCATTTGTCCATGTATAGGTGTGTGATGGAAGCCAAAGCACATGTTATTGGAAAGAATAGTGAAAAAGATGCTAGGGGACGAAGAAAACTCTGTCTTCTCTATTTCTGAGATGGTAAAGGCAAAGTGAAAAAAAAGGTATTAACCTAGTTAATTAAAAACAGAGAAAACAGACAAGGGATTCAGCAATATGTAACTCCAAGGAGATATCATCAATATCAAGATGATCTCATTTAATTCCAATCAGTGTCCCAATTCTTATGACATGCCCCTTCCTGTGAAAAGGTAGTTATCTTGGCATTGCAGCTGGCAGGACCATACACTGTTTTTACTCTCTACTTTCTCGCTTTCAGGAACTGGATGAAAAAGTAACTACTCCAAAATTGCTCAGGGCTGGAAAGTCATTTTTCTTGTTGACCTTTCCTATCTAGATGCATCATGTTCTTCAAGTGATAAAAATTGTATTTGAGAAACTGATGGATTATAAATTCTTTTGAATTTCCCTGGACTGTAATGAAAGAAGAAATATTCTCTAAGACTAAAGGTTTCTATTCTTTGACTGTTAGGTACAGACCACATCCTCCTGGAAGCAAGAAAAATGCTTATGCTCGAAGTCTGAATTCCACCATTTGAAATGCATGTCTTTGGATTATGAAGAAAATGTATGGGTTTTCCAGCATTCCCCCACCGCCCCCCAGTGAATATGCCTTAGGAGTCCAACTCCTGATTTTAACTCAGGTCATGAGCTCGTGGTTCCTGGGATTGAACCCTGAATCTGTGTTGACAATAAGGAGCATTCATGGGATTTTCTCTCTCTACCCCTCCCCCGCTGGCATGCACGCATGTTGTCTCTCTCTAATAAAATAAACTCACGAAAAGGATTATAAAAGGGCATGCTGTGAGAGAGGATTTAACAACAGAAATTATACCAGCATAACTTCTATCTATTTGTTGTATTAAAAGCAAGCATGGAGCAGGTTTCTGGGAAGAATACTGCAGAAGTGGTGCAGGGTTTTAATCTCCCTGAATCTCTTTCTATAAATAAGCAGAGCAACATGGTAGGAAAACCACAAATCATTGAGAAAATGGTATCTGAGCAGAGGCATAAAGATGAAAGAATTATTCCCATGAGTATCAGAGAAAAGAGTAATCCAGGCAGAGAACAGACACTTCTGGGAGGCCTCATGGCTGGAGGGGGCCTTATGTGTTTAAGGAATATCATGGGGAACAGGGTAGCTAACACACAGGAAGTGAGGAGGAAGGGAGAGAAATGACGTCAGAGTTGTAGCAGGGAAGCCAGCCCATCCCTGAATTTTGCCCTCTACTCTGCGCGAATGGGGATTCACTGAGAGGTGCTAAACACGAGTGGTGAACTGTGCTTAATGGTTCCCTCCAGCTGCTGTAATAAGACATATTTATAGGAACATCTCCAAAAATACTGAGAAAGGGCATAGAAAATGGAAGGGACGATCCACACTAAATTATTTACACTAGGTCTTAAGGGGGTAGGAAAAGGGAAATTCATGTTTTATTCTTTCTATACCTCTGATTTATTTTTACTTCTTACAGTGAGAATGCATTACTTTTGTAAAAGGTACTGTTATATATATTATATATATACACAATTATGTGTGTGTGTGTGTGTGTGCACTGCCCCAAGTCAGTCTTCTTATTCTTGAACAGCCTTTGTTCTTAAGCAATTTGTCCTCATTCTAGCTTAAATTCTTTCCCTATAACTTCTCTCCAACCTGCCCTAGTTTTAATTGTCAGGAGATAGAGAGAATGGGCTTAATAATTCTCTAACAAGACATCTCATCAGCTTGCCGCAGAGAGGTGACGGAAGTTGGAGAAGTCTAAAGAACATTCTTCAAATTTCACAACTTAACCAAAGGCTGGCCCCTCATGGCAGGCAGAAGTCAACGGGACAGTACGAGGAGGAAATAAATAACAAAGAAGTCTGGTGGGAACATGTACTTCTCTGGGATATAAAAAGAAGCTTGGCATCACATGTTGGGCAATCTTCTAAAATCACAGGTAAATGACCCAGGAAAGCTGTTGAGAAATGTGAGGTTCTCGTCTGCTACATAAGGCAGCACCGAAGAAGAACGATTGAGAAATGCAGTCTGGAGAGGACTTAACACCCTCTTATTGCTCTCAAAGTGGACTGCTTCTGTTACCAGAATTATTTTTAGAAATGTTATCTCATATTTTCCATGCTTGCATTATTTCTTTCCCTTCTAATTTTATACCTGACTGCCCTGAGTGGGGGTGTGTACACCAGGGGGTGGGGGTCAGAGAAGGAAGTGGTGGTTTCAAAACACAAAGGAATACAAATCTCTTAGACTCAAGTGTAAGAAGCCAACATCTTTCTTCCCACTAAATCATTCTGCTGCAATTAAACGAACTTACGCGACTCTTCCCACAAGTGGGAAAGCACTTAATAAATTGCAAACTCTTTTAGAAGGGTTAGTTAATTAAAAATAAGGGAAGGGATTATTTATAAATAAATACAGGGTGCATGGATCATGCTCGCTGAGAAGAACCTAGGAGGCAAAAGATGGAGGAGAAAACATGAGAATGCCCTTTCCTTACTTACAGCCTGTTTCTCTGAAATAAGAGGCTGTGCTCTCACTGAACTGATGGTAACCTATCATCTTAGGGAAAACTTTGTATAATAAAATTTTTGATTAAGAAAGCATTTACTCCCTAGCTTGTATAAGGGATGGGACTGAAGCTACATAAAATAAAACGTGTTTTCAGTTCCCCAGAAGTCTGTCTTGGCAGAACACGTGCAAACACAAAACATACATTACTAAATCGACAAGTGCAAACCAGTAAAAGCACAAAATCTAGTGGAAAGGCAGAGTGATCGGAACACTGAGGTCACTGAAATTAAGTATTGCAGGTAGAGAGAGAGCGTGGAAATTAAAAATACATTCATTTCTCAAGAAGGACAACTCTGATTACCATAAAGTCACTTTTTTCTTTCCCCAAGGAAGGATGAAACCCAGAAGAAACACAAGCAAAACATCTAATATGCTCTTTGGACAAGTATTAGAATAATAACCACAGTGACTACCTCACTGTTGGTTAAGCCCTTTTTAGTTGCTAAGTATCTGACGTGCTTAAGTGAATTAATTTACTTAACAAACCAATTGGCTTTGTCAGACATCACAAAGATTAGGAGAGAAGGAGCTAATTAGTCCCCAGACAAAGTCGGCTTCTCTCGCACCCAAGCTTTGTACCCAGCAGTCTCTAAACTGGCTATGCACATCTTTGTAAGTATATATAAAATGACCTTTGGGAGTATAAGAAAATATGAAAGAGATTCATTTTAATCACTATGTTTCTTTAAAAATTGTTTTCGTATATGGTATACAATACGCATAATATAGTGACTCTGTATAGAAATATAAAAATTTGCATATACTGTGGGTAGTGCTTAAAATATGAAATGATAGGAATGTACAATCTGAAAAGCTTAGAAAAGAATGCTCAAACTATTAAGCCATATGGTCCCCAGATTCAGACCAACCAAAATATATATATATACAAATTTCTTTCAAAATTTATATTTAGCACATTTTTTATCAATTTGTTAGGCCAAATAAAAAGTCCCACATGAAATTCAATTCTATTGCACATTGTAGAAAAATTGTTAGCAATTCTGGTGTTAATAGTAACTCAAGGTTGTAAGTTACAGATTGCAAATTTTAGATTAGAGGTGCAATTTCTAAGGGGAAAAGGGACTTCTGGAGGAAAATGATATTGTCTAGAAGGTTGAACGGATTTAGAACAAGATATTTTAGAAACCTGTTATAAATAACAAATATCAAGTTTTTAAAATAGTACATTTGGGTCCATTTCATATATATTTCACTTCATTGCAATATAGTATATCAGGGATAATGTAAAATGAAGACGTTTCTTCGTGATGAAATGTCCCCCTCTGCTTAATACTTTCTGTTTAAAAAAATCACCTGAATAACATATAGAAGAAAGGTATCTATCACTGAGGCTAAGTGTACACATTAAAAGGAACAATATTAATATTTATTATGGTACCGTAATACTTTTCCATTACTGCTATACCAAATCACCATAAATTTAGTGGCTCAAAACAATATAAATTTATTAACCTTATATATCTGGAAGACAGAAGTCCTAAATGGGCTTTATAGGCTGACACCAAGGTGTCTGAAGAGCTGCATTTCTTCTAGAAGCTCTAGGGGAGAATGTGTTTCTGTAACTCTTCCAGCTGCAGGAAGGCACCTGCATTCCCTGGTTGGTGATACATATTCAAACAGAAACACTTCAATCTGCTTCTGTCCCTATGTCGCCTTCTCTCACTCTGACTTTATAGCCTATCTTTTACATCAGGGTCATCTGGATAATCTAGGATAATCTCTCTGTCTCAAGATCATAACATAATTGCATCTCCAATGTCCGTTGTTCCTTATAAGGTAACATATTCTCCAGTTCCAGGGATTAGGATATGATACCTTCGGGGAGCCATTATTTGGTCTATTGTATGGTTTGCCATCTGGCCCCAAAAAACTCATATCCATCTCACATGCAAAATATATCCATCTCACCCTAAGATCCCCCCAAGTCTCAACTGATTACAGCAACAACTCAAATGCAAAATCTCATCTAAGTCTTATCAGCTCAAAAGTCCCAAATCTCATCATCTAAATCATCCAAATTAGGTATAGATGAGGCTCTGGGTCTAATACATCATGGAACAAAATCCCTCTCCATCTGTGGGTCTGTGAAAGTAGAAAATAGGTTATCTACTCCTAAAATACAATGGGGCATAGAGTAAGAGTCAATAGTTATAGGTATCCCTCATCCAAAGGAATAAAGCGGGAAGGAAAGACACAATCACCACTCCTAAGCAATTTCAAAAACCCAGCAGGGCAAAGGGCACTAGAATTCAAGGATAATCCTCTGTGGCTTGAGCATCCATCCTCTGGACCTCTGGCTCTGCCCTCAGATTTGTCCTTGTTTCCTGAAGGATGGGACAGGTTTGTAGCCAAGCAGGTTCATCAGGCTATTTCCTGCTTATAGGGCTGTTGGGATGGGATAGCCTTCCTTTATCTGTGTCTTTGTGCCTTCCATTCCAAGCTTGCAGGGTTTCCATTGACATAACATTCTAAAAATCCTTGTGGGTCTCCTATTTGTGTCTGTTGAATTCACTTCATTAGACAAGAGGCTCCTTCACAAATCTTCCCTGGATAAACACATGTCTATTCCTGGCCTCTACTGAGAAGGCTGATGAAATGCAGCCTTCATATACCTACTATCTTCTGCAAGCCTTCTATATGATTGAATATTCTGACTCTTTGGTCCTTGCAAGGCACTGACAGAACATCGTCCAACCCCCATCCTTGGCTTTCTTTCCAGAGCACACTTTACTGGCCATGAATCTCCTAATTTTAATGTACTATGAAATCTGGATAAGATAATCCCAAACCATTAAGTTCTGGTTCCTTTGGCTTCATAGGTTTTTTGGTTTTTTTTTGTTTTGTTTTGTTTACTTCTCTCTTTCCTCTCATATTTTACCCTAAGCAGCAGGAAGAAACCAGGTCATACCTTCCACACTTTGCTCGGAAATTTCCTCAGATAAGTACCCAAATTCACTATTTGCAAGTTTTGCTTTCTACCTAATCTCAGAACAAAATCCAGCTAAATCTTCTTTGACTAGATTACAAGGGTCTTCTTTCTTTCAGTTTCCAAAAACTCTGTCTTTGTTTCCTTCTGAGCTTCGAAAGCAATGACTTGACACTCATGTTTTTCACTAAAATTATATTCACGATGATGTAGTTACTGTCTAAGATGATATTAGGTTTTCTCTGTTGCTCTTATCATTTCCCTCTCTTTGTTCACCAGCAGTATCTTTAATATCCCTATTTTTACCAATAATCTGTTTAGCTGATCTTGGAATTTTCTAAGACAATAGAAGCTTTTTTTTCTTGCTTTTTTTTTCTCCCTATCATGCTGTTCCCTATTCCAGCCATTGCCCTTAACCCAATCTGAAAACTAGCTCTACATTTTTAGGTGTTTCTTACATACAGAAGCACCCCTCTTCCGGGGACCAAAACTCATATAACATGTGTTTAATGACTACCATCTCCCTGGCATGTGATAAACACCTTAATTAATTGTCTTAGCAACTGTCCAAGGGAAGCATTATTATAATTGTTTTATAAATGTGGAAGACAGTTTAATATGATTGAAAGATATAAGCTTTGGAGGTCAGCAAATGTAGATTCAAATTCTTGTTTTGTTACTCTTTTGCTGCATATTCTTGGGGAAATCACTTAATCCGTTAAGACTTTCTTTGCTTCAATTTCCTCAAAAGTAAAACAGTGGGTAAGGGGATTAAGGAGAGTACTTGTTAGATGAACACTGGATGTTATACATAAATGATGAATCACTAAATTCTACTCCTGAAACCAATATTATGCTATATGTTAACTAACTAGAATTTCAATAAAAATTTGGAGAAGGAAAAAAAAAGAACAGTGGACATAAAATCTACCATGCAAACAGATTTCCTTCCTTCCTTCCTTTTGCTTTCTTTCTTTCTTTCTTTCTTTCTTTCTTTCTTTCTTTCTTTCTTTCTTTCTTTCTTTCTTCCTTACTTCCTTCCTTCCTTCCTTCCTTCCTTCCTTCCTTCCTTCCTTCCTTCCTTCCTTCCTTCCTTCCTTCCTTCTCTCTTCTTTTGGTAAGGCTTACATAAAATAATATATGTAATATGCTTGCTTAGTGGTTATGTAATAAGAGTTCTTTTTCTTGATATTTTTGTGCTACCTATGGTATTAACTCATTAGGAAAAGAATATCACCAGAGAAAAGAAGATATATGTGACAAGGATGGCTGGTAAAGCAGAAAATGACACATTTAGAGGAACAGGCTGTTACAGATGCCAAGATTTCTGAAAGTCTTGTGGTGGTTGAAATACCTTTCATCTCTGTACATTTCCATTGCTCTTCCTGAGGATACTTAATAGTTAAGATGTCAGATCCCATGAATTGATTAGAGAGAAGATGAGGAATTCAGGAAAGTTTTTATCTGATAAAAACCGAGATATACAGGAGCCCTGTGTTTCTGTGGAAATGTATTGATATATAAGTGTCAATAGCAGCTTGAACAAAGAGAAAGTGTTTCTATAATCTTCAGTTAAAATATATATTGTAAATATATTATTTCAGGAAAAAGTAAAATTGTTGGTTTATCAGTCTTGGAGATTTAAAACATTAAATAAAAAGATGGTACATTAAGTAAAAAGAGGAAAAAAATGTCCCCCGGACTATATTTATTACTTGCTTTCTCTGTGAAGGAAGAATTGTTTAAAACAGTGAATTTTAACATAAACCAGCTCAGGAGTCATCTCAGAACTGCCCCCTTGGAACCTGTCTGAAAATAGAAGTTTTATCACATGTCTTTTTAAAAGGGCACCCAACTAGGTAGTATGCTTGTTGTCTTCAGTTTGGAATCCTTATAACATAATTCCGTGACTAGTTTTTTTTTTTTTTAATAGATTTTCAGTCTGGCAGCAACCAAGGCAGTGAATTCATATATTTAGGTATAATTATATACTGTGCTGGAGAGTTCAAATAATCATTATTTGGGTAGATCCAGGATAAAAATGACTGGGGCTCTTCTTTATTTTTTTTAAAGACTTTCTTTTCTAGAGCATTTTCCGGTTTACAACAAAATTGAGAGAGAGGCACAGAGATTTCCCGAATATCCCTTACAGGTGCATAGTCTTCCCCATTATGAACATCACTCTTCAAGATGGTACATTTATTCACCATGGATGAATGTATACTGACACATCATAATTACTCAAAGTCTGTAGTTTAACTTAGGGCTCATTCATGGTGATGTACATTAGATGTGTCTGGACAGAAGTATAACAACATATATCCAATATTATGATACTATACTAATACTATGCTATGTATATATACTATACTAATACTATGCTATGTATATATACTACACTATACTATACTATACTGATACTCTGTATACTCTGAATACAAAGTATTTCCACTGCTCTATAAAATCATCGTGATCTGCCTTTTCATCCCTCCTACAACCCCCACCCTGGCCACCATGGATCTTTTATGGTCTCCAAAGTGTTGCTTTTTGCATAATGTCATATAGTTAAAATCATATAGTATGTAGCCTTTTCAGATTGGCTTCCTTCGCTTGTAAAGTGGATTGAAGTTTCTTCCATATCTTTTCATTGATTCATAGCTCATTTCCTTTCAGGACTGAATAATATTCTATTCTCTGTTTATTTGTTCACTCACCTATCACAGGACATCTTTGAGTTGATTTCTTCACTCACCTTCTGAAGGACATCTTTGTTGCTTCCAAGTTGGGGCAATTTTGAGTAAATTACTACAAACATCCATGTGAAAGTTTTTGTGTGCACATAAGTCGTCGACTCCTTTTGGTGAATACCAAGAAGCTTGATGGTTGGATCATAAGGCAAGAGCATGATTGTTTTGTAAGATATCTCTGGAATGTTTTCAAATGTCTGAACCACTTTGTATTTTTACCACCAAAGCTGGCGAGAGTTCCTATTGCTTCACATGGTCAGAGCATGTGACAGTGTCATAACAGTGATAATAACACTGTTATCAGTGTTCTGGGTTTTGACCATTCCGATGGGTATGTAACCATATGTCATTATTGCTTTACTTGGCAGTTCCCAGATGACATACAATGTGGAACGTCTTTTCATATGCTTATTTGCCATTTGTATATCTTCTCTGGTGAGGTGGGGCGCCTGGGTGGCTTAGTCGGTTAAGCATCCAACTTTCGCTTAGGTCATGATCTCACGGTTCCTGGGCTGAGCCTCACATCGGGCTCTGTGCTGACAGCCAGCTGGAGCCTGTTTCAAATTCTGTGTCTCCTTTTCTCTCTGACCCTCCCCTGCTCACACCGTCTCTCTCTCTCTCTCCTAGAAATAAAAAACATTAAAAAAAATTAAAAAAATATCTTTGACCCATTTCTTAATCAGGTTTTCGTTTTTCTTACTGTTGAATTTTGAGAGTTCTTTGTATATTTTGAATAAAGGTCCTTTATCAGATCTGTCTTTTGCAAATATTTTCTCTGTGGCCTATCTTGTAATTTTCCTAATGGTGTCTTTCGCAGAGCAGAAGTTTTGAATTACGATAAAGTCCAGCTTATCAATTATTTCTTTCAAGGAGTGTGTCTTTGGTGTTGTACCTAAAGGGGCGTCACTGTACCCAAAATCACCAAAGTTTTCTCCTCTGTTATCTTCCAGGAGATTTATAATTTTTGTTTGTTTGTTTGTTTGCTTTGTTTCCTTTTGTTTCACCTTTAGGTCTATGACCCATATTGAGTTAATTTTTGTGAAGGGTGTAAGGTCTGTGTCTACATTCATTTATTTGTTTTGCATGTAGGGTCAAAGTCTGCTTTCTTTTCACTTGGACCTCTCCCTCCACATCTCCTTAACAAGGACCACACACTCTGGGTTGGTTATTTTCTCCCATTGGGCACCACGGGCTCTGCAGGAAACACTACTTTGCTAAACACCACCTGGTGCCCTAGCTTCTCTATTTTTTTTTTTCCATCCTTCATAACTGGATGAAGACCTCATCCTTGGGTAACTACATCTCCTTGTCAGATTAAGGCAAAAGCTATTTCCACGAGAGTGATTTTTTTTTCCTGCAACTTACAATTCTAGACATAGAACAAACATGGCTTCCTATTTTCTCAAGAGGCACAAGGTTTCTCTCAGCCAATCACTCCTGACCTCTCTCTCTCTTTCCTCAGGACACCTCTGTTTCAGCAAAGTTAGATTTCCATGATGCTTTGGGGGTCTACTTTTAAATGGCTATTATATTAAGGTAATATAAACATGAGAATACATCCAGAATTGAAAGAAGGGTATTTTATGCTTACTGTCTTTCAAGATGTCCAAAGTAATGTCAGTTTCATCATTTAGGATGAGTCTCATCAGAATAGAATCTCAAGCCCAGGAGACATCTCAGGGTCCTTTCTACCCAAAGGATGTTTGAAAGGTCATTTCTTTCCACTATACATTGTTTTTTAGTATATCTACTACTCAGTCCCATTGCCTTTCTGAGCTATTGTATATAGTCAGGTATAGAATGTTTCATATTAAACTCAAGAAAACATATACTGTGTTTGCGAGCTAAATGACACACATTACTAATTGTTTATTTTCACTTATTTTTATCGGCCTCTTGTGGGTTGAGTCGCTGCCAATGTATTTAGCTCAATAAATGTTCCTGCTCTACTCTTCCTGGCTTCATAATCAACTTGTAGCTTCTAGTCACATCTCAAATAAATATTGGCAAAGCAATTCAAATCCTTCAAATGCCTCAGCAGATTGATACATTCTCAGTTAGAGAAAAAAATAAAAACAGAATCCTCAATATGCATCATGTTTGTCAGCCTTTATCACAGGGTTCTTTGACTACACGGGATTCAGTGAGTCACACAACCTTTTCCATGTTTCTCTCAGACTCTGAAATCTTGGGCTAAGTAAGAGTGATGTTTAATATCCTGTGAGTATATTTGTATTTGATGGTAGTTTCCTGTGAAATGAAAGAGAATCAGGGGAAAAATGAGCTTATGTATTGGCTCTGACAAAACACACTTTTGTAAATTCAAAAGAATCTTGGTGGCAAACAGAGCTGTTGAACTGGCAAATGGCCATGGTCAAGAGCGTGTTCTGGGAATCATACTCAGGAAAAAAAAAAAATCAAGTTCATAAGCCTCTCTTTCCTCTTTTGAGGACTTGGCTGCCAACGTCATCCAAGAAGCACCTCTTCTACTTCCGTCTTCATCAGGGACTCCATTTCCTGAACAGTCAAGGGCAGGTAAATCATCTTGTTTTTCTCAACGATTAAGTAAAGTCCAAAAGACATGTAGTTCCAGTGTTTGCAATAAGTTGGAGCATTCATTGCCTCGCCATAGCAGTGGCCACTATAGATACATTTAGTTAATGCCCTCAAGGTTCTTAATTTTTTAAATTTATTTTATTTTTGAGAGTGAGAGAGCATAAGCAAAGTAGAGGTAGAGAGAGAGGGAGACACAGAATCCAAGGCAGGCTCCAGGCTCTGAGCTATAGGCAAAGAGCCCAATGCAAGGCTCAAACCCATGAGCTGTGAGATCATGACCTGAGCCAAAGTTGGGCACTTAACCAACTGAGCCACTCGGGTGCCCTTTTATCCTCAAGATTCTTATTGACACGCTTTTTGTTGGCCACACTCCTTCTCAGATCCAACTTCTCAGTGAGAATAAAGCATGTTCCTTTAGAAGCCAAAGACACAGGTGGCCAGTCCTGTTTCCTTTCCATGCTTGTGTAGTCCTTTCTTTCGCCAGCTCTGCTTTTTGTATCTGTCTCTCAATCCAAAATGTAAATGCCTTCAAATCCATTGAAAATGCCTGTTTCAGGCTGCTTGACTTAATTACCCCAGAGGATCACGTGGAAGAAGCTGCCATGTGGGGAGTAATACAAAATAATATGCAAAGCTGATATGCATTGCCATTTTAGGAAACTCTACCATGTAACATGGCAGTTTGAGAATGTAGACAATTTCTTTTAGGGAGGTCATTATACCCCTGAACCTCATACATACTGTGCTTGAAAGCAGGCTAATAGTTGTTAATTATTTTCATTTTAATATGCTTATTTAAAGTCAAGTCCTCAGAATCCCTTACACAAAACAAAATCTAGGTTTGTTTGTTTGTTTTTTTTTAAACATATGTATTTTTAGTTTCTAAATCAGAAAAGCTGCTCTGGCGGTTTAAGTGACAGCTCAGTGGGAGAAAGTGGAATATCTTGACCTAATACAGAAAATAAATAAAATGCTGAGGATTTACTGCCTCTCTGTGCATAATATTTGTGTTGCTAAATCCCTCCCCATTAAAGACCTTTGTTGGAAAATAATTGTCTCTGTAAAGAGTCAAAACACTGTCTTTATTTGGAAACTAAGTGATAATATGCTTAGCGATTCTGTAACTTGATCCATTTTGCATTTAGAAGCAAACTGCTAGAATTTCCTCTTGTACAACAAAAAAGTACATAAGAATGAAACATTGCTATATCTTTTTTTAATAAAAGTCTGATTAAGCTGGGATATGAAGAAGATGCAGACCACAATCCTTGCTGATCTCAATGGCAGAAAGAATACAATGTATCAAGTGACCTACTGTCATTCCATGTGCAGCAGACAGTTAACATTTCTTATTTGAGATTCCTTGACATTTCACGTTTACATTTCTTAGTGAAAGATAATTGGGAAGTCTATCCTGGGAAAGTATATGATCCACTGAGGAAAGAGCTTGACCACTTTGGTGAGTTGAAGAAATCAAAGGCAAATATAGACAAGTGTTCATAGTGAACACAAGCATGACCTCAAAATCTGTAAGCGTTGGGGTTCAGTTTTCCTATCTTGGATTTCAGTGATCAAAAATATCAACCTAGATTTATCCATGTATGGGCGTAACGTTTCAATTACTCGGTAAAGGAAGAGATGCAATTGCACTTCAAATGTAAAGAAGCACAGGGAAATAAAGGGAGAAAGAGATCTCTATTCGTGTTTTTTAAATGTCTTATTTCTTGGAGCTTCCTGATCTTGGCAAGGCGAGCAAGAAGACCAAGAGATTTGAAGGAACTATTCTTATCATTCAACGTGGGAGCTATTCCTCTTTGCTTCCTCTGCAAAACCAGTTGCTCCAATCACATTTTGAGTTCTTCTTTACAAAACATGTTGAATCTGACCAACTGCTGGGAAAAGACATAAAAGAATCTGCTTGATCTCAGAAACACTGTCAATCTTTTCCTTCTCCTCAGGACACTTCTTTGAAGACACTTAGGTCTCTCGAAATAAGAGATGGGGATGTTTCACTTGAAGATTTTGTGTAAGATTACTGTACACAAGGTCATTTGTATAATAATGGGCACAGAGTTCCATGGGTCAAAAACACTAAGAATCTTCTCAGGCATTTAGATGTTTGATAAATTATTTTTCTCCATCCCAGTGCCCAGAATGAGCACAAACGGTTGCATGATTTATGGAGATATATGCAAAGTCTCTGCCAACAGGTACGTGTGGGAGAATCAAAATCTGCCGTCTCCACACATTCTTTGCACCTCCCCCTCTGCCCCTCTTTAACAAGTACCCTGCGATCTGAGTTGGTTATTCTCTCCTATTGGTCTCACTTTGCTTTCATACCTCTGTTCATGTCATTGCCCCCATTTGAATTGCTTGCCCCCCTCTTTTCCTTGTAACCAAAACATGCCATCTATAAGTTCCAAATAAAAATCAAGGTATTCCAATAGCTTTGCTTGTCTGGAGATATGTTATCTCATCCCTGGTGCACTTAGGATACACCATCCATACACTCTGGACACGTTGTGTGTGTGTGTGTGTGTGTGTGCGTGCGCACATACACATGCACACGTGCGCGCACACTTCTTCACTTCACTTTTTGTTTTAGTTTTTCCACTGCAAGTGTATCTAGCTTCTTCAACAAAAAGGACCAAATTTCAATAGTAGTTACCGTCTACTGAGTGCTCATTACATGAAAGTAGCAAAATATGTTGGTGCAAACATTGTAAAGCCAGTGATGAAAAAATCCAATTGAAGTTTCTTATATAACCATTTTTGTGTAACGTTGAATAGACATCTGGCCCATTCACATACTAATGCTAAATGTTGCAATGGTAAAAATGCTGCTTTCCACTATTACTGTCTTTCCTTCTTTTATAGCCAGAGAATCACTTCCATGTAGCTAGATGTGGTGATGTGACTAGATCTGGCTGATGGAATGTGAGCAGAAGTACTCTGTACAATTCCTGTGATGTCTTTTTTTTTTTTTAATATTTTTATTTATTTCTAGGAGAGAGAGACAGAGACAGCGTGAGCAGGGATGGTCAGAGAGAGAGGGAGTCACAGACTGAAACAGGCTCCAGGCTCTGAGCTGGCAGTCAGCACAGAGCCCGACGCGGGGCTCAAACCCACAAACCGTGAGATCATGACCTAAGCGAAAGTCGGACGCTTAACCGGCTAAGCCACCCAGGCGCCCCTTTTATTTTATTTTTAAAAAAGAGACAGAGCACAAGTAGGGGAGGGTCAGAGAGAGAGGGAGACACAGTATCTGAAGCAGGCTCCAGACTCTGAGCTGTCAGCACAGGGCCTGACACAGGGCTCAAACCCACAGACCTTGAGATGGTAACCTGAGTTGAAGTTGGACGCTTAGCCGACTAAGCCACCCAGGTCCTCCTGTGATGTTTTCAAAGGGATAAGGCAAGATCCTCTTTCTTCTTTCCAAGATAAACCTGATAGCTGAAGCACAATGAACCACTCTGGACCAGAAAGGAGCCTGGAGGCCTACTATCATAGATCCACATTAGCAGCCATGGGCAGGCAACATTTAAGGAACGAGGGGCTAGAAATTAATAAGGAAAAGCAGGCAGATTTTTCTTTTTCCTTTTGTTTAACTGCCGTAGGGTGGGTTTTTAGCCTTCACAGCTGAATATTATTCTGATACCTTCATTTAAGCCTAGGAGGTCCGCATTTTCAGTTTACCTAGGACTGTCCTGGATTACAGAGATGTCTCATTGTAATGTTCCTACTACATCTCATCGATCTCAAAAGCATCTGGCTTAGACGATGTGTTTTAGGGTGACGCGACATAATCTTCTAGATTGCAAATATTTCTAGCTGTGGAAACATTTATGGAAATGACATTTTTCCCAGGAGTTTAAATGTAAAACAGCTAAAAATGGAGTTAAACTGGGTTAAATAGGGTTGGAATGATTACAGTTTTGCTTAATAACTACACATCGCAGACTAGGCCTGACTTAGTATGTATGTGGTATTTTTGAGGGGAGGGCAGATATTTATATAATCACTTTGCTTTTTTTTCCTACACTGGATGGGAATTTCTAACAACTAAAAATATAATCGTGTTCATAGAGATAGATGTAATAATAAAATTAAGAAAGAAATGAGGAAGATCTGCTGCACAGCATTGAAAGGGCCTTTTCGAATTGTGTTTTACCAAGTTCAGCCAATTTACCGAATTTACATGGTCCTTACACTCTCGCGGGGTAGGTACTTGGCTTATCCCAGTTTTACCAGAGAGAAGATCGAGGCTTACGTTCCGATGGCTTCTGAGGTTGCACAGCATCTAAGTGGCAAAGCCTAAGGTCTATGGAACGAAGACCTGGAAGCTGGTGTCATGAACAAGCAGCAGGGGAGTCTGCCTCATTAGTGCCAAACAAGGCAATGCCGGCCTTCTGGGAATTTTAATTGTGAAACTGTCCCTATGGATGGAAAGGAAAACAATTCTATTTAGTTTAATATAAATGGTGCTAGACACTTCCAGTCTTCCTAAGGCGATGGAGGTAACTATCTGTGAGTGAATCCTTCTTTTTGAAGTGCTATCTTCAGAGCTGGAGGCCCCATGGAGTACAGACAAGATGGTACTCAGTGGTTTGCAGTCTCCGTGTAAGCCTAGTAATGGTATCCTAGGGTATTTCTAACAATGCATTGGGCTTTCGGGAGCAAGACTACTGACTGAAAACAGTAAGGAGAGAAGGCAAGCTGTGAAGCCTGAGGTAGGACCTCCCATTCAGCATGTGAGGTACATAGGTTGACACTTCCTGGTTTTCAGATGTGCTGCGATGCTGAGTGGCTTTGCCCTTTGAATGGAGCTTGAGTAGCCCAGGGACCCGTGAAGTCTCCTTTGTGTTTCCCAATGTATAGAGCCCCATGCGCTCAGGGTTATTTGCTTGAGGCCTTTGACCTCATGGGAAGCACCTGTCACTGCAAGGATGGAGCAAGAGGGAGACTAGAAGAATTTTCACATGAAAAGCATGTGATTGTGGAATCTTTGATTATAGTCTTCCCTGCACACCTGTGGCATAGTCTAAGGTCATAAATGGGGTGATCTGGAGTGAAAGGGGGCGCAGTTAGCAAAACTGGGAAATGCATACAAATATGGTCCATCCTGGAACTTGAAACTGGAACACACATTCACACTAGACAGGCACTATCTGTCCCCTCAAAACTCCCCTCCCAGGTGGAGTCATCTCCATGGACAGAAGCACCGGCAGCTATTTTCTGTGACAAAAATATTTTTCCCATGACTACTAACATTTTGTGACTAAATCCCTCCCAACTAACCAAGTACTTCGTGATGTTTCCATGAGCCTTGCCATTACCTGACAACGTAGTCCGCTTCCCCATCCAAGATTCTCAGAGTAGACTGCTAAAATAAAGCATAGCATATGGGACAGATTAGCTGAGAATGTCAGAGCATGGAAACCGGAAGTGATGTTCATAACTGTTATCATTATGATGGTCCTTTTAGGTCACTGAGGTCACGTAAGCTGTCTACAGGAATGGGTGCTGTATGTTTAGTAGAAGAACAGGCAGGTAGCATTTTCGACACACTGTCTCCCATGTAAGGTTCAGGGTGGGTTGGGCAAACTTTATTCCATGTTTCTCAAATTGTGATTTTTAGACCCCCACCTGCTAGGCTTAGAAAATGAAAGTAGTTTGAAGAAGGGGGGGGGCTATATATTTCAAGTAATAATACATATAGAGTAAAACATTTAAGACAGAAAAAGTGGTTGAAGAACACATGAAAGAACTGGGCTCTTTCCTTTTTCCTATTAAACATCCTTTATGTGTAGGCTTTTGTCCATATTCCCTCACGGTTACCAGATGACTGCTGTGACTCCATGACTGCATCTTCCTTCCAGGAAAGAGAAAAGAAGAAGTAGGAAGTGGTTAAATGTCATGTTAAGCTTTACTGAGAGAGCAAAAACATTTCCAGAAGCTGTTCCTTTATATCTCACTAGGCAGGATTCAGCCACATGGCTACCATCAATTAATCCTTGGCAAAGGGGAATAAGATTATGGTGACCAGACATGGCCAAGGTGACCAGCTGCCTGTCACAGAGTTTCGCTTCCCTTTTACAGTTTAAAATGGTGACTGAGAAAGCACTTCCTAGATAAGAGCAAGCTGCATTTCCAAGACTTTCTGGAATGTAGGTGGGGACATGTGGCTATATCCAACAATAGATTGTTTATGGTAGCAATCTTGTTTCTTCCCTGTTCTCTATCTGTGTCTCTCACTGTGTGTGTGTGTGTGTGTGTGTGTGTGTGTGTGTGTGTGTGTGTTGTGTGTGTGTGTCCCTTCTGGATGAAAGCTAAGAATTCTAAGGCCAAGAGAGATGATAGAGCTGCAAGACGCCCATGAATTACCACATAGAGCATCACCTGACACACACCCACTTGACTCCTATGTGAATGAGAAATGAATTTTCATTTTGTTAATTTATTGAGTTTTCTGGATCTACTTGCTACAAAGCTAGTCCTACGCTAACTGATACATTGCTTTAGAACAGTCATGACTCATCTAAGTGGAGAGATTCGGTGACTACTTTCTTTGAGTTCTAGGTGTCTCCACGCTCTTGGTTCATTAAGAGAGCCTTTGTTAACTGGGAAGTATCAGGCATAGGTGTTATAACAGCAATAGAAGATGCCTATCCTACCAAATGAGAACAATTTGGGGATTTCGATTGAAAATACTGAGCCTTGAATACTTCCCCAGGACTACAGAATTAGGCTCAGGTGCCTACTTCTTAACAGTACTCCCAATGATTCTAATGTACCCCAAATTTTGGAAAAACTGCTCTATAAAGTGTCATGAAGCAACAGCCCAGAGAGCCTCAATTTATTGTGCTCCTCTGGAACACTGAGATGTTAGAGGTATAAGAAGGTACTAAAGGCAGAAACCACGTTGAAAGGGAATGGGAGAACGAAGTCTTAATCATGGTGACAGGAGCTGAAGGGGATGCTGTCTACCACTCTCTGGATGGTATCACAAGCAAGTGACAATAAGTCTGAAATATCACATAGACGGGGAGTAGACTCAAAAGGCAGCAAGAGGCCGAGGCGCCTGGGTAGCTCAGTGAGTTGAGCTTCCGACTTCGGCTCAAGTCGTGGTCTCTCTATTCATGAGTTCAAGCCCTGCGTTAGGCTATGTGCCTGGAGCCTGCTTCAGAGTCTATGTCTCCCTCTCTCTCTGCCCAAGCTCACTCTGCCTTGCTCTTTTGCTCAAAAATAAGCAATCATTAAACAAATTTTTTTTGAAAGACAGAAAGAAGCCTTCAGTTCACTCAGGCTTGCCATTTGCCTAAACACAGTTGCCATTGCACAGTACCCAACGGGTTTCAAATTAGACAGGCCGCCAATAGCACCTTGCACGCCACATTCAAGTTTTTAGAGCCCAGTGCCTTGCACGGGTGGCGTCATGAATTAGATAAGGCATGGATCTCCTAGACACGGATGCTCGAGGCTCTAGAGATGGTAATGTAGAAGTAGGAATGAGTCATTTTTGAGCCCTAGGACACCATGGGTAAGGATTTCCAAGCTGGTCACAATGTGGGCTGGTAAGCCTGAACTAGGTCACTGAGTCCAAAAGGTTAATACAGCAATGGTAAGTCAACGTAAAGTTAAAAAAAAAAAAGAAAAAGTGAAGTCACAGGAGCTGAAGTGAGAATGTTCATAAAGAAAGGACGCAGGAAAGGGAGACACGGAGGAATTCACTTGGCTAGTGAGCACGTGCAAACATCATTTCCAATGTTTGTTTCTGCATTTTTGGTAGAAAAATGTCCTTGGGCATAGGGATACAGCCTAAAGTTCTTCTGAATAATTCACTATTTCCTTGAGCTCCACGTGACCCAAGGGACCAGGGAATGCTTATTTGATGAAAGTAGAAGGTTAAAAATTGTGTGATCTATTGGGTAAGCAGCAGGAATAATACTGCTGATAGAGGCTCAGAGATAAAAGGATCTGTGACCCATGTGGCAGGACCCCTGGGGGACATCAGAAGGCCACACTGTGTATCCACCTTGCAAGTGTGCTTCGGAATATGGAGTTAGCGCCTGCAGTAGCACATGAAGAGCTTTGAAATGTAATGTCTTCCGCCCTCTGGTGGTTGCATTTTTGTTTCAAGCTTAAGTTAGAAAATGGAATTGGGAAATCCAGAGTGCCCAAAACAGGAATACATGGGAAGACAGGGTTCCCTTGCTGGAGCTACATTCATGGGTGCCTCATCCCTTCGTTAAATTGCTATCCCTCGAAGCAGAGGAAAACATGCATCAGTTTCACAAGTTGCTGGGAAGTCTACTTCCTCTCCGTTTTTTTCTCTACCACTACCCAGGAATGTTGCCATCATGGGATATTCAGAGATTCCTAAAATTCTAACCTCACTGGAGTTGTCTCTGAAGTCTTGCTGTTTCTCTCTATTTCAATAGAAAAGCCTTCTGTGACTTGAAGGGTCATTTCTAAAAGAAACGTTAAACCAAACAATGACTTTCAAAGGGTGATTACACAGTGACACATTGAATGATGCTTGGCCAGGATTTCACCATCTTGTCTCTTTCCCTTGGTGCTGTTTCTGGGAGACAGAAAAAGAGCCTGACCATTATCATTATCTAAACTGTCATTAGGTTACGTCAGATGCAAAGAGTTGTAACTAATACCAGCCAACAGAGAATAGGAGTCCAGGAATGAAATGACACTTGAATGAAAATTAGTGTTCTTTCAGCAAGACATGTTAAGGGCCTAGAGTCCATAGATAAAGAATTTTTATATAAGCACAAGTCTATAAATAATGCATATAATGTATATAATGTAATAATTAATATTATATAGAATATATGTGTCTATTAATAATATATTTCTATATGTTAGAAATATATTTATATTTCTATTATATCTATACATAGTATAGATATATACTATATATTTATACATATCTATACTGTATATGTAAAATTTTGTCACAACTCTAAAATATATATAAAACCAAGGAGACTATATTGGTAAGAAGATATGGGCTAATATATTTCTCTTTTGGAAAAAATATTAAAATTCTTGATACATGGGGATCTGTTCAAGAAAACCCCTCACCATATTACAAGAATATGTTTTATGAGGGTATATTATATGTATAGGTATATATTTCCATATACTACAAGAGATAGAATAAATTTCATAAATATTTATGAGTGAATTAAAGAATGAGGAATCTGAAAATGTTTTGTAATTTATGCCTGGATTTTTTCAAAAAGAAACTTCTCGACAAACTACACAATACTGTTGAATTGGACCACATTTAGATTCAAAGCAAAATAAAAAGCATTTTTAAACCTTTAATTAAACATTGAACATACTATAAAGCACGGAAATTGCGTTCATTTTAACGGCCACTACACAGGTAAATGCTCTTACGAAATACAGGTACTGGAACTTGGCTGGAACTGCTTCAATACTCTAAAATGACTGTGAAATATGACTTGAAAGCCCAGCTGTTTTCCAGTTTAAATTGGGTAACTCTAGAACCAAATTCTAAAGAAAAACGTCCTTCCCCGTGAGTGTAATTTTCTGGGTTGGGAGGAGGCCCTTCTATTTACTCAGCACAATTGACTCTTTTGCAGGAAGGGATGTGCATGTGATTTCCATTCACAAAGACAAGCTTTGGTGGCAATCTTTTGAGGTTAGCCAACCTTGATTTCAGTTAGACTTCAGTTTCACTTGCCCCTTCTATTTGGCTTCCAGGCATGAAAGCTGTAGGTTGTAAGTGCTAATGATGGCTTCTGAGGCAACTGCAGCTCCCACAGCTGAAGTGTGCACATCGGCATGGATCTGATCTTCCTCTTGAATTTAAAAAAAGAAAAAAGAAAAGGAGAGGAGAGGAGAGGGGAAGGGAGAGGAGGGGAGGGTTGCAGAGGAAAGACAGAAGGAGAGGGAAGGGAAAGGGAATGAGAGAAGGAAGGAAGGAAGGAAGAAGGAAAGGAACTGAAGGAGAGAGGGAGGGAAGGGAAGGAGGGAGGGAGGGAGGAAGGATTTAGAAGATTCAGAGAATATTGATTAAAAAACCAGCATATACACCTTACTTTCATACAATTCCCCAGCACAGATTCTGACGTGTAACAGGTTCACATTAAGTACTTTTGAACTGAACTCTTACTTTCAGTGCAGAAAATAAATATGCTCAGGAAATAAAAACAAAAGCCTCACCAGGTTCAGACAGTGGAGTTAGTATTTAGAGTATCAAAATTTAATTGTCGGTGCAAGTCTCTGGAAGCTTGAAAACTTAAATTTCACAATCTTTTTCATTTCTATAATTAATTATCAATAATCTCCTTCTCCTCTCTTTCTCACACATGCACAGACACATACTATATCAATGAATCATTGTGTCAAATTATATGTAACTCATTTAGAATTTATTCCATGGACATTAATTATAGCAAATTAAGTATTCTTTGATATGGTGAATAACATTAATCATGGCTATTTTACTAAGCACCTGAAATAAATGTCAGTATCATTTTTATTACGCAGAGGCACCAAAGAATTTCCAAGTTAATTTATTAATTTTTTTCGGTTTTATGGTTAAGTTGTAACCAGAAATATTATGGTATCTCATTAAGATTAAATAGAATTATACACTCAATTTGTTCCAAATCTAACATGATAATTTCAGGAAACTTTTGAATTTACGTACATGATGAGATACAAGGTTGGTTTTTATTTCAAGAAATAAAATGAAAAAAAAAAAAGAAATAAAATGAATAGCTCTGAAAATCAACTATGAAATGAAAAACTGCTCAGATACTCATTAACAATAGAATGGATAAATTGTGCTCTACACACACGCTAGAATGATAGAAGCAGAACTGGATGATTTTAAAATACATGCAATAATATGGATGAATCTCAAAACATAATGTTGAGTGAAAGAAACCAGACCCAAGAGCATGCAGGCTGCATGAAACTCATTGAACAAAATACACAATCATGTAAAACTACTCTTTTCTAATTAAACAGGATGAGCGTGTGACAGAGATCAAGAGGCTTCTTTGTTACTACTTAAGTTTCTTGACTTCAGATATTCTTAAAGGTGGCAGGCATCTGGAGTGCTCTTTCTAAAACACAAACGCAATCATAAAAACATCAAGGTTATTTTTTTTTTTAAAAAGATGTATTTATTTTTGAGAGACAGAGCACAAGCTGGGATGTGGAAGAGAGGTGGGGGGCAAAATATCTGAAGCAGGCTTGGTGCAGAAGTCAGCGAGTTCGATGCCTGGCTCCAAACTCATGAGCTGTGAGATCATGACCTGAGCTGAAGTCAGACGCTCAACCGACTGAGCCACCCAGGTGCCCCAACATCAAGTTTAAAAGTCTTGTAGGTGAAGGCTTCCCATTTTTGACAAGGTGGCATCCCCCAAAATTCTTAACATCACTAACCCAGACTTTCATTCTTGACTCTTCAGACTTCTGACTTCTCTTGCTTCATCTTTCTCTACTCTGAACACCTCCCCTTCTTTCCTTTCTCAACGTTCTCACATTCCTGTATATTCAGCAGACTTTTATTTCCTCAGGACCTCTATGGTTCCCCCCCCCTTTTTTTTTAAATTCAATTCTCCACTCGGTTTCTTCCTTAGATGTCTGACCCACCTCCGTACTGTTTAGGGACCTCTCCTAGTTGCTCTCAAAGCACCATGTATTTAATCTAGCAGTTACCACGCCACTCTGTAAATGCTTGTCAGCTTCTATGTATCTTCTACAAGAACCCGAATCCTGAGGACAAGGACCTAATTTATATGCGCCGTCAGCTCTTATGCCTGGAATATAACAAGCTCTGGGTATGTGTTTGTTGTACAACTCAGTGGATTAATTTATATCATGAATGAGGTTTTTGAAATTCTTAATATTGTTTCTTTCTCCTTTGCCTTGCTAGTTATAAGGCATTTCATCATATTTCACTCTGGACGTCTATTTGGTGAGGAAATTATGATTTATTACAGAAAGTCTATACAGGAAAATACTGACATAATATTTATCTTCTCATGCAATAGGTATATATTCATCTATTTGTCTATCTATCAAATACATGTCATGAGGGTAGAAGATATTACATTTCAGAATGCTTAAAGTAATAGTTTAGTTACTAACTTAATCTACCTAAACAAACATGCAATGTGAAGAAGCAAGGTAGCCTTTCAACGTCTCCCATGTGCCATTCCATGTTGTTGTTTATTTATTCACCTGTTGATAGATATTTAGATTATTTCCAACTTTTAGTTATTATAAATAAAACTACTATAAGCATTCTTGTACAAATCTATTTTGGGGACATACATTTTCATTTCTCTAGATAAACATCTGAGCGGATAATCCTGGGGTCACAGATAAATAAATATTTAAAATAAAATTGTGTCTGTTAAAGCAAAAAGCATCTAAAAAAGAAAAGATCCCTCTCGAACTCCCTAAGCTTCAGTCTATTTTTGAGTGCAATCTACTGCATTATTTAGATTTTTTTTCTTGGCTGGAGATTCATCCGACTTATGGGAATTTGGAATTGCCCTTGGCATTGCGTGTGGCAACACAATTGTATAGAAGCTTCAGTGAAAGTTTTTGTTTCCATGAATGTTGAGAACTGCCAACATTAAGAATTATGTACTCTGAGTGAACTTTCACATAGCTGAAGTTGGTGTCACCAGGTGACAAGCCCAGGGCTTAAATAAATAAGGTAAGACAAGAGTTTTCTTTTTCTTTTTTCTTTCTTTCTTTTTTTTTTTTTCCTCAGAATGTGGCTCAAGGACCACCTGAACCAAATCACTGGGTAGCTGATTAGACAAACTTCTTAACAAGAATCATGGGGAAACTTATGGCCAGAGAAATTTAAGAATCCCTGGATCAGTCTAGAACAGTGATACAAGACTGTGATTGCACATTAGAATCTTGCGGAGAGTTTTCAAAATCACCATACTCACAGTACACCTAAGACCAATTGAGGCAAAATGTCTGGGCATAGGCACCAGGTATTTATACTCTTTAAAACTCTCCAGATGGTTACAGTGGGTAGTGAGTAGTCAGGGATGAGAACACCTGATCTACTCCACACCCTGTGTAGCCCAGTTGAGAGTCCCTCTACCTTCCTCTCTGGCCTGTTGTACATCCACATCATCCTGACAATACTGGAGAAGATACAGGAAGAAACTTTATGTAGGCATAACTCTTCAGTTGAGTTACTGTATGTGTAATTAATTAATTACACATTACTGTATGTGTAGTTAATCTTATTTCCTTGTGAAAAATCACATATCTTTGGAAGGTATTCTATACTTTGAATGATAAAATTAAAAATATTGCAATTATCTAATAAAATATAGTTATGTTATTAAAAACCAGACAACATACCCAAAATGGAATCACTTATGCAAAGTCCCATGTCGACAAACTAAAGTTTAGCTTAATTATCATTTTGTTTCTCCCAGAAATGGAATCTTAGACCATTCAATCAGGAATCCACTGATCACCATTACTTAGGTCATCTGCCTAATGGATCCCTACCATCCCCAAAGGGACGGTAACTTTGCAATAACCAACCCATTTTTGCCTAGTATAACTTCCTTGTTCCCACTTCCTGTGGCTATAAAAATCATTTATTTCATATAGCTCCTTGGAGCTCCTTTCTATCTGCTAGATTGGATGCTGCCTGATTCACATTGATTTTTGTTCCAGTGAACACTTAGGACTTTAAATATTCCTCAGTTTATCTTTCAACAATGCAAAGTAATCCAAATAGTCCTTGTTAACCTTTTTAAAAAATATTTTTAACATTTATTTATTTTTTGTTGAGAGACAGAGAGAGAGCGAGAGAGAGAGAGAGTGCTTGAGTGGGGGAGGAGCAGAGAGAGAGAGAGAGAGACATAATCTGAAGCAGGCTCCAGGCTCTGGGAATCAGCACAGAGCCAGATGGAGGGCTTGAACTCATGAACCACAAGATCATGACCTGAGCCGAAGTTGGATGCTTAACCGACTGAGCCACCCAGGTGCCCCCTTGTTAACCTTTAAATTAAAACGGTTGGTTATCTTACCAGCAAAAGTAGATATATTCAAGAATAGCAGAAAATTGCACTCCAGGACAAGTAAACTACAGCAGAAGGCAAATTCCCAGAACAAAGGAGAGAAATTCTATTTTATAAATGAAAAGGGGGAAGTTGGGAAGGCTGTTAAAAACAAAATGTCCAGGGGCGCCTGGGTGACTCAGTTGGTTAAGCTTCTGACTTCAGCTCAGGTCATGATCTCACGGTTCCTGAGTTCCAGCCCCGCGTGGGGCTCTGTGCTGACAGCCAGCTCGGAGCCTGGAGCCTGTTTCCGATACTGTACCTCCCTTTCTCTCTGACTTTCCCCCTGCTCACGCTCTCTCTCTCTCTCTCGCTCTCTCTCTCTCTCTCTCTCTCTCTCTCAGAAATAAAGAAAACATTTTTTAGAAATGTCCATAGTTGTAAAATGGGAGTTCAAAGCATGGTGGTCTTTCATTGACTGAGGTATGACTGTCTCTCATTGGCTAGGCTGTTTCCGGGGAAGGAAGAAAGTGTTTCTTCCTCCTTCAGGATGGTAAAGTAGTAACTACCTGCTGGGTCCCTGCCTGCCTCTTGGATCTGCAATTGATGCAGAGTGGTAGGATGTGAGAGCTCCCCCTACAGTCCCCCAACTCCATTTTGGTGAGGCTCTCCTTTATTAATGTTTACATCATCTCACATCTTTTTTTTTTTTTTAATTTTTCTTAATGTTTTATTTATTTCTAGGATAGAGAGAGACAGCGTGAGCAGGGGAGGGTCAGAGAGAGAGGGAGTCACCGACTGAAACAGGCTCCAGGCTCTGAGCTGGTAGTCAGCACAGAGCCCGACGCGGGGCTCGAACCCACGAACCGCGAGATCATGACCTAAGCGAAAGTCGGACGCTTAACCGACTAAGCCACCCAGGCGCCCCTACATCATCTCACATCTTAATTTTGTCCATTATTTAACATGAATATTGTTGTTAAGCCAAAGAATTAGAATTTGAAATCTATGTCACATAAAGATCCCTTTCCTTGTAAGCAGGTTAAAGGCGTGTGGTTTCAGCTTTCCTGAAAGCATTATAGGACACCTTTAAAAGATGAACTTTTCTAATGCAATACTGTGCAGTGGCTTAAGTAATGAAAGTGTATTGCATACTAAGATTCCAGTAATGCATGGATTTCAGAAAGAGAAATTCATTGCGGGGAGTGTGGGGGGAGCTGACTAGGATATTCCATTAGAATTTAATTTGATAGAATGTACTTGATAAAGTGTATTTCTGCTACACATGACTGGATTTCTAACTTAACGCCAACCTTCCAAAATTTACTAACATCGGCCATATAATAATCTATCTAGAAAGGAACTTAAAGAATGCTTCTATTATATATACATATATATATATTTTTAACATTTATTCATTTTTGAGAGACTGAGAGTGAGCAAGGGAGGGGCAGAGAGAGAGGAACACAGACTCCATAGTGGGCTCCAGGCTCTGAGCTCTCAGCACAGAGCCCAACGCGGGGCTCGAACTCACAAACTGAGCCAAAGTCGGACACTCAACCCACTGAGCCACCCAGGTGCCCCCTATTTTGTATTTCTAAATGCAACATTCTTTACCTGTTATGCCCACACTGTAACTGCCTTCCTTCAAGTAAGTGGATTTTAGTCTTCAATGAAAGCATCTCATGGAGTGCATCCAGACAAATACATGAGTCAATTTAAACCACGTAATTCCAGCATGCTAAGTGAAAGGGAACAGAATTTGTCACCCCAAATTATGCCTTTTTGGCATTAGAGTTATTTTAGGTTGGTTATTCTTTCAAAACTGTAAACACCAGAGCTCTGAAATCAAGTAGAAGTTATCCCTTTGTAAGTGCAATTTACATTTATAAGGAAAATCTCCATATGTAAGGGCGCCTCCCTGTCTGTACCAGGAAGAGGAGGAAGACTAAGACTGTAGAAACCCTTATAAATGGGGAAGGCAAGGATTTAAATCTGAATAACAGCCATACTCTTGTTCATTGTGCTCTTTCTGAAAACCTGGCTCTCCCAGCCACCTCCCACAGCAACATTTTTTTTTTGTCTTTACCTGGAAATGGTATTTCAGGTGAAGGCTTGAGCCATTTCTTGAGTTATTCATATTTTCTCAGTACCTCCCATGGATACAGGAGGTAGACCTGTTATTAAACATCTGTTCATTTTCCCCTCATTAATCTCTTTTATTATAAAGAGACCTCAGCTAAGAAACTAGAAAGTAGAAGGAATAAATTCCTTTCCTATTTCACCACCACTCATTTCACTGTCTTTGGATTTTGTCCCTGGAATGTGGCCAGACTTCGTCTGTTTGGGACCCTCGGAGCCAGGTACTCTTGCACCCCCTACACCCTGAATATACTCTGATCCAGGAAATTGGTCACCCTGGAGAAATCACTCCTTCTTTTTTTTGTCTTCCCCTAATGGGTTTGGAATGTCTATTAGCAAAGTCTAGCCAGTTACCAGTACATGGTGACTCTACTCTCCTAATTAAAATCATGTTAAAACTTTCAGTAAATCATTCTCTTTGTCTTGAAATTCTCATCATACATGGAGGCTTTGAACTACACGTGAAAGAATAGTTTGATTGGCACAGAGTATAAATCATCTTTCAGAGAGCCTGGCCACCCGCCTCCATCTGTCACCATGCCAATCATGTCTTTTTAGAATTCCACGGGCCCTAGCCTTTGCTATGTGCCCTTTAAGTAACCCCTGTCCATCCACCATGCTGTTGGCCTCCTGCCATCTCTTCTAGGACACTTAAAACAAAATATAATTGGCATTTGCTTGGCTGGGAGTCAGTTTATTTTCTTGCTACCCTTCCCAGTTGCCTGAACCATTGGATGTCTTGACAGTTGGCAAACGGAGACTGCAGGTCTGATATGTCACAAAAGATCTGTTGGATGAATATTTTCCTCTAGGAAAGAGTGAAAGTGAAATCCCATCCTGACGCACCCTCTTTCCAAAACAATAAACATTTCCTGGCTGCTGTGATTTCCCTAATCATTTAAAGCAGTACAGTTGCTATGGAATGGGCAGCTGAACTTCATATTCGCCTGGACCATGTGTTCTCCTATTTAGTCTGTAAGATTACTTAAGTGACTGTGGTTCACTTAGTAAAAGAGGGTGGGCTCCGTCAGGGGAAGTGTGAGGACACGGTGCACAGAAAAACAGAATTCAGAGACTCTGGAAGAGCTATTTTCTTATCATTTTGTTCAGCAATAGCGAATATCATTAGGAAAAATAAAATATTCCCCTGAATACATAGGTAATCCATGAATAAACTTGTTTCTGAATTTATGGCTCATGTTGAATTGTTGATAGAAATGAGATACGGTGGATGAGGAAAGCCAAGTAGTTTGATTCCTTTATTTTCTTGAGACGTATTTTCCATTGTGCAGTGGCATCTTAAATCTAAAAGGTCAGAGAAGGGGAACAATTTACACATCATAAATGTCATGCAGTAGGTAGACCCAAACTATTGAGGGAGTGAAGGTAAAGATATTTTTTATTAAGTGACAATACTCACATAGCTTTTAATTGTTATTTTCCACTATATTTCTAAGCCTGAGACATTACAAATAGTGAAGTAACTTTTAATGTTGTCTCAAGAAACTTGACCTCAAGAGCAAAGACTTCTGGTTTTGCTTAAGGCTAGTAGAGGACAAGTTAAAACCTTGTGCTGGATATACACCCCTTCTGCTATGTATAATCCATATAGATGATTCTGGCTATAGCCCTCACGCAGACAAGGTCATTTTTTATGCCATCTTGTATCATGGAAATATGTGAGTTAGTTCAGCCAAACATCCAGTATAAGAATAGAAGCAAGGTGAGTGGTTAAAAGCCATAGAGCAACAGTTGGTTATAACATAGGAAGAATTTCCAATTGTCAAACATCCCCAAATGGAATTTTCTGCCTCTTGAAGTAGCAAGCAAATCAAATCCACTCTGAAAGTATTAGAAAAGGAGCCTCTCTAAGTGAGATATGTGCTTTGGGTGTGGAATTTGACTGCCTCTCCTTTGTGATTCCAAAGTGTTGAACAAATTGCAATTTAAAATGATTTAACTGGGAACTTTTAGGGTATGTGGGCAAAAAAGAGTTTCCTTTTTCTGTGTGTCACTGAGAAAGCATATTTTTAAAATGTACTTCCATGCATAATTTTTAATCAAAAACAAATGTGGTTCTACAATTTAATGAGTAACCAGGGCCAGAAGGAACAAGATTGGAAAAGTTGAATGCCATCGTATGGGATAATCTCATACTGCTTGTGATGTGTGTGTGTGTGTGTGTGTGTGTGTGTGTGATTCAAGTGTCTGTGAAATGAGTGTAGTTTAGAGTGTAACTTAAGAACTTTGACATACCTACAAAGGTTAGTTCTCAGCAGCAGGTTAACCTTATGGCTTCCTAAGGGGACTAAGTAGGTTGAAAAGCAGATTCCCCAATAGATCTTATGTTCAAGGAAAAATGAAGGGAAAGCCTAATATAAATATAGAAAGCAGGTAATATGTAAGAGATACATTTTCTTCCATTTTCTCCTGACATTTTTATTAACATCCCCCTTTCATTTTGGTGGTGGTGATAATGACCTACCTTAAAAACTACATTTCCCAGCATCACTTGCAGTTGGAAGTGACTGTATGATTAAGCTTTATCCATTGAAGTTTAAGTGGAAGTCCCTTGAGTGAGGGTTTCCAGGAAGCTCCCTAATGGGCTGACTCCACGACAAACTCTTTTTTTCCTTTTCCCTTTGTTCTTCCTTTTTTGGAGTCTGGGATACAATTTGAAAGCACAAGAAATAGGATAGCAGAAGCTAGAAGTTTTAAGCATTGCAAGCTTGTTATATTATCCATGGGTAGCCTATTCTAGACTTCTACATGAGGGAAAGTAAACTCCTAATTTATTTAAGCCACTGTTTTTCAGCTTCCTGTTTCTATCAGCTGTAAGTGACTTCTGACAGACAGCACAAGACCTCTTGTCTGGATCTCCATGAAACGTGCTTCATTTCTTTCTCTGCTTGTGGGGATCATCATTTATATTTGTTCTAACTGCACACCATTCTCTGTTATAGAGAGAAAACATTTCTTAATAATCCAGTTTGCCCCAGAGAATGCATTCCATAATAAATTCATGAAAAAGACAAGAAGAGAAGAATTTTGGAGGCACTTAGGGAAAGCAAAGAGAAGAATGTCTTGAACACTTTTGCTCTGATTTTGATAGAACCCCTAAATTTCCCTGTATGTTGAAAACATGTGGCCACCTCAGTTTCTTGTACAATAAATCTCTGCTTAGGAAAATGTTATCCACGATTCTGAGAATGTGTTACTCATCTGAAAGACTTCATTGTAGGGAATTCTCTTTATTCTCATGGCTCATTTTTTCACTGTCCCTTTATATCCTACCCAACACTTACAGGCTCACAAAAGTGCTTAAGTGTACTATATAACTTACATTCCAAGTATTATCGTGGAATCCATAAGAAAACACACAGAAAAATGCCTATTCATTTGGAAGATGTCATGAATCTCTACTGTAAAGCCTATGTAGTACTTTATAAAACCAGGGTGGTAAATAATTTTAAGAATTTGAATTGTTTGGTCTGTATTTATAGGTTAGGAAAACCAAATGAAAAATTCTGTATTCTGTGTCCATAGAATTACCTGCTGAAATACAGATTAAGAAGACTGACTTCAAAATACTTCAAGAAGACAAATAATCCTCCCCTCTCACCACCAAACAAACAAAGAAAGCAAAAATACAGGGGTGCCTGGGTGGCTCAATTGACTAAATGTTAATGCTTGATTTTGACTCACGTCATTATTTCATGGTTTGTGAGATCAAGCCCAGAGTTGGGATCTGCACTGCCAGCTCAGAGCCTGCTTGGGATTCTCCTTTTCCCTTTCTCTCTGCCCCTCCTGTAGGCACTCTCTCTCAAAATAAATAAATAAACATTTTAAAAAATGTTTTTAAAAGGAAAAGAAAAAAATAATCAAGCAAAAATAAAGCTAAAAACTCAGTAGAGGTTTATTTGATAATGTACATTATGTTTAAAAGGTTGATTCAACAGGTAAGCAAAATCTTCGGAGAACAAATAATACTGATGATAATAATGGATAACACTTATTGACATTTTAGTGAGGGCTTGACATATTCTACATTAATTATATATACCCATTTAATAATAGACAGTAATATTGTCACTCTATCTTGTGCTTGCAAATCAATATCCAGAGAATAATATGCAATAGTTGGTGACAGTTTTAAAAGGCTGAACAATGCATTTTCCAAGGAAGAATGACTGGGATAGGGAGTGGTTGGAAATCATAGCACGTTAGATCGTGCAAAGGGAGGGAGTGTGTTCAGAACATTCACAATTGGTATCCAGCTCATAACCCAATTCTACTTAATCCAATAAGAGCAGCTGATCTTTAAGTAACCACAGACTCCATCAACTTCAAATATCTTTGAGACGTGCAAATCTTCCTGGTCATAGTATTTTGGAAAGTGTTACCTTGACACTGGCGCAAGTAACCATAGTTATTTTCTAAAAATGGCTACCATAGTTCTCTATAAGTAGTTCCAGGCAAAATATATAACCTACACTTTTCAAATATACCATAGAAGATCCCCTTAGACTTTCTGGCTTACAGGCTGGGCCTCCAAATAATTGAACAAAAAACTCATGTTAATTTTCCTGATTCTTTAGGGAAAAAATTGTCTCCTTGTGGTTAGCATATTTACAAAGGCACAGATTAGGACCATTTGTCTGGCTCCACCTGTTGACATTGATCAATAAACTGTTTTAGCACTCAACTACATAAAAGATTTACACTTTCTTTCCATTGGAAAACATTCTTTGAAATCCACACAGTCATTTTAAGATCTGCTGTAAAGACTTTTTCTGTGCCATTTATAGAAACAAACCCAAGCACTGAATATTTCAGGCATGAAATAACAATAATAAAAAAAATTACTCTGATCCAATCATTAACATTTGTAATTGTTTAGACAGTGGGATTAGCATACCATTAGCATAGGCTGTTTATAGAGTCTCAAAATTAATTTATGAATAACAACAATAATAGTAATGATATCCTAAAGATAAATACATAGCGATTGGATTTCAAGGTTTTGGCAAGAGGAAACTTCTAAATAGTTCTGAGTCTATGCTTTTAGTTATGGTTATGTGTAAAATATTATATATATTTTGCATATATTTTTGCAAAAAAGTATATAATCAATTTGATAATAGAATAGATATTATCATAAATACTGTGGGAATATGATTCTTGACTCCAAGGAGATCACAGTACCGCCAAGTCTGATGACTAAGCAGGGTATAAAGTTAAATAGTATCATTGTGGCAGGAGAACAAAACAAAACAGCCTATAGATCATACCTATGAAACCAGAATTGTTTGTCTCTAAAATGGTTCTAAGGATGAATCCAGAAAAGAAATTCTAAAAATTGTTTGAATGATGAGCGATCCATTGAATAAGTAGAAACATTCAGGGGAGCTTGATTTATGATCCCTTTATGCTGAATATCTAAGAGCAAGTCACTTCAGTTTTCTGAGTCTGATTTTTCCCATTTAAAAAGTGAAGATGTAAGAATACATCATCTAATTAATATACCTTTGAGATATCTATGGATAATTGATTTCTGATCATTTGGAGACGTGTTCTGGGTGTTAGAGAAAATAACTCAGTAATAAAGACTGATAAACTATCTTTAAACATAGCTTAGTTGCTTTTTGCGTTGAGATAATTCTTCTATATCAGTGTATCAGTGTGTGAGTGTGTGTGTGTGTGTGTGTGTGTGTGTGTGTTGATGCTAACTTGAGCCCCATTGAAAGATGACAATAATTGGCTTCTTTTGCTTCATCTCCAACTTTCCACTGGAGAAAATTCCCATGTTAATGAATCAGAGGAAGAATAATTTAAAAGCTATGTACCTTACTGTGGGTAAAATTTCTAGTCCATTAAAATAGAAATACATGTTTAAAGGGCCTGGACTTGAAATAGTGTGGAAAGAAACAGAAAAGCATCTGTGATTCTGATCTCATTATTCACTGCTAAGCCATCTTTGTAGTCTGTGTTTTTAATAAGAAGTCAAGTCAACAAATTGAGAAACTAACAGACTCAGTGAAATTGGCTGGTGAATTTTGATGTGTATTTTTCCAGAGATCTTTCATTATTCCACACTAAGGCACCCTGTCTATTTAAATGGTGTACAAGTGTGAATGGTACAAATGAGAGAGATTGATATATATTGTTAGTTATATTTTATAGAGGGAACATCTCCCAGAACAACTCAGATTCAGCCATAAACACCATAAGTCAAAGCACCATAATGCTGTTCTAAAACTGTCCTTATTCTTTGTTGATAGACTGAATATGGTAGGATGAATTAATTGCTTCCTCTGGTGCTACCTTTCAGCCATCCTCACTCTGTTCAAACAGGCATGCTCACATAGTTCAGACAGGAGTGGGAGAAAATATATTGTAGACTCAGTCCATAAAAAGATAAACACAGCAGAGTTTCCTTTTCAGTGAAACCTCGTTTCTTAGACCTCTATGTGCACCCAGTTAAATAAAGGCACATTTGATTAAATTTAAAATCTCTGGGAAATGTCTTTCAATTAAAATAATTTTAAATAATCAGTATTACAAAGGTAGGGAGTGTATCTAGTCGATGGAAAAATAGAGACATTTGATGAAACCACCATCAAATTAGCAGCATTTTACTGGGTAGCATTATCAGGACAATTTCATATGAAAGACAGGAGTTACTCATTTTATTAAGCAAATAGTAATTTTCCCATTAAAAATGGGCATGCACTTTCTGAAGCATGATCAGACTAATACCAAGTGTGCCCCCTCTTGGTAAGTGATTAACACAGTTAAGGCTTCTGGTTCAATTTTTAAAATGGAAAGGAAAGCAGAATACTTAATATTCCTTTGGAATTCATTTCCTATGATGAAATATTGAGGTCCTATTAAATGACATGATTGGGAAAAACAGTGTTCTCTGAGATTTTGGTAGTGGACTTTAGTCCTGTTAACACATATGTTCAAAAGTGGCACACCTTTTTGGAGACACATGTACCTGTGGCTGAGCTATTACTAAAAATCCAACTAGTTGCCATGCATGTCTAAGAAAAGAATGCTAATTTCCAATTTTTTCATATTTTGAAAAAAAATTGAAGATCCTACCCAATGGCTCAGAAAAAGACATCTTTCAATTTCTACCCCTCTACTGGCCATGCATCAACTCTTCTGAATTCCTTGTTGGTTTTATTCTATCTTTATTCTTCACAGCAACTCTCCTTGACATTTGAAGAATGGAATGGTCGCTCCTAAAGTTCACGGTAGAAATTAGGGTATTTATATCTTGCATCTTTTCCAACTACATGGACATGTGTCTGTTCCAAAAAGAAATTGCTAAGAGCAATGTCATCTTCCCAATGATTTTTTATTTCACCATTTTCATGCAATCTAATGTGTACTGAAGGTGGCCTTGTGTATGAAAATAATGCATTGTTATTATAACATCTAAAACAAATATTATAGAATCAATTTGGGGAAAAAAAGTGATTCCGAGGTGGTAGTTGGCAAAGATAGAACTCTGTAAGAGATGATGTTCCTACGTCTCCTTTTCCCTTATACAATGCATCTTAGTTTCAGCAGACCATTTTAAGGAGAAACTGGTGGGCAAGAGTATATGGCAATGTATAGGAAAGAAGATATTTAGACCCCTGTGTCTGGCATCTATTTTAAGTGTGATGTGATACCATTTCTGCTCTAAACCTGCTCTAAACTCTCTGAGTCTTACTCCATAAAGAAGAAAAACATTAAGCTCAGACCTGCAAAATCTAGCTTTGAAAAACAAGTCTAAGCTTTCCTTCAGTGCGATTTCAGTGGTTTCTTAGATTTACGGTAAAGAGGGTAGTTCATTTGACATAGATTTCACAGCCTCTTTCAGACCTCTGTTTGTAAAGGGATGTTGTAACATAGTATATAGAAATTATCTAAAAAATTGCTTACTAAAAATGATTTCTTTTTTAAAAAATTTTTTTTTAATTTTTTTTTAATGTTTTATTTCTAGGAGAGACAGAGAGAGAGACAGCGTGAGCAGGGGAGGGTCAGAGAGAGAGGGAGTCACAGACTGAAACAGGCTCCAGGCTCTGAGCCGGCAGTCAGCACAGAGCCCGACGCGGGGCTCGAACCCATGAACTGTGAGATCATGACCTAAGCGAAAGTCGGATGCTTAACCGACTAAGCCACCCAGGCGCCCCTAAAAATGATTTCTAATTCAATTTCATCAATACTGAATGAAAATATATTGGGCAGGTCGTTGGTGAGAATATATTTTCTTACTGAGAACGAATACAGATATATAAGTATATATTTTCGAATATATATGTCTGTCTCCTGATTTCTAGGAATACATAATCTACTGGAGACTGAAAACATAGATACTCTCAATCATAATCCAGTATATGTCATATTACAGTTCTGAAAGCAAAATGACTTGAAGGAAGAGCAGTGTGTAGCCAATACTTACCAAAGATATTAGGGAAAGTCTCAGGAGGGAAGATATATGAATGGAACCTTAGAGCATGAATGAGAATCAAAAATACATTAGCAGACACTTCAAGGGAAAGGAGAGCTCCAGATTCCATAACATATTGTTTATGGAATAGAAAAGAGTTTGATATGGCTCAAATAGAAGGGAACAAACTTGTAACTAGGCAGGGTATGCCAATGGTAAGCTATGCTGAATGAATAGCAAAGGTTTGTGTCTGATCTTGTTGACTGTAGAAGTTGTCTATTTTCTGTTATAATTATTTATAGTTATACACAGTCTGTGACACTAACAATGTTCTTTTTCCACTATATCAAGTTATGTCACTTTAAGTTGTGCTATTTAGTAACAATGCCATGATTCAATGTATGTATTAAATAAATAAATCATTCTGATGTACTTAAAAAATAACTCATTGAATGACATTATGATAGCATAGATGAGATGTGATATATGTGCATGTATTTGTACGTCCTTGTGATAGTTACTATAATATGCTCTCTTTTCATTCATTCTACGAGAATTCTTCAGTGTGCAGAATGAACTTATTAAAGATCATACTCCCAGTTGATTCCAGAGATTCTTATACAGTAGATCTGGGACAAGTTCTGTGGCTTTCCATTTTTTTTTTTTAAATGTTTTATTTATTTCTAGGAGAGAGAGAGAGACAGTGTGAGCAGGGGAGGGTCAGAGAGAGAGGGAGTCACAGACTGAAACAGGCTCCAGGCTCTGAGCTGGCAGTCAGCACAGAGCCCGATGCGGGGCTCGAACCCACGAACCGCGAGATCATGACCCAAGTGAAAGTCG
Organism: Proteles cristata cristata; assembly: GCA_017311185.1. Taxonomy (NCBI): domain Eukaryota; kingdom Metazoa; phylum Chordata; class Mammalia; order Carnivora; family Hyaenidae; genus Proteles; species Proteles cristata. The sequence continues at coordinate 823,199 of JAESUZ010002577.1, forward strand.
GACGCTTAACCGACTAAGCCACCCAGGCGCCCCTGTGGCTTTCCATTTTAATCAGTTGTGCCAGGCACTTCTGAACCAGAGGCTCTATGGGTCACATTTTGAGAAATAATATTTTTAAGACTTCAAAAATATGTTGCTATGCACAATAATACAAATAAAATATGTGTATTAATTGAAATAACTCCCATAAAGACTTTTCTGAAAGTCTAATGTAGTTTTTAGTTATCATATGCCATGACAGTAACAAAATTATAACACTTAAAAAATTTTTGAGCCTAAAGAAATAGTACTTCCTCTCATTTATGAACTCCTGCTTCCTTACAGCCTTTCCTAAGCCACATTAATATCACTTAGTGAACTTTAACTAGTTCTTTCATGGTCATAAACTATTGATCAGTCTCTCCTAGAAAGATAGTATTGTTAGTTGAAGGCTTAGATACATGATTATGATTTACTTTCCTTTCAAAATTAAATATATCCTATGGCACCCAGATGGCTCAGTCAAGTTGTGCACTCTTGATTTTGGCTCAGGTCATGATCCCAGGGTCAGAAGATCAAGTCCCACATTGGGCTCTGCACAGAGCATGAAGCCTGCTTAAGATTCTCTTGCTCTCGGGAGCGCCTGGGTGGCTTAGTCGGTTGAGCGTTCAACTTTCACTGGGGTCATGATCTCGCGGTTCGTGGGTTTGAGCCCCGCGTCGGGCCCTGTGCGGACTGCCAGCTCAGAGCCTGGAGCCTGTTTCAGTCTGTGACTCCCTCTCTCTCTGACCCTCCCTTGCTCACGCTGTCTCTCTCTCTCTCCTAGAAATAAATAAAAAATATTTTTAAAAAAGTTTAAAAAAAAAATAGATTCTCTTGCTCTCTCCCTCTGCCCTTCTCCCCTGCTCACACTTTCTCTCTCTCAAAAACAAACAAACAAACAAACATGATAGGTAGGTAGGTAGATGATAGATAGATAGAGAGAGAGAGAGAGAGATAGAGAGAGAGATAGATAGATATTCTAAACCTGATGCGGTTTGCCTAGACTTTATTTCCTCATAAAATAGTGGTGTTTTTCCCCCCAGCAGAAGTTAGATTTGCCATGGTAGTTATAGGTGTATTTAAATCTAAGACTGTATGGAAAAATCCAGTTCCTATGGTTACTTTGACCAGAGAGCTATACTCTAATCTGTCTAATATTTTAAAATGATTAAAGAAGCAATTCTAAAGACTTTGCTTGCCAAATCTTGGAATCATGCATGTATTTTTTGCATATCGATTTTGCAAGGTGATAGGTTGGTTTTTCCTATTATCATCTTATAAACCTGAGAAAATAAAACATTATAAAAGTCTAAAAGTATGATGCACACATATTTGCTTTCCTACAATATTTCTGGCATTTTAGAGAAGTTAAAACTACCATTATCACCAAAGTTCAGACAACTTCAATTATGTGACAATGCATTTATCAAACTAGTAACTGCCCCTGTAATTTTTGAATTTGTAAAATAACATACTGAGTGTCATGATCAAGTACAATTACCCAAAGTGAAAAACGGATGGAAATTAAAAATTGGATATTCTTAACAAACAAATAAGTGAGTTATGTGCTTTCATTCCACGTATTCTAACAGTCAAAAATCACAAAGAGTTGTTTCATTTGTTTTTAGTTTTCTTCCAATTCAATTTGTTCTTAATTCTCTTCCTATCCAAACTAAATGTAATTATATATGAAAAACACTTCCAAAAAGATAGCACAGGCAATATTTTGAATTGCATCTTTCTGTCAGTGACAAAATAAGCTATACGACATGTATTAAGACAGTGTAGTAACTTACCCAGAAAAGTCGTTACCGTAAGCCATTTATTTATTTGTTCATTCAGCCAATATTAAGCAAGTATTTTCTGTGTATAAGACACTGTTCTCAGCAGGGGAAGATGCAAACATGAATTAAACATGATACCGTGCAGTGGTAGAGATCCCATGCACTTGAGAGTAACTAGGAAAGAAGGCATCAAATCTAGCCTTGGTGGGAAGGGGCTAGCACTTCAGGAAACACTTAGAGAGGGTCTGTCTTGAGTGCATCACAGAATATGCTGGGAGCTGTCCAGCCTCACAGTAAGGGGAGATGGCTCCTGGTTCCCCTGGCAAGTTGGACAGCCCAAGAAATTGCACCCAAATAAGCCAAATGCTTTCAAAGAAATGTAAGAAATTCTGTGTTGCTAAAGCTTAAAATATCAGGAAATATTGGCAAAGCGACTGGAGCTGTTAGCAGTGCCTTACTTGCAAAGTAGCTAGCAAATACAATCCCTTCAAGGGAAATGTGAGGTTACAAGAAGTAAATGTATAGAGAAGAAAGGACAGTGGCAAAGCTTCTGAATTGTAGATTGGGGATAACAGAGTTAAACAGAATGACAGTTGTTCTGACATTTTTTAAGGTAACCAATAGGAACTCATTTGTGAGCTTAAGGTACAAATACTGGCCACATATTTTATTGCTCAGTGGGACTCCCCATTTGATAGAAAGTTTAGACTTGTCCTCTTAGAACTCCCCCTATTGTTAAGGGGGGTTAAGAGGTTAAAACCTTCAGTTATGAAATGAGTAAGTCATGGGGATGAAAAGTAAAGCATGGAGAATATAGTCAATAATATCGTAATAACATTGTATGATGACAGACAGTGACTAACTTATTGTGGTGAGCATAGCCTAATGTATAAAGTTGTTGAATCACTACATTGCACCCTTGAAACTAATATAACATTGTATGTCAACTATACTTCAGTACAAAAATAATAAATACAATTTAAAATGATAGTGTGTATACATATATGTGGATATAAATCTCTCTCTCTCTCTCTCTCTCTCTCTCTCTCTCTCTCTCTCTTCTCTCTGTTTCTTCTCTTAGGGTGCTTTTTTTCATCTCAAATTGTCTAAGAATCCCAAGGCTTTCTTTATCTAAAAGGAATCATTCCCAATTCTAAATCCTGAATGAAGGTCAAAGAGAGAGATCTGCAAAGTCAAATCTATTTGTGGTGACTTTGCTTTAGTAATTAACTCAGGCTTGCCCTCGCTGATCTATACCCTTGTGAGACTAGTAATAATGTTCACATAGTGTTCCAAAATGACTGAGTTTTCAGTTCACATTTTAATGCTCACCCTTCTGTTTTTTCCCTGTGACTCTGCTAGGCAGAATGGAGGAATTCAGAGCAGCTTCTGGTCTTAGCTGTAAGCTACAGAGCCCAGTGCTTCCAAACACAGCCATGAGCTATGCCGAGTGGCCCCCAAAGCTTCAAATTTGGTGTAAATCTTAGAGAACAAGCTCTGAATCCCTCCCTCCATTGAGTTCCACATTAAACCTTGGTATCTCTTCTCCATCAGCATCCCTGTCAATCAGAGCCATCCCATCAGCCCCCGCCCCACCTAAAATATTTAGGAAGTCAGAATTGGAAACTCAGTGACATCAGCTCCATAAGACCCCATGATGCTCACCTCCATCTCTTTCTCTCCAGGTCAACACCTTCTAAAGGATGTATCAGTCTTCAAAGTGCTTAGTTTACTCTTCTCTCAGTATATTGATTGCTTAGATGTGAAATGACACATAAAGGGTAAAGCTTTCAAAGGTGACATTTGATTTTGGTCCAAATTTGAGGGTCACTCTACCCACCATTGACAACATAACCATATGTGTAATTTTACTTTAAGCAGTATGAAGAAGACACAGAACAGAGATAAATATCTCCATTGGGAAATAAGGTTACATCTGCAGCCACCCCTTCACCTTTTCCATATACCATAATCTCATCACAGAGTGACATTCCATTATACTCACACTCAGCAGGAGAGAATTCTGCACTTTGGGGAGGGAATATTCAGGGCCACCTGAGAATTCTGCCCACCATGATGCTAAATTTTTATCTATAGCTCTATCTCCATTTGTCTGTTTTTGAGTGTTACCGATTGATTTCCTTCTAGATGAAAATGGGATTGCTTTCTTGTACTATTGCTTTCTCTGACCTTTCCTGTTACAATCGTAATTAATTTTAATTCAAGAGTAGTGTTTTTACATTAACTTTTATTCTTTAGCCATAATGGTGCAGTTTTTAGTCTAAGTTCTGTAGTTAAATGGAACCAGCACTTACGAGTAGAATTTCACTCAATTTTGCTCTGCTTCTAATTTCTTTATCTTGATCTCTTGGATGGGTGGATAGAACATCACCAAAGGGCAAATATTTCATTTTGCCTCCTTTATTAGATGACACTTTACCTGGCTGGAATATTCTGGGTCATACCTCGTTCTCTTTTGAACTTTGTAGACAATCATCTAATGACCCCTTGGCACTGAAAGCTGTGTGGGCAACAAAAGTTCACGCACTGATTGTTTGCGGATGGCTTGCTCCATTTGTCTTGAAATCTCAACTATCTTTTCTTTATCCTTGATGTTCAGAAACTTAACCAGAATATGTTTTAGTGCCCGTTACCTTATATGTCTTTTTTTCCCCCTTTTTCTAAAACATGGAACAAAATGTCTTTCCTATCTGAGGTTTCATCTTTTCCTTGATTTCAGAGACAATTGCCCCTTTTAAATATCCAAAATAGTTCCTTCTGCTGCATTTCTGAGATGCTTCCTATGAAGGATGCTGAGCATTCTTACAGTGTACTGCTTTTGCGCATTCTGCACTACATTGCCACATGGAAGTTGAGGTTTTGTTTTTGTTTTTGTTTTTTATCTTTGTTCTGTTTCCTAAGGACATGAGGGTGGGTGTAGGGGATATCCTCTGAAATTCCTTGACGTTTTGCTCATGGACACTTGTCCTAGTCATTCGTCTGAAGTCTGAACATCTTATGTCAGGGCCCATTGCAAACAGACAAACTGAGCTCCATTTTCTTCAGCTGTGGCTCATTCTCCAGAGGCAGGGCAGTTCCATGGTAACATGGTAAGTCCATGGTAACACGGTAAGTCCATGGTTACATGGTAGGTCCGTGGCAACATGGTAAGTCCATGGTAACATGGTAAGTCCTGGTAACATGGTAAATCCATGGTAACATAGTAAGTGCTGGTAACATGGTAAGTGCTGGTAACATGGTAAGTGCTGGTAACTTGGTAAGTCCATGGTTACATGGTAGGTCCGTGGTAACATGGTAAGTCCATGGTAACACGGTAAGTCCATGGTTACATGGTAGGTTCGTGGCAACATGGTAAGTCCATGGTAACATGGTAAGTCCTGGTAACATGGTAAATCCATGGTAACATAGTAAGTGCTGGTAACATGGTAAGTGCTGGTAACATGGTAAGTGCTGGTAACTTGGTAAGTGCTGGTAGCTTGGTAAGTCCTGCCAGCCATTCCAGTCCCTTTTGCAGGCTAGTGATAGAGGATAGGGTGAATCTACTTTGAAAATTTCTCTTGGTTTTCCTCAAGGCTGCCTATCTGTGCCTTTCTTTCTCTCTCTCATCTAGTCTCCTTCCTCTGAACGAAAACTCTAAATGCAACATGTCAGTGTTTTCTCTCCTCTGTACTGTGTCTGGAACTTAGGAAGCTATTGTAAGAAGTTTCAGACTTTTCTATTTCTTTCTTTGGCTCTACATTTTGCAAGAATTGTTTGGTTGTGTGATTTTTCTTACTGACCACTGGTGTGTTGGTGTTCTGTCCTATCTTGCAGAGACTTCATTTCATTTCACTGGGTCCTAGAACCTGTTATCGGCCATCATCTTCGATGGTTGGTTTTCATGACACACTCTTCATTTTCCAAATTTGTTTCCAAATGTCCTTGCTGGGATAGGGGAGAGCTTGCTGATTTTTTGTTAAATATCACTTTCTTGCTAAACATCCAAGGAAGCATTAATCGAAGGCCATGTCACCTATTGATGAGTGCTTCTGGTATTTAAGTTTTTAATTCCCTTAGCATCTCATCCAAGCCTCACCCACTCACTTCTTCCATACTATATGTTCCATTAAGGCAAAGGATACATCTATTTCTGTTCACTTTGCATAGAACCTAGCACAGAATAAGCATCCAATAAGTAGTGCTGAAAGAAGAAATAAATAAGTGAATCTCTTGTGAGTCCCTGTCATCAAAAATAAACATGGTATTTAAAAAATAAGTTGAAGAGCGGTATGCATTATTGTCAGGCGTGTATAAGAAGTTTTGTAAGTGTTGTTGCATTTTCTTGCACTAAAGGAACTGTGAAGTTGCAACTAACTACAACTATCTTTCTGAAAGTTGAATAATCAGCCGCGATGCTAATTCACATTATCTCCTCAAGACACCTGACAATAATTACCTTGGTGATAAATTTGACCAAAAGAAATTGGAATTTAAACAACTGATAAAGAATTAAATGCATTTAAATAGAGGATTTATTCTTTAACATCCTGATACTTTGACCACTGAAGTGCCCATACACATGACAAATCAGTGTCCCCCTCCTCTGTCAAAGCAGGGAAGGCTTTATTAGTGATCCTTTACCCAATACAAAGTTTTAAATCAGTCCCTTTCTTCCCAATAAGACATTTACTAATATAAGTAGTAAATGGTTGAGTTGTTTCACTAATGACAATAGCATTTATATTTATTTTAAATTAATTTATCTATGTGGATATTTAATAGATATATGTCAAGAACCTATTAATATAAGGGAATGTGCTGAACACAGCTAAGGATTTAAAAAGTTGAGGGGCACCTGCGGGGCTCAGTCAGTTAAGTGTCCGACTTCACTTCAGGTCATGATCTCGCAGCTCGTGGGTTCGAGACCTGCATTAGGCTCTGTGCTAACAGCTCAAAGCCTGGAGCCTGCTTCAGATTCTGTATCTCCCTCTCTCTCTGCCTCTCCCCCACTCTTGCTCTGCCTCTCTCTCTCAAAAAGAAGTAATTTAAAAAAAAACATTAAAAAAAAATTTAAAAAGATGAGTGATATATAGCTCCTTTCCCAAAAACGTGCAGCTTAAGAGTAAGATAAGTTTCGGGGCGCCTGGGTGGCTTAGTCGGTTAAGCGACCGACTTTCGCTCAGGTCATGATCTCGCGGTTCATGGGTTCGAGCCCCGCGTCGGGCTCTGTGCTGACTGCCAGCTCAGAGCCTGGAGCCTGTTCCGTCTGTGACTCCCTCTCTCTCTGACCCTCCCCTGCTCACTCTGTCTGTCTCTCTCTCCTAGAAATAAATAAAACATTAAAAAAAAATTAAAAAAAAAATAAAAAGTAAGATAAGTTTCAAATAGCTCAAGGCACTATAAATAAACACCGTAAGAGTTCAAGTTTGTATGAAGATTCCAAGGATGAAAAGATTGCACTGGGGAGACACTCCGGGCTAGTAAAAAGGGTCACAGATCCTGAGGTCAGAGAAGTCTGATTCTCCTGCTTACCCTATACACATGGGTGGCCTTGTAATTCTGTTTGCAGATGGCTTTACAGCCACCATAACTGTGCACTGTATTCTTTTTCCTCCAGGAATAGTGAAGAGAAAGAGGGTATTTCTGGATAGTGTTCATCCATACTTCCCTCTGAGTGATGGTTCTAAATTCAAATCTGCATTTGCCATTAGTTTCAATCCTTCTCTAGCTTCCCATCTTCAGATAAAGCCCACACAAGTTGGGTAATGAAGTCTCTTCATCATCAGTTCCTGATGGTCTCTTCAACCTCATATCCAGCCAGTCCCTATTATGTCCTGTTGATAAGAGATGCACAAGCCTGTCTGAACTTCTCCAAATACATCATGAAACCTCAACCTGTGTATATGCTATGTCCTGTTGAAAATCTCCCCAAACCTAGCAACTAGGCAAGCAGTGTGTCCTCTATAGAATAGTTTAGAAGATTTTCTACTCTGAGCATCCCTGTTCCTTCATCAGGGAATCCACTCCACAACCCTTCCCATCACTCCCATTAGCCTAGACATACTTTCATTTTAGCCTGGGTGTTTTCCTTATTTATATTCGCTAATTCTGTTATCTTTTTCTTGATGTGTGGAATGACCATCTACTAAACATTGGGCAATATGTTTTCTTTTCTATGAGATTAAGATTTTCTAGTAAAGTGTCATTCCTTGTTTAACTTTGAATCCCTGCTTATTGAAAAATGAAGAAATCATCAAGAAATCCATCAATCCACATAGTAAAAGGTGGACACATTGTTGTGTTTCTGCTCCCTTTGCATACACAGTACACCTGCAAAAACTTCATGGGCCCAAAGAGGGACAAATGGACAAACATGTCATAGTGACACCATTGACCATCATCTTGAATTCCAGATGAGAATCCATAGGATGCCTGCTAGCCAGTATATATGACGAAGCATCAGGAACTCTACTTAGAGTCACCTGACAATGTGTAGAAACTTTCTTGGATCTCAAAATTCTCTTTTACTTTCCATCTAATGCTATCAATATCTCACCAGCAACAACCAAATGTGTTGGTTAGACACCAATCGCACATTGCACATCGATTTGGAGAATAGAGAGAAAAGAGACAATCTGAGATGAAATTAGAGTCAATATACAGAACTTGAATCCAAGGTTATAATTAGTAAACACTTTAATGTGCATCTATGCTGGTAATAATTCCTCTCCCTTCTGTTGTATCTCCTAAAAGAGGTGAAGTCTGAAGACCAAGTGCAAGGATACCAACATATATAATATTAACTGTGGGCGCCATTAGAAGTGTCCACCCAGGCTAATACCTGAGTGTCATACAGAGTAGTTACACAGAAGAAGCTTCCAAATGAAAGTTCTTCATCTGGTTTCATAAACCTGTATGCAATTTAAAATTTGACCAGAGAATAAGTTGGCCATGAATGTCACTGGGGATTTGAATGAAACACTATTACAAAAATTCAAGGAAAGAGAAGAGTCAATAAACCTTACCAAATTTAGATGTCTTTCCTTTCTCTTTCCCTTCGTTCTCTTCCTTGTTTCTCTCTCTCTAACCTCTCTCTCTCTTTTTCTTTCTCTGTGTTTCAACTGCTTATGGTGAGAATTTAGATTGCCATAGTGACACTCCAAATAAACAATGGTCCGAGGAATGAGTTTGTTGCCTACTCTATGGTGATGAGCACAAGGAACAATTGATGGGTAGATATATTGGTGTTAATCTGCAAAGCCAAGTCTCATTCCAAATCCAGCAATCAGGAAAGTGTGTACCTTGAGGTAATAATGCTAAGTATATAGAATAGTTTAACTGGTGCTCACAAAACACTGGTTTTCCATTCTAGGAAAAACTAATCAAGTAACAAGTTTTGGAAGAATTTCATATTCAGCTTTTCTCTCTATATAAGAAATAACATTAATTTTAAGGACTGAAATATTTCTCAGCTTTCAAATACCGATTATTTAATTTCAGATGATTTTTGTAATATTACATAATATACATTTTAACAACACAAGGTGTTGAGCTCTCAAACACATTAAAATTTAGAACGTTTCTTAAAGTGACAAATACTGGTCTTAAACATTAATTTCTTTTTTTTTCTAAATAGAATTTCTGGGTTTCAAATATATATCTAAAGTATGGGACATACATTTTGTCTTTTATTTCCACGTTTACTTAAAAATGATCATAAAAATATCATTTGAGCTATATAAATGTTTAATAAATGCTAATTTTTGATCATGTAAATATTTTCATTTTCTCACATGTAAATCATTATATCATCTAGATTTTAATGTACTTGTGTATATTATGTGTGTGGGTGGCATTTATATACGTCTGTGATTATTGTAAGTAGATCTTTTTGTGCTAATTGCATTAAAAACGTTCATCCACTGTTTCTAACGTAATTACTGGTGTGAAATCATTTTTCTTTCTATATATGTATGGTAATTTTTGGATTTTCATTTATACTGGACATTGTGACATTTAACTGTACTCTGTCTAGCATTGTATGTTTTCATCCAATGGTCCCTGCCTTCTCATGTGCCTGTCCTGTGTAATCACCTCACTTCCCTGGGCCCAGAAACTCACATCGGGTTAATGGAATACATATAGAAGACAGTGGGTTAATGGAATAATATAGAATAGGAATAATATAGAATACTGCAGGAGTGATGAGACATCACTTCCAAGATTAGATTATAAAATGATTATGGTTTCTTTCTTGGCATTTACCCTCTTTTGCTCTCTCTTTAATTGTTCTCTTTGGGGAAGCTAGCTGAAATGTTATGGGCAGCCCATGTGGGTGAGCTTGGAATTGGGTCCTTTTCTAATCAGGCTTTCAGATCATCTGCAACCTTGGATACACCTTGATTGCAACTTTGAGAGGGGTTCTGAGCTTGCAACACCCAGTTGATCCATATATGGATTCTTGACCAACAGAAATTGTGAAATAAGCAGGAACTATTATTTCAATCCCCTAAGGTTGGCCATACTTGGTTACACAGCAAAACAGACACACCTTACATCCCAACATTGTTGAAATAATTTCAGAAAGCACTTATGAAATACATAAATGAACACATAACAATTAATAAATGCCTTGCATATCAGGATCTCTGAAGTTTCATTGAATTTACTCATTCTTAATGTTTTTGCTCTATTTCCTTTCAGTATTCCTGGGTTTATTTTGTCCTGTAACATTATATATTTAATGGTACAATTAAATCATCTCTTGTTTTGACAATTTTTTGTTTTTGGTAAAACATTCAATACAAAGCCTTTCTATGCTTTCTGAACCTGAATATAGTTGTTTAAAGTAAATACCTATATAGTAATAAATTATCTTGTCTCATGCTAGGATAAATTTAAGTTAAAAAAAATTGAAAAGCTATTGTCTAATGCCTCTTGTTCATCCAGTTGATGCTTGCAAAATCTAGATAATCATCATCACCATCATTATAATAATAATAATAATAATTTTTCTTGCTTTATAATCTGGAGAAAGAGTAGTTCCCATTCCATTTCAATCAGGTAATAGAACCTTAAACTTGGGAATGGCTATCAAGGCTTTTTGTTTATTATTGTCTGTATTTTGGGATGATGGATTAGCCCCAGAAAGACGAATTTTGTGATAACAGCCAGGCTTTTTTCTGAGCTATGTTTCTTTCTGATCTCTACCTTCAAACACAGCTCTGTGCTGTACTAAATCCAATGAACTAACTTCTTTTTGTAAGGCTTGTAAGGCTAAATGTGCTGCTTAGAATAGCAAGCTCAAGCATACTTTTTTTTTTCTCCAAGCATACTATTTTATACACATTTTCTCCAAGAGATAAATGTGAAATAACATGGAATGTCAGTAAGATAGTTCCATTTTTTCCCCAAAGTCAAAGGGTATGAGAAAGCCAAGTAAGACTTCCAGACTTCAATTTAAAAAAAAAAATCTAGTCCTCTAACATTTTACATCTTAAATTACCTCAACCAGACACCCTTCTAACTTTTGGCAAATTTTCAAGATTACACAGGTCTGTGATTTTTCAAGCAAAAAAGTCATAAAGACTCTAAATCTTCTACTCTCCAAGTATATGGATCAAAAATAGGTAACTATATACACATAAGTGTATATATAAGAAGAAGAATAAAGGAATGTCTAAATCATAGAGGTAGCTGATAAACGTACATTCTAAATTCTTGATACTGGAATACATATTAATAGTAAAATGCTTATTTTCAATTGTCTTTGATTTCCATTTGTTCATCAGAGTAAAAATAAAATAACTTCCAAAATTTTATTTGCTTTTTTCCCCCTAGCATTAGATTATACACAAGGCAGAGGAGGACAGGTGTTTATTCCAAATGTTCCAGAATAAAATTAAGTTTTGATGACAAATACCCCAAATATTATTTTTTTTAATGTTTTATTTGTTTCTAAGAGAGAGAGAGACAGCATGAGCAGGGGAGGGTCAGAGAGAGAGGGAGTCACAGATTGAAACAGGCTCCAGGCTCTGAGCTGGCAGTCAGCACAGAGCCCGACGTGGGGCTCGAACCCACAAACCGCAAGATCATGACCTAAGCGAAAGTCAAACGCTTAACCGACTAAGCCACCCAGGCGCCCCCCAAAATATTATTTAAAATGAAATTCATCCACCGGGCATTGGCATTAAAAGAAGATACTACTCTAACCGTTTTACAGATCTTTACACTGTGTAATTTTTCCTTTGCTGAAATTTAGTTACTGAATGTGTTGGGAGGAATTTATTTTTAAAGCAGTGTGGTATTATTGGCTCATAATGCCAAGACAGTTACCAAGGTAAGCAGGTAAGATTTACCGAGGGATTCTGTGTCCAGGGCATGTTAGGCATAGAAAAAAATTAGGAAAAGGAAACCAAAAAACTTAGAAGGTATTATTTCTTCCATTCCTTCAAAACTGTATAATGTATTTGTGAAGGTAAGACAGACATATACAAATGAATAAGAATGCAAGGAAATATATTTAAGATAAGTGAAGCAAAGGTATATCTCAGCAGGATCCTTGACTATCAAAGCCGGTTTAGTCAAGGTTTAGTCATGAGTCGACTGCCACATATGTTCTAGAAGTTACTACTAGTAGCAGAAAACACAAGTCCGTCTCTAAGAGCGAAGGGTGGAAAGAAGATGGGAATGTAAGTGTCAAGTCAGATGTTCTGAGATATAAAAGGAAGGTAGCTGAGGGAGATGATGTGATTCATTTACACAGAGTTCTATTTGCATAACATATGTTGAATATAGAAAGGGGTGCTGTTTTGCTTTCAAATGGCAGACAGAGTATGTGCTACACATTTTGAAAAAAGAAAGGAGAGATCTGTGAGAAATGTCTGGAACTCTAAAGTTCTCTAGGGTAAAGAAGTTTGGAGAAGGAAAGAAAGCCATAGAACAGGATGAACTGTCAAGGGTAAAGGTGGTAAGGGATGTCTGCAGCAATAGGAGTGAGAGTACAAATAAGATGTCCGCCGGGTCACTGGCTACGCGAGTGAGGGAAGCTTGGCTAACTGGAAAGGTTAGAGCACAGTTCAAATCCATTGAACAGCTGCAGGATGCAAATAGCATAACAATTGTGGTGGGGGTAATTTTCACCGGAAGGAACATAATTAGTAGAAGGATAATTATATATATATACATATCCACACACACATATGTGTGTGTATGTATGTGTGGGTGTGTGTATGTATATGGCTTCAAGATACATATAATCTTTGGCGTAAAGTCTGTCTGTCTGATACAAATGAGCTGCTCCTGTTTTGTTTTGTTTTTTTAATTTCCATTTGTGTGGCATCCCTTTCTCCATTGCTTCACAAGTCATTATACCAGGTGATATCTGAGGTCCATCATAGTTTCAAATCCCCAAATTTGCAGATTCCTACCTCTCTCATCTTGGACAAAGTACTTAGGTATGACTCCACTTTTTTCACCTACAAAATATACCTTTCTCACTCAGTTATTGTGAGAAATTAATATGTTATATGTAGAATGTTTGGGGAGCCTGGATGGCTCAGTCGGTTAAGTGTCCAACACTGGATTTTGGTGCAAGTCAGGATCTCACAGGTTCTGGGATCAAGATCTGCATTGGGCTCTGCTCTAACAGCACAGAGCCTGTTGGGATTCTCTCTCTTCTACTCTCTCTTCCCGTGCACCCTGGGTGTATTTTCTCTCTCTCGGTCTTAAAATAAATAAAAAATATATATGCAGAATGTTTAGAAATGTCTAAATGCAGCATAAGGGATATATAAATGTGAACTAATATTATTATTACAACAAGCAAGCTGTAAACTCCTCCTTTTCATGCCTCTTGCTGAATTTTCATGAGTTTCTGATCAAGCAGAACTCACATAGCACATCTGCAGGGCAAGCTGTCGGGTATATTATGAAGAGTAAGAAATAGTTCACCTTAAAAGATACATTTGCCTCTTGAGTCTCACACTGGGTTTCCATGGAACCCATAAATACTATTTGAAATTCTATAAAGGTAGACGTCATTCCAAAAGATGAGAAATGTCCTTTGTACCTACAGATACATGGAAAACTATTAAGTAGGTATTTGTTAGCTAAACTGGGAAATGGACTTTGTAAGAACAGTAAACGGTTTGCAACTAATTAAGCTCATTTAAAATCCATTACTTAGCTTTTAATTAAGCAAAAAGAGAAGAGAGAATGAGACTTCATTATTTTCTAATTAAGATGAAATTTTGAGATTGGCAGTTCCAGAAACTTGATGTTCTAGAATGTTCTATTCATCACTTTAAAACCAGTTATTTTTTGTAAGTCAGATGTTAAGAAGTATGGTAAAATTGAATTTGATATTTGTCTTGACTGAGGGAAAAAAAACCTTATTATAAAAGGGAACTGAAATCACTAAGTGTCATTTTGGAATGAGTGAACTTTTATTTTTTAGACTCCCAGTGAATATGGAATAATGGCAAAATCGCACAGCTATTTGATTTTGTAGGGGGAAAATAACATAAAGGGTCCTGCTAATGTCATGTACCTGCATTAATTTTAAGAATACTTAGTCTTCTTGTACTCATTAAAAAGATTGGTATTGCAGATAATTCAAACTACATATTCATATATTTGTACTTGTCTTTGGTTAATATTTGTCACCAAGAGAAATCTGTTGAGCAATCTCTCTCTCTCTCTCTCTCCTTTCTCTCTCTCTCTCTCTCTCTCTCTCTCTCTCTCTCTCTCTCTCTCATACACACACACACACACAAATATATTCACGTGTTTAAGAAAATTATTCAACTGTTTAAGATTTTGCCAAATCCTCTTAGCTCTCTCCATTTATTAATCGACTATTAATTTCATGTCTTCGAAAATAAACAGGCTTCTATTTGACATCTTCAGGTGGCATTTATGGGAAAAGGGCACAAAGAAAGAAAGTTCATATAGTTGCTTGATGTCAGGTAACATTTTTATAATCCTTCATGATTCGTTTCATATGCATCTATTCTTGAATTGATTTTAGTCAGGTGAATCTGAGTCACTTCTGTTAATGTCAAATTGAGGGCTGAGCCCATGAATTCTACTTCATTACACATCAAGTGTGTGATATATAGATAAAACTCCCTTTTCCTGGATCATTTTGTAGTAATCCCTTATTATTGAATTATAATATGCATAAATGAAATGCACAGATTTTAAATTACAGCTTGATGAATTGAACAAAGTAAACAAACTGTGTAAACACCAAAATCAAAATATCATGATCATTATCAATACCCCAGAGTAGTCCCTCTGGCTCCCTCGCTCACCAAAAGGAAGTAATCATTTTGACTTCTGTCATCGGATATTAGTTTGTTCTGTTTTTTAATTTTTTATAAATGGAATCAAAGAACATATATAGTTTTGTGTCTGGCTTCTTTAGTTTACCTTTATGTCCAAGATTAGTTCATGTTGCTGTGTATGGAGTTAGCTCATAATTCTCCATCTCTGTACAGCAGTCTATAGTATGAATATACTACAGTGTGTCCCTTTTATACCAGATGAACATTTGTGTGTTTCTAGTTTGGGGTTATTACAAACAATGTTGCTACAATTATTTCAAGAGTTTTTAGGTATCTTGTTGGTACACACATAGATAGATAGATAGATAGATAGATAGATAGATAGATAGATGGAATTATGGGATCTTTAGAGTAGGATTATGTTCAAATTAATTAACTACTATCAAATAATTTCCCCTCAGTGGCTGTGCTGGTTTACAATCCTACCAGCCATATACAAAAGGGACGGCTGTTCTTCAACCTTGGCAACATTGTATATTGTCAACGTTTCTTTTAGTTTAGCAATGATGGTCGAGTTGTAATATAATTTCTATTTTTCTGATTGCTTTTCTGATAATGAATAATGTGAGTATTCGTGTACTCCTTGGCACTTTTCAATGTGTCCTGTCCCTTTTCTGTGAAGTGCTTTTTCAATACTTTAGCTCTATCTAACAAGTTGAGTTGTTATTTTAGAAATGACTTGTAGGAAGCATTTCTATATTATTCATATATTAAACGTCTCTATATTATTTATTATATTTCTATATGTATTGCCTCAATCTAGGGCCTATATTTTACTTTTAATATTATTTTTTTATTAACAGAAGTATTTAATTTCAAAACAGTTTAATTTCAGTCATTTCCATTATGGTGAGTGCTTTTCCTGTCCTATTTATGAAATATTTCCATAACCACAAGATTATAAAGATAATTAGTGTTACCTTCTAGAAGTGTTTTTGAAGCTTCTTTTGAACCATGAGATGTAGAGAGGCCAGTATTCTTTGCTCTATGTGAATATAGATCATAAATTAATCCAGTGCAATTTATTGGAAAGATCATTTTCCATTTCTTATTTAGTAGGACGCCTTGCTGCATATCAGCTGACCATTTGTAAGTTTGTTTTTGGACCCTCTCTTCTGTTGCATTGTTATACATTTCCTTTCCTTGTACTAATACTACTCTGTGTTAACTCTTCATATGCCTTGGTATCTTGTGGAATGAGTTATTCAACTCTGTTCTTCAGATTTCTTGGCCCATTGAATTTCTTTGTAAGTTTTTGAATCAGCTTGTCAGTTTCTATACAGACATGCAAACTAACCCCTGCCAGAATTTTGACTGCGATTGCATTAAATCTACAGATCACTGTGAGGTAAAGTACAACTTGTAAAATACTTAATTTCCCAATACAGGAATAATTCATACCTCTATTTACTTAGTTCTTCTTTAATTTCTGTGAGGTTTATAGTTTGCTGTATTGAGCTCTTTCACATCTCTCTTGAGAGATTTCCAAATTCTCTGATGATTTTTAATCTATTCTAAATGCTGTTGCTAGTTTTGACATTTCATTCTCTTTTTTTAAAAAAAATAATGTTTGTTTTTGAGATAGAGAGACAGAGAGCATGAGCAAGAGAGGCAGAGAGAAAGAGAGATGGAGAGCCACAAGCAGGCTCAGCACTGACAGCAGATATCCCAATGCGGGGCTCAAACTCACAAACTGTGAGATCATGACCTGAGCCAAAGTTGGACGCTTAATCAACTGAGTGCCCAGGTGTCCCTTGACATTTCCTTTTCTAATTATTAGTACTAAATGGGAATACAGCCGGTTTGTGCTGAATTTAGGTCCCAAGAAATTTCTAAATTCATGTATTAATCTGAATGATTTAGTTGCAGGTTACTTTGAGTTTTCTGTCTCCTGCAAATAAGGACTTATTTCAGCTCTCCAGTTCTTATATGTTTAACATATATATGTATGCATTCATGCATTGCTCTACTGTGTCTTTAAAAGTCCTCCAAAGTAATATTGAACAGATTTGGTGAAAAAGGACATCCTTCTTTAGTTTACCTCAGGAGGTGAATTTCTAAAAACATGGCATTAAGCATGACATATGCACATAGGTTTTTGTAGATAACATTCAACAAATTAAGAAATCCAAAGGCTCAGTTGGTTAAGCATCCAACCTCGGCTCAGGTCATGATCTTGCAGTCTGTGGGTTTGAGCCCTGCACCAGGCTCTGGGCTGACAGCTCAGAGCCTGGAGCCTGTTTCAGATTCTGTGTCTCCCTCTCTCTCTGCTCCTTCTCAGCTCTGTCTCTCTCTGTCTCAAAAATAAATAAACGTTAAAAATAATTTAAAAAAAGAAATCCAAACAAAACAAAGGAAACAAACAAAATTTTTGACTTTTGTTTGTTTCTAAGATTGTCAACACTCCCAGCGAATAAGGACAGTTGAGTAAATGACAAAAAATCATATTTCTAGAAGAATCAGAAGACAGGAGAAACTGAGGAATACAGGGACAAAAATTCCAGAGAGAATAAAACTTTCCAGAGGTGAATGAGGATCTGTGGCTGTCTGAAGCTCTGTGACATTCAGAACTGGTAACAGTTGAGAAAACTGGCGAAGCCCAGGCAGATTCCACGTGGGGAAAGAGAAGTCAGCAGAACTGTTAAGGGTTGTGTAAGGCTGGAGTGATAACATAAGACACTTATGAGACTGAAAACACAGAGGTGGCCTTCCCCTCAAGACATTTCTCACATTCTGAACCTGCCTGTGGCAAAAGGCTAATTAACTAAACCAAAACATTCTGAAAAGAACAGTAAAAATTCTTACCCCTTCTTAGTTCCAAAGGTTCAAAGAAACCTTCCCCAAACTCTCAGTGAAAATCCCATGGGGTGCCTGAGTAGCTCAGTTAATCTCAGTTCAGGTCTGGATCTCAAGCTCATGAGTTCAAGCCCTTCACTGGGCTCCACAATGGGTGTGAAGCCTACTTAAAAACAAAACAAAACATGGGGCGCCTGGGTGGCTTAGTCGGTTAAGCGTCCGACTTTCGCTTAGGTCATGATCTCGCGGTTCGTGGGTTCGAGCCCCGCGTCGGGCTCTGTGCTGACTGCCAGCTCAGAGCCTGGAGCCTGTTTCAGTCTGTGACTCCCTCTCTCTCTGACCCTCCCCTGCTCACGCTGTCTCTCTCTCTCTCTCTCTCAGAAATAAATAAAAATAAATTAAAAAAAAAAAAACAGAGGCTGTGGCTTACTAGTAAGGATGAGCCAGAGAGAGATGGAGTCCTAAGTGTGGCAACCAGACTTGTTAAACTCAGCCTCTGATTGGATTAAAGCGATGGCCTTCCCAATCTGTTGGGGATATTGGTGGAAGTGACATCATCTGATGCCTCCATTTTTTATAGTAAATAAACAACATACAGTTAGAAATCATTAAGATTATACAATAGGAGCATATGGGCAACATCAAATTTCAAGGAAAGGAGTTTAAGATCTCTATGATTAACGTACTCTTGATCAATATGCTTTAAGATCTCTATGATTAATGTTAAGAGAAAAAATAATGGAGAATTCCCACAGAAAATTTGAATCTACAAGTTAAGTTAGAACAGAATTCTAAGACAAAAAATAGGATATTGTAGATGAAGAACCAAAAAGATAAGATAACAATGGATTAGACAGAGAAAGCAGTAGGATTTCTGAACTGGAGATCAGCTTTGTGTAAAGTATGTGACCCAAAACAGAAGAATTGGAAGAAAAAAATTTTTAAATGCACTTAGGAATTGGTGGGGGGTGGGGAGGGGAGTATCATCAAAATGTCAGTTGTCTGTAACTGGAGTCCCAGACTAAAAAAAAAGATAGTATTTGAAGGAAAAGAAAGTGGCTGAAAAAATTTATTTTACTATAATTTTATAGTATTTAAATATAATTATGTTGTTTCTTAAGGCTCAAAGACAACATTGTCTGAAGTATTAAATAATATTGTTCAGGTAACATTAAAAAGGCTGTTATCTTAAATATTTCGATAATTATTTGAAATGTGAAGTAAATCTGAGTAAACGCCTTCAGAATTTATAATCTGAAAAAATTTGAACTGAACAGGATCTCAAGGATGATTTACCTCAAGCTCCTTCATTTTATTTATGAGTTCTGCAGGGATTGAAAGACTTCCTGGAGTGGTTTTTGAGCAGAAAAATGCCAGAATTTTTCATTTCATTCTATTCATGGACACACTGTCAATGGGTCCACTAACCAAAATGACACAATTAGTTGCAGGGAAGAAGTGAATACTTTCTTTTTCATTCTGTTGAGTGGTCAGATGCATGCTAAAGTAAGAAAGAGGATACTTTGAAAAATAATTTTCTGGTTGTTCTGGTTCGTCTAAGCTGACTCAAAATAAATACAAATTAAATTAAAGACAGAAATTTTACAATATTATTAGTGGGCTCTTGGAATCTACAGCTTTGGTCTTGATCAGTTAGATATTCACTGTCTTATCAACTTTTCTGATCCTATTGAATTTCCCACCTCATTTCTCATTCTGTGTGTTAAGTCATGGTCTTAGACAACCAAGATTTTGATATGTTGTCCCTTGTCACTTCTTCCTAAAGTCAGAATACACATCCTGCCTCCATTCTCTACAAGCCACTCAATGTGGGCAAATTATCTAGTCTCTCTGAGCCTCAATTTTTTCACGTGCATACTAAAGATACTAACTAGCACCTACCTAATTAAACTTTACTTTACTTTCATGTTTTTGTGTTTATCAAATGTTTTGTCATTTTTAGTCACAAAAAAATACAATTTGTGAAAAAGTAAATAGTTCCTACCCAAGGTAGGTGTTAAAGACAATTAAATCAGACAAAATTATACAAGGAAACTACTTAACCAAAGAACAGCAAATATATATAACCCATGGGCCAAATCTAATCATCTGCTATCTATTCTTATAAGTTAAGTTTATGTTAAACATGGCTGCTTCCTCTGTGTTTATATGTTAAATATGACTGCTTTCTTCCTACAAAGGCAACTATGGCTGCCACTGAGACTGTAACCCACAAAATCAAAAATATTTCATATTTGGACCTTTATAGAAGCAGTTTGCTGATCCTGACATAGAACATTCCCTAGCAAAACAGGAAATGTGAATTATTGCTGTAAATGAGCTCTTTTTTGAAAAGAATCCAGAATCCAGAGTTTATTATTCCTCTTAAATTCTTATGGGTAAATTCAATTGCCATTCAGGAAATTCACCAGATACATGCACATTTTTATGGATTCTGCATTATAAGACCATTTTTGCAGAATGCCAAATTTGCTGGTACACTTCTTTTTTCTGTAGGTGAAAACAAATTTCTGGTACATTATTTTGTAATGAGAGAGTTATAATTTTGCACAGCAGGACTAAATAGATTTTACATTAAAGTGAATGATTGAAAGGTCTATTGAAGCTATGTGGGCTACTTTGAGCTATTGGATGTAATGTGGGTTTCTTTTTTACCAATATAAAAGGCATAGGCAATTGCTATCTATGGCAAAAAAAAAAAAGAGAGAAATATGCTTCTTTCTATTTGAAACTAATATTATTTATAAAGGAGGAATTAGTTAGGAGATGATGACTGGACAAAGCTTGTCTAACCAGAGAACTTCATAAATCCATGGTTTCTTCCTCATGCTATTCCTGGAAACAGCCTCTTAAAATTGTTCCCATGAAAGGCTGGACCATAACCAATATGAAACCATCAGAAGAGCTTATTGTTGTAATAGTTAACACCAATAATAAGTGCCAAAATGAGTCACCAGACATCTGTATTTACATGCTAAGGGAGCATGTCTTAATTTTTATATCCATACTCAGGGTTGTAATTATTACACATGAATAACCATTTTACTCAGACATTTTGTACATACTCAATAAATAATTGTTTATTGAACAGCAATTAAGTAATTGATATTGCTAAATAAATGAGAAGAAATTTCAATAATTATAGAAGTCTATGATTCTGACATAATCAACATGTCAGCATAAAGCAGACCACAAAAGTTACAACAGATGTTTTATTGTTCTATAACAGAAAAATACAGACTAAGAAGTAAGCAATCACACTTAAAATACAGCTATGAGAAATAATATACTATAGAAAAAATCAGAATCTGGTGATTAACTCAAAGTGGAGTGATGAATAAAAGTAGGAAATAAAAGAATCCCTTATCCTCACTATGTAAGGAAGAAAACATATTTAAGTTATCCAAATAAACGATTACTGATATTTTGGTAATTCTGGAGCTCTCCAGATAAATTCAGATTCAACAGAGGGAAAAGGGTGTCACTCTGAACTTTGGAATATGGAAGGAGGATATTCACAATAGCCAAAATACAGAAACAACCTTAGTGTTGGGTGATGGATGAATAGACAAAGAAAATGTGATACATACAATGGAATATTATTCAGCCATGAAAAAGAAGGAAATCCTTCTGTTTGTGACAACATGGGTAAACCTGGAGTATATTCTAGTATGTGAAGTAAGCCAGACACAGAAAGATAAATATTGCATGACCTCACTTGTAT
Source organism: Proteles cristata cristata (assembly GCA_017311185.1). Taxonomy (NCBI): domain Eukaryota; kingdom Metazoa; phylum Chordata; class Mammalia; order Carnivora; family Hyaenidae; genus Proteles; species Proteles cristata. The sequence goes on from JAESUZ010002577.1 coordinate 844,894, forward strand.
GTGGAATCTAAAAAAGTCATACGCAGAGGGAGAAAGTAGAACAGTGGTTGCCTGGGTCTGAGGATGGGGTGAGATGTGGAGATATTGGTCAAATGACACAGACTTTCAATTATATGACTAAGCTCTGGGAACCTCAGTTGCATACTTGAATTTGCTAAGAGAGTACATTTTGGGTGTTCACACACACACACCCAATAACTATGTGAGGTGATAAATTCATTAATTGTAGTAATAATCTCACAATGTGTATGTATATCAAATCACCACTTGATATTGTATCAAATATATACAATTTGTATTTGTCACTTACAAGTCAATAGACCTGAGGGTGGGGAGAATTTGGAAAAAAGGGGAAAAAATAGTAAAATGATATATATGGCCGGGTCACAATGATATGAAACTGTGTGCTGTTAGAAGCCTTACCCTGAAAAGAAAAAAAAAAACTTTTTAAGAAGAAATTACATATAACTACTGATGTGATCACAGAGAAGTGAGAAACTACTCTGTGTCTGATGGTTAGGACACCATTGACAACCTTGTCCATTGCCATTTTGCTAAAATAACGGGAGTGAGAATCTCGATGTCAAACTAGAGTTCAAACATATGAAAAGGAGATCGAGGTGATTTGAGCAAATACGGTGGAGAAACCGGGCAGTAAAATCAAAAGAATGCTGACTCTAGACAGTCCCAGAAGGAAAAGTAGTATTTTCTTTCTCAAGGTAGAAGAGAGCAAGCATGTTCACCTACATGAGACACAAATAGCATAAAGGAAGAATATGCACACACAAGGAACAGAAAGCAAACAAAAAGGGGTTAGAAAGAAGGGAGGAATCTTTGCAATAAACTGGTTGATTAACTCGTTTTTCTTCTTACTTACTTCTCAAAGTTAAAGTCCGTACCCTTATCTGTGGTTCAGCCCATATCAGGCTCCAAAACCAATATTCTCTTAAGAGGGGACACATACAGAACACAAAGCATCCTTAGGGATAATAAGATCTCCTCTCCCTTTGATTACACACATGTGTACTGTGCACATGGCTAAGAATGGCAAATTGAAACAGAGATCAGTTCAGCTTGCTACATCATGGAAGTTTATATAATGACGTCATGGCAACAGGTTCTTTGTGATGAATCACTCAGCTCCACTTCTCAAACTATTATTACACTATATGTCAAGTAACTTGGATTTAAATAAAATTTTAAAAAATAATAAAAAATTTAAAAATTTAAAAAAAATTTAAAGGACAAAATTCCAGGATAAATTTTGATGAAGTTTTATCATTTCTTCCCAGTTATGCCCTCTTCAGTTGCACAATAATAATCCATTTTATAGGATGGAGACTTACTGATATCTAAAGCTTCCCATTTTGGAGACTTTATCAATAAAGATTTCATCTGGTGAACTTATTTTAATTGTTGGTGTCTTTTGATAAGCACCAGCTAAAGTGGAAAATAAAATAAACAAACACAATGAAAAATATTTTCTTAAAAAAAGGACAGTTCTGTGTGATTTGAAGACTTGTGTCAAGGCTTTCTGTGTCAAGGCATCATGGAGTTAAAGACATCTGTTTCTCCAACACCAGAAAAAGCAAAATTACAGAGATCCTAATAATCCAGACTTAGCTGAGGTTATTAACAGATTGCTGTCACCACATTAAAACTAAAATATGAAGAAAGTAAACCTGCGGTGTGTGCAGATGGAGTTACAAAGTATCTATGAAGAACCAAGCAAAAGATAAAAGAAGGCGAAGAGAAGTAATATGTTGCTAACTGCAGGGCTCTGGTCTCTGTAGCCTGGGTAACTGGTATGGACGGTGTGATCAATCAAAGTGTTCTCTTTGGGGTAATGCTCTCCATTTGTAACTTAAGTATAAGATTGTTATTTTCAGGACAAATTACCACACTGCATTCTTTTAACAACTGACTGAAAGCTCACACATATCTTTGAACCCTGAGGAGAAGAGGCTTTGCAAACCAAGGATATTAACTCCAGCCAGGGTGTCTGCAGTCTAGGATGATAAGAAACAGTTGCTTAAGTTTAGGAATTCCATTGCCAATGGCATCATCCCCTTTTCAAGACCACTTACACTCTTGTTCTCCATTAGCACATATAACATTTTATGGCCAATTGGAAGACTCATATATCCCTTAAATTCAGTTTTCCCCCCCACATCTAGGCCATCTCAGAGTTTCTTTTGATACTCAAAAAGTAAACAGTGGAAGCAACTCTGTGTACTTTTCTTCCTTCTATCTGACTAATAAAGTCCCTACTTGCTAAGGAAGAGAGTGAAGCTATAGGTAAGGCAAAAGTTGTTTACTGTTAATTATAGACAAAATTAGGCCTAAACACAAAATTTAGAAGTAAAACCAAGTTGGGGGCTCAGTTGGCTAGGTGTCTGAACTTGATTTCGGCTCAGGTCATCATCCCAGGGTCATGGGATTGAGCCCTGTGTGAGGCTCCATGCTGAGCACAGAACCTGGGTAAGTTTCTCTCTCTCCCTCCCTCTGCTTCTCCCCACTTCTTAAATTAATAAGGGAGAGAAGGAAGGAAGGAAGGAAGGAAGGAAGGAAGGAAGGAAGGAAGGAAGGAAGGAAGGAAGGGAGGGAGGAAGGGAGGAAGGAGAGGAGGGAGGGAAGGAAACTAAATTGGAGCTATTCGAATAGGGGCCACCTAGGCAGAGTACAGCTTCAAGAAACCCATCCTACCTTCCATCCTGAAGAACAGGATTCGAGGACCTAGCTGTCATTTTGAAGAAGGTACATCCAAGCAGAACAGAAGCAAATTATTTAAATCAGCAGAAGTCTCTCTCCTTCACCATTCTTACTCACTATCTGCATTTTAACGAAGGTGAGTTTAAAAGTGGAATAAACCCCTGTTTATTTAGTTATTGAAAGCAACCCCTTTTCTTCTTGAAGATGAATCTGAAAATGCTCTCTGGCTTATATTTTGAAAGGACCCTGGTGGCTGTCGCATTGAGAATAGACTGTCTGGGTTCCTGAGCAAATACAGGGAAATCTGTAGGAGGACTTTGGGCATAATCCAGGTGACAGATCACAAGTGGTTAGACCAGCATGGGAGCAGTAAGGTGGTCAGAAGAGGTCACAATCTGGAAATGTTTTGAAGGAGGAGCTCTCGAGAGATTCTGACAAATTGCATGTGAGGGGTGAGAAAGGAAAGGAGTCATAAATGATTGCAAGGTGACCTGTTCAAAGGTGTTGTTTCGAAGGGATCCAGCCCAGGGAGGAAGCCAGGGTTCAGCTTGGAGCACATTTTGGAGGAGAGCACAGTGACAGTGGTGGGCAGCAGGCTTTTTTATGGGAAAGTATGATTTCCTATTTGGGGTTTCTAAATTGAATTATTTTACATCTGTTTTCGTGAGCTTTTACCCACATTTCCCAGTTCTGGCATCGGGCACAATGAAAAAATTATGTATGACAGTTTCTTATATTTGTCTCCTCCAAGCCACACATCTCCATTTTCCATACCCATTACTCAGATAGAAAGTAATCCAGACCCCTGAGGAGACTGGCCCCTTCTGTCATGTATCAAAGTTTGGCTTGAGAAATAGGACGTTCCAAATGGCATAAGGATCTCCAGACAAGATACGATACAGAACAGACACCATTTTTTACATCTTTCCCTCTCTCCTCTTTAAAGCAGACTATGTATGGGCTGGTTCTAGCCACCCCAAACAACTTGACTTTCATTAATTTGCTCTCCTATTGGAGAGTTTATCAGCATAACTTTGCTGAAGCCCAACATCACAGATTCAATGTATTTGTTATTGATTTATGGCTATTAACTCTAAGTTTTTTTTTTATAAAAATTAGTCTTGCTTATATGTAACATTGAAACATTGTTAATAAGCATATAGCAAAACTGAGTTGTCCCTCCCTGACTACCACCGTCAAAACCGGCCACCAGACAACCGTTTTCTTTTTTTTTATATTTTTTTAATGTTTTATTTATTTCTGAGAGAGAAAGAGAAAGAGAGAGAGAAAGAGAGAGACTGGGTGAGCAGGGGAGGGTCAGAGAGAGGGAGACACAGAATCTGAAGCAGGCTCCAGGCTCTGAGCTAGCTGTCAGCACAGAGCCCAACATGGGGCTTGAACCCACGAACTGTGAGATCATGACCTGAGCTGAAGTCAGACGCTTAACTGACTGAGCCACGCAGGCACCCCCAGGTAACCATTTTGAAAGTTTAACTATCACTTTATCATCTGCTTCAATACATCCTGAACAAAAATAGGATGGTACTGCACCTTTTATGCACGAGGTCTCAACAGATAATTCCATCTCCTTAAAAACATGCATTGTTTCTGTCGTTTCAATTATATAGCAATTACCCTCGGCTGAGCCTTGGGTATTATAGTCATCTGTCATTTGCTGCACATTTTCTTTTTCTCAGAGCTAATAATGTATGCATTTCATTGATTTTCTCATTAAGTCGTCGCATCCCCTTCAACAATTCTGAAAATCAGTTTTACATCCTGACAGATAACACATCTGGCTAATTATTTTCCCCAAAGACCTCTATCCAGAACTCTCTTGTCTTCTTTCCACAATTGGGTTGATTTTCCTCCAGACCTGCCCGCCCCACCCCCCTCACCCCCGGTCTTTATCCTGGGATTCCCTTTGCTTGTCTCCTGACTACCATCTCCTATGTCCTGGTTTCCTTTTTTTTTTTTTTTTTTTTTCATTTTGCTTGACTTGTTTCTTTGTTTCAGGGGAACGTATTTTGTAGGAATTTTCTAAAAGTAAACAGTATACTCCAGTACCATTTTTGAGATTTTTCATATTTGAGTACTTTATTTTACCCAGACAATGGTTAAGTTCAGTTGACTTAGAATTCTGGGATGGACATTATTCTCCCTCACAATTTTCAAGGCATTTATCCCTTGTCTTCTGAAAATGTTGATATTACTGTTGAAAGGCCCAAAGTTATTACTCTTTCATATATGATCTTTTGTATGTGATCTACATCTTTTGTATGTGATCTACACTTTAATCTTCAAGATCTTATATTTATATTGGCTATACTGACATTCTATCACATTCCTCTAATATTGTTTTTTTCTATCATGTTGCCATTTTTTTTTTTTGCCTGTTATTTTTTAGCGTTCAACTTTTCAGGTAATTCATTTTCAGGTGATATTTTTATACCATTTTACTTTTGGAAGTTTTTATTAAGGATAATATATATGCAATAAAGTACATGTATCATAAGATTATAACCTGATGAGTTTTTATAGCTAAAACACACACACCATGCAGGTAACATCTAAGGAACAGAATAGATAGTATCCATTTACTAAACACTCCTCACCTGTTCTCTTCTGATTCCATATCCCCATCCAACTAAGGTCCTGACTTCTAACAGTATAGATTACTTTTGCCCCTTTTTATTTGGTTCTTTATTTAAATGGAATTGTATAGCATGCATACTTTTATTTCTGGTTTGTTTTAGTTTGCTAAACATTTTAGTTCTGAGATTCAAAAATACTGGGTACAGTTGTAGACTGCTTACTGTTTATTCTACTGCATGTGTGTGTGTGTGTGTGTGTGTGTGTGTGTGTGTATACACATGTAATAGAGAAAAGCCATAGATGAAGAATAATGGGCGGGCTGCCTGGGTGGCTCCGTAGGCTAAGCCTCTGACTTTGGCTCAGGTTATGATCTCATGATTTGTGAGTTCGAACCCTGAGTCAGGCTCTGTGCTGACAGCTCAGAGCCCGGAGCCTGCTTCAAATTCTGTGTCTCCCTTTCTCTCTGCCTCTACCCCACTCTCTCTCTCTCTTTCTCTAAAAAATAAATAAAATATTTTTAAAAAGAATAATGGGAAAGAGGTGGGGAAACAGGGTCAGGCAGGAGGAAACCCAGTGGTGGCAATGTTCTGGTTATTAATTGGTAGATTTGCGAGTACTCACTGGATTATTGTGCTTCACGATATACATATACATTGCATGTAGTATTTTAGGTATCCAATAATACAATATTCAAAGGAAAATAGAAGCTGGCATGCTTCCTGGTATTCCATTCCTTATTCAAAACTTTAATACCATGCATTAGGGAGATCTTCTGACAATGGCATATCCTCAAGTGAATCAGCAAAACTGGATCACCTTCAACAATTTTGAAAATTCTTGAGAAGTTAGCCCCTTAGTCTTGAATATGCTTGTCCTAATCTATCCTACACTTTGTGAAACCTTCTTTTCTTTTCTTTTCTTTTCTTTTTTTTTTTTTTTTTTTGTCAGTAGGAATAGACTTGTCCCCACTGGTTAAATGCCTGATGCCTGAGCCTTCTTTACTGTAGCATAAATAATGGAAGGTTTCATGTTTACACTACCTGGAGACAAATGCTAATTAAGAAAGGGAACATATGGCACTTATTTTCCTCCATACGGTTGGATATTTTGTAATGTCCTTGGAATGAAAGCACTCTCTCTTCTGTCAAATGCAACAAGAAATGTGTGGTTGGTTCCATTGCTGTGAGCAACGATCTTGCTAGAGGAAAAACCAAACTTCAAAGACAGGGCAGCAAAATGGATCTGCAAGTCCTAGTAAACTTTGGATCCAATCAGTCTTGAAGATCACCCTATCTTTAGATTTTTCAGGTGGGTTTTTTAAAGCTAGTTTGTGTTAAGAATACCAATATACGCAACTCAAAATACTCTAATGCAATATCTAAAATCAACGGTCTCTGACAAGCAAAGTAGGAAAAATAGTTCTCAAGAAATTTCACTTCCTTTAGCAAGAGAACTAGCTTCAACTTGCAGGAAGTTAATTGAAAATCCCCACAGAACTGAATTGAAGTGAATGTCCTTCAGAACATCAAAGCATTTCTCAATTCCTTAGTCTTTTGATCAACTCACAGTCCATTTGGCTCCCTCTGGTATTTTTTTATTAATAATTTCTGAAGCTTTATAGTTATTTCTCAAGCTTATCATATATCTTTCCATCCTATTTAATTATTTCCACTCACATTTGTTATTTTGCTCCTATTCTGGGTGGGTGTTTACTTTCTAATAAGATGGTTTTATTTCTCAAATATTTTCTTTCTTACCTTTTGAAATGAAGATAGCAAAATCTAAAATATAATTCCAACGATATTAAATTGCAATGGGTTGAATGTGGAAGTGACTCTAGTCATGACTGCAAGTAATTTTGAAAGCACTAAATGAATCCTTATTTCCCTTAAAGAAAAAAAAAAGTTGAACTACACTGGTCGGATATACCCCATGAGCTCCCCCCCTTACCCTTTCTAAATGTTTGCCTTGGATATAAATATGTTTTTATATCTCAGTTAATTTACATGCAAATTCCATTTCCACCCCAATCCAAACTTCTGCCATTTTCCTGTCTGCGCTCTATGAATGGTAACACATTTGGCTTCTGATTTTCAAGTTTAATTTTTGTCCCCATAAGCATTTTTGTGCTTGAGCAAATAGAGTCCTAGTTTAAAATTTCTCTCTCTCCGATTTCTCATTTGCACATTTCCTATATTCCTTTTATCTCATTTTCCCCACACACATCTTGAGAAGAAAGTAACTCAACGGATTCAATTTTAAGTACTATATTTGCCAATAAGACTTTGAAAACAAAATACTCTCAAACTGCAGTATATTTTATAATCATAAATTTGCTCATTCCCATCATCCCCCAGGGACTAAAGCACATATTATTATTCCATTAAGGAAATGAAGACTCTCGGAGCCAAGCAATTCTCTCCTTAGCTCCCTCCGCCCATTTTCATGTTCTGAAACTTTCTCTGCGTAAATGGTTTTCAAACCTTGTTAGCTGTAACCTTGTGACTTGCAGAAGATTCTCAAGGCTCTCTCCCTGCAGGGACTGAGAGGTAAGCCATGTAAAGAGGGCTCTAGCTCCATGGCCCTTCTGGAAAAAAAAAAAAAAAAGCGGCTCAGCCTTTGAGTTGTACCGTGTAGTTCTGTCTCACATCGTACTTGGGTAAAAAAGGAATCAGGGTTACAAATGACTGGAAGCAAACCTTCCATTAAAATTTTCCCCATGAATACTCCAGATTTTTCCTAGAAAACTACCCAAATCAACAGAATATAAAACAAAACAACAAATAAAAATCGTCAAAGCACAATTTATTCTAATATGCAAACATTTTCAAGTGAATGCGAGGTAGAAGAGACAACTTTTTGGATGATCTGACTTTTTATACTTTTTTTTTAACTGTTTTTTATTTTATTTCTAGGAGAGAGAGAGAGAGAGACAGCGTAAGCAGGGGAGGGTCGGAGAGAGAGGGAGTCACAGACTGAAACAGGCTCCAGGCTCCGAGCTGGCAGTCAGCACAGAGCCCGACGCGGGGCTCGAACCCACGAACCGGGAGATCATGACCTAAGCGAAAGTCAGACGCTTAACCGACTAAGGCACCCAGGCGCCCCCTGACTTTTTATACTTTTATGAGCTTATAAATAAAATATGTTTTATGAACATTAGAATGCAAATTAAACCCAAGCCACAGAATGGAACTCATCACTGCCTTGCACTATGTCTACAATCATATACTATATATCCAATTTGAGGTTGGGCCTATCTATACAAAAGCACATGAGGAAATTGGAAAGTCATCCAAGAAATGTTTTAAAACTCTCATTTCTTTTAAAAATTCTCTGTTTGCAAAAAATTGTGCAGTACTCTGCATCCAGCTTCCCCTAATGTTGATAATTTAAGTGATACGATGATCAACACAGGAAATGAACATGGACACAATACTATTAACTGACTTTATTTAAATATGATTGGTTTCTCCACAGATACCCTGTTTCTTTTTCAGGATCCACTCCCGAATCCCACTCCACATCTAGTTATTATGGCCCCTTGGTCTTCAGCAATCTGTGACAGATGGATGCTGAGGCTTCCTTGTTTTTCATAATCTTGACATGGCTGATGAGTATCAACCAGCTATTTTCTAGAATGTTCTCAGTTTGGGGTTGCCTGGTCCTTTTTTTTTTTTTTTTTTTTATAATGTTTTTATTTATTTCTAGGAGAGAGAGAGAGAGACAGCGTGAGCAGGGGAGGTCAGAGAGAGAGGGAGTCACAGACTGAAACAGGCTCCAGGCTCTGAGCTGGCAGTCAGCACAGAGCCCGACGCTGGCTCGAACCCACGAACCGCGAGATCATGACCTAAGCGAAAGTCGGACGCTTAACCGACTAAGCCACCCAGGCGCCCCTGCCTGGTCCTTTTTTTATGTTTAGATTGAGATTACCCCCTTTGGGCAAGACTACCACAAGAAGGGCATTGTGCCTTTCTCTGGGTCTCACCAGGATACTTGAAGTCAATGCCACATTACTGGGGCTTACTTGGTTACAATGGTACCTGCCATTTTTTCTCCACAGTGAAGTTATTACCTTTCTATTTATTGTAAAAAAAAAAAAACAAAACTCCTTGGGAGAGAGACTTTGAGACTATAAATCTATCTTGCTTCTCTTCACACTTTCACCTTGTGATTTTAGCTTCCATCATTTTTAAATGTACTTATACAAATATTTTATAATACAATGACTTCGTATTTTCCTCATTACTGAATGTTTTTATGTGAGTCAGTGTTGAATTTTACCAAATGTTTTCTCCTAGTCTATTCCTATATTTTTAATTTACATTTTAATGTAGAAAATTACACTGATTAATTTCTAAGTCGACAGATGGTTCTAATATAATGAAGCATGACTTTTTTTCTTAGAGAAATGCCCAGTGCAAATGACTCTTAGGATGTGATGTTACTATTTTGAGGTTAATTTGAATCTATTGTTTCCTTGATGATCACAAGTGGTGTTCTAATTCTTTATAATAAACCCAACCTAGATGTGTATTTATGATGTGTTGGAAGATTTTTAAATGAGAGTCCCAGAGCAGGGATTTTCCAAAGCGTGTTCTAAACACCACTAACTCCACAGAATGTTCAAACGTACTTCCATGATCAAAAAAGTTCGGGAAATACCACATACTGTATCTGATTCTCCATCACAATGTATGTTAGAAGATTAATAATTTTGTAAATGCCCCAAAATACATGTATTCATCTTTTTAAGTCAAGCATTTCCCAAATTTATTGGATCATGGAAACTCTCACCAAACATTTGTTAACAGTTTAGGAAGCCAATAACACAGTAGGAGAATTCTTGCCTTTTATAAATGAGCATTTTAAAAACTTTTTATCAAGTTAAGAGTTTATTAATTTGTGAAAATGAAGCTTTGCTGAACTTAAGCCTTTTTTATACTTTAAATGAAAATAATTTCTTATCCTAATGAAGAATTGTGAACATATCCCTGTAAGATAGAAAGATACGATCAGATGTTCATATCTAAATGACAATTAGGGGTGCCTGGATAGCTCAGTTGGGTAAGTGTCTGACTCTTGACTTCAGCTCAGGTCATGATCTCATGGTTTGTGAGTTCAAACCCTGCATCAGGCTCTGTGCTAACAGTGCAGAGCCTGCTTGGGACTCTCTCTCTCTCTGTCTGTCTCTTTAACTCTCTCTCCCCATGCTTGTTTCTCTCTCTCTCAAAATAAATAAATAAACTCTAAAAAATAAATAAATAAACAACAATAAACTTCAAAGTATACACATTTGTTTCCTTAACTGTCTTATATCTTTTTTGCGTGAACAAATGCTTGATTTCTGACTTTTTCAGCATAAGTTAAACTAAAGTGAGAAAGCATCTCACTGCAGGAGGAAAAAGAGACAAGACCTGACAGAAAAGTAGAGTTTTAAATTTGCAAGTGGCAATTTTGATATGTGCAAAGAAGCTTGATAATTAACACACTCTACCAAAACTTCATTTACTTGAAGCACAAAAATTTTAAATTCTGAATAGTTTAACATGCTAAAGGAATCTGATGAAACTAACTTCTGTAATATCCGTGGGGGGAAAGAAGAGTATATAAAGCAAATTAAAATCATGGAAGCGACAGAAGTTCAGTGAATGCCGTATTTTTTTCCGCCCTATTGTGAGCACTTAATATCCTAATTAAAAATCTCTCTTATCTACTTGCAGAAGCATTTAAAAACTCTGCATAACACAGAGGCTGAGTAACCTTCCCCCATGCCGGCCAGCATACACGAATTGGAAGATGCTTTACAGATAGATGCTTTTAAAATTGCTTCTTTATTAACCACAATGACACAATATTTCTTTCATTTCTTTTAAACTACTTGCTCACTCAAGAGTTCTTTCTGAGCCTTAAATTCTTCTTCACCTCTTTTCTGAGGTCAGGGGAAATGTGCGAGGTATTTCTGAGGGCTCTAGCCATGAGAAGGGGGTATGACTAAGCAAATCTTTTATTTGTCGAGTATTTTTTTGTTTCTCTTATATGATAACAGTAGAATAATATGGAGACCAGTATTTATTAAGTAGATGATGCTAAGAACTCCGTATACCTCTTAAACCCTGCAACAAATCTGAAAATGTCTCTATTGTTCAGAAGAGCAAACTCCTAGACAGGTGACTCAGCTAATCAGTTTTGGACTTGGGCATGAACTCAAATTTGCCTTGCTCTAAACACTATGTTTTTTCCCCCCACCCTATCACAAGCTTTATTTAGTATGTGCCAATTTCATATTCTTTTAAAGCACACTTTAACATCTTCAGGATTACACAGTGCTTCAAAGAGTTCTTGAAATATTTCTGTTCTTTTACAGAGAAGAAAAATGAGGTCCACCAGAATACCAGGTGGCCTCTCCATTTTTGTAAGCTCCCTCTCCACAGTATTCCATGCAATGTGCTTTCCTAGCAGTCCATTCCTTTGCAGTCTGATTAGTCGCTGTAATATGATCTTCCTATCAGCATCTGGAACTCATGTGATTCCCACTATGAAAGCTTCATGCTATCTTTTGAAGAAACTCGTTATTGCTATTGGAGCCATTGGTACCACAAGGAAAAGAGGTTGAAAAATTCATCCTGAGATCTTAGTGTTCATGGCGACTTAGAGTTTATGGAAATTAAACTCCCTATACAGCAGGATGCTTGACATAAAAATAGGGCCAGAACAATTAAAAATGGCAAATAATAAGATGGTGCAAGGCATTTGAAATGTGTTAATTAGTGAACTTGGTTATCTAACAGGATCTGCAATAACAATGGGGACATAAAAAAACAAAATCAAAACCAAAGTAAAACAAAAACAAAAAGAAAACCTTTCAGACTTGTTCCCTTAACTTCTGCAGCCAGCATGTTTATGCATTTTCTTATTGTGATCCCATTTTATATTTTCATTTTCCTGAGCCTGCAAAATAGTATAATAAATTTAGATGTTTACTCTTCTTTTGCTAGGATAGCCTGACAAATATTTCTTGATTTGTTAAAAAAAAATCAACACACCAACAACTGAGAACAATACTTTATTGTACTTTGTCTTTTTTGTTAGGAAGGAAATATAAAGCACTCTGTTTTGTAATGAATAGATGAATGATAATCTGCTCCTCAATGGGATACTGTTTCAAATCTATTTTATCTCTGTGACTGGGATTTCATTTGTGCTTCAATCAGCTGGTTGATTAGCACTAGGTGCTAGGGCAAGACCCAGGCTTGCCCAAGAATGGAGTTTGGAACTATTACCTATTACTCAGCACAGATGAGAAATCTAAAAATTGACCAAAAACACATCCTTTCTACCTCTTTGTAAACATCCAGAGAAATAAAATGTCTCCATGCATTCAAATGTTCAGAGTTTTGAAGTCCAGGTTATAAGACCTGAAAAAGTCTTAAATTTACTTTCTTCATAGTATATGTTTGCAAATAAATGCTTATTTTTTTTTAGCAAAAACAGGCAATACTTACCGAGCCCATGTTTTATTTGGGGCACTCTTTGAATGCCTTGTACATAGCTCTCATTTAATCCTCATTTCTGCCATCAGAGTATTATTGCTATTAAGATATTTCTGAATGGGAAAATGACACTGTGACAGGTTAAAATGATTTGCCCAGGATCCCTTGGCTAAGGTAGAGATAGGATGAATGTGGGACTGGAGGCCAATAACTCTGGTATTGGAACTCACACATTTAGCAATTAAGATGTGTTTGTTATTTCCAACACGGTTACTGGCTCTATTGTGGCCCAATCCAGTTATGTGGAAGACTGCTTTTCTTTTACAAAAGTATTGGTGTAATTGGGCAAGAACCTCTTCTTTCAAGCAGTGCTAAGCTAGAAGGAAAGGACTGTGAGACTATGTTTATCAGGAAAACTTTGTTCTCCTCCAAATCTTGCTAGAGTGTCCCTGTAAACATGAGAAGAAACAGGTCAACGGGGCAAGATTCCTCTTGGCTGCCAGAGAGTTCCCTTTCCTGGAGTCGAGGCCAGCAACATCTTACAATTTAAACATTGTATTCTCCCAGTAGGTAGCAGTGAACACAACCAAAAAAGCATTGTATCACATTTTCCCTATGAGAGACTCAAATAATTCAAATTACAAATAATTAGGGCTAGGATTATTCTCTAGCACAAAGGAGATCTGCTAGATATGAAGATGAGTCATTTTCTAAGAGCTGAGACAAAGACACCAAAAAGACATAAAATCCTTGATCGTTGAATATAAATCTTGACATATCTATCAATGATTATCTATGTATCTTAATATATCAAAGATTTTATTTATTTTTGGTGTCTTCGTTTTTAGTATATCTCTGTTCACTTCATAGATATATGTTTAGTCTTATACATCGATATCTTACATACATCATATAGTTATATGGTTATAATGTATTAACCAAGTCAACAGTGAGGAAGTTTTGATTAAATTTTCTTTTTAAAAATAAGTGCATTGTAGGCAAAAGCAATGGATGGATATTGTTACTTGTTTGGACTTTTTTTTTTTTTTTTAGGATTATTTATTTTAAGAGAGACAGAGATGACACCACACAAGCGCCAGCACAGAGCCTGACTCAGGACTTGAACTCATGAAACCGTAAGATCATGACCTGAACCAAAACCAAGAGTCAGACACTTAACCACCGACTGAGCCACCCAGGCGCCCCTACTTGTTTGGCCTCTTTTTATTACGCTTTTTTGGTTTCAAAACTCATTGGCTGTGGACATTCAAAAACTCTTGAGAAATTTTAAAAGAGCAATACAGAATTTTTCTTGCCCTCTTTAAATGTTCCTTAAAAACCCAACCTCCATGTAATTAAACTAAAGAGATCTAGAACATTAGAAGAGAAACATGCGAACAATGAACCAGATATTTTACAGGGCAATCCCGTTATAACCTCCTTTCTAAGGAGGTTCCATAAGCCCTCACTGAATGGGGGCTATAATTCTGGGTTTTTCTTTCTCCTTTCCCTGTCGGTCCTCAGACAGCAGTAAGACTTTGGAACTATACTAATTTTACTGGAAGAAACGGTTATTGGCTCTTCTATCCAACTACTTAAATCATTCCTCTGTGGTGAGAGTAAAGACAAATCCTTACTCAACTCTTGGTGGTTTCTAGTTAATTGACTTCTAATGAGTTGTCTGGTACCCTAGCTCCATGTGGCTGACAATGTGTTTCCTTTATCTTTGATTTAGGTCAATCTTGCATTGAGTTTGAATACTTTGGCTCAGCTTATTCAATGTATGAAGGTGAACACATACCATAAAGAAATGCTCTTTAAAATATCTATCAGTGCCAGAAATATCATACATCATACATCATTTCTTATAAATATATATAAATTATAATTACTAACATATGCAAATACTTAACCACATTCTTATTTTCTGCACCTGCAGAAATTAATGGAGATTATTTAGAGACAAATTCTTGTCATTTTTCATGATCATTTCCTCGCCATGGAGAGTTAGGAGCGTGGAAAGACATTTGCGATAAGACCACACTCCCAAATGTCCCGCCCCCCCACCTTTCTTCCGCACTTCTCTCTTTTTCTCTCCCTTTCCCTTTCTCGTTCTCTCCTTAGGTTAACACTACCTCAAAAGCGCAAAGCAATCTGAGACCTCTACTCATTCTATTTGTTACCAAATAATTGCTTAATTAATTAAAAGAAAGTGACTGATTTCACTAAACACAGGAAATTAAGTCTTCATTCAAGCTCCAGGAACAAACACACAAGAAAAAGTCAGCAAGATGGTTAAAGTTGAGGCCACAGAACCAATCAAGCTTTGCCTTGAATGTTGGCGTTTTCCTTTGTTAATGATATGAACTTGGTTAGCCTGTTCTTCTTAAGAAGACTCGGTCTTCTTATCTGCATATTGGGATCCATATCAGTTGTCTGAGAATTTCACGGGTTTAATACACAGCACCCTTCTTCCCTACCCACGTTCTGAGAAAACAGAAAATATTATAAAGAGGTGACAGATGGAGTTCGTTTGCCCGAGTTAATGATATGGCTTAAGTAAGAGGATGCAGCTTAGTGTCTGAGCCAGATAGACCTACTAAGTGAACCTCAGAGTAAAATAGATAAACTTGCCAGGCTGTACCTGGGAGGCAAAGATTCCACCCCCCTCCCCACTCCCCAGGGTCAGACCTAGGGGCCTGGAGGAGCTTCCTGTCCTGGGGGGAGGGGAGAAGAATGAACAAGAAAAAGAGGAGCTAAAGTCAGTATGACTGATTTATTCTCCTCCAAGTTACTGGTCCAATAAGTCATCTCATTTCTTTTGCCGGAACAGTGATTAAAGGTTACAAAGGGTCAGAAATGTTCATATCTGGGGAAATTTCTGAAGCGGGGAAGAACCGTTCCCCCATATTATCCCTCCAAGTGTCCATGGCCTTCAGCCGTTGTGCTCGATGCAAAGCATCTTGTCAGTCGGGGAAGCAGCCAGCACCTCAGGAGAGGCCAGCAGCAGTTTTCAGGACTGTCTTTGGTTCAACTTCGTGGACCCCTGCGGTACCAGCCTCACCGTCGAGATCTCCTGTGAGACCCACAAGGAGAGAGTCCGCATTTTGTTCTCGGGAGGCTCTGAAATGGGGCAGAATAGAATGTTAAATAAATGGACTCTCAGGCTACATTTTTAACCCAAGGCTGAAAATTCACACCCTGTTCTATTTCTTCATTTCCGTCTTTTGAACTGTGTCCAGCCATATAATCTGACGGTGCATATCAGGACACTGCAAATAGATTAAACGACAGCCTTATGATTCAATAATAAAATTCCTTCAGAGGAGCGATTCCAGGAGGGAATTAATCCAAAAGTATCCCCTCGTGTAAGTCAAAGTTTGTATCTTAGGTAAAATATATTGGGGTCCAAAAGAGCTAACCCTCAACCAAATTCTCTTCCCTTTGCAAATCAAAGATATGCATATATAGGGGCGCCTGGGTGGCTTAGTCAGTTAAGCGTCCGACTTTCGCTTAGGTCATGATCTCGCGGTTCGTGGGTTCAAGCTCCGCATCGGGCTCTGTGCTGACTGCCAGCTCAGAGCCTGGAGCCTGTTTCAGTCTGTGACTCCCTCTCTCTCTGACCCTCCCCTGCTCACACTGCCTCTCTCTCTCCTAGAAATAAGTAAAACATTAAAAAAAAAAGATATGCATATATATACATTTAATATTTTGTGTTACTTTGTATTATTTTATTTTTATACTATATTTTGTTTTTTTATTGTTTTTGTTATTTATTACATATATATCAGCTTAATATATATGCACTATAATTGAAATACATGCACTATTGTCTATGCAGACAACCTTGCTTCTTGTTCTGCTTAGATGCAGCTAAGGAGCATTTCTTGTCAACCTAGATGTCCTTTTTACTCAGTAGCTGTAGCCTGGGCTGTTTCTCTCAAGAATGGGTACCGTTTTTTTCAGAATTTTGGAAGTTAAATTGGTTCAACACCAAGACTCCGATGCCCATATTCTTTCTTTAAAGATTCCAGTGGACATAATTATCACCCACAAATTTACAAAACAAGATCATCCTCTGCTACAAGAGATTGATACTAGGAAATATATTAGGTCCCGGAACCTAGTACTTGGTATTGCCAAAAGCTGCAGACAATACCAATGTTATCTGAGCAAATGAAGAACACCTTGGCTTCATCTTGACCTGAATGTCTCTCGGTTCGTGTCAGTTGCCAAGAATCTACAATCTGTAAACTCGCTTGGTGGAGAATAAGCTCCTTTCTGGTGGTGACATTTGGCACTACTCACTTGCTCTACCTGGGAAGGAAATTTTACGTGTTATTCTCTTTGACATCACTGCTTTCTTATCAAATTAAAATTTTGCAATGGTACAGTCTGAACCCTCTGCTCTTTTTGTGTATTTTTTTCTCTTTTATATGTACATATTTGAAACCTATTAATTTCCATTTGTCCCTTGAGGTTCATGCTTCTGCCACCATCATTCTAAGATGAATCTCCTTCTGCATCCACACTTCTGAACGGAGGCATTGCATATTCAATTCTGTATCAAAGTGACCCCACCCATTTCTGTTTTTTGAGTTGCTTAGGTCTAAGGCACCTGCCTCCCAGGGAGAATTTATTCCTCATTTTAGACCCAACTTAAAAGCCCATGTGTTAGGGAGGTGATTGTGGGAATCAGTGGACAAGCCACATGAGGCAAGACTGGTCCATTTTCTTTCTTTTTTTTTTCTTTTGGTTGATTTAGAACTGACTACTTAGATCTAGGATCTACACTTTAAAGACTGAATCTTACTGGGGTGCCTGGGTGGCTCAGTTGGTTAAGCGTCCAACTTCTGCTCAGTTCATGATCTCACAGTTCATGAGTTCAAGCCCTGCATCAGGCTCCATGCTGACAGTAGACAGCTTGCTTGAGATTCTCTCTCTTTCCCTCTCAGACTTTCTCTTTCTCTCTCTCTCTCTCTCAAAAATAAATAAATAAAGTTTAAAGACTGAATCTTACTGATGTACACACAACTCAGTCTGGCACCAAAAATGTGGCTCAACCCCCTAATACCTAAAAGGCTTCCACAGAATGGTTATCTGCTTGATGCTGATTTTTGCTAAGGAGAAGCTGTACCTCTGAGGTGAGCTGTAGGAGCTTGACGCTGAGGCTTTCTGCACCTGTTGAACAAGTTAGTGACTCAGATGAAGCCCACATACAACCTGCATCTTTGTTGGGGGAGACCACCTGTGTGGCTGGCATCCATGGAGAACCTTTGTGTGGCTGCCATGGCTTTTCTGAAGCTATTTACATGGCCTACGTGCCTGCCTGAGGTCTGAATGGCCTGAACATCCCTGGAAGCCTTCTTGCTCCATGACTCAAGGCCAAGGCCTTAGGCAAAGGTTATGCCGCTTTGGCTGAGGCAGGTAGTTGAAGCTGCCTGTACATGTGTCCCTGATTCTATGGAAACAGTTACTTTGCTGTGTACTAAGCCACCACAAGCAGCACCAAACACTTAGCACAGCCAATTAAAAGCAGGATGGCCTTTCCACAGCTGCCAAGAGCCAAAGATATGAGGGTAACAATTTGCCTGGGTTAATATAAGCCTCTACAAGCCACTGAGATAAGCATGTTCTTCCTACACACTCTGCTCACATCTCCCAAACATATTTCTTAGCCACAACAAAAACCAATTAGTGGGTATATCCAGCATCTCCAATTCTTCTGTTTTCTTCATTTCTCAAGATCTCTGCTTGAGTTTCAGAGTGGGCTTGGGAATCGGCACCCCAGTTCTCCATCCATCTCCTGGTCTGAAAGGATTGTGAGACAGGGTATATCAGGAAGTCCTGTATGCAGATTTTCAACAGGAATGTCAAGCCTGTTTTAACACAGTGGATTCCATTTGCCTACTCTGAGAATAAGAAAGGACCAAGAGAGTAAGGAAGAAGAAATGTTATGAAAAATGCATTTTTAGAGAAGAGTGCCTGGGTTTCAACCCCTTCCATCATTCTTCCAACCTTCCAAAGGGCTTCCAAAAGGCTAGTTAGAGAGTTTATAATATGATTCCAGCAGGTCAAAAGCATAGTGGGTCAGGATCTGCCTCATGCCCCAGAAACCAGCAGAATGAGCCATCTTCTCAATAGTCTGTGTTAGGAGATATGAGAGATGCTGTTCCATAGGGATTGCTCTGCTCTTCCCATGATTTCCAGGAACAATAAAGCATAACTACTTCCCATGGACTCCATGTGGGTACTTAGGAGAGCCAATGAGGACTGTGTAGTCCAGTGGAGCACAGCCAGTGGGGATGAAGGGAGGGAAAGATGGGCGGGACAAAGCTGGAGGTGAACTCGTCAGGGCTCAAGAGGAGCACAAGCAGTCAGCACCCTGTGTGGTGAGAAACTGGAGTTTTTTCCACTTTTTCTTTCATGCTGGTGGTAGCATCAAGAGTGACCAAAAGAGGGGCACCTGGGTGGCTCAGTTGGTTAAGCCTCTGACTCTTGATTTTGGCGCAGGTCATGATCTTGAGGTTTGTGAGTTCCAGCCCTGTATCAGACTCTGTGCTGACAGTGTGGAGCCTGCTCGGGATTCTCTCTCTCTCCCTCCCTCTCTCTCTGAAAATAAATAAACTTAAAAAAAAGATTGAGCAAAAGTCATTCTCTCTACCTAGCAAATGCCCATGTGATAGTTTGCCATGAAGATTGACTTGGTCGTGTAAATCAAAGTCTTAGCACAGTGTTCTTCCTATCTGCCCCCCTCCTGTCCATTCAGCTTGCATATGTAGTCCTTTCTGCTATAGTGCACCGGGCATTCCTCCAAATCACAACTCCACGCAAAAATCACGCAACAAAGGCAAGCCTCCATGGCTCGGTAGGTTAAGTGGCTGACTCTTGGTTTCAGCTCAGGTCATGATCTCCTGGTTCATGAGTTCAAGCTCCACATAGGGGCTCTCTGTCAGCACAGAGCCTGCTTGGGACTTTGTCTTCCTCTCTCTCTGCCCCTCCCCTCCTTGCTCCATCTCTCTTTCTCAAAAATATATAAATAAACATTTTTTTAAAAAAAATCACACAATAAAAACCACAGAGCTTTGTATAAATCAAGTTATGGGGACAACATTCTTAAACTTAATCAGGGACACTTAATAAATGGTAAGAAGCTCGCAAAAATGGTAGCACATGTTAAATGGATAAGAACTACTTAGCTGCCGCTGTAAATCTGGCAAGTAAAGGTTGCTGGTAGAAGTGGGGAAGGTTGCAGCCACTGGGAGCTGTCGAGGGTGGTGGAAGGAGCACCAGAAAGTTTCAACACCAGATGTGGATGGGTGTGGCTCGTGGCCCAGTGAGGTGTGTGTGTGTGTGTGTGTGTGTGTGTGTGTCTGTGTGTCTGTGTGTGTTTTGTGTATTCCTAGATGGCTCTGTTCACATGAGAGCAGTTTTCTGGGGTCACCTGGTGCTCCTCATTCATGAAAAGTGTGTCAGCAAATGCAAAGTCTGAGTTGCCCAGAAACTCACCGTCAAAGTACCAGTTGCACTGGAACAAGTTCACATTTTCAAGACAAGGAGAACTGACAGTGTATATTTACAAACCAGAAGCCGCACATCTCCTGGTCTGCTTTGAAACAGTATAATTCATGAGAATATGATCTCCCAATTGGAATGGGTACAGCATCTGGATTTTGGCCATGGGTGTTGGCCAAAAGAAATATATAATAGGGGAGAAAATTCTGAAGGCCCTTGTTAGGAGGACCATAACATCCTCACAAAGTTACTCAACTCTCTGGCTAAATTATTTGTGAGGATACAGACAATACCTAAAGGATTGTTGTGAGGTCTAAAAGCAGGAAGAGGAAAAGAAAGAGGAGAAAAACAAATGGTCCTGACCAATTCTTAGAAATGACAAAGGAGATATGACTCACCCAATATCATGTGGTACATTTGAATGGAACTTTTTTCTTTTACTAAAAACTAAGCCATGGGATTATAGAAGAAAATCAATATGTTTACAAAATCTATCAATCAAAACCTTCAAAGCCTAATTCCTCTTATTTCAAGATTGATTTTTTTAAAGTCTACTTATTTTTGTTTTGGGTAAGAAGTAACAAATCCAATCTACCAAGAAATATAAACACTTAATGTTTTAATGATTGAAATATTGATTAAAAAGCACATATGTTGTATATAAAAGCAAAATTTTGGTCACTAAAAGCACACGTCAAAATAAAATTTCATGGGAGGAGCGAGGGCGGCTCAGTCAGTTACGAGTCCAACTCTCGATTTCCACTCAGGTCATGATCTCATGATTTTTGAATTCAAGCCTCACACTGGGCTCTACACTGTCAGTGCAGAGCCTGCCTGGCAATCTCGCTCTCTCTCTCTGACCTTCCCCCGTTCTCTCTCTCAAAAATAAATAAATTAATTAAAAAAAAAACCATCTCATCAAATTAATAGAAACACTGTAAAAAAAGTTAAAATATAATAATAATATAATACCATAACAAGAAATTTCATAATTCCTCACACCATTTAAAAATTTAATTTTTGATTTGTTCATTTTAGCCACTCTGACCAGCGTGAGGTGGTGGTGGGGATGTGGAGAAACGGGCACCCTCCTACACTGTTGGTGGGAATGTAAACTGGTACAGCCCCTCTGGAAACCAGTGTGGAGGTTCCTCACAAAACTAACACTAGAACTCCCCTATGACCCAGCAACAGCACTGCTAGGAATTTGCCCAAGGGATACAGGAGGGCTGATGCACAGGGGCGCATGAACCCCAATGTTCATAGCAGCACTTTCAGCAATTGCCAAATCATGAAAAGAGCCTAAACTGACAAGTGGATCAAAAAGATGTGGTTTATCTATACAGTGGAATACTACATGGCAATGAGAAAGAATGCATTCTGGCCATGTGTAGCAACGTGGATGGAACTCTAGGACGTTATGCTGAGTGAAATAAGTCAGGCAGAGAAAGACAGAAGCCATATGTTTTCACTTATAAGTGGATCAGGAGAAACTTAACAGAGGACCATGGGGGAGGAGAAAGGGAAAAAATAGTTGGGGAGAGGGAGGGAGGCAAACCATGAGAGACTCTTGAATGCTGAGAACAAACCGAGGGCTGATGGGGGTGGAGGAGAGGGAAAGGGGGGTGATGGGCATGGAGAAGGGCACTTGTGGGGATGAGCACTGGGTGTTATATGGACACCAACTTGACAATAAACTATGAAAGAAAAAACACATACACACACAAAAATTTAATTTTTGTGCATTTCTATATCTTTTGAATTTCCTTTCTTTTAAAAAAAATCAGTGTTTGTGGGTAGGGCCCATTTCTTTGGATGAGAGTTTTTTAAAGAATCAAAACTGCTCTATTATTGTGTTTGCATACTTCCAAGACCTCTAGTCTGTTCCATCTGCGGTCAGTCACTTCAGCGAAATATATTTTGGACAATGAGTTATTTGGCATAATGTGCAAAGCAATGGGTTGTTTGACTTTTTTTTTTTTGTTTGGTATCATGTGGATAGTCATTTTTAGAACCAACTCTAAATAACTTTTCTTGAGTATCTAGCAAGAATCATGCTATAGTAGGCAGTCCAGAAATATCTAGAGAGAATCAGCAAGGCTTTATTATACAGTCAGTGGTCCTCATATGCCCCTGAGTTGTTTATCACATTACAGTAGGGTTTCAGTGTCTCTTACTTCCTTCCCTAATCTGTTGGCTCTAACAAAGAATACTCTGATTTTATTTTATTTTGTTTCATTTTGTTTTATTTTATTTTTATATTTTTATTTATTTCTAGGAGAGAGAGAGAGCATGAGCAGGGAAGGGTCAGAGAGAGAGGGAGACACAGACTCTGAAATAGGCTCCAGGCTCTGAGCTGGCAGTCAGCACAGAGCCCGACGCGGGGCTCAAATCCACGAACCGCGAGATCATGGCCTAATCGAAAGTCGGATGCTTAACGGACTAAGCCACCCAGGCGCCCCAAGAATACTCTGATTTTAATCCTTCTGTTTTCTCAAGATCTGACGCAGCACGGAATACGAAGTTCTCTCATGTACCAGTTAAGTGGAATGAATACATTATAAGAAGGTTAGAGATGAACTGTTCCAGTTTGTCTTTTTATATATTGAAATAATCAGATGGTCATTGGAACTTCTACACAGTTCATGGTTGTTGTTTTTTTTTCTTTTTTAGTTCAGAAGGGGAAACATTGTGGATTTTGTTTCTTCCCCATTTTTAATGGACTAAGTCAATTTAGGTCACTGTGGATGTGTGGATGAGGCCATGAACTGCAAGCCAGTGGCTATTTTTACCATTGGGGCTACTGCAGCCCCTTGAAGCTGAAGTTTTATACTTGCAAAATTAAAAAAAATAATAATGAAGCAGACTAGTACGGAAGGAATCTCTAGAGTTCCCTGTCGCCCTGCTACCTCCAGTATCCTCAAGGTGAGACTTCATCTTCTTGTTTCCATGTCAGACCGGAACTGGACCAGTATCACTAGTTTCCTAGGAAACCCTGAACAAGATGATCTTTACATAACTTGCTTTGCCCACTGTTGGAACGCAGCCACTTCTGGGGAAAGGCAGAGCAGCTGCTCAGCTGCCTCATAGCAACACTTCACAGCACCGTGGGAGGAAAACAGAGAAGAGCAATGTGCTTAAATTAAACTGCCCTGGGGAGGGTAAGGTACTGGGGCAGAAGACAACCATTTAGAATCGAGAGTATCTAAGTAGTCCACAGATCTACTCCAAAAGCAAAGGCAGTAAATTTTTAATGAAATCTCCGGAATAGGTCTTTGGTTTTGTCTTCTTGTTGGAAGGCAATGAGGCACGTTTAAATGCCGTCCTCTATAGGGTCCTTCTGTTTTGAACATACCACCAAAGGAACACTTTTTCTCTTTTAATGTGATGGCTTTTATTTCAAAGCAAAGCAACAAAAGAACACCAACAGCAAAGAAGAAAACTCAGCTGAGTTCTGGTTTTGTACAATTCCTACTATTTTTCCAAAACTTCATAACATTTCCCTCGACCGCCGCTGGTTTAGAATTTCCAAAACCCAGATAACAATGCAAGAAGCATCGTTCCAAACGGGTCTATTCTGCTTTTAGCACAGAAACGAGTTCCGTATTAGAAGCAGCCACGCTTTGAACCCACGACTCATTAACTAGGGGTTAGAAGAGAAGGCAAACTCAAATTTGCAAATGGTAAGAGGAAAACATTTGGATGGATAAAATCAAGATTGCCCTGTAATGCCCTGAGATTTGTTCTGCATAAAGGCACCCAGCCAAGGGGGCAAGGAGAAGCTTAAAATTTATCTCAAGCTGCTGTATCCTAAGTGAGCGCCCAGGATCCGAGCCACTACTTCTCAGCACAAAGGCGCCATCTGTTGGCCAAACCCGTAGACAGGTTACTTTCTTTCGTGGGCTCTGGTCAGCCGGAGGGAGAGCCTATTTTTCTAGCAGAAACTTTGGATAGAACGTTAGAACCCAAGGGTCCTAGGAGATCTTCTTGTGGGAATACTCCTCCTAGACAAGGGAATGAATGGCGGGAATGGCTACATAATTTGTGCAGCCCAGTACAGAATGAAAATGGGAACCCCTGGTTCAGAAAACAGGGAAAAGGTACTGTTAAAAGTATTAAAATATAGGGCCACTTGGGTGGCTCAGTCAGTTGAATGTCTGACTCTTGATTTCGGCTCAGGTCATGATCTTATGGTGATGGGGATTGAGCCCCACACTCAGCCCCACATCAGGCTCAGCATTGACAGCACAGAACCTTCTTGGGATTCTCTCTCTCCCTCTCTCTGCCCCTTCCCAGGTTGTGCACACTTTCTCTCTCTCAAAATAAATAAATACACTTTTAAGAAAAGTACTACAATATTTTTAAAAAGTTCCTTTCTTTTGAGACCTCTCTCAACTTGTCATAATACTTTTAATTTGCTTGGTGTTATTTCTTTAATGTTGTCCTCAGCAAGAAAATTGTAACATGTGGTTATTAGCATAGAATTCCAAGTCACCTTTGTTTTCCACAATGGCAGTTTTAAATACAAATATAAGAGCACTTCGTTGGTATACAGACTCACCTGAATTGCACACTTTGTATTTTATAGGTCATATGTGCATATGTATTTCCTTTGCAGCAGTGGAAATGTTCTAGAAAACTACTTCTACTGTTTTGTCGCTTCCTGATACATGCAGATTTTGTCAACACTCTAGCTGAGGCTTCCTGATAAGTAAAGACCGAGCAAAAGGAAAGGAACTCTGGATACTCCTACCTTTCCCCCTTGATCATTCTATTCAGTGTAAACTTTTGGCTGATACAGGGAAGTAACAAGCAAGAAAGGACATGATAGGTGCCTCAGTCATTTGGGTTTTCTAGAATGTCACGGCCTTCTGTTCACATTGGAAAACAGCTTCTAGTTAGAATGGAAAATATGGCTTCCCAGGGATGTCAGAGCCTGGCTTACTCACTTGGAGATGAAACACACTTACCTTATACTCTTGAGTCTACCTGTCATTGATTCACAACGCTCCCAGGAAGCTCCCTGGCAGAATCTGAAACGGCCCTGCACTCAGAATACAAGGAGAGACTGAAAAGGAGGGAGGGCACTCCAGGTTGGTAGGTGGCAGTTTTAAAAAGCAAGGGGAGGGGCACAGGGGTGGCTCAGTCATTGAGCAACTGACTCCTGATTTCAGCTCAGGTCATGATCACAGGATCATGGGATTGAGCGCCACATTGGGCTCTGTGCTGAGCGTGGAGCATGCTGGGGATTCTCTCTCTCTCTCTCTCTCTCTCTCTCCCTCTGCCACTCTCCCCCTTTCTCTCTCTCTCTCTAAGTCAGTCAATCAATCAATAATTAGCCAGCAAGGGGAACTTGCATAGAGGCTTCTCTTGGATGGCAGCAGGATGAATGGATGCCCACACCTTCACACCAAATCTTAAAAGCTTATAGAGGCCCTAACTGGTTGTAGTCATATATACATCATGCAGGCTTTTTCAGTATATTATTATCTCAAGGCTATGTCCTTGGAGCAACCTCTGGAAATGGGAAAGACAAGTGGAACCCATAGTGTAAGGATAGTGGGAAGGGGTGAGGAGCCTCTGAATGCTCAGGTCTAGCTCATGGGTCGGTTGGTGGTCATGTCTTTTTGGTGATGTTCCCAAATACCTAGATTCCATGCATGGAGGGTCCACCAGAATTGTGTGCCTTGGAGCATTTCAGATGCTGTAGGTAAACAGGAAGTAAGAAACCATAGTGGACATATGCACCATGATCTCCTTCATTTACACATATGACCTATTGTCCCATTGGACTTTACTTACAAAACCCAAGTTCGAAGTTGACATTATTTAAAATTTCAAGACAAGTGAAAGCAGAGTATTAAACCAAGCAATAGAGCTCTTTGGAATGTGAGGCCATGTGTGACCGCTCAGGCGTCATGCCCATGAATCCAGCCATGACCATAACCCAAAGTGATGTTACATGATTTGCCTAATAACCAACGAATAATGTCCCACATTCTCAACTGATTTCTATCCACTTGTCCCTTATTTAATAAACTGACTTTTCTAATAATTCTTCAATGTTGCTCCTATCTCAAAGATGATACAGACGTTTGAAGAAAGAAAGACACTAACAGTGGCTGAATGCCTGCCATTTGCATGGCATTTTGCTACGTACTTTTACCTACGTAATCTCATTTATGATGATTCTAATAAGATAAGGGGTATTTAATTCATTCTTGCATTTGGATAATAAAAAACCTATAGATATTAACTAACCTCTCCAAAGTTACATAACCTCTATGTTCAGCAGGAGTGATCAATGAGATATAAACACACGGGACTTTATTTTCGTTCCATACTGTTCCTTCAGAATCTTTTAAGTGGTGTAGCCTTTCCAAGACTCTGGACAAAATGCTGAGGGTTCCCTTAAGTCCTTGCCCACTCTTAGATATTGGGAAATTCTTCACTCACTTCAGATAACAAACTCAATTTAAACTGGAAAGCTGAAATATTCAGGCTTATGTAATATTCACATGCCTGAATGGATTTAATGTTCCATTTTCTGCTCTCTCCCAGCTGAGGTGTAGAAATTGGCCACAGCATACTGGGAGAAGGAGGGGCATGATACGTCTCCTTTCTTGCTCACCTTTTCTTCCAGTTATTAGCTGGAATGGGCGTAGTTATTAGGGAAGAGCTGGAAAGTGGAGCATGAGAGAGTATATAAAAGGTAATGAACATGAGAAATGTATTTAAGTGAGTTCTGTGTTGGCTTAGAATTCTCTTTATCTCAAGGATGTTTTTTTAGCCATGGTTCCTCAGAATGTTGAACCTGCATAATTTATTAGGGACTGTGACCTCAGGGCAAAAGTGATGGACAGGGATAATGAAAAAAGGCAGAAGAGAGCAGCAAAATAAAGATGCTTTGTCAGGTCAGCCAGGTTCTAACTGGTTGTTGGATCCAATGAGATCTCCTGAGAAGCTGTATGGCATAAGCCTTTGAAATAATCATTCAGCAGAGGGAGGAGAAGCTTTTATTCATTGGCTCCTATCCACTTTTGTTAAAAGGTAATTTTCATAAGACATTACCTCTGCTAAAGTTCAAGGGTGAACATGCTTGACCTCTAAGAGAGATTCTGCTACAGTGTCACCAAAAACAAAACAAAAAAAGTTCAGGGACAGGTAAGAGGAATAATGTATGGGCTGGAAGGAAGTGGTGCCAGGATGCGCCTACAGGAAGCTATTAAAAGCCCATGTGGATCTCATCGCTGAAACAGTGGCCAAAATCGGAGAACAATGAGGTTGAATGGATGGACCTGTTATAATGCATAAGAGGTGTCCCATATAGATACTTTCCCAGATTCTTTAGGGGAAATTTACCTTGCCCTCTCCATCTCAAACTCTGGATGTATGCAATGCTGCCTCCTCATCATCCCTCCCCACCCTCTTCAATAACTTATCTTTGGAAGGGGCACCTGGGTGGCTCAGTCAGTTGAGCTTCCGACTTCAGCTCAGGTCATGATCTCACGGTTCGTGGGTTCGAGCCCCATGTCGGGCTCTGTGCTGACAGCTAGCTCAGAGCCTGGAGCCTGCTTCAGATTCTGTGTCTCCTTCTCTCTCTGACCTTCCCCTGCTCACACTGTCTCTCTCTCTCTGAAATAAATTTTAAAAAAAATTTTAAAAAAGAACTTATCTTTGGAAGATATACTTCATACCACCTCTCTCTTTTCAAATACTGGATCCTCCTCTGCACCCTCCTAATGGATCTTCTAGGTAGAACTTAAGCAGCTCCAGGCCAGCCCTCTATCCTACCCATGCCCACATCTGGTCCTGGAAAAATAGTCACATATTCTTTGTCCTGCTATGGAATGGAAATGTGGATACTTCTTTTTTTTTTTTTAAAGTTTATTTATTTATTTTGAAAGAGAGAGAAAGCAGGGGATGGGAAGAGAGAGAGAGAGAGAGAAAGAGAGAATCCCAAGAAGGCTCCATGCTGTCAGCACAGAGCCTGACTCAAGGCTTGAACTCACGAACCATGAAATCATGATCTGAGCTGAAACCAAGAGTTGAATGCTTAACCAACTGAACCACCCATTTGGCCCAGGAGTGCAGTTACTTCTGAAACCAAGATACATTTCTCCTCTATTTCACCAGCCAAAGCACCTTCCCGAATTTCCTCATGCCCTTCACATTTCCTTGAGTGGAAGTTAGACCCCCGTCTACCATGTCTTCAAATGCCAGGACCCGTATCAGACCTTCCGAGTAGTTGTGTGGAAGCGCATTCTCTCTAGACTGGGAGCAAATGAGCAATCCCTTAGCTTCATGACATTAGCTCTCTGCGAAGAATTTCCACAATGGCCTGCAGTTTATATCTGGGAAGTGGGTTAGAGGTCCTGAAAGGAATGGACTCTTATGCATACTTTGAGAGTTCCTCCAAAGTGGTCTTTGTCACACTCACACGAATCCACTTGCACTTGGCATTGCAGTCAGAACCATGAACCCCTGAAAGCACTACAGTCCATTCCCGCATGTATGTTGGCTAGTCCTGTTGCCGATACCTTGTCTTTCTGTCCCCTCAGACTCAGGACTAGTTTTCTCACACTCCCCAGAGATAGTCCAACCCTTGCTGGCTTTGGAAAGTAGTTGGATAACACCAGAAAGTCTGCATAAATTCTAAGGCATGTAAAGAATATTCTTTAAAGGTAATCCCTAAGCAGGAAGCACTTCCTTAATTTTAGTAATTCAGAATACAATGCAGAATCGAGGGTCTTTGTTTTTATTCTTCCAGTGGTCTCTAGCAACATTATATAAAGTTGTGCATAATATATTGCATTGGTTATCTGAAAAAAAAAATTTGAAATGAGCCCAATAGTTTTCTGGTTTACTTTGATGAAAAAATGTTGAGGGTTACTTTTTTTTTAACGTACTATTAAGAGGTGCCTGGATGGCTCAGATGATTGAGCACCGACTTGGCTCAGGTCACCATCTCACAGTCCATGGGTTTTGAGCCCTGTATCCGGCTCTGTGCTGACAGCTCAGAACCCGGAACCTGCCTCGGATTCTGTGTCTCCCTTCTCTGCTTCTCCCCCGCTCCTGCTCTGTCTTTCTCCGTCTCTCAAAAATAAGTAAACATTAAAAAAATTGTTAAGTACTTATTAAGACTTTTAACAGAGTTATTGCTCTGGATTAGGGGAACATAAATTCTAAGAAACTGACAAATTCAAAGTACAAAAGCATATTGAGCTCAGTATGGGTAAGTCAGAAAGAAATAGCAAGAGGAAAGTAGGAGAAAATTGAACCAATATTCTAGCCTCGGAGCAGGGCTGTGTGTACAGTCATTTTGTGATTTATTTTCACCACTGGAAACATGACTTCCTGAGGCTAACGGTTTTAAGCACAAATAAGGATAATGCTAAATGGTAGTATTTTTACTGTAAAAAGACTCAGGTACAGTTTAGAACATGTAGTTCTGAGCAACAGTGGGGCTGGGCAAGCTCATCAACAAGCTATTGTGCATGTGTGCAATGGAGTTGATTAGAAAACATGGTTTTGTCCCCAAGCTAACTCCTTCCAGATCATTCTTCAGGCACTAATGTGACAACTAAAAGGCATTAGTGGCCAATTTTGCCTGAAATATTACTGGGTCAATCAAAGATGCTCTGTTATGTCACAAGAAAGCTTTCAAAACTACTTATTTATTGTAATCACAGTAAGGAATTCTCTAAGTGATTCTTTTTTGCCAAGGATCACATTCACCTCAGTATCTAAGATGGCTATGAATTTAGACATACTGTTTTCCCAGAAATAATGTTTTCATTACTATTAAGAAGCAGCTACTTTTATTAATCCCAGACAAAAGATAGCCAAAGAGACATTATCTGAGAATATTTAGGATTTTGTTTTGCCTTGTTTTATTTATTCTCTCCAATGCTAATGATCTGGGAGAAAATATTGTTCCCTTATTTTCTCCTTCAACAGTATGACATTATTTAAGCAACCACTGCAGCAGAGTGCCCGTGTTCTGGAAGAGGCCCATTAGCCAGCAGTGCTAAGCAGAAGTCATTAAAATAAGTAAACAATACAGAGGAGTCTTGCTTCTGAAAACAATTAGTCTCTTTTCCTATTTCTACTTTTTAAAAAATGTTAATGCTTATTTATTTTTGAGAGAGAGAGAGAGAGACAGAGTGTGAGCCCTGGAATCGCAGAGAGAGGAGACACAGAATGTGAAGCAGGCTCCAGGCTCTGAGTTGTCAGCACAGAGCCTGACCCAGGGCTTGAACTCACAAACCAGGTGATCATGACCTGAGCCAAAGCCAGATGCATAAGCAACTGAGCCACCCAGGCGCCCCTCCACAGTTTTTAAATGATGAATTTAAGTTTGAACATTTGTGCCACATTTCTGAGGATATCCCATTCTCTACATTTTCTCAAGTTACACCGTGTCAACTAGAAACTTCTGATACAGGAGGGTCCTCTGTGAACTTGTGGCTTCTGTATAGACAATTTCAACTCCTTTGAACCATTCTCCCTTGAGGTTCCTGCTACTGTGTCTCCTTCTAAGCAGAGAATGACAAAGCTGCAGTCAGCCCGTACACTAGTCACACAGCTGTCACAAAAGTGAGAAACTTAGGCTACTAGAAACATATGTTCCACGTCATCATTTTTTGAAGAAGTGATGGAGAGTGGCGGTCTGCCCTTACACTAGCCCCATCTCCACAACACACCTTGAATGACGCTGGCCCAATGTTGGACAGCTGGAAGTTCAACTTCATCCCTCAGACTGTCATTGAATGTGCAACATATCGTAGAAAGTTAGCTGTTTTTAAAACTCCCTTTTTTCTTCCTTTCTTATGAAGGGAAGACTGTAGCTACATTTGCTACTTGCAGTTTTTATCATATCATTGCAGGGTTCAGGGAATTTGAGGACCAATTAAATGACTTTTTAGGAGTGCCTGAGTGGCTCAGTTGGTTAAGCATCTGACTTCGTCTCAGGTCATGATATCATAGTTCGTGGGTTTGAGCCCTGTGTCAGGTTCTATGCTCACAGCTCAGAGCCTGGAGCCTTCTTCAGATTCTGTGTCTTCCTCTCTCTCTGCCCTTCCCATGTTCACTCTCTGTGTCTCTCTGCCTCTCAAAAATGAATAAACATTAAAAAAATAAAATAAAATACACCACTTTTTAAGATAAAATTTTTATCTAATATTACTATTTTTTGAAAAAAGTCATATAACTTCTAAAATATTCAACATCTTATTTTTTTTAATGTTTTATTTATTTCTAGGAGAGAGAGAGACAGCATAAGCAGGGGAGGGTCAGAGAGAGAGGGAGTCACAGATTCTGAAACAGGCTCCAGGCTCTGAGCTGACAGTCAGCACAGAGCCCGATGTAGGGCCCGAACCCACAAACCGCAAGATCATGACCTGAGCTGAAGTCAGACACTTAACCGACTAAGTCACCCAGGCGCCCCCAACATCTTATTTTAAATATCATTAATATCTTGGTCCCCTCCCTTCTTATTAGATCCATAACACGTATTTAAATTAAAGAAATGTTATTAGATACCCATTAAAAGTTTTTAGTCTTTTATTAATGTTTATTTATTTTTGAGAGGACAGTGGAGGGGTAGAAAGAGAGGGAGATAGGATCTAAAGCGGGCTCCGTGCTGACCGCAGAGAGCCTGATGTGGGGCTCGAACTCCGAAACTGTTAGACCATGACTTGAGCTGAAATTGGATACTTAACCAACTGAGTCATCCAGATACCCTAATACTCATTAAAATTTTAAAGTGCAAGTTTCTAATAATCAGTAAACAAATTTCTCAGTGAGTAGGCATTTCTTTTCTCTCCCCTACTGATGAAGCAACATTATACATAATTGTTATTAGTTGATAATACATTGCTGCAAATATTAATTATCTAATCTACCCTGGATTTACTCTGTATGCCTGTCTGAGTGGGTTAGAAGGCCCTGACAATTGCTTTAACCAGCGACAGAAATATGAGTACGCTTAAGCTTTCAATGAAGATAGACTTCATCTGTCTGTGTCAATATATCTGACTTATGCTTTGTAACAATGACCAAAAACTGCTTCCTAAAAGCTGATGCCACATTTTTGGCATCTTTTGCCCTTGTTTGAAGTAAGGATAGCTGGTGTCCATGCACTCAGGCTTAGGTTTCTTCTATAGACACCTGCTATTCAAATATGTAAATCTTATTATCCAAAATCACGAAACTGAAGTTCTCAGGTTTATTGAAATCTGCCTAATATTGGAATTCTTTCTTCCTGTTATTCAAGTCCTGGAGACTCTGAGTCACCTACACTACAAGTAAAGTGGCAATATTCAGCACCTCTGTCAAATAGTGCCCTTTGGATTTCTAAACCACACTTAACTGGCTTGCACAGTTCAAATGAGCCATTCACCCCAATTCTTTCTTTAAAAATCCTTCACCCATGGCATGGGATGCCTGGGTATCAAATTTAGTACTTAGATATCTGTTGGTAAAAGCGCTCTTCCTAACGTCACCAAGTGCAAGTAGAATTCCTTTTAGGAATGATAAATTTGTTTATGCCTTTGCTGATTACAAACTCTTTAACTTCAGAGCTCTTACCTGGTCTGATCAAGCACCATCAGCATCTCAGAGCCAGCCTTGGGGAGAATTCTGGCTCAGCCCACCCCAGAAAGGCTGGGGGACCTGAGAGGGTCAGAAATTCCCGTAAGTGGGAACGTGTCATTTAAAGTTTTGATTGGAGAAGAATCTCTTGGTTAGGGCATAATTGTGTCCTTCAAAACCAGACGACTTTAGGAAGATAGAACCACACCGGAACACATATACAAACGCATGCTACGCAAGCAGAATGGCCTAGTAGAAAAACTGGTGATTTCGAATTTAAAAGATTCAAGGGCCAGAGTTTACATTTTCACTCATAATTGTACCAGATGTTTTAGATGAGGTAGCCCACATTTCCTAGTTTCAGCTTCTCCTTATAAAAAGAAAGATGTTATCTGCCTATAAGATTGCCTCCTTGTTTATTGAAGCCATGCATCAAATTGTAGCAATTGAGTGCTAGCACGAGGGAAAGAAGTACAAGGCTAGTAATTGTATCTTGGATCTCAGCATAAAAATAGAAGCGTAGTCAGAATTTGCCTCTTTGTAATTTATTTGGAAAGGATCAACTTATTGGTGATTTATTCTATAACAATAGATATTAATTATTCAGAAAGAACACATTATATATATGTATACATATGCATACCATGTAAACTATTTACAAATGCATGAAATACTTATAACTCAGTGGTAAGTACAATACAATCCTGCCATCTTGTGGTAATGTGGCATTTGACAGCTGTATTATTTTTCAGGTATAGTATTTATCCTAAAATCATGGCTCCATGGCATCCTTCCCCCAAATAAATAAGCAAAGTAGATAGATGATAGATAGGTAAGTAGGTAGATGGATGAGAGGGAGAGAGACAGATATATAGATATAGATATATATATAGATATATATAGATATAGATATAGATATAGATATAGATGATATAGATATAGATATAAAGATACATAAAGATCGATAGATGGGAAGAAAGAAGATAAAACAGTAAAGTTTTTATCAGTATGCATATTATTCAGCATACACTTTTTCGGCAACTTTGGTGCTTTTATAATTTGGAAATGAATGAATGTAATTTTTGTTTCTTAAGAGGAAACCCATTTATTGATTCTTTCAACATCACTGATTGAGTGTTTGCTATATGGTAGGCATTGTGCAAGACCTGAGATACAGGACTTAAAAAGAATATGTGCCTGTCCTCAAACAGCTCAAGATCTAAAT
Source organism: Proteles cristata cristata (assembly GCA_017311185.1). Lineage (NCBI taxonomy): Eukaryota > Metazoa > Chordata > Mammalia > Carnivora > Hyaenidae > Proteles > Proteles cristata. The sequence goes on from JAESUZ010002577.1 coordinate 879,025, forward strand.
GAAGCTGAATATTATTACAATATAAGGGTCATGACCAAGGGATGTCATAGAAATTCCCAGGTAAGTCGCCCAACTCAGACTGGTACCCCCAGAGGAGCTTTGAAAAAGAGAAAACAAGGGGCGCCTGGGTGGCTTAGTCGGTTAAGCGTCCGACTTCTGCTTAGGTCATGATCTCGCGGTTCGTGGGTTCGAGCCCCGCGTCGGGCTCTGTGCTGACTGCCAGCTCAGAGCCTGGAGCCTGTTTCAGTCTGTGACTCCCTCTCTCTCTGACCCTCCCCTGCTCACCCTATCTCTCTCTCTCTCTCCTAGAAATAAAACATTAAAAAAAAAAAAAGAAAAGAAAAAGAAAACATGAGAGCTAAATCTTGAAAATTGGAAAATAATCTAGATTAATCTAGGTTAATTAGTCCAGACATTCCCCAAGCAGAGTAAAACTGTTTGGGAGAAGTAAGGTAGGGGAAGAAGTGAAATTAAGGCAGAAGGATGCCATGGATAGAAAGGAGTAAAACTTTTAGTTCTATTTCTAATGTCTTCATGATTCGTTTGCCAGGTATCCCACCAGGTGTCAGGGCACCGCAGGAGACAAGGCACACCATGTCCCTGCAAACATGGAAATGACATCTTACCAGGAAAGTCACATATGTGAGATGAATGGGAGAAAAAGGAGAGGTAGATTGTCCTGAAATGAAGAGATGTGCCCTGCTTTTGAAGGTCAGAAAAGACCACCATGATAAATTCAAATTTAAAATTTTATTTCAAGGATGAAGGGAAAAAAGAGAGCTCATCAGATAAGGGAGGGAAATGGATGGAAAGGAGGAAGACCTTTTGAGACACTGAGGACCTTCAGATAGGGAACTGATCCCAATCTAGTTCTGTGAACGCTTAAGTGTGGGGGATGGAGGGAGAAGGGTAAGGCAGACAGATGGATGAAAGGAGGAGAAGAAGTTCAAGAAATGACTAGCAATTGCCCTATCACTCTTGTCTTTGATGATGGATGAAGGAGGTCATTGGCCAAGAAATTTGGATGGCATCTAGAAGCTAGAATACACAAGGTTGTGTCTTCTTCTGTAGAGTCTACAGACAGGAGCACATTCCACCCCACACCTTCATTTTAGCTCAGTGAGATCTGTGTTGGAATTCTGACTTAAAGAAGTAGGAGAGAATACATAGAATACACTTTAGCTGTTTTAGGTCACTGAGTTTGTAGCCATTTTCTTGGGCAGCAACAGAAAATTAGTACACTGGACATGTTGTCAGTGTGGGAATCAGGGAAGCCCTATAAGCTGTGTTAAGGATTTTATTCTTTGTGGCCAACAGGGAGCTATTGTCTAGTTCAGGAAGGAAGATGACATAGCCTGGTTCACATATACAAAGGTCACACCAACTGACTTCACTGAGAATTGGTGGATGGGAGTAATAGTGGACACAGGGAGATGTGTGAGAGGGATTGTGGCAATTGACATTCATATGTGATGATGATTTGGACTAGAGTACGTGGCAGCTGTGAGAAAAGAGATATGTCCATTCAGGAGATACCCAGGTGGGAGAATTGGCAAAGTTTGCTACTTGATAGATGAACTCGTGAGGATGAAGTTGAGACTTAATATTCATGTTAAGATGCCTGGTTTCTGCTTGTGCATTGTATATTACTATTTACTGGAAAATGCTTTCAATCCAGGCAGAGGAGCATACTTGGTGGGAAATACATGTTCAAATTTGGCAGCACTGATTTTGAGATATATGAAAGCTATCCAGGTAGAGATAGCCAAAAGGTGGTTGGCTTATACTGGTTCGTAGCTCAGCAGAAAAGTACACACAAGAGATGTGTACACATGTGAGTTATACAAACAGGATAAAGAGAACCAGGACACCGATTAGATTGCTTGTGAATGGTATGAAAATAAGAACCCAGAGAGAACTATGAAGCCTAGAAGCATTTATGGCAATGAAGAGAAACTGGTTAAAAGAAAGAAAAAAAAAAAAGACTGGAGAGTATGGAAATCTAATGTGTAGAGTTACAGAAGCCAGTATAATTCTCTGGAAGCAGGGAGCGGCCAAACTTGTTACAAGTTGCAGCAGAGAGATCTATACACATAGGACCAAAACATTTCCATTACATTTCTTGAAATAGATATTATGTAGGATATTGTCAAAAGTATTATTTATGGAGTGAAAGAGCAGAATCATAATTAGAGTTAGTTATGGAATGAGTGGAAGGTATGAAATGATTACAGTTGGTAGGGGAGACATTGAAAGAAAATTCTGCATAATAGTACCTTGCATTCTTTTTTTTCCTGTTTTTTGTACTATTTGAACTTGCTATGAAGAAAACCTGGTAATGTATAACAGCAAAAAAATAAAATAAAACCAAAAGTCAAAGAAAACGATGCTTGATAACACCATAATCAAAGCATGTGAAAGCAAAGGTAAGAAAAAATGTGAAACCAGCCAGGAAAAAAATGACATATATATTGAGGGACCATGATTTAAAGACTAGAGATCACTCAACAAGAGATTTGACATCCAGGAGACAGTGGAAAGCATCTTCAATAAGGAAAAGTAGCTGTTAACTCAGAATCCTATATCCAGTGAAAACACACTTCAGGAATGATGACGAATTAAAAACATCTCAGTTGTAGAATTAGTTGCTACAAAAGAAATGCTAAATTAAATTCTTTAGTCTAGAAGAAAATTGTGCCATAGGGAAAGTTGGAAATTTAAGAACACAGGAAGAGCAACAGAAAGGGAAAAAACGTGTGAGTAAAGAGAACGTTATGTTTTTTATTCTTATGTTCTTTAAAGTATTTGTGAATATTGAAAGCAAAAATTTTGACATAGTGTTCAGTGTTTTGTAAATGTAATATATCTGACCACTAAGACATAGGGGATGCATAGGGTAAAAGGACTTATATGGATATAATATTTCTATACTTTAATTGATTTGGTAAAATAATAACTATGAGTAGACTGAAAAATTCGTTGTGTGTATTATCATTCCTAGAACTACCCCTATTCTTCCAATGGTACAAGTAGAAAGAGCCCGAAAGCAATTGATTGATTAAAACGGAAAACTAAAAATGTTTAAATAACCTATAATAAAAGGGTATACAGAGGAACAAAAAAGAACAGATGAATAGAAACTTTTTTAAGTGTAAGACCCAATCTAATCATATCAATGTCACATTAGATACCGATGGCTGAAAGATAAGAACTCAAAGACAGAAATTGTCAGACTGAATAACATTGACAAGACCCACTTAATGGAATTGTTCCTAATTACTTGGGAAACACTACAATTATTTCCAATTACTTGGCAAACACACTTGAAATATAATGATGGATAGATTAAAAGTGAAAAAGAAGAAAAAAATATAACATACAAATGTTAATCAAAATAAAGATGGAGTGGCTATATTAGTATGAAATAAACTCAGAAGAAGGAAAATAATGGAGGGAAGAAAAGAACATTATATAATGATTAAAGGGCCGATTCATCAAGAAAACATAAGAATCCAAAATGTCTGTTTACCGAACAAAAGTGTTCAAAAATGCATAAAGGAAAATAATAGAACTGAAAGAAATAATGGACAAGCTTACCAGTATCCTTGCAGACTTTAACATTCTACTCCCATTAAGTGATAGAATGAGTAGACAAAAAAACCAGTGAGAATACGGAACATCTGACAACCTAAATGACCTAATTAATAACCAACAGAAAACAGAAAACACTTGATATTCAACATCTATCCATTATAAAAAACTGCCAGTACACGAGATGTTTCTTTACGTTTCTGAAAGACACTGACAACAAATAGGAAAACTATAAGTGTCATCAGATGTACTGACGAAGGACAGTAATTTTTTATCCTCTGGATCATAAATACAACAACAGCATCCATTACTACCCAATCCTAGTCACGTGTTGAAATAGGGATGGTAATGTTTGGACATCTATGAGAAGGGGAGTGGAGAGAGAAATAGTGATGGTAATGTTTGGACATCTTTGGGGGGGGGAGATTTAGAGATATACTTCATACCTTATACAAAATCAATTCAAAATGGATCATGCACCTAACTCATAAACAAAACTAGAGAAAAATTCTAACAAAACCCTGGAGAAAGTGTTTGTGGCATTCGGTTAGGGAAGGAATCTTAACATATAAAACCCAAACCACAATCTATATAAATAAATGGGACTCCATTAAAATTAAAGACTCCGTTAATATTTGCTCTGTGAAATAAAATTGCTAAGGAAATGGAAAAACAAGCCGTTGGAATGGGAAGAAATATTTCCCAATTATACATATCCGACAAAAGGCTTGTGTCCAAAATATACAGAGATCTCTTACAAAATATTAATATAAAAAGTCATTCAGATTAAAAATAGATACATCATCAGAGGAAATATGGGGATGGAAAATAACCATATGAAAAGATGCTCAACATTATTAGTCATAAAACAAATGCAAATTAAAACCACCACAGAATACTGCTCTATAACTATTAGAATGGCTACAATTAAAAAAAGAAAAAAAAAAGAAAGAAAAACGGATAATACCGAATTCCAGCAATGGTATATTACAGCAAATTTTCAAATAATCTTTTCATTCATTGTTGGTGGGAACACAAAAAGGTACAGCTGCTTTTAAAATAATCTGTCAGCTTAGTATAAAGTTAAACATGGACTTATCATATTACCCATCAATCTCATTCCAGGTCATATTCCTCGGTAATTTCTCCCAACACCACCCCCCATTCATCCCTAGATAAACATCGATCTCTTTCTGTCACTAAAAATCAGTTTGCATTTCTAGAAATTGATAAAAATAGAAGCATGAAGTATGTATCTTTTTGATGTATTTCACTCAGCATAACTAAGTTATTGAGGTTCCTTCATGTTGTTGAGTGTATCAATAACTCATTCATTTTTATTGGTAAGTAGTATTAAATCACATGGATATACCATATTTCTTAAACTTGTTTCAGAGAGAGTGCGAGTGAGGGAGAGGGACGGAGGTGGGGAGAGAGAGAGCATCTTAAGCAGACTCCACACTGAGCATAAATCAGCCTGGGATCATGACCTGAGCCGAAATCAAGAGTTGGACGCTCAACCAACTGAGCCGCCCAGGTGCCCTGCTTAATATTTTTGTCCATCCTCTATCGATGAACATTTGTGTCATTTCCCCTTTTTGACTAGCATAAATAAAGCTGTTGGGAGCATTTGTGTATGAGTCTGTTTATGGACACATGCTTTCCTTTCTCTCTGTTAAATATCTAGAACTAGAATGGCTTGAATATATGGTAGCCCTGTTTAACTTTTTAAATAACCATTTTACATACCCACCAAGAGTATGTGAGGGTGTGAGCTCCCGCCCTCAGCCCCCCGACGGCCTTGCATCACTTAGTACAATCAGTCTTTTTCATTGTAGCCTAGTGACTGTAATGGGGTCCCATTGGAGTTTCAGACTACATTTTGCTAAGGGCTAATGGTGCCAACATCTTTCTTTTCACCTCTTCTTAGTTGCTATCATATTTTATTTTGGTTAAGTGTCTCTTCACATCTTCTGCCCATTCTTCATGATGTTTGTAGAATCTGTTTACAGGCTGCTGACCATTCTAGTCAGTGGTCATGCTTCTAAGAGCCAGAAAATGAGTACAGCTGCATGTTTTTGAAGCTCCAGTGATGAGTTACATCCACTATCAGCTCATTTCTGAAAGTCAGTCAACAAAAAGCCCCCCCCCCGCCCGGGATTAGCATACTGTCACAATTCCACATCTGACATCAACCTCCTTCTGACTATGAAAGTCTGCAAATCCTTGAACTCTACCTTTTCCAAATCCCTATTAAAATAAGCTTTTTGCCTTGCAGTCTCGAAAACCATGCCTAAAATGCAAGTTTTGCCATATTTAAGTAATAAATTTGGGCACCAGTCGGTAGAGCATTTGGACTCTTTATCTCATGGTTGTGAGTTCAAGCCCCATGTTGGGTATAGAGGTTACTTTAAAAAAAATTAAAGCAAGTAATAAATTCGGCTTTTTAAAAAAATCAAATGTTGAATCATATCCTCTTCCTTCAACGCCATTTAATTTATCTAAATTTGTTTCCATATGATTTGTGCTTTGGGAGAAATCTGGTTTTTCTTCCCTCAGAGAAAGAATTTTCCTCAACATTTATGGATGAATCTGTCCTTTCCCTATTTATTTAAGTATCTTCTCTATCATGAACTATTTTTTTTTACATATTCTCGATTCTATCCAAAGCACTCAATTAATGGTTTTCTTTGCAGTTTCAAGAAGTTTTTCTGAAAAAGCCAGTGCTCATTTATGAGCTACCAAACTATGCCCTCTCCCTAACACTGGAGTCTCTTTTAAATAGTCTCACGTAATTTAGAAATGAGTTCTGATCTAACCAGAGGGACTCAGCTTATGTATTTTTCAGCTGAATGCTTTCAGCTCTTCTCTTTGATCATAAAAGCCTCTTTTTAAAAGACTCTGGGGCTTGGGTATACAAAGTTGCCACTGAAGGAATGGTTTAAAAAAGAGGAAAAGTCATGCAGAAGAACAGTAGGGAGGAGATTTCTTTCATGGCCATTCAGAAAGTTTTTGTTTCCAACTCAGAGTCTGTGATGGTTCATGAAATCGACGATGTTGGTTTTCTTCATCTGCAGACCTAGCAACTAGGGGAATGACTGTCACGTGCTAGACATTTAGTGTCTGTGGGATGAATGAATGAGTGAATTAGTGAATGAATGAATGTTGTCTTCCTGTTTGTACTTCTGTTGATCACATAACAGGATAGAATTAAGAGACTTATTCTTTATTACAAGTGATTCCAAAGTGGTTACAAGTGCTTACAAAGTGGACAGTCTGACAAATAGTATCTGTGAATTAAATATACATGTTATACAGCAGCATCACCCAACTAGAAGTTATTATTCACAAATCAAGTGGTGTAGACCATTGCTACCTAGAGAGGTGTTAAGTCACTGTAGGCTAAGGAAGTCTAAACTCACCAGATACAGATCTACATCTGAACTTTGAAAGGATATTATTGATACTTTTTAACCATGACGCTCTCTCTTCTGATCTTCTTAGATGTGATAGTTATCACTTCTTCCTCCAATTCATTGTTGTTGTTTTTTTCATTAAGTAACACAGCTTAGTCATTTACCAGCTCATGCAGGCACTGGTCACATGTTACAGATGCCCAAAGGTCAACCAGAAAAGAACAAAGAAAATGTTGTTCCCAGATTCCTATTTTTAAATGGACTCAGCACATTCTCCTTCTGTTCTTGCAAATGTTGTCATTTCCCTGAGTCTTAAAATCTTCCAAATTTGAAGATCAAGGTTTATTCTCATGAAAATATAATAGTTGACTCACATACACACATTGTGCTCACTTTTGTATTGTTCTCGTTGTTTTTATTGCTATCAAAATAATTGTGGTAGCACACAGTGATTTTGTATACTAAAAAGAACAAACCAGAAGAGATTAAGGAGACATGATATGAAATATAATGTGGAGTCCTAAACAGGATTCTGGAACAGAAAAGGAACATAAGTAGAAACACTAGCAGAATCCAAATGAGGTCTAAAGTCACAAGTACTAGTTAATCAGAGGGTCCAAAGTTAATTTCTTAGTTTCAGTAAAGGCACCATGAAAAAGTCAGATGTCAGCATAAGGAGAAACGGGATGCGATGTATATGAGGCCTCTTGTTTTATATTTGAGGCTCTTCTGTAAATATAAAATTGTTCTAAAAATATAATGCTTATTAAAAATTAAATACGTAACCATATACGTCAATAAGTATATGGAGTATTTTTAAATTGATTATCTTATTTTTACTTCTAAAGTGAGACAATTTTATTCATTATATTTTGTTCACTGCATTTAGCACACGGAGAGTACTCAAGAAGCGTTTGCCAATTCATTGATTCTAGAGGATCCAGGAATTGTTTTCAGTTCTCAACAGGAGAAAGTTTTATTCTCTACTCTTGCCACTAGGTGGAAGTATCAGCACATCAGTTAAAATCCATTCTTCATCCAGAGGTTAAAAAAACGGCACTTTGAGAACAAACGATATTTGAAAACTGCTATGATATGACATTATTGTACATATAGTAGGAGGGAGAATTCCTAGGATGGTGATGAAGATCAAGAAAGATATGAACTGGCTGTGGACAAGAAACCAGGCTACTAAGATATCCAGAAATAAAGTTGGAAAAAAATGCAGCCTTTTCTTTAAACATTTCCAGACGTGGATATAAGTGCAGTTGGACCGATAGCACATCTGGAGAATTAACGGACATCTATCTTTCCCCAGACATCAGTGTAGCATGCAATGTCTGAACCGACCAAGACACGGAAGTCTAAAACCATCAGCACGATGCTCTCTGTGCTTCAATACGGGTGATATGTCTATGCAGAGGCAAACCATTTAGACTGGATGCTTCCATTTAAAGGACCGATCTAATTTTTTCTGCCACTTTCTTTTTTACACCTTGAATCATTCAGGAAATAAAAGCTCTAACATTGGCCAATGAAAAGTGTAACTTTGAAGGCAAATTCTAAACCCCACCCCCAAAAAAGGAAATAGAATAGATTTCTGTCTCAAAAATAGGGAGGTGTCTTTATTTCCAATTCATTAATTGCTGATTAATGCTCTATGAATAAAATTGCTAATAAATTAAATTGCTCATTTGTTAGTTTAAGCAATCAGATATTTGTATGACTTGGATACGAAGCCAAGAAAATTCTGTTCTCTGTATAAACTTTCTCCATAAAGATTGATACCGGTATGAGAGGAAACCAGGATTTTTTTTTTCAGAAAGATTGTATTAGACATAACTTAACACAAAGGGAAACCTAGTGATTCAAAGTTTGAATACAATTCAAATATGTATTGACTCAACGACTTATACCACACTGCATTAGAAGCTGAATGAAGGTACTGAAATACAGAAATCATTATTTGTTCTTGTCCATTTTCTGACTTATCAAAAAAGTTATAATGCTTTTTATGTCATGTGTAAAGTGCATCTCTACCTGCTTTTCAAATTAAAAGGTGCTTAAAAATCTGAGAATTTATTCCTGTCCCAATTAGCAGGTAAACCCATAGCCTGGGAAAAGAAATAATTATCTATACTGACTCCTTTAAATAGAGAAAACCTGCCATCAATATTTGAGAAATAAACATCCTGACACTAAAATTTGTAGTGCTCAACATGCAATGCTATTTGTTTCTAGCAATACTTATACTTCTTATTATTTATTTGTATACACATTTTCTGCAGTTGAAATATAGACAATGTTTGAGCACCGTTTTCCACGTTGACTGCCAACCATGTTCACGGCCATGGTGCAGATCTCAAAAAGATACATTTGGTTTCCTCATTAGTGATTCACAACATTCCCCTTATATTCTCCTTTTCTTTAGGTCCATACCCACCTATTTCATCTTTATCTGGGTTATTTGGAGCAACGATTCCCCTAAACGGCATTTTCAGGGATTACACTTAATAGAGCAAGACCTTTGTGCTTAGCAGACTTCGATGTGTGGTTAGAAAGCCCTTTATCAGAAATGTACACTGCTCTGTGCATCCATCCTTCCTGCCTGAAGGAAGCTGGCTCTACTTCCCAATTGCCCTTTGATAATTAATCAACATAGACAGTTATAAGCAAATTCCTTGCCAACCATTGGACAATTATAAGACAGCATCTGGGGAAAAAAAAAAACCTGGATAATGACTTGTGGACACTTATGATCCAGAAAGATAAAGTACAATGTATATTCTGGAAAAATTCTGTCATGCCTGACTCAGGAGTTGGGGCGGGGGGAAGGGCCCCCACTGTGATCCCTCTGTGGAGCCACCAATTCAACAAGAGAGAGGAGGGATAATCCGACTGAATCTTCAGGAAGGAGAAGAATGGGGTGCCAGATGGATAGCTAGTGACAGAGTGGCAGCATGATTCCTCAACATAACTTAGATTTTTTCCAGTACCTGCTAGCTTTTACACATTTTACCTATAAAAGGAAGAAAGTGTGAATCTAGATTGTTATTGCTGTTCTCCTGTGTTTGTTATTGTTTCCTTCATACGGCAGGAAATTTTAATCATTTGATGATATACTTAAAGACATTTATATCAAATACATGAGAAAACAGCATTCCATTCTATCATTTGCACTCAGCAATATGTCCCGTTTGGGGACAGGCAAAATGCTCCAATAAAATATTTCACTGTTTGACTAGTTGCCTTGAGGCTATGTCCCTGCGATTTGAGCCCCTACAGAAAGAGTCATACTTTTGTTTTGAACGAAAAGAAACAAAGGAAAAAATTGCATTGCTTTATTCTTTAAGGACCATGTCTTGACCAACTGCTTTACAATGGTGTCTGTACACCATGATCTGAAAACACGAGAGTGTGGCTCGTTATTTTAGCTATTAACTACCAGAGCATTTAGGTCACTATTCTCTTATATAATCTTTGTCTCATAACCAAATATTGATTTTTAAGAGCAACACATCATACTTAATCGTTGTCTAAGATCTCTGAGAGTTTCCTCTTTTATTTCATTTTTTTCTTCTAGAGAGAAGACAACTTTTTGAAAGAGAAATAATCGGAATTGTCACAGAGCTAAACAACATCTGTGGAAAGTGATTTGTTATCGGAGGCACCTTACCCAGAAGTTTCTGTTCTATAGGGGTATATGTTTGGGGGCGTCTCTGTGAAGCACTGACTATTTCTTTGCTAGGACATAGTTTATACGTGATGGAGAAGGAATAAGCAAAGGAGAAAGGATGATGGATGTGTGTTCGCTGCTGCAGAAACCCCTTTCCAAAGGAGAAAGACTAACAAAAACAAAAGCGAGTTGAAAACGCAGTGGACCTCACCCTCAGACCAGGTGAGTTTACAGATTCCCCACCTCCCTTGGCCATGCGGAAAGAAGGCTGGGCCATCCCTGAATTCACAGCCAGGGTGGTCGTCTGTGTGCAGAATTTAAAGCAAACAAGGGCAAGCTGTAGCCAGATGTGGGGGCTTTCAGGTTCACTGGCGGTTCCTGGGGTACTTGGAGTCAAAGAAGCTCACGCACGTTCCTGCTTTCCACCAGGGGACATGGAGACGTGGAGACCGCAGGAGTCTGATCAGCCCTCCTTCCCCAAATTGGCCTTTTTCTGCAGCAAAGGACATCATGGTCACTCCTCCAAGACTCATGAAGAAATACAAATGCCTTCGAAATACTGGCAACTGTGACTGAATCTCAAATTGCTACAGCAAATCTGACAAGTCAATGGATCCACCTTATGGCCCAAGATCCAGTAATGTATTTCCCGTGAGGCTGTTTCCATGCCCTCGTCTGTGCATGGGTTTCCGGAGATGTACCATCAGCCCTTTCTAATAAGTGGAGATAATTTTTGTTTTTAGATCTTTAGAAAAATGGAAAGAAAATTCTTCTTCCTAGAGGCATCTAATTTTGTCTCTCCCCCTTCTTCCCCGGACCCAGCTCCAAAATCAGAAGCTTTGTTCTTTGCCACTAACCTCAAATGCCACCTCATAAGCAAACACCAAGAATTTTAAAAAGGATGCTCATTAACGTGGTTTTGTCATGTTAAATCAGCCTTGCATATGGACTAACATGTTACCTCAGATACGGATTTAGAGAGTCAGTTCAGCCAGTTTCAGAGGATTTAGTTTCACCGTTGTGTGTTCAATGCTCAGAGGCTCAGAGTCGTTTATCTCTTCTTTCTGTTTTCTTTTTTTCTTTCTTTCTTTTGTAAATTGATGGAATCCCTTTACCTCTGTGTCCCCATTTCCAAAATTACACCCTGGGTTGGATCAAATAAAAAGATATTCTTCTCATCGAATAGAACAATGAACAGATTTTTACAAATAGTTCATTTTCCAAGTGAGCCTTGGACTTACCTTTGAGCACTGAAAACTTTATTGATGTTCTTTCTCTATGTCCTGGCCAATACGAAACCAAATTTCATTTTACCTCATTGTAAGTCTGTTTACTAAAGTCACTAAATCACCCTGTTTCTGACCTCAGCTAGAAGTTCAAACCCTTTTTCACAGCCATTAACTTTTTCAACGTTCCACCATGCAGATGTGCTTTCTGGGGCTTAATCTTTTCCATGCTGGAAGGTACAGCGGACTCCACCCAATATGGGCTTTGCAGAGCAGGAAACTCTCATCCATCAAATCCGATGTGCCCATTTTGTTTGCATAAATTCAAAATAAGTTTTTTTCTCACCGCACAGGGTCATAAGTGTGCTCTGTAATTAAAATCGGAGACATGAGGAAAGGAATTTTATCAGGTCCATGCAGCCCATTATTTCTTCATACACTTGTCAAATTCACATGTGAGTCCAAGTCACGTCTTAGAGTCACAACTGTCAATGGTTTCGAAATGCCTGTTTCCGAGCACAGCACTCCAAAGCAGCTTCTCAGGCAAAACTGTGTCAAGGGCTATGGTCACATGTATCAAGTAAAAAGGGGAGAAGTGAAGGAATAAACTAAGAAATCGGAGACCTCTGCTTACTTGTTTGTGTATGACAAGTGGAGATGATTGCATTTTGTAGTTCTGAACGGCAATCCTTAGTATAACGTCTTTTAAGAGTAATATTCAAGGCTGACATGTTTATTACTTATTGCTAGATCCTAAGTGCTGAGATATTTATTTACACTGTCTGTTGTGATTCTCCCAAACATTATGAGATTCAAGAATCGTCACCCCATTTACCAGGTGAGAAAATGGAGGGACAGATATTTTAGAAAAATAAATTAGCTTCCTCTTCTATTCTATTAGGTCTCTACACTAAACTTTTCAGTCTCTGGGCTGATATGTACAATAACATGAAATTCAGAGGGCATAGAATATCTATTTTGAATTGGCGGGGGAGGGAATAAAACTACACCTTTGATTCTTTCAGATCTAAAATGATTTCTTTCAGGGGCACCTGGCTGGCTCAGTCGGTTAAGCATCCGACTTCGACTCAGGTCATGATCCCATGGTTCATGGATTTGAGCCCCGTGTCGGGCTCTGTGCTGACGGCTCAGAGCCTGGAGCCTGCTTCGATTTCTGTGTCTCCCTCTCTCTCTGACCTTCCCCTGCTCACGCTGCCTCTCTCTCTCTCTCTCAGAAATAAATAAAACATTAAAAAAATTTTTAAATGATTTCTTCCAGACTCTTAATGATTTAGGTATTCTCGTAGAAAGGGTTGCGAAGTTTGTCCCTAGAGACTGGAGAATGGAAGGCTTTTAACCTCTCTGCTCCCATCGTGAAATGTATATTTTGGGGTGAAATTGTGAAGTGTCATCTGCAGATACTGATGACTTTTGGAATCTCATTGGCTCTAATGTTCCTTAGAGAAAACGTACTTGTTACAGATACTTCACTGATCATTTAAAACCTAAATTCCTCTGAATTTACTCTCTTTCTAATTGCAGATTCCAGCTGCTCCTGGACTGAGCTTCCCCGTTGTTTACTTGTCCCCAAAGTCTCTGTAAAGGATTTTATTTCTCTAGGCAACCAGCTGGTTTTTCACATAGATAAGGTCAATTAATTTGACCTTTGTTTCAATATGAAATGCATAATAAAAGCTAGTGTCGCAAAGACCGGATGTGGCCTTTCAAAAAAAGCTACTTGCCAGGACAGGGTACAATAATTTATTACCCCATAAACCCCAGTTGAAATGCGTGTTGCTGAGCATGACAACGACAAGGAGGCTGTGTGTGTGTCTTTATTTGTTTATTTTTATTCTCTGCCATAGAGATGGGAACAAGAATCAAGCACCTAGCTATTGAAGATGAAAAGTGACAGAGGCCAAAAAAAAAAAAAAAAAAAAAAAAGGCTGTTGTTTCTTTAAGGATCCACGGACGCTTATTTGAATGTGTGTTTTTCCACAGCTTGTTTGCCACTGGGAAAAAAAAAAACTCAGAAATACAGTCTCAGAGAGTTTATTATTGACTTTTGACTGTAAGATCTCATTATTAAAACAAATTTTGCAGCTCAGGCTTTGAGAGCTGTGTAAACTCAGTGTGCAGCCAAGTATGGAAAAGAGGGTTGAAATCGCTATTTAGAATCAATACCGAAATGGCTAGTAACTGCGGTTTGATCGATGGATACGGGAATCGATTTTAACAAATTTACGAGGATTCGAGTTTTTCTAAGCTGTGTTGCTTTCGTTCTGAATGCCATTAACATCTTTCACAGGGGTGTGCTAAGACTGAAAGGGGTATGTTTATTCCTTCACGTGAATGTGTTCTGACTGGCGTTTGTGTCTAATATTAGTCCACATTTTAAACAACCCTGGGTGAACCCCTTTCACTCAAATCGGTGCTTATATATCTGATTACATCTTAAAAATGAGCAATCTAAGTCAAAATACATAGCTCTTTCTTAGGCTATTGATAATGATTTAATAAGTGTAATTCACCACATCCAGCCACCATGTATTTTGGAAATCATTATTTTCGCTGTTCTTTTGAAACTGGCCTCTTTGTATACCTTGAATTGTGCCACCCTGCAGAAGACACTGGCTCTTAAGATGTGCATTCATTGCTAAAACACATCGTTTCCAGTTTGCAGTTGCACTGACTGGGAAGCTTTTCACAGATGTGCAGACGCAAATTTTGGAGACCCGGTGAGAAGTTGGATAAAGAGGCTTTCTAAGTGATAATGCAACAGGGTGAGTAATCGGGTATTAGTGGACACATTTACAGTGTAGAAAGTACCAGAGTCTTTTGAGTGGAAGAAACAACAGCAACGGAGGAAGATAAGCTTTAGAAAGGACGTGAAAAGGAAATGAGACAGACCTCTTTTTTTAAATTGCGTTATGTTTTTTTTTTATTTTGAAAAGAAAACGAAATAGTCCTGAAATCAAACAAATCCATTTAAATTTTTTTACATAGCACTTGCATGCACTTCTGATGAGAACATAAAGTAGAAACACCTTTCTGAAAGGTCACTGGTTAGACCTACAGAAGGGCTTTTTCCTTTTCCTTTCCTTTCCTTTCCTTTTTCCTTTCCTTTCCTTTCCTCCTTCCTTCCTTTCCTTCCTTTCCTTCCTTTCCTTTCCTCCTTCCTTTCCTTCCTTTCCTTTCCTTTTTCTTTCTTCCTCTTCCTTTCCTTTCCCTCCTTTCCTTTCCTTCCTTTCCTTTCCTTTCCTTTCCTTTCCTTTCCTTTCCTTTCCTCTCCTTTCCTCTCCTTTCCTCCTTTCCTCTCCTTTCCTCTCCTTTCCTCTCCTTTCCTTTCCTTTCTTTCCCTCCTTTCCTCTCCTTCCCCTCTCCTTTCTCCTCTCCTTTCTCCTCTCTTTTTTCCTCTCCTTTCCTCTCCTTTCCCATATTTTAAAGAATAAGCCAGGGTGTCTGGGTGACTCAGTTGACTGACCACCTGACTCTTGATTTTGGCTCAGGTCATGATCTTATGGTTCATGAGTTTGAGCCCCACATTAGGCTCTGTGCTGACAGCACTGAGCCTGCTTGGGATTCTCTGTCTCCCTCTCTCTCTGCCAACCTCTCTCTCAAAAATAAATAAATGAATGTTTAAAAAAGTAAAGAAACAGCCACTGCAAACATTATTTTGTAATATGTACGGATGATATGATATCAGATCTTTATTTTTTTTTATTTTTTAAACTTTTATTCATTTTTAAGGGAGACAGAGAGAGAGAGAACACAAGCAGGGGAGAGGCAGAGAGAGAGGCAGACACAGAATCTGAAGCAGGTTGTAGGATCCTAGCTATTGGCACAGAGCCTGATGCTGGACTCGAACCCATGAACCGTAAGATCATGACCTGAGCTGAAGCTGGATGCTTAATTGACTGAGGGACCCAGGCATCACTGATATCAGATCTTCAAAAGGGAGAGAAATCTATTTTCCCATGTTCCTTCATCCAGTGGTTCCCCCTGGCCCTCTGCCACCGAGACCCGGACCTGAGGTTAATGCCATTAGTGCTATATTTAAAATACATTATTAGTTATATAGACTTTTTGTTGACTGTCTTAAGAACCTAACCGCAATTTATATCATTGTTTCCATGGGGAGAAATGTGTTCCAAGTTCCAAACAGCTGACATAAAAACAAATTCAAAACAGCTTGTTTGTATGTTGAAGATAGTCTATGTATTTTTTTCTTGTTTTTACTACTGGAAGCAAGTTGGTACCCCAAAGTCATTAATTGCCTGAGAATATAGTACACCCACAGCCGGAAATTGTGGTCTGGACTGTTTTTGTCCTCTAGTTAAGAAAGGCTTTTTCTAGATCTTTGTCCTGTATAGAGCATTCTTTGCAGGGGAGTTTCTTATGAATTTATTTTTAAGGTCATTGATCAAAACCACAAATTTACTGATGTGTGTATGAACTATGTCTGAAAGAAAACAGGATAATCATATTTAAGACTGCTAAGTGATCCCTCCTCATTTCTTTCTTTGTGTGATTTCAGGAAAACCTCAGAATAGTTGCATCTCTCCAAAACTCCTATTGTATTTCTCTCCAGGGACCTAACTAGCCCAAAAGAAGACTGTTAATCGAACTCAATGAATAGATTCCATTGCAGCAAATACTCACCAAAATATTGTCTAATATTTCTGCAGTCAGACTCAGGTTATAAGCCGAATTTCTAGCTGACTGTGTCCAGACTTCACTATATGATTCTGAACAAGAGTTGGGGCACATTAAGAAGGAGAGGTTAAGATACAGGGCATGAAAGAAAGAGAAGGAATAGCATAAAAGCTTTGTGAGTCTCAGGAACATAAAACTGTCAGCTGTGTGCAGCAAAATTCTCATGACCCCAAAGCTGAACTTTGTAAATAGGCTTGGCATCAAACTCTTGCCCGGAGAAAATAAAAAGGGAGAGAGAGGGGGCAGGGGAGAAGAAGGAGAAGGAGAAGGGATGGGGAGGAGGAGGAAAAGGAGGAGGGAGAGGAGGGGGATGAGAAGAAGAAGAAAGAGAATACCCTTGTCTGGCTGTGACACGCACACATGTGACATGCCTGTGCTGTGAACTTTGCGAGAATACATGAGACCAGCCTATGACACACTGAACTACAGAAGCTTAAACTACTCCCCACAGGATGAAATCAGTGTTCTCTCCCTTGATCAGGGACCCCTCTTATGCAGAACCTCCCAATAAGGCTTTTAATATCTTGACTCGATTGTATTTGGATGAATGAGGGGAGGAAGATAGACGTCCCATCCCTGGCCCCATTTCTTGGGGAGGCCATTTCTAATTTGTCAGTATTATAAATGCCTTAATAAGGGATGAGGAAATACAATGGATGATCAAAATCATGAACTTAGGTTTTGTTTGATTTGACCCTCCATTCGACTAACTTACCCAATGTAAATCTCATTCATTTTATATGTTTTATTTTTGTGTTTCTTCACTTGAAAACTGAAAATAGTTACGTGTCTTTCAATTATTATGACAATTGAAAGCCATGCATACCAAGGGACCGTACATTTGGAAGAGCTTAGTTCAATGCCTGACACACTGTTAAGTACATGAGATAAATATTTGACAGATACAATTATTATTGGTGTTATTATGAAGGGGGTATTACTAATTTAAATCATATACCTGGTAAGAATGAACCCCTAGGTGCATGCATGTAAAGCTTAGCTATTTCTATCTTTTCAGTACAAGAAAAAGAGGCTCATTATAGCACATAGCAGGAAATCCCTTATATTGCCCTCCTATGTTCCATAGTTAGGAATTTTAACCTGTGTCTTTGTTTATGACTAAATGGAAGTTTTCGTCAAATGTCTTAGGACTAATTTTCCAATATGATTACATAGTTTTTATTATATTCCATTTAAACTCATGCTACTATTGGTCATGAGAACAGATACAGTGGCAATAGCCCCCAGTGCAAATGAATAGCTGAACAATTTGGTACAGGGCTGTGTGTCAGCATTAACTGACGTATTATCTGAAGGGTCTTATGTATTTCAGCGTGACTTAGAGATTTCTCTTCCAATGCTGAATGCTTCTTTTGGCTTTTCATCCATGTAATGGTTAAATTCCATTGGAGACAAATAATATCTTGGAAATTTCTGTATGATAAAACCCACATGTCCTAGCCAGTAACATGAAATACATTTTCTTCTCTTTTTTAAAATTTTTTAATATTTATTTATTTTTGGGAGAGAGAGGGAGGCACAGAATCTGAAGCAGGCTCCAGGCTCTGAGCTGTCAGCACACAGCCTGACACAGGGCTCCAACCCACAGACCATGAAATCATGACCTGAGCTGAAGTTGGACACTCAATTGACTGAGACACCCCGGTGTCCCGCAATACATTTTGTAGAATTAATATTTTAGAGTCCCCTTTTGATGAAGAATATTGAAACTGGGAAATGTTAGAAATACATTGCTAATACAAAATCTATACCTATATATTATTACACTATTTATATATGAGGCATATAATGTAATACTAAGTAATATACCATAGAAGAGAAAAAGGGCATGCATAATATTTTAGTTATTCCATGACCCTGGGATGGAAGATAATAGATTTTTGTTGTTGTTAGGACAGATAGAGTAGGAAGTATTTACTCAGAGAAGAGCATAAATAAGTTTTGGAGGTTTTAGAGTTAAAAACCCTAGCTGTGTCAGTTAATAACTATGTAACTTTTGGCAAGTTCATTGATCATTACCTCTCCGTTCTATAGTTTCCTCATCTATGAAATGCAGGCAACGTCAACAATGTTCATGCCTATAACAGAAGATTGATGTGAAAATTAAATGAAAAATGGAGTTGACAGAAAAATACATATCTTATTTAGTCCCTTGACATTTGTTGATATCAGCTTTGACATTTGCTATGATTATTTTCAATAATTTTAAGATAAGATATTCGAACCTTAACCAGCCTCTTACTCAAATAACCTGATAAACCTCTTACGTCTATCATTTCTCAATAATATTTTCTGTTGTACCAAATGACTCTCCTCTTGCCTTTCTCTTTTCATTTCGTTCTTTTTGTTATTCTCGTCACTGGCTTAACTGGAGATGTTTTTTGCTTTCTCTTCTCTTGAGACATAATGTAAGTTTTTGTGTTCACTGACTTTATAGTTTTTGTATT
Organism: Proteles cristata cristata; assembly: GCA_017311185.1. Lineage (NCBI taxonomy): Eukaryota > Metazoa > Chordata > Mammalia > Carnivora > Hyaenidae > Proteles > Proteles cristata. The sequence continues at coordinate 898,118 of JAESUZ010002577.1, forward strand.
CATCTAAGTGCTTCATTAATATTTTCTGGAGTGTTAACTCATTTCAAGTTAGATTCAAAATTAGGCCACAGATGCTCATTTCCCCTCAAATGTAATTCGAACATCATAAAATTATCCCTGACATCCCAGATCACTCTGACCTTGTGACAAAATATAGTTCTGCCTCTTTGTTCACGTGGGCATGCTAATTCCTTACCAACTTTCTGTATAGTAGACTTCTGTGTTGTAGATTTTTGGAAACACCAAAACATGCAAATACACGTATTAACCTCTTCTGTTTTCTCTCCGTTTTGTTTGTTTGTTTTTGTATTTCAGTGGATGACTATCTTTCCGTTTCTCTGGTGTAAATCCTTCCTCATCTCCTCTTTACCATTCCATTTTAACTTTTTCAGAGACATTCATTTGCTTCAGTTTTGTAATAATTTTCTACTCATGTTTATTGCTTTCCTTATTTTAATAGTATCTTTGTTCTCCACTGGTTTTTCCTTTTCTTTTTTTTTTTTTTTTAATGTTTTTATTTATTTCTAGGAGAGAGAGAGAGAGAGAGAGACAGCGTGAGCAGGGGAGGGTCAGAGAGAGAGGGAGTCACAGACTGAAACAGGCTCCAGGCTCTGAGCTGGCAGTCAGCACAGAGCCCGACGCGGGGCCCGAACCCATGAACCGCGAGATCATGACCTAAGCGAAAGTCGGACGCTTAACCGACTAAGCCACCCAGGCACGCCATCCTTTTCTTTTAAAAACATATAAGCGTAGTAGATGTTTGTTGAGCCAATGAATAAATACATGAATGGATGTTAAGCGTTCATGGCCACTGACTTGCAGAAATCCATTAAAAAAATCCATTAAAATCCATTAAAAAATATGACGTGGTTAAGTAGTAGGTCTCTCCATGAGGAATTTTTAATAGGAAAATTTAGGGGTGCCGGGGTGGCTCAGTGGGTTGAGTGTTTGACTCTTGACTTCAACTCAGGTCATGATTTCATGGTTTGTGAAATCCAACCCTGCACAGGGTTCTCTGCTGACAGTGCCAAGCATGCTTGGGAATCTCTCTCTCGCTCTCTTTCTGTGTTTTCCCCACTCATGTGCATGCACGCAGGTGCGCTCTCTCTCTCTCTCTCTCTCTCTTTCTCTCAAAATAAGTAAATAAGTAAACTTTAAAAAAGGGATTTCAAGGAGGTATAAGAATATTTGTCTACTTTTTAGTCTACCCATTGACCACCTTGTTTAATCATGAAATTCTAGGGTGAGTTTAGCCCTTTGGCAATTTACCAAACACCTGGGAATTCATGAACTTGAAATCCTCATTTGATATTTGTAGCCTGAGCATTTTAGGAAGTCTTCCCATTTCCATAGACAACTTGGAAGGTGTAATCATGGTGAGAGCAGAGTAAGATCGGAAATGTTCTCCCTTTTAAATGAAATATAAGAAGATGCCTTTAAGGGGGAGACTGAGCAAGCTCTTTAGAGAAGATATTTCTTTACAAACACTTATGCTAAATGTCAGGTGGTGCGTTTTTGTTTGCTTGGGCATTTATTTTATTTATTTATTTTTAGGGCAGTTTTAGGCTCACAGCTAAATTGCAGTGAAGCTACGGAGGTTTCCTATAACTCCGTGTCCCCGTCTGTGAATAGCTTCCCTTGTTATCCCCACTAGAGTAGTGTGTTTGTTACAGTTGCTGAGCCTGCACTGACACATCATAACCATCCAGAATCCATGACTTATATTACAGGTCACTGTTGGTGTTGTGCATTTTGTGTGTGTGGACAAACGCATAACGACATGCATCCATCACTATAGCATCATACAGAATATTTTCACTTCCCTAAAAGTCCTTGGTGTGCTACCTACGTATTCCCCGATCCCAAGCCTTGACAACCACTGATTTTGTTACTGTCTCCACTGTTTTGCCTTTTCCACAATGTTGTATAGCTGGAATCACGCAGCATATTTTACAGTGGTGTGTGCTGACCCCCATCAGTCTGTTTTCTTTTCTCTTTTTATTTCATTTCCTCTGATCATGTCAGAGGATGTCAGTTCTGCATCCTAATTGACACCTCTTTTTATAATGGTTAACCTTGTTTTATCTCACCAGCTCCTGAGTTTTTAAGCAATTTATATAGACTTTCGCAAATAGAGGCCCTTTAAAATGTTAACAACATAAAAATCTCAGTCCCACAATCCAGTGAAGGTGTCTATAATCATGTCTGTATATTTCATTTTTTGGCCTAATAATTGGTGTATGTGTATATCAACAAAACTCACTAATAACATATAAAAGAAGCCATTGTTAGTTTCATCTCACCCATTTATCAACTTTCAGCCTAAATAATACCCAGCAACTTGTTCCTAGAACACATTTATTGAGGGGCACCTGGGTGGCTTAGTCAGTTAAATGTCTGACTCTTCATTTTGGCTCAGGTCATGACCTCATGGTTCATGGGATCAAGCCCTGCATTGGGCTGTGCACTGACAGTGTTGAGCCTGTTTGGGATTCTCTCTCTCTCTCCCCCCACCCCCTCCTTTGCTCTCGCTCTCACTCAAAATAAATAAATAAAATTAAATAAAAAGAACACATTTATCTGTATTTACAAGTGAACCATAGTATATACCATTCTTTTATATAATTTCTTCTGCCTGGTGTATCCTTAACAACCTTCTCATCCCCAAGATGAATTAAGCCTTCCTGCTCTGCCGTACCAAAGTACCCTTATATTTGCTTATATATCCATGCATGTGCCACACACATTGTAAGTTTCTTATGTGTAGATCTCTTCAGTTGCACACAAAATTCTACAATCAATTTTTGTGGTTGAATTCTGAAGAATCATACATATTCACTACCTGTTAATTAAATCTACGTATCAAAATCTTTCTATGTATCGAAAGAAGTACATCAATGAACATGCACTTCCTAAGAATCGACTGTATAATTTACTCTATGCTAAGTGCTGTATATCATACAAAAGAAATAATGCCATGGTAAACACCAACATAGCAGAGGAGAAAGGTCTGGAATCAGAAGACGCAGTGATTTGGTGCTTATGTTGTCTCAGGAAAAATGGATATTTTTTTTTTATGCAAGTGACAGATGAGGAGGCTGAGCTTAATGTCTACTTCACAAAACCATTTTGAGAATTTCCTAAATTGGTGCTTTCATAAAGTGAGATCAAGTGTTAAGAAATATAAATATTGTTGCTGTAATTTAGCAAGGCGGTACATTCACGATTCAATGAATGCAGCATAAATCGTCTGTACTTCTTAGGTCTTATTGAAGATGTAAAACTTCAACTTGTCCTTCTCTTAGCAAACCCATAAATAAGATCTAGTAATGAGATTCCGTCCTGACTTATCACAAAATATATATTCATACTTTCTGGAAACTTGATAATGCTTCTTACTTAATAGGATATCTGACGAAAACAAAGATGTTGCTTGGGGAAAAAAAAAAAAGCATTGTTGATGATATTATTTTAAAAAGAAATGATTTGTCTACAGAGCACCAAAACAATTTTAAAAAGTATATTATTTGATTTGAAAGTCTTAACCCTCGGGGCGCCCGGGTGGCTTAGTTAGTTAAGCGTCAGACTTTCACTTAGGTCATGATCTCACGGATCATGGGTTCGAGCCCCACGTCGGGCTCTGTGCTGACTGCCAGCTCAGAGCCTGGAGCCTGTTTCAGAGTCTGTATCTCCCTCTCTCTCTGACCCTCCCCTGCTCTGCTGCTGCTCTCTCTCTCTCTCCTAGAAATAAATTAAAAAAAAAAAAGTCTTAACCCTCAAACTGATTACTAAAGCCCAAGGAATTAGCAGCCCATAGCTTTTCTTACAGACGTACTTCCAGAGTATCTCATTTTTATGGAGAATTAGCCTAATGTTGGCAAAAATCTCTAGGTTGTCTTTTCCTTGTGAATAAATAGATCGATAGAGAAATTTGTATGAATCCTATGAGTTCTAATATTTATTCTGTTCATTCAATATGTAAGTCAACATTGTCACAGAAGATTTTAGTTGGCTTTTTCTTAATATTTAATCCTTAAAAATGTATCTTATAAAGCATGTCCCAGTTAACTATTATTTAGCACCGCTAACACTATCTTCTGTTTCAATGTGTTCTCAATAAAACCTAAACAGAAATCACATTTTAAAACAGATCATCAACATATATACTCAAAATACACCATACGTGTTCCACGATGTGATGATGATTTACTGGTTTATGTAACCTGCAATGTTTCCCTCCTATGGTAAGATTCAGCATTCCCTTGTAATTCAGGAATTCTCAGTGATAAAGTTCTGCTTTAATTAGACTTGAGATTTGTAAAGTAAAAGACTAAGCACAGGAAGTTATTAGAATAACAACATGACAGCTGGAAAAATTTCAAATGGACTGATAAGGTCTATTAATGGATCCCAAATGTTTTGATTTTTTTCTTCAATTTCTGTGTTTCCATATGAAAGCTAAAGAGAATTGTTTAAGCTAAAGCATAATCTCATCAGAACAAATGAGACAAACTTTAAAAATGACAATATGGAAGACAAGATATTCTTGAAATATAATACTTGGATAAAAATTTTTCTTTTCCCAACCTGACAATAAACGATTAAATTTTTTTTTTCTTTTCCTGGCTGGTTCGTATTGATTGTTAATGATGATTACACTCACTGACTTTTTCCCACTTCATTTTGCCTGTGTAAATAACATAAAAGAAATTTAGGGTGTCATTGTATATTCAGTTAACTAGAATTGAATCAAAACAGAGTAATGAAAAAATGGATTTCCAGCCATCTTCTCAAACACAAGAGACTAGTCTCATGATTATACAATGTGATGCTAAGAACATTCAGTTTCTCACTTTATTATTATTTTTGGTTATACAATGATATTTGTTACTAGTTTACAAGCATTACCAATACAATTGTTAGTTAACATTTCTTGAGTATTTGCCATGTGTCAGCAAATATGCTAACATAAATTATTTTATTTAATAATAAGATTATTTAATGCTATCCCAGTTTTAGATTCAGAGAGGATCTTATTTAAGTTCTTATAACAGGGGTGCCTGGGTGGCTCAGTCGGTTAAGCATCCGGCTACGGCTCAGGTCATGATCTCACAGTTGTTGGGTTCGAGCCCCGTGTTGGGCTCTGTGCTGACAGCTAGCTCAAAGCCTGGAGCCTGTTTCAGATTCTGTATCTCCTTCTCTCTCTGACCTTCCCCTGCTCACACTGTCTCTCTCTCTCTCAGAAATAAATAAAACATTAAAAAAATTTAGGTTCTCAAAACAGCAAGATATTACACTGAGAATTAAACTTGTGTCTATCCATGTGTCACTTTTTTTTTCCATCTCTATTTAAGCTACGCCACATCATGTCCTAAAAACATACTGAGCAGATAGAACATCCTTTTGCACACTCAAGCGCAATGAATTTCACTCTGATTTGTCATGACTCAACGTGCTCATAAACACTCAGCAAACTCTTAGTAAAGACTGAATTATTTTTGGACTACTGGTGAGCTTTCTCACTTCACCACAATTGCTTTTTAACTTATATTTGCTCTTTTAAATATCTGACGGCTTATTATGCATAGTTGCAGCTGCCCTAGGATGAACATTAGTTTAAAATTTGATACTAAATTCCCATCCATGTTTGTCTCGGATTTATCCACTCACCACCCCTCTCCCCCACTGCCTGGGGCCACTGCCCTCAGGGTAAACAAGTATAAAAAGAAACAAAGTATAGGAGCCAACAGTTTTTGAGCATTGGGCCACAGGTAGGTCAAGGTTAGTGTAGTTTCCAAAGGGAAGGTATTCTGCCTGTGAATATGTGCAGACTTAATCGGCAGACCATGTCGGAGCCCAAGGAGAAAGAAATGCCTCTGAGCTGATGACGCACTGACATGAGTTTCAGGCTCTGAAGCACATGGAATTTGTAGAGTAGATCCTAGAAAATACGGAGTTGCATAGAGAGAGGAGTCCAGAAATCTGCAGGAGGATTTACCAGGAGATCTCCACGGAGAGAATTTGTGCACACAGGACAAGCAATGGTAACGTACGGCAGAAATTGCTTCCTTCAGAGATGAGAGGAACAGTGAAACCAAAGGGTTTTCAACGATGGAAAATGGAATTTTGGTGCAGAAAAAAACAACAGAGAAACATTTTTTGAGAAACTGAGGCATTCAGGTGAGTGCCCACAGCTTAGTGATAAATAAGAACTACCTTTTGGAATAAAGGCCTGAGACCCTAGGCCTCAGTTCAAAATTGAAATCGCTATGTCCTCAGAAATAATACACCCAAGGGGTGTCTGGGTGGCTCAGTTGGTTAAACTGAAACATGGCATAACATACCAACCACCACCATAACATACAAACCACAGATTATAATAAAAATTGCTAGAAATGTGAAAGTGCAGGGGCATGTGACCAAAACAAAAGCTGTTAATATAAATAAGCCCCAGGAGCGCCTGGGTGGCTTAGTCGGTTGAGCGTCCGACTTTCACTTGGGTCATGATCTCGCGGTTCGTGGGTTCGAGCCCCGCGTCGGGCTCTGTGCTGACTGCCAGCTCAGAGCCTGGAGCCTGTTTCAGTCTGTGACTCCCTCTCTCTCTGATCCCCTGCTCACGCTCTCTCTCTCTCTCTCTCTCTCCTAGAAATAAACAAAACATTTAAAAATATATATATAAATAAGCCCCACAGTCTCCTAAGGGATGTAACTAACTGATGGAATCTTCAAGGTCAAGGACATAAAGGAAAAATAATTCTAACAAATGCATAGATGAAAAATCTCAATAGAGAAAGTAAAACTAAAAGAAAATGGGAATTTTTAAACTTTGAGATCTGAAATGAAAAATGAAATCTCTGAGTGGCTTAAGAATAGTGTGGAGACTGGGGCGCCTGGGTGGCTTAGTCGGTTAAGCGTCCGACTTTCGCCCAGGTCATGATCTCGCGGTTCATGGGTTCGAGCCCCGCATCGGGCTCTGTGCTGACTGCCAGCTCAGAGCCTGGAGCCTGTTTCAGTCTGTGACTCCCTCTCTCTCTGACCCTCCCCTGCTCACACTGTCTCTCTCTCTCCTAGAAATAAATAAAAAACATTAAAAAATTAAAAAAAAAAGAATAGTGTGGAGGCTGATTACAGGCTTAAGAATTACAGATGGTTTAGAGGTACCTGGGTGGCTCAGTCAGTTAAGCTTTAGACTTCAGCTCAGGTCATGATCTCATGGTTTGTGGGTTTGAGCCCCGCATCGCTGTCTATGCTGACTGCTCAGAGCCTGGAGCCTGCTTCAGAGTCTGTGTCTCCCTCTCTCTCTGACTCTCCCATGTTCATGCTCTCTCACTCCCTCTCCCTCTCAAAAGGGAATAAACATCAAAAATAAATTTAAAAAAGAAAAGAATTACAGATGGTTTAGTAAACCTAAAGATACATCAATAGAAAATATTTTAAAAATATTTGAAAGAAACAATGTTGAAAGAAAATTGACAGAAATTCAGTGCAAAAATAAAATGGTCTCACACACAGGTGATTGGAGACCAAGATGGAAAGAGAAAAAGGAAGGGAAAAAAATACTTTTTGGAAAAAATTTCCCGCCCTTTGGAAAAAGAATTCAAGTTACATATCCAAAGAGTTTAATGTACAATGAGCAGTATAAATATAAAAAGAGGCATAGCTAGGCATGTCATAGTCATACTGCTAATAAGCTAAGACAAAGAGAAATTTCAAAATATGCCAAAGGAAAAGAAAAATTACATTTGATTTGATTATATGAAATCAACAGATCTCTCATCGATGTCAAAGGCTGCTGGAGAAGAATCAGACAATGGCTTTAAAGCGTCGGAGAACAAAGTCAACCTAAAATTCTACATGCAGCGTAAGTAGACTTCAAAAATGATGGAGGGAATAAAACAACTCCCGCCAAACAATGGTGGAGAGAATTAATTGCCATCAACATTTTTTGAATGTTGAAAGGATTTCTTCAGACTAAGAAAAGTATCACTTGATGGAAACAATTACAAGGGAAATGCGCTCCCCTCACAGGCGCACAATGGGGAACATCAAACTGGGGACGGGGAGCCAAATCCAGCCTGCTGACGGTTTGTGTACTTTAATTGGAACAGAGCCACACCTATTCATTTGCATACTGTCTATGGCTGCCTTTGTGCGACAGAGATGGTATCTGGCACTTTACACCAAAAAAAAAAAAATGGCCGAGTCTTATCATAGAGAATAAGAAACAAAAGCCATGATAAAACATAGCATGGACAAAGTACAATATAACAGAGCACAAATTTGTTCATCTAGGAAACGCAAGGTTTAAAACAAAAAACAATTGAGCTCTGGAGATTTTCACGGGGGAAGTGAGAGATTGCAAAAGCAAAAATTGTATGAATGTTAAAAAAAGCCCACTTCCCAGACTCTATTCTCCTACTAGGACAGAAGAATTGCCAATGGTTCTTTGATGCCAGCCACGGTTAGATTCTATAGGGTGGTATCAAAAATCAGAATCCGTTGATTTTATCAGCTTTTAAATTTACTTCAAGACAAACTGAATTTTGAATATGTTCCCCATTTCGACTCAAACTAAGCAAATAAATAAAGCCTTGGTGGATGGTTTATCCTGCATTCAACTTTTTTTTTAAAGTTTATTTCCGTAAGGCATTATTTCTTAAAAAATAAAATAAAATAAAATTCTTTGGCAGAGTGGAGATTTGTGGCCAGATTTGTCTATTAGACTTGCAAGACCACAGGTGGGAGTTTAGGGAAATAAACAGCACCCATAAGGACCTATTGATAAATTGGAGCTCTGACTTTTCCATCCCTTCTCTCCTCTTTCCTTTCTCTCTCTTTGCACATCTGTGACACTGGAGTTTGGCCCAGAGGAAGAACCCGCCGTTGAGATAAAGAGATGTGTGCCAAAAAAGCCGAATATTCAGATCAGATTGGAGGCAGATGAACATCTGTGCTGAGAAAAGGAAGCCAAGGGTGATATTCTTCAACACTGAAATAACTATACAGAGTTCTACCCCGGTTACAGCTCCCTCTTTTTTTCCAGAGTTTTTCACTTAAAGAAGTAGCGTCTCTTTCTGTATTGTGCTTAAAGGTTTTATTTGCCCATTCCTCTGCAGGTGTGTGTCCTTGCTTCGGTCTCCCAATTCAAAGGCACATGCAAACCTCCTATTATTTGGCTCCATATTTAAAATGGGCTTGACTGTCAGATTTTTGCAATGACAGGAGCATAATAAAAATCATGTACTGTTACTAGTTTTCTAGGCAGAATTATTTCATAACAATTATCTTCAAATCTCCAATGTTCTGTATGCTCCAAACCAATTGTCTTTATATTAATAATTAAGTTGAAGTGACAGAGGATGACAGTTGCAATTGGTTTCATTTGTGAAGCAAGTAACTGCTTTCACTATCACCATGGAATCCTTCTGGCTGAGTGTCAGAATATTTAAGCCATTGAATGTAACCAAATTTGTAGTCAGACAAGGTGCACATTTTCAGGCAACACACATTGATGGTGGTGGGGGGTGGAGTAATATAATACACTTTCTCACCAAATCCCAGTAGCTTCAGCGAGATTTGTAAAGATCTGCAAAATATTTGATAGACACAAAAGATATTTATTATGAAACCGCTTTGTTCCCATATTGTCCCTTTAAGCCAAGGGTGGCCGAAATTTTCAGTAAAAGGCTAGATAGAATTCTGGCTTGTAAACCAGATGGTCTCTGGCCCAACTATTCAACTCTGCCCTTACAGGATGAAAACAGCCATAGACAATACATTCATGAGTAGGCAGGGCTCCTGCCCAGTAATAGTGTGTTTACAAAAACAGGCAGCAGGGAGAATTCAGTCCATGGTCTTCTTTAAACAATCATCCAACATATTTTATTTATAGTCCAGTAATAAACTTAAACCATTCTAATTCAAGAAAATTAAAACATTTTAAGTTCTTATTCCCTTTCTATTAAAATTACAAAGTGTTACTAGAGATGAGGGAAGAGTATATGTGGCTTAAAAATATAAGTTTGGGGCGTGCCTGGGTGGCTCAGTTGATTAAGCATCTGGCTTCGGCCCAGGTCACGATCTCATGGTTTGTGAGTTCAAGTCCCTCACTGGGCTCTGTGCTGACAGTTCAGAGCCTGGAGCCTGCTTCGGATTCCGTGTCTTCCTCTCTGCCCCTTCCCCACTCACCCTCTGTATCTCTCTCTCTCTCAAAAAGAAATAAACATTACAAAAATAAAATTAAAAAAATAAAAGTTTGGCAGTTATTTATAATACCAAACAATCCAAAATGCATTCTATATAGATGTAGCAGGTGATATTTACATGGTGGGTAACAAATGACCTTCATGTAATTTATCTCATTGGATTCTAGTAGCAACCTTGTAAGTTAGGAAGGAAAGGTATGATTCTTAAGCCCCATAAGCTTGAAGAAGTTAAATGTCAGATCCAATGTCAGAAATGTTAAATATAGGAGTACCTGGGTGGTTCAGTTGGTCAAGCCACCAACTCTGATTCTTTATTTTGGCTCAAGTCATGATCTCATGGTTTGTGTGATCGAGCCCCACATAAGCTCTGTGCTCTAAGCCCTTGAGATTTTTTTCTCTCCATCTCTCTCTGCCCTTCCCCCACTCGTGATCTCTCTCTCTCTCTCTCTTTCTCTCTCTGTCAAATAAATAAATAAACTTAAAAAAAAAAGGGGGGAGGCATCTTGGTGGCTCAATGGACTAAGTGTCAGACTCCTTGATTTGTGCTCAGGTCATGATCTCATGGTTCATGAATCTGAGCTTGCATCAGGCTGTGCACTGACAGCATGGAGCCTGCTTGGGATTCTCTGTCTCCCTCTCTCTCTGCCCCTTCCTCTCTCTCTCTCTCTCTCTCTCAAAAACAAATAAATAAACATTAAACAAAAAAGAAATGCAAAATATAGAATCAGGATTTTAAACGTTCCATTTGTGTACCAAAACTTTTATTTTGGGCAAGAAGCAATGTGGAGACCTGATTTTGGGTGGCAATTTTGACTGCATAAAAGTGGTCTGAATTCACTCTTGATACACAATTACTATTAGAATGAAAAAGAAAGTACATATTTTCTACCTCATTACATTAATGAAGATAGCAAGACTGAATAATTAATAGAAAACAGAAACAAGCCTCAAAGACTCATTTTTTCCTTGATAGCAGACTTTCTCTGCCTGCATTATAGAGGCAACTGCCTCAGCGATCCACTTGGCTTCTCCTTGGAAACACCTTAATAGCTTTTTATGCAGGACTCTGTCACTTTAAAAAGAGACTCTAAACTGCTTCTCTCCTAGCCGACTGGCATTAGAAGGATCTGTTATGGATTTTTTTGGCTTCTGTACAATTGCACTGTTACAACTTTTTTTACATAAAAGCTTTAAAGCAAAGATAAACCATTGCTTTAGGATTTTTGATATAGACATTGAGGAATCAGCACCGGAAATCGTACTCATGGATTATGCTCATAGCTCTCCTGTCCGGCTAAGAATTAATCGCCTAATAATATTACCTTACAACTTTCATCTATCTTGATGGTTTTTCTCCAACCAGAGAAAAATGTTTTGGAGAAATTGTCTGAATATCTTTACCACATTGGTCTAAGATCACAGGGTTTACAATTTCCATTCTTAATTTTTTTTCTTAAATGGCTCTTTTAGAGAAAAACAAGCTAAACTATTTCACAGTTGTATGTGTGTATCAAATCTGAGAATGTTGGCCATCTATGAAGGCTTTGTGGATGCTAAAACAACATAAATATTAAGGTTAAAGCTCCTCATTAATACAAAGTTAGGTGGAAATGACTTGTCTGGCGAAGTGTAGGCAAGGGATCTGTTTCCCTACCCAAAGTAATGCCAGAAGTGGGAGGTAGAACTGAGGTAAAAGTAGAAATCTGAGAGTGACTTGATTTCCCCAAATTTCCAGGAAGAGGCAGAGTCACTGTCTTCTTGACTATAAAGAGTGATATCATTCAAGGAATTGACTTTCATTTCTCAATCTATTTAAGAATAGATGTCGGTACCTTAACTTGAACAACTGCCGGTCTCATCTATTGAGATGCGTGAAAGTGTCCATGGTCTTTAAAAAGGCATGCATTCTTTCTGGCATCATTTTACATCTATCAAAACTTAGAAATAGGGGCTCTTTAAATTGCCTTCAGAAAGTAGAGTCTATAACTAGGCTAGTCGAGTATTAGATTAGTCAGTGCTGGCAAGCACCATAAAATCATCACATGTAAAAATCAACATGGGTTCCAGTAGCGATGGGTACAGCGTGGGGGGTTGTACCCTAGGACCGATACAGAGCGCCAGACCAGGAGTTGAGAAAGTCCTTTAACAAAAGGCTGTCAGATATGATTAACGGAGCTGGCCTCTATTGGGCAAGCCTCACTGAGCACTCTGAATTCGAGCTTTCTCCACTGGCAGACTTTTCCACAACCCAACAAAGACATGGAGTTATAGGCAGTTCATAAAAGTGATGTCCTTTGTTTAGATCTAACAGGGTCTCCCAACAGGGAAGGGAAGAGCAATGAAGTGCAAAATATAATATGAAATCAATTTCCCTTCTCACACGACCCTGAGAATAAGAAAAGATTCTTGTTTTCCTGTGTCTGCTAAAAATCCGAATGTCTTCTGGGTGGTTGGAACAAAAGACCCAGAGAATGTAAGAATGTTTTTAGCTTAATTAGTTTAGACACCTCATTTGGAGTCAGATTGAGTGCATGTTTCATCGGTTGGTTTCAGGATCACAGAAGTCTGAGTAAGATCGTCTTTCCAGATATAGGGTGAAGTAGTTTGAGAGAAGGGTTATGCTTAATGAGATCCACTTTAAGAAAAAAAAATTATATTAGTAGCTAAAGGAAGGGAATGCTCAACTGTGTTCCAGGACCAACCTGAACCGCTGAGACTGAGTTTTGAACACGGTGGGTGACTGCTGAGTGACTATCACCCAGCAGAGATGGGTGGCAAATACTTTGAACTGAATTTCATTGTTTCTACACTATGTTCTGCCTGAGGACGTGGCTCTTTTTCGTACATAACTCTAACTATGGTGATGTTTGAAACCATGGATAGCATATAAAACATTTTATTAGTTTCACTAATAGAATATATAACTAAGGAAGAATTAGTTGTTCAGAGACTGTTGAGGTATAAAAGTTATGTCTTATTTTGGTGTATGACAAAAAACATTTTGCTTAATCTGTGTAGTCTAGATCGCTCCATAATGTGATGCCAGCCCTGAAATTACAATTATATATTCCTCTGTTATTTCTTCTAAAACATGTTCTTTACATGTTGGAAATTAGTCTGTACCGGCCCATCTGCTTCTTTGGGATTTTAGATTTTTTTCTTCAAGTGACAGTTGATTCAGTAGTAGAAGTAATATCATTTACTTTTTACCACTGCTATTAAAGGATAATTCTGAACACTATGAAACAGAGTACCCGAGTATCAGAGAGTCACTTTGAATTCTCTAAGAAGCAGGCATCAAACTGGAATGAGATATGAACACATTTATTGGAGAAACACTTCTGAAGGATAAAATGGAGAGAGGCTAGGAGAAGGCAGATAGAAGTCTGACATCTTTGAAAAGAGAGAAGAAGGGAAGGAAAGAGGAAAGGAAGAAGGAATGAAGGAAGAGTCTCAGATTGCAATATTGCCCTCACAGTCTTGGCCAAGCTGAAGGGGAATTCCAGGAGAAAGATCATTTGCAAGAAGAATCCTTCATTCAAAAGGAAAGGCTGAACTCTAATACTCTAACTCTAATACACTGACTGTGCTCAGGCATTTTCTTCCATAAGCCCAGAGGGATGGTGACCTGTATCCCATGAGGTGGCCACTGAAGGCTATCAGGCATCCATATTTCTCTCGAAAGATTCTCTCCTGAGACACAACCTGAATTCTATACTCCCATGGTTGCCACAACTTAGAAATCTCATTTGTGGAATATTGAAATGGTAGACGCAAAAAGAAAGTACACGTGTAATCTTACTGCAAGGCTGACTGCAACATATTTGATTGTAACTTAGATAAGCTAGGTATGAACTATTCAAGACTAACTCATGAAAAAAAATCTAAAATTGCAACAATTTCATCCATCAATTGCTTTTCTCAACATAGGGGAAGAATGTTAAATTTGGCTTTAGAAGCAATAATCCTTGGATCTTCTCCAAACAGATCAGAGTGCAGGGTGGTTGTACTTTCATTAATACTAGGACAGGTTACGGGTCATCTAAAAACATAAAATTCATTATTAAAAAAAGGTTGATACATAGATGATATGCCAGCAGTGCCCAGCTGGTTGCGCCCCTTCAAGAGGAACACTCTAGAACAAAAGTAAAAAGAAATGCGTCTTCAACACCTCTTATTCCCCTTTTACATGCTAATCTCCTTTTAGCTCTCTCAATTTCCCAGAGTTGCTTTTAATTTTGTTCTGCATCCTCCTGCTAAGGATTCACTAGAGCAACACACATTCCTGAGACTCTCCAAATGGTTTTCTTCTTCGGGATGCCACAATCTCATCTCAGGTGTCATTCATCATCAGCCGCTTCCTAAGAGCCAGATGAATGAGCTGAACACATCATGTGTCGGACGTACACCTAACACAAAAGAGCTCTCCAGCTTTTCTTACAAGAGAGAATTTGTCCAGTTCAATTTGTCCAACGCAATGTGGAGTTTCGGGTTGAGTCATAGCAGAGCTCACGCCTAACCTATTTATCGTGACGGTAACTTGGGCATCATTTCTCTGAACAATCTATAGCTGCTATGCCAGCAGGGTTTGTTTCTCATAGCACTCCTGGGGTAAGTGAGAGCCGCTTTGTATGTAAGGGAACTCTTGGGCAGGTCCCTGCAAAGGAGGGCAATTAGAATTTTATGGACTCTCCAGTACAAGTGTTAATGTTTGATAAAACCTAACTACGTTACTCCTTGCACTTAACTGCATTTAACCATTGTTTCAATACCTGTAACTTGAAGAGCTATACTTGCGTTACAGTCACAGAGCGTGTCTTGGCCTTCACTCGCGCTTTATGTTCTGCAGAAGTCCAGACTTGCTCATCAGACTCTGGCTACAAGCCCTGGAGGAATCATTGTGCTTTTTGTAACTAAAGTGAACGTTATCTTCTGATCTTGTCATGAGCTTTAACTTCTGTTTCTAGTTCACGATCGTGATTTTTTTTTTTTTTAATGACAACTTGGCTCTCCATTCAGGTTGCTGTGTGATTACTTAGGACACCAAATTCTTTGCAGCTCCTATGTGGCTCAGCACCATGAAAACGTAAGGGTGTTAAGGCTGTGTCTGCCAATAACAGGAGCCCAATAAAGTTAATTGTTTCTCCGTTAGGCACTTTGCTAGTGCCCTGAACACATGGAACCGATTATCTGGCATGGCAACGTTGTTAAATAAAATGTGCAAAAAAGAAAATACAATTATTGGTAAAGTAAAAACATACCACAAGGGGTTATTAAAAAAATCAAGATGTTTTACATTTTAAGGATGTTTTGCTGCTCCCTGTGTGTGTTTGGTGCAAAACGATTAGCTCCAAGACACTGCACTGCCAGTGTTAAACTTTTCCTTCTGTTCCATTGTCTTCCAGTTGCCCGAAATAAATGGAAGCAGACTTTCTCATTCTGAAGGAAAATCATCTTTTTGAATTAAAGGCATATTTTGGCAACATTGGACTACACTTTTTAAATATACTTGAAACATTCAGTGCATGCTATAACTAGGGTGATTCTTTAATAAGAAGATATTTACTTCTATCAAACCTCTGGGTAGGTCTCAATTGCTATACACTCCATTTCTTCACAAATGGATATCATCACCTAAAGTTGCTGCATGCTGGTACAGAATATAAATTACTTTGGTAGCATGGGGGAAAAAAAATCTCTAATCCTCTTTTAGCTATGCTTAAAAGAACCATGGGAATTTATAAATACAATGTGTTTATAAGATAAAGAATCATAATCAGCTTCTTTTACCTTTAAAGGTTTTCCACTTCTCACCCATGCTTTAACATAGTATTATGTTGCCTAAATGTAATGCAATTACATTTACATTGAGCAGTTTTAATTTTAAATTACTTTCCTCATATTGCAAATAAGTGTGATGATATATGTGGCCGATGTATACTAGAGATTATATAAAGAAAGTTTTATTAGATTTAAATTTTGTGTGCATGCCCTATAAGCAATCAATCTGTATACATTTTAGCAAAACATTATATTAACCCATTCGACATTATAGACTGAATAATGTATCAGCCTAAAACACTTGGGGAGCAGAAAAATAAAAACCATTTTGGATTTTAATATCCAATTACACAACAAAAAGATTTCAATTAAACAAAAAAAGATTTTTGTGGTTTCAATTAAACAAAAACAAATTTGTTTCTTTTTTGTAAAGTGCCAAAGGTCAAGTAAAGCGACATTAAAACACATGTGAATAAACAGGTCTGGATCTTTGCTATTAATTGTCCCCCAAACCAAGTATTGTATTAAGTTTTAATGTGTGGATATTCGATAAATAAAGAAGACACGTCCATATCAGTAAACTACTTGATTTTGTTCAATTTCCAGTCTTGTCGTGAATCACCAGAATGAGCAAAATTGAGAAGTTACTGGAGGTTACAAAATGAACATTTGCCATTCAAATTTTTCTTTTTGTTACTTTCACTACAAGTGGGGTCTAGTACCATACACTAAATTCTTATACTTCCTAAAAGTAATGCTTTTCAACCAATTATTAGCTCTGTGCTCTGCTTACGCTACAGCTTTCTTACATTAAAAAATTGACCAGGGAGTGCCTGGGTGGCTCAGTTGGTTGAGTGTCCGTATTCAGCTCAGGTCATTATCTCAAGGTTTGTTAGCTTGAGCCCCTCATCAGGCTCTGTGCTGACAGCTCAGAGCCTGGAACCTGCTTCACATTCTGTGTCTCCCTCTCTCTTCTCCTCCCCCCACTTGCACTCTGTCTCTCTCTCTCTCAAAAATAAAATAAAACATTAAAAAATTTTAAAGATAATAAAAAATTGATCGGGCAGGCAAGAACCTTAAAATGAACAGAAATTGATCACTTTTTTCAATGAACAGTATTAGCAGGCTAAATCTTCTAGACAGTGTTCTTTGGGGCCAAACAGCACAGCGTCCGGTCACTAGAGACGCATTAAAGTGTCTTTTCTTTTCTTTTCTCTTCTTTCCTTTTCTTTTTTCATATTTTAGTGGAATTTGGCTGCCTTTCCTCTGTTTTGACCCTCAGAATCAATGAGTTGTGATCATACTCCGATCACAAGTTTAATAAGAACTGTTTGTGAAATCTGAGCTTAAGTCGTTTTTGTACCATCCTTTCTAGCTTAGGGAATATTTGATTAGAGAAGGTCATCATTGGTTAGGTCAGAGGAAAGCAAGTGGCACATTCGAGAAACTGGTCTGGCTTGGAGAGAATTTACATGGTATCGCGGTCACCCCCTTCTCAACTAAAAGCTTAGATAGAGCGTTAATGAGAAAATCAAGTGCACAGCCTAACTATGACTTCAAATTGTTAAGCATAATATGCTTACAGCTGCATAGTATGATTTAAATGATATAAAATATAACACTGTAGCATTTCCAAGAGGAAGTAATTTAGAGTAATGGCTTCAACTCCCCTTTACTAAAAATGCAGCTAGTTGCCAACAATTTAAAAGGGACTTTGTTACCATCAAGACAAGCCCCTCAGTTTCAATGAAATGATGACTCACTGTTGATAACCCTGATTTCTTTGTGATTTCGATGTGTAGAGAGAGAAAAAAAGATGATTCGGCTACTATTAATAAGCGTCTGTGCAAAATAGAAACAGTCATTGTGAAGCATATAGCCAAAGGCCATTTGAAAGGGAATCTGGAAGATAATTATAGGATTCCGTATATGACATAACTAGGTTTTGGCAACTTTTTAGAAAAATTTGCAGACAGATATTGTATGTTTAGTAGGTTACCTAAATCATCCAAATTACTCTTTTTATTCGTGTTACAAGTAATGTAATATAACTACCCTGTGTTTTATAGATTTGGCATAATCAGCATGATTTAATATACTTACATTTTCATGTACACTCAACATTTCTATTCATTTCAATGGGATTTGAACAAAGCTAAATTTTGAAGTTTAATATATAAACATATTATATGAATACTGTAACATTAAAAGAAACAGTTTCCCTTAAAAAATAAAGTTAATCTTGTAGTCATTCAATATAATTTTTTTAAGCAAGCAAAAATTAAGTATTTAAAATTTATTATTCTATGCTAGCTCCATGAATTTCAAATTCTCCATATAGGGAAACATTTTCCACATTAATCTTCCTTGAAATCTGAATATGTGAAAACTAGTAAACTATTATCTTTTCAGTGTATTTATTTCATAAATTTAATGCGTATAATTTCAGATAATTACTGAATCATTCACCAGGAATCATGAGATTACTCAGGACATCCTTGAAATAATAACGATGTTAATAGAGATGTTAATAGGAATTTTGCTTATACTTCAGTGCACTTTTGTTCTTGTATCTTTAGCTGGTTGTACATTTGTGTATTAAAACCAAATAATACGTGGTAACAGATTTAAATCTCTACCCCACAATTTTAAGAAAAGTATCATAATAGCGATATCTCATGATGACATTTTTGCCATGATATGTCCAATTTACAGCACAAATGAACATGTTTCTCAAATGCAAACATTTTGTATGTAAATGATTGTGTTTGTAAAAGTGTTACAGGCAGCCGGCATGTAAGTCATGGATATTAAAAATTCTGAATCCCATGTTTGCATCTTTTGTAGAACCTTGCGTCCTCTGGAGCACAGCATGTTCAAAACCACAATGATCTTTGGAGAAAAACATTAATAATAATAGTAATAATAATAATAATTTTGTCCTTAGTATTTATAATTGATTCATAAAAGCTTACATGGGAATAATTTAGGAGTAAATAAGTGTTATCAGAGATTTTGTTTGTTAGTAGTAATGAGCACCCAATAATGGTGTAACAACAAAGAGAAGTGTATTTCTCTTACATAAACAAAATCAACCTAGAGATAGGTGAGTCCATTCAAGTTCAAGTATAGCTGTTTATCCTACTCACTTTTCACCTAGCGAGATGTGCTAGGTGTTGGGAGGGGTGCACGGCTTTTACCCTTCAAGGACATTTTTGACATTGTCATACTGCTTCTACTTATAACCCATGAATCAGAAATAAGTAACAGGACCAACATCATTGCAGGGAATCTGGAACTGTGATCTTTATCTGGGTGTTCTGTAGTTTCCGTTACCAAGACAGAGAAAGGGAAGGAAACAACATCATCTCAAATGCCAAGAGAAAGTTATCTTCCTTGGAATTCGGCCTGTGGCTCTAAGTCATGGCACAATTTTTTTATGTTTATTATTTTTGAGAGAGAGATAGAGAGACAGAGTGTGAGTGGGGGAGAGGCAGAGAGAGAGATGGAAACACAGAATCTGAAGCTGACTCCAGGCTCTGAGCTGTCAGCACAGAGCCCGATGCGGGGCTTGAACTCATGAGCCATGAGGTGATGCCCTGAGCCAAAGTCGGATGTTCAACTGACCGAGCCACCTAGGTACCCCAAGTCATGGCACATTTAACTTACATTTGGAATTCTGTATATCTTAGAGATAGAAAATATATCTCAGAAAGTCCCCATCTCCACCCTTCAGTTCATCAAACCAGGTTTTCTATAGAAATGTCTGTCCTCGCTGCTGTCTCCCAATCCCTAGTCATGATCCAGAATGGTACATGTCCTCAGGCTTTCAGTACCATTTCCTTCTTTCAAGTGTCAATCCCCACTAATTTCTCTCATGTTTTAGTTGTTCTCCAACACATTCACGTAATTGTTTGTATTTGGTCCAGAGCTTCTAGCTGTTCTCTGTAGGAGACTTAGTCCAGTAGTAGCTTATCAATCACGACTGGAAGCAAAAACTCAAGGAAGCTTTTCCTTGATACGCACCTCACTGTTTTCTTCTAGTCATTCAGATGCGACCCAAACGTCGTCTCTTCAAGGTTTCTTCTGACAGTAGTTTAAAGTAGCCGTTAACCTCTCGTATAAAAAAACATCGTATCTTAAGACTGTGAGTAGAATTATCAACAGCCTATGTTTTCCTGACTCTTTCTTCAGACCTCTGAAGTCCAAGTGTCTGTGAGTCTATACATTCAGATATATGTCTGTCTCCCCATATTAGAATGCAAACTCATGCAGGAACTTTTCTGTTTAGCTCGCTGCTAACTACTAGTGGCTTTGGAGCAAATCTTTAAGTGTTGTTGATGGAGCAAAGGAATAAATCAATTTCTTGTGTCTACCCTAACAGAATATAACTTACATGATACTGAGACCTAACATTTATATTTATCCAATTTATTTCCCATTCCTGGTATACAGTAGGACTTCAATATATTAATACATTAACCTTAACAACATAAATTTACTCTTCTGGCTTTGAAATTAGTAATACGTGAATGATGAGCTGTGATGTCTGCATCAGTAACTGGATTGAGTTTTCTTTGCTGATGTGTAGATCTTGTTTATCTCAAAGATCATGAGTGTTATCCACCATCAAATTTCCATGTATATTGTATGGACAGAGAGAACTAAGGCGGTTTCTAAACTTCCAGATTAAGGATCTGTTTACTCAGTATGATGGGTAGAACAATGCCTCCTCAACTAAGTCTGCGTCCTAACCCTTGGAAACTGTAAATATATTACCTGGCATGGCAAAATGGACTTTGAAGGTATGATTAAGTTAAAAACAATGAGATTGGGAGATTTTCCCAGATAATCTGGATAGAAACCAATAAAATCACAAGAGTTCTTATAAGTTAGAGGAGGAGCCTGAAAAGTTAATAGCAGAGAGAGACTGAAAGGGCTTTGAAAGAGGAGAGCCCACAAGCCAGCAAATGCAGTCAGCCTCCATAGAGTAGAAAAGCCCAGAAAACAGTCTTCCCTAGAGCCTCCAGCAGAGGCCCAGCCTGCCAACACCTCGATTTTAGCTCAAGAAAACCCATTTCTGACATTTGATCTTCCAGTGACACAGCACTGAGTTATCTACTGCTCTCTTCCTTCTGCCCTATTGTATCATGGAAGTGGTACAAACACAGCTAGAGTCTAACTATGGCATCCTCTATGTGTGCTGGGCATCAAGGATAAGATCATGCTTCCCTGGGACCCAAGTGCTAAGACTGGTCCTAAGAAGCCCCTACCTGATCAAGCGAGCATCGTGGAAGCCAGAGATGATAAACTGGAACAGAAGGGTGGAAGCCAGAGCCATGCGCCATGCCACAGCCGGTACCCACAGTGTAACAGGGTTTCCTTGGCAACTGGATCTGGAGTCCAGACCTGGCTCTGTGCAAATCTCTAATAAAATCTTTGAAAAAGAAAAAAAAAGAAGAAGAGCTGTAAGATAGTAAATTTGTGTTGTTTTAAGCCTCTCAGTACATGGTGATTTGTTACAGTTAGAACAGGCAGCTAAGGCGCCCTGAATTAGGCTTCTTTGACATCATTTCACTGCTGGATGGAGACTTTTCCCTCTTGATCTATTAGGAGGTAGAGAACTGGATCTGCCTCAGTTCTGAGTTTCTTCCAGGCCCAGTCTACAGAACAGGCCCTCTCCAAACCTTGCTCTACATGACCTAGAGAGCAGCTGTGAGGAATTCCACTGGGAAGAAAGTAGCAGGCACCTGCCTCATCTGCCCAGAGTGGAAGGGAGTCTCCCAGGCAGCTGTCTTCCCTGAGCTCCAGTTCTGAGGGCTGCACAGCTTGGTCCTTTCCTCTGTGCTGACCACATCTCCCCTTGCAGCTGGTTTCTCCAGCACCTTGAAGAAAAGTGCATTGGTTCAGCTTCAGCTCTACTTTTGTTCTAGTTAATCCTTCAGGATTATATGACCTCTTTGTTCATTAAGAAAGTTAAAAAAAATTTTTAAGTCATTTGTAACCCCTTTTTTTAAAGTTTATTTATTTGTTTATTTTGAGAGAGACAGAGACAGCATGAGCAGGGGAAAGGCAGAGAGAGAGAGGGAGACAGAATCCCAGGCAGGCTCCACACTGTTGGTACAGAGCCCACGGTGGGGATCGACCCCACTGACCCGCGAGATCATGACCTGAGCCCAAATCCGGAGTCAGACGCTTAACTGGTGGAGCAACCCCGGTGCCCTCCTGATGGCACCTTTTATTCTTCACTCTTACTGCTACTATGGCCTCACAATTTCTAATTAGTTTTATTGCTATTTGGGGATTTTGGGGAATGACATTAGGCAAATACATGGGTTCGGTCTGTCACCTGGACTTGGATTGTTCTGGTTTATAACATTTTGTTCTACTCCACGTGTCTCTACTTGTGAACTATTGCGAGATTTTGTTGTTATTGTTGTTGTTTGGTTTGTTATAGTGAGCTTCTTGGGGCAGTGCCCTCATTATCTGCCAGTCTTGTGTCTATAATTGAGAACAGGTGCAGCCACGCCTTTACTTCACCTACCACTTCTGTCCAAGTCAAATGAAAAGCAGGAGTAAGTTCTCTGTGGGATCTTGGCCTGATTCTCCATTCTCTTGTGCCGGAGAACTGGATGCGTGGGTGACCAATGGTCCCGCATTCTGACATGCCCCCCGCCCCACTTTCCAGCTTTGAGATAGTGAATTCTTGCATGGTTCTCCTGGAGTTGTATCGTCTGTGTAATTTCTAATATTTTTTATTTTTTATTTTTTTATTTTTTATTTTTTTTAATGTTTTATTTATTTCTAGGAGAGAGAGAGAGAGAAAGAGAGAGAGAGACAGCGTGAGCAGGGGAGGGTCAGAGAGAGAGGGAGTCACAGACTGAAACAGGCTCCAGGCTCTGACCTAGCAGTCAGCACAGAGCCCGACGCGGGGCTCGAAACCACGAACCGTGAGATCATGACCTAAGCGAAAGTCGGACGCTTAACCGACTAAGCCACCCAGGCGCCCCTAATGTGTACATATATTTGAAAGACAGAGAGAGAGTCGGGGAGGGACAGGGAGTGAGGGAGACACAGAATCCAAAGCAAGCTCCCGGCTCTGAGCTGTCAGCTGAGCTGGGCTTGAACCCACGAACCATGAGATCATGATCTGAGCTGAAGTCAGACGCTTACCCAACTGAGCCACCCAGCACCCAGGCGCCCCTCATCCATGTAATTTCAATTTAATCAGCCATCTTACATTCAGTGAATTATAGGTTCATTGATCCATCCTTTAATATGTTTCTGTGATCAAGCCGTTCTTTGAAATTTCTAGATGTGAATGCATCCTTCACTTATGTCAAATCAGACTCTGTACTCTCCTCTCAATGCATCTCAAAGCCTCACAGAGCAGCTCCAGTATGTTAACATAATTGATAAGCTTCTGACTTCTATTCTATTCTTCTCTTATAACAAATTAGCTTAGACATTCGTTTATCCATTATGGCTTTATCTTAATGATGAATCCTAAGTTGCAGTAGAGTGCATGCCTGCATGAAACTTTTGTGAATTCTGGGATATACTTTTTAAGTTTTTTTATTTATTTTGAGAGAAAGAGAGAGAATAGATTAGGGGCAGAAAGAGAATCCCAAGCAGGCTCTGCACTACCAATGCAGAGCCTGACATGGAGCTCAAGCCCACTATACCACGAGTTCACAACCTGAGCCAAATCAAGAATCAGATGCTTAACCGATGCCCCTGAGATATTTTAATGATAGAAGAAAGTCTAGTCTAGTGGACAAAATATGGTTTCTAGCACTTGAGAATTGCAACACTAAAGTGTGTCCCAAATTACAAAACATCACCCTGGAGGAGATAGAAGTCCAGAAATACCACGGACACTCAGAAAAGGAAATATGCAAGTGCTTTCATGATTCCTTCAACAGAGAGGGAAGGCCCAAGTTCTGAGCTAAACTATAGCAAAGAGATAGATAAACCC
This sequence comes from Proteles cristata cristata, assembly GCA_017311185.1. NCBI lineage: Eukaryota > Metazoa > Chordata > Mammalia > Carnivora > Hyaenidae > Proteles > Proteles cristata. The sequence continues at coordinate 922,082 of JAESUZ010002577.1, forward strand.
CAGAGGAAGAGAATTGTCTCAGAAAGGAGGTATAGGTACCAGACCTTATGGAAGGGGATAGACAAGAGGAAGCATAGCCAGGTAATTACACCATTTTACCCATCACACTATCTTGTATTCATACTGTTAATGTACCAAAGTAAATTTGCAAGAGTACCAGCCTTATGGAAAACACCTTTGCCAATTTATGGCTTTGTCGTTAAACTATTAAAGTTTACTAACTGCCTCAGCTCAGATACGTGTACTCGAAATATGTTTTGACTCATAAGCTTAGGCTAATAATGCTCATATTAATTTGGGTGACATTTATTATACAAGCTCAAAAATTCCATGATCGTATCAATACAATTTTAAAAACTTATCTAGGTACTATCAAAAAATCACTTCTTATGAGACAAGTAGAGATTCCCCCAATGGACAAACAGCCAACTGTTCCCATGTGCTTGACTCTTTTCAATTAAGGGTGCCCAGCAAACATTCAGAAGAAATCCTATGCCTTCCAGGGATAGGCAGCTGGGAAAGAGGGAAGAGATTAATACACAGAAAGCTGTGGACCATCCCGGTCCTATTCTTCAGTTCCTTGATTGAAGGCATTAAGTTTTATTTTATTAACTTCTTTCTTGCCCTTCAAAAGTTGAGGGTGCTCACTCCAGGGCTCATGTAGAACTGCCCCAGGGAACCTCAGTGCAAAGGTTTGAAACCACAGCTGGCTGTGATTAGAAGGATTGGGGGAGATCAGTGCTTGATTAACTTTCAGCTGCTATTGGTTTGCCTCAGTTCCTGCAGGAGAATTAATCCGTAGGTTCGAGTAAATTTTGGATCTTAATGGATACCAGATACATTGAGCCCACCCAGACCACCAAGATGTAGCAATCCCTTTCCTCACATTTAAATTGAACAAATGAATTCATTCCTCCTTACCCAGTGGCCAAAAGAACTCCATCTCACTACTTTTCTCTCATGGCATACGTTTTATTATGCCTTTCTATTCTAAGAGTGTGTAGGTTCCTTAAGGTGAGTTCCAGGTCTTAGTTTTTGTATTTTCTGATGTACGAATTTAATTTCTTTCACTCAAAGAGTTTGTTGCATGAGTAATAATGTATTCTGCTCTCTTTCTCTTAATTTGTGTTCAATGCACATGAAATTTTTCCAGTTCTACGATCAAGAGTCGTTTTCATTGTCCACTTCTGTATCACAGGGATTGACCCTCCTCCTCAGTTGAATTTATGTCACCCTGCCTAAAGATTCTGGAATTAGAGATGTATACCAATTGTGATAAATCACCATTATCTTGATAATATGAAAAGGTAATATAGGTCATTAGACATTCTTGCAAGAACCCCGTTTTTGGGATTCTTACAATCTTCACTTTAGTGTTCAATTTCATAACAAGGGAGGTTCTTCAGCTAAGCCCTTCCTTGCTAACTGAATATTCTTATATTTGTGAATTGAGGAACTCACACCAAACACAAGTTGGGACAAAAATAATGTATACATATTTGTTAAATCTCAAAACTTTAATTTTTCCCGATGGATTATTACGATAGCATTGACCTATCAGACCCACAGTGTTAAGATCAGAGACATATCAGTAAAAATACGTATTAATCAACGTAAATAAATCCAACAGAAGTTTGCCTAACAAGCATGTAACTCATTTGCTTTTTGAAGAATGTAATTGCAGGAAGTAGCAGGGAAGAAGCTGAGGGAATGAAAGCTAATGGTAATGCTCACATATGTACTCTGAGAATTTTTTTAACGTTTTTTATTTTTGAGAGAGAGAGAGACAGACAGAGCATGAGCCAGGGAGGGGCAGAGAAAGGGAGACACAGAATCCAAAGCAGGCTCCAGGTTCTGAGCTGTCAGTACAGAGCCTGATGCTGGGTCAAACCCACGAACCCTTAGATCATGACCTGAGCCGAAGTTGGACACTTAACTGACTGAGCTGTCCAGCCACCCCAGCTCTCTGAGAATTTTAATTTAACTAAAGGAGAGAGGTAAATTTCCTATCTGTGGCTTCTCGAATTGCTATGATCAACCCTTTTGTAGATTCATATGTTCATTTTATTATCTTCCAGCGATTTTTGTTAGCCCTAAACTAACAGGAATCTGCAGAGCTCAGTGTTTCTTAGGAAATGGTAACGTTACACTCTGAAAGAATCATCATCCTTCCTGCAGAGCTCCTCCACCAATATGGGACAAACTTGTGTGTATATCTACGTATCTCTACCACAACATTTATCATGCTTCCTTTCTCTCAGTCCTCCCCTCCCAGAAACCCTTCTTCTGTTAAACTGACCCATGCATCTTCTCTACTCATGTGGTATCTGTTTCATATTCTGCCTTTGCTCCAATTGCTTCTCTGAACTGCTGTGCTCTACTCCTTGCTATTTACTACATCTTAAGTGATTCCCAGTCCCCAGCTTAAGAACTGTCTTATCCATGGGCTTTTTCTTGACTTTCCTGGGGTTTATTCCCTTTCATTCACTTCAACATAAATAATTTTTTAAGTTTATTTATTTTGAGAGAAAGAGAGCAAATGTGAGGGGAGAAGGGACAGAAAGAGAGAGACAGAAAGACAGAATTCCAAGCAGGCTCTGCACTGTCAGCACAGGGTCCAATGCAGACTGGATCTCACCAAGCCGAGATCATGACCTGAACTGAAATACAGAGTCAGATACTTAACCGACTGAACCGCCCAGGCACCCCACTTCAACATAACTTCTTGTTTGAATCACATCTTGAGCACTCAGTAAATGGTTATAATTTATCATTTGGTGAAATTATCTAGTCTCTAATTTGATTGTAACCTCTCGGGGAAAGAGATGCTCTTTTAAAAATAAATGGGAGGGTCGCCTGGGAGGGTCTATTGGTTGAGTGTCTTGATTTCAGCTCAGGTCATGATCTCAGGGTCATGTAATCAAGTCCTGCATCTCTCTTGCTCAATAAAATAAAATAAAATAAAATAAAATAGTAAAATAAGATAATAAAATAAAAATGCCTTATTCATACAAGTAGTAATTTAAAATTTTTGCAAATTATAATGCTTATGGTACTAACAAAAGGAATAGTAGAATATCATCTAAATTTTCTTTGACTTAGAATATCCAGAAAAATCTCATATGTTTAGGGAAAAAAATACATTAAGCTGCCCATATCTACCAATACTGCTGCATAGAGTTCTGGAAAATGAATGACAGATGACAAGTGTGGAGTATAAGCTTCCCAGAAGATTGTAAGACTCATGAAAATGAAAGCCCTAACTGTCTTGATTATGACTGTTTTCCAGTGTAAAGCATAATATGTAGTACATAGTACCTATCTGGTGGTCGGTAGATAATTTTGAAAGAATCAAATGAATAAACAAGTAAGTAAAATGATCCAGCTAAAACTCAGGCGTAAAAGGCAATGTTCCTTTCCTAGTTTTCTTACACTTACTAAGGATAGACAAACAGTAGCAATAATTGAAAGAGTACCTGTATTCTGACATGGGGACTCATTTAAATGCATGACCAGAGATAATGTAATTTGCTTTCCTCAAGAAAATGAACGTTAATGTCTTTTTACTACGTGGAAAATTAGAGAAAAATGAAAAAAACATTTCTCTGAGTATCACTGTCTTTGCACCTTAATTTGGCCAACATTTCACTTTTGCTAAAGGAATTGGGATTTTGAGCATGTTAGAAAATTCATGACATTTCCAAGGCAGTTACATCCATCTTCTGTACTCAGTAGTTGAAGTTGAAGACTAAAATGATAGCAAGTGAAAGTCTCCCTAGGCTGAAAAGTGGTTTCCCTGTTTTATCTGGTCTCCTTTCCAGTCTGGGGTCTGTAACAAACTGACTGTATCACTAACAGTGCATGAAAGGCCAATGCCTGAAGTGATGGGGTGTATAAAAGGTTAAGGATTTAAGGGGATTCGAAGAGAGAGTTCATGCTTTTTCCTACACTCATCCCTGTTATAGTGACTGAGACCTTTACCACAGATGTCCCTGCTCTCAGTACTTATACCTGGGCCTTCAGCTTAACTGATACTGGGAAAATCATCTCCATTTCTCTCTCTCTGATCAAAATTCCAATCCTTCAAGTTCAATGCATTTCACCTGATCATTGAGAGAACTGATTTGATGTGTTCCCACTAAATCATCCATCACTACTCATTAAATTAATAAAGTATATAGTAATTAATAGAAATACTCTCATCCATAGCCTTCTAGAAAAGAATCAGGATTTTTGAAATCATAGTATGTCTCACACTTGACTAATATGTCAAATAATATGAACAGAGCTGTTACCCAGCACATAAGATTGTTTATTCCTCCACGTATGAGAATTCTGTTCTCCATTTCCCCATTCCTCATTAGACACTTTAAGGGTCACTGGCAAGCAGTGGTCTTTTTAGCACAGCTCTGTCAGCACAGAGCCTGATGCAGGGCTCGAACTCACAAATCGTGAGATCATGACCTGAGCCAAAGTCAAATGCTTAACCGACTGAGCCACCCAGGCGCCCCAAAGAAAAGATACTTTAATGAGAAAGCACTAACTGGAAGATACTCTAAAATTCAGGAAGTGGTGTTGGCACCCAAATTTCCTGTTTGGAAAAGAGTAAAAGAAATGCAAATAAAGCCTTTTTAATCTTATAGTTCTAAAACCACTTTTAAAAAAAGTTTATTTTTGAGAAAGAAAGTTTGGGGGGTTTGCAGAGAGAGAGAGAGAGAGAGAATCCCAAGCAGGCTCAATCTCATGGCCATGAGATCATGACTGAGCTGAAATTTAGAGTTGGGCGTTTAACCGACTGAGCCACCCAGGTGCCCCTAAAACCACTTTTGGAAGCCATTGAAATACTACGCTGTTTTTGAGAAAAGATGACATTCATCATTAATTTTTCTGAAGAACTACAAGCCACTAATCAAATCATATAAGAAATGATCTGTTGGATTATTGTAGCCCAATTGGAAGTCATCAGCATTTAAGATGACGAGGGACCTCTTCGCCTTGCTGGGAACACTGTTACACATTCACTGTTTCACGGGCCTCCTAGCTCCCATTTTGCTTATTTCTCCATGTCTGAGATTTCTGCTCTCCATCTCCCTGTTCCTCATTAGACGTCTTAAGGGTCACTGGCAAGCACTGGTCTTTTATAGAAATAAGGGTCTGGCATGAATGTGTCATGGAGTTTGAATAATTTTCTCTTCCCCTAGGATCCTGCAAATCAAAGTTGAGGTCCATTGCCAAAGACTCTGGCCCAGCTGGAGGCAGCGCCTGGAAGGAAGAGGGGGGTTATCTTTGCACTGGAGGGTGTCCTTGCTGTATCTTCCCTGCTGTTAAACTACAGTGTTCAGAGGCTCCTGACCCAGGAGCTTTCATCGGCCTTCAACCCATTTTTAATAACAACAAGCTCAGGAACTCCAAGGGGCTGTTTAGCAATGTCTGGAACTTTGACAAACATCTCCTGGGTGTGGGGATCGGGGGTGGATTCTGCCTGGGAAGCCCACCGCTCCTTTGTGGAGGTGGAGCATATCTCCATCCCGGGGGCCAGTTCTGGAGGTAACACCAAACATCACCTTTTGGAATGAAACTTGCAAATAAAAACAAATTAACCCGCCTCACCGCCTGCTCCCTCTCTGCCCCCAGAGGTCTAGCTGAGCCCAGTGCTTACTTTAATGTTCTGTTTTATAGCCTTTCGTACTGAATTCTTTTCAACAGCCACCATGCTCAGCGTTTGGGCTTGGTGATTCAAGTTGCTCATTAATCAACATGGAGAGTTCTGCCCCCATGATCCCAGCACACAGATTGTCTCCTCGGAAGCTTGCAGGCCTTCTCCCAGCAACAAACAGCCTGCAAAATGTGTTTACCTCACATGTCAGAGTCTGTTAGCCTTGAACCTGGGGACTTGCACGTGAACTATTCAAGCCTGGCCCTGTCAGTCTCAGGTTTCCACTCCATGACAGAAGTGACATTAGACCTTTGAGCTCTAAGATAGCATATTTTTCCTTAATGTTTACTTATGTTTTTTGAGAGAGAGAGAACATGAGCAGAGGAGGAACAGACAGAGAGACAGAGAGAATCTGAATGAAGCAGGCTCCAAGCTCTGGGCTGTCAGAACAGAGCCTGACTCAGGGCCAGAACCCACAAACTGCAAAATCCTGACCTGAGCCGAAGTCAGATGCTTAACCGACTAAGCCACCCAGGTGCCCCGGAGATAGTGGTTTGGGACCAAACTGCTTGCAGGGTATGTCCAAAGATGTAAATAATGATTGAGCTTTAATTCAAGCAATGTCCTGAACTAAGTACTTCCTTTGGGGATTTTTCTGAGTCAAGATCATGCAAACAACGTGCCGTGGGGGTGTTTTGATTAATTTGCATGCTCAATTTATTATTGTCCCACAGAAGAGCTTCTATTTCTAAAGTGGTTTCTCCTTATTCTCCCACATGTGCATCTCTCTCAAGTCTGAGCCCCTCGTCACTCTGAAATGTGATCCCACGACTCTTCCTGTTTCAGATTCTCTTCCTACACTTCTCATTTCCAATTATTTAAATGATTTCTCAGTGTTCTAGAAGCCTGCTGCATACAAAGTCAACATCTAAAAGTTCAGCATTACATGTTCCCTGATTACATGTTCCCATGATTATCTCGGGTGTGTCACTTTCCTCTTACGAGTCAGACAATATTCTGAGAGCAGTAAGTTCAGAAATATCCTCGTGTGAAGTTAGCAGGAGAGCAGGAGAATATCTAATTTTATACTTATCTATCTGGTAGATAGATAGAAAATTTGAGGAGTAACTACAAAGAATCTCAAAGTAAAAGACTTTTCCTGTTTTTAGCAAACAACTTTCTAGATAGAATGTGAGTCCAGAATCACACACAAGTACCAGTGTTGAATTCCAGAGGTGGGGCTCAGTGGGTTAAGCATCCGACTTTGGCTCAGGTCATGATTTCACTTCCAGTTGACTTTGTGCCCCGTGTCGGGCTCTGTGTTGACAGCTCAGAGCCTGGAGCCTTCTTCGGATTCTGTGTGTATGTTTCTGTCTCTGCCACTCCCCCATGCATGTTCTCTCTCTCCCTCTCTCCCTCTCTCTCTCTCTCAAATATAAATAAACATTAAAAATAAATTTTAAGGGGTGCCTGGGTGGCTTAGTCAGTTAAGTGTCCGACTTTCGCTTAGGTCATGATCTCGCGGTTCGTGGGTTCGAGCCCCGCGTCGGGCTCTGTGCTGACTGCCAGCTCGGAGCCTGGAGCCTGTTTCAGTCTGTGACTCCCTCTCTCTCTGACCCTCCCCTGCTCATGCTGTCTCTCTCTCCTAGAAATAAATAAAACATTTAAAAAAATAAATTTTAAAATAATTCAAGAAGTAATGTTCTTCTAGACTTGAAGACTCTAGTACAGGGACCATATTTTCTATCTTTGTAGTCTAAAATCTTCAATGGGACATTGCCCAAACACAACCTGGGAGAAGGGATGCCATTGACATTTAGTTGGTAGTGGCCAGGAATGTCGCTGAACATCCTACAGTGCAGAGGACCCGACCCCCCTCTCCCCTAAACAAAGAATTATCTGGCTCAAAATACCAATCATGCTGAAGCGGAGAAGCGCAAGTCTGGTCTATGTCAATATTCAGCTCAGCGCTTTATAGATACTGGGTACTCAATAAATGCTAGAGGAATAAATGACTAAATGACTAAGTTAAAATTTCTGAACTAGAATCGGTGTTCCTTAGTGCTCCCTTATTGATCAATGTTCACTAGTGTTCCCTTATTAATCTGTTTGACCCTGGATCTTCCCTGTCTAGACCCATATAGCTTTCTATTTCCTCCTACAATTTCTCACTCTTGCTCCAACCTAGGTCTGGTAGCTTCCTCCTGCCCACAGCCCGCGCCTGCTAGACTCTCGGTCTCCAAGTGGACAGTCTGTGGAGCCAGAAGACCACAGAAGCAGAACCAATAGAAGATCTGGAACCGGGAGCGGTAACAGTCACAACCACTTATTCTAAACAGCGACGTCACTTGATGGATTTCGGCAACCTTCCCATTTTATGCCAGGCCCTGTTGATACAAGTGCTTTCGCTGTAATGAAGTTAAACTCAATATATTTTTTCCTCTAGTTATAACTGGCAATAATTTTGCAAGTTCCCAGCTACCGTGGAATCCATTTGGGGAAGGCAAAGAAAGCAAACAAGTTTCAGTCTGAAATGTAATTGTGGTTGCCACATGTGAAACAGGTTAGTGACCAACTTTTCTTGTTAGCCTTACTCGAGTTCACAGACACTCACTTTCACTTCAACCAAGTACATTTCACTGATAGGAAATGGAGACCATTATCCGGGCATTTTATTTAAAGGAGAACGGCTTTTCCTGGAAACGTTCAGATTATGGAGGCAGAATGATTGTTAAAATCTACTGCCAGAAGGTCTATCAACATTTTCAGATTACTCCTCAGGGAGATGTGGAAATACAGTCTAGGCCAAGGTCCAGAAATGTGATCCATTAATTAATAGACGCCTACCATATGCTAACATGCAGAACGTGCTGCACACACTACCCATTTCCTCATCGTGAGGTATAGAGTGATATCTTCATTTTTATAGTGAAGGGCACTGGGTTTCAGAGAAACTGAGTACCTCCCAAGGTCACTCAGATAGAGAAAAGGCTTCAATAATATTAGAAAGAATATGGGAGCCCCTGGGTGGCTCAGTTGATTAAGCATCTGACTTTGCCTCAGGTCATGATCTCATGGTTCATGAGTTCGAGCCCCATGTCAGGCTCTGCACTGACACCTCAGAGTCTGGAGCCTGCTTCAGATTCTGTGTCTCCCTCTCTCTCTTCCCCTCCCCTGCTTGCACTGTTCTCTGTCAAAAATAAATAAACATTTAAAAAATTAAAAATATTAGAAAGAACACAGAATAAACCCTTAGGTTCACGAATGTTATACAAAAATCTTAGACAACCATTGGAAAGTTTGACATTTGACATTCTGATATATCCTTCATATTCTTTTAGCAATAAATAAAATGTTCTGTTTTCACCAGGGTCAGGTTTCCAAGTGTGCGTCTCTCCCTCATATTACCCTTCTAGTTAACCAACTTCATGAATGTATAATTTATCTCTAAAATGTATAGTTCTGTCCCATCCTAACGTACGCAAATCATGTACTATTTTAAGTTCTTTATAGCATAGATTATTTCTCCTCTGAAAACCATATGCTAATGACTGAGCCATGTTCTGACAACTCACTTAATTTTAGATTTGTCAGCATAAACACTTCATTGTACGGTTACGTGGAAGTCCTTGGCCACCTTAAAACAAATATTTGAACACAGTTTCATAAGGAAAGTGTTTCCACAGGTAGAGAAGATACTCTGGGAAAAAAAAAATAAGGAAACTGCAGGTACTTATAGCTACTACAAGTTTCTTTTCTTAATCATACTTAATTCATCTTATAAGTAAACTCTATTTGTACAAGCGAAAGCACACATTTTATTTAAGTAGACCAATTTGCAGAGAGCCCTGTACGTACATCTGTAACCTACTATAAACACGAACACACAGAGTCCTTTATACTTATTGGTTTTTTAAATATTTTTATTTTATATCAAGGATTTCTACTGACGTCAATGGAAGTCTCAGGATTGGAATGAGTAGTGAAGATTTAACAGGCAGTGGCTATATGAGGATTTTAACTCATTTGCTGAAAAAAATATATTGGATAAGTGATCTATCTAGCCAGTGAATCTTAATTTAAGAAATTTTATCCATTTCCATCTTTTTTAAGTCAAAAAAAATTTTTTTTAATATTTTTATTTATTTCTAGGAGAGAGAGAGAGAGAGACAGCGTGAGCAGGGGAGGGTCAGAGAGAGAGGGAGACACAGACTCTGAAACAGGCTCCAGGCTCTGAGCTGGCAGTCAGCACAGAGCCCGACGCGGGGATCGAACCCACGAACCGCGAGATCATGACCTAAGCGAAAGTCAGACACTTAACCGACTAAGCCGCCCAGGCGCTCCTAAGTCAAAATTTTAACATTTATTTAATTTTGAGAGAGAGATAGACTGTGAGTAGGGAAGGGGCAGACAGAGTGGGAGACACAGAATCCAAAGCAGGCTCCTGGCTCTGAGCTGTCAGCACAGAGCCCAATGTGGGGCTTAAACCCACAAACTGTGAGATCATGACCTGAGTCAAAGTCAGAGGCTTAACTGACTGAGCCACCCACGCGTCCCTTCTCCATTTCCATCTTTATGAATGGAATAGGCAACATGAGTAATGGGAATGGTTGACAAGTCTTAAGGTTTCAGATATTTGAATGCTTCCTTTGGGTGGAAGCTTGTACATTTCCATATCCAAATAATCTTTACCAGAATCTCCACAATTATGTAGAGAAATAAAAGATGGGGATACACATAAACTTCACTTATAAATTCACATTTTTTGGACACTTTATAAATTAGTCTAAAAAAAATCCTTCTCATTTTAAAACTAGCATCTATTCCTGCCCAGTTTGCCAACCTTTTTTTTCAATTTCTTGGAAGTTGACAGATATTGAAAGCATCCACAAGATGTGTTACCCTACGCAATCCTGTATCAGATACAGGATTTGTACTTTCCTAATGGGAGGGGGTTACAACTTGCTATTTAATAATATGTTAGTCTCCTCTGGTTTAAAAATAGTCTTTTCCAGGTAATTCTGTCCCTGGCAAGAAAAAAAATAGATTTCATATTTTCTTCTCCAGCGTCTCCATATCATGTCCAGGTGGTCATACTAGAGAAGGAGATCTGACCTGACTTAAGGAGCTCAGAGAAAGTGACCCCGTTAATATACACCAAAAGAAAACCTAAGACCATTTTATAATCTTGGGGGGAGGGCATCCAGTGAAATAGTTCATATAACTTATTGGATCTGCCCCATTTCTGATAAGGAAAGAAATCAGAAGATTTTCCATTTTTCTTCAAAAAAAATTTTTTTAATGTTTTTATTTATTTTTGAGAGAAAGAGAGAGACAGACAGAGCGTGAACAGGGTAGGGGCAGACAGATAGGGAGACACAAAATGTGTAGGGGGCCCAAGGCTCTGAGCACTCAGCAGAGCCCTACGGGGGGCTCAAACTTGTGAACCGCAAGATCATGACCTGAGCTGAAGTCCGATGCTTAACCAACTGAGCTATCCAGTCGCCCAGGATTTAAGTTTTCTTAACAATAACACAGGCCAATGTTTAGTCTTCAGGGAGGTAAACTGCTTTAGTTAGAACTCAGAGCTTTGCCGTGATTTTAGTAACATGCAGAACTGTTTATGTTTATGCGACATGGGATACAGCAAAATAAGTTTTGTGCGTTGTTTTACTTCTCACTTTTTTTTTTAAACAGGCTATTCCAGCAGTGGCTGTGAATTTATGCCTCCAGGAGCTGATACTGATAATTCACTGTACTTACACTATCTGTTATCTTGGGAAGAGAAGAAAAATATCTGGCTTTGAAACTGATATGGGTCTTGGGGTAAAAGCGGGATCAGTTTCCTTACGTAGAATCCCTAGTGCTGCTTAAGGCGAAGCCTACATTTCTCTTTTTCACTTTGTATGAAAAACAACATTTTCCCTCAAGCTCTGTGCTAAGATCCAGGCAGCAAGTCTCACGAGGCTGCATGATTTCTAAGCTCTTCCCCCTTCACCTCGTAATGCTGTTCCCTTGCTCTCCATGAATCACACATCCCTCGTTTTACCACCCAGCTTATTTGATCCCCGTGGAAGATGAATGGCTTTGACTAAAAAAATTAAACAATGGCAACGCTAAAGTGCAGCATAGAGTAAACCTTACTGCGCTGCAGAATTTCCTTTCTTTTTCCTGTTTCTGAGACCAGGTCTGGATTTCTTTGCCATCCCTCATATTTGCTGGAATTCTTCTAATCACTGGTGTTTCTCTTTAGAAATGTGAAATTCCGGTCATTTGTCTTTCCTGGTTCTCTTTTCAGTAGGAAACAGCGCTCTGTCCGAATGCTCTACTAGATAGAGCGTGTGCAGATCTGGATGGAGTCTTGGTTCTGGGACTTGTGACTATTTAGCTCTGGCTTCTCCGTCGCTTCAGGATGTTACTCTTCTCACCTGCCAAGTAGAAACAGAGGTTACCTTGCTTTGACCCTTAGGCTAGATGGGAAGCCACAAAAATATAATGTATGTAGAAGCAACTTGAAAACTTTAAACTGGGCTAAATAGGAAAGGAATCGGACCAATAAGCCTTATGACAAACTTATTACACACACACACACACATACGCACACACACACACACACACACACACACAAAGGGCAACTGTGGGTTTCCCCATGCTTTGCTCACAGAGCATATAGATGAAATTAGATTCAGTTTGGCTTCCAGGATTTGTAGAAGGCAGCACTTCCCAGGGAACAGGATTGGGGTCTTTATGATAATGGTAAGGTGACTGGAGAGTGTAGTACATTTTCCATTGAAGAGCCCCTTACGGTGTTATTGAGTTGTCCTAGAAGGCCTTCTAATATGCAGCCCAGCAATGAGCTAGCTCACTCAGGAAGGTTGCAGGGCTGCTAATATACAAATTTCCTCACATTTGGCATCCAAGAGCATCATGTTTCTCATTCTAGCACATCTGAAAACATAAACTTGAGACTCTCCAACCCATTGGATGATCCTTGTTCCAACCCGAATCCTCTAGACATATGCAAGGAGGCAGGGATTTAGTGAGCACACTCAACAGAACAATGCTTGATGAGTCTAGATGCATCCATTCTAAATAGACAGCTCATGGAATGGTGAGAGTCTGGAGGATATCATTTACCCTACTTGCCCTGTGCCTGTAAATTTTTGCTTTGAGTTTCATCTTACATTGGGAGTATGTTCTCTTTCCCTTTGCCAGACAGGAGAAAATAAACAAGGTAAATGTCAGTCATCTCAGGGCCACAGCCTTCAGGAAGCAGTACAGGGTTTGGCCCACCCCAAAAGCAAGAGAAACACTCTTATATGTGTCAGTGGGTCACATGGCCTAACTTAGATGGTACTTGTTTATGTACATGGATCACTGAAGTATCAGGATAGCCTGGTGAGTGTGAGCCACCCCCTAGGGGTGTGTGGCAGTCACTTAACCATGTTTGGATGATGGTTTCCACGTGGTTCAACGTCACAGGCATATACTACTGACCACCTGGATTGGTAAATCTACTAGAAAAGAGAAACCCAAGCAATGAGACCATTGGGAAATTGTGAAGCAGCTTGCTACCCCTTGGGCCAGTATGGAAACCGGGCAGTGCTTGAGTTTGGTGTGATCCTTTGGAAGAGAGAGAGCACGGGAACAAAATGCCCTAAGAGGTAGTCCAAATCTCCATGTGCAGTGAAAAGACAGGAGGAATAAAAGCAGAGATGATTGACAAGCTCGCTCTTGAGTCTCCGTTGTAAGAATCCATATGCCTATGGCTCTTTAAAAGGAGGATTAAAGAGAAGAAATTGAAGAGATTAAAACAAACAAACAAACAAACAAACAAACAAAGGGACAAACAAAATTATTGGGCAAATGTGGAAACAAGATTGTACTTAAGGAGATTAAGGGAGGGAAGCACAACCAAAAGTGATAGAACGGAAGACAGATTAATCTACAAATTGTATCAATTTTTAGGAATTGGGATAAAGAGTCCCCTGAGGAATATTTCTGGAAGAAAAGGATTAATCAGTAGATTCCTGAGAATTCGACCCCTGGTGAAATCCTCCTTGCCACATTGACTCAAGTTTCCAAGATTAAGGAGTCACAATTACTATGTTCCAGATGAAGCTCTTCTCTTTCCTTGTCAAAGTTGTTTATCAAGTGACAAGTGGCAGATATTGATGAGATGCAGCTGCAGCAGAGAAGGGGACGAGCTAGGTACCCCTGAGCCTGAGGGAGCTGCAGGACTTAAAATCTATTGAAAGCTGAAGGGGCCTAGAGGCAATGGCTTCCCTGAACCAAGGAGATCCACGTCCCCCAGTTATGGGCTCTTCAATCACACGTATCCTCAGTGTAGGGTGGCTAAGATGATGGAAATTGTGTCCAAGAGGTACATAGCTGCTGTTGAGCTGTCTCTGTGCACACTCTATGGTTGCTCTACTTTTCCTTAAAACTAAAGAAACTTGGCACTGCCTGAAGCCTGTCGTGTTTCATGAGTCTGGCTGTCAGTTTAAACTCACTGCTGATCAGGTCCAATGGTTCTTAAGGAAAGAGCCGTGAAATAAGAAGACCTTTCTGTGGACTTGTAGCAACCCACCAGGGTGATAGAGAAACAGAACAATAATGAAAATGCCCTGGCTACACAATCATATAATTAGGATAATTCAGAGGGGCACACAGGTGGAAAGGCCAGAGAAAGATGAATATGTGTTTAGCATGAACGAATGATTCAAGGTTTCTGCAATGAAGACTATTTGGCCTGTAAATTCCCAGTAATAATTTAAATTGATTTATGTCTGTATACCCTACAGAGGATGAGGGAAGTGAGAGGAAGAGCTGCCAATGTTAAAATGTCCCACCTAAACACTGGTGACACGGTATATGTTTTTCTTAGTATTTTCCTAGGACCCCAAAGAATCTATTTGAATAGAAAAATAATACAAGTTCATGACTTACTTAAACACCTGTGGTTTGGTGGTTTTGGGGTCGGATACAACATGGCTTTCCATACAAGTAATTTAGGTTAAAAGGAATTTAAGTAGCTGAAAGCTATACGCTGCATTCTGTTGCTTTGGGGCTCACTTGCTAATCATTCATTTATAGCATCTCTCCTATAAATATTTTCCTGTAAGTCACATTTTGAAAGCAGTCTATTCCGACCATATTTTTCAAAGAAATAAAACATGGTGGTGATTTAGGAGGCTCTTAAACAAATGTCATTAGTGTAAGACTTAGAAAGCTCGACAATGACAAGCAATAGAGGCAAAATCCAACATTTTAGTATTGACAAGAGCATGGGCCAGATGTCAAGAAGTCTGGGAAAATAATTCAGACAGAATGAAGCAGCAAATAGAACTTAGCATTTAACCAAGCAATTAAATAATTATGTAGATTCAAATAAAAAAAATAAAAGAGTGGGGCACCTGCATGGCTCAGTCACTTAAGCATCTGACTTAGGCTCAGGTCTTGATCTCATGGTTCATGAGTTCGAGCCCCGGCATTGAGCTCTGTGCTGACAGCGCAGAGCCTGCTTGGGATGCTCTCTCTCTGCCTGTCTCTCTGCCCCTTTCCCACTTGTGGTCTCTCTCTATCAAGGGAGATGAGTAAATTTTGAAAAAAAAATGAAATGAAGTCAGTGTTTTTACTTTGATTCTTGGACTTTGTATCACAAGATCAAGTCATGTGGAGGACATACACTTAGAATCTGAATCTCCATGATGACTGTGATATGGAGCTCAAGTTTCCATGGAATGTCAGGTGAATAATTTACCTTGCAAATCAAAACTTCCCTGTCAGTAAAGTAACTTCAGAATAGTGAGACAGCGTCTCCAAACTTCCTGAAATGATTAGTTGTTTCTATAAGTAACTGATAAAATTTTTACTTGTTTTTATTTTTTTCCTTTTGATCTCCTTTTACTGATTTCCCGCCACAGACCCCATCCCCTCAACCCCTGGCAACCACCAATCTGTCTTCTGTTTATGAGCTTGGTTTTGGTTTTTGTTTTACATTCCATATTTAAGAGAGCTCATACAGTATTTGTCAACTTTTCATATTTAACTATGAAAATGTTTGGAAGAGATAGATAATGATATTGTTCCATGTTAAGGAATAACATCTACTGGTGTCTGCAGGCTTTGTGATGCTTAAAAGTGATTGAGTACGTTAGATAATTGAACAAAATCGTCTTAAAACTCCAATTTAAAATAAGTGAGCAGCTAATCTTAAAACTGGGGCTTTGAATGGGTTTATTGCCTCATTATATTAATATGTTAGAATATATGCAACCATTTGTTTATGGAAGTTAATTTCTTAATCAGTGGCATGGATGGAAGGCAGTTACAGAGACTACACAAAATAAATAGTTCACTAAGTCACCACTGCCTGTTTCGGGATGAGGAAAAGGTAAAAGGTCACAGCTGATAAGATACGGGGATCTGATGTTTGGAGACTAACAACTTACCCTAGTGACCTTGAGTTCAAGTTGGAGCTTTGGCATTTCTAAAAGTGTTGTGGTTCCTGACAGGCTAACTGATTCAGGCTTAAAGCAATAGAAAATCCCTTGATCTTTTATTGATATAAATCAGTTGTTGTTCTAATAAGTTCAGTTAGTGTATTCCTTTTTATTAAAATTATCTTATTTTTGAGAGAAATAAAGATAATGCTATATTCATTTTAAATAGTTTGGAATTAAAATAAATGTTTCTTTTTAAGGTGCAGTAATGCTCTGTGCTTCAAAATGATGGTCCCAGTTTTAAGTTCCATAGTCTTGGGTACTGATTCCATAGTTGCGGGTACTGATTCCTTACATCTAGATCAGGAGTTGGTGTGGCTGAGGAGTGAAACAAGGCAGTGAACTGATAATGAAGTCTCTGGAGATGAACATAAGGGAAAGCAGATCAGGGCACCCTCTTACACTGTAGGTGGGAATGCAAACTGGTACAGCCACTCTGCAAAACAGTAGGGAGTTTCCTTACAAGTTAAAAATAGAACTACCCTTGGAT
Source organism: Proteles cristata cristata (assembly GCA_017311185.1). Taxonomy (NCBI): domain Eukaryota; kingdom Metazoa; phylum Chordata; class Mammalia; order Carnivora; family Hyaenidae; genus Proteles; species Proteles cristata. Next base: position 938,733 of record JAESUZ010002577.1, read on the forward strand.
CCAGCAATTGCACTGCTAGGTATTTATCCAAGAGATTCAAAAATACAGATTTGAAGGGATACATGCACCCTGATGTTTAGCTCCACTATAAAAAGGCCCAAATGTCCATTGACTGATGAATGAATAAAAAAGATGTAGGCTGCGTTTGTGTGTGTGTGTGTGTGTGTGTGTGTGTGTGTGTGTGTGTGTGTATGTGTTGGAATATTACTCAACCATCAAAAAGAATGAAGTCTTGCTATTTGCAACCACATGGATGGAGCTACAGTGTATTATGCTAAGTGAAGTAAGTGAGAGAAAAACAAATACCATATGATTTCACTCATATGTGGAATTTAAGAAACAGAATAGATGAACATAAGGAAAGGGGAAAAAGAGAGAGAGAAAGAGAGAGAGAGAGAGAAAACAAACAAACCAGAAGGCAGTCTTAACAACAGAGAACAAACTGAGTATTAATGGAAGGAAGTGGGCAGGCGGATGTTGAATGAGTGATGGGTATTAAGGAGGGCACTGGTTATGATGAGAGCTGTGTGTTGTACGTAAGTGAATCACAGATTTCTACCCCTGAAAACAATATTACACTACATGTTAACTAATTAGAATTTAAATACAAATTTGAGAAAAAAGAAAAGAAAAGAAATCAGATCAGGAAGCTCATCTATATACCCTGAGTCCACCTTTACAAAATTCAGATCAAAATGACTCATTACGCAGGCATCTAAACACCAGAGCAAGGGTGGTATCTTTCCCAAATTCCCATAATCCCCGTGGAGTTAAATTTCTCTTTGTTGGATATTTTCTGTTTCTTGAACAACATTCCCCAGCACTGACCTTTTCCACACCTTACTGGATGACCGGCTTTGTCAGAATGTTTATTTCGTGACCTCCCCAGCTACAAGCTGTGTGAGAGGGGATGGCTGTCTTTTCTCCATGCTTGTTAGTCCATTGGAAAGTTCAACATCCAGACTTTGCCCTACGTTTGTCCACTTTTTGTAAAATGCCTTTGCTTCATTTCCACGCTCACCTGATCGTGAAAAGATTATACCCTGGAGCCCATATTAATCCTGGATTGTATTTTGTTTTAAATCTTTATATTTAACTTTTTAATCTTTATTTATTTTGAGAGAGAGAGACAGAGCATGAGCAGGGGAGGGACAGAGAGAGAGAGGGAGACACAGACTCTGAAGCAGGCTCCAGGCTCTGAGCTGTCAGCACAGATCCCAATGTGGGGCTTGAACCCACAAAGTGTAGGATCATGACTTGAGCCAAAGTAGGACACTTAACTGACTGAGCCACCCAGGTGCCCCTCCTGGATTGTATTTTGTACAGCTCTGACTCGAAAGGATTGAGTTTGGAAGCCATCAATTTCACATGTTTTTTATGCCAATGGTCTATTCTGTAACCTTCCTAATAGCACTTATACCTGCCAAATAAGGAAGGGGGAGGGAACACTTATTTAGACTTAAGGCAAAAGAAAAATAATATCTATCTACCTGTTTATTTAAAAAAAAGCCACAGGATTAAACAGAGTCAGAATCATCTGAAAAATTCTCTCTCTCTGTCTTTTTCTTTTTCCATGCACTTAAAGATACCCCATTATGGAGACTGATTAGTGCTAATCTATTCATTCTATTGCCCAGAGGAAAGCCTTGGCTACTGGATTGAGGATAAAATCCATGGGATCTCCTTACTTATAATTAATTTTCAGCTGAAATTTTTATATTGGACGTTTCAATTTTCATGTTCTCAGGTAGTCACCAGAGCTTTCTGGCCCTGCCTCCAACCTCCGTCCCACAGATGTGCTTCAAAGTGACTTGCAAGGTCTGCTACACCTAACACCTAGTGAAAGTTCAACTGGAGAAGTGGAGTTCTCCCCCAGCTAACTCCAGGTGGCCCACATAATAATGAAAACAAATCTTTTTACAACAAAAGGCAGCTTGCTTCTTTGGGTGTCCCCTGTCTTCTTCTCTCCCAATTCTCCCTTGCAATTTGGCAAAACGAAAGCTACGGCCCATAATTAATGCTTCCCTTCCTTCTGTGCCTGGGTTGACCATTACGGACAGAGATTCAAGATGATTTATGACATGATCTCATCACCCAATATGGAACAACCGTTTACATGAGAAAAGATGTTTCTGTGTAGGAAAAAAAAAAGTGAGGGAAAACTCATCTGAAGAATAAAAGCAAATTTTATAAAATGTGAAGTTCACCTCTTCACAAAGATTCAGGTTGACCTTGTATCTCCTAGGCCAGAGAGAGCAGTCAGGGAAAGAAATATTGAGCTGAAAGGAGGATTCAGGGAAACAGAAAAGGAACTAATAGCTCAGTGAGCATGTCAAGGATAGATTCTGCAGAGAAATGAAGCCCAAAGAAGCTAAGGATGCTTAGAATTTGAAGAATGGAGAAATAAAGGCCAGAAAAGAAAGATGAAAGGCAGAGACAACAAGATCTAGTAACAGAAATTTCAGCAAGGGAAATATAGAACATGCAAAGTAAAAGCAATACCCAAATCAAAAATATAAAGAAGCAAGTCTCTGACCTGAAAATGAATGGGATCCTTCGCATCAAAGGGTTACAGCAAATTCTAAGAAAAAATAACAAAAAGCTATAAAAATTTATGTGTGTGTATATGTATATATAATATATAAAACATATATATAGGTATACTAATTTTAAAAATAGATGGGGGAATCCTATAAACATACAGATGTGTTGGTTAAACTATTGCTTAGGTATCATAGAAATCTTTAAACATTTTTAGAAATGCAAGGGCCCAGAATGTAGAACACCCACTTACCTACCCTTCCTGAAAGCACTTACCTACCTTTCCTGAAAGGAACGTTCTAGCCCACTACACATAAATAAAAATGAATAATCTGATGCTGGCAAAGATATGATCGAAGAAAAATGGCAATGAACAGTGAAACCACTAAAATATAGTAGTATGAGTAATTGTTAATATCATTATGACACCTAGAAAATGTACAAGTAATTAATTATTCAAAGAATATGAAAATTGAAAGGTTGTCAGAAAGAAAAAGTAAGGACTTACTACATTTCATATCTTTTTTTCATAGCAGAGACAATACAAACAGTTTTACCCTCATCGAACACAGAGGAAGTTACACTCATATTATATGGTACTCACCTAAATATCGCCTTACGAACAAAACCCAGCTCAGAGTCACTTAATTTAACAAGGAATTCATGGTAAGGGTTTTAGGTGGCTCTTGTAATTGACAAGGGGTGTGAAGAAAGGGGTTGAGGCAGAGACAAAGGGAAGCAAATCACAATCAGAATCCTGACAGTGCGAATGTGATTTGTATGCTTTCATGAGAACCATCATGTCATGGCACTCGCCAACTTGGTTGGCACCATTGCTCTTTTTTTAAAAAAAATTTTTTTAAGTCTATTCATTTTTGAGAGAGAGAGACAGAGACAGAGACAAAGACAAAGACAGAACAGAGCATGAGCAAGGGAGGGGCAGAGAGAGAGAAAGGGAGACACAAAATCTGAAGCAGGCTCCAGGCTCTGAGCTGTCAGCACAGAGCCCGACATGGGGCCCCAACTCATAAACTGCGAGATCATGACCTGAGCCAAAGTAGGACACGTAACCGACTGAGCCACCCTGGCCTCCCTGGCACCATTGCTCTTAATACCGTGACCAGCTCCAGGGTCTCAATTACCCTGCAGCCCTTGGAAAGAAGCTCTGTCTGAAACTGCATCTCCATCTCAAGAGAGTGACCAAATGTGCAAAGACTTTGATGGGGACATCCAACTGGCTGGGCTAAGGATATTTGCCCACCTCTTAGCTGCCAGAAGGATTCAGCCACAATCGTCTCAGCCCCTCCTCCCCCAACAGGATATCTGTAGTTTGAAAAATGTGAAAGAACAACTGTCCACACCAGGAAAACACACACAGAGAAAGGTACCTACACATTCTCACATTTTTAAAAAAAATTTTTTTAAATGTTTTTACTTATTTCTAGGAGAGAGAGAGAGAGAGACAGTGTGAGCAGGGGAGGGTCAGAGAGATAGGGAGTCACAGACTGAAACAGGCTCCAGGCTCTGAGCTGGCAGTCAGCACAGAGCCCGATGCGGGGCTCGAACCATGAACCGTGAGATCATGACCTAAGCGAAAGTCGGACGCTCAACCAACTAAGCCACCCAGGCGCCCCAACATTCTCACATTTTTAAATGCGCTGAATTGAAGCCCTTTGGTAGAAAAGCATTGGACTATATAAATTTCATATATTGTATATACATACACATACATACATCATATACATCATATATATATATATGATGTTGTTTTTGGAGTCAAGGATTTAGAGCAGCAAAAGGAGAACATCATTCTAGGCACGATGGTTAAAGGAAGCATGAGACCCTCATTTTCTCTCCAGTACATCCTGCCACTTCGATGGAAGGCCACAGTCGCATCTACATTTGGCTTGCAGACCAAATGCAGGACTGCAAAAATGAGTGCTTATGTCTCTAATATAATGAGGCTTCAGATTCGGGTTAACCTAAAATGACTCTTTTCCCAGTGAATTTTACCTAAATGTCAAAAGTTATGTGCCAGGACTAGCTGCAAATATTTTCATTGCCACCCTGATCTGGCCTAGAGACAAGAACATAACTTATAGAGGCTCCAGTTGCAGTGAACTTATTCCTTATTTTTATAAGGATTTCTCTGCCAAGTTCTAAAACATGGAAACTTACATTAGCATGCCTGAGACAGCACACAGGGTTTGAGGGTCTTCATTGATTTCTGCTTCTCAACACTTTTGGAAATTTTAAATGGCCATGACTTTCAGCTTTCTAAAAAGTTATTTTTATTCCTTTACTGTATCTTTGAAGAGGTCAAGGTACCATCCCTCTATTTTTTAAAAATTTAGATAATTTTACATTTACTCTATGCCTATTCTTGTATATATCAATGACTAATCTCAGAGACTGATATCTCCAGGATTTACCCATTCTTTCCAAATGCAAGAATTTATTGCATTTTATCCAGCTGCCAAAAATTAGGCAAATGTCTTCAGAGTGGGGTATTTTATTTTATTTTATTTTATTTTTAAATATTTTTATTTATTTCTAGGAGAGAGAGAGACAGCATGAGCCGGGGAGGGTCAGAGAGAGAGGGAGTCACAGACTGAAACAGGCTCCAGGCTCTGAGCTGTCAGTCAGCACAGAGCCTGACGCGAGGCTTGAACCCACGAACAGCGAGATCATGACCTAAGCGAAAGTCGGACGCTTAACCGACTAAGCCACCCAGGCGCCCCAGAGCTGGGTATTTTAATACCTCTGATAGTTACTGTCAAAACTCGTTAATTATTTCAATTCACATTAGGTCTGTGGGAGTTAGCCTACATATCCAAGTGGATGAGATTTCTGAGATGAGGTTCATGATGGTTTATTCATTAGTCAACAAATACTTAATGAGCTGCCTCTGTATCAGGCACCCCTCCCCCTCCCCAAGCACAGGAAGCACATCAAAAGAGACAAAATCTTTCTCATTGCCATGTAGTATTCCATGGTATAGATAAACCACATCTTCTTGATCCATTCGTCCGTTGATGGACACTTAGGCTCTTTTCATGTTTTAGCTATTGTTGAGAGTGCTGCTGTGAACATTGGGGTCCATGTGCCCCTGTGCATCAGCATTTCTGTATCCCTTGGGTAAATTCCTAGCAGTGCTATTGCTGGCCATGTGTAGCAACATGGATGGACCTTGAGGATGTTATGCTGAGCGAAATAAGTCAGGCAGAGAGGGACAAATATCATATGTGTGCACGTATAGGAGGATTAGGAGAAACTTGACGGAGGAACAAGGGCGAGAAGAAGGGCGGAAATGGTGGGGGAAAGGGAGAGAGGCAAACCATGAGAGACTCTTGAATGCTGACAAAAACTGAGGACTGATGGATGTGGGGGGAGGGGGGGATGGGCATGGAGGAGGACACTTTTGGGGATGAGTACTGGGTGTTATGTGGAAACTAATTTGACAATAAACTATTTGTAAAAAAAAAAGAATATCAACTGGTTCTTAATTTAGACACATAAAGCTACTAAAGTAAGAGTAAATGAAAATGCCATCATCTGTTTTGCATGTCCAAGTTTGTTCCTTATGATGTCACTTTCTTATTTCCGTTTCTCCCTCTCTCTTCAGGTAGAAATAAAGTTGTGAAAAAATAAAAATAAATAAAAAAAAAGAGACAAAATCTTGCCTGCCTGCAGCTTCCATTTCTGTGGAGAGAGGCAGAAAATAAATAAAACAACCAAATTATAAAGGAGGTTACAACATGGTAAGTGTTGTGGAACAAAAGTCCCAAGAAGGAGCGAAACAAGTTTGTAACTTTCAATGAGGTAGTTATGAAGGTCCCACTTCCGACATGACTTTAACACATGGACTTGACGAGTGGGAGCAATGATGGCTGTGATGTCTGGGGAAAGAGTTCTCTGGTCAGAGGAAATTGCCTGTAGAAACAGCAATCAAATTGTCTGTGAAAAGACCACAGTGTCCGAGAAGCAAGAAGCCAGTACGACAGCAGAACGGACCTGCCAGGTAGGTGACGATGATGATGGCGAATGAACCTGAAGATGGTCAATGTGCCTTGACTCAGAAAATGGCATCAAGCTCCCAAGGCCAAGGAACATGGTGCAGATGCTTTCTGTGTTACGCTTAACAGAGATTGGTGAGTCATAGCAAAAAAGAATCCTCAAGATGTTACATCCAGGTGGATGGAATAGCTCCTTTCATTATTTTTTTTATTTTTATTTTTTAATGGTTTATTTATTTCTAGGAGAGAGAGAGAGACAGCGTGAGCAGGGGAGGGTCAGAGAGAGAGGGAGTCACAGACTGAAACAGGCTCCAGGCTCTGAGCTGGCAGTCAGCACAGAGCCCGACGCGGGGCTCGAACCCACGAACCGCGAGATCATGACCTAAGCGAAAGTCGGTCGCTCAACCGACTAAGCCACCCAGGCGCCCCGGAATAGCTCCTTTTATACAGTAGAGCCTAATAAATATTCTTTGCATTAATTTAAAGCAACCTCATATATGCAAAGATGCCAAGTTAAGAACTGACAGAAATTTTTTTTTCAGATTTTCATCATAGATTGAATATACAGAATTCTTAAGCACAAGGAAGGAAAGTGCTAGTTTAATGTACATGATGGAAGTGAGATAGATCTGGAGTTCCAAGGGTATGGTAGTCTGTCTTCTCAGTTGAGAAGTAGCTATTAAAAGGAAGTGGATCACACGATCTCCATGCCTGATTCAGTAGCAACGCTTTCCCTTGGCCAAGAGTGTGAATGTGTCAGTCTCCAATCTCTCCTTCATAGCTGATGTCAATAAATGGCTGTGAAATTAGTTACTCATTCACAGCAGGTCAATAAGTGGCTGTGAAAGTAATTACTCAGGTTTTGCCATACCTAAGGAAAGTTCTTTGAGGCACCGAGTTCCACACCACAAGCAAACCTGTCTTGTTTAAGCACCTCTCAGCAGCTCCAAGGCCAAAGCTTTCTGATAAGAATGATGGCTTTGCCAAATGGGCAGCATCTATTAGTCTTTTTCTTAGTTTTATAAGCCCATGATTCATCTTGATCCTTCTTTTTTACCTGATAAGGTTTTGATAGACTGTAGATTGACTTACATGACCTAGAAACTTGTTTCTTTTGTTTTGCTTTCTTTTGTTTTGTTTTGTTCTGTTCTGTTTTGTTTTGTGTTGTGTTGTCTTTGAACATATCTATACCAACCTGATGGGCCAGGAACTATGCCAACATAACATAAAAAGAGAGGGTAGAAACAAGTGTTTCTAAGATTCTGGCTTCTCAAAAATAAAGCTACATTATTATAGTTATCTTTCATTACTGTTCTTGGAGACAGGTTCTTTTACAAACGAAGAGAATGAATATGAATCATGTCAGGGCCACTCTGCTTATCCTATATCATCACACTGAACCCATTTGAAAGCTTGTCTATTTCCACTCCATTGCATGCATGGGTTCTCAAAGCTGAGTTACTCTATCTTGGCTGAATCAGGAATTTTTTCTGGTTCTTTCTTACATATTCACCACTGCCTCTGTGATATCCCAACCTAAAAATCTTCTTACTGGTTTAATACGAAGCAGAAATCTAGGCAAGGACCAGCAGAACACCAAGAGAGATTCAACTTCTTGTACTCGGGTGTAGGCTATACGAGGTACCTTATATCAATCACGCTAGGTCACCATTACAAACTTGTGTGTTACATAACATTATGATATTCATGAATTACTATTTGCAGACCGGAGATAATAATGTCTGCTCAGTTAGTCATGGAAGAGCTAATCATTAGCAGAACTGAGATTGGACAGAAGTTCATGTATCCTCCATGTCCTTGAAATCAATGTTTTCACTGTTACCATCTTCCTTACATTCTTTACTTTTCTGGGTGAATTCTCTTGCTTTTCTGAAAACTTTGATATTTAAAAAAGTTTTTATTTTTATTTATTTATTTTTTAATGACTTTTTAAAAAAATGTTTTATTTATTTCTAGGAGAGAGAGAGAGACAGCGTGAGCAAGGGAGGGTCAGAGAGAGAGGGAGTCACAGATTCTGAAACAGGCTCCAGGCTCTGAGCTGGCAGTCAGCACAGAGCCCGACGCGGCGCTCGAACCCACGAACCGTGAGATCGTGACCTAAGCGAAAGTCGGACGCTTAACCGACTAAGCCACCCAGGCGCCCCTAAAAAAGTTTTTAATGCTCATTTTTGAGAGAGGAAGACAGAGCATGAGCAGGGGAGGGGCAGAGAGAATGGAAGACACAGAATTGGAAGTAGGCTCCCGGTTCTGAGCTGTCAGGACAGAGCCTAACCCAGGGCTCAAACCCATGACTATGATATCATGACCTGAGTCAAAGTTGGACACTTAACCGACTGAACCTCCCAAGTGCCCCAAAACTTTGATATTTTTAATGGTATTAATAGCAACAGAGGAAGTTGGTCTGATAGCAGAACATGTTCTCCTCGCATATGGCTGGGAGCCCCGGGCAGAGCATTGTTAAGTAGTATCTTTGTAGCATCTTCTCAGCGTCTAAGTCTTCATGACCAAAATTACCCTCTAAGGTAAAAGTAAGAGTAGAATGTAACAAATTATAGACATATCCCCACTTTATAAGCATGCAGACTTAAAGAGATATGCATGGAAAAGGACAAAAATAAGAAAGTCAGTTACACATTCAGTGTCACTCACAGACCCACTGCCCCCTTAGAACAGGATTGAACTGTGAAGAGCAGCTGAACCCTTGAGACTTTGCATCAGACTCTGGGGCCACTGCAGACTGGTTAGGACAAGTAACTTTTCAGCATTTGTGGCCAATCTGTATTATAAAGAAGAGAACACAAGTGAAAGTCCCTATGCAAAATTTATTTTCGTATATGAAATGTCATTGTAAATGCAAATCATGCTCATTGCATACTCTTAAAAATACACGGGGGAGGGGGAGGACCTGGGTGGCTCACTTGGTTGGGCGTCCAACTTCAGCTCGGGTCATGATCTCATGGTTTGTGGGTTCAAGCCCCGCATCAGGTTCTGTGCGGGCAGCTCAGAGCCTCGAACCTGTTTCAGATTTTGTGTCTCCCTTGCTCTCTGCCCCTCCCCCACTCATGCTCTGTCTCTCTCTGTTTCAAAAATAAACAAAATCTATTAAAAAAAAATACACAGTGGGACCCCTGGGTGGGTCAGTCGGTTAAGCATCTGACCCTTGATTTTGGCTCAGGTTATAATCTCACGGTTTGTAAGATCGAGCCCAGCATCAGCACAGAAGCGGCTTGGGATTTTCTCTCTTCTCTCTCTGCCTCTCCCCAACTAGCACTCTTTCTCTCTCAAATAAACAAATGAACTTTTAAAAAAATGTACAGAAATTCTATCCATCAGCCCATCAATAATAGGTAACATATGTAAACAACTTGACATATGCTTTACTACAATTTTAAATCTTACATTTGAAAATTATATTATGTAATGGCATACAATGTATCAGCTTACCGTATTGAGTGTTGTAACACATAATACACAACTTTCTGTTTTATGGTAAGTGAGTAGCTCATTCCTTTTAATGACTGCATCGTACTCTATTATTTAGAGTTATCATTAATGCAACATTTCCCAGTTTACTATTTTTAAAAACAAAAGATAGGAAAGACACTTTTATATGATTTTTGTGTTTTATATCTCTAAATGTTACCAGAATTAGAAAGAATTGTTATGCAGGTGTATTAGATAATTAGATTAAACCAATTGTTCACCAAATTCTTGGTACTTAAAATTTCTACCGACAGTTAAAAGTAAATGACTCTTTTTCCTTAAGTTATTCAACTGGGTATGAATCTTTTTGGTCTTTGCATTTGGGTGAATAGAACACGATATCTCATTGTTAAATTCAAATATATCCCTAATTGCAAGTTTGATTCTTTTGAACACTTTTATTAGTAATGTGTATTTTTCTGTGAATTGCCTATTCAGGTCTTAATGTAATTTTATTATTGGAATGCAGACAGATTTTTAACTTTCTCGTTGATTTTTATCCACTGATAGGCATTAATAATTTATTACCACATCTGTTGGAAATATTTTTGCTGGCTTGTCTTTCAAAAGTCACCCTGACTTTTGGTCTTTGCCTATTTGCTTGTTTTTTGTTATACAAAATGTTAAGTTTTAATTCAATTAGAATAATAAATATTCCCTTTTCTGTTATTTGACTTAATGATGTTCTTAAAAAGAACTTACCACTTCAAATTTATTTTAAAACATCATCTATATTTGCTTTCATTCCATTAAAATCTCTATATTTATATTTAACTACTTGGTACATAGAGCAAGTTTGGAATTCAAACTCTATGACATTTTTTAGTTTATTTACTTTTAAAACAGTAATTCTTAAAAGTCTAAGGGTTCACAACCAGTGGAGAACTCTCTCTCACGAAGCTGTTTTTTAATGTGGATAACATCACAAAGTGTTTCTATGAATACATATTTCACATCTAGCAAATAAAACCACATAAATAAATGCATATGCACATATAACTGTACATACAAAAGTGTACGTATATGTATAAGCATAAACATAATTATATTCTATATTCGGATTATGTACATATATGTATACATATATATACATATATATAATCTTATCTAGCCACCAAATACTTTAATTTGCCTTGAACTAATATTTTCTATCAAAATTCAAATCTTAGAATATTGCAGAAAGTAGAATGATTTTACACACAAAATTAGAATTTGCAATTTTGTATTTAATGTAGTTAACTGAAAATTTATGTTAGATATTCTATTTTCAATAAATTTTGAAAATCTCTCTCTCTTTTTTTTTTAACAAATCTTTTAAGTAGGCAGGTTTCATGGTCTATTTCAGGAACTAACCCCAAGAAATATAAACTTAAGATAAATGGACCTAATTACTTAAAATGATGTATTCTGTCCTTAAAAAAATTGAATGTATACTTTATCTCATCCTACTTAATAACATAAACAGACATAACTGAACACTTTTGTAAGATAATACCCTTTCCAATACATTATCCAGAACACAAACTTAAATCAGTTTATTTTTCAGGTTTATATGTAAATTGTTTTTCCAGTGGTGATGTTTTTCATTTCTAATAATATCTTAATATGTTTATTTTCACAAAACCTGGGTACTCTGTAATGCAAAGGTAACCTCATCTTGTGCTGAAAAAATTTAAGAAATTTATATAAAGATGTTTCAAACAATTGACCTAAATTTACTTACTTTAAAAACCAAATTAAAATCAGAATAACTTTAGAGTGTATGATATTTTTTCTTTTATCCGCTGCTATTTCTCAGTATACTAGAAAGTGTAGAGAATGCTTGCTAAGTTAATGTGATTCCATTTATACTTAACCTAATATGTAGAAATTTGTTAATACTCATTAAGCATCTCATATCCAACATGAATTCTAAAATGAAAAACAGCAGGGCTCCACTCCAAAAAAAAGAAAAGAAAAAATATAAAAAATGATTACACTGATAAACAATAATTTGAACTTTGTTTTTTTTAAAGGGCCAGTATTAACCCTAGTAAATAGATCTCATAATGTGTGATTTCCTCAAAGTTGAATCTTAAGTTAATAAAGATGTAAATTAGATGAAAATACCTCCCCATGGATATTTGCTTAAGTATAAATATCACTTTGTGCAGAAAGAAATGGTTTATTTTACCATGCTCTTGCAATTTAAAGAAAAAAGTCATATTGCAAAGACAATCTTGAACATCCTTTAAAGTGTTTCTGTTTTGTTTTGTTTTGTTTTACTTAGCCCTGCATTTTAAATTAACTAAAGGAAATAAAAAGAAGAACCAGAGAAAACCAGTGCCTTATGACGGGATGATTTTATTTTATGTATTAGTCTAAATGAGATTTTAGAAAATGGATACCGTATTCCTTAAATGGATCTGTGTGGTCAAAGACCATTAGGCAACTTTGGAAGATTCCGTAGGGACACCTGGGGCCAGACATTTCTATCCCACTGGACTGAGTCCACTGTTTGTCTTTCTGCATGGAGAATTAATAAATGTATCAATCTTCTACTAGCGGCCCTGAACTAGGGAACATAAAGGAAATAGAATAAGTGGGGAAAAAATTGCACATGTGCCTTTTCCTTCCCCCACCTCCCCGTCTTCTCTCTTCTGCGTGTTGACCTTATTTTCCCTTCAGATTCTTTCATATTATTCTTTTTGTTCCTTGTTATTAGTTATGTCTTTTAGCATTCCTGACTGCATTGCATTTTGTCTGCCTTAAAACGATATCTCACAACCTGGACGGGGGCTGTAATTTAATGGAATTGGCCACCTTTGCATACCTTCTGCTCAGAAGATCAGTCAGTGGCCTTGAAGTGTCAGATTTCATTAAATGATTTTAGTTTTAAAGGGGAAAAAAAAATCACATGGAAAGTTAAGGAAACTGCAGTCAGGAAACATGCATGGTGCCAACGACCTTAGAGTATGGGATTCCAAAAGTCATTTCAACATTTCTGAACTGATAAGCTAATTAATTATTAAAACAGAAACACTCTTAAGATACCTATGACCAAGGTTATAAATACACGCCTTTTCAATTCCTCTTTCTTTCTTTTTGTATTCTGTAACTGCAGAGCGTTGTTTTTAAATTATACCAAAGTGAATCTAAGTCAATTACATAGGTTTCAAATCACAGCAAAGAATCAGAGGAGGTAAGAAAAAAATATAAATTGCATTTTTTAAAAAGGTTACAGGATTTTTTTTACCATTTAAATCTTTGTTTTACACCAACTGGCTTAAAACTCTGCCGAAGCAATATTTAGAAATACAGTGATAGATATTGTCTATACTCCTGTATACAAATCAGCTGACCTTCCCCTCCCACCTCTCGGCTTTGAACAATAGATGATTCATCACTCCTTTTGCCAATGGCTGCAAAGTAATGATAATGAAAACACAATGAATCAAAAACAAATTAAACAGTTCTGTGAATTTATTAACAAGAATTTATTTTTGTGGGTTTGTATTCTTAAAAGCTGGCACCCCAATTCTTCTCCTTCTCCCTCGTCTTCCTCTTCTCTTCCTTCTTCTCCTCTCCTCCCCCTTCCTTTCTTCTTCTTCTTCTTCTTCTTCTTCTTCTTCTTCTTCTTCTTCTTCTTCTTCTTCTTCTTTCTTCTTCTTCCTCTTCTTCCTCTTCTTCTCCTTCTTCTCCTTCTCCTTCTCCTTCTCCTTCTCCTTCTCCTTCTCCTTCTTCTTCTTCTTCTTCTTCTTCTTCTTCTTCTTCTTCTTCTTCTTCTTCTTCTTCTTCTTCTTTCTTCTTCTTCTTCTTCTTCTTCTTCTTCTTCTTCTTCTTCTTCTTCTTCTTCTTCTTCTTCTCCTCCTCCTCCTCCTCCTTCCTCCTCCTCCTCCTCCTCTCTCCTTTCTTTCTCCTTCTCCTTCTCCTTCTTCTTCTTCTTCTTCTTCTTCTTCTTCTTCTTCTTCTTCTTCTCTCCTCCTCCTCCTCCTCCTCCTTCTCCTCCTCCTCCTCCTCCCCCTCTTCCTTCTTCTTCTTTTTCAGCAGCCTTCACACCCTCCCCAGAGCCCAACATGAGAATTGAACTCTAACCCTGAGATCAAGACCTGAGCTGAGATCAAGATTTAGATGCTTAACTGACTGAGCCACCCAGGTGCCACCCCCACCCCCACACACACCAATCCTTCTGAGCCATTCTGTTTTCCTTTACTCAAATATAATGATTTGTCATTTAGGTGCAAAAACATAGAAAGTGAAGGACAGAACAAATCCAAGAGCTGAAATGCAATATTATTTGTGTGTTCGGTTGTCCTCCTAAAAGGGGAAAAGAAACAAGATGGGCATCATGATTAGATCCTGGAGCTCAGATTTGTTGACACGGTCAAGGGACTCTTAAATCATGAGGTAGAACTGCTCAGTTTTATATTCTTGGCATCACTGTGATATAAATCTTTTAATCTACCCAATTGTTTAAAAAAACCTATCATATAAAATTAAAAAATAAAATAAAGTAAAATAAAAAAGGTAACACAGCACAACACAAAACAAACAAATAAAATGACTTTTGCTATCAGTTTGGTTTTGTATTTTGTGGGGGAGATGAGTCTTCTTACTTCTGTAGAAGTAAGTGAAAATTACTGAGTGCTCTTTTTACTCACACAGCAGAAAAGGGACCAGGTAGTATGTCAAATAGGTTATAATCAGGAAAATTCATTATTTTAATAGGGAGAATTTAATATAAGGAACTAAATCAGAGGGTATTGGAGGATCAAAATGGCAAATGGGGAGCATTATGGTCACAGTGTGAGAAAATGGTGTCAAAGTCAAGTTGCACCAGACACTTGCTACAAGTGGGGACACAGATTTTATTCTGATTGCTGCAGAATCAGTAGGGGAGATAGAATTTGGGTGAGAACCAAGCACAAGTCCACAGAAGCCAAAGGCAGGAGGGTTTGTAAGTACTAGGGTGAGCGAGGGAAGAGCGCTGGACATTGGTCAAAGTCACTAGGCCTCCTGTGTTTGCTAAATTGTCAATTATCTAGATTAGGGTCCCTCCCTCCAACAGAGACAAGGGCACAGAAGGACTGTCTTCCTCGACGATTACATCAGAAAGGATGGGTTCCAGGTCTTTGAGAAAGACAATTCTTGAGTTGTTAAGTTGGCAAAAGACTGGGAGAAGATTTACATCTCAAAGGGGCAGGGAAAGAATTTGTAACTGCGAATTTTCTAATGTTAATGCTCTAAGAAAAAGGAGTTCAGAGACCTGTGTTCAGGAAGAAAGTCATCTAAAGTTCAGTCAAGCTGGGTACCTGGTGGATCAGTCAGTTAAGGGTCCAAGTCTTGATTTCAGCTCAGGTCATGGTCTCACGGTTTGTGGGATAGAGCCCCACCGTCGGCTCTGTGCTCAGAGCACAGTCTGCCTGGGTTTCTCTCTTCCCATCTCTCTGCACCCCCCCACCCTCAAAATAAATAAATAAACCTAAAAAAATAAAGTTCAGTCAAACTGAGAAAAATGCTAGGTCATCGCAGACAAAGTACAGGAAGAAACGGGGAGAAATCGTCAAATATTGTCAAGTACTAGAAGCTTAGCAGAGGGGACTGTGAAGCTGGGCTCCAAACTACAGAGAAAAAGACAGTGCTGGACTCCAGTACCTCTGGAATTCATAGGAGGGGTCTGAAACTGGTTTCTGAGAAGGGGCTGCTGTCTGGTGGATAAAACCTCTGAGGAAGCATGATGGGCTAGTTCTGGGAAATCTAGATGAAGCTGGAAACTGGTCTCAGGTAGCTAGAAGAGACTGTGATCTGAGAGCAGATGCCCTTGCCTATATAAAGAGCTGATACCAGGATGGTGCTTTTGACAACAGGGAGCAAACCAGAAGAAGCAAATCCCTTGCTCCTCTCTTAGGCTTCCAGTCCCTATTGAGCATTATCTACTGTGAAATGTCAACCAGAAAGGCAACTGGCAAAATAAAAAAAGAAAAAGAAAAGAAAAAGAAAGGGAAGGGAAGGGGAGTGGAAGAGGGGAGAGGAGGGGAGGAAAAAGGAAAAGGAAAAGGAAAGAGAAAAGGAAAAGGAAAAGGAAGAAGGAAAGAAAAGAAAAGAAAGGAAAGAGAAGAGAAGAAAAGAAAAAGACAAGATAAGACAAGAAAAGAAACAAAAAGAAAAGAAAAGAAAAAGAAAGGTAAAGAAGAAGTAAAAAAGAAATGTAGTCTGCACAATATCATAGGGCAGAATGCTAAATGTTTTGTCCGGAGATAAAAGACAATAACTTACTATCTGGCCACAATGGCCACACACAAAGGTAACAAACCATCCATAAACTGAACCAAGTCTGCAAAACTAGACTCTAAGAGCTTTTAGGGATTGATCAAACAAAACCCTTGCATCCATAACCCTTGATTCCATGGAGGGACTGGTAGAGATATAGAGCCTGCTCATCAGGGGAAATAAAATGCCAGTCTGCTTCATTTGATTCTCAAAAGACAAGTGTACTAGTATGGATCCAATCAGAACACAGAGAATACACAATGAATCTTTTAAAACTGAAATGATTACTTTTTAAAAAGAGATTTGTGTATAGTAGACTTTCTTAAACAATTGGGTAGATAGACTCATATCACAGTGATGCCAAGAATATAAAACTGAATGATTCTATTTGGGTATTTAAAAAGAACTGAGGGTTCTAGGTGTGTGGCTGGGGACAAACCATTACTGGGTGTCCTCACACCCACACCAGTGACCAAAGGTACAGCTATGGGAGCCAGCAGAACCTCCTTCCAACTACCCCTCCTGATAAAGTGAATTTTGTGTAAATGGCCAAGGAAAAATACTTAAAAGACTTATCCGTTATCACAGAACAGGTATTAAAGAGTGAATTTAAGCTAGGGGCACATGGATGCCTCAGTTGGTTGAGTCCAATTCTTGGTTTCAGTTCAGGTCATGATCTCATGGGTTCATGAGGTCAAGCCCCGCATTGGTCTCTGCACTGATAGCATGGGGCCTGCTTGTGATTCTCTCTCTCTTCCTCTCTCTGCCCCTCCCCTACTCTCTCTTTCTCTTCTCTCTCAAAAAACAAAAAAGAGTGAACTTAGGCTTGAAGACAAAGATTAATAACCACCACAACAGGGTAACTTTGTCGACTTTTGTATTATACACTGATAACTCACATTTAGTTGTGGCCACAAAGCAGCAGAAAAAAATTTTTTTAAATATAAAAGAAAACTAAAATAGTATTAAAATGCAAAAATGTCTAACCTTTTAATTTCATATATCAAATAATTAGATAGTAGTCCTCAAATTTAGGACAACCTTTATGATTATGAAAGTTAGTACATAATTGAAGGGGACAGAGCATTTTCTAGTCAATATCCCACCCAAACCAAAATATATTGACCCAACAGGAGACACACATTTTTATTAGACATCATAATCACTCCAAAAGAATTTGGTGAGGGCAGGAAAAATGGGTGATGGACATTGAGGAGGGGACTTGTTGGGATGAGTACTGAGTGTTGTATGTAAGTGATGTATCATGAGAATATACTCCCAAAGCCAAGAGCACACTGTATACACTATATGTTAGCTAACTTGACAAAAAAATATATACATGTATGTATAAGGTTAGCTAAATTTAAAAAAAGAAGTAACATAAGTGTTAGTACATTCTTAAATGTTTACTTCTTCTGCATGCACTATTCCCCATGGATGTTAATTCCTCATACATGTATGACAAATTTAATTAATGGCTCTTTGTATCCTTAATACAGAGATTGACATTAACTGTTGCCCTTTTTTTGCCATGTTTTATAAAATGCTCATAGCATTCATTCTGTGTCCTGGTCTATAACAAAAGAGGAAACTGGAGATCTTGTTAATCAGCTAATTGATCACATCAACTCAATTTTATTTATCCAACCAACCATATTTCCCCACTTTTTCAAAAATGGTTGAAAGCCCGTTTATATTCATTCTTTTATTCAATTAAAAAAATTAATGTTTATTTATATTTGAGAGAGAGAGAGGCAGAGAGAAACAGAGAGAGGGAGATACAGAATCTGAAGCAGGCTTCAAGCTCTGAGCTGTTAGCACAGAGCCCCACATGGGGCTTGAACTCACGTACCTTGAGATCATGACCTGAGTCGAAGTCGGACGCTTAACTGAGTGAGTCACAGAGGCGCCTCATTCTTACTCAATTTTTATTAAGTACTTCCACTGTAACAAACATTGCTAGATGATTTTTTTTGCTTGAGTTTTCTCAATAGTTGATTTTAATTTTTTTGTTATTAACATTCTCCAACAGTATCTATGGTTAATAAGCAAAGATGAGTAGACAGTTAAGGAAATTCAGAAAATAATTATGTTGAAGAAAAAAATGCATGCTCAGCAATAGTTTAGGTTTGACCCAAGCAGTTTTGGGTTCCTGGTTCCAATTCATCTGATATAAATATACACCCTGTGTTTTGGGCTATGCGTTAGCACACACTTCATCGTTAGTGTAAATGAGAGAATTGGGCTTTGGCATGTTTCTACATTTGTACATTTTTACAACCTTAAGCTAAAATTGGCTTCTGGGGGTAGTATGTGTAGATTGTGACTAATTACCATCTACTACCTTCTACACTTCACTCTAGAGGGGAGACTGACGCTAAGTTCACTGATAATGTTTTCCTTGTTGAGATGTTTACATTTATGTTTTATTTTACTATCTATTTGAATGTGCTACTGTTTTTAAATCATCTATAATTAAGCAAGCCCTTTCAAATGTAGAATTTCATGTTCTTTACATCTTAATTCTCTCATCTGCATAGATAAATAATATTTTAATAGTTAATTTTACTGAGCACATATAATAGACCACACAACGTGCTAATCATACCTTACAGGAATCAGCTCATTCACCTAACTACCTATGAGGTCACCACTACATTTGGTTAACTAAGTAATTTGCCTAAAGCTCCACAATAATTGTAGTCTAGAGAACATGTATATTTGACCATCACATGCCACTGTCTCTAATAGTTAATTAATATTGACAGATTTCCATGTAATCAGGCTCAATATGGTTTTGTATATATCATCCTATTTATTACTCACAGGATTCTTATATATTAAAAGTTATTGTTGCCTCTCTGTGAAAGTGAGGATATTCAACCTGGGACAGATAAATGAGGTCATACAGCTAGTGAACAATAAAGGTGATAGTTGAACCTGGGCAAACTGCCTCCAGCTTCTGTTCCCTTGACCAATCTGCTACACCAGAATAAACAGCAAAATAAAATCTGATTGGATTTTTTAGAAACATTGTCTATACCAGTAAAGTAAAAAAGAGAATACAACAGCCATCATTTCTATTTTGGTATTAGGAAAAATGTAATGTTTAGTATGAATAATTCTATTCTCTATGAAGAGGGCCTCAACGTGGTAGTAGGTCAAGATTGTTTCATTTAAGAAGTCACCACAGAGAAACTGGAGAAAAAGGGAAAACAAGAAAAGGCATCAATTGCCTGTACAGGATACCAAGATCTGTATTATGCTTAACAAGGAAACAGGCCTGGTGCTTCTCAGTCTTCTTTTATTCCTATCCCGATACCCAACACAGAAGAAAATTTCAAGGTGGGTTTATCTAGTGCATTGGATTAATCACCAAATAAACCACAGGGCTTGGGTCATATAGAGAAGTCTCTCTTCATACCCAGGATGGGAAAAGGCACCTAAGAAAAGATAAGAACTTTCATGGGAAGAATTAATGAAACAGAGAAAAAAGATGAAGAGATTCTAGAATCCTAATTCACAAGCTCTGGAAAGGGTCACAGAATTTAAAGGCAATGGTCTCCATTCCCAGCCCAACCACTTTGAAACTCCAATTGTACAGTCCCGTCTGTAGGCTTTCTGATACCCAAAGGCAGTTATGTTTTCTTTCTCTAGATTTAATGTTCATCTGTTGAGGCACATGGAGGTGATCTGCCAAATAACTCTTTTGGCAAAAAGAACACACTGGGTTA
This sequence comes from Proteles cristata cristata, assembly GCA_017311185.1. Lineage (NCBI taxonomy): Eukaryota > Metazoa > Chordata > Mammalia > Carnivora > Hyaenidae > Proteles > Proteles cristata. Next base: position 958,777 of record JAESUZ010002577.1, read on the forward strand.
TTACTCTTCGGTTCAAATGAGCCAGACTGACTGTCTACACTGTGGGAATATGCCAGATAATTACTTTAACCGTGTCTTTCCCTTTAGCTATGTATACATGGTCCTAATATTCTAGATAAACTTGGTTAAACTTCATATTGAATAATTACTGGCAAGTAGCCATGTGCTCAGAGTAATTTAATGTTCTTTGGTTTCTACAGGGTGCTAGTGACAAAAGCAGGTTTTGTTTATACTTTTGTTAAAAGGATTTTCTTTTCATAATTTAAAAGAAAAGTTATAAAACATGGAGAAAAGAACATTCAATTAAAAAGGGAGGGGGGATTGATTCCAAGTTTTCTCCAGGAATCATAGACACAGCGCTAGGAAGAAGCTGATGCAGTTTAGCCTTTAGAAACAGAAAGGCAGAGGAAAAAGGTATCACATTCCTCCTGCCTTACAAGTCAAGCAAGTTTTATTACACTGAAATCACATCTGATGTAATGTTGCTCTCTCGTTTGAAAGTGAGGAACAGAGCTGTTGCATTTTATTTCAAAGAATAAACGATTTGACTTCCCAGGAATTCCTGTGTCTTGCAATTTGCACAATTAAAAAAAAAAATAGAAGACACAAGGTAGAGATCCAAATTCTGACTGTGTTATGTATGGTTTTAGAACCAGAAGCAAGGATTTCAACATTTCTCTCTTCTCTTCCTGGTGAAGCGGAGAATGATTATCACCCTGATCTGGCAAAGCCTCTTTAGGAGGCTTAAAGAAGATCACGTAGAAAGTGACTTCATAAACTGTAGAACACGAAATGCTAAATGTTCTACACTAAATGACAGAAAACATGTTTTAAATTGGCTTGAGATTTGCATACACGTCAAGAACAAAACAAAAAACACTGTCAGGTCGGGGTAAAATGGATCAGGACAGCAAAAGAATTGTCAGTGAAGAGACAGACAGCCCTGGGAATAATTAAATCAGGAAGAAAACTAACCTCATGCAAAATAATGCTTTCCTCTCTTCAATTACCATAAAGGAAACCTAGGAATTCCAGAGAGAAGAGAGGGAAACATGAGTAGGAAGCTAATTCATGATGTATATGAAAACGTTTATACTCTTGGATCCAGAATTCTCTTTCGAGGAACTCTCCAGAGTACACCAAGATGAATATGATTTCTTTTTAATTGAAACATATTTGACATATAACATGTGTAAATTCAAAGTGTACACCATGCCAATTTGATACATTTATATTTTATTTATTTATTTAATATTTTGTTTATTTTTTGAGAGAGCATAAATACGAGAAGGACAGAGGGAGAAGGGAACAGAGGATCCATAATAGGGTCTGCGCTGACATGCCGACAACAGCAAGCCCCACATGGGGCTCGAACTCATGAACTGTGAGATCATGATCGGAGCTGGAGTCAGATGCTAAACCGACTGAGCCACCTAGGTGCCCTGATACATTTATATATTGTCATATGGTGGTAACTGTAGCCATAATGAGCACCTCCATGCCACGTGATTACCATTTCCTTTTGTTTGGGGAGTAATTAAGATCTAGTCTCTTAGCAAGTTTGATGATCACAATACAATGTTGTCTATATTCTCTACACTGTGTGTTGCATCTCCAGGATTTGCTTGTCTACTAGCTGCAAGTTTGTGCCCTTAAACAACGTCCCTCCCATTCTCTTATCTCCCAGCCCTGGTAACCACCATTTTACTCTGTTTTCGTAAGTCTGGCTTTTTCAGATTTCATATATAAGTGATATCAAATGGTCTGTCTTTCTATGACCTATCTCACTTAGCATCATATCCTAGGGGGTCCACCCATGTTGTTGCAAATGGCAAGTTTTCCATCTTTCTCATAGCTGAATAATATTCCACTCTGTGTGTGTAGCTGTATATGTATCTATCTATCTATCTATCTATCTATCTATCTATCTATCTATCTATCATACCTCCTTTATCCATTCGTCTATTGATGGCACTGAGGTTGTTCCCCTATCTTGGCTCTTGTGAATAATGTTTTAATAGTTATGGTGGTGTATTTAGCTCTTTGATATCCTCTCCTTGAAAGTAAAATCCTTAAGAGCAAGGAAACTGGTTGTTTTCCTCGCCATTTGTTCTCAAAGTAGAACATTGCCTATCCCACAGTGAGACCTCAGTGAATATTTTTCTGAATAAATGAGGAAAATTTATGTAGATGGGATAACCGAGCAGAGACATGAAGATAAAACAATGTAATGAGTTGGGGGGAAAAAACGTATGAAGAAGAAGAGTGGCAAAGAAAATTGAGATGGTAGCTTAATGTGAGGGAGCATCTTGAAGGCAACGGCAATATCTCCTCATTCAGATGAAGATCCCTAGTCCAATTATATATCCACATGTTTAATGTGGTTTTGAGACAATTTTAATGGAAATGATATCGTGTGCTGCCTAACCACTGAGAATGACATCAGGGAGGACTTCATTGCATGTCCTTACAACTCCTTAAAGAATTCTGAGCTAAAGGAATCTTATGGAAATTACTATGTTTAATATGGACTAAATGGATACACAAACAGATATGTGGTATTTTAATGTAAAGTGAGGCCATAAATGGAGTACCTTGGTGAATAACTGCCTAGTTCACATGGAGAGTTTCAGTCAGAAAGTTAATAATGCACTTCATTTCAAGGAATACCAGCATATCTTCTACTGCTTAACTTTAAGTATCCATAGCAACTTGAATCGTGTTGACTTGAGACAATTAGTAGCATTTCTGAAGAAGGTTGTAGAGTACCAGTGATTTTGCACCAGATTACTTTACACAGAACCAGAACTCTTTATTTAGAGAAAATTGGAAACATATCTCTGAATTTGAGAAAGAAAAGAGTCGTGCTTCAATATGTATTCTAATGTCAGGAAGCATCTCCCTACATCAATAAAGAAGAAGAAGAAGAAGAAGAAGAAGAAGAAGAAGAAGAAGAAGAAGAAGAAGAAGAAGAAGAAGAAGAAGAAGAAGAAGAAAGAAGAAGAAGAAAAGAAGAAGAAGAAGAAGAAGAAGAAGAAGAAGAAGAAGAAGAAGAAGAAGAAGAAAAAGAAGAAGAAGAAGTAGAAGAAGAAGAAGAAGAAGAAGAAGAAGAAGAAGAAGAAGAAGAAGAAGAAGAAGAAGAAGAAGAAGAAGAAGAAGAAGGAAGAAGAAGAAGAAGAAGAAGAAGAAGAAGAAGAAGAAGAAGAAGAAGGAGAAGAAGGAGAAGGAAGAAGAAGTAGAAGAAGAAGAAGAAGAAGAAGAAGAAGAAGAAGAAGAAGCAGCAGCAGCAGCAGCAGAAGCAGCAGCAGCAGCAACAGCAGCAGCATCTCTACTGTAAGTAACCAGTTTTTCCATAGGGCCACAATCTGAAATAATTCTCAACAACAGCAAACATTCCAACTATCCAACACAGTTGGAAAAAGGAACCAGAAGTACTTAGATTATATTTTAATCATAGTCAAGAGAGCTGCTGTGTTTGGTAAGAGATACAGACAACTAAAATCAAGCAACAGAGCATAAGTTCTTACTGTAGAGAAGCTTTTAATACAGATATAATTTAGTAGAAAGCACAGTGCCGAAAGTATTACAGTCTAGAAAGGAAGCTCACAGAAAGTTTATAAAGATTTTTTTTTAATTTTATTTGTTTCTAGGAGAGAGAGTGAGACAGCGTGAGCATGGGAGGGTCAGAGAGAGAGGGAGTCACAGACTGAAACAGGCTCCAGGCTCTGAGCTGGCAGTCAGCACAGAGCCCGACGCGGGGCTCGAACCCACGAACCGCGAGATCATGACCTAAGCGAAAGTCGGACGCTTAACCGACTAAGGCACCCCAGTTTATAAAGATTTTTAAACCACTCCCAAAAGATCTAATATTATAAAGTGGTGAATCAAGTTACTGAGCCATTTTAAACACAATAGAGAAATACCAAGAATGGGGAAACATTTAAAGAAGGAAATCTACATTTTCTATGATGAGACCTATGAACAAAGAGGAGGTCATCCGAAGTAAAGAAATAAATAGAACTACAAAAGCTGTAGTCAAAGTGGTAAGTGGGAAGACGAGGGGAGTAAACAGTTGATGTTCTCCAATTACCTACAGTAAAATCTGATGATAAAACCTAATCAAGTTATCTCCACTTTTCAGAAGTGTTTGTCATCAAGATAAAATTCTGTCTACATAAGCCAGAGGAACAGGAAAACGTTTTTCTGCCTGAGCTTAAAATAACCATAACACTTATTCACCACAGGAACTATTCCTTTGCTCTGAAGGTCTCTACGTCTCTGTTGTACTTCCTGTGAAATGTGTTCTTTTGGGGCATGTGTGCGTGTGCGCGTGCTTGTGCACATGTGCCTGCATGAAACCTAGTTGCTGTTGATGTTGCTTCCTTTCCCATTCTTATTTGGATTCTCCTTCCTTGTCTAGCTCATTCATGCTGACAACTCCAATGCAATGCCAGATGCCCTCTTTCTTTACTTCGTAACTTTTATTTAATCCCTATTATTATTATTATCATATGGAGGGATAAAGGGGTAGAGGCTGGGAATGTTCAGACTCTTTTCTGATGGTGTCAGATTAGCCCTGCTCTGCGGCAAGTGATGAAGCTCCTGGTCACCTGGCAGGGATACAAGACAATATTGTATGAAATGATCTTGAAACTTGACTACTGATCTTTTAATACATTGCAGCCTCCATTGGAGGTGGTCTTTTTCAAGATAGATTATTACCTTTATTTTTTTTTTCATTCCCCCATCTTTTAGTTGAGCACCATTGGGCATAGCAGAGCTAAAGGACTCAGTGGGTATAATCAGATCTATGTCACTGTTAACCTTAGCAAATACTTGGCCACCAGCTATAATAGTGACATATATAATATATGTGTCCTTCTCCATCACACGAATCCTTGAAAAATATTGAGATTTCTACTCCAAATACTGACAACAAATCTAAGAAAAATACTTCTCTATCACATTTTTTTTTTGCTTGAAATAACAAACTCTTTAGTAGGGATGACATCTCTACATAAAACTTTGTGAAAAAATTACTAGTGTACCTATTTATCCATGAATTGAAGATATCTGAACCAAAAACAACAGTGTAGGGGAAAACGTCCATTCCATACTTTCAAGCCTGGAACTTTGCTCTGTTTCATTAGACTTGTCTGGAACTTTGCTCTGTAATTCTCCGTGTAGCAACACAGATTTTTGAGTTTCATGGAAATTCCTCTTAAATCCTTATAATGGTCTTGCTGTCAGTCTTAATTCTTAATGATAAGCATTTTTATTTACTTTTTTGGTTGGTGGTGGTTTGACTGTTTTCTTAAGTGTTTAGTGAGAAATTGGAATAGGTTACACAATGTTCTTTTTAGCCCCGGCCCCTTCTTAGACTAAAGTTTGCATTGTTCGATTCTTAATATTCCTTTTTTGTTGTTTGTTTCTTTTCTTTTATCTTTCCCTTGGATGCCAACCTGCGATCAGAAATGTCTTACCAACATCTGTTTATTATTTTATTTAAACCCAAGGAACACAAGACCATACACACGCACGTTGTTTATAGGTTTACATACAGCCCTCAGATGACTTCCTCACATTTATTCTTTATGATTTGGCTCCAAATCCGTCTTCTATATTCAATTCTTTTTTCTTTCTTGCCTTCAAAGCCAAGCATGTTTCTAAGTTTTACTGGTTGGATAATCACAACAGAATCTCAAGCCAGCCCATGTTTTATGTTCAGAGTGAAAAAACACATCTCAGCTTTTATGAGGGCCTTTACAACAAAGCCAAAAGTGCATAGCCTCGATCATGACTGCCACTTACTCTGAAGAGTATGGAGAAATTAAGGAATTTTTGCGCAGTTATGTAGAGAATTATGGAAAAGTCAGGATGTTCTTGCCCTCTACCTGATTTGTTGATTAGTGAATAAAGGATCAGGTATTTTGTTTTCACTTTTAAATATCTCCATAATAAACATTCTATGATGGTGGCAGATTATCTCATACATCCAAGTAGAAGTAAAAAGTTCCTGAACATGCAGAGCTGTCTACATTCCATTTCAAATCAGTGAGGTGTACCTGTAAACAGACTCACCTTTCTGGCCTGTTAATTTTACTATGAGTTTCATACTTTGTCCTCAGAACCATGTCATTCACCTGTGTTCAGTCAATAACACAGGTTAAATGGGTAGAGGACTAGATTTATCTTGGAAGGGAGGGGTTATCGAACACCCCTGAAACTTTGGTCAGTTTCAACATGACCTAGTTTGTTGGGAATACAGGTCTTCACTCAGGTACTTCTGATTGAAGGTACTTCTTCCAGGTTATATGAATAATGAAGATACTGTAAATTGCCTCTGCACAAACCACTTTAAGTAGCACATTAAATAATACTATGTTAGCTTCTTCCTGGCTTTATGCCACTCTATAGCTCAGTAGCATGACTGCTATTTAATAAAGGGAAAATAAGTATAAAACAAAAACTGAAAAATTAAGATCTTTCATTTATTTATATTGCTTATATTTCTTTTTTGTAGAGAGATAGATTATAGATATTTGGGAAAAAATATATTGCTCATTCCAATAAGTTTTTTAATTAGAAAAAACTACTTTCTTGGGGACTTTTAATTATAAAGTTGTATCTCTTGAACCACTAAGTTGTTATCATAGAGATTTAAAATACTCCTAAGGTTATAATTTATTAGCTTCTGACAAATACAGATAATACCCGACTGGCCCACAATGTACACTGCAAATACTTTTGCAAAATTAAAGGTAGCCTTTTAAGGACAGTTTGATGGTCACTATTAAGTGTCCCACCCAGATCTAGTTTGGATTTGGATTTGTTTGTGTTTGTGGGAGTTTTGTTTATCTTTTATTCTTCATAAACTAAATTATGGAGAAATTTGGGCCATCAAAATGTATATTTACTTACCTATCAAGGTTTCACCATAAGCTTTCATTTTATATAATAAATAATGGCCCTGACCCAGCTCTTTCAAGATCAATGAGACTTTGCAAGTAATACAGTCTAAGTGAATTGTTCAAATAGATGGTAAAGAGGAGGAATGGCCATTGAATGGCATTTTGACTCCTCATCAAGAACTCAGCAGAGAGAGCATCATTTAACCTAAAATAGACAGCCTTGAAAGGAGTAAAGGAAAATAACCAGATGCATTCATAACCCAACAATCCTTATTCTTCCAGCTAACAGAGTTAGTTGGAGACCATGAGTCTTCATGGGTTTCAGAGTCAGGAAAAACTCAAGTCAAATATCAGTTGACTAGCTTTGTGACCTGGGGCTAGTTATCAAACCTTGCTGATGCTTTATTTATCCTTTTGTAAAATGGAGTAGAAACAGCCTAATTATTGAATAACATAATAACTGTTTGAAAGCCCCTGCCAAATAGTGAATATGAAATAATTGCCTTATGCATTTATGATGTATGTATTTTATTATTTGATGTATCTTATTATTTCTCACACCTAAATGTCTGTTGCAAATTGTCACAGGAGAAATAGATACAGAAATGCTCAGTTTTCCATTGAGAGGTGTTCAACTTTTTGGGGGATCTTAGGAGATGTCTGGAGACAGTTTTGTTATCACAATGCGGAAGGGAGAGAAGGCGCAATTCCCATCTAGTGGTTAGAATACAGGGACATTGCTAAATACCCTACAATGCAGAGGACAGACCTCACAACAGTAAATAACCTGGCCTGAAATAACAGGGAAGAGGTGGAGAAATCTTGGAATACATTGAAAACATCCTAAAGTTCTTCACCTCCAATGTCCTGATGACAAAAATGGATCCTCTTTGCCCATAAGATAAATTCAAATTATATTATGGACTGGGTTTAATTATTTTCAATTAAATTTATTACAACTAACCTTTTACTTCAGAAAAATAGTTTTCTGACACATTCTTAAGTTATCATATATTTTATATCATATGTGTTATATAAAATCACAATATATTACTTACGGAAATTTAGGACACAATTATAAATGCCATTATTCAAGAAATATGTTTTAAATTGAACTTACAGAATCTCTGAGCTCACTTAGATCTTATTGAACTTGTTGGCTTGGGAATATATGTATGTATTGTATAAATACTCATATACATATATGTATATACAAATATAGACATTTCTGTATACTATATATACTATGTTCATGTATATGCTATATATATCTTGAGCTTTCCAATGTAACACATAAAAAATATGAAGGAAAACATCTAATTGAAGTTCTACCTAATTCTCCTAAGTCATCAATCATCTGGCTGAGATATTCGATATTTAGAAATGTTTCTGCTTGGGGGCATGGGTAGCTCAGTCAGTTAAGTATCCACAACTCCTGATTTTGGTTCAGGTCATAATCTCACAGTTTGTGGGTTCGAGCTCCGTGTCAGGTTCTGTTCTGATGGTATGGGCCTGGTTGGGATTTTCTCTCTCCCTCTCTCTCTGCCTCTCTATTTTTCTAACTCTCAAATACATAAGTAAATATTTTTTAAAAAAAACTAGAAATGTTTCTGCTTAAAAACAAAGAGATGAGTGCCAAGATATCATTCAGGTTATTCTCATTTTTTCTTCATTTTTTCTCCTTATCCCCCAAGGATCCTTGAAAACCTAGACTGCATAACAATTCTAACTTCCTTGACTGGATTGTAAAACATCCCATGCTTGTAAGATTATTTTCCAACCAAGGTATATGCACACTGCTGAGTCAAAAAGATTATATAGAATTTGAGTGCCCCCTCTAAAAATAAAAAGACTCCATAAAGGTGCTGGAAAACTCAATAAAAGGATTATAATTTTCTTCTCCTGATTTACCTCTCTTTCTTCAGTTTCTAAGTTTCTGCTTAGTTGAGATAATAGGGCAAGATCTCTGGACTTACAGATTGAAGACATTGACCAATTGCCCACCAAGTATGTCATTGATGAACTTTGATCTTGAGCACATTTTTTAACCTCAGTTGTATGTTTTAAAAAAATTCTTAATGTTTATTTATTTTTGAGAGAGAGACAGACAGCGCACGAGTGGGGAAGGGGCAGAGAGAGAGGGAGACACAGAATCCAAAGCAGGCTCCAGGCTCTGAGCTGTCAGCACAGAGCCTGATGCGGGGCTAGAACTCACACACTGTGAGATCATGACCTGAGCCGAAGTCAGACTCTTAACTGATGGAGCCATCCAGGCACTCCTTACCTCAGTTGTATTTTTTAAATGAGGGTGATACCTGTAGCATAGAGGTTTTTTCGTATGTGTGTATTTATATTTTAAATATTAATTAAGGTTTTTAATATATATTTGAAATATTAACTGAGGTATAGAGAAGAATTTTTTAAAATACTCTGATGACTGTTTACCTATTTAAAATCATTTGAATGGAGGCATTTTAGTAAAGAATACCAATTAAACCCTCAAAGGTCAAGGTATCTTCAACAAATTCAATAAGGCACTTGTTACTGGCTTATCCATAGAGAACACCCACTGAGTTGATGGTGTATTTTATTCTGTGACCAAAATAAATTCATGTGCTTTGCTCCAGAAATGTGAGTCCTTACCAGAAGCTTAGGATTTTCCCCAAGATTTCTAGACAATTTGATATGTTTAAAATAATTGAATAGTACACGAAATTTAGTTTGTTAGTATTTTGAGATGGATTGTAGACCATTGCTCAGCAACATATAGTAAATAATCAAGAATGCTGAAGTTAATTTTGGGGTATCATCTAATATAAAATAATGACAATATATGCAAAACACATGTGGTGTTTATCATGTGTCAATCATGTTTAAATATAGGGTATGATTATCATCATCATCTTCTTCAACAACATCATGTGAAGGACAGGAGCAGACAAATAGAATTTACATATATTTTCACTCAGCTTGAATTCATTGGAATTTAGGGCTAAGAAAATGGCCATGTTATCATATTCACTCATTATTGTATTTATTTGGCTTTACTGAATTAATTCCTTTATTGATTCATTGAACAAATATGCTTGAGCCAAGTGCTCACTACTGGTGATTCAAAGACAACTAATAACACTTAATCTCTCCTCTCAAGAACTCGCAGTCTATCAGGGGACCCAGACATCAGTCAGATGATAATACAAATTGCACGTGTGACTGTATATGTGCCGTTTTGGTGAAGGAGACCGAGTGCAGGTAGGCGATGTCAGGTAGGAAAGCTTCTGTGGGGAAGCAATGTGGGATCTGGATGCCATGGATGGAATCAGAGTTCAGAGGTGAGGATAGAGCATCACCAACAGGGAACAGCACTCATGGTTCATGTGCATGGAGGGCATGTGTCATCAAGAAAACTAGAAGCTGAACAAAGGCCATGGGACCAGAGGACAGAGAGAGACAGAGTGCATAGGGGCGGGTGATCGTATTTACAGAACATAAGCATTTGGGGTACACATTTTAATTATGCCGCTTCAGGGGGGCCTGAGTGGCTCAGTCAGTTAAGCACCAGACTCTTGATTTCGGGGCAGGCCATGATCTCATGGATCGTGCGTTTGAGCCCTACATCACGCTAACAGTGTGGAACTTGCTTGGGATTCTTTCTCTTTCTCTCCGTCTCTCTCTGCCCTTCCCCCACTCATGCTGTGCCTCTCAAAACAAACAAACTTAAAAAAATATGATACTTCATTTTCTTTCTTAAAGATTCCTGTGAGGTAGACACTATCAATAACTCAGTTTCCTTGATGAGCCTATCCAGGGTCAGAGAGGTAAATTCACTTACACAGGGTCTACTCCCAGCTAGTAACTGGCAGAACTGAGGCTAAACTGCTGGAGCCGAGGGTCTAACCCTCACTACAGTGTGAAGGTGAAGAGCTTAGTATGGATCAGACCACACAGGGTCCTGATGATTTGTTACTATTGTTGTTTTCTTTATCCTAAGAGCAATACAAAGACATTGAAGGGTTTTTAACTGGCAATTGGTGAGAACTGGTTTAGGTTTGACATCCAAATGGGGCTGCCTGTACTGTGGAAAACCTAAGATTGGATTAATTAGTGCAACCATGAAACAAAGACAAGTTATGAGGTGGTTGGAAATATTGTGGAAGGATTGAGCGGCGCTGTGCACTAGCAGTGGAGAGAAGTGGGCATGCGTATCATGAATTCATCTACAGACTACATACTTACTTTCTGTGAATGCCGACAGCAGGACATCCAATTTATATAACCATTAGTTAAAACTTCTTTGATTGGTAATTAATTGGCTTAGAGAATTAAATTCATGACTAAAACTATATATCTAGCATTTAATATATCGATTTTATGATTTCACTATAAAAACTTGAGGCTGAATCCCCTCATCCTGCTTTTCTATCCAACTAAAAGTTTCTGATGTCTACAAGGTCCCACGTGATACCCATCCAATTTTTTTTCACACACTTCCATGTGTATTACATACCAATACAACAATAAAAATTTATTTGCTTTTAATATCTAAATAAAACAAACTAACTTAGCTCTAGTATTCAAAATGCCAACTTGAAAAACAATTGGAGGGGCGCCTGGGTGGCTCAGTCGGTTAAGCATCTGACTTCAGCTCAGGTCATGATCCCACACGGTTTGTGGGTTTGAGACCCATGTTGGGCTCTGTGCTGACTGCCAGCTCAGAGCCTGGAGCCTGTTTCAGATTCTGTGTTTCCCTCTCTCTCTGACCCTTCCTACTTATGCTGTCTCTCCCTCTCTCTCAGAAATAAGTAAAACATTTTAAAAATTAAAAAAAAAATAAACAATTGGAAATAAGTATTGCTTAGATATTTCTATTGCATAGATTAGGAAACAGAAGCTCAAACAAAGAGATTTCCCCTAAAGCTACTCTACTAGAAAGAATAGAGTCAGTACTCAAACTCAGGCATTTGTCACCAATTAACGTCACCAGAGTAATGCTTCTCAAGGAAATGAAAACTCAAGGTTAAACCATCCAGGGCCCTTGGGTGGCTCAGTGAGTTAAGCGGTTGACTCTTGTTTTCAGCTCAGGTCATGATCTCATGGTCCGTGAGTTCCAGCTTTGCATCAGGCTCCATGCTGAGGGTACAGAGCCTGCTTGAGATTCTCTCTCTGTCCCTCTCTTTCTGCCCTTTCCCCACTTAGGCTTCCTTGCACGTCTCTCTCCTCTCTCTCTCAAAATAAATTATCTTAAAAAAGAAAAGATTAAACTATCCACTCACAATCTGTAAGAAGAAACCAGTTTTTGTTAAATTGTTGTACATGTCAATAATTTTAATCCACAAATTTATAATTATTCTTCCTTCAGACAGCAGTTTTGGTTGTTCAATGATGTCACTTAGAAATCCTAAAATTCAGGGGCGCCTGGGTGGCTTAATCGGTTAAGTGTCTGACTTTCGCTCAGGTCATGATCTCGTGGTTCGTGGGTTCGAGCCCCGCGTCGGGCTCTGTGCTGACGGCCAGCTCAGAGCCTGGAGCCTATTTCGGAGTCTGTGTCTCCCTCTCTCTCTGACCCTCCCCTGCTCACGCTGTCTCTTCCTCTCTCCTAGAAATAAATGAAAATATTTTTAAAAAATTTTTAAAAAAAGAAATCCTAATATTCAGCACAAAATGGGCTGAAGGGTAAAAACGTTTCTGAAGGATAAAAAAATATCCACAACTCACGTACCCATCTTTAGATCAAAGACTCTGTGGGTGTGCATGTGCCTGTGTACTGAATAATCTTCTTAATCTGTGCTGTGTCTATAAACGTAGCCAGTGATGCTAACATAACACATCCTCAATACACCTTAAGGCAACTCAAAGAAAAAAATACCTGCCATCAATGATATTTGAGTAACTTGTTTAAAAGGTAAAGTAAAACATGGACAAAAATCTTTCAAGTCTTTGAAATTCTACTCTTGAAGGAACTACCTTAATAAAACCATCTTTGGCATTTTCCGTGGTCTTCTTATTCAGGAAACCACTGAAAATGTGTAAGATTTATGTTATATATTTGAAACCAAATACTTTTGTTTCAACAGATTTCTTTAAAAGATACTTGTTTTCAAGATGTTTGTAACCACTTGGAAGTGAAATAAAATATAGAGGATTTTCATCCTGGAGACATTTTGTTCTCCTGGTCCCCAGTCTAGGCATTCTGAATCACATGGTTTCAAGAAGACTATTTCTTTTCAGGTTCATTTAATGTTAACTCTGCTCAGGCCTCTTAGAGGACTAGACATTGATTACATATTTCCTAAACTCGCTATGAATTTATAGTGCTGAGACTTTCTCCTCATAAAACATTCTTGATAGCTTAGGCTATTTCTTCTCAAAAGAGAAGGAAAGAAAAAACAACATCCCTTCCTGTGGTGAAAAAGTTTCAGATTGCAGAATCTAATCTGTATACAATGGTAAAATATGCTATTAATCAGAGTTGAAAATAAATAAATAAATAAATAAATAAATAAATAAATAAATAATAAATGCCCCGCCTTCCATCTGAGAACTCTCAGAATATTTTATAGGAGGGAAGTTTCACAGACTCACACTGGGAGATGGCAGCAAGAGTCAAAACCTGAAAGAGAATTGCAAAGGATGTGGTTTTTACAACAAGCAAGGATTGCCAAGTCTGGATATTTGTGGTAGATTGTTGCCAGAGGGACCAAAAGAATGGTTCTCCCGTTGTCTGTACCATTGGCTTGGTCACCCTCACAATGACTTTTGATTTAGGCAGAGGGACAATTACAGACCTGAGGTACTTGAGCCGTGAAAAGTGTTCAGATCTGGGACCGCTGTGACCACCCCATGTGACTGAGTCTTGGCCCCACCCCGCTGGAACCTGAGAGACACATGACCTGGTCACCTCAGCATTTCACCTGGCCTTGAGCTAAGCATCTGAGTGCTCGTGAGGGCATCCTACACCAGCATCGGGCAAACCAGCCGAAGCTCGAAGAACCATTCAGCTGAACTACAGATTTATGAAAATTCGGTTAATATGTATTGGAGTCTGTTTGTACCACTTTAATCAACGACTAAAACAAGGGACCACATATAAGGGCCTGTATTTATAGAGATTTATAGTCTTAGATAGTTCAGGCTTCCAAAAAGAATGAACAGGTGCATTCAGTGGAGATTTCGAGGGGAATTTAATGAAGGAATTATTTCCAGAAGTGAAGCCAGGCATCAGTTAGCCATTTAGTGAGGCTGGAATTTCTTTTTTTCTTTTTTTCTTTTTTTTAATATGTTTTATTTATTTCTAGGAGAGAGAGACAGAGACAGCACGAGCAGGGGAGGGTCAGAGAGAGAGAGGGAGTCACAGACTGAAACAGGCTCCAGGCTCTGAGCCGGCAGTCAGCACAGAGCCCGACGCGGGGCTCGAACCCACGAACCGCGAGATCATGACCCAAGCGAAAGTCGGACGCTTAACCGGCTAAGCCACCCAGGCGCCCCAATGAGGCTGGAATTTCTAGAACTAGGGACATTGGATTGGTTTACCACTTCTACACCTCAAACGGGATAAGGTAAGAAGGTTCAGCAGGATCCATTGAAAATCGTGGGAGGGAGAAAGAGGCAAACCTGTCAAGAGGAACCAGTGTTGAGGGAAACATAAGTCACAGGTGCTCATATGTAGCGGGAGCAGGAAATGCTCACGTAATTCTCTCCCAATTTTCTTACTGCCCACCCAGATCAGAAGCCAGAAGGTTAGGAAGTGCAGGGGATTCATCCCCAGGGTGCAAGCCTCCCTGGCCACATGATGGGACCCAGGAGAGAGCACGGGTGTGCAGGGAGAGTGGAGAGGTAAGGACACAGTTCTACCGAAGGGCATTACGCACTATCATTCTCCTCATCTGCTCAGCCTACAACAGCAAGAAGTTCAGGGCAAAGTGAGGAGACAGCCATCCAAACAACTACAATGTGAAATTGAGAAATCGTCCAGTGTATGATCTTGGAGTTTGATCACATGGGATGTGAATTCTGTTTCTCATGTGGAGCTTGATAACCGGCAGCCTGCCTGGCCCGGGTCTCAGTTTCAGCAGTTGTACAAACGGAGCAATAATAAACTCTAAAACGTTTACAGGGATATTTCACATGTAAAACTAGCTCCCTCCTTGCTAGAAATATCACTGCCTTCCCCCTACAACTGCCTTTAAAAATGTAACATTCCAGGGCCCCGGGGAGACTCAGTCGGTTAAGTGCCAACTTTGGCTCAGGTCATGATCTCATGGTTTGTGAGTCTGAGCCCCGCATCGGGCTCTGCCTACAGCTCAAAGCCTGGAGTCTGCTTCAGATTCTGTGTCTCTCTCACTCTCTGTCCCTCCCCTGCTCTCTCTCTCTTAAAAATAAAGAAACGTTTAAAAAAAAAGTTTATCTTTAAAAAAACTAAAAAGAAAAATGTAAGAAAATATTTATCACTCCCTACATGAAAATCCCCAGATCTCAAGCAGTAAACTACCAGATTCCAAAATGTCCACTTTGCCTTTCTCAAGTTTTCAAAGTTATAAATAAATCCTACTTTAATGTGCACTGTGGCTTATATTGTTTCAGAGATTGGTTTCCCTAATCCTTATTTTTCTTCCTCAAGGTTCTCACATGCCCACACACCGAGGTACACACTTCTTTTCTTCTATGCCTTAAATATTAGTTTCTTGTCAAATGCAGTTCAGCCCCAAATCACAATTTCCAGGCAAAATGAGATCAAGACCAGAGAGTTTTCAAAAATCATTGGATTGTGTACTTACAGATATACCACCCCACATTTCATTATTAATCAAATCCATTTGCATGCCACTAATATTCTGTAGACTCTTATTATAACTGGTATTAATTCTGTCTTTGGGGTGTTGCAGATTCTCTAAGATCCTGTTGGCCAAAATTGCCTGGGCCGAATCTGAAAATGTGCATGTTTGATGTAGCTTGTGATGTGAAGAAATAATCTTACAGCCTTGAAATCCTCCATTAAATTAAATATTATCTTAAGAAATCCTAATTAACTTAATCTTCACTTCCATCTTCATTTTCTTTTCGGTGACTTCATTCCAGGCTGGCCTGCCTATGACCTGGAGAACATTGGCTTCACATTAGATGAAATGTTACTAAAGCCTCAGAAAATAACCTTTTAATTACCTTTTAAACTTTATAAAGAGAATTTGTGTGACATCATCCCGTGATGGTTTTAGCACACTCCTTTTAGGCCCTTGCTGCGCTAATTTATCTTGGTTTATAGAGATAACCAACCAGATGTTGAAATATTAAGATAGGCTATCTCTGTGAGTTTCTACTCAGACAAAGAGATTGCAACCAAAGAGGACCTCCATGTTTCCCACACAGTTTTGCATTTATTAATTACACATTTTTTCCGTAGTGTCTAGCAAAGAGCATCACAAATAACGGTCTGGTTGGTATGGTAACAAAGATTCTGAGGAAGCAAAAGAATCTGTGGAGACACAATGACAAGGGATCATTTCTTACCGTCATTGAAATCGTGCCAAAGCAGTTTTATGGCAACACATAGGGATCGTCGTACGCGCTCCAGGTCTGCTGTATAATACAGTCAATACCACATTTTACAAAATGATTCTCTTATTGTTTTTCTTGATAATTAAATAGAGCCTTAGAAAGGAAGTTGTGGGAGACCAGCTTCACACTGACAAACTTGAAGTTTTTTCAACTTTCAGGTCTTTTTTGCAGCACACCTACCATTTGTAGAAACACGGTTCTCACAAATTTACCTGATTATTGGTTACCTGTTCGAGTCAGGAGCACTGGTCAGCAGCTATGTTTGTGACATGCGTTTTCATTCATAGACACCAAGATGCCGTAGATTCTTAAAAAAAAAAATCTGGAGTACATACCATGTACCCCTATTATATTTATTTATTCATAATTTGTGTGCATGTATTTATAAATTATTCCATCAATATATGATGTAGAGTATTATACAGACATATAAATAGAAATAAAAAGACAAATACCACATTCACTAAGTTTTTTTTAGATTCCACCTAAAAGTGAGAGCAAATGGTTTTTCTCCTTCTCTGGCTTATTTTACTTAGCATAATGCTCTCAAGGCCCCTTCATGTTGTTACAAATGACAAGATTTCCTTCCTTTTTAGGGATGAATTATATTCCATCATGTGTGTGTCTGTATCACATTTTGTGTATATGTCTTTCCCGGAAACTAACATAGTAACTAAGCATTAAAGCTTATGTCACATTGTATACAGCTGTGTTTTATATGTGCCTCATCTCCTTGCCTTCCTCCCTCCCTCCCCCACCCATACCAGCTGGTCTCAGATCATCAGTACCATTTCAGGATTAATCCCATCACCTAACTATTCCTGGTGCTCTGGTTACATTGTCTGGTAAGAAATCCTATTTAACTTTTCCAGATTAATCACTTTTATCTAAGACATAGATTTTATTTTTTTTGAGACATCTCTTATTTTCCAGAAAGGAGGCGAGGTGATCACTTGATGTACATCCCTTTCCTATCTAGTCTCAGTTATTTGGCTTCTGCCTAATTTTCTAGATAATTCCCATTACTTTTCTTCACCCTCTAATCCTAGTATATGATAATTTTTTAAAAAATATTTATTTGTTTGTTTTGAGAGAGAGAGAGAGAGTACGTGTAAGAGCAGGGGAGGGACAGAGACAGAGGGGGAGAGAGAGAATCCCAAGCAGGTTCTGTGGTATCAGTGCAGAGCCCAATCCAGGGCTCAGTCTTATAAACTGCAAGATCACAACCTGAGCTGACATCAAGAGTCAGATGCTCAACTGACTGGGGCACAGAGCATGAGCAGGGGAGGGTCATAGAGAGAGGGAGACACAGAATCTGAAACAGGCTCCAGGCTCTGAGCTGGCTGTCAGCACAGAGCCCGACGCGGGGCTCGAACCCACGAAGCGTGAGATCATGACCTGAGCCAAAGTTGGACGCTTAACTGACTGAGCCACCCAGGCGCCCCAAGACTCTTGAGTTTGAGATAGGAACAGTGCTTGGTAATGCTTATGCCTTGGCAGCCAGACCCTCTAGATCTGATTCTGCACATGACTAAAGTATGATCTAGGATAAGTAACAAAAATCCGTTCATCTTTTTTTTTTAATTATTTTAGTTTATTTATTTTGAGAGAGAGAGAGAGAACAAGTAGAGGAGGAATAGAAAGAGAGAGAGAGAGAGAGAGAGAGAGAGAGAGAGAGAGAGAGAGAATCCCAAGCAGGCTCCACACTGACAGTACAGAGTCCAACGTGGGCTTGAACCCACAAACTATAAGATCAAGACCTGAGCCAAAATCAGGAGTAGAATGCTTAACCAACCGGGCCACATAGGTGCCCCCATCTTCTTTATCTTAATAGGGCAATAATAATAATATCTTTCCCTCTAAATTGTTGTGAGTAGTGTGCCCAGCATAAAATAGTAATAATAACACTGCTTTCATGAACATTAAAATCCAATAGGAGACAAATAGATACACACAAATTGCTTCTGTGTTTTCTGGCATTTATCTCCATGATGCCAGGTCCTTTTCTGTAAGGTAAGCCATCAGTCTCAGATTTTCAGTGAAAGATTATTCACTCTGGGACCTCAGTTCCTGCATTATTCATGCCATTCTGCATGCAGCTAGATTTATGTGTCAGGAAAAACATACAAATGGAATCCGATTTACTTGCACAAGCTCCTGGAGCAGTTGATTTATGTTTGAGTAAATAAAGACATATCTTATAGGTATTGGCTTCCCTTCTCTGTAGGAATGAAGTGCAATGCCTCAAATTCTTTTCTTGGCAAGCACAGACTTCTGAAGTTTTGCAAGCAATGTGACTTCTCCTGTGCTCATTGCGCTTTTGTGTTAGCATCAAGCACTGTGAGTATCAAGACAATGACAAAAAGTCTACAGCTTTTCACCACTGGAAAAGGCTCAAACATTTATAGTTTAGAAACAAATTATATAAGAAACTAACATAAGGAATCAAATGTAGAACTTTACATAAACCATTATCAAGCTACCTGGTGTTCTGGCTACAAATATTCCAAATCACCCAAGTGTCGGGGGCATTAAACATTGTCAATAAATAACTCTCCTTCATAAGGGTCCTAAATTGACCTGAGCACTTTCACCCAGCCTTGAGTCCATTGTATTCATTTTGCCTGTCTCCAGTAAGCAAAGGTATAGATCAGTAGCTATTTTCTAACACCTAAATTTTGAATCCAGTTAAAGACCAAGTCTGTGGACAGTCTACAAAATCATTACCAGTACTCCTCAGAAATATCAAAGTCATGGAAAACAAAGAAAGAATGAGCAAGCATCAAAGGAAACTCGGGGGAGGGAGCATCCTAAATACATGTGATACTGTGAATTGGATCTTGAAACATAAGGCAAGAAAGGTATTTATGGAAGTATGGATAAAATTCAGATAATTATGGGGCTGAGTGAATAGCAGCATACCAGTGGTGGTTTCTTAGTTTTGGTAAATATTCAATGGCGATATGGGACCCTAACCATTGGGAGAATCTGAAACAGGTGAAGGTTATACTGGAATTCTGTATTGTCCTTGCAAATACTCTGTAAATCTAAAATTATTTCAAAATAAACCATTTGTTGGGGCTCCTGGGTGGCTCGGTTGAGCTTCTGACTCCTGACTTTGACTCAGGTCATGATCTCACGGTTTGTGAGTTTGAGCTCTGGGTTGGGCTCCAGTGACAGTGTGAAGCCTGCTTGGAATTCTCTCTCAGTCATTCTCTCTCTCTCTACTTCTCCACTTGCTTTCTTTCTCTCTCAAATTAAAATAACAACAATAATAATAAATACAATGTTTATTAAAGACACACAATGATAACAAAAGCTCTTTAAACATGGAATATAAGAAAATTAATGTTTCTCTTTTGTGAACAGTTTTCTTTTAATGTTTATTTTCAGAGAGATAGAGAGTGAATGGGGGAGGGGCAGAGAGAGAGGGAGACAGAGAATCCCAAGCATTCTCCACACTGTCAGTGTAGAGCCCAATGCAGGACTCAAACTCACAAACCGTGAGATCATGACCTGAGCTGAAATCAAGAGTCGGACGCTTAACCAACTGAGCCACCCAGAGGCCCTTTGTGGACAGTTTTACAAAACAAGAAAGCTGTCTCCAAATGTTACACTAGCCACTCTCTCTCCTTCTGTCTTTTAATGTCTAAATTATTATGACCTCAAAAAAATTAGTGAGTCTGCAATGGCAGTGACATATCTTGAACATCAATGTGAATGAAGGTTTATTTGCTTATACATGCAACCTAGAGTTCATTTTGCTTCTAATTTCTATAAAAACCATTCACTCCCTAAAACTTGCAAACCCATTTTATAAGTAAATATGATAATAGATTGATCAAACCCCTATAGTTTAAGTGAGACTTTTAAAACCAAGAGTAGTTTAAAGTTAGGGTTAATGAACGATAATATGTACAAATAAAAACTGAACTTTAAAAAGAAATCCAGTTTCAGGGGTTCCTGGATGGCTCAGTCAGTTAAGCGTCCGACTTCGGCTCAGATAATGATCTCACGGTTCATGGGTTCGAGCCCCGCGTTGGGCTTTGTGCTGACAGCTAGCTCAGAGCCCAGAGCCTTCTTCAGATTCTGTATCTCACTCTCTCTCTGGCTCTCCCCTGCTCACATTGTCTCTCTCTCTCTCAGAAATAAATTTTTAAAAATTATAAAAACTAAAAACAAAAAATAAAAAGAAATCACACTTTATATAAGAAGGAAAAGAGGACTATTGGTAAATCAGTCAGTAATCTGTCCATTCGCATCATGTCATCTCTTAACGTTTTATCTTTCAGTTGTTGCTCGACATCCTCAGAATAAAATTTTAAGTCCCTACAACAGCATAAGTGGCACATGAATTTATTACCCCCAAACATTTCTCCAGCTTGATCCCCTTATACTTTCTCACTCATCTTCCCATTGTTGCTGTTCAACACTGTTAGTCTGCCATGAGTAGTTTACGCTGAAGCTAAAGGTAAAGCTTGGGTTTTGGTCTTATTTATAGGGGTCCTTCCGTGGCCAAATGCACGTATAAAATTTTCAGAAACAAGTTATTTGAATTGTACTTGCTTCTGACAATGATTTCTCTATGTTCCAATTTCCCCTCCATGGCAGGCTGTCTTCCCACGATGGGCAGCCCTGGAGTGACCAAGAGTATTGTAGGGATCTGCCTAAAGGGAAGGAAGATTTGAGGTGCATATGCATTTAATTTTAGGGTATTGGAAATGTTTGTATAGTGCATACTCACTTTTCTGTATATTTACAAGTTTCTAGGTGCCAGGGTCTTAAACTCCTCCAAGAATGTATTGACTACCGACTGTGCAACTCACCAGGGGTAGTGACAAAGAAGTGCAGAGCCAGAGATCCTAAGTAGATATGTCGTGTGTCCTTGGGTGCCCAGCAATGGGAGAAGGATGTTTACCGGAGAGAAAGGTCTTATTTCCATAGAAGGTAATATGTGGAAAATTCTTCCGCACCTCATGGCCCTTACTACCATGAAAGAGAGCTGACTACCAGAATTTGACAAAATTCCTAAAAATTACAGGATGTCAAAAAAAAGTTGTAATGCTTAAAGAAACTTTTGTAACTTATCAGAAAAACAAGTCAACAACACTAGAGAGATGCCTGAATTCTCTTCTTCTTCTCCGTGCAGAAAATATTCAGAAAAATCTTGATGTGTTATGAGCAGCCTATCAGAGTGGGTAGCCAAAAATGCATGTGAAAATGTTATAGAAGTGGGGCGCCTGGGTGGCTTAGTCGGTTAAGTGTCCGACTTTCGTTTAGGTCATGATCTCGGGGTTCGTGGGTTCGAGCCCCGCGTCGGGCTCTGTGCTGGCTGCCAGCTCAGAGCCTGGAGCCTATTTCAGAGTCTGTGTCTCCCTCTCTCTCTGACCCTCCCCTGCTCATGCTGTCTCTCTCTCTCTCCTAGAAATAAATTAAAATATTAAAAAAAAAAAAAGAAAATGTTATAGAAGTATGTTTGTGTTGATTTTTTGTATGTTTCATATTATTTAGGAACCTTTAAAAATTTGTAATTGTGGTTTCCCTCATTCTGAGTACGCATTAATATTCACATCTAGTTTTGTACTTGCAATATTTTATTACATTATTTATATAATTAATAAATAAATTTATTTTAAAGAGGGTCCCCAAAAGTGTATGAACTTCAGGCTTAAGAAAACTTAAATCTGCTTCTGTTTGTAAGATAATTTTAAAATTTTTAATTGTGTGGCAACTGCACGCATTGGACCACAAGCTTACGTGGAGTTGTCTAGCACCCAAGTGCGATAATTCACATTTGTAGACACAGAATCACCCACAACACAGATGCAGGAAGAAACCAGACAGTGTGGCAAACTGAATACGGGGCCATTCTCTCCGTCTGGCTA
Source organism: Proteles cristata cristata (assembly GCA_017311185.1). Taxonomy (NCBI): domain Eukaryota; kingdom Metazoa; phylum Chordata; class Mammalia; order Carnivora; family Hyaenidae; genus Proteles; species Proteles cristata. The sequence goes on from JAESUZ010002577.1 coordinate 981,125, forward strand.
GAGCTTGCCTCTTCTCCACGTCTCCATTTGGCTGGGGGGAATTTCGCAAGTTGCTGAAGTGTGTAGACTCTTTTTTTTAACACTTTAGCTAAGCTAGGTGCCCAATTATAACCACTTAGGTTGGGTCAGTCTATGGCTGTGTTAACTGCCCATGGCAGGTTAGTGTGACTAAGCTCATATTCCCCTAGCGGGGACTCCATGTCCACCAAACAATTTAAAACAGCAATTGGTGATTTGCTTCATAAAATACGGACTAAAAGGTAGTTCTGGGGGATGGGGAATGAAGAGGTTTCACTCTCTATATGCCAAAAGATATCAGGAAGTCACCTATGTTTTTTCATAATACTTTAACTTTGGGACTATACATCAAAAAAATAACACAGGTATTTATTTTAATTTTTTTTTGTTTTAGAGAAGAGTGTGCATACAAGCGGGAAAGGTGGGGGAGAGAATCTTAAGCAACTCCTTGCTCAGTGCAGAACCTGACACAGGGCTCAATCCCATCACCCGGGATCATCACCTGAGATGAAATCAAGATGCTCAACTGACTGAGCCACCCAGTCGCCCCGGTTTTAAATCTTTTAAACAAGGGAATGTAATATATTTTAAACCCAAATAATGGCCAGAAAGTGAGCAATCTACTGATATCCCCTACTACCAAGAGTAGTAAGAGATAATGATTCCAATATTAAGTTTAGAATACAAAAGAAGCCCAAGTACCTTCTTAAGTCAAAACAGCAAATAGGAATAATAGCTGAGTTCAGTAATACAATTGTTTAGAAAGGTGTTTCTTTCTAACACAAAAAATTAATGAGAATTAGCATATACACAATTTTTATACATACACATAACTATGCACCTTTGTATATACATACACAGAATCCTCCTTCTGCCAGTATTTTGATATAAAATTTGTTCTTAAGAAAAACTCATTCTTGCTGTGTGAACACCAATTTCCATAGTTATTTTTGGTTGTTTTTAAGTTCTTTAACTTGTGTTTAGATGTTTTGTATAATAGTGTAATATGGGATTCCATTTCCTTCATTTGGCCATTAAAATGATCTACTTTTACAATGGTATAGTATTTTGCATGTATCATTTTTCTTCCTCCTCTCCTCCTTTTTCTTCTGCTTCATCTTCTTCTAAGCTCCATTATAATCCATGTTCACATTTGTGGCTTTCAGAGAGGGCCAAAATGTACAGCAAAGAAAAACATCGTAAATTCATTATGAAACGCTACCGTGTGTATTCCTTATATATTCTCCTGTCCGCAAAGAGTTTATTAATGGGAATTTCTAATTTTGTTCTACAGAATGAAATAGTGTTGAATTCCTGGGCCGCTAATACATTTTAAAGGCTGACACTATTCATTTTGTGTGTTGAAAGACACCTTCGAATCCCGTAAATCAACTATTATTGTGAAAAATAGTTGATCTCTTTTTTTCTTTTCCTGTCTCTTCAGGGCACATCAATACTTTCTTGGGCCGAAAGGAAAGAAAATACACATTCCTCTTATTTCCCAGATTTTCTAGTCCAAATGTACTTTTACTTACTGTCCTCCTATTAATTGTCTAGGATTTTTGGTAGAAATCATTGTTTTCCTTCAGCAAGTTTTAATCTTTTCAAGTCATAAATACATGGCATTTTTTTTTAATTAAACAAACATATATCAACTTCCTACATGTGCTATAAAATATTCTGTTACATACTTGTCTTAATCTTCTCAGGCTGCTATAACAAAAATACTCTAAACCGGGCATCTTATAAACACCAGACATGGATTCTCACAGTTTGGGAGCCTGGGAAGTACAAGATCACGGTGCAGATAGTCCCAGCGTCTGATGAGAGCTTCCTCTTTGATGGTGGTCTCACTCTAACATCACATAACGGAAGGAGCAAGGGGTCTCCTTGGGGTCTCTTCTAAGGCATGAACCCCTCTTCCTTCATGCTCTAACCACCTCCCAGAGGCCCCACCTCCAAATGCTATCACACTGCGGATTAAGTTTCAACATATATACTTGGGCAGAGTAGGGCACAAGCATCCAGTCAATAGCAATATTTTCACACATGTCAAGTCATTCCATATGAACAGTACCCTGGGAAAGAAAGATTGTTGCTGCCAGTTTGCATGTAATGAATAGAGGTCTCTGGGAAATTAAAAAAAAAGAAAAATTAGCCAGATGAGGCAGGGCTGGTAGGAGCTCCTGTCCTCTGTGCATGTGGCAAAGAGCATGAACTTTGAAGTCCCACCTCACTTGACCAGCACCTCGGGCGGCCGGTTCTGAGGTCTGCAGCATGTTACTTACCTTCTCTGAACCTTAACTTTCTTATAAAATGGAGGTGATGTTAAGTGCCATGAAGGATACCTGTCGGTGATTATATGAAATAATATAGGAAAGGAACTCAAATTTATGCACATAAGGTGGCAACGGCAGCTGTCCGTGGCATATAATTCCTGAACCCGAATCCAGTGATTTCTCCTAAATCCCAGACATTCCTCATCAGAATCTGCCCATATAAATGAAGGAAAACAGTCAACAATAGAAAAAAATTATCAAAGATGTGATGTTTCGCTTCCAAGTCCGAGACTCCTATAATTCCATAAATTAGTAGGCACCTAGAGTCATATTTACATGTTCCTGCTTCCACTTTAAGGGACTGAGTCTGTATGTCACCCCCATGCCATGACTCCAAATTGTATCACATTATATCAAGGACAACTCATTGAGGAAAGTTTTAAAAATGCAATAATCAAGAAGCATAACATATATATGAGCAAGTGGGGAAACCAGGGAGCTTTGTTTTCAATTACAGATTTCCATGTAGCCAACTTTGCTGCCTCCCTTAAATGGAAAAAAAGACCTTAATGGAAAACTCTCTCCTATAAGTTAAAAATCAAATTTGTGAAGATTTTATTAAGGAAGACCAAAACAACTTTCCATATCTGGTTTTACACATAGAGCCAAATACGTTACCCTCACCAACTGGGGGCAGGGAGGGGTGGAAGTGAATGGAGCAAACGGAGCTTTAAAAAAAATATAATGCTCTTGATAGAAGCACAGGCCTCAAGTGGCTATTTCGGTTTAGCTGTTGTGGGTCTCCAATATGATCGCATGGGATACAGCTCATTAAACGATTATATGAAAACACAAGAAAATCATTTTATCCAAGCGGTAGCCACTCCAAATTTTCATCTTGAGTTAACCACGGTTCTTAATGTTCCATTAGTACAGGGAAAGTTCAAATTCAGAAATGCACAAATGAGCTCTCCAAAGGAAGGCATACATCCTATTTGGTTTCTAGTTCTGGGCAAATGTTCAGGCAACTGTGTATTTTATCAAACCTAACTATAAATATATTTCAATGCACATCCAATTACCATGCAGATCACTGTGAGTGGCTTGGGAGCAACATTCTGGAACACTCATGCTCTTTTCTTATCATAAAAGCAATTGGCTTAAGTTAAACCCCTTTCTATTTCAAATGATAGAGTTCTGCTGAGCCCATGCTCTAGGATAGAAACAAGATGACTATGATTATGACTATGACTATGACTGTTATGGCTCCAACCAGCTACACCGATATCCAGTCTAGTTTAGATAAATGGCAAACACTCTTGGGCCATATCTCTGTTACTAGCATTATTTCAATGTTTTATTCTCACTGGAGACATTAGGGCTACAACCTCCCAATCAAACTGAGAAATGATAAATTTATCAAAGACCCTTATTTTCAACATGGAACATCAGTAAACCATCAGTAAACCTTAAATACTTCAAGCTAGTGGGAATCTCATCGGTATCCAACACAATGAAAACAAGAGAAGATTTAATATAACCAACACTGAGCCTGGATCTAATAGACAAAACACATAAGGTAGAAAGAGAGGAATAATTCACATGTAGATTTACAGCTACCTTAATAAGCAGGGCAAAAATCTCTTCAAGGACACAGCCATGATAAATGATCCCACATGCTTTTACCTTTAGATCCAAAAAGATGCACTCTTACCCCGATGCACATCAAGGTAAAACACACGAGCTGCAAACTCATATTCTTTATTTAACAGATGTCATTTTCACTTTTGAAAACAAGTTATTCAATGATACTGGCTTTTCCACTCAACAGGAGGAGTTCGGGAACAATTTTACTGCCTTAAGGACGTGGTAAAATTTCTTGGATGCTTTGTAGTATAAAATCACATTTGAGGGATCTGTAAGTCCTAAAATGTATGATGGGTGTAAATGAAGGATCAGTAAGTTTCATAGACACATCTCTTATACTCCTTTTGAGATGGCCACTTCCTTCATCTTGTTTGCATCCTTGGTTAAGGTTGTAGGGATAACTCCTACAGACCACTGCCTCTTAATGGGCCCCCTGGCCTCAGCTAGCACTCCTGAAAAAAACTTCGCCTCCACTTCCACCACTAGTATCTTTAAACAAGTCAGATGCAAATATGTCAATTCTCAGCTGAAAATTTACTAGATCCCCTTGTCCATGGATGATCAAGTTCGATCTAAGATCTTAGCTTTGTGGCAATGGCTTTGATGATTTCCAATTTTATCATCAACTATTTGCCTTTCCTGTACCCTGCACACCATGATCGTATAGCACCAAACTGTAGTTTCTCAGAGATGACATGTCCATTTAATACCTACTTGTCTTCATAATTTACTATTCTCTCTGTCTGGGTTAAGAATAATTATTTTCCCCTCCCTCTACAACCGGCCCCCTTTATGTATGTTTGGGTAACAGCTATGGTTCAGGACAAAGACAGCTTGGGCATGTACATGGTTTCAAGACACTCCCTGTGTCTTTCATTTTGTTTGACCCTCTCTAGAATACTTCAGCATCTTAACTACGCTTTATTATTGCATTTATTTATTCTTCAGTCTTTTGATTAGTGTCATACATACCAGTGTTGAATTCTACTGTTATTTGTTTTCTTAATTTTTTATTTAAATTCCAGTTAGTTAACATCAAGTGTAATATTAGCTTCAATAGCTGAATACCTTATGCTCATCACAACCTGTGCCCTCCTAAATGCCCATCACCTATTTTACCCATCACCCTGCCTGCTTGCCCTCTGGTAATCATCAGTCTGTTCTCCATAGTGAAGAATCTCTTTCTTGGTTTGCCTCTCTCTTTTTTTTTTTTTCTCCCTACGTTCATTTCTTTTGTTTCTTAAATTCCACATTTGAGTGAAATCATATGGTATTTGTCTTTCTCTAATTTACTTATTTTGCATAGCACAATACTGTCTAGCTCTATCCACATTGCTGTAAATGCCAAGATTTCATTCTTTTTGATGGCTGAGTAATATTCCAATATATATGTTTTATATATGTATTTATCATATATATATATACATACACACGCACCACATTTTCTTTTTTTAATGTTTATTTTATTTATTTGGAGAAAGAGAGAGAGCAGGGGAGGGGGAGAGAGAGAGAGAGAGAGAGAGAGAGAATCCCAAGCAGACTCCTTGGCACAGAGCCTGATGTGGGGCTCATCCTCAAAAACCTGAGATCATGACCTGAGTCAAAAGCAAGAGTCAGTGGGGCACCGGGGTGGTTCAGTCGGTTAAGCATCCGACTTTGGCTCAGGTCATGATCTCACAGTTCGTGGGTTTGAGCCCCGTGTCAGGCTCTGTGCTGACAGCTAGCTCAGAGCCTGAAGACTGTTTCAGATTCTGTGTCTCCCTTTCTCTCTGACCCTCCCCTGCTCATGCTATCTCTCTCTCTCTCTCTCTCTCTCTCAGAAATAAATAAAACATTTTTTAAAAATTAAAAAAAAAAAAACAAGAGTCAGATGCTTAACTGACTGAGCCACCCAGCCACCCCATGTACTATATCTTCTTTACCCATTCATCAGTCAATGGGCATTTAGGCTCTCTCCATAATTTGGCTATTGTTGGTAATGTTGTTATAAACATCGGAGTGCATGTATTCCTTCAAATTAGTATTTTTGTATCCTTTGAGTAAATACCTAGTAGTGTAATAGCTGGATCCCAGACTGGTTCTATTTTTAACTTTTTGAGGAACCTCCACACTGTTTTTTCCAGAGTATTTGCCCCAGTGTGTATTCTTGCCAACAGTGTAAGAGGGTCGCCCTTTCTCCACATCCTTGCCAACACCAACAAACAAGTTGTTTCTTGTGTTGCTTAGTTTAGCCATTCTGACAGGTGTGAGGTGACATCTCATTGTAGTTTCAATTTGTATCTCCCTGATGATGAGTGATGTTGAATTTTTATTAGACTTGAAGATTTTAGCAGTAGTGTGATTTTATTTTATTTTACATTATTTTATTTTGCTGCATAATGTCTTATAAAATTCATGTCCATAGTTGGTGAGTCATATTCATTAGACTAACATTAGAGATCTTTTGGCTGGATTAATACGTGCAACCATATATTAACGTGACCTTTTGTTTTCTTGATTGCTTGCTTCTTTGAGATTAAAAGTCATTGTCTGCAGTTGATTGACAAAAGCTCGTATGAAGAATAGGCCATGATTTGCACAGAATAAGTATCTGGGATAGGAAGCCACTACATCTTCTGAAATATTTTAGAATTAAATAAAATACAGATATAAAATGTATTGGAGTCATTTATTTTTAAAAAGGTGAAGCATTGCAGGTGGGGAAAGTGATAGGAAGAGAATGCTTTTAAGTGTGTCTCCATTTTTGTCACCAAACGACAGAAGATGTTCTCTGAGATGACAGTAGAAAATATGATTTATTAGATAATCCCAATTCCATAAACAAACATACATGCATATTCCTATTTTATTATTATTTATTCCTATAAATAAAAATACATTTATTTAAAAAGTATTTTTCAGGAAAGAGGATTTTTTTAATCATAAAATATTAACACTCATAAGTCTGATCATTTGCAAACTGAAATTATCTGATGACAATGTTGCCACTATGATTAACATATTTCTTCATTCATTCTACAGGTATTATCAAGTGCCTACCAAGGTCCTGTATCAAGTGCCAAACCAAGGTCCTGGTGTTTGAGTGAAGACATTGTGCTTCTGTGTAAAGGGGACAGGGAAGGAGGGTGAGAGTACAATGAAGAACAAAACAAAAATAACAACAAAAATAAATAAAGCAAGACCCTTTCCCTATGAAGCTGACATTCTACTTTGTTGTAATAAGCAAATAATTCCAAATGCAAGGGAGAGAAGGACAAAGGACGAAGAAAGTGTATGGCTTGATGGTGTTCAAAATGCCTGATGCTTGATATAAATTAAAAAAAAAAAAGTAACTTACTGGATGACTCAGTTGATTGAGTGTCCAACATCAGCTCAGGTCATGATCTCGCGGTTTGTGAGTTCGAGTCCTGAGTCAGGCTCTGTGCTGATGGCTCAGAGCCTGGAGCCTGCTTTGGATTCTGTGTGTGTCTCTCTCTGTCCCTCCCCCACTCATATTCTCTGTCTCTCTCTCAAAATTAAACATTAAAAAAATTGAATAGAAGTAACTCTATCCCAAATATTTGCATTCAAATATTCTTCAATTTGTCATTATACCAGCTATGTAACTTTTCACCAAATGTACCTTTAAAACTTAACCGTGTTTTCAATTTTCAGTTTTTATTTCCATTATGTTCCTCTTATAAAGAAGGCTGTGCAACTAACATCCCTTTGCATGAGTATTTGACCACATATGTCTTCATTTTTTTAGGATGGGTTTCAAGGAAGAGAGTTAATAGGTCAACTTTAAGTCTCTTTACCTAGTTACTAAAATAATGGCATCCCAAATTTATATTTCCAAAAGTATATGAGAATGCATCTTTCATGTAAATTATTTTCAATATTTGTCAATTGTATTGATATGAAATGCATTGTGCATTAGGTATTAGTGCCTCATGCATTTTTTTTTCAACTGGGAATTTTCATCCATGAATACCTGTTTATGTCTTTTTTCTAGTATTCATTCCACGGGGATGTAATTTTCCCTTATTTACTTATTAGCAAGATTTATCGACTGCACACACTTCTCTAGAGTTTATCGTTTGACTTTCTGTTTTAACTAAGATAGTTTTACCATCTGCCCTTAAACTTTCATGTGTGCAAATACCTTCACTGTGATATTTTCCCCTTTGTTTTAATGCTGACAAAGGCTTCCTTCATTCCGAGGTCAAGTAAATACTTAGCTATACTTTCTTGAAGGTTTTGTTGTTCTTTTGTATATTTAATCATGGAATCAATACAGAATTTATTTTGGTGTATGGTACCTAGTGATGCTTTGACCTTTTTTTGCTCAAAATATTCCAAATCCCATATAATTACCAGTTAATAATTTCTTTCACTACAGATTTTGTCATTCCACCTCTAAAAAATAACTAAATTCAAATACTCACATAAATGATTTATGAGGTATCTCTTCTGCATGACTGATCAGTTCATATATTCTTGCCTGAGTAACATGCATTTAAAATTAATATAGCTTAATTTTATATGTTAATATAGTTTAATAATATGTTTTAATATCTGTTAAGGTAGGTCTCTTTAACTGTGGTGACTATATCTTTTAGAGTGTTATTTCTATGTCACGTCTATTTTCCAGCAGGTCCTTGATGGACAAAGAATTGAGTGATGGTTACTCTATTTTCTAGCTAGTCCAAATTCTCAGCTTTTAAGAAAAAGAGCAGATTGGAAAAAGAGAAGGGGAGAAATTTAACTGCCTTCCTTCCTTTTCCATGTTTCTCATTAGATATAGTGTCTGTATATCACTTTTAAAAACTTCAGCTCTTTTAAAAACATGAAAATCATTACAATTCTAGCAGTACATTACCTTTTGGTTTTAATTTTTGAGAAATTACACCCAGAAAGCCCTGAATGGCTTATCATAATGTTGGTCAAAACTCACAAAGGATTATACCATGTATTAGGAACAAAAGAGTAATACAGATCGTTTAGAATGGATCAGTAGAAGGAAGGGTTAAGTTTGTTCTTTCAGGAAGGAAATTGGCAATTCTCTCCTGGAGGTAAAAATCTAGATACTCCCAATCTAATTAATAACCCAACTATTCATTTTACTTATCATGTGCCTGTGAAGTACTATGAAAATTGTGTAAAATGTTTCCCTACAGAAACAAATGTTGAAATAAGAATTTAAGTTGTAGAATTCACAAGATTCTAATGACTGCTATGCATTTGAAGTCTAGCTGTTTTGGTTATTTTTAAACCTCAAATATTACCCACCTTCTGCACTGACTGGAGTCTGTACATGTCTGACCAACACTGAAGTTGTGGGTCCATTTCTTCAGGGTCTTATTTCTTGTGCTCAATTTGCTGATGTTGAAATGTCTCATATTCTACTGGGCACAAATATTCCAAACATTACTCACAGAAATTAAAGGAAAGTAGACCATATTGGAATGGAATTATTCATTCACTTCAATGCAGTCTAACATGGCTAATTCCATGCGGGAGTCTTAAGTTTAAATAAACTTTCCATGGCAATCTATTTTCTGAAGACTTTTGCTTTGTTTGAATTCTTTTATAGAAGGACATTTTCCTCCATGTGTTTATTCTCACAGACAAATACAGGAAAAAGCCCACTTGCTCTTGTTGACCTTTCTGCTTAGCAACTATTACTTTCCTTAGCTCAAAGGTAATTCTTTATTCAAGAGGGCCTTATTTAGAACACATGATAGGCATTCAGAGTTTTCCAGTAGCCTCTGAATACCACAGAGTATTTATTTACATTGTATAAAATTAGAGGAAATGAAGGGGTATGCATTTGCACTAGAAGCAACAGCCTAATTCTCTTTATGGAGAGAGATTTCAGTCAATGTCACTTTGTGCGGTGGGGGTTGCAGGAGAACTCAAATTACAGACATTTTAAGTAATAAAGATTTTTGTTACCTAACAATGAAATATATAGTGCTACTTTCTAAATAATACCGAGGCTATGAATTATGCACAATTTCTATCTTATGTATTGTCTTAGAGTACAGTTTGATACCTGTCTTAGCAAACTAAGGCATCTGGAATCGTATTTGCTGACCTAGCCCTAAGGAAAATACTTTAGGAGGAAATGTTATTTTAATGCATCTAATAGGATATCTCATTTTATGTGAGCTCGTGTATTTGCATACAGACCATTAATAGAAAACCAGCTACTGACCACCCAGTGTCTGATATGATGCAAACAGGATTTGTACCAGAATATTTTTGATTAACACAGATCACAACTCTTCAATTCTTGTCCTCTCTATTGCTTCACAAGAAGGGATCTTATTTACTTAGCTTGAGTTTAAATATACTTGACAGAAAATTCTGTAGAATAGAACACTCAAGCTTAAGGCAGGGAAAAAATGCTATAAAAATGCACTCTCAATATTTCTTAATGTAACATGTAAAGTAATATTATCAACTCAAAGGGCAAAAACACTTCACAGTGCCTATTTTGTGGGATGTTCATTAAGTAAAATTAATAAATACAAAGCAAAGATATAAAAACAATTCTATAAATAAAAGCCAACAAATACAGATATTATGCAGATAACAAAGAGCTGAATATATCTCCATTTAAGAAAAGTTTAGGAAGAAATCTGGTAACCTAGTTCCTTCATATTGACACTGAAAATAGGCTTGAATGATCCATAATAATAAATTCCCATTGAAGAAGTTCAATTTTTCAAAGTATTTGCTTCACATATCCAAATCCTTATTATTTAAGCTCTTCTTAGAAGATATTTTATAAATCACTTTGCAGAAATCTTTTTTAAAGATATTATTTAGTTTCTTAAACTCCACAGGAGGAAAGGCAGACCTGTGGACACCTTGATTTTAGTCTAGTGAGAACCTTGCTGGCCTCTTGACCCAATTTACTTTGAGATACTAATTGTGTGTTCTTTTAAGCTCCACCCTCCAAAAAAAGAGTGTATTTAATTTAACAAAATTAATGAAAAATCAAGCAAGAATACATAGGTTGGGGGCAACTGACTGGCTTAGTCAGCAAAACTTGCTACTCGATCTGAGGATTGAGTTCAAGCCCCATGTTGGGTGAAAAGATTACTTAAAAATAAAATCTTAAAGAAAAAGAACATATGGGTTGAAATATTGTCATTTTGATTTGTAGGTATCTTACCACCCTAAAATCCAGAATAACAGCTTTGCCAATATAACTCAATACAGATTCCTAATAAAAAGATTCTTTAAAAACATAAAAAAGAATATTATAAAAGCAAGCTCCATATTAAAATATGGGTTTGAAACACTCCAATAAGTTTCATACTCTTTACAAAGACTCCGCTAAATATCAAATGAGACCCACACACACTGCAGATTTAACAAGAGTTAGATATGGCAATTAACTTGTGTGTTGAAGAACATTCATATATTTTCTAAATTTCTGCATTCACATATTTATATGGGTGTGTAAGATGTGTATGTGTATGGGTAGATATGTAAGTATAGAATTAGAAGTGTTTATCTCTAAATAGTATGCTATTTAGTATCCTATGCTTATAGGTTATACTTATTTTTTACTTTCATTTTTTCTGTTTTTTAAATATTCTCTCATATAGATGTACTGATGATATACTTGGAAGTAGGTTTATGTAATGGTTAAATACTCTATTGAAACAGATGTTTTTGAGTAAATCTCTTATTGCATCCAATTAGGACCCATATAATATTAAGTTCCCTCATAATTGCAAGAATTGATTAGAGTCGGACAGCCGGATGGATCCTTTGTAATGTACATTTTCCCATTCATAATTAGTATTCAAGGTCTCAATACCATTATTGTAAAAATATGTGAAACCAACACCATTTTGTAGGACTTGCAAATTCTCTTTTGGGTTATTTGGAGTCCTAATCATTTCTGCTTTATTAATATCCTTTCATTTATGTCCTATACTCTGAGAAATTTAATCTACACTTTTTTCCCCCTCTACTTGGAGAGTAAGTTCTCCCCATTGACACCTACTACCGTGTGTCGCCTCAGGTAATAATCATGTTATTCCAACATGATAATCTTTTCTTGCTTATCACATTGCTTTTTGTCTTACCCACTCTGTCTACCACACGCACACACACACACACACACACACACACACACACACACACAGCCAGGGGAGGGGAGTTTATAATTATAATTATCACTTATTTATCAGGCACAACCATGGAAAGGAAGCCATGGCACACTTGTAACTATGTCCAACGGTGTGGACACAGAGTAGGAAAGCCAAAGTGAGGATGTAGCACACCAGAGCTAGTAATGGTTTTGTCGTCATTCCTCGACATAAAGAGGTAGAGTGAGAGAGAGTCTGACAACACGGCACCGGAGAGGACCTGCGACCCTGGGTGGAAGGCTACCACCAGCATGTGTTAAACTCCAGAGGAAGCCAGAGGATGGCTAGACCTCTACCTAGATACATCCTACTCTCTCTTTCTAATAACCCGCCATGGTTCTTGATAGACTAATTCTAACACAAATCCAAAAGGGAGCCAACTGGTGCCAGCCCTACAGGCCAGTGTCCCTGGCACAGGGCAGCTCGGGGAAGAGCAGATAGATGATCTGTGGGGCAGAATGGGTGATGCCCAGCACTCACTCCTTTGAGATCTGACTGTTGTCTGATAAGCCTTCCAGAGCAACTGTTTAAACTGCTGTGAGCCTCAGATCATTTTGAGAACTTGAGGAAGGCTGTAATCTCTCAAACCCCCCCAATACACATGTAGACACATGTACACACATACGTACATGCACACACATGCCGGCGTGTGCACACACACACAAACACACATCACAATGGGGCATGCACTTTTAGGGGAGACTTACGTAACTCCTTGAGCCTATTCAAAGTCCCAGGTTAAGAATTTCGGCTGTATATTAATAAGGTTCAAGGATCTTTTTTTCTCACATGAAGATTTTCATTCTACTTTCTTTGATCACAAGATCAAAATAAAGGAGGCTGTTTATCTCACTTTGTGGTTCTGAGCCAATCAATTGTGTGAAAAACACAGACAATGAGGAGAATACCCTTGTCAAGAAATTCACATTTGGCAATCACATCAATATGGACATGATTTGCAAGTATTTATTTTAAAATACATTTACAGGATTTAAGAGTTTTAAGTGAGGGTGTATATTCAAATATCAGTGTTTAAATGCTTTATATTTCAACTATCCTAATTCAGGGTAGCTACAAGTCAAAAGCATACTTCATGTTCAAACTCATTTGTTATATAATCAACTCTTCTTTATAAACTCTTTCAGGATAATTTGAAAGTGACTGAATTCATTATATGTTTTTAAAACAAAACCTTCCAACTTTGAGGGGGAAATGTTGAAGTATTTTTGAGTCATAGAAAAAACACCCGTGTCTGTGATAGAAATCCAATGAATGGTGCTTCTTTAAAGGATATGTGGATCATGGCTGGACACCCAAGGGAAAGGCTGAAATCTGTGTGGCGATATAGCTGTCACACTGACACAGGAATGGGTCTGTTGATATTAGCCTGGCTAATCATTTTGCTAATTGGACAGCCAGTTGGGCCACAGTGCAAAGTCAGATCGGTTTTCACTTTAACTACTCACACAGATGATGTTTGACTCAAATGCATTACTTTATACCAACACACCGAATGGCTGTAAAAATAATACCACATGTGTTGCTGCTTCTTTTTAATAAGTGTCTTCCTCAATTTTCCTGGTTATAACAGAGATTTTAACATGGAAAAATTAAAGGTTATTTAAAGGGTATCAGTTGAAAAAGGCACCCAGAAGATTTTGGAAATAAATCCAGCTACCAGACAAATCAAGCTACCAGACATTAATCTGTCACTTGTCTTCCCCTTAAGCAACTCCATTCAAATGGACCTACCTTGGATTTCTTGTTTAAGAAGCACTCTTGTCTTTTTTTTTTTTTTTTTTTTTGCTGTTTTCTTTATGCAATTATATGGCTTCATCTCAAAAACAAATTGGTATTTTTAAACAAATACATTCCATTTCTTCCTTTTTAGATTCAAGAAATTAGATGCTTGCAGATATTTCCATGTAGTAGGTGAAATGCAGGATTATTCTGAATATGCCCAGAAAAGTGCATAGTGCCAAATCAAACAGACTGCACATCTTATGAGAAACAGAACCACTTACTGGCTGATGGTTTGGATCCATCTCTTTCATTTATTAGGGATGTTTATCTTCAGAGTTAAAAAAAATGATTTCAAAGTTCCCATTGCATAGGTGGTTAAATATATGCTAACTACCAAAGATAACCCTAAAAAGAAGGAATTTTGCAGGCAATTTAAATAAGATCATCAGAATTACTGTACATATTTCAGATCAGCTGAATTATTGTGGCCCCCGAACTTGTAGGTGTTTGCCTTTAGGACAAGAAGTGTTAAAACTAGGGACGAGATGTTACTAACGTTCACATACCCCGTAAAATGTTAAGACTTCAAAATTAAGTTCTTTGGTGGTAATTCATATGAGTTATTGAATTTGCTCACTAGGTAACTTACTGTTTCTCGAAGACAAAAATACTCTTTAGAGAAATTTTTTTAAGGATTGTTTAGGACCTTTAGTCTTTTAGGGAATTAGAATACCTATTATGTTACTGTATACTGAAATTTAAACTAATGATCAAAATCCCTACCAGGTCAATCTACTAAATAACAAGCAGAAAAATGGATCTAAGTTTCCTTTCCTTTCTTTCTCTCGCTTAACATCTGCTGGAAGTGCAAATGGACACTGAAATAAATAATGGAAAGAGAATCTTGCTGTAGCCGATACATCTTGGTACAAGTGGAAAAATATATAATCCTGAAAAATGATTGGTTTTGAGTATGTACACTGGATTAAAGAGAATAACAAGTTGTCCTATTTGTTTCTTTTCATAGGTAAAAAAATGGAAAGATATAAACCCATATCATATCTATATACGGCCCCTTAAGGTCTACCATCTCATCTTTATGACTACCTGTGGCTTTCTTCTGCTACTCTCACCAAGTCTGCTGGTCTGACTCACAGTTCTCTTGTCTAAGGCTCAATCCAGTTTCCTCCCGGAAATCTCCAGCTTTCTTTCCACTCCCTGCCAGGAGTTAGAAATTCTTTCTTACTTCTTGAGCCTCATATGCTCTTATCTTACTAAGAGCATTTATAACACTGCCTTCTTTTTTTCTTTTAATTGTTTTAACGTTTATTTATTTTTGAGAGATAGAACACAAAGTGGAGGGAGGTTCAGAGAGAGAGGGAGATTCAGAATCTGAAGCAGGCTCCAGGCTCTGAGCTGTCAGCACAGAGCCCGACTAAGGACTTGAACTCACAAACTGTGAGATCATGACCTTAGCCGAAGTTGGACGCTTAACTGATTGAGCCACCCAGGGACCCTTATAACACTGCCTTCTAATGGCTAACTTGTCTTTCACCAGTTGTAAAGTTCTTGAGTATATCTTTTATCTTAGGATCACTTCTGCCCTGAACACTCCCTGTCTTTCACATAATAGGCCACACATACATAATCGTCACATTGAACCGGCACCCAATCATTGGGACACTCTTTCAAAATCTAAATTTGGGGGCACCTCGGTGGCTCAATTGGTTAAGCGTCTAACTTAAGCTCAGGTCATGATCTCATGGTTTGTGGGTTCAAGCCCTGCATCAGGCTCTGAGCTGACAGCTAGCTCAGAGTTTGGAGCCTGCTTCAGATTCTGTGTCTCCCTCTCTCTCTGACCCTCCTTTGCTCACACACACACACTCTCTCAGAAATAAATAAAAAACATTAAAAATTTTTTTTAATAAAAAAAATCTAAATTTGACTTTATGACTGTAGTAATTCAAACTTTCTCTCCTTGGCATGGCCAGGTTAACTTACTGATACTTTTGGTGTAAGTGCTATAGACACATACAAAAAGAAACCAGTGTTTTCTTCAGAGCTTCAAATGTCACATGTTCTATAATTGTGGTCATTTGTCCAGTCAGTAATTCAAAGGCCTCATCTTTAGAATAAGGAAACAAAAAGATCAAACCAAGTTTTATATTCTCTTGACCTCAACTTTACGTGGTGAAAACAACACATATTTATTGAAAACTCTTTAAGGACTGAAAATATTTTCTTCATTCCTGTATTCTCAGTGGTAGCACACTGTTGCTGTGATTTAAATCCTTCTTGAATTAAGAAACAAGTAGCATGATTTTCAAGATTACTACTGTCACCAGGCGGTATATTACATCATTAGAAGGAGATTCGCAGGCCTCTTTGAAAAATTGTGGTCTGTATCATTTAGATATGTAATATACTACCAACCAAGAATGGATTTGGCTGTAGGGACCTCAGTTTGTCTTTGGTTAAAACAGAAAATATTATTACAGCCTAGTATGTTAAATAATAATTACAGCCCTGTTCAAGCATGATAGTGGCCCATGAGAAAAACTCACTCTGGCCTTCAAGGCCTTTTGCAAATATCAGAGTTCACCAATTAATACCCTTTCTCTTATTCATTATGGCCCAGCTCCCGTGGCTTTTTTGCATTGTTTCTTTAGCATGCTCGTTTCTGCCTTCAAGTTTTGTTCTTACTTACGCCCTCAAATCGTCTCAAAATTGTTTTCCTATCATCTGAGTCTCAGTGTGAATGTGACTTTAAAATATCTTACCTAAAGATAGAATAAGCAGCTTCCTTCTGTCTTTCCCTTTTACCTCACTTAGTGTTATTTGCCTTATCACATTTACAACCATCCAAAATTATCTAGCTTGTTTTTATTTTCTGGTCCAATGAAATACATATGGATTTGGGGACTCCATGAGAATGGGGTCCTTATTCCATGTAGCTACTGTTTCCTCACTGCCTGGAACAGTGTTAATTTATTCAATAAAATGGTTTTCTAAACAAGGGTCAGTTCTTTTCATCTAAGTCTTTAGAATATAAGTGACTAGTGAGAATGTGCTATACTTAGATAAGAGTATCCATAGGGGGCGCCTGGGTGGCTTAGTCGGTTAAGTGTCCGACTTTCGCTTGGATCATGATCTTGCGGTTCGTGGGTTCGAGCCCCGCGTCGGGCTCTGTGCTGACTGCCAGCTCAGAGCCTGGAGCCTGTTTCAGTCTGTGACTCCCCTCTCTCTGACCCTCCCCTGCTCACACTGTCTCTCTCTCTCTCTCCTAGAAAAAAAAAAAAAAGTATCCATAGCATACGATATATAACACAGTGTATGATTTTGTTCCAAGTTATACAGCAAAATTCAGTAGCACATCCTCAGTGATCTACTTAAATATAGGTTGAAAAAGAATAAAACTTTGTTTTTAGCACCTAATTCAAATTTAGAAGAAAAAAAAAGCACCATACTGTGAATACTTATTATAATTTGGTTGAAACTGATCTGATGTGGATTTAAGGTGCATTAGAGGTGTTTGCAATTGAAGACAAGGGTCTGTGAAGATAATATATTATTCTAGCCTTCACTGCTTCCCCAAAATTGAAAGTATGTTCTCCGTGATCCTCCTTGGGGAAAGGAGACTTACTCAGAGTGGGAGTTTCCCTGTATTTGATTGTTCAGCTGTATATCAACTGGTTGGGGTTCAGCAGGGGTCTCTGCCATTCTGTATTCAATCCTCCAGAAAATCACCACCCAAATATCCTACAACAGGGATCAGGCTTCGGTTTAAGTGCTCCTCCCCCTGCATACTTGTGTTCTAGTCATTTAGAAAAGTGTGATTAAAAACCATTATGTGCCCTAACAGATGTGACCTTAAAGAGTCTACTAAGGTTTAAAAAAAAAAAAAAAAAAGGTGCAAAGCAATAGTGGTTAGACTAACACCAGGAACGTATTATATGAGCTGAACCACATTGAAAAACTTCTCATTGATTACTACCTTCTGTTTCAAGAAAAATACCACGATGTTTAAGAATGAGCTGCAACGTTCCTAAATCAGCCCTGTCGCCCCATGTCTCTGCTCTCCTGCTTCTAATGAGGAAGAAATTGAACTTCGGTGGTTTCTGAATTTTAAATACCCCTCACTGAAGAGGTTTACCGGATTGTTACATCTCCATTTTCTCTATTCTCAGATCATTTCATCCATGTGCCAAGAAAACATAAAACAAACAAGATAAAACCATGGATTGGGGCGCCTGGGTGGCTTAGTCGGTTAAGTGTCCGACTTTCGCTTGGGTCATGATCTCGCGGTTCGTGGGTTCGAGCCCCGCATCGGGCTCTGTGCTGACTGCCAGCTCAGAGCCTGGAGCCTGTTTCAGTCTGTGACTCTCTCTCTCTGACCCTCCCCTGCTCACGCTGTCTCTCTCTCCTAAAAATAAATAAAACATTAAAAAAAAAATAAAAAAAAAACCATGGAAACCATTTAGAAAATGAGACACACCCCCTTTTTTGGAAAATCTCTCTTGTAAATATGAACGCATGCTTAGCAATCGTGAGGGAAATAAACAGACACCTTTTATTAGGCATATTGTTCCTATTGACCATCTTCCTAATTTCTGCGAGTTCATAAAAGGACCTCAATGTGTTTTGTATTTCATATAATTGACTGACTATATGTTGTCCGCAAATAGGCTGCTACTGAGCTCGGAGAGCTTTTTTGGAAGTAACAACCTACCCCATCTGTAAAAATTGATACATTTTCTTCTCTTATCTCTCTGCTCATTTCCTTATTCTGTTAATGGCCAATGATATAAATTAAGAAGAAATCTCCTAGGCAAAGCGTAGAGTCTTTCACCATGGGAATTTGTCTACTGACCTTGGATTCAGTAATATTAGGCAGAAGATGTATTCACCTGAAAAAAATCTATTCTCAGTACACATATGTGTTACACTAACATTTATAGCTACATCAGAATAAGCTCTTTTTGCCTCAATTATGAACCTGAATAATGCATTTTAGCTTTATTTTTATCTTTTCCTTATATGGATTCACAGTGCTTACAAGTTAATAGGAAAATAAGATAGGGCTACAGCATATTAGAAAGGCAAATTTGAACCTCCTGTATGCCAGTAGGGTGGATGATTCCTACATAATTAAGGCTTTATAATTGCACAGTGCATTGTTAAATTATGAGCACCTTTATGTATTACCAAGTCAAAAGATACTTTGTAATAATTTTCAGTTAAAAATGTTTAAATGGTCTTTAATGTAGCTCATTTAAAAGATGGAGCAGAAACTATTAGCAGTAACTATACCCACTCTCAAAAACTGGAATAAATTTGTCTTTTGAAACCAAAGCTTGTAAATATAGTTGCCTGTCCTTTCCAACACCAAACAATTTTTTTAAAAAAAAATGTTTATTTATTTTTGAGAGAGAGAGAAAGAGCACATGAGTAGGAGGAGGGCAGAGACAGAGACGGAGACAGAGGATCCAAAGCAGGCTCTGTGCTGTCAGCCCAAATCCCAATGCGGGGCTCGAAGTACGGAACTGTGAGATCATAACCTGAGCTGAAGTCAGATACTTAACTGACTAAGCCAGCCAGGTGCCCCAAATACCAACTAATTTTAAAATTACTTTAAAGTTTGTAAAGTAATATTCTGCTACTGTGGGTGATTACAATAGCATGTTATGCATATTTAACTATTTAAATAGTATGCGTCGTAATGGTATACATCAGGGACCTGTGGAAAAGCCTCATCCTTCATCCCTTCCTCAGGAGAAGGTATGAAAGAGCTGAAGGAAGTAGCTGGGTTTGGAGCAAAGGCACTTGATTATTTAGTAAACCAAAGTCATGGCTGTTCTTTGGTTGAGCTGAGAGTTAGTATTATCTCTCTAACAGCAAACAGAAGTTTATCAGATAGCATAAAAGAACAAAAAATGATGTCTTAGAAACAGAAAACGGAAACATTGTTTCCAAAACAACAAGTTCAAGAAGATGCCTTTCATCAGATTTCTGGGCCCACGGCCCCATTCCATCTAGGGCTCTAGTAAAAGCTAGCATAGAGTCATGAATTCACTAGTGGTTAAATGTAGCTCACACCAAATGGAGTAGTAAACATACCTCATTTATATGCAGTATCCAGAAACGATTCAGGATAATGTTAAGATTTCTAAGGATCCCAGAACTACACGGGTGCATATGGTGACTTGCAAAGTCTTTGGAACCTGAAGAGTAGACTGGTCATGAGGCAGGAAAGACATCAAGACTCAAGACAAGCTCTTATAATTCAGAGACACTGGTGTCACTGTATAGGACTGAGGGAAGGCATAAAGTTGGAAGGCACCATGTTTAACTTGGCTAGACAAAAATTCTTTCTTGGAATTCTACTTATACGAGTTAAAGTTCTAAAATTTGGGAGCACCTGAGTGGCTCAGTTGGTTCAGCATGTGAATTTGGCTCAGGTCATGATCTCATGGTTCATGGTTTTAGGCCCTCTGTTGGGCTCCATGCTAATGGTACAGAGCCTGCTTGGGATTCTCTCTCTCTCCATCTCTCTCTGCCCTTCCCAACTCTTTCTCTCTCTCTCTCTAATAAATAAATGAATTTAAAACAGTCAAACAAACAAAGATCTAAAATTCTGCCTAGCAAAATAATTCCTTTAGGTTTTTTTTGATGCAGAAAGGAGAAGAGATTTTGGTAGGAAAGTAGGGAAGACAATGCAATGAGAAGGTTGCAGTGGAAAAGTCTAAGTCTGAAGACTGCTGTACGATTTCTCTGGCAGCTCACTTCCTCTATGTGAACCTCAGTTTATTCATGTGTGAGATAGAAGTAATTGCTAATGACTTCTAGAACTACTGACAAGTTCATAAGAAATGATATCTCTCAAAGGTCAAATCCAATGTCTGGAACACAGTATATAAAAAATTCATTTCATAAAATTCCTTCAGAAAACTCCTAATGTGTATTGGCTGAAATAAAGAAAGAAGAATTTTAGTATTACTTTCTCATGGTCTATTTTGATTAACATTTAAGTGGGAAACAACATGGACCATAGGTGGCCATAATGTAGTTATTATATTCAGGATTTTGTGCTCATGAGACTAAGAAGAACAGACATAAGATAGAAAATGGCCCAAATCAGCTCTAAAGACAGCACAGTCTTTCTCCCAGTGGACATGTCCAGCATTTTCAGGAATTGGTGGTGCTCTATATCTCTCTATCCAGTGACTCCTCCAAGGAATGAAAAAGCACTCTGGTGGATGAGTTATTAACAAGTGCCTTCATAGAATGGAGGTCTCAGCAACAGGAGAATGTTTGCCCAATCTTTCTCTAGAACAGAAGACTGGGAGTGTGAGGATAGAAGCAAAAACACTTAACATTCAGATCTAGCCCTCTGAGCTAAAGGTTGATCAAAATTTTCCATGAATTAATTGTTGCATGAAGCATAGTCCTAAAAGGTGGTGAAAATTTAGAAATGCAGACATCTCTACGTCACCCTGGCCCAGTAAATCTTAACTGTACAGTTGTAAGAGAACACTATGTTTAATGTAGAGAACACCCCCTTGATAAGGCAATTAAGCAAGACAACCTCTAGATTAAAGAAACATATGAATTTTCTTCTCTCTTTAACAACTATAAGAGATCTTAGAAATCTCCTATGAATGTGCTTTTTCCTACTCTGTTTCCTTACAGTCAGCAAATAATTTGCTTTAACTACAGATGGCAGCAAGATTGATTTTAAACAAAGACGATTTAGATAAATTTCAGGGTCTGCATAAAAAATTTTTAGAATATTCATGAATTCTGATCTCACACATTTTTCAACAATGATACTTTTGTATTTAAAATGATTTGATCACCTTTAGAGTAATGATTAATCCCTATAATAATAAATAGTTTATTTTAAATTGCACACAGGGTTATACATTTTTACAACTTATATTAGACTATTGACAATGTCTCAATCCACATTTGACACCATTACCCATTTTTTACAAGACACATGCTAGTGCAGACAGTGTAATATATACTGTAATTCACAACTTACTAGTTAAAAATACAACTAAATACATTGGCATCTCTTCCCTCCAATGATGATGATACTTATATATGTCAATATGTCTAGCTGTAAGCACATTAGCATTGGCAAAGGAAAGAAGCATGAGTAAACATTGATCATATGGTAGATATTGACTTACAGACATAAATATATTTTTGCTATTCTCATTCAGTCCTGTTATATTTCAGTTAAGAAGGAGGACCAAAAAACAAAACAAAACAAACAAACACACACACACAAAATCCCAAAGATGTAAAATTTATCCTTCAGATTGAGATTTCATATTACTGAAAGAACTTTCATTATTTTAGGAAATTTTGCACTGATGCAAGAGGCATATGATAATTAAGCTTTTCAAAAATTCTTTACAGTTAAAGTACAAATGTCCTTATAAATGGACACCTCTATGTTGTAACATTGAAGCATCATGAATTCAACCAAGTTCAGGTCTTTTTGCATGTTTCATATGTTATGTACCATTTAGAAACAATTTATTTAAAAAAACATTTAAAATAGTTTATTATAAATTAAAATATTAAAAGCCAGTAAGGATCAAATATAGAGACGTAAATTATCATTTTGTTCTTTAAATACAGAAATAAATTGAACTGATTATAATATTTCATGTGTTTTGATGTAACAAACGACTTCATGGGATAAAGCAGGAAACCAAGCTAATTTCCCATCAGTTGCACTGTCGAAGATTGTCCCACTGTAATATTTTGGTTTGAGGGCATTAGGACTTATTTCTAGCGGAATGCTGGAAGAGAACTGTTCAGTTCTGACATGGCCATTCGTTCCTGTCTTAGGACCTAGGTATATTTTAATAGATGGGATGAGAGAGAAAGGGCTGTTTTGTCTCTCAAGGAATTGCTAAACCAGATGTTGAACAGGGAGGAGAGATTTTCAAATTCTAACTGAAAAGCACTATCCAAAGAATTAAAAACTGACATCCAATCAGTAACGATGCCTACAACCAGATAGCATTGAGACTTTGGAGTCCACCTCTGGTCACTTCTCTTTTTTTCCTCCATGAGGTGACTTTTCCAGGTCACTTCTTATTGTATATTTGTGGTGGATTTGTGCTAGAAGCGTGCAGACCACCGTCTGCTCCTCAGATCAAAGGCATCCCTCTTGAAAGTTCTTCCCCGAAACAAGAGTCAATGTTGGAAAACTTAATTCGGTGAATTGCAGAAAATGAATTGCAGACTTTAATGAGTTTTAATTTTTAAAAGAATATTGTCTCTGGGATGGTTAGCTTAAAGAAATTAAAATATAATAATACTGTGATATTATAATCAATTTTCCTAAATTATCATATTTTCGACTTGGTTCCTCAGAGAGAAAAAAAATGATATTACCATAATCCAAAGACATTTAAAAAATTTTTTCATTCTGTCTTAGCAAGCAAAAGCTTTTGTAAATTCTATAAATTGTATTTACATACACGCACAAGTCCAAGCTTATTTTTAAGGTATAAAGATATGTTTTTGAATGAAATTTGCCTGCTAGGAAGTTAGGCAGCCTCTCTTCAACCTCACGATTCTTCAACCTCATGATTCTTCAAACTGTGTTATACTTGGAAGGTTTACTTTAAGAGCTGAAAATGTCATAAACGAAGAAAGTGAACCCCAAATTTCTGATCTTCAGGATGGGAAGCTATCTGCACTTTCACAGTAATCCGACAGAGGGCAGTGGAATTCCACAGATGAATGTGATGGCTGGTCTGAAAACTAGATCCCCAGAACATAAATCTCTAAAGAGAAATCTGTTTTAACACAGCTACCTCAGGAAAAGGGGAATTATTGCACTTAATTAAAGTGTATTGACACCATATGTGGCCCCACCTCTCCTCCACCTCTACTTTTTGGATTCATTAATGATTAAAAAAAAAAAAATCAGAATCTAGTAAAGCCAATATTCCTCCAGTGTCTGACCTAACCCCTAAACATTAATCCTATAAAAACTACACTTAAACAAAAGCTAGTTAGCAAACAGAAGCCTTTCAAATGAGACTATTTATATTCATTATCTCTGTAACTCAAAGAAACATCATTGGACTGCTTTAAAAAGACTGTTTCAATGGCAGTTTGTATGTTTTTACGTGATACTTCAAACTATTTCAAAAAAACAAAAGAGCTCCAAGTATTTTTTTCCAACAAAGTGAATATAAAAATTTGAATATTTTCCCTCACATAAATAGATATAGAAACAATAATTTTACATGTCTGATTTTCCATATACTTTAAATTCGTTTATCTTTGAATAAAATGCATCTGTGACAGTTGAAAATGAAACCTTTTCGTCATGATGCGGACACTTAATTAAAAAATTAATCTAAATTGACCTCTTTGAATGGCAGTATACACCAGAGCATCTGATTTTAAAACATTTTAATGCTTCCTTTTCTTCATGTTCCTTTGTCAGACCACTTTACTTTTGTCCTTTTTGTTTTCAGATTGACTTTTTAATTTATACTTTTCAAAGAACACACACTTAGAGGTAGGAATATATATTACTTCACATTTCAATTTGTTCAAGAATTAACATCTCAAATCTGGATTTTTCTAGATTTTAAGTGTTATAAATAAATTGGGTTTTTATTCATAATTTGTTAAGATGATAGCATTTCATTTAAAATATCTGCTTATTTCCTGATTATAAAATAGAAATAATTGCAGAACATTTATAAAATATAGACACAAATATAAAACCAAGTTAAAATTCTACCTCCCAGAAATATGCTACCAAGTGGAGTTTTCCCTTCCAATTTTTTGTATATGTGCGCATAAGATATATGTGCATTTCACATGTTTTGGTGTGTATTTTCACATATATCAATATATACTTCACATATATGTGTATCCACATAAAGAGGTAACATATATAAAATACATTTACTAACATTAGATCATACCAGGTATAGAATGTTGTTATTTTCCCACTTTACCGAACATGCTTTGAAGACTTTTCCAGATCTTTAGGTTGTTACAATGTGATTTTAAAAGACCACTAACTATTACATCATCTGGATTTACTTTATATACCTCTCCTTGTAGATCAATGATTTATCTGACACTCTAGAAGGTGATGCCAAAGACAAAATAGAGTCTATGAATCCAACTCTAAGTTCTTTTATTTGAAAGTTCTATACCTTTTAAATTAGATTCATTACACTTCTAAGCAGTGACTGCAATAAAAAATTCATAAAAGATAAGGAAAAATTTGCATGTTTTAGGGATGAAATAATTATCATAATGATTATATTTTAATAACATGAAGAAAAGTAAAGTTTGTATCTCTCCCTTCTTAAAACTATCTGCTACAGATGAATACTTCTGTGTATAATAAAACTATCTTGATCCTTTTTGTTAATGAAAGAATAAATACCATTTTTGTCAATATTCATTACCCAGAAGTGTCCCTAAATGCTTCTTCTGTGACTGTACAAAACTCAAATGATAAATTAGGTATTTTATTGTATCATTTAAAATCATACCCCTAGTAACTAAATTTGAATGCTATGTATAAAATACCTAAAAAATCTTACAAAGCTGGGGGGAAGCTCGTGTAAAGGGAAAGTCTTGTTGGTGGAAAGAGCTCTGTTTCCCACCCTCACTCACTCTCCAATAAATAGCTATACGCCAACATTATGTCGCATCGATATAAAACTTTTGCATGGCGTATAAAATACCTGTGTACTTAATGCCATGTTCAGAATGAATACAGAACTCATTTCATGCACTAGTTGCCCTAACAAAATTTTTAGATACTTAGTTCATCTAGGTGTATATCCATATAAATATCTATTTCTGTATATTTTATATACCATGCAGTTTTAAGAGGTCTTTTGTGATTTGAGAGTAGGTAGACAATATGAGGGTATTAGTACTCTAATATTAGGTATGAGAAAACTTAGAATTAGATGAGACATTGATAAAATAGTGGTATTTATTAGAGTACAGTCCCAGAGCAAGCTGAGAATCAAATCTTGTTTTTTGGTACAAACTTGAAAGTTCATTCCATCACAGTGTGATAAAAAGTTCCTTTTAAAAAAAATAATATGTTTCTTGAACCTGCCAAGATTTTTTCATATGGGTGATTGCATAAAACATACTTGTTATAAAAGCTTAATATATATGTATAAGTACACAGAGAAATGGTTAAAGAGAGAGAATATAGAGAGTGTGTATAGAAATAAAAACACCCAACTATATATATATATACATATAGAAACAACATATATATATATGTTGAACTATTTTCAGCTCTTCCTTAGAAAAAGAAAAAAGAAATAGCAACTTGAAGAATCCTGCATTTCTTTACACTCTGGCCTGTAGATTAAAACAAACAAACAAACAAACATTTTTCAGCCTTAATCATACTGAGTAAATGAAAGCATTCCTGCATATTTGAATTTCACAGGCTTTGTATTTCACACTGGGAGTCAGGCTTTCACAGTTTTTTAACTACCTTAAAACCTTGTTAACTTTCAGCTGAAATTGCTGTTTAACAATGTTATGTTCTTGTGGGAATACAGGATCTTACGGAAGGCAGTTCTGAGGAACTCTATTCCCAGAGCAATCTAAATCTGAAACTGGGTAGAAGCAATGATCCAATGCTCACTGGTAAGAGTAACTGGCTTGAAGGGCAGTCTCTGTTTAAAGACACAGAGTAAACTGAGACAGAGATGAGCTTTCTCAAAAATAAGAATTCGTCTGCTGACAAAAACTGAGGACTGGTGGATGTGGGAGGGAGGAGGGGTGGGCATGGAGGAGGACACTTGTGGGGATGAGCACTGGGTGTCATGTGGAAACTAATTTGACAATAAACTATTTGTAAAAAAAAAAAAAAAATAAGAATTCGTCGATGCGTGGAAATGCTTTTGAGGTTGACAGTGGCAGAGACCAGATCTCCCACTGATCGCGAGGTATACCGGCGGATGGGAATGGCCTCTTTCTGCTTCTGTTGCTGAGGAAGAGGCCAGCGACTTTCTGGGGACTCCTGGGTAGCCTGTGCTCTCCATCTGCCCCAGCCTGGTGCTTCCCTGGAAAGCAGCGTGCACCAGAGAGCGCGGGTCTGAGATAGAGTTAGCCCACAGCTGGGAGCTAAGTTACAGTGTTGAAGGCTTTAATTCTAAGTGAAAATGAAAAGCCAAGCTGGGAACCACCTGCAGATTTCAACAGTCAATAGGTAAGGAAAAGAGCTCAGGATGTTTTTCTTTGAAGTCCACCAAAGGGAGAGCAAATAGAGAGTAAAGACTGTGTAGGAATCAGAACGATTAAGAATTTGCGATCAGCGATTTCAATCCCCAGTATAAAATAGCCTGCGCTCTGAGGATGTTGTTTACAGTTTAAAGAAATGTGTTATGGTTCTTTCCTTCTGCCCGTTTCTTCTAAACCAGTGGTGCTCAAAAAGGAATGGTTTTGCTCCCAAGGGAAAGTTGGACATGTTGGGAGACATTTCGGTTGTCACACCTGGGGGAAGGGACACTCTGGCATCTAGTGGGTAGAGGCTAAGGATGCTCCAAAGCATCCTACAAGGAACAAGACAGCTCTTTGTAACAGAATTCTCCAGGCCCCAGTGTCACAGTACCAAACCTGAGAAACCCTGCTTTAAACCCACTTTCCGGATCATGTGATTATGTCTACTAATTAATTGCAGGTAATTAATTGTAGAAATTAATTCAAATGGAACTACGTGGCCTCTAATAACATGCTGAACTGGCAGACAAATTCATAGAATTACAATGACAGCACCCCCCATGCCTGCAATGATCCAGCCCCGTGGACAGCCTGAGCAGACCCATTCTCGCATTGGCCCTATTTGCATATTTTTCAGGACTTATTATTTACTTTTCAAATGTTCGTCTCCAAGAGAAAACTGTAAACAGAGGGCCTAGACTGCAAATTTCCTTAAACAATAAATGACACTAAATAATAGAGACATTTCAGATTAAGTAAGGGCAGAGGGGGGTAAAGTTGTAGAAATAAAAATTAAGTGTGCCTGGTGATGTAATAAAGCAGGGGTTTTTTGTTTTGTTTTAAGGCACATCCTGAACCGTAAGAGAAAAAGGCATCAGATTCCTCCGAGTTGTGCCATATTCCTCATTAGAGGCTTTCTTCTCCTAGAAAGCTTTCTAGGCCTCTCTGAAACAGACATTGTGGGGTGTGAAACTGTCAAATGGAGACAAAAGGCTTCCCAGGGGCTAGTGTTGCATTAGAAGGTACTTGTTTTCCATCTCAAAATCGAACTTGCATGTGATGAAGTCTGTTTTTTCTAAAACTTGGCAGCCGCTGACCAGTAAAATTTGGTCTTTGCCGGAAGTCTTAGCTACAGCGGTGGCAAGGGTTAATATTAAACCTACCACACCATTTTGCACAATCTCCCAGGAGATCTCTCAATGGATTTCCACTGCCACTGGAAATAATGGCTCACAGCTGCAGCAACCCGTGGTAACACTTGATATTCCCGTCCCAAGCGGGCCAGTGCTTTCAGTGGAAATGAGAAAATCACCAACACTGCTCTATACATTCTGCCCGGGGTCAAGGTTCCAAAGCCACAGCCTGCACCGACCTCTCAGCCCAACACCCAGCCCAGGCTGCCTCTGGATGGGCTCTTCCCTCCTCGTTTTATGAGAAGTACACGCTGGCAGCCATGCACCAGCGTGAAAGCCAGTGAAGAGCCATAGGGAAACTGAGATCCCGGTGTGAAAGGAATGGATTTCTGTTTTGCGCAGAGAACTTGACATCTACCTGAAGAGAATCTAGGGTTATTCTTTCAAAGCTGAGAAATAAAACGTCAACGTGTTATGTGATTTAAACGCAATAAAATGTTTCTCCATTCCCCAAACCTTCCAATCTCTCAAATCCACGAGTCCCGGTGCTAAAAGTCTATTGTGAGAGATATCATTCTCTTGGGATAAAGCTTTGAGCGGCAGAAATAACTGGTTACAATGGAACTCCCTCCAGAGAAATATGATAAACCATTATTTAGAGAAGTCCTCACGCAGAGCAGCTCCTGAGATCCTGATACAATTAAAAACCCCCTGCCCCTCCCCCCATTGTCTCATAAATCAACATTTACTCGATCAGGCATTCATTCATGTATTCACTGATGTGCACCAAACCTCTGCCAGGCACAGGACATAGCATGAGGCCGTTATCATTTCTACGTGCAAGTTCCTCATTCAGACCAGGCTTCTCTCGAGAATCAACCAGCCCTTCAGATACAGTAGTGATTTAAAACAGTCCTTGGGGCACCTGGGAGGCTCAGTGGGTTAAGCAGCTGACTTTGGCTCAGGTCATGGTCTCATGGTTTGTGAGTTCGAGCCCCGTGTGGGGCTCTGCACTGACAGCTTGGAGCCTGGAGCCTGCTTTGATTCTCTGTCTCCCTCTCTCTCTGCCCCTTCCCCACCTGTGCTCTCTCTCTCTCTCTCTCTCTCTCTTTCTCTCTCAAAAGCAAATAAATAAACTTAAAACAATTTTTTTAAATCCCAACATTCATGAATTATAAATAAGTCTATGTTTTATTTTTGTATTTTGTATGTTATATTTTTAAATACTGTACATTATATTGCTGAGGACATGCATATACATGTATATGTATGTGTGTATGGGAGTTTTGTGAGCTTTTCCAGGAATCCCACAATCCTCTGCAATGCTGAAAATTGGCTGTGACAGTATTTTAAAGTATCAGGAAGCTCGAGCTACTCAATGATGTCATGGGGCTCCCTTGAGAAAATGTGGTCATTAACTGAGTTGCATGTGGTGATAAGAAGCCATTAAAATAAACAGAACTTCTCTATAATTACTAAATTTCCCAGAAAAACAATTAGAGTGCTTGAGACATTTTGTGTCTGTCTTCCACCGAGTTCAAAGTTTCCGCTCCACCCATTTTCTAAAAAGTGCTCGCTGAAATTGTGCAGCATAACCAGAGGAGAAAAGAATTGGAGGCCCCTCTGGAGCATATGACAGAAATTTTTGCTTGTTTAATTTTTCTTTTAAGCAGTTGGAAGCTCTGAAAGAACATGGGAGAAATGGACTTTTTCGACGTGAAAAATAATTGCTTTCACGTCATTCTGTGTGATGTTAAGTTCTGAGGGTTGTAATAGTTAAGGCAGCAACCTTCTATTACATTCTGTCATGTACATGGATTGCAATATACCTTGTATACATATTACATATTAGAGTAGTTTGCTTGTATGTGTGCATAATCGCATACACTCATCATATGTAAACTATCATAACAATTGATTCTCTTACTTCTGTCCTCAGAAGCCAGGCAATTAACACCTGGAGTCCTAGGATTAGAAGTACATTCCATGGCATCAGATCCTTACAAAAATATTGAAATGATAAATGAGAAGCTTTTGCTGGAACATATTTTCATGTAAATAAAATATAAAGGAAAATACCTACATAAATTGAACTTGTGTGTTTACCTCTAAGACTAAGATGGAAGTTGAAGATGAGGAGGTTTCGAGACGTTAGGAAGGAGAAAGGAGGGGCGCCTGGGTGGCTTAGTCGGTTAAGTATCCGACTTTTGCTTAGGTCATGATCTCGCGGTTCGTGGGTTCGAGCCCCGCGTCAGGCTCTGTGCTGACAGCCAGCTCAGAGCCTGGAGCCTGTTTCAGTCTGTGCCTCCCTCTCTCTCTGACCCTCCCCTGCTCACACTGTCTCTCTCTCTCTCTCCTAGAAATAAATAAAACATTTAAAAAAAAAAAAAAAGGAAGGAGAAAGGAACCGCAATGGGGTATATAGCAGCGGACGCAAGCCATGGACACTCTCTGTGAACTGCACATGTTGCACTGACCCCACCTAACTGATGATGACATCCCGTGTCAGGAAATAATGTATGCCTGCAGAAATGCTGATGCACAGGAGCACATGTACCCCAATGTTCATAGCACTCTCAACAATAGCTAAAACATGGAAAGAGCCTAAGTGTCCATCAACAGATGAATGGATCAAGAAGATGTGGTTTATCTATACCATGGAATACTACATGGCAATGAGAAACAATGAAATCTGGCCATGTGTAGCAACATGGATGGACCTTGAGGGTGTTATGCTGAGTGAAATAAGTCAGGCAGAGAAGGACAAATATCATATGTTTGCACGTATAGGAGGATTAGGAGGAACTTTACTGAGGAACAAAGGGGAGAAGAAGAGGGGAAATGGTGGGGGAAAGGGAGAGAGGCAAACCATGAGAGACTCTTGAATGCTGACAAAAACTGAGGACTGATGGATGTGGGGGGGAGAGGGGATGGGTATGGAGGAGGACACTTGTGGGGATGAGCACTGAGTGTTATGTGGAAACTAATTTGACAATAAACTATTTGTAAAAAAAAAAAATAAATTAAAAAAAGGAAATAATGTATCCCTGGACTTTAAGCAAATTTATTTATTTTTTGTAAATTAAATCCTATTCTTCTTCATATACATAACTACTTCTGAGAGGCTTTATTTTCATTGTAAAGCATAACAAAATTAAATTATATTATGTTGGGGCACCTGGGTGGCTCCATCGGGTAAGTGTCAGACTCTTGGCTTCAGCTCGGGTCATGATCTCATGGTCGTGAGATCTAGCCCCATGTTGGGCTCCATTTGCAGTATGGAGCCTGCTTGGGATTCTCTCTCTCCCTCTGCTCCTGTCCCACTCTTTCTTTCTCTCAAAATAAATAAATAAACATTAAAAAACCATACTATTTCAACTTGAGTTACATGACAGGTTCTCACTCACCTGATGGCTTTGCTGTTTTTAGTGCCTCACAGTGACCTCCGCAGGAGCCCTCTGCAGTCAACCACCCTAAAACGCTTAGCTCCTCTGTCTTGGTACTCGAATAGCATCTTGTCCTTATTGCAATCATAGCACACATTTCCATGTATATTAATTTTTATCTCCATGTGTTTTGCCTATGCTTCTAGAAGACAAGGGGGAGGTTGTATTGATCAAAATAGCATCAGATCCGCTGGCACACAGGACACTCCATAAGATGTTGTGGAATGAACAAGCAAACGAATGAATAAATGGGTCACTTCCCCCTGCTTTGTGTAATGCATGGGCTTGAAGGATGCCTGACTAGAAAGGAGATTTGCTGATGCGTTCCCAGCATATGTGCTGTTGAAGAGACACGCTTATTGCACATTATACATCTCTTAGAATACAGTAGATGGAAGAGATGACCATTCTCCAAGGATGCTGGAGAGGAATGCCTGTAAAGCTCTCATTTTATAAATAATCCACCAAGTTTGAACCTTGTTCAAATGTTTATAACAGAGAACATGTTTTTAGTGGTTGCAAGAGAGCAATGACCTCTCACATCTATTAATACTCTGCCAACTTTTGGTTACTAAATTTATCATCAGGAATGAATGTTATTTTCTGCACCATATAGAATTTTCTGTTAGAACTGAAACTAAATTTAGAGAAATAACATGCAGAATTATGTGTACGCTTCATTCATACATGTATAAAAATAAATACCATGCGTGCATATACTCACGTACTTAATGTAGGGCATTTCTTAATGTGGAGGGATCTCCACTATTTTCACTACTGGAGCAGAAGCAGAGACCACTTTAAGATGGTCAGTGGTTCTCTTAGGAATGCAGTTTTAAACTGTCATTTTTATATGTTTGTGTGACTTTTGAAACCAACTTTAAACAATGTGATGAAGTCACACTGGACACCTAATTCCAACTGAAGCTAAGACATTTGAAGTTCCTCACACCTCGCCTCTAAATATCTGTACCTTTCTCGATTGGGAAGGAGGAGAATCTTTTGCCCTCAGAAATATTTCTGAGCATCAAATTATGACTCAAAGTATTCTTAGGATTAGGAAGTTACTAAAAAGGTCTTGGTTTTATGGGAACACCATCATGAGTTAAAATAGTATTAAGTAAAGTATAAAGAGATGTTGACAAAATCAAGTCACAGAGAAGGTGCATGATTATGTGTATTCTCTGTCCCTTGCTAATCTCCTTGGCCTGAAAGCAGCTGTGGACCTCCCCCGGGAACAAGCCAGGCTGACTGGCAGCTGGTAAGCACCTGTTGGGTTGTGCCGGTGCTTATGGCTGGTGCTCGTTTTGATTGGACAGGGCATCTGTTTCTGATTGGTTGCTGCCCATGCTTTCCCAGTCAATAAATACTTTTCAACATCAACCCTGGGAAGAGGCAACCGTGCTGTATTCTTCATACTTAGACATTTTGTTCACGTACTGAAGAAGGTTACCTTTGTCGGAATTTGAACGAGTGAGGGTATGTTTGATCAATGCCAGGATGGAAAGGAAAACGGTGAAAAGCATTGCACCATTAGAGGTTGAAGTTTCAGAAAACTTTTGAGGAAAATAGATAGAATGGCAAGCAACACAAATTACTGATTAACAATTTTATAAGTAGGTCAGGCAAGGAATCCATGCAGATGACTCATTGGCAAATTGACACTGCCAATGACATGAGACAGTAATGATCCCAACAGTAGGTTAACATACTTATTTAGATATAAATTTTCACTTATATAATGCATCCCATTTTCCGTCAGTAGGATAAGTGAAATTTTATCCCCGCCTAGATTTTCAAATAAGTGAATGGAGTAAGAATTAATGAGGCTTCATTCTTTTTCCACTTCCTACTCTTGTCAACAATATAAAATCAGGAAAAAAATAGACACATGAAGTTTGAGGAGAAAAAGTGGCAATAGTTCTGCAGAGAACTGATTCTACTTCTCCCCGACGCTTGACGTTCACTTGAACAAATAAACGAGTAATGGCACTTCACAACTATTTAACAAAAAAAAAAAAAAAGTCAGACTGCGAAGGTGCTTAGCAGCTAGACACAGATGGAAATAATTGGGAAACAGAGTGCAGTGCAAAAGAGTTTAAAAACCACATGGTCTCAATGATATTTTCATAGTGCTCCAAGCAATTTTCTTCCACAAGTCAAATGGTTTCAAGACTCTCCAGCTCAAAATTACCTACAAAACATAAATGCCAAAAAAGGTAAACTGCAACGCATTAGGACAAAACAACCAGTAACCCTTGAGGAAATTCCTTGTCAAAGTTGTGAATGGGACACATCGAGACACAGACAGCCCAGTGCACAGGCTTTAATCCAAACTGTCCGTGTCCCTCGTCCACTCCGGGGAAGAGAATGAGTAATGATTCCCACACGCTGCTGAGAAATACACTTCAGTCACCTGCGACTGTTTATTTCCGTGGGTGGTGGTGAGGAAGGGTTCTGGAAGAAGCCATGAGATCGTTCGTGTGAGTAAATAACTGTTTACTGTGTCAGCACTTTGCCTCCATGTGCAAAGTCTTACTTTCGGGTGACTTTGTGAGTTAACTGACATGTGTCAGCCACAGCAAGGCTTATCCCACCTTTCCCGGTATCACAGCCAATGTCGTCATCGACAGAGAATCATCATGAACCACCTACACACCGGAAGTTGAAAGTCTGACCCCTAATTTTTGTCTCTAATTTTGCTCCTAACTGATAATGGTAGGAGTTCTGTTTAATCAGATTCTTTAGGGGTATGATTCCACAAATTTCTTACTTTTAAATGTTCTAATCACAAGTAAGATGCTATCACATGATAATGTGGCCCGATGATATGTTAATTTTTTCTTCAGCCTATTAAACAGAGTAGCCGCTATTTATTTAACATGCTGCATGCAAGTAACTTTTCTAGACGCGTTACATATAGAATTCACTTGTACTTTGTGAAAACAATTTATTATTCTCATGTGCCAGGTAAGAGCACTAAGTTTCAGAGACAATAGGCAAATAGCACAAGACAGTAAAACTTGTTGTTGACTGAGCTAGGATTTCCA
This sequence comes from Proteles cristata cristata, assembly GCA_017311185.1. Taxonomy (NCBI): domain Eukaryota; kingdom Metazoa; phylum Chordata; class Mammalia; order Carnivora; family Hyaenidae; genus Proteles; species Proteles cristata. The sequence continues at coordinate 1,015,854 of JAESUZ010002577.1, forward strand.
TTCTCGTTTGGGATGGGTGAAACATAGACACATCAGAAACGAGTAAAGATAGTACAGGGGTTAATTACTGCTCAAATTAAAACAACAAAAGAGTTGCACTGTTGCAAACTCTTACCATTCATCTCCATAAAGACCGAATACAAACCCCTAATGATTTCCCAAATTAAAATGTCTTCGGATTTTGCTATGATGGAAACAGGTTTGGGATTTGGGACTGGATCTAAAAATACTGGTAATTGATCCTATCAGGGGAGATGGAAATGCAAGACACCCAGAAATTACTAGTGGGGACTTCTAATGTGTAAGATGGTGGCAAAGCTTAGCAATAGCACCAATAAATCCACCCAGAAAGCCTTCTGCAGCTTCTTCCATTATGCAGATATTATGTGAAGAGCATTTTTAGGTCTCTTTCTAGGAGCTTAGACATTTATATGTAGTCATAATCCAATTATTTTAGTTTTCAAAGAAAATTAAAAGAGATTTTAACTCCACAAAAAAAGTATTTCTCTCCATTCTCCATATTTTTTTTAAGTTTATTTATTTATTTTGAGAGAGAGCAGGGGAGGGGCAGACAGAGAGGGAGAGAGAGAATCCCAAGCCAACTCCACGCTGACAGCATGGTGCCTGACGTAGGGCTTGAACTCACGAACTGAGAGATCATGACCTAAGGTGAAATCAAGAGTCAGACACTCAACCGACTGAGCCACCCAGGTGCCCCTTCCATGCTTTAGATAAGAAGGACTTTATACCAGGAATTGACAGCGGCAGGCTTCAGTCCAGATTGCCTCTTTGCCTGTTTTTGTCAATAAAGTTTTATTGGCAAACAGCTAGGCTCGTTCGGTTAGCAATTGTCCGTGGCTGCTTTCCCTCTGCAACAGCAGAGTTGAGTAGTTTCAACAGACTGGCTGCAGAGCCAAAAATATTTACTGTCTGCTGCTATCCAGAAAAAGTTTGCCACCTCCTGACCTAGACAATTGTGGCATATGCTTAAAAAAAAAAATAAAAAATAAAAAATAAAAATAAAAAGGAGGAGGAGTAGGAGGAAAAGAAAGACTACTGAGGCCTTAGCAGACAAAGGGAGACTGAGTTGAAATTTCACGCTCTTTTCCAGACAGTGCTCTGGGTCCCAGTGGTGTGCCATCTGTCATTGTACCATCATGACTGTTATTGCAGAGGACATCTATTTGGCCTAATTGCAGTAATGCCACAGACAGAATTTGCAGAAAGAAAAGAAAAGTTGCCAGAGCCTGTTAGTTTGAGATAACATTTTATTGAATCCTCACCCTATTACAGAATTTCAGTCCCTCGCTTCATCTCTGCCCAAAAGCCGAACTCCTCCAGTGTTTTTAATAAGAAGTAATTATTTTTGTAGGGTTTAAACAAATCTCGGTGGAATTCAAATATTTTTCAAAACTGTCATATAAGGTATATTTTAGCATAGGATCAGTGTTGAGTTAGCTATTTCTCACACACACAAAAGACGTTAAATTTATTGAAAGCATGAGACAAAAATCACTAGTAGACACATATAAGTGGCTCATGCAGGCATCGCCACCCCCTAGAAATGTGATACCAAAAGGTTAAAAAATATGAGGATTTGGGATGCTTTGTCTCTAGCCGTGGATACAAATTGGTATACTCTGTTGTCCAGAAATTAAAACAGTCTAGAAAACATTGAAATAAAAGTGAAAAGAACAATCCAGAATCCCAGAGATTCTTACTCCTCAACACCAGCAGATAGCTCGAAGTTCTAATATTTTAACTACTAAACAGCTCAGAAAAATTCTGGGAGAATGATAAAATTATATTGGTACCTAATTACATAACCAGCTTTGTTACCACAATCAAACTTTTTATGGCTCAAATCACATTCTTCAAAGTATAGACAATAAATAAATATTTGATATAACATGGCTTGGTCTGTTATAAAGGTCCTAAACCAGTCTCTATTTTTTTTTAATGTTTATTTTTACGGGAGATAGAGCATGAGCAGGGGAGGGGCAGAGAGACAAGGAGCCACAGAATCCAAAGCAGACTCCAGGCTCTGAGCTGTCAGCACAGAGCCCGATGCAGGGTTCAAACCCACAAACCGTGAGATCATGACCTGAGTCGAAGTCAGACGCTTAACTGACTGAACTACCCAGGCATCCCAATCAGTCTCTAATAGATGTACGAGAAATCCTACATCATATTTGTAAAAATGATAGGTTGACAAATCCCCCTATATTTGCTTTCCACTCTATAAGCACTATCTTTATGTAACTTGGCTACCCAAAGTTTGATTTTTTAAACAAGAGGACTGTAGAGAAAGATATTGGTACATTGTATCACTCACGACATCCAGAAGAAAACTAATTTACTTTACAGATTGTCTTCTTGAAATATGAATTATTTCCTTCACGTATTTGGATAATGAAGCTTTCCAAGCATCAGAGAGAGACACATCAAACGGTGTAGTCTATATTTTTTAAACCAAGTTTTACTAACATGAAATTGAATTCTTTTATTTTTCTTTAATATTAAAATTATTCCAGTAAGTCTATAGGAGTGTGAAGGTGAATAAAGAAGAAAACACATTCTGATCAATGTTTATGTTTAAGTATGATGCTTCCATTCATGATTAAGTACTAATTAAGTAGTTTTTAGGGGAGGTGGGGTAATAGAAAAAGAGATTCTGTCACCATTTTTGTGTCTTTGAAGACACACTGGAAAACCTAACAAAAGTTTTCAAATCTCAGTGTGCATGAGCACAATTTCAAAATACGTCCATTTTCCAGAAGCAAATATGATGAGTTTTGTGAGTCTTTGGTTAAATGTTTCATTGACCACCAAGACCAAAAGGCATTTATACAAATCTTCTGAGATACACCCATCCATTAAAAGGCCACAAAGCAAAATGCCAAGCAGCACATCCTAGTGAGAGTGAATATAGCCACGTCCTAGAAATTATTAGATGAAATGTCTATTTCTGGATTTGTGAATGGGCTATTCTATGCCTTAGATGCTCTGACTCTTAAAATAGGGAAAGAATTTCCCCACCCACAATGCGGTTACTGTGCTGGTTATTCTCTCTGTGACTAGATTCCATCCACTGCCCTTTCCTTCCTTCGGCATTGGGTACCTCTTGCATTATTGCTTTACCCAGGCTTCTTGGATCTTTAGCTTCCTGCTGGGTTTGCTCAGTGGGGAACACTGGCAGAAGAAAGGGCAAAGACACACACACACACACACACACACACAGATGTTTATTTCTCAGTCTCTTTCCAGTTGGGCTGTACTATTGGCAATGCCTATGTCCCTTTACCTATGGCCACACTCCTAAGGGGTGGCCCTTTTGCTATGGCTACAACTCTCAAGTTACAGGTAGAGCCTGTCCAAGCTGAGGGATGGTAAGAGCTGCATAGGGCTGCTCCTCAATGAGCATTTCACCATTCCTTGATGACTCCTCCCACACTACTCACACCTCTGTAAATAGATACTTCTTTTTCCTTAAGGTATAAATGACAAATTAAAATTGTACATATTTCTGATGTACAACGTGATGATGTGATAAAAGTAGACATGGCAAAATGGTCACATAATCTATTTGATAAACACATTATATCTCATATAGTTACTTTTTTTTTTTTTTTAACGTGAGAACCTTTAAGATCTACTGTCTTAGCAAATTTCAAGTATAGAGTATACAGTCTTTATTACCTATGATCACCAGGAGCTCTTAGGGGGCTCAGTCAGTTAAGTTTCTGACTTTAGCTCAAGTTCTGATCTCGCAGTTTGTGAGTTCTAGCCTTGCATTAGACTCTGTGCTGACAGGTTAGAGTCTGGAGTCTGCTTCCGATTCTATGTCTCCTTCTCTCTCTGCCCCTCCCCCACTCACGCTCTGTGTGTCTGTCTCTCAAAGTACATAAACATTCAAAAAAATCTTTTTAAAAAAAAACTATGGTCACCATACTATACATTAGGTCCCTCCACCATAGCATCTTATAACTGAAAGTTTGCACCCTTCAACCAATATTTCTCCATTTCCCACACTTTCTACTCCCTGACAACCCACTGTTCTACTCTGTGCTTCTGAGACGTTGATGTTTTAAGGTTCTTCATACAAGTGAGATCATACAGTATTTGTGTCTGGCTTATTTCACTTAGCATAGTGTCCTCCAGTTTCATCCATATTGTTGCATATGGCGGACTTTCCTTCTTTTTAAAGGTTGATTATTTTTTTGTGTATATATACCACATTTTTTATCCATTGGGTTTTTCCCCATATCTTGGCTATTAGGAATAATGCTGCAGTGAATATGGGAATGCAGATATCTCTCTGAGATACTGATGTTATTTCCTTTGTGTACACATTCAAAAAGTGGGATTGCTGGATCATATAGCAATGTTGCCAAGGGTGTGGAAGAGAGGTAACCCTTGCGTACTGTGGGTAGGAATGTAAATCGGTACAGCCATTATGGAAAACAATATGGTGATTCCTCAAAAAATTAAAAATTGAAGTACCCTATGATCTAGCCATAGAAGTTCCTTTAATATTTCTCCACTTAACCCTTTGAATACCTTCTCTTCTTGTGAGGATCGGCCTGAAAAAGTTATTACCCCTTGATGATATGTTACTGTAGATTTACAAATATACACAAAACTAGGCACCTGGGTTGCCCGGTAAGTTGAGCGTCTGACCCTTGATTTTGGCTCAGGTCACAGTCCCAATGTGGTGGGATCCAGCCCTGTGTCGGACTCCATGCTGACTGTGGAGACTGCTTGGGATTCTCAATCTCTCTCCCTCTGCCCCTTTCCCCACCTTGCACGTGCTAACCTTCAAAACAAATTTAAACACACACACACACACACACACACACACACAACTAATTTGTTTTTAACAATTTATCACTAAGGATTAAACGTAAAATGAATAAATAAACAGAAGAAATGTTGCAGGTAAGCTTTTACAGGAAGTTAGTTAATAATGGAAACTGTTCAGTGTGCTGGTGGGTCTATTTTGTATAGGATGGTGGAGACTGGAGCACAGTTTGAAGGCTTCCACTGAGTTTTCAGCATCTCAATTTCTAGCAAATCGACTGAAAAGTGAAGAGCTACAAAAGGCAGTAGTATGACACTGTGTTTTTGAGTACTACATGCTTTCAGGCATGAAAAGGAACAACTAACGATGATTGAGTGCTTCCCACATGTCAGCCACTGTATGAGTCACTTAAGCATTATGTAATTTGTGGAAATTTATGCAGTTTTTTTTCTCAATCCTATCAAGTATTTATTATCAGATTCACATTACAAATGAACAAGCTGAATCTCACAAAATTAAGCCCATGACAGCTGTCACCCTTTTGAGCATCATCTGATTCCTTTGTCATTGGCTGGTACCTGCTGCTAATGTTCCAGATTACATATAACCTCCGGTAGTCAGAAGTTTCCTCCTCATCCTGGCCTCACACTCCCTTTATGTCTGTTGGGATTCTCAGATATGTCCGTGATTCTTTGACACATAGGCATTTTAGCTATGAGATCTCCTTGGCCACGTCCACCTGGGTTAAGTGTTCACCATTCCACTCCAGCCAGATAACAAACTTCTGTCCGGGGTAAAAGATCCCTGCAGAAAGATCTTAGAATGAAAGACCATGGTAATATTTATTTTTAACTATGTAATTTTAACCTGGATTTCATCCCAAGGAGATTGAGGGTGACAGGACATTTTCAGAGCATCATTGCATAGAAACCAACCATATTGTCTCAGATCTTCTCCAACATGTGATCAGGACTTTCTTTTGCAGGATGTGTTATCATATCTTTTTTCTCTGATGTAAAAACAACTCTAGTTTTTGCTCTCAAAATGTATAGAATAACTAAAAGATGTTTTGCTTGGTCAAGGCCCATACAAGTCAACAGCCTTTTTACCTTATGGACACCGCTAAAACTATATTTTAAAAATTTAAACTGAGAAAGATTTTTATTTGAGGCATATTTTCCTTTTGTTTAAAGCTCTGAAAGCCACCATATTAGTGAAGCATGAGCAACTAAGAACCATTAAGAATTATCTGGAACAAATGCATTTTTTTAAGTTTATTTATTTATTTTGAAAGAGAGAGTGACTGAGTAAGCCTAGGAGAGGGTTACAGAGAGAAAGAGAAATTGAGAGCAAGAATCTGAGAATGTCAAGTAGGTCCTGTAGTATTAGCATGGAGCCAGACGTGGGGCTCGATCTCACAAACCATGAGATCATGACCTGAGCTGAAACCAAGAGTCACTCGTTCAACCAATGAAGCCACCTAGGCATCCCTACATTAGTTATTAACCAAGATATCTTCTGTATACCTAGAGAAGTGTGACCATGTTTACTTCACATACGTCTAAATTTATATTATTACATCCATGTGTGCTTAAACTATGTATATGTATTTATATAATGTTGTACAACCAGTGAATGGATTGTTAATTTATTAAGAACAGTAATATAACAATAAACTTACTGTATTAAGAACAGGAGTATTGGGGTGCCTGGGTGGCTCAGTGAGTCAAGTGTCCAACTTCAGCTCAGGACATGATTCCATGGTTCATGAGTTCAAGCCCTGCATTGGGCTCTCTGCTGTCAACACGGAGTCCACTTTGGATTATCCGTCCCACTCTCTCTGTGCCCCTTCTCTTCTCGTGCTCTCTCTCTCCCTCAAAAAAAAAAAAAAAAGACATGTCTGGTTATCTTAAAAAAATGAACAGTAGTATAATAATAAACTTGTTAATGGAAATATACCCAATACTATTACATCTGTGTGTTTGGCTTTAAAAGATCCCACGAGAATCATGCAGTGATGCATGTCAATATTTTAAATAATACAAATTTTCAGATGATAACCATATAAATCAGTTTTGCTAAAAACTATGTCAATTTGGTAGTTTTTCTATAAATGCATTCTTCCATTTGCAGCATAAAATAAACATTGTAAAACACTACTATAGGTATTTCGCCAGCTAGAGGTACACATTGAATGTGATGTGAGTTCTTGAAAATCAGTGGAAATGTGATGCATGGAAACTAAAGGTGCAAGAGTTGATAGCTGGGTATCATAACATTTGTCACAATGGTAAGATTATATAAAATCCGTGTGTCTATTTGGCATTTATTATATTAGTCACCCATCCCACTGCTAAAACGAAATGGTTGCAAATGGGCTTCATCAAATATTATACCTCCTGTTATCCTTAGTCACAACCTTAAAAAAGCCTGACTTAAGCAATCAATTTGCAATTTTTGCATTATTAAGAACATATTCTCTTCGTACCATTGAAAAAAGGATCTGTATATCATGTTCTCATTCCAGAACATTGCCTCTGGCCAAAGCTTTCTTCTTAACAACATAAAAAGTAAAAAATGCAGAAAACAGCTAGTCCCAGAAAATTCAGTTGAAATGCTCAGCATTCCTTTAACAGAAATTGCAGGTAGAATTTCATCTGCATTAGTCAGGGTTTTAGAATAGCAGGTAGTATGTGGATCTAACTGTCAAATTTCTATGAGTAATTTAATTGGCATGGAATACATTTGGTTATATTTTTGACTGCTTGGTATTTCAAGGTTTTTTCTTCCATTGTGGAGATGGCCCCCAATCGAAGAACCATCTAGAGTGGCAATTTTGCCCCACTGATGACCTAACCCCCTTGTCTCCCTCAACAAGTCCTGCTTTTAAAAACTACAGCATATTTCTGGTTACATATGATGGTTTGAACACACATATTTATATGTTCTTTTTCTAAAAACTCCACTAATAAAAGCAAATGAATACAAAAGACATAAAATGTGCAGGCCACACTGTAGAGTTGACAATGATCCCGCCTCTTGGTATGTACAACCTATGTAGTCTCCCCACATTGTACCAAGGTTGGTCTGTTTCACCAATATCATAGGGTAGACGTGTTACTTCCGATGTTAGGTTATAAGAGAAAAAGGCTTCCATATCTGTCTGTTTCTCTCTCTCCCTCTTTCTCTTTCTCTTTCCCTCTCTCATCTTTCCGCTGCAGGGGAAACAAACTATTATATTGTGAGCACCCTAATGGAGAGATCCACAACCATGTGAGGAGAATCTGAAACTTCTAGTCAACAATCAGTGAGACACAGAGGTCTGCCACCAGCCGTATGAATGATTTGGGAATGGAATTTTCAGCCTCATTTGAGCCTTTAGATGGTGGTACTCCTGACAGAAAGCTTGATCGGAGTCTCAGGAGAGACCCTGAGCTAATACCACCCAACAAAGCCACACCCATTCTCAGAACCTATGAGGTATAATAAATGTGTGTTGCTTTCATCAGCTGAGATTCGGGTACTTCCTTCTGTAGCTCTAGATAACTAATGCTTATATTTACAATGATAAAAAGATCAGGACTATATTCACCAGCAGACTGATAAAGAAATTAAGAAGAATGTAGATGTTTCCAGGAGGAGACAACAAAGAAGAGGAGCCCATTTCGTGCCATAAAACTTCATAAAGACTCAAGAATTGAGTAGGACAAGGGAGTAAAAACAGACGAATTAAGTGCAGGTATGTATAAGAAACAATCAGATCTCAATATTATATCTGCTAATTTATCTGCTAAAATGAGAGAGAAAAGATTTGTTCTGTGGAGAAAGCAAACCAGAGAGCTCCATACTGTGGAAACAGCCCTAATAGATGGTTAGTGAGGGGTAGTGATCTGAAAATAGGAGAGTTAGATGAAAACTCATGCATCAACTCAGAAAACTATCAGCCTCCTTCTGACTCTGTACTCAAGTACGTATTATCCCAGGCTATCTATTTGCAAATACAGATAAGTGGCTGTTTAAGTCTTTCTAGGAAACACACACACACACACACACACACACACACACACAGAATTACATAAAGATTCTATTGTTTGGAATCCTCCAACAAAACAACAGACCTCTACGAGTTACTGCAAAATAAAACCCACCAGTTGATGAGTCTCTGTCACAAACATTGAACTTCCAATCAGCTTTTCAATGCTTTATCCTTAAACATAAATGGGAAGTTGCTTTTCAACAGGCAATGGAAGAAAGTCTGAATGCCTGAAACAGAGATTAAAAACTAATAACTGGAGAGGGGAAGGGGTGGGGAGAGACATGAAGTAGGTGATGGGGATTAAGAAGTGCACTTGTGATGAGCACCAGGTGTTGTATGGAAGTGATGAATCACTATATTGTACACTTGACACTAATGTTACACTGAATGTAAACCAGCCTGAATTAAAATAAAAACCAAAAAATGAAGAAAAAAAAGCCTAGAAAAGGAAAATCTCAAGGGGGTTAGAGTAAAGCTTTGAGAACATAATTTATAAGGTTAAATCGAAAGAGAATATAAAATATTGACTCCGTACACAAGAACAGGGAGTAAGAAATAGGGAAAAACAGGGGCGCCTGGGTGGCTCAGTCGATTGAACGTCCAACTTCGGCTCAGGTCGTGATCTTGCGGTTAGTGGGTTCCAGCCCCGCATCGAGCTCTGTGCTTGACAGCTAGCTCAGAGCCTGGAGTCTGTTTCAGATTCTGTATCTCCCTCTCTCTCTGACCCTCACCTGTTCACGTTGTCTCTCTCTCTCAGAAATAAATAAAAAATATTTAAAAAATTTAAAGAAAAAGAAATAGGGAAAAACAAAAGATTTTTGCAACTAAAAATATGGAAGCTACACTTTAAAAAAAGTAAATAGTTGGATGAAAGATAATTTTGAGGCAACTGTCAGATAGTAGAGCAAAAATTAAAAATGATCAGCAATAACGGAGGAAAAATAAGAAAATTATAGACTAGGTAGAGGAGGTCCACTGTCTAGCTAATGGGTGGTATGAAAAAAAAAAGCAATTTACTTAGGGAAGTAAATTATCAAAGATATATTACCAAAAAAATGTTTACTAGAACAGAACTTGAAATTTTATATTAAAAGTGACCATCAAGTGACCAGCATAAAACGAGGCAAAAGGTACAATAAAAAGTCAATGTGGTTGACAAACGCTCTCTAAAGGAAATTTAGATAAAGAGTTCATTGATACCTGATAATGTTTTTATTTTTTTCAAAATGGCAGACCTTCTATTTATAGTAAATTACCTATTTCCTTAACATAATTACGTTTAATTATTATTTATATTTTCATTTTGTTTTAAATCATTTTCCTGACTCAGTCAACACACCACTTGTCTTCAAAACGTAAGTAGCCACTATTTGTTTTGTTTAGTTTTGTTTCTGGTTTTGGCACCCATGTGTTGAACACAACTGTCCAGAGCCCAGCCATATTTACTTAGGTCCAGTTTTTCATCAGCCAAGTGGTAAAAGTTATTTTCATATTGGGAAAAATCTTGGAATATACAACATTTGATGCAAAACATCCCTTCTCACGCATTTATTTATGTATTTTTTTCTTCCCTAAAATATAGTACATGCTTAATTGCTTCTCACATGTATTAATTTAATGAAATGCCTCTTTACAAGAATTGCTCACTAATGATAGGATTTGAGTTGTGGCGGGCAATATTTAGAGCATTTATTTTTAAATAGGGGTGATATGTGTATTTATGGGCAAATGATCCCATTTCCTTCGGAGAGCCATAGGCAGTTTTTGAAGGTTATTTTCTTATAAGTATAAGCTTCTTCCTGGGTATAGAGCCATTAAAAGTGACTCTAATTTCAACTCACATTTAACATACCAAATATTTGTGCTCATGGTAACTTATTTTTTACCAAAGATTGGCAGTCAGTGTGGCTGGAATCCTATACGTTGTGAATGAGGAGGAGAGAAAAAAAATATATATATATGTATTTATTTATTTACATATATAACTTTTGATGTGTTTATATTAAGAGTTCTATAATTTAAAAAGCTAGGACAGTCGTTTATACTTTTTAAAACAGCATAAAGACCAATGACAGTGACAAAGTGTCTGTTTCTGCCTTGCCTCAAAAGAAAGCATAATTAATCTTTCAGAAGACATTTATTAACCTAGATGATGATTTCACAATGTGGATTCCACCTGATGTACTTTTCAGTTAATATGTGTTTAATTCTGACCTTGGAGACACTACCTCATAAGAGGTAGACCAACAGCGTGAAAATGACAAAAGAGTCTCTGAATATTTTTACTGGGGATGACTGCCATGGGCAGGGTAAAGCCATAATGGTAAGGTCAGTGGTGAGACATTGACTTGGCCAACCTTCACCAACTTAACCAAGCGTAAAAGCAGGTCTCCAGCCAAGTCTGTCATGGTGGGCAAAGGAAATTTAGAGAAGGCTTTACTCCACAGTTGGCTTTGACTGAGCAACAGTTGGTTAGCGCATTGTGTTTATGAGAATAAGACCATGGGCATAATCCCAGACCCATCCAGTTAACATCATTTATTTCCATGACCACCAACTGCACCACTAGCCCTGCCAACAATATTAGAAATGCTCACATTTGGTTACCAGGACAATTGGGCAAGAAGAGGCTCAGTGTAACTGTACTCAGTGCTGTGGATCAAAAGGCTTAGATGACATGGTCAGCATGATCACATCTGCATTTATCTATATATTGTCATTTTTCTGCATATATTAAATGCAATCATTTTAATTCGAACTTGGATGAGAACAGCATGTAAATGGGCAAGGCAACATTATGGGTCAGTAGATTGATTGTACCACAGAGACAAATGAAATCCCCATTCTGCATGTCTAGCTTTTCTAGTTAATGTACAGCTGAGCTAGGGTATGTCGGATGATCTAAGTCATCTAGTTAGGGTCAATATTTCCACAGAAATCATGATTTTCAGACGTGAAATGCTATGAGTTCTGGGAGTATGTACTCCAAGTATTTCTTTACTCTATTTTATTACTCTATTTTCCTGATATGTAAACCATAAAATAAAGGTAACTGGAGATGCTTGAATTTAGGCTCCTCCTCAAGTGAATTATAAAACAGTAACTTGCAAACTATGAAATTATTTTAAGAGCCATTTGGAGGTGCATATGAGTTGGGGACAAAAAGCTGTTCTCTGCTGATAAATGATGGTGGTGGAGATGGTCATGATGGAGTGGTTGCCATGGTGATTCGAGATGAAGGTGGAAATGAGGGTGGTGGGGGTGTCGGTGATGGAATGGGTGGTGGAGCTGATGGTGGAGATGAGGATGAAAGACAGGATTTGGTTGTAAAGATGGTGGAGGTGGTGAGAACAGTGTTGGCATGGAGGCCAATGTTCTCCCCAGTTCCAGTTACATAACAATATAGTCAACAGTATGGCTTCAGTATCAGCAGATGAGGGTTGTGACCAGAAACTTTCTCAATCCTTCCCTCTCCTCCTTCCCTGACTTTCTCAAGGACTTGTCTGCCTCATTCATTTTGAAACAATAATATACTTTTTTGTGTTATTGGTTATCTATCACACAGATTTTTATCATCTCATGTTGATTCTAATTTCCTAGAAATTGGTGTCATATTATATACTTTAAAATATTTGTTTTGCTAGAGAGGAGTGAGTGGGAGGCGAGGCCCTTAACATCTTCTTAACATACTAAGTATACTATTTTTTTTTTATTTACTTCTAGGAGACAGAGAGAGAGAGACAGCCTGAGCAGGGAAGGGTCAGAGAGAGGGAGTCACAGACTGAAACAGGCTCCAGGCTTTAAGCCGGCAGTCAGCACAGAGCCCGACGCAGGGCTCGAACCCATGAACTGTGAGATCATGACCTAAGTGAAAGTTGGACGCTTAACCAACTAAGCCACCCAGGCGCCCCCTAAGTATACTATTAAGGGCACTGTGTATCATTGACAAAGTCTGTTATTACAACAACTAGTGGTGATCATAAGATCTGTAGATGCCCTGGGAGAAAGAGCTTGAGCAAGAAACATGACTAGGGTCATAGCAAACAAACACAGAAAACAACAATTGAAAAAAACAAAACAAAACAAAACAAAACAAATCTAAGAGCATTACCAATTCCCTTGGGTCTTGTTATGAATTCTCCATGACTAGACTGCTGGATTAAGGCACTGCCTCCTTACATCTCCTTAGTAATGCCAATGCCCTTCAGATAAAGACAGCCAGAAATACAGCGGTAGTCATACAAGTTGGGTTTATCAGAGTCAGGGAGAAGACAAAGCATGGGGAACCACAGGGGGGTTTCAGGAAAAGGGTGTCTGAAAGAACCTATTATAGGATGTATTTGGGTGATTCAGAAAAGGGTAAGAAAACAAAACTTTGTGCTAAATTATATGATTCTAGAAGGCAGGACAAACCCATGGCTATCTCAATAAATCTACTTATCAAGAAGAGAGACAAGAAGAAAAATAAAGCTCTAGTTGGTGAGGCATCATTCTATACCATTTGTTTTGTGGGTGGCACCGTGAACTTTTTAAAATCTGAGCTAAAGCAAAATTATGAGGTGTGGCTTGGCCTTGTTTTGTCTCTTTTGTCAGGGTCTTGAAGTCTGGTATTCTGTGAGACTGGTTATGTTCAGTAGAATGGCGTGGCCTACCTTTGAGCACCAGGCCAGCTTCTGACCATCAGGGTCATTTTTTTTCTTTCTTTCTCTGTGGTATACTACAACTCGGTAGCCACTTTATCTCTGTACACAAGAAAAAATTATTTATTGTTATAATGAAATGATTTTTTAATGTTTATTTATTTTGAGAAAGAGAGAGTGCACATGCACGCGTACACGTGTGTGTGTGTGTGTGTGTGTGTATGTGTGTGTGTGTGTGGCATGGGGGAGGGGCAGAGAGAGAAAGGGAAAGAGAGAACCCCTAGCTCCACACCCAGTGTGGAGCCCCATATAGGACTCAATCCCACTACCCTGGGCTATGACCTGAGCTGAAATCAAGAGTCAGATGCTCAACCAAATGAGCCACTTAGGCACCCCAAAGATGGAGTAATCTGAGGGGGCTATCACCCTATAATAAGTAAGTGTCTTTAGTTTGAGTCCCCAAGAGCAAAGGAGTCATATAAAAGTATGTTTTTAATTGATGTATGATTAATATATAACATTATACTACTGTATATTTCCCCAGGAAATATGAGGAGAAAATTAAGGAAGGGAGATGGGGAAGGAAAGGAGGCAAATTCAGCAAAGCCCTACAAAGAGACTTAGCAATAAATCAATGAGTATATGTGAGTAAATAAATCAATAAAATTCAAGACTATATAAAAATAAAAAGAGTTGTGAGGAGGACCAGAAGGCACATGAAATCCTATCTAAAGAGGAGGCTCTCTGTGTCCACCAAGTAAGTGGGTGTCTGTGGTCTAGCGGTTCTCAAATGGCAGCAGCCTCAGAAACACCTGGAAGGTTTGTTCAAATGCAGTTTCTCTCACTCAGTAGGTGTGGGGTGGGACCCAAGAATTTGTATTATTTTTTTTTAATGTTTTGTTTTGTTTTGTTTTGTTTAATTTATTTATTTCTAGGAGAGAGAGAGAGAGAGAGAGACAGCGTGAGCAGGGGAGGGTCAGAGAGAGAGGCGGTCACAGACTGAAACAGGCTCCAGGCTCTGAGCTGGCAGTCAGCACAGAGCCCGACGTGGGGCTCGAACCCACGAACCGTGAGATCATGACCTAAGCGAAAGTCGGACGCTTAACCGACTAAGCCACCCAGGCGCCCCAGAATTTGTATTATTTTTAACATGTTTCCCAAGAGAAGCTGCTGCACCACACTTTGTAAATGACTGACAGAGCGTGAGGACGGTCCTTTGGCCAAGAGAGACAGACGCTGGCTCCTGAGAGTGAGGGAAGGGTTTCTGGCGCAGACATAAACCGTGCGGTGGTCTCAGGGGGTGGCGGTGGGGGGCTATGCATGGAACACTGCAGCATCTGCTCCCGTCTGGACCTAGGTCTGTCTGAATCCAGATCTGGCACTCTCGGCATTTGTGGTATATCACTTTTCAGTTGTGTGTTTCAAGAAGCCACAGAATAAACGTACTTGAGGCTGGTTAATGTTAATTGACAATAGACAGCATGGGATGGATGGGGGTCACATTGCATAGCTAATTTGAATGATTAGTTTGAGGTATGACTTAAAGTAAAGTTAAAATATGTGTATATGTGTGTATATATATGTATTTGTCACTTTGGTTGGTACTTTGTGTTTTCCTTTGTGTTAAAACCCTAGAGCCACAGCTGCGAATTTTCACTATAACCAACTAGCTTTAGCTGCAAAATTTCATAAGTATTTCATGCCAGTAGAGCAATCCTTTAATGCTATGGGTCTCACGACTGAGTTTTAATTTCGCATGTTTTTTCTTCAGGAAAGGTGATTAATTTTTAAGCAGCTCGCCAGAGTTGGCTTAACGTTTATGACTTTTAAGACATATCCTATCAACAAATTCGCATGTCAGAGAAGCCTAGTTTCTTCTCATTACCTTGTTCTACGTTTTTGGTTTAGGGAATAAAGTCGCTGTACCCAGGACCATAAAAGTCTCCATCTCTCCAGTCCAGGTTTAAGCCAACAAGAGGGTTCCTTGTCACCCAGGGCAGAAGCACAGGTAAGCAGGAATGTTCTGGAAAGAGTTTAGGGCGAAAGTGGATGCCAGTGCAAAGTTTATCTATGTTACACTTTTTTCCTATGGGCAGTAAGTCTAATTCTTGTTCTATGCTTGACTCAGACAGTACAAGAGCTTTCCATATGTTTACACACAAATCTTCACTGCACCCAGTGAGGTAAATACATGAGGGTTTGGCAGAAGCAAAGGCTGTTCCATGCATTTTTCATGAGAGAAATTTCAATAAAGTGAAATAACTCGGTGTCCCAAACACTATGCCAACAAATGACAAGGAAGGCTGTTTACATTTGGATTGTGCAACCAGAAAGCTTGGGTTTCCTACATTCCAAGGCTTCTAGCCAGTCCTTTCAGTTAATCCATTAAAAAAAAAAAAGTTCAATTAAAAGGAAAAAGTTTCAAGAACTACCTGAAAAACACTTAACCATTATCCTTGAAAATAATTACCATCATGCATAAAATTTCAGTCTATACATGCAAACGTAGCTGGCACTCTGAGCCCAATTATATTAATTATTTATTATGTCTTCAGTACCAGAAATATCCATATAGGTGAAGCAAAAATTTTTGTTCTGAAATTTTCTGAATGACATCCATTCTTGCAGACCTAATGAACACTGTGTATAATCTAGCAAACCTCCAAGTATATTGAACAGGCACGATACATATTTAAATATTTATTGGAAGTAGAAGAGATACAGAAATATGAAATACCTTCCAATGTCTGCTAACTTTCTTCTATAAAAAGTGGTGATTCTCAAAATGTGGCCCCCAGATTAGCCATATCCACACCACCTGAGAGCCTGTTAGAATGGGAATTCTGAGGGGTCCTGTGCAGACCTACTAAAGATGAAACTCTGGGTTTGGGGTCCAGCTGTGTGTGTTGTAACAAGGTTTCCAAGTGGTTGTGATACATGCCAAGGTTGGAGCCAGAGGCCTGGCAGATAATAGAAATGGCTGAATAACAATAGAACTAAAAATAGTATGTAACACAGTATGACACCACAGCAGAGATCATTTTATTTTTGTTTTTGTTTGTGTAAGTGTATGCATAAATAGAAAAAGAAAGAAAGGAGGGACACACACACGCACACACAAAGAGAGAGAGAGAGAGAGAGAGAGAGAAGCTAAAATATTGACAGCATTACAAGCGATTTATTTTTGTTGCATGCTTTAGCGTTTCCAAGATTTCTTCATTGCATAGGTATTAGCTTTGTGATTAGAACTATGTTATTAAAGAGAATGATTCTGTTACTCAAGAAAAAAACATATATCCTTATATTATTGTGGTGCATTCAGAAATTTGTCCAGCTCTATTATAGCAATGTACAGAGCAAAAATTATCCAGTACGCAGCAGATGTATATGAGTGGCTCTGCTGTCTTCATAAAGTAGGAAAAACTGTCAGCACACAGCTTATAACCACATTTTCACCTGCTCTCTTGGTAGGTGTTTCAACTGCTGGAACACAGGTGCCTGAAATATGGAGAATCCTTGGATATAAGATACTGCTGCCTTGGGGACTTTCTCACTCACACTCCTTCTAGAAGTCCAACATTTCCTTTGCTTTCATTTGCAAATACGGGTATTCATGGCTTCTTTGCTATACCATTTGATAATTGAAACTATCTACCGCCCCCTTTTTAATGACTACAGTGGTGAATGCTTACTTTTGGGAGTTATCTGAAGCCATTCTTGGAGAGTGAAAAAGAATGAAGTCAGAGAGGATTTTCTGAATGTCTGACCCGGTTTTACCCTAGAATTGCCAAGCAATTCAGAAGTAAATTCTGTCTTCCAAAGGGTATGAGTTTTCTGTTGCTGCTACAACAAAGTACCATAAATTTAGTGGCTTACAACAACCCAAATATATTCTCTTAGATTTCTGGAGGTCAAGAGTCCTAAAATCAAAAGATTGGTAAAGCCACATTCCTTCTCGAGGCTCCATGGGAGAATCCATTTCCTTGTCCTTTTTAAGGCTTCTGGAGGCCACCTACATGCCTTGATTTATGGCCTCCTTCAGGCATGCTGACCACTGCCTCTATCATCACATCTCCTTCTTTGACTCTGACTCTCCTGCCTCCCTCCTACACTTCCAAGGCTTCCCAGGATTACACTGCACTCACCCAAATAATCCAGGAGAGCCTCCTCATCCCACATCCTTAACTCAATCACATGATGCAAAAGCATGCAAAAATGAGTGAAATCCATGTTGCCACGTAAGGTAATATATTCACAGGTTCTGAGCACAGCGGGGGCAGGGGCGGGGCATTATACTGCCTACCGTACAAAGGGAGAAAGTTTTCAATATGACCTATATTATTCTTTATCCACTTACCTAAAGAATATTGAGCTCCAATTATTCCTGTCACATTGCAGAAGATGGAGAGACAGACCGCAAGAGTTATGTAAATATTTATCCTCGACAATGACAGGGTCCATGCCATGTGCTAATGAAGAAAACCAAGCTTATTTGGCAAGATTAAGCTGAATTTCCAATCCACTGTATTTAAAGAAAAAAAACACTTCTGTTTTAGTTATTACCAAAGTTATGCATTATGGTTAAACGTAACATTAAAAATACAGATTAAAAAGAAAACAAAGCAAAGAAAATGACAGCCTCTTGGATTTATATACATATTCATTTTTATTTTTACAAAATCAGACCACAATGTACAGCCTGTTTTGCAACTTCTATTTTATTACTCCCTCGTGGAATCTTTTCTGATAGCATTATTCATTTACTAAGTCCCACAAAAATCATAAATTCTTACATAATTTCTCTAATGTTATTGGAAGTGTAGGTTGCTTTTAATTTTTTAATTTCATAAACAATTTTATGTTAGGCATTCTGGCAGGTCACATTCATGATTCTGTGTGCACATTCATGATAATTTCCATGTAGTACAATGACAAAGACAAAAATGGCTGAGTTTTTTTAAAAATACTTACCTCCATCATTGATGACACCAGTGCCCTAAAAATCACACAAAGGTAATAATATAAATATAATGTTTGGAGCCATTCCATTAGTTGTGAAAGAATTTTCTCCATCACTTCTTTGAAGATAGCACAGAGTCAAGCGCCTGGGTGGCTCAGTTGGTTGACTGTCCAACTTTGGCTCAGATCATGATCTGATGTCTCTTGAGTTAGAGCCCCATCATATCAGGCTCTGTGCGACAGCTCAGAGCCTGGAGCCTGCTTCGGATTCTGTGTCTCTCTCTCTCTCTGTTCCTCCCTTGTTCTCTCTCTCTCTCAAATATAAATAAACATTAAAAACAAAGCACAGAGTGAAGTGTGTTAGGTATAGAATAGAGCATCTATACTTTATTTGAAGCAACAGTAAGTAAACATATTTGGGATCTAGGTCTTTAAACAGTCTTAATTTAAAATGTATGGCATGTACTTCCATCTCGACAGAGAGGGACTAACCTGGCCATGGGCAGAGACAACCCTTAGCAGTGAATGTAATTGGGCAGAGAAAGGTGGATAGATCTAGGGCAGTAACCAGAGTACAGCAAAGGCATGCTGGCCAAAAGCCAAATGAAACTTTGTTAAAGGCAAATGTCTGCAAAGTGATTCTTCAAAGGCATAAACATTCAAGTACATGCTCATCAATGCAGTCCAATCATGAGATGCTCCTGCCCTGCTGATTTACCTACCTGTAAGAAAGAAAACAGACATATTTTCTTTGACATTGGAGTTTGTTAGCAAATGCTGAGAACTTAGAAATCACATGGATGACATCTGTTGAAAATTACAGTAAATAATAATAACAGCTCATTTTATTGAGCAGTGACTGCGTTTCAGGCACAGTGCTCAATGCTTATATACAATACTGCAGGTACTCCTCACAGCAGCATTCTAAGGAAGGAAATATCCCCATTCTACAAATGTAAAACTGAGGCTGGAATATTTAACAAAGATTTAAAACTTGAAGATGGTCACAGAGTTAATAAATGTTGGCTCACATCTGAGTAACACCAAAATCTATCATCTTAACGTGCTCACTTGGCTTCAAGAAAGTAAAAGGGAGAAGTGCATGGAAGGGAGGATTTCAAAATCAAGTTAATGATTAAGTATGTTCTGAAAGCATCTAAGTAATGATAACATGCTCAGGATATAAAATTAAAGGAAACAAACCAATATCTGCATTTTTTACTAAAATTTTTTTAATGTTTATTTTTTTGAGACAGAGAGAGAAAGTGTGAGCAGGAAAGGGTCAGAGAGGGAGACACAGAATCTGAAGCAGGCTCCAGGCTCTGAGCTATCATCACAGAGCCTGATGTAGGGCTCGAACTCAAACTGCGAGATCATGACCTGAGCTGAAGTCAGATGCTTAAACGACTGAGCCACGCAGGTGCCAAATCCAATATCTACATTTTTACATAATGTGAAATCAGTTTTTAAATAGACATGAACTTTTGCAAAAGATAAATTCACAGTTGTATGTATACACATAGCCTCATCTATAACAGTGGTCTTTGAATGGTAGAGTCTCTAAATTACTTAAGTTTAACTCATCACCCTATTTGTATTTTTTATAATGGAGATGACAATATTTTATTTTATTTTATTTTATTTTATTTTATTTTTTTTATTTTTTTTATTTTTTATTTATTCCTAGGAGAGAGAGAGAGAGAGACAGCGTGAGCAGGGGAGGGTCAGAGAGAGAGGGAGTCACAGACTGAAACAGGCTCCAGGCCCTGAGCTGGCAGTCAGCACAGAGCCCGACGCGGGGCCCAAACCCACGAACCGCGAGATCATGACCTAAGCGAAAGTCGGACGCTTAACCGACTAAGCCACCCAGGCGCCCCGACAATATATTTTAATAATGACCACATGTATAACCATCTATTTAAAAAATACATAAAGAACTGGCCCACTGAAGGCTTTCTTGGATCTTCCATAAAATAGGAAATACAAAGGAAAGCGATTGTTTTCTTTCTCATCGATATTACAGGGATGGTGTTAGACATAAAGGCGTTCTGTGCTGTGTTTAATTTGTGAAACCAATAAAATTCACAATATCCAAGGAAATTTCTAACAAATTGGTCCATGATACATTTCTTTCTCTTGAAAGGCAGAATAGATATTCATGTGCAGGAATGAAACATAACCTCCTAGGGAAGTCTTCCTGCAAAACTTAAATAAGGCTTCGGGATTCTGATACCCAAAGTTAAAATTACCAAGTATTTTACAGCAGTGAACATATATCAAGACCTGATTCTCTCTACTTTCATCATTGTACATACTGAAATTGCAAATGACTGAAACCATGTTTGTTTCAATCAAACCATAATAGACCATGGGATCCAGAAAATGTCCGGAGCAAGTAGAAATAGCACAGTAATTTGAAGTCCTAGGCTTTCCTGGAGATGTAGGCTGCCTTTGAACATTATATTGGTCTCAGCTTGGGAACTGAAAATCACTTGTAATGAATTCAATTCAATTTCTTTCATCTGTGAACTCATAGAGTTAATGCAGGTGAGGTTATTTGTTTTCAATGAGCCATTTAATATAATGAAGGAGGGGTTTTGTAATCCCTAATTAATTCTTGCCCTCAGCCCACCAATTGATTAATAACCCATGGGGGTGAACAGTCAGCCACCTCCCCTTCCAAATAATTACTTCTGTAGTAGGAATGTCACATTCAAAATCGCCACCATTAAAATAATAGCAGATCTGAGATGGTGGCATTAATGAGTCAAACAAATTTCAATTCTTATTGATTAATTGGTGAAATGTATATCATAAGCAGTGCAAATCTCCCTTAATAAATGTAGGAGTGGAGAAGGGAGCTGCGGTTTTTATTGAGACTACTTCAACTATCCAAACAAGTGTTTCTTTTTCTAGTGAGCAGAATATAATGTAGGACTGTGCGAGATGACTAGCTGCTATATTTAACTCAGACAAATGCATAACAAATCACTATTCTGTCGTGAGAAGGTACACCTCTTAGGCTCCTTTTTCTTTCTTTCCTTTTTTTTTTTCTTTCCTTGGGGCCTGGATATAAGACCACAGCCATCTAAATAATCCTCCAGAAATAAACCAATGAAATTGTGAGTCTGACAACAGACACAGTATTATACCTGCAGCTGGAAAATGTTTCCATCGTCCAACCACCTTTCCAGTAAAAATTTTATCCCGGGGGAAAGTCAGCAACTAAGATTTTAACTACTTTTCTGCAATAGAAAAGTTTGGGGCAATTGAGACTTCATAAATTTCATTATTTATGGCCTTTATTTTTCTTAGAGAATTACCCACCCATCAAGTATATTGTGAAAATACTCTTAATGTATTACCAAGTTCCCATATAAATAAAATTTAAAAATTGTATGATTAACTATGAGACTACCTCATAAGAAAGAACATAATTCCCGAATCATTTTGTTGCTTTCTGTATTGCTTCCTGTGTTCATAATTATTGAATGAGCATTTCAATTACACAAATATTGGGAAACTGAAAATTCATAAATGTTTTGGCCAATTACCTGGACTGTGAGCCTCCAATAACTGGCCCGCTCTGTTGTGGGGGAATCCTAAAAGAATACTTGGATCTATACCTCTATAGAAAGAGTATTTATTTCTGTACAATCTTTGGACTCATGAACATATTTCTAATAGATAGTATGCTAATAATGGAGTATGGCCTAGTGAATTTAGTCTCTGCAGCCAAATAGATCTACAGTGGTATTGGAAAGAATGGCCATTTACACTGAGTAGTAAGCAGCTCCCAGAACTTTGTAAGAATATAATCCCAGCCATTAAAAGAAACTTTGCACTACTTACTGCAGTTTAAAATGTGTGAACCAACTAGTCCAGAAGTACATCCGTATACACGTATGTGTGGCAAGGATATGTATATAATGATGTCAGCCACAGTATTATTGGTATTATCTGTAATAGAAAAGAATAGCAATATATGAAAGGGATAGCAAAAGGAAAACATTTGTAATATTTCCTTGTCCTGAATTCTTCCAAGAAATACAGCCTTAGAGATGGCTTGCCTGTAGGTCTATTTTGGCAATCAATTCCAATAAATCGGAGTGGAAACAAGGGAGTGATGTGATAGAAAACGAGGGGAAATAACCAATCGTAAAGCATGTTATTGATCTTGCATTTACAGATGGCAATAATTTGCCACTGCATATCAATCTTGGTCGGGGACCCTCTGAAGAAATGTATACTATTTGCTATTATTTCCTGAGGGTCGGAATCTGATAGTTATTGCCTCCAAAATTCATGAGCTTCTCTCTGGAGTCCAGGCTTCCTTGAAGCACTTTCACATTCTCTCGTCGTTAAGAATTTCCAAGCAATTGCCACAGATGTCCCAAATGGTGGCAGAGAAATCAGAGAACAAAAAGGAAGGACACGCAGTGTGACTGAGCCAAGGGGCTGCCAGATTCGGCCTGTGATCCTCAGGGCAAATTAAACACTCTTCCAAGTACATCCCAGAAATTCACATGGTCACTTTCATTCAATTAAAAATGCACTGGCCTTTTGATTTCTTTTCATCTGTGACCCATCCGTTCTTTAGATGTGTATTATTTAATTTCCAAACATTTGGGATTTCCCAGATAGCTTTCTGTTGTTGATTTTTAGTTTAATTGTGTTGTGGACAGAAACCATGCTTTACATGATTTCAACACTTTTAAATCACTGAGTTTGTTTAAGGGCAAAAAAATATGGCCTGTCATGGTGAATTCTCCATGTGCATTTGAACGTGTATTCTGTGTATTGGGTGGAATGGTCTCTAGATGTCAATTAGGTCAAGTTGGATGATGATGTTGTTCAGGTCTTCTGTGTCTTGATAGGTCATCTGACTAATTTATTATTAAATCCCCAGAGAGGGATGCTAGTGTTTCCAACTATAATTGTGGGATCTGTTTCCTTCTCCTGTTCTATGAGTTTTTGCATCATGTATTTTGAAACCCTGTTTTGAGATGAAGACACATTGAAATTATGTCCTTGATGAGTTAATGGTTTTATTGTGTAGTAATGTTCCCTCCTTATTTCTGGTACCATTGCTTTTATGAAATCTAATTTATGTAATATGAGTAGTCATTCCAGTCTTATTTTCATTATGGTGTGATTCCTTTCACTGTAGGCCGCCCATGATTTATACTCACTGTGGATTTCTCATGGATATACAGAGTTGGATCTTACATTTTTCTCCAACTTAAGAATCTTGGGCTTTTAACTCATAATTTTTAATAATTCTTGGTTGTTATCTCTTCAAATTCTGCCCTCTTCTCTCTCTTCTGGATCTTTAATTGTACACATGTTAGGCCATGTGATATGCCCCACAGTTCTTGAATGATCTACAAACCTTTCCCTCTTCTCATTTTGTGTTTCTGTTTGATTAATTTCTATTTACCTATCCTCAGGTTCGCTAGTTCTTTCCCTGGAGATATCAAGTTGTTTATAAAGGAATGTACAGCTATGAAAATTCAGTAAGTAAAATATGCCCTCAATGCTGGAAGGCAAAACAAACGTTGGGTATCTTCCCCACTCCACCTTCCCCCACCCCCACACACACCATTTTTGTTAAGACCCCAGGAATATGGAATCACTCATAAAATCGTTTTAAGTGTCTGGAAGTGTCCACGCTAATAAAAATTAGTTTATATCCAAAGATACTTTGCTAAAGTGTTAAGGATATTTGCCAATAAGTATTGCAAGTTTTGGTGTTAAGATTTACTTCATTTTTGTTATGCAAACACAGTCCTAAGTAAGATTTACCCACATCCCTAGAAATGTTGATACGGAATTAATGAGAGGTGGCTGAAGACTTTTCAGACTGCTTCTGTGAGGTTGAGCCATTAGTATGGATATGTGACAAAGAAAGTACTAAAAATGCTGCCCCAGAGGCTAATTTTTTTTTTCACCTGCCATGGTTATAACTTTGTTTCTACCTCCACCTTTACGCGTTTCATAGTTACATATCTGTTGTTGCTATTCATTTTTGACATTCTTTCATTTAATGAATTAAGTATCACCAGTCTGATGCCTATTATTTTAGGGTAAACTAAAAACAAACCTATTACGAACACACTTGATTTATTATATCCTGCAAAACAATTATGATAAAAGATGGCCTTCATTACCTTAATCCTCACCTCCAGCAGCTTCAAATATCTTTTGGGGGGGAAAAAGCAAAACTAGGAGTAAATAAATAATGAAGTACTTTTACTTTGGGTTTTGGAAAAAGATAGACTCTCATTAAGTTCACAATTCACACTTTCTCATGTTTCTTCTTATACTTGTTTACATGTTTGTGAGATGGGAGACTAGGGCTTAGGGGTAGAATATTTAGCTACGGAAAATTTTTCTGTTTGCAAATCCATATGGACTAGTGAATATAATTATCGAGTTAAATCTGTGTACTTACTCTAGGAAATTCAAGGCTTTCCTAGGAATTTCATTTTAAGAATGTTTCTGCATCTTGTGGACACACAAGTAGAATTTAGAGGTGTCACTGAGCCTAATAAATAACTCAGTTTGGACATTGCAATACCTTAGACCCGATGCCTCTGAGCAAACTAGGTTTATGTCTAGCCTCTGAGCTAAGTTGAAAATGACACATGGGATTTAAGAATTTGACCTATGGTAGAATGATGTACTTGGACCCTCTTGAGTTATTTCAGGAGATAGTGAGAATTACTCAGAGAGGATCATTGTTATGATATTAATGAAGTATTTTGGTGGCATTGAAGTTAGTGTCAGGACATTCTAGTAGTTGCTTTTTATAAACATGAGAAAGGCAGGGCGCCTGGGTGGCTCAGGTAGTTAACAATCCGACTCTCAGTTTCGGCTCAGGTCATGATCTCACAGTTCCATGGCTTCAAGCCCCACATTGCGCTATGCGCTCATGGTGAGCCAGCTTGGGATTCTCTCCCTCTCTCTGCCTCTCCCCTACTCACATGCTCTCTGTCTCTCAAAATAAATATATAAACTTTAAAAAAAATTTCAGAGGAGAGAGGCTGTACACAAAAATAAGATCGTTAGGATGCGGTGGTATGGCTTTGGGACACCTAACTGCCAAGTTGATAGGAAAAGGGTGGTACCAGACACAGAGGCTGGGGTTAAGGGCAGCCTCCTACGTGGAGGCTGCTTGTATTTGAAGCTCTACAACACGATCATCTTCCTTTATTCGGTTATCTATTTTTGAGTAGCAAATGACTCCAAATCTTTGTGGCTGAAAACAATAACCATTTATTTGTGCACATGCTAAGAGAGAGAGAGAACTCTGGCACCCACTTTTTTTAAAAAATATTTTTATGTATTTCTAGGAGAGAGAGAGAGAGAAAGAGAGAGAGAGAGCATAAGCAGGGGAGAGTCAGAGAGAGAGGGAGTCACAGACTCTGAAACAGGCTCCAGGCTCTGAGCTGGCAGTCAGCACAGAGCCCAACGCGGGGCTCGAACCCACGAACCATGAGATCGTGACCTAAGTCGGATGCTTAACCGACTAGGCCACCCAGGCGCCCCCTGGCATCCCTCCTTTTTTGATAAGGACATCTGTCTTCTCGGACCTGCGCCCAACCCTCATAACCTAATGACTCTAAACCTAATTACCTCTCAAAAACCCCATCTCCAAATACCATCATACGGGGGGAATAGTGCTTCAGTATAAATTTTGGGGTGACCCAATTTGGTCCACAACATACATTTATCTATTATTTTCTTATAGTATCTTTGTTTGACTGGAGTGTTAAGATAACTATGGGTCTCGTCAAATGTGAGGTATAGTCTCTCTTCTAGGTATTTTCATGTACAGTTTGTATTATTTCTTTCTTAAATGTTCTGTAGAATTTGCTAATGAGACCATCTATGCCTATATATAGAGAGAGAGACAATGTTTTAAACTATTTTTCAATTGGTCCTTTTCTGAAATTTGACCTTAGGTTTGGGCAATTCTAACCCAATAGACAGACTTTTATGTTTTTGAGCTTTGACTGAGGCCAGTTTCCTAGGCATTTTTGCTTCCCACCCCACATCTCTCACACCACACCCTAGATTAACCCTTATGAAAACTGGTATCTGCAAACTATGTCTAAGACTTGGTGTAATTCATTTATCAGGGTTGCCTGTGTTACAGCCCAAACAATACATATATACAGTGGGGAGGGGCTGGCTGTGCATTTAGAAGACAGGGCTTTCTCTCCATTACTTCAATCAGAAACAGGCATCAGGAACTAGTCCTTGGATTTTGCCCCATGTTTGACAAGCAGAATATTCTTAATTTTTTAAAAATTTATTTATTTTTGAGAGACAGAGCACAAGCAGGGGAGGGGCAGAGAGGGAGACACAGAATCCAAAGCAGGCTCCAGGCTCAGGTCTGTTAGCACACGACCCAGCACGGGGCTCGAACCCACAAACCGTGAGATCATGACCTGAGCTGAAGTCGTATGTTTAAACGGCTGAGCCACCCAGGCGGCCCTGACAAGCAGAATACTCTTAGTGTCATAATTGCTTACTGGATCCCTGAGAGATTCACTCCTTTAAGGAGGCTCAGAGAAAGAGAGAATGGGAAATTTTCTGGAAACTAATTAGCGCTGGAGTCTCAGCTTTTCCCTTCAATTTACCTTGCCACACGAGATCAGACAGGCTTGAATACGACTATAAATGCTATTTGCTGGGATCAATTCTGGAGACATGCCATGTTTTTTGCAGGAATATGCTAAGGATTGGTATAAATGGATGTACTTTTCCCTAGCAATTTGCATTCAGAGAGCCAAAAATGCCTGCATAAAATGTAGCCTTTCTTTCTAAAGAAATTGATTTATAGGGATGCTGTTTTACGACACCCTACAGTATTAGTAAAGTAAAACATGTTCTAAATCCTTCAGCACTATGTGATCCCTACTGCCTTTATTTTAGTCTACAGCAATTAAACTGGTAATTAAGTATTGGACTCCACAGTTATGAGTCGTATACTTTATCCTGCATACATTTGTGTTTAAAGCGGTCTATGATTTCGTCTTTTGAAGATATTTTTAACGTTGGCACTTGGATTCTTCTAGATCACATGAACATAGACAACAAATATATTCTTTAATCGAATAGTTTTTATTACTTTTGTCTCTGTTACGTCCAACAGCTAGCTTAGCAGCGTTTCGGCGTTTCCTGCCCTGAATAGATGCGGTGTTTTCATCTTAGAAGATATAGTCATTCTGGTAACTTTCTGGAATGAGGCAGAGAATGGGAGAGCATTCAAGTATAGCTCTTAGGTTATTTGAACATACACAAAGACAACAACGTAATCACTGTGAAGTGGATTTTTGAGTATTCTTAAATGAAGGCATTTCTCATAATTAGAAATTTCTAGATCAGTGAGGAATGAGAATATGAAATAAAGGAGGAAGAAAAAGCAGCCAAGCTATCTAGTTAAATATCAGGTTGATCCTATTTCCACACACTATATTTGAAAACTTTATGTTTTTATAGTTAATAAACACCTTTTTTAAATTTTTTAATGTTTTCTTTTTTCACAGAGAGAGAGAGAGAGAGAGCATGAGCAGAGGAGATGCAGAGAGAGAGAGAAACACAGAATCCAAAGCAGGCTCCAAGCTCTGAGCTGTCAGCACAGAGATTGATGTGGGGCTCGAACCCACGAACTGTGAGACCGTGACCTGAGCTGAAGTCAGATGCTCAACTGACTGAGCCACCCAGCTGCCCCATAAACATGTTTTTTAATCTGGTTTAAATGGTAAATGAATGGGCGTTTTTTTATGCATTAAAATCTTGAGTAAAATTTAAGTAGAAATAAGCAGAAATGCTACCTTTCCCAAGAGTATTCAATAGACAGGGTTAACTCTTGGAGAGTGTGAATACCTATAGTACACGCGCCAAAAAATTATGAACATGCAAAAGGTAATCTCCTAATGCAGTCAAACACTTGTAGGGGTGAGTCTTCAAATCACCTTTTCTAGAAGCAGACAGTTTCTCTCCCCTCTCCTTTCATAATTTGAGTTTGGTTTCATCTACTTGGACACAAAAAGTCATATGGGTGGCTGAGGCTGATGGCAGGAATGATCAGCTGGGAAGTGGCAGACTGGTTTCCGGCTGTGTGTGCCACAAATTGTGTGAGCCAGAGGAAGCCACTTTGCCTCAGGACCTCAGGCATCTTATCCCAGCCTTACTCACAGACTCATTTTTTTTAACAAGCACATATTGAGCACAGACTATGTACTCGACACCTGTGATGTCTCGAAGTTTGTGGTCATAAACAACAGCAAAATAACATAATTATATAGTTCATAAGACATAGGCTAAAATTTGATCCAACCTTATGACTCTAAAGCTTTTCAACACTCAAGTATGATACTCATATGAATAGATACTAATTTAAAGCCCCATAATTTTACCCATTGTATCTGGCTTTTTAGACACGGCAAAACGGGGTACTGTCCCAATAATTATTCAAATGCAAGTAGATATCTCAGTATCATACGTACACAGAGAAATATAAATTATGTATACCCACATGCGCTTTAAAACATGCTTTCACTTTAAAATTACATTTGGGGGTTGCTTTGTGAAAATAAAATAACTGTTGATTTATGGGTCTTAATAAGAGTCTGATCCTTTCTTATAATAGAAGTGTTATTTATGTTGTTCCCGTTAAGACAGGAAGGTTTCTCCATGGGGGAGGAAGCCATTGATTTCCCTTTGGGGGTCTTAAAAGTGATTTTCTATTTCACATGCTAGAAAGGAGACCCCTGTGTACTCCCCTTTATGCATCCAAAGCTTATCTTCTCTTCAAAACCCACTCAATCCCTTTATGATTTGTGCCCATGAATCTTTCCCTGACCTCTTCAACTCGTGATCTCATGCTGCTCAAAACTCACCACATTGACTCTCCTTTCAACAGCAGCATCAGGGAACATAGGACGGAAGCAGACAGTGATACTCCTGGAACAGGGAAACTGAGGCACACGCCAGTGAAAGGATTGAGAAAGCCTTCAAGGTTAAGCATTGCCAAAGGATCAGAAATTTAGAGAAACTTTCTGAAAAGGAGACAATAACTGATTCAAGCAAAAGATGCTGTCTCGCGTATAAGCCCTGGCTTTCGGATGACAGTGATCCAACACACAGCTAAGTCATTTGTACTTCTCTTGCAAACAGGAAAATAGATGTTAGGATTGTCACCATGGAGTAAGCAGGTGACTTCAGCAGAGCCTGGGGAATAGCAGTGTACAGAATTCTAAATTTCCCACTCAGTTCTTTGTTATCACTATTATTTTAAACTAGTTTAAAATTAGTTTTTAATGAATTTACATGGAGTGTACATACTATAAATGTTGAGTATTACTTAACTTTTGATGAACTAATCAACCTCCAAGCTCAAAGTGACTTACATCACTAATGGCATTTCTTAGTGGCTTACAGCAAATACCACCTACTTCCTTGCTCAGGGGTTGGCTGTGGGTCCACAGGACTTGACTGGGAGCAGCTGGACTTGACTTCATGTTTTGAGTTGTGTTCAAGTTGACTCCACAACTTTTCTTCCTGTTCTACTCCTGGTGGACTTCAGGCATGCAAAAACCAAATCCCAAAATTGTGTTTTAAGCCTCTGTGTATGTTTGATGTTTGCCCACCATCCCATTGGCAAAATCAAGTCACACGGTCATTTGTCCGAGCCTCACAGCAGAGAGTGAAGAAAGGGCCTCTGTCCATAATGGTATACTCTGCATTTAGAGCACAGCTATAGTTATTAGAAAGGACTGAAGAGCTGACAACAAGAATTTAATCCATCAGATAAAGTTAACAATGGTACCAAACGCTTATTAAAAAATCAGTATTGTCCTTCTGAACACCTAATTCTGCTCTCCAAGAGACAAATATTTTCTATTGCTTTTGGTATTTACCTTTATTTATCTGTCTACTCTATCTACCTATCTATCATCCATCCAATATAACCAGTAAATAATTACATATGCTTACATGTAAATTGGTATTAGTACATAGTCATCAGTTTTAAACATTATCAAATTCCTGTAACAGTAAATAAGGGTGTGGCTTTGTTGCACAAACTTCACCCATTGCATCTATACAATTAATCACAATTTTGAGGGTTTAATCTGTTATCAGTATTTATGTTACAGATGTAAGTCATCGCTTATATAAGACTTTTTGAATTTCCTATACTTGATAATTTTAAACCTGTTTAAATCTCTTTGTACCTGTTTCTATTTTTCTTTTTTCTTTTTTTTTAATGTTTTATTTATTTCTGAGAGACGGAGAGAGGCAGCGTGAGCAGGGGAGGGTCAGAGAGAGAGGGAGACAAAGAATCCAAAGCAAGTCCAGGCTCTGAGCTAGCTGTCAGCACAGAGCCTGACACGGGGCTCAAACCCACAAACCGTGAGATCATGACCTGAGCCAAAGTCGGAAGCTTAACCGACTGAGCCACCCAGGCGCCCCTGTTTCTATTTTTCAATGTTCGGAAAGACATTGACAAGTCTTTTGACCACTGTTACTAATTTTACCCCTGGTATTCAAGCCAGGATCCTAGGAGTCTATTAATTACATTACCTGCCCTCAACACATGTACCCTCCCCACTCCCACAGCTTTGCAATCTCTAGTCCGGACTAAGGCTCTCCACTCCTCAGGCAAATCCCTCATCCTTTCTTTACTTCTCCACTTGAGATACTACTAGCAGTCAATATTTTATTAGTATTCAAAGTTTCTGTTGAAAAGTCAAATTTCAGACTCTTAGTATGTAATCTGGTTTATTTCTCTTCTAAGTTTTTAGTATATCCATTTTATTCTTTTATGTTTGAATCTCACAACAATATGTTGCTGCTGATTACTGTTTTAATTAGTGACTTTTCAAACTGAAGATTCATTTCCAGGTTTGGAAAATTGTTTATTATTATTATTATTATCACTATTCATTTACCTTATTCCCTCTCTTTCTAGAGTTTCTTATTTTTATTATCTTTTCTCTTCTACTTTTCATCTTTTTTGTTTATTTGATCTGCTTTCGGGAAGAAATTCTCTGTATTGCCCTGGCCTAAGTCACATGCCTCTCTTGACTTAATTTTTTAAAATTGTCAGCACAGGGCTGAATGCGGGGCTCAAACTCACGGACAGAGACATCATGACCTGAGGCAAAATCCTACACTTAACAGACTGAGTCACCTAGGAGCCCCTCTTGAATTAATTAATATAATACTGTCCTGTGGGGAATAAGCTTAGGAGTTCCCTGGGCCTGCACTGATGGGTTAACAAGGCATAAAGAATTGGAAAGACATAGGATGTTCACACCCAAGTCTGGGTAAACAAAATTAAGTATATAGGTATAGAGAGGGCGGGGCAAAGGCCCCAGTTTAGAGAGCGAGAGGCAAAGGCCTCAATACAAGGGTATATGGGGTAATCAAGATTATGTATTCAGGGTGGAAACACCCCCCAATTTAGTACTATAGCAGAAAGCTGCTTTCACAGGAAGGAAGGACCAAATTAGGTAAACAGAGCTATAGACCTCTGCAAGGCGAAGTTGCCCAGAGCAGAGCTAATTGACAAAAGAAAGGTGCCTTGTTGACCCTGAGGTAGCTTGCTCTGTTTTTCTTGTGCCCTAGGCCAGTTTAGGTATACAGAGGTGGTACCTTATGTCTGCTGTAAACAACCTTCTGCCCTCCTGCTCAATGACAGGATTTTGTTTTGTATTAACCCAAACCCCTAACCCCGCATATCTTCAAAACCCCCCTTTCCTCACGCCCATGAGTTAATGTTCACAGTTTCATTGTCTTTTTATGCACGTCCATCACCATGTTTGTTAGCCTTCTGATCCTAATAAAAGCAGAGCAAAGGACGCTTACTTGGGGCTCTTGTCTCCTCCTGGACATTAGCCATATCGCATTTTAATCCATCTAGTGACTGGCTTTCTTTACTAGACAAGAGAGAATTCTAGACCCAGAGTCTATGACACCCTCTCACCCTTCCTTGTTGTCCAGGCTCAACATAGCAACCTTTTCAAAATTATATCAGAATAAATATTCTCTGCCCTAGACTTTGCAATGGTTTGTGTTCTGTATTTCAGAATAGGAGCTAACTTCTTTACAATAGCCTACAGGATCCTTCTTGTTCTAGAACATCATTAGCTCTCTGTATTGCTTTCTTATATTTTCCCCTTGCCTTCATTCTATCCTAGACACACCAGCTGCTTTGCTAGTTCTCTGACATCGTACTGGTCTTATGGAAATAAAAAAATGAGTCACAGAGGTACCTGGGTGGCTCAGTTGGTTGAGCGTCCAACTTCAACTCAGGTCATGATCTCGTGGTCCATGGGTTTGAGCCCCGTGTCAGGCTCTGTGCTGACAGCGCAGAGCCTGGAGCCTGCTTCAGATTCTGTGTCTCCTTCTCTCTCTGCCTTCCCCCCATCCCAGTTGTGCTTCTTCTCTTTCTCTCTCCCTCTCAAAAATAAATAAACACTAAAAAATAAATTTAAAAAACTGAGCCACAGATGAAAGCTGCCATATGTGACTTTAAATTGTTTAGTAGCTAATGGAAAAAAAAGGATGAAAACTAGGTGACACTAATTTTAATAACATATTTAACTGAACCCAGTAGGTTTAGAATTTATCATTTTAATATGGAGTCAAAAAGCTTTAAATTATTAACAAGGAAATTGCACATTCAGTCTTCAAAGACATGCATTTATGGCACCACTCAATCAGGCTAGCACTCGATCTATAACTATCCTTCAGAGATGTCCCAAATGGAGGCAAGGGGTCAGACCCTGCATTAGGCCAATCAATGGATATAGACCACCCTCGAGGGAAGCATCCAGCGGCTTCCTTCCACTGCGGTCAGTGCCTTGAGAAACAGAGCTGTGTTTGCAGCAGGCAATAGCACTGAACCGTTAAAGTCTTTGCATCTGGAGGGAGGGGCTGAGCTATGCACCAGAGGATGGAAAATAGAAATTAAGATGTAATAAAAGTTAAAAATAAAGATCCAGTAGGCAAGCCTTTTTTAAAAACACACATTTATTTATAACACTCAACAAAATCTGAGACACACTACTAATTGAAAAACAATGATTGCTCATTACCATTAAAAGTTGAGTTTTTAGTAGGTTAGTAATTTGAGTACAATTATCTACATAATGTCAGGTATAAAACCTAGATATAAACACCCAACGAAAAAAAATGTGTGTGTACACATACACACACACACACACAGACACACACACACAATGCTATTGTATTATTATATATGGGAAAGCCCTGATTTATGGCAAAAGATAAATTCTATCCATATGCTAAAAATCTCCTCCAACATTTTTTATGAAGTTATGATGAGATTAAAAGGACATTCTGGCTCTTCCTTCTGATCAAGCAGTTTAGGAGAAATTTAAGTGAAGAAATATTGGTAAAACTCCTGCTAACATACAAAAGTCAGGAAGAATGAGTCTGAGACTTATGGCCAAGATAGGACTTGGGATTGATGCCGAACGCTTCCAATGGGTTTCCTTTTGTGTCGTGGACCAAAAGCATTTGTAGGAATCTGTGAAAGAGATACAACAGGCAGAAAGTCCAGGGGACAGTGAGGTTTCTTCTTGATCAGGCAGAGCCTGTCAGTGATATTTCGGACAGCAGCACCAGAAAGGGTATCAGGCACAGACATATTGTGTCCGGGGAGCAAAGGCAAGCAGAACAACAGAGCTTACTGATAGCTGTCCCCAGTGAGGCAGCCTCCCCGAGCACACAGAGATAAAACAGCACTGCTGGAAATGCTAACATGTCCACACTTGGAATTGCTGAAGTGGTAATGAAAATGCCTGTCTATTATATCTGCTTGTATTAGGGTTGGCTGCCGGGCAGAAAATCCAAGTAAGAATGGCTTAAAGGGGAGACATGAAGTAAAAGTTACTTAAAGTCGAGAAGAAGATACTGAATCAGAGCTCACTGGATTCTCAGAAGAAGACACTGGGGAATATGGAGCACAAATAATAATCAAAATAAAATAAGATAAACTCTTTGAGTGAAAAAACTGGACCTGAGGAATGTAGAGGCAAGCTATTGGCCAAGAAAAGTCAGTTGGAATAGACCAATAGATGCCACCTACCTTAAAAATATGAAGAAGGAATTGAAAAGTGTAAAGTAAATAATACCAATAAAATAAAATTTGTTACCAGCAAAGGAAGAAGACATCAGGCTACCTTCAGATGCCTCACCGGCATTAAATACAAGAAAACAATGGGAATTTGAAGGAAATAGATTATTACGAATGACTTCCATGACCAGATATTTTAATCATAAGGCATGATTCAAACATGAAGAGAAAGACATACTCATGTGCTTTCCCTAAAAGCACCTATTGAAGCCATTTCAGCTAAGTGAATAAAAAAAAAAAAAAAAAGCCCTCAAAAGTGAACAGATTCTAAAATAACATTAGTAGAAAGCACCAAAACCATTTAAACTAGTTATGAGAATTCGAGTATTAAAAGTATGATTATTTTTAAAAAGGGAACTACTTAAGATAAAAACAGACACAATATGCAATGCAAAATAATTATCAGAGACAGGTTCTGAATACTCAGATCATATCCTCAAAAGTGAAGGACTGGGATTTATGGAAGGAAATAAAAATATGCTAATTTGCTAAATATGCTAATCTTGAATAGGGTGGTGTTAACCAATACAATTTTATCATTGATATTGGTAAAGAGAAAATATTAAGTTCAAGTGTGGTTTTTTACGCCCCCCACCAAAGAGGCAAGCATTTCTAGGGTTAAAAAATTATTGTTCAAAAATTTGAGGTAAATGCCTTTGCGGAAAAAGTAAAAAACAAAGCTATAAGAATGAAAATAATAAAACTTGATATCCAACTAACAACATTCTTACTGATGACAATAAATATAAATGAGTTAAAACCCCTCTATTGAAAGATAAAAACTTTTATAAATCAAAACTACAATCCAGAAACTTGTATTTTTATTTATTTATTTATAAACTTGTCCAGAAATGAGATAGCATGGAAGTTTGGATTTGCAAAATATTTTCTCCAAAATAAGATTTATGAGGCAAAAGTAGCAAAGAAGGTACAGTTAATGGTGAAACAAACTACAGGCCTTTAGCCTAACATAAATGTAAAAATCAGTTTTTACTATTTTTTGTCTACATAAAGGTGAAGAACAAACTGGACCAAATTGAAAGATGTCCCACTTAAGAAGGCGCAGAAGAGATCAAAGTAGCGATAAGTGGATGACTTTTTAAAATTTTATTGCCATCTTTCCAAATTAGTGGAGGTTTGTGCAGCCATTTGGAAAAAGAACAGAAAAATAGGGGTATCTGGGTGGCTCAGTTGTTTAATGTCTGAATCTTGATTTCAGCTTAGGTCATAATCTTGTGGTTTGTGAGTTCGAACTATGAGCAATAATGGAGAGCCTGGTTGGAATTCTCTTTCTCTCTCTCTCTCTCTCTTTCTCTCTCTCTCTCTGCCTCTCAAAATCAATAAATAAACTTGAAGGAGAAGGAGAAGGAAAAGAAGAAGGAGAAGAAGGAAAGGAGAAAGAATAGTATAATGTTCTCCTTTGAGTCTATCTTTGCTTGTAGAAAGCCATCAACTACATAAAAGCACATTCACAAAAGCTGGAATGATCAGTCAACACTAACCTCCCCACTCTAACCCCATTACCCTCTGGGAAAATGGTAACCTCCAGAAGACCAGAGTATAATCTCCTAGCTCTCATTCATTAGCAGGAAACAAAAACTCTAAGAAAAAGAGGGAAAAAAATGCTTAGTTATTCCAAGTGACACATCTGAATCCATAACGCTTCCTAACCTCTGAGGCAAGGAGGCTGGGGCTCAGCCCCATGGGATTGGACAGGGAACAGGGTCAGAAGTGTGGACCCAGTGCGGGACACTGAGTACATTTCACGACAAGGAGCCTGGTTGGGGATCCCACACACCCTGTGCACTTGCCTTTCTTTCTTTTGTTTTCCCTTCGGCTAACTAAGCATATAAATCTTAACACTCATACTTCAACTTGATGTTATGTCGGAAGCGTTTGATCTGTATCTAGGTTAAAGGGATTACAAAAGAGAAAATAATCCAAATCAAATCTAAAACACAGTTTGAAAAGTAAATATGTGAAAAGAGTTAGTGAAGCTTTGAGACAGGGATGGTTAATAGAAAGCTATAGCAAGTCCAAGATTGATGCTATGGAAAAAGGCATATTTATTAATAAAGTGCAAAATGAGTTTCCCACAAAAGATTACAGTGCAAACAAAACTCTAGTTTTGCATAAGGCTGGCCTTTCAAAGCCTTTGGAAAAGTAGAGTGTATTCAAGTCACAATTAGTGCCTTATTTATGGGAAAAAATACTTTCAACCTCATTTCATATTATATATGAAAATAAATTTCAGGCTGATAAAAGAATATTAATGTTTTAAAGATTTAGGATAAACTATTCATGCATATTTATTTGATCTTTTAGAGGGCAATCTTTCCATACAAAAGCAAAGGAAAGAAAAGAAGTCATAGAAGAAATGATAAAAGTTTTTGACTATATAAAGACTAAATATTTGATATTTTAAAAAATAGCATAAACAAAAATAAACAGTAAGAAATGAACTGGTGGGAAACATTTTTAGGAGAGAAAAAAATGTATGTGTATTTTTTTGTATGAATAAAAATTTTCACTTAAAACAGCACATTTGAGCTGAATTCTGTGAACAGTTCTGAGTCCTGATTATTTCTTAAAAAACAACTTTTTAAATAGGTATGCTTAATCATTTCCTGATCTGTATATGAAATCTGGGGGAATTACTTGAAGATAGTGGCAGTTCTACGGCCATACCACCCTGAACGCACCCGATCTTGTCTGATCTCGGAAGCTAAGCAGGGTCGGGCCTGGTTAGTACTTGGATAGGAGAAGCTAGTGGCAGGATGAACTTATAAAGGAATAGATTTTGGAGTTTGACAAATCACGTTAGAGTCCTTCAAATATCCAGTAGCCCTTTTGCCATGTGTATGTTGCTCAATTTCTTTGATCTCATCTTGAAATTGTGAAATTTGTACTTGCCTTTTTCAGTACATAATGAATATTAGTTTTCCCCCTCCTTTCATCCCAAAGGTTAATGGATTCCAAATCTCTACATAATACATTACAAAGGCAATTTCCTAAACCAGGATAGTTGACAAGCTATCCTCAGTGGATGAAACTGGACTGGATTGTTTTGTAAATAAAGTTTTATCAGAACACAACCATACCCATTTTTTTTTTTTTGCATGCTTTCCATGGCTGTTTTTGCCCTATAACAGCAAAGTTTAATTCGTGTGATAGAGATTTTATGTCCTGCGAATGCTAAAATACCATTTGGCCCTAGAGAATGTTTACCTACCCTCGAACTCAACTATATTGTTACTCATGAGTTGTTAGAATCCAACAATAAACTTGGGAAATACATGTACTTGATGAAAGCAAGATTTTACTCTGAAACTGTTAAAATGAAGATTCTATGGGGGCGCCTGGGTGGCTTAGTCGGTTAAGCGTCCGACTTTCGCTTAGGTCATGATCTCGCGGTTCGTGGGTTTCAAGCCCCGCGTCGGGCTCTGTGCTGACTGCCAGCTCAGAGCCTGGAGCCTGTTTCAGTCTGTGACTCCCTCTCTCTCTGACCCTCCCCTGCTCACGCTGTCTCTTTCT
Source organism: Proteles cristata cristata (assembly GCA_017311185.1). Lineage (NCBI taxonomy): Eukaryota > Metazoa > Chordata > Mammalia > Carnivora > Hyaenidae > Proteles > Proteles cristata. The sequence continues at coordinate 1,054,004 of JAESUZ010002577.1, forward strand.
GTCTCCTAGAAATAAATAAAAAAACATTATTTAAAAAAAATGAAGATTCTATGTAAGAAAAAAAAAGGAGTAAAAGTCAAACTCCTAGAAACTGAGAGTAGTAAGTGGTTGCCAGGGGTAGGGGACAGGAGAAAATAGGGAGGGGCTGGTAAAAGGGTACACATTTTCGGCTATAAGATGAATGAAGTCTGAGGACCTAATGTAAAACATGGCAACTATAGTTGATTACACTGTATTGTATAATTGAATTTGCTAAGAGAATAGAACTGAAATGTTCTCACTACACACACACACACACACACACACACACACACACAGATAAATATGTGAGATGATGGATATGTTAATTAAGCAGATGAGGGAAATCCTTTTACAATGTATACGTATATCAAATCACCATCATGCACACTTTAAATGGCTTACAATTTTATATGTCAACTGGATCTCAGTAAAAACGAAATGAAAATATGAAAGATTCTGTATTTAGTATAATTTCCATGTGTTCTAAATCATTTTAGCTAAACTATATTTGAACTGTGTTATGTATTTTTTGTGCTTTTAAAAGTCGTTTTTCTCCCTTCTTTATTAGCAAATCTAATGAGAGTTGCATGTAAGCTAGGAAATCACTGAATATGATCCCTGCCTCCACGATACCCCCTTTGATTTTGAGACAATACAAAATGTAGTTAAGCAGATGTTCTACTCATTAGAGGCCTTGGCTAAGGTACAATGAAAATGGACTGATGGCCAGAAATTAGGCAGAGGAGTCTAGACCTAGTATCTGCTCCAATTCAGTCATGTCTTATGCTAATCCTTCCCGATTTGAATCTAAATTTATCTACATGTCTTTGGCTTGGAGATCAAATGGAAGGTTTATTGGTATACTGTCTTTTGCACACTTAGGAGCATTTCCCCTTTTCCTTAAATTGAAAAACAACCCCAAATTAGACTCTTTATGGACTATTGACCTGCCCTTTAAGAAATAAAGAGAAGTTTGGCTGGCGGGTTCATCAGTTTGGCAGGTTTAGATAGTCGCTTATATCCATTTGTTCAAATAAATCTAAAAACTATGAAACCGTAATCCTATCTAATTTTTATTTATAAAATAGAGAAACCAAGAAACCATATCATCAGGATATCTGCCCCCCACTTCTATTCAGATCACATTTTTATTTTGTATCACATTAATTTCCTCTGTTTTAACATATTTTTTCTATTCCTCCAGTGTTTATATAATTCAAATACTTGCAGATAGTCATCATGTCTACTTTTGAGTCATCGCTTGGACCAGAAAAATATGTGGGCTAGCTTCTTTTCCTTCTTTTTTTCCCCCTTTTCCTTCAGAATTTAGTTGGTCAAAATTATTAGTTTGTTTTTACAAATATATTCTTTATTACATTTTTTTCTAAATGAGTTTTAACCAGAATGGTTTCTTTTTCTGGATATGTGTATCCAGAAATTGATCTTTCCTCTGCTAGAGTCACGTATAAGATATGGTAGCCAGTGTATATTTAACTTAGTAAGACCTGAGTTTAAAACTTGTTTCTACTTTTTACTAATTTTATGCTCATAGGCAGTCATAACTTTTTTAAACCTCAATTTCCTCAAATAAAAATGCCTATCCTAACAGTCTCATTGGTACAGACCACTGAAGGATACCAATCTGATAAAAGTGGTATTTTTTCAAGTTTCAATGGATTTATCATTCAGATGTCCTCCATATAGATGTTATTTACACATTCATCCACCCATGTGACACACTTTTTTAGAAGCAAGAACAAACACCAAAATAATTAAAAGGAAATTTCAGACTATTAAATGTATACAACACTATGCTGAGTCAAATACTTTGCCACTAATTCTGGGAAAAGAGATCAGTAAAAGAGAATAGAGTCTGCAAATAGACCTTTTGGTAATGCTTATATTTTACAAATGACAAATACATAATTTCTATTCACTTAGGAAAAAAGCTAGATTATTTCAGCATAAATTTTGGAAATGTCAAAAATGAATCCCTATCTTATAAAAATCCAAGTTTTTAATAATTTAGAAATAAGTTAAAAATGATAAGTAAATAGTAAATAACTGTGAACAATTTCTCTTTCAGTCTATATTCTATATTCAAAACATATTCTATATTTCTCTTTCAATCTATATTCTATATTCTTTCTAATTATGAAGGCAGTATCAAGAAATTTGTCATAGTTGTTCATATTGTTCAGAAGGTCAATTTAAGAGTGTTTATGGAAATTTAAAAATCAAACATAGATATCATTTAATCCAGCAGCCCCTTTAAAAACTTAAAGTCAATGGGTAATTTACATAGGGACAAAAACCTCAAGGTAGCTTATCAAAGTTCTATTTTTTGTAGTAAGGTTTTAGAAGCAACACCATACGTAACAAAAGTAGATTGGTTAAAGAAAACTGTAGTTAAATTCATACAACAGAATGCTTCTGTATTACTACTATTTTTTGTATTTGTGTGTGTGTTCATATTCAAATTTTGTTTTGAAGGACAGTAGTACCATATAGTTGAATTTTTTTAACTGCTGATTTCAAAGCAGTATTTATAGTTGTTCTCATTGCTTAAAAAAATATTTTAAAAACAGAAACAGAAAACAAGAACATTAGTACAAATGCACGTGCACACACACACACACACACACACACACACACACACCAAAGGCTAAAGAAGTGCCTATACTGATATTAGCAGCAGTTGTCTCTAGGCAGTGGAATTGCTAAATTATTTCAGATGATTTGATTTTTATATTATAAGTATGAATAACTTTTTTCTGAAATCATCATGTATTACTTAAATAATGTGAAAGTTCTACTATAAGACCAGACCCATCCTCGCTCAGATACATACTCGCAAAATACAAGTCTTAAATTTTAGAAATTATCTGCTCTGGGTTGGTATTTTAGAATATGGGAATGGGTACAGTTCATTCTCTAGGTATGGTGGAAAATTTCTGAATCAAATTTCAAATTTAGGTTAACCTTATGGAATAGTTGGAAGCACTTGATATTTAAAAATATTTTTAGGTTTATTTATTTACTTTTGAGAAGGGCAGGGGGGAGAGAAACTTCCAAGCAGGCTCTGTACCATCAGCACAGACGCCCAACTCAGGACTTGAAATCACAAAACATGAGCTCATGCCCTGAGCCAAAATTGGGAGTTGGACGCTTCACCAATTGCTCCAGCATTAGAGATTTTTAATTTCTTACATAGTCTCTGAGAATGAAATGAAGTGGTCGTGTTGGAACTGAATGAGAAGAGAATAAAGGGGCGGCGGGAGAGCTAAACTGGTAAGTTCGGGCAATATCTCATAGTTAAGAAAATGAACAATTTCTGCGCAGGTAACAGAGCACTCTAATGTGAAGTGGCGATATATAATTTTGTTTCCTACCAATTGTACTTGACCTGTGTAAAAGGAATTTCCAAAGGATGATGAAGTTACAAATCAGACTTAAATCAAGACAAAGAATGGGGACCTGGGGGTAAGAGGTAATCTGTTTATGTTTTATACGAATTCAAAGCTCAATCCTTCTTTTGAGTTCTTCCCTTATCTGGCATTGCTTCAGTTCTGTAAAGTCATCCCAGGTGTAGATTCGCTTTGCACATTTCTGCTTGTAGCAAACTTCTCACTATGCTGTTACCTTTACTTGGAAAGATAACTATATCGTCCATTTCTCAGTATGGGAAGCCACTCATGCCTTTCCTTTTCTGAATCGCTTATATTAGGTTTATTGAGAGCAACAAACTATAATGAGGACCTAGTGTGTGCTCAGTACCACGGCAAATGCTAAGGATATAGTGGCAGACAAGCTATAGACACCCCAGTGTTCTGACAGCACTTATAAGCTGGTATGGAGGAAACGTGATATGTTTGAGATCATTGAAGGCAGTGGAGGGAGTGTGTTGGAGAACAGGAAATTGCTTGTACAAAATTTTATAGAGAAAGTTATCATGTTGAAAAAATGAAATATTTAGAAGTCAAGGGCCAGATGAAGAGTGTTTGTTTGTTTGTTGAAAAAAAAAATGGTTCATTGATTTTTCAACTGCATCTAGTGGTTACAAAAAGGTATTTTTTTTTCTTTTAAATAAATTCACTCAAAGAATGACAATTAGAACGTGACAGTAGGAGTCACCTGGGTGGCTCAGTCGGTTGAGCATCAGACTTCGGCTTAGCTCATGGTCTTGCGGTTTGTGAGTTCAAGCCCCACGTGGGGCTCTCTGCTGTTGGCACACAGCCCACTTCAGATCCTCTGTGTCCCCCTCTCTCTCTGCCCCTTCCCCGCTCACGCTTTTTCTCTCTCAAGAATAAAAATGAACATTAAATTAAAAATTCTGCATGATGAATAATTACATGCATATTAATGAGTGTGTGACCGCTCAGTTTACATAAAACTTGGAAAGCCTGAACTTGGGATCCAGAACCTCAAATCTGTGATCAGGATGTCTTGAAATAAGCACATGGAAGTCAAAGGGTTTCTTTCACTTTTTCTTTCTTCCCTTTCAGAAGCCTCACGTAAAAGCTGCTTTCCTTCTGTACTGTCACAGAACTTTTACTTACTTTTTCGGTCTTACCAGTGAAAGGGCTAAAGAGAAAGAAATTCCATTTGCAGCCCAACACATGGGGAAATTTTTCTAAAATAGATAATCCAACAGTATTTTGTATTTAAAAAAGTATTTTGTTATTAACAAAATAACCCCCTAAGGATGCCTGGGTGTCTCAGTTGGTTAAGCACCCAACTCTTGATCTCTGTTCAGGTCATGAAGTCATGGTTCATGAGTTCGAGCTAGCATCGGCCTCTGCACTGACAGTGCAGAGCCTGCTTGGGATTCTCTCTCTGTCTCTCTCTCTCTGTCTCTCTCTGTCTCTCTCTCTCTCTCTGTCCTTCTTCCTCTCTCAAATTAATGAACATTTAAAAAATAAAATAAAACAAACCCCTAAAGCATGAAGTTACAATAAATGTTGAAGAATAATATAACTGTGAGGAAAAAAGGACCAAAAAAAGACACACTCCCAAATTTAAATGTTAACATGAAGATCATAAACTGAACATAAAAGAATAAACATATTGTACGGACCCGTCATCCCGGTAAATATAAACAAAATTATCACAACAAAGCATAGTTTTGGCAATCAGTAGGTTTTAAAAAGCCAAAACCTGATCTGTCTGATGTGCAGAGCCAGACAAATGTTTTGCTTTCTGAATTCTGAAAGTTATATGAAATTTAAAAACAAGAGAGAAAAGCACGCATGAGTGCTCTGAGGATAGATCTATGGTATTTGCAACCAAAAAGATGGAGAAGAAGCTACACTGGAATGCTAGGAGAATGTATCATACGCAGAAAACTCTCAAATTAATCTCATTCAGTCTGCTGAGTGAGAGATCCATCACATTTCCTTTGAATCTGAGCAATCATTTTCTCTCTGCAAGCAAAAACTAAAAATCAAAGCTTCAAACCAGCCTCTGTTAACAAGACGTTTTCTCTAAATTACTGAGCACATGACAGTGAGTTTTAGGTACGACTGAAATTTTATACGTGTATTCCCTTGGCGGCTCTGTGATTATGGGATGGCCCTGGCCATAGCACTTTTGTTCAAATAAAATCTTTTCAGTACACTTGGCACAGGGAGATCCAAGATCCATTCATCGAACGCTCTACTTTCTGGTGCAAAACAGATATCTACATGGTCAGCTGCTGATCTGCTGATAATTTTACATCCTTGAAGTCAGGTTTTATGATCTCACCAGCTGAAGACATAGAAGGCACCAGACGACGGCAGTCACTTGATATATCCCTACTCTCAATTTTGTTTTTTGTTCAGGTTGATGGAAAAATGTAAATGTAGGTTTGGATATCAGGATGTTAGCACAACCCTAGAGGGAAAGGGGAGTTTTCTTTTTAACTTGGCAGCCTGGAATGGCCGCTTCTGACATCATGGGTATTTTTAATGAAATATTAATGACTCTGATTTTAATAGGAATTTCAGCACAACCTAAATTAAGCCATTGGAAAAGGGATATGGTCCCGTTAAGAACAGTAAAACCGTAAGCCCCCTTCCTGAAGAGTAGCCGTGGGCAGTTAAAGTGACAATCAATTTAACCAGTCCATATTGCTTTGTAAGTCTCTGAAGTGTGAAGTCCCAGCATGCCTGATGTATTTCATTTTAATTTCCTTTTGGACAGAGGTATGGTTAGTGGGGAACCTCACACACAAAAAGAAAAAAAAAAGGTGCAGAAGAGAAGGAAATTATTTAACCCTTTCTAAAAGCTATGCAATGCATTTAGCTAAGTAAAGAAAAATAAGCATGATTGGATTTCTCCTCTTTTTTAAAGAAAAATAAAAGTCTAGTAAGTATACTAAGTAATTAATGATGACCAATCTCACCAATAATTTCTATTAACATGCTCTCTTAACACTTATTTTGAGGGTTTTTAAAAAGACACTAGTGGTTCAAACTACTGGTTCAAAAATAAATCTTCCTTTTCTCTTTCTATATAGGAAGATAAAAATCATGTCATTTCTTACGATTTTTTTTCCATCTCTCCTTAGAATTACATATCTAAATGGTCAACTGCTGATCTGTTGATAATTTTACACCATTGAAGTCAGGTTTCAAGATACAGCTTTTGAAAGCAAATCAATTTTGATGCGTTCAAGATGGTGGCCTTGTCAATTTTTACAAAAGTGGCAGATAAATAAATACATCTGAAGGACTTTTTAAAAACTGTAAATGTTTCCGACATGCAGAATGCCCAGCTACCTGCAGAAATTTTCTGTGAGACTGTTTTTGTTCCAGAACAGCCAGGAGAGAAGACAGCAGCTATGTGGTGGAATGTGGGAGGCAGAGTTGGATTCAGAGTCAGGAGAGCAAAATTTGACTTTCATTAGCTTTGACACAAAGTCATAATTTGATATTGTTCAAGTCATTTGTTCTGCCTCCATTTCAGTTTTTACTCTCCAGATGAATCCTGGAATGCAGATTAAACACAAAACACCTTCAGAGATTTCTATGTGTTCAAGCATCCATTTTAATTTAAATAAGATATTTGCTGTTGAAAGAAAGTGAATTTTGCTCTATGTGTCCCGTGTTTACCTTAATACAATTTTAAATGTGGCTACCTGTATTAAAATCATCTATAGGAAAATTTTTATCCAAAGATTATTTTAATAGAAAACATAATGAAAGACAGTTTTGTGCCCTTGAATAAAGAATGGAAAACATGACCACATTCTTTTCATAAGAATAGCACATATCATCTAATAATTTAATGAAATGTCATCAAATTAATGTTTCTGAAGTGCACTTGTAAAAAAAAAAAAAAATCTCATGGCTCCCAAGACTAAAGACTAAATTCCTTTCCTAGATTGACCTTCAAAGCATTCCAAGATTTCATTTACTTGACCTTAACTGCCTGTCCAATCTTTCCCCATTATTGCCAAACTGCACTGCTTTCTCTAGTCTTGCTTCCCTCTCTCTGGGATTCTCTTTACCTAACAGGAGAAGTCAAAATTTACTCCACATTCAAGGTCTAAAGCAAATCCCATCTGTTTAGCCCACCTATTGACTGCTTATGATTTCTTCATCCTGGATTCTAATAGTAGCTGAATTTTGTGGTCATAAAGAGCTAGCTTAAACACTGGCCCTACTAATTTCAGTTTATTAACCTCCCTTATTCCCCTGAATTATGAAGCTACCTAAAAGGTATTGGAAATGCCTTCCATGAATAGTTAAGAGATAAGGATTAAATGATGAAGCATATGATAGACTTTGCCCATAGTATATCTACAGTTCCTTCTATTTCTCCTGCTGTCTTCTATTGCATCATGTATTGCTTTTTTATTTACAAATAAACAACATATTAATAGTATATATTATCAATATAAACACATATAGATATTCCATTACTAAATTGCACAGTACATACACATTAATATTGTTATACTGGCATGAGGAATTTCCTTCCCCGTTCTTTTTTTTTTTTTTAATTTTTTAACATTTTATTTATTTCTGAGAGAGAGAGAGGCAGTGTGGGCAGGGGAGGGTCAGAGAGAGAGGGAGACAAAGAATCCAAAGCAGGCTCCAGGCTCTGAGCTGGCAGTCAGCACAGAGCCCGACACGGGGCTCGAACCCACAAACCCTGTGATCATGACCTGAGCCAAAGTTGGATGCTTAACCGACTGAGCCACCCAGGCGCCCCTCCTTCCCCATTCTATAGAGTCAGGAGAGACCAGAGTCTCCCTCTGCTTTACCCCCTGACCCCCCGGAAGCAACGTAGTGTCACATGACCTCAAGGCTTAACCAATCAGATACTCTATTCTAGGACTTGGATCCTGAGTAAGACAAAGATGAAGAAAAGGTTACAATTCATACGCAGAAGTGACAGGGGCAGTAGTATCCTGTAGCCACAGGATCCTGGCCAAAACATCTCTCCTAGAAGATAATTCTAGGACTTCCTGCTTCATGGCTGCCCTGTGGTACCCTCTGTCTGGTATGTTTTCCCAACCTGTTCACATCAGTTGTGTCAGCCCCTGATCGACTTGATTCCTCTTTGCTTAAGAAAGCTAGTCTATGTTCTGTTTCTTGCAACTGAAAGCAATATAGGTCTCAAATTTAACCAATACAGATCTCAAAGTTCCTGAATGAAGCACAAGTGACTGACGGGATTTCCTAGTTTCATTGTTTCAGTTCGCTGGCTTACTTCTGTATAAAGATTTGTCAACTCTTGCACCCACTGCTGTTCTTATAGAAATGTCAGGACAAATATTTGAGGTTTTCTCCTTATTTGCCTGTTTTTATTTCTCTGGCTTTTTTCTCCAAAGATGACTTATATATTTAGCATCATTGTAAACTCATGGATGTCAACATATCTGAAATGTTTCTATTACTTGCAGTTAGGTTGCTGTAAAACTTCAAAGTATCCCACCTATGTTTGCAAGGGTCTCAATTTGACTTCTGAGTCCTATTTTAAAAAAAAAGTACTTTTGGATGGCATCCTTGAGTTCTGTTAAGACAAGGGCTTTTTTTTTTTACTGCTCAGACCTAGAGTTACACATTTCTCCGTGGAGACAAATTCTCCTTGGGGCTGTGTGTACAACCTTTTACTGATAATTCGATCCAAATGCATGACATCTTCTGTTCTTTAACTTCCCCCCAAAATGAAAATCTTTTATTTTTAAATATCAAAATCAACAAAAAAGTGTTCTCCCACTAGATGCTTGCTTTGTAGTGAGAGTTTATAGATGAAATGGCCATTTTTTTTTCTATTTGGAGTTCAATAGCCAAATAAAGCAGAAGAGGAAATCAATTCATTGTTAATTCAAGTAAATGAGCTCTAAAAGTACTGGAGTTATACATGTAGAATGAGGTGAACAATTAACCAAGTGATCTACTATGTGGTACAAAGAACTTTAGGCAAAATAAAAGACAAATTTTGTAAAGTTACATCACTTTATTGCAGGAAAAAAATATGTTTGAATCAGCTAAGATACTTCAACTCAACTCGACTTTTAAAAAATAGGAAACATCACAGGGTGCTTGGGTGGCTCAGTGGGTTGAGCATCGGACTCTTGATTTTGGCTTGGATCATAATCCCAGGGTCATGGGATCAAGCCCTGGGCAGGGTTTTGTGATGAATGTGGAGCCTGCTGAGATTTGAGATTTTTCTCTCTTTCTCCCTCTGCCCCTCTCCTGCTCACTTTCTCTCTCTCTCTCTCTCTCTCTCTCTCTCAAAAAAGGAAAAAGGAAACATCTTATATGACTAAAATGAAGAAGTCAATCCCCAGGTATGCCAGGCATTGGAAGCCCAATAATGCCATCAAGGACTTACATACCTACATTCTTTACCCGCTCGGTCTTCTGGGTTCTGGCTTCATCCTAAAACTAATTCGTTCAGGCTTAGGAGAGTTGCTAGGTAATCCCAACCACAGTAAGCATTATAACTGATATGACGACTTCCAGAAGTTAAGGGGGATGTGGAGGAATCTGCTGGTGTTACCCCTAGTAGACACATCCTCTTTATCCATAGTAAATGACGGACTACCACTGAGCAACCTCATTTCCTAGTCTTCTTTCCAATTGAGGATGAATAAGTGATCATGTGCTAGGCAATAGGATGTGAACATTAGCCATGCTATGGGGAAGAAATGCAGTGTTACCTTTATTCAAATTTAAATTCAAGTTAGTTAACATACAATGTAGTCTTGGCTTCAGGAGTAGAGCCCAGTGATTCATCCCTTACATAAGACACTCAGTGCGCATCCTGAAAAGTGCCTTCCTTAATGCCCATCGCCATTTAACCCATCCCCCCACCACTTCCCTCCAGCAACCCTCAACTTGGTCTCTATATTTAAAAGTCTCTTATAGTTTGTCTCCCTCTCTGTTTTTATCTTATTTTTCCTTCCCTTCCCTTATGTTCATTTGTTGAGTTTCTCAAATTCCACATATGAGTGAAATCATATGATATCGATCTTTCTTTGATGGACTTATTTTGCTTAGTATAATACACTCTAGTTCCGTCCACATTGTTGCAGATGGCAAGATTTCATTGCAAAGTATTATGTGTGTGTGTGTGTGTGTGTGTGTGTGTGTGTGTGTGTGTGTGTGTGTGTGTACACCACATCTTCTTTATCCATTCATCAGTCGATAAACATTTGGGCTTTTTCCATAATTTGGCTATTGTTGATACCACTGCTATAAACATTGGGGTGTGTCACAGTCTTTTGAGGGTTTTTTTTTTTTACAGCCACCTTCTGTGGTTTGGTACTGTCACCAAAACCCAGGTCTCCCTATAGGTTTCATTTTCAAATTAAGAAATCTTACCACGTAAGTCCCCTAAAACACAGTCTCCCTAAAACCCTGAAACCTTTTTTTTTTTTTTTGGTCAGGACTGGGCCATAGCTCATTCCCAAGCCAATTAAATGCAGGGTGTATTAAAAGTATTGTGCAGATCGTCATGAATTCTTAGAATTATCAAGGCCTGTGCACTTGAGCCAGAGATGGGAATTTTCCTGGAAACAGGGATGCTGTTTCCAAGCAGCATGGGAGTATGTGGAAGATGAAACAAAATGATTTTTTGAAAGTAGAAATTGAACTAGCAGCTCCAATATAATTGCTGTATTTCAAAATGTATTCTGTCTTGTCCTCATGTAAATGTGAGAACACACACCACGTGATTATATACAATGCTGCTTCCATCACGGTATGTATGTAGAGTTGCCATGTATGTGTGTGTGTGTGTGTGTGTGTGTGTGTGTGATAAAGGACAACAGGTACACACACACCCAGAGCCGTAGGCATGTGTACAGTATTGTTTAATTCATAGTGAACATAGTTCCATTCTGCTTTCCCACTTAAATTATGCATGCATTTCCATGTGACGAAAGCCTTTAATTATTATTCCGTTAGTGCTCACATAAAAATTCACTGAGTAAAAGCACTGCTTTGTACATCACCTCACCTTTGGGTCACTGTACCTTTACAAACTAGATTCTCATTTATTTCCAAGGAATGTTGTAATCAACGCATTCATGTGTATAACTTTTTTCTTTTAGATTATTTCATCAGGAAACACTCCCAGAATATTCAAATCAGTGATCATTACTATTATCCTTACTGCCTACCAGCAATAACTTTCCAAAAGTCTATACCAGTTTCCATTCTTCGAATAGTATAGGAACATCCCATAAAAGTGTAGCCTTGTTTGGCTGGAACGCATTTTTGTAATTTGTCACTTTAATGAGGATAGAGTGTCAGATCATTATTAACGTCATTTACCATTATTTAAAATGAGGAGACAAAACTTGCTACATATATCATTTTTCTCAATCCCTTGTTTGGCTTTTCCCCGGGATTTTAATATTTTATTTTATTTAAATGTTTATTTATTTTTGACAGTGAGAGAGAGAAAGAGACAGAGAGCACAAGTGAGGGAACGACAAAGAGAGAGGAAGACAGAAGATCCAAAGCGGGCTCTGCACTGAGAGCAGACAGCAGAGAGCCTGACATGGGGCTCGAACGTGCGAACTGGGAGATCATGACCTGAGCTAAAGCTGGATGTTTAGCTGACTGAGCCATCCAGGAGCCTCAATTTTAATATTTTCTTACTAAAATTTAAGTCATTATTAAAGCAAAGTAGTTCCCTATTGCAAATATCTATTTCAAACACAATCTGAAAGCAAAGAAAAACTCTCTCTCAAGCATAAATAAACATTAAAAAATTTGAAAGAGAAGAATATTCAGATTATTCCTGCTGAATGAGGAGGCACAAGCCACTCACACGGGTGGGCAGGTAGCTTCCTCAGCATCCAAGTCCCTGGTTTGGGGACGTGAAAACCCCAGGGTCATTGTGATTAAAGGAACAGTTCCAATACATCCATACGAATGAAGTGAAGTGACAGGATTTGTTAGTTACATATTCTTGAGATGGAGGTGGTGGCGGCAATGAGCCTGTGTCCTCCATGCCAGGTCACGGGTGAGCAGGAGACCAAGAGCAGGGTGGCTGCACCTGTTACTTATAGGGTGTTGGGACAGAGGTCACCAACTTTGCATGGGCTCAGCTTGAAGTGGTTAATTTAAAAGAAGTCCCAGGAAAAGGAGAGTGGGAAAGTGGCCAGACTCCCGGGGGTGACCAGGCTGCACCCTATAAAATATCTGAGCAGCACTTCAGAGTGGCTCTTTTGTCATCACATCAGGTGATGTGAAGAAGCTCTAGCTGAGGCAGGACTTCAGGGCACGGGATAGTCTTGGAGCCCTGCGTGTGCCTTCCCGATTTAAAAAGCATAAATCCCCAGCTGCCTGGGTGGCGCAGCCGGTTAAGCATCCGACTCTTGATCTCAGTTCAGATCATGATCTCACAGTTTATTGAGTTTGAGCCCTTCATCAGGCTCTGTACGGATGACACAGAGCCTGCTTGGGATTCTGTCTCACCTTCTCTCTGCCCCTTCCCTGCTTGTGCGTGCTCTCTCTCACGTGCTTGCTCTCTCTCAAAATAAATAAACTTAAATTTTAAAAAAACACATGAATTTGGATATCATCCTTTTGTGCCTAAATCACTAAGGCTGCACTGACTTTCCCAAGATCCTTCCTCTGGAACCAGAATTCAGATCTTCTGATCCCCAGTCTGGTTCTTTTTTGCTTGTGTAACAGAATACTCTCAAGAATATAAGAAATCTCTGCATCCCTTGCCTTGCATTCAAACACCAACACCGAAGTAGTTATACATAGTCTCTCAATCTGACCGAGTCTGTCCTTTTCCAGTGCTTTGTTCAAGCTGTCCCCCTGCAACGATGCCCCCTAACTCATGCTCCGCTTGGCTGAACCCTGAGAGCAGCACGAGAATTACATATATATAATTTTCTGTAACTGATAGTATCTCACTTCCTCACTGGGTTTTAGGCTTTAGACTAGGCATTAGATTTAGACACAGACCATGCCTATCTTGCTTGTCACTGGAGCCACAATATATAGCCTGGAGTCTGGCACATGGTAGGTGATAAGAAGAAAAAAAAATGACAAACAGAATCTTTTAAAAAAATTCCACCAAGCACCCTATTTTCTTGAAAGTCTTCCCTTACCACCCACATGTCTATGTCTGTTAGGACAATACATGGGAAACCCTATCTCTGTACTTACCACTTCCTCAACAGAGTATGAATTACTCAAGGCATCTGTTTGTTTTCTTTGTAAAGGGAACAACTAATACGGTGCCTGATATATACTAAGTGCTCTGTCTGTCTCTCCAAATATATATCATGTCATACACACACACACACACACACACACACACACACAGAGTCTAAGTCACTGTGATATGCCATCATTTTTTGATAGCTTTTGATATTTCCATATATCTCAGAAACCATGGCATGTTGGACCACCCAGAAACCTTCTGTCCTGGAGGTCAAGTCCTTCTCCCCTTAGCTAAGTACTTCAAGACATGCAGGCAGGAGCCACGGAAATGATACAGTCATTCTGCTGGAAAACATTGGAAGACGTATTTCCTCCAATCTGTGATGGAGCATGAGAGAACAAGTAAGACGAAGTATTTGGATCCTTGAATCTTAACTGCTTATCCCTGTGTTTCTTGGGCAATATAAATACTTTAACTTGTAAAGTACACGACTTCAGTTTTCCTTTAGAAGGATTGTATGTCAAACACGGCAAAATGAGCATCACTCATTCTAGGATTTTGGCCACTGTGAAAGATACCTTTATCCTGGAAGAAAAGGCACGTGCACATATAAGCGAAGAGCAGAGAACGATGGAAAATACTGGAATGCAGTCTCCATCAGAACTGCATCCTGAATCTATTTAATTGTCTGCTGTATCTCCAGTGTTCCTGAGCTTCACCTAAGATATAATATATGCTTAACAAACATTTGTGAAATTCTGCGAGAGTATAATGGATAAAGGTCTTATGAGCACTTAATTTCTTTGGGAAAAGGTTTCAGTATATTGTAAAAGAATTACTTAACTTCACACACTCTATAGATCAGTCTAATCTACTTTTGAAAAATGCGACAAAATGAATTTGAAATAAAATATACAATTAGATGTTAATTTTCCTAGTATGTTTTACTTTACGACTTTAAACAAATAATGACGAAATGAACGATTCTTAATAATGACCACACAATCCGAGGTTTTGTATTTTTCTTCTTTGTTAACCCTAGACCCTGTTATTGAAATGGAAAGTTAAGCTGACATTTTTGCAAGTTTTTTTCTTTTTTATAGTCTAAAGGTTAATGAGCTGTGGTGTGGTTTAGTGCTGTGTGTGCTAAGCTAGCACCTAATATGTTAAGTTGGGCGTGATTCAAGCCTTCCAAAGAAAAGTGGTCTCCGACATTACGGATGGGGGAGGGAAGGACAGAAGGGAAGAAGCCTGTACCATTGTGCCTGTGTTATTGCTCAAGAAAGGTGGTCCTGGTCAGTGCACACTGCTGTTTGGGACTTTATATACAAGCTGTTCTCCAGGGGAACATAAATATCCCACATTCCATTTCGAGAGGTGCTGGGTTATAGGTTATTGACCAGTTTAGGGATTTATAGCTGGAGTCAGTAATTGTTAAGGAAAAATGGCTTGACAATTTTATTATAGTGGAGGCCTGCTGGAAAAGCTAAATATAGACTTACTTAAGAACTAACTTGATCTTAGTAATAATAGCTATGTCTGCGTGTGTGTGTGTGTGTGCGCACGTGCAGTTATATTCTTACACTTTAATACAAACTATGCTTCCATTTTCACAGAGAAGTATTATTAATACTAATTCAGAGGCATGTATCATATGAATAAATATACTATCTGCTGTTTTCATAGAGATTATTGTATATAACTGAAATGCTGACAAATAAATCCTTTCCAAACAATGAGTTTGTTTCATTTTTGAGAGTAGAAGAGGAAGAAAATGAAAAGAATAGTTACTATTTACTGGAAGGATTCATACCCCACCACTGCCATTTAAAATATGAACAAATTAATCAAATAACTTTTAAAAAGTCTACAGACTTTAGGGTGCCTGGGTGGTTCAGTCAGTTAAGCATCCAACTCTTGAGTTTGACTCCGGTCATGATCTCACAGTTTGTGAGTTTGAGCCCCACGTCAGGTTCTTCCTCGACAGTTCAGAGCCTACTTGGGATTCTCTCTCTTCCACCCCCTATGTCCCTCCAGCATTCTCTCCCTCTCTCTCGAAAATATAAGTAAATAAACTTTTAAAAAAATCTACAGATTTTAAAAAGTAGAATTGGAGATTTAATTATCACCCTGTTTTTTTTTTTTTTCTGAAGCTTAATCCTTAAAGAATTCATAGATCAAGATAGTGCTGAAAATGAGTTTGATGTCTTGATATTAACATAGAATATTATGAAAAACTTCCTCTAAAAAACATTCAACAAGCATGTGCCACTGAAAAGGTCTGGGGTAGGTTTTAAGTAAGAATTATAGAATTCTGTTCACTTGAACTTTGCAAACAACAATTGAACTTCTAGTGTTCATTTACTAGATATTTAGGGTAATAGCTTCAACATGTAGGCCTACAACCCATTTCAGATACACAAAGATGAAACCCATGGACTAGAAAAATCGAGAAGGCATGTTTTAGATGCTAAGCTCAGAGAGAGGACCACACCCGTAGTGGACACCTCAAGGGATTTCTGCAATGTGTAACTCTTCACCTGCAAAGAAACAACATGGAAAAGATCCCACAAAAACTTCACCCCATTCTCTGCTTGCCCACATCTCATTCCTGGCTCCAACACAGAACCTCATTCCTGGCTCCAACACAGAACAAGTACTAGAAGTAAGAACAAGGTGTGTTACTGTCAGTTACAGCCCATTGGGAACAATATGCTTCCAGAGAAGTCCAGGGAGCGCAAGACTCCGCAAGGGTTTCTACCTAACAAATACCTTTGCTGAGCAAAGATATATGCTTTCCACTGCAAAGTACATTATACTACATGCTGTTCAGGTACTGAGTCCTCCCCTGAGTCCAACTTTATTTTGTGGGGCTACGCTAGTGAACAGATACAAGCAACATTGTCGTATTCGTGGAGCTAATGTTCTCGTGAGGAAAGACCAAAGGTAAACAAGTCGTAAATGATCAGGAGTGTTCCTTAATCTCATAATTAAAATGAAGAAAATTAGGGCACCTGGGTGGCTCAGTTGGTTGAGCCTCTGACTCTTGATTCCAGCTCAGGTCATGATCTCACACAGTTCGTGAGATCGAGCCCTGCATAGGGCTTGGTATTGGGCATGGAGTTTGCATGGCTAGAGAGCTTCTCTCTCTGCCTCTGCACCTCCCACACCCTCGCTCATGTGCAAGTGCTCCCTCTCTCTCTCTCTAAAATATATATATATAATTTTAAAAAAGTAATAACCATGACTCATTTAGGTATATATTTAACTACCTCTAGAGTTTTAAGGAAATGTATACCCTTTGGAACTCTTGAAAACAGGACTTATTTGGGGCACCTGGGTGGCTCAGTTGGTTAAGTGGCCGACTTCAGCTCAGGTCATGATCTAGTGGTCTATGAGTTCAAGCCCCGCGACAGGCTCTGTCTGACATCTCAGAGCCTGGAGCCTGCTTCTGTGTCTCCCTCTCTCTCTGTCCCTCCCCTGCTTACTCTCTGTCTGTCTCTCTCTCAAAAATTATAAACATTAAAAAGTTTTTTTAAATAAAAAAAAGAATAAGGACTTGTTACACCTAAAGAATACACACAAAGAAAAGGATAATCATTTCAAAGTGAAATAAAAGAGACATCATTAGATGATAAAACCCATCCCATTCCAATGGCTGAGTTTGAAGATTCGTGGCTGACAATTAAACAAGTTGATGACGAGGAAAATGAATGGATAAATAAAAGTATTCTATTTTCTTATGTGTCTTAACAATGAAATGGACTTGTGCTGACAGGTGCCCTCTCGAGTAAGGTCAAAAGTAGGTCAAATTTCCTCCTTGCTTTCTTGATGGTTATTTGTGGATCCTGGAGTAAAACAACATTTCCTTTACCTCATGAGTAGGCAAGCCTTCTATCCTAGTCTATTTGGGCTGCTATAATAAACTGCCATAAACTGTGTGTCTTATAGACAACAGAAGTTTATTTCCCACCATTCTGGAGACTGGAAGTTCCAAAATCAAGGTGCAAGTGGATTCTGTGTCTGGCAAGGGCCTGCTTCCTGGTTCACAGACGATCTTTATTTCCTTGTGTCCTCATATGGTGGAAGTGACTTCTCTGGAACCTCCTTCATAATATCATTCATGAGATTCTTGACCTAACCACCTCCCAAAGGCCCTACCCCCATGTACCATCACAGCTTCAACATATGAATTTCATGGACACAAACATTCAGTTTGTGCCACTTTATTTCAAAATTCATGTTCAGGATGTTAAGTCCTTGCTTGTATCTCTCCTCGTGGTGTAGAGTACCATGCAAGGCAATATATGATGCCACAGGACAGACAGGGTCCATCTCCCTGAAAGCGTGTACTTAAATAGAAAATAATCACCTGCTGTAATTGCACGCAGCTCACATTCAGTCCCAACCATGCCGTTCGTTACACTGAATTCAACCACCAAATACCCTGAGAAGTAAATAGCGTTAAAAATAGCTGAAATTCTCCACCTCCTTTTTTTCTGATGTATTGTCTGTATTTACTGGAAGTGTATTCATTTTAAAAGTATATCTCCAGCAGGGTGAACACAATATTACTAAACAAAGATGAGTAATTCACACCTAAGCTAGAAGTCACTGAACTGTCATTAGAGAATGTGCCATTTATTTAATGGTTGTCTTTCAGCTTCAGAGCTGATCTTCTCTGACTGATGCCATGATGTGGGGCCAGGAATCTACCATCCGCATGCCTGCTTTGCCAGCACACTGTTGGCAGTGAGGGTCAAGGTGAACTGGGAGACTGGAGGGTGAAAGAGTGATTTGCTCCATCATATGAGCTTCCTGCCATCTTCCTGGCTTAGCTGCCTCACCCTGCAGCAGTGAGCGGTACTTTATCTGGGTAGCAGCCTCTGGATCCAATCCTGCTTCCCAGCGCTGACAGACCAGCCTCAGTGTGCCTCCTTGTCATAAGCCATCCAGCTCCTCCTCCCCAGGGGTCTAGTCCCCAGTGCTGCCAGCTCACGGATCTGAGCTCAGAGGCATCGGTACCAGCGGAGCAGCGACCGCTGGGGAGTTCGTTCCCATTCTCCAGGCATGGAGGTGTGAGTACTTCCAACGTCCGTTCATCACAAAATGGTAATTGTCACTCATGTTAATATGTCCGTGACTTCTTGGTCCTTTCTTTGTGCACTTGCGCTCTTCAATATCTAAGTTTCAGCCCTTCGTTTCCTTGGTTTAAGTAACTCATATGATCTCTGCCTCCTGTGTAGGTGCTGAGTGATCCCAGCAAGCAGGTGAAGATAGTATCTGGGGATTGATTAGGTAAGTAGATTGTGCTCCCCACTGCAAAATGATCGACCATGTATTATACCTCTTGTTGTGTGGCAGGTGATAACATCTTAGCAAGTTTTCTTTTGCTTTCGATGGGAAAGCAAAATCTATATGATCAAAAGAAAGTATGATCTTGACATACTCAGACATTTAGACTCTCTAACATCAACTGAGGATGTGAGTGTCTAAAATTGCGTACTGTTTTCCCCTTTGTCATACTTTACGGCATCTGAACTGTGAGGTGCTATAGGTTAAATAAAATAATCAAAATACAATATTCACTGTGTGGGCTCAATGGCACAGTAAAGATGACAGAGTAAAGAGACCATGAACCTAAAGATAAACCAGTAGATATTACCTAATTAAAAAGAAAAAAAAAGAAGAAGAGAGAGAGAAAGAGAAATTAAAAAGCAATCACAGGGGTGCCTGGGTGGCTTAGTCGGTCAGGTTTTCGACTTTTGATTTCAGTTCAGGTCATGATCTTATGGTTCAAGAGTTTGAGCTCCACATTGGTCTCTGCACTGACAGTGTGGAGCCTGCTGGAGATTCTTGCTTTCTTTCTCTCTCTGCCCCTCCTTTGGTCTCTCTCCATTTTTCTCTCTCTGTCTCTTGCTCAAAATAAAAATAAATATATAAATAAACGTTTTAAAAATAAATCAATAGAAAGCATTAACAAAGTCTTAGGAAACCAAAAAAGAGACTTCTTCCTGGTTGGCACATGCATAGATACCATCAGGAAAGTACTATGCAGATGTTTCAAGCTGAATGGATATTGAACAAAAGGTTATTGCTTGTGTTAAAACCTAATAGGACAATTGCCAAATCCATAGGAGTTTTTAAAAATCCAAAATCTCACACAGTAATATTAATTAAGGATACAATCCACAATTACTTGAATATGATTATGAAGACTTAAGAAAATCTCAACAACTTGTATGGGAATAAGTAGATAACTAATGTTTAAATTATCAGACAGATAATTTAATTTTTTAAAAAAAATTTAATGTTTATTTTTGAGAGAGAGAGAGAATATGAGCAGGGGAGGGGCAGAGAAAGAGGGAAACACCAAATCTGAAGCAAGCTCCGGGCTCTGAGCTGTCAGCATAGAGCCCGACTCAAACCCAGAAACTGTGATATCATGACCTCAGCAGAGAGCTAGAGTTGGAGGCTTAACCAACTATGTCACCCGGATGCCTGACGGAGGGCTGGAACTCACAAGCTGTAAGATCATGACCTGAGCCGAAGTCAGACACTTGATGGAATGAGTCATCCAGGCTCCCCTATCAGACAAATAACTTAAAGTCACTATCATAATTAGAGTCCAGGAAGTAAGATAAAATGCTCTGGAAATGAATGAAAGACAGTCTTAGTAGAGAAATAGGAGATATGAAAAAGAACCAAATGAAACATTTTGAACCTAAAAATAAAATTCTTACTTTTTAAAAGAATAACTCCACTTGTCTGAAAAAACCAATAGTAAAATAGGAATGATGGTGGGGTCAGTGAAAATAAATCAATTGAAATTACTCATTCTGAAAAAAATATATAGAAAAAAAATGAACAGAGAGTTTTGGGCACCCACAAGACAATTCCCAAAGTCTAACATTCATGCCATCAGAGTTCCAGAAAGAAAGGTGAAAGAGGGTGGTACAGAAAAATAGTTGAAGAAATAATAGCTGAAAACTTTGCAAATTTGATATAATATATAAACTTTAAGAATCAAGGCTCAGTGAATACTGAATAGGATGAATTAAAAAAAAGGAAAGAAAAAGGAAAAAGAGAAGAAAAAATCCACTCCCAGGCATATCTACAAGTAAAAACTCCTAAAGACTAGAAACAAGAAAAAATTGTGACAGCAGCCATATCAGGAAAAAATGGAATGAAAAATTACACATAAGGGAGCCACCATTTGAAAAACTCCATATTTCTCATCAGAAAACAAAGATAAACATACAAAAGACTAGGGAAAATTTATTCTATTACTGTTTCCTAAAACAATGGATCAATATATATATATATTCTGGTAATAAAATCTAGGTTTTTTTGAGACACAAAGCAACCAAACAAAAATCCCCTCTGTCATAGGAAACTTAAAGTTTTCACTATTCCTTGAGATCAACAGTTACATGGAAAGAAGCATAAATAATGTGCAGCTTTTATTTTTTCAACTTAATATAAAATCTCTGAATGAAATGTGTGGACTTCTATTTTTCCTACCTAAAACTGCACGAATTGGTGTTGCATTTAATAGTAATATTCTCAATGACCCCCAAACTTTTAATAGGATTTTTATCTAAAATGAGGAGAGACACCTTCCTGTATAACAGTATTCTATAAAAGTTTCTAATAAAGAAACACATGTTTGTAGAGATTTGCTAAATCACAGAAAGAATAAGAGACTAAAATAAATAAACATGTGATGTAAATTAGGCTACTTTTCAATATTCTGAGCATTGGCTGTTATCTCCCAGTCAACAAAAGTTAACAGTTAACAGAAGGAGGGGGGGACTGACCAGAGATAAGAGACTTAAAGTATGGAATTCACTTTTTTTTTTAAGAACTCCAGAGTGGTATAGGAGAGAGTAGTTTGTCTTGAAGTGATCTTGAACCTCACAGCCACACAATATATAAAAATCTTCTAGTAAAGCATAAAGGTAGCAAAAGTTTTCTTCAATATTTCCCTCTATGAGAGTGTGAACCAATCTCCCGTTTATTATCCAGACTGATTTTTTTTTTTTTTTGGTCTCATGAAAGGTACAGAGAATTGAAATAATTTCATCAGAAGAGGGTTTTAAAATACATTTTTAAAAGTGACAGGTCAATATTTTTTTTTTAATCTGCATCTTTAATTATTTCCTTACAAAAACAAATGGAGAAATGGGCACTAATATTATAAGGAAACAACAGAGGAAGTAGCATGTTTTTAAAAGCCTCTTAGACATGTGCTTCTGCTGTGTGTCTTTTGTCCCCGTGATTTCCTGAACATGGGTGGAAAACACTACTCTCATTACTTGAGCCTTCTCTCTTCTTGGTCCTCTTTTACGTTGGCCGTCGGGGGAATCACCAGATGGGAAGAAAGCTTTCAAATCCATTACTCCTTTCCTATCCCTTCAACACCTTCTGATGTCCAGTGGGGCTCTTGCGGGTTCTAATATTACTTTGTGATTCAGCAAGCCCTTTGAATTGTGTTCAGGAAGGGAATACTATTCTCTTTCTAATTCTCCCAGGCATTCACCTTTCCTTCCTAAGAATACAGACAAAGGCCTAAAATATTACTCACAGTGAATGAAATAAGAATAGTCATTATGGGGTTAAATCCTACATTTATAAAGCAGCAATAATACAAAAGTGGAGAAGGAGATCATCAACCAATATTGACTTACTAAAAGAGTGCTACCCTAAAAGTCTTTGGTGCACAACCATATAAATGTGGAGAAAACAGAAATTAACTGCAGGTAAAAACAATCCCAATTCTTACAGTAATCTGAAGTGGGGAGTTGGGCAGTCCTGTAGCACTGAGCCCTTAGCTTGTGGGATCTAACACTAACTCCAGGGAGATAGAGTTAGAATTAAATTGAATTGTAGTACACCTTATTGGTGTTACAGAATTTTTGATGTGTGGAAACCCCACACCTCTGGTTTCAGAAGTGAGTTGTAGTGTGAGAGTCAAGGTAACACTCTGAGTTTTCCATAGACATAGGGCCACCAACATTATTTGAGAGACTAAGTGATGACTGTCCTTTGTAGAGAGGTGGCTGCCTCTGATAAAAAGAGATTGTTACAGAATCTGGATGTTGGTGGCCATGGGACTGGTCCAATGTTAAAATAATATAGGTGAAGTTTGTTGAATCACAAGAGGCAAGATGGGTGCAATTGTTATGAGTGCAAAGTAAAAGTGGTATCTAGGGGGCCTTGTTCTACTGAGGGTTTTGCAGATGGAAATCACTGTCTCCAACAAGAATATGAAGAATGGCAAACCAAAAAAACGTATTGGTCGGACTTTGCAATAATAAAGGATGGATGGATGATCAGGCAACTGAAGTCAGCCATAGTAATGAAAAATTTGCCCAGTTTTTGGACTTGAGTCACTTTTTGGCTCCAAAAGCCATAGACAGAAGAGTCTAGGCCCTCATGAGGGACATTACAATACCATGTCAATTATATAATCAGACACTTCAAGGATTTCAAAGATTTTTGGACAAAGGATCTAAGATGACATTGATACCCAATAACCTGAAGCTTCATCATGACCCCTCATGGAATTGCCCCAGAGGTCTACCACATAGTGAGTCCAAAATATCCATGGTCCTACCCAGGACCAAGCCACAGCTCCCATAGGTATAATTAAATGAGCATACTTGGTATTTGACAAATTATCTACATTGGTATTTTGGCATGTGTAATAAGATTTATTACCGTAGGAGAAGCCAAGTGGGAAGCTTGGCCAAGATGGTAAGTCCAAAACAATTCTGCATCTCAAGGAGGAAGAAGAAAGATATTGGCACTATCCTTAATAACCAAAAGAGATCTAAAAACATCAGACAGTCCTTTAGGATGGCAGTGAAATACGGTTAGTCAACCAAATAACAACTCCAGTTGTAAGAGCTGTTCCTTTATAATATCTATGCTCGAGCAGATTAAAACGGACTCAGGTACGTGCTACAGCCTGTCATTTGGTAAATGGGTTCTCTTTCATCCTTATCAGGCACAAAGGTCAGAAATAGTTTAGATTCACATGGAACAGTTAACAGTAAATACCTCCAATCTTGCTTCACAGCTATGTTAACCGTCTTAACCTGTTTTATAACACAGTTTGAAGAGAACTGCATTCTCTGGACTTCCTTTAGCATATTGTATTGATCCACTCAATGGCATCTTATTGATTGGAGCACATGTGCAAGGATTGGACAGCTCATTGGACCAGATGAACAAAGGCTGCACTTAGTTCACCAATATGTCAGCTTGGGATGGGGGCACAGGACAAAAATAGACAGTGGCTGTACCACAGCTCTACTGAAGAATGGCCCTGAAAGGCAATGAGAGGAAACCAAGTGGTAGAACTTCAGGCAATGAACCTGGACATCCATTTCGCAAGGGAAGAAAAATTACCTAACACATCGCCAGCGGCGAACAGCTTAGCTGGTTAATCACGAGTCTGGAAGGAGAAGTAAATAATTAATGTGCAGGATCCCCTCTAAATTCATGTCCACCCAGACTCTCAGGTGTGACTTTGTTTGGAAATAGGGTCTTCGCAGATCGAATTAATTAAGATGCCAGAAGCCAGGAGAAAGGCCCAGAACAGTTCCTCCTGCACAAGCTTGCCAAAGAAGCCAATTCTGCCAACACCTTGATTTCAGATTTCTGGCCTCTGGAAGTGTGGGAGAATAAAATTCTGTAGTCTAAACCACCCAGTTTGTGGTAATTTGTGACAGCAGCCCTAAGAAATGAATACAATGGGGGACAAGAAAATCTGGGGGTGAAGGCATTATGGAACGACCAATGGGAGAACAGAAAGTTTAAGCATTTTATATATCATGTTAACAGCCACGAGAGAGCATCTGCTATACAAGAAGCCATATATATCCAAGTACATGGTGATTTGTGTCAGCAAGGCCCCGGGGACAGTTCACGTCCACAGCATCTCCGGAACTGACTACCTCATTTCTTACATTAATGTTTTCAAATTAGAGAAGATAAATGTTTACTTTATCTTTAGTAAATAAATACTTTAAGGAGACAGTATTAAAAAAGTGTGAAACAAACTTGAGCTTTACATGTGAAATTTAAAAACCCTTTAGGAAGTCAAGTATATATTGTGTATTTATGTCACACCCGTGCACATATCATTACACACAGACATGCCCATCTGTGATCCAGACAATGAGGCAACATCCTGGATCACAGATTTGAAAGGCTGGTTATTTTGCTTTGGGTTTGGCTACACAAGGGTGTGTAAAAAAAAAAAGTTCAGATATATTTAGTGTTTATTATTCATGAAATCAGCCAAAGGTATGGAAGGCTGGAACTCAGTTGTACCGTCATGTTTAGTCTATTACTAAGTTTCAAGTTAAAATCAGCATCCTTTTGGGGTGCCTGGGTGGCTCAGTTGGTTAAGCATGGGAGTTGGCTCAGCTCATGATCTCATGGTTCCTGAGTTCGAGCCTGGCATCGGGCTCTGTGCTGAAAGCTCAGAGCCTAGAGCCTGCTTCGGATTCTGTCTTCCTCTCTTTGCCCCTCCTCATCCCCACTCTTTCTTTCTTTCTCTCTTTCTCAAAAATAAATAAACCTTAAAAAAATAGCTTTCTTTTCCTTTCCATATACAAGCATGCTATTATTACCTACAAACATAGCATTACAGTTCCGTAAGCATAAATAAATAAATTAAAAAAGCCATAATCAAGAATTAGGATTTATAACATCTAAAGGAATCACTATGGCTACATAAATTCTAATAGGATTAGGATTAAACAAGGGAAATTTTAAAGCCCTGATAGATGCAGAACTATAAAGAAGATATGTGACGGGGCGCCTGGGTGGCTCAGCCGGTTAAGCGTACGACTTCGGCTCAGGTCATGATCTCACAGTTTGTGGGTTTGAGCCCTGCATTGGGCTCTGTGCTGACCCTGAGTCGGGCTCTGTGCTGATGGCTCAGAGCCTGGAGGCTGCTTCTGATTCTGTGCCTCCCTTTCTCTCTGCCATTCTGCTGCTCTCTCTCTCTCTGTCTCTCTGCTCTTTCTCTCCAATATAAATAAACATAAAAAATTTTTTAAAAAAGAAGATATTATGTCAGGAACATACTGGCTAAATAAGCTTAATATTTTCTGGTTGTGAAAATATGAGGTTTATAAAGCCATGCATTCCTCTATGGAGCTCTGTCCCCAAACTGTGTCACACAGGTAAAAGAAACCAAAAGTAATTTCAAAATATATAAATTTTACATGACAATCCCCTAAATCACCTATAATTAGTACCATACATGATTTTGAGTTTTAAGCCCTACATTCTAATATGTATTTTTGAATGTACAATGCATACAGTGGCATAGGGATGTATAATATAAGTATGGCAACAAAAATTGAATTTTACATTATTTTAAATTGTATGACATTATTTTAAATTGTATCACAGAGAGGGGAGCAAATAATTCCAGGCATATATAGTTTAATTCCTTTCAAATTAGTAAGTGGGTTCTCTGCAGCCAGTATAATTCAAATATCTCACTTCTATTTATTTAAATTTATTTTTATTTTTTTAATACAATTTGTTGGTTTTTTTAAGTTTATTTATTTATTCGAGAGAGAAAGTGCATGGGCAGGAAAGGGCAGAGAGAGAGAGGGAGAGAGAGAATCCCAAGCAGGGATTGTGCTGTCAGCACAGAGCCCAATGTGGGGCGAACCCATAAACCATGAGATCATTCATTACCTGAGCTGAAACCACGAGTTGGACACTTAACTGACTGAGCCATCTAGGTGCCCCCCCACTCAGCTAAAGAAACGGGTATATAATCTTCAGGAAAATTGCCTGCATCAAATACATTTTTGTTTCAAGAGCCGAATTCTCTTCTACCATATAGCTAGGATCCCACTTTTCTTTTCCACTCCACTGCAATAAAACTTCTAACTCTTACAGTCAGAGTGCTTTGCTGTTTTGATCCTCTCTCACTTTCCTCCTTACTCTCCACCACTGAAGTCCTGAAACTTCTCCAGAAGAAACAATGGTCTAGATAGTTCTCTGTTGTCCAAAGGAGAAAGGAAAATCTAGGAACTCTCAAAGGTGAATATATTTTATTTTTTATTTTTTTTTATTGTTTTAATGTTTACTTATTTTTGAGACAGAGAGAGGGAGAGGGAGAGAGTAGAGGAGGGGCAGGGAGAGAGGGTGACACAGAATCTGAAGCAAGCTGTTAGGACAGAGCTGGACATGGGGCTCGAACTCAGGAACCATGAGATCATGACCTGAGCCGAAGTCGGACGCTTAACCGACTGAGCCATCCAGATGCCCCTAGGAGAATATACTTTATCCTGTCATGGTAACAATAATAACAAAACATGAAGAACCAAGTAAGACGACACTAACCTGGTAACATAGCCTTACTTTGTATCCTTGGTATTTCAAACCATACAAATGGCCATTTTAGTTAGTCAAAAATGATCGAATACTGGCTCTTTCAGATGATTCAGCCTAATACAACAAGGTACATAGAGAAATAAGAACCTATTCATATCTTTGATCTTCTGCAGTAAGAGGAGAAAAATAATGGGTAAATTAAACGTCAAATAATCTAATCACTTGTCTTAAATCTATTACTCTACAATTCTCTGTCTTTGTAAATGTCATCATCTGGGCCTCTCCAGAAATGTTGAAGCTATTTATATCCATTATTAAATAATTTCTTAGCACTCAAGTGCTTCAGGGACCCTCCGCTTAAAGCAGAGACCTCTCTTTTAGTGTGTCCTCTCAAGACATCCTATTAGAATATCTTTTTTAAATTGGAGTATTAGTTTCAGATGTACAACATAACGATTCAAAAATTCTCTACATTGGGGTGCCTGGGTGGCTCAGTCGGTTAAGCGCCCGATTTTGGCTCAGGTCATGATCTCACGGTTTGTGGGTTCGAGCCCCGCGTCGGTCTCTGTGCTGACTGCCAGCTCAGAGCCTGGAGCCTGCTTTGGATTCTGTGTCTCCCTCTCTCTCTGCCCCTCCCCTGTTCAGACTCTGTTTCTGACTCTCTCTCAAAAATAAACACTAAAAATTAAAAAAAAAAAATTCTCTACATTATGTGACGTTCACCATGATGGGTACAGTAACCTTCCGTCACCATACAAAGTTATTATATTATTGATTATATTCTCTGTGTTATACTTTGCATCCCTATGACTTACTGATTTTGTAACTGGAAGTGGGAAGCCTTCACCTGTTTCGCCCACCTTCCCTACCCCATCTGGCCATCACCTGTTAGTTCTGTTTATTTATGACTCTATTTCTGGTTTTGTTTGTTTTGTTTTTTAGATTGTACATATAAGTGAAATCATGTGGTATTTGTCTTTTTCTGCCTGACTTATTTCACTTTGCAGTATACCCTCTAGCTCTATCCATGTCGTTGGAAGACACACACACACACCACACCTTTATCCATTCTCCTATTCATGGACACTTAGGTTGCTTCCATATCTTGGCTATTGTTAAAAAAAAAAGTTGCATAAATGTAGGGGTGCTTATGTCTTTTTGAATTAGTGCTTTTGTTCAGGTAAATAATCAGAAGTGGAATTACTGGGTCATATGGCATTTATATTTTTAATTTTTTCAGTAACCTCCATACCGTTTCCTATGAGAGCACCTTGATTGTTCTGTCAGCTCACATAGGCAGCCAACCAACACTCAAACGGACGTCCTCACT
Organism: Proteles cristata cristata; assembly: GCA_017311185.1. NCBI lineage: Eukaryota > Metazoa > Chordata > Mammalia > Carnivora > Hyaenidae > Proteles > Proteles cristata. The sequence continues at coordinate 1,082,358 of JAESUZ010002577.1, forward strand.
CTAACCCATACTCCTAACATTTTCTTCTATACGTTCTGGAATCTTTATTTGTATTGTTTCCTATAAAACCCTTCACGGTTTTGGAAACAAGAACTGTGCGTGCTCTAAGTCAAATAGTTGCTCATTTCCTATTGTGTTTTATTTAATTTATTCCAGAACAAAATATTATGATAATGTTTTAATGCCAACGGATGATGTCAATGCCTCAGCTGAAAAATGAAACCAAGTGACGTCATGAACTTTTATCAGTTGGAATAAAATAGGTTGATTGTGGTTTGCAGATTAAAATTGGTTAATCATAACAAGTATAGTCCTTGGAAATGTGTGTAAAACTCCTTTCATACATGCCTAATAATTCTGGAGAATTATTCCAAAGGGGGGAAAAATGACCTTCATCACTGGGCTTCCAAAAAAATAAGCAGAAGTGGATTAACATAATTGCTTAATCGACAACATTCACCAAAAGCCTCTGAATGTATAGAATTAATCATCTTATTGTAAGAGTCATTAAAAAGTAATGGGCATATTGAGAACATTGAACAGCTGGCAATAATTTTGTTCCATTAAAAATAAAAATAAATACACCTTGGAAAACACTATTTTGACAATGTTTTTGCTCCCTGCTTTGTGTTAACAACAAAGGCCCTGTTCACTTACGCAGTGCATGACACCGTAACCTATTTCCAGGAATCTGAAGTATGTGAATGAGAAGAGTCATGAGCATGATCCATTTTGGTAGCATCCTCTTTATCCTGTTAACGGTCTGTTAAAGTAGAAATCTTTATTATTCCTCACTCTATGAGGACTGTATATTTTCAATAAACTAGTTTATGGTTTTTAGAACCTAAAATCTGGTTAGCAGTTTATGAACTGGAGGTTTAAAAACAGTGTATAGGATTTATTTTCCAAATATAATTAAATGGTTGAAAGTAGGGGCATCTGGGTGGCTCAGTCGGTTAAGCATCCAACTTTGGCTCAGGTCATGATCTGAATAGTTTGTGAATTCGAGCCCCGCGTTGGGCTCTGTGCTGACAGCTCAGAGCCTGGAGCCTGCTTCAGATTCTGTGCCTCCCTCTCTCTCTGCTTCTCCCCCACTTGTGCTCTGTCTCTCAAAAATAAATAAAAGTTAAAAAAAAATAATGGTTAAAAATAAAGTACCTTTCTTTCAAAGGGTGGGGGAAAGAAAAGAAATTAACAATATTAAAAGGAGTCTGTTGGTCTATTGTTTGACATTCAAATAATCATTATTAAACTACCATTAACTCTAGCTTCCTGAAGACAATCAAGTATAAAATCATTCCTTGTGAAATGTTTTCTCCCATTTCCAAAGATTCATTATTGTTTGGGGACACATTGGGTAGTTGTGATTCAACTTTAAATTGAGGGGGATGATCCACTGTGCCAACAAATTACCTAGAAGAAATGCTTCCTTCTATTCTCTCTCTGCCTCACATGTGCATAGTCAATGGTTACTGGGTTTTGCTACTCATTACATTTGATCCTCCTGAAGACTATAGCTTTATTTAATATAAATGTCAATGATGACTTCCAAACTAGATCTTTAGACCCAAATATATTGCAGACTTAGGTTATCCACAAACAATACTAGAGATAATAATAATAATAATAATAATAATAATAAACAGTAGTTACTAAGTTTAGTAAATACTTAGGTACCAGGTGCTGAACTAAGAATACTTTGCTTTTACCCCCATTTTCATCCCTTTTTAAAAACCCTCCTTTTTTGGGTGCCTGGGTGGCCCAGTCGGTTAAGCGTCCTACTTCGGCTCAGGTCATGATCTCATGGTTCATGAGTTCGAGCCCTTTGGCAGGCTCTGTGCTGACAGCTCAGAGCCTGGAGCCTGCTTCGGATTCTGTGTCTCCCTCTTCCTCTGCCCCTGCCCCCAACCCCCCACCCCCCGCTCAAAACCAAATAAATGTTGAAAAAATTTTTTTTAATTATTTTTTTCTCCAAAATAATTCATCTCATACCCTTAGTTTATGTACCACATTTGGCAGATGGAAGTTTGGAATGTAGCCAAGAGCCATCTTTTGTTCCTTAAACACTTCCCCTGAGCATTTACTCCACCCTTGCCAAGTGGTTTATCAAATATTCTTGCAACATAAAAGAGTAAAAAAAAAATTCTCCTGCTAAAGAAATAACATTTTTCCATATTGTTACATTATTAATGAGTCCAGAAAGCTCATTTGAATTGTATGGCGGCAGTCTCCAACTCTAATTAGAATCACCTGAGAAACTTTAAAAACACATTTTCCTGGGACCCTCCCAAACCCACTGCTCAGAATCTCCCAAAGTAGACCAAAAACTGTGGATGTATTTCATCTGTATTAGGTGATTCTGGGGGCGGGGGGTGGGGGGGAGCCAAGTTTGAAAACCACTGATCTTTGGAAATAGTTTTCTTATACCCCCATGGCCTCCCATTTACCAATGTTTTACCAAACTATTTTGGCAAGAGACCAGAATTTGGTCACACAGAAAAGATATTGATGATCTGTTCCTTCATCTTTCACTTCCAATAATTTCCTCACATCCCATAAAATGACAGAGACAAAACCTAAGATAAAACAAGCATTTTTTTAGCATGCTTCATGCCTTGGTGAGATAGTTAAGGAAATACTTATCTAGGGTTTCCTCCTCCAAACCCATGCTGTCTACTTGCTACAGTGGGTTAAATATTACAGAGAGCCTGTGCTGATTCTCAAACTACTGATAAGAAAGCCATTTTATTTTTAAAGCTATGAAGTAGCAGTTAAAATGAACAGTTGTCCAATGTAAATGTCATTTTTTGATTCTTGGAAAAATGGCTAACAATACAAAACTTTGACAATACATTATAAAGTTTGTTAAAGAATTTACACCATTTGTGTGAATCCTAATTCATACAAATTTGGAGAGATAATTTGCTTAATCTACGGTTAAAAAGCAAAAATTATACAACTCTGTCAAGATAATAACCAATATTGCAGTCAACCATACATCATTGAATTATCTTCTTTTTTGACACTGGGTATTTGCAAACAAATAGTACACTTGTAAATATAAACTCTGTGCTTGCCAAAAGAAAGGAATGAATATGATAGCATAAGTTCTGTAATTTGTTCATGAAATGTGTATGTCTGTGTGTTTCAGTGAAATTGAAATTTCTAGGAGATATTTGTTAAATTGATGCTTTCTTATGTTCCAGTGAAATAAGCTTTGTCAGGGGCTTATTTTCCATTATGTTTCTTTTTAGCATATGTGAATTCAAGTTCAGTTTGAGTAAGTGAAGACTTTGTGTTATTCAAAGTTACTGCCTTTACAACAACCAGGATATTAATAATTCCATATTATTAACGTGTTTTCATCATGACCCAATTGTTAGTAATACATGTTTCTAGCACTTTGCAGCTTATAAAATGTTTTCATATATATTTCCTTGATTGCAATGTGTACCTTCTACTTACAGTTTAATATTTGTCAACTAACGGGATGAATCTTAAAATCAACATGTTTACTTAACACGCTAAAAGGTGTTCTTTATTCAAAAGCTTTATACAAGCCTTATAATCCACAGCATCTTAACATCAAGGATTCTAAAGACAATACTGTAGAGTTGATGGAGTTTCTATTTTCCTCTTTCAAGTCACAAGGAAATGATGCCATAATTAGAACGTTAAGTCTTTGGATTCAAGAATGCCTCCCAATGGATGGTACAGGGCTAAAGTTATTGTGTGTCAAAATGTGCATTTATCTTAAGAGAGTATTCAGTTTGAATATGAACATACGGACAAAAGAATATAGCGGTGTGCAGTATGTTTCTCTCCAACGAGAATTTCCAAGAGGAAATAGAATATGTTTAGTTTCAAGAATCCCTTATATAAAGAGAGTCATGTGGTAAACATCTCTGTTAGGCGTGTGGCTCGGGCAAAGCAAACTCCATCCTTTCAATTTCTTTGTTTGCTGAAGAATGCTGCCTACCTAATACCCCATGATAATCTTTGGCCCGTGAAACACGCCAAGCCCTGCCTGTTTCTCTCAACTTGGTGGTGACAGCTTCCAGCCGGACACCTGATCAATCATACCTGTCATTGGCCTCTGCGTCTAGAGCATGATTGCTTTTGTTTGTTTGTTTTCTTAGCTTGTTCGCCTGCTTTCCTGGCGGGCTTCCTCGCTTGTCCATTAAAAGCCAAATGTGAAAGTAGCAAACTCCACCATCTGGGAAAAAGGGAAAGGGTCTGGCACATCTCACTGGCCTTGATTATATCAAAGCTCCTGGAGGCTGCAGATATTTTCCTCACTGCAGACATGTTTTGGCTGCAGTTGGTCGTGATGAAGGAAGAGAAGTGAGGTTTGGTGGTATTTTTGGTTTGGGTTTTTGGTTTTCATTTTTTTTTTCAGATCTCTTTAGATGTCCAGCATGGATTAGATAATAGGATAGAATGTAGACTTCATTGAGAAGATTCCTCCTGTATCTACTTTGACCATCCAGAGAACTACTTCAATCTCCACAGACCCATGACTGTTACCAAGGCTTTTCCAAAATATAAGGGCCTTTCTTTGGCTCCTGGAAGGAAAGTATTACAGTGTATATTTATTTATGCAATGATCAAGTGTAGATGTGACATAAAACACTCCTCTATTTAACCTTTTCTTTCTTATGCCTCAAAGCAGGATCTACAAGAACTTATCAGTTAGTAAGTTCAGGAGGGAAATGGCATGTAAACACATCTACCTTCCCTCAAACCTAGAATTTTATGTCTTTAGAGCATCTCCAGTTAGGAATCCTGAAGAAATCATTCATAGAAACACTCCTTTTATGTGTTTCTCTCTCTTTTCTCATCTGCTTGTATGACAAAACATGTTACCAGCTAAGGAATATGTTTCATTTCTCTGGTGCGAGTACAACATTCTGCGTGATTTGCCTTCTGCCAAAACAAGGAAGAAAGATCCACGTCTATACAGTACCCCCTACGTTTTGAAGACTGAAAGGGACATGTCATGTGAGTGGAAAATAAGGAAGTAAGTTGCATGAGTTTTTAAATGCACACCTTCACTCACTTACAATGGGGCTATGTCCCAATAAACCCATTGTAAGCTGAAAATATCGTGAGTCAAAAGTGGGCTCAATACACCTAACCTACTCAACACCATAGCTTCGCCTACCTTGAACACGCTCAGAACACTTACAATATATTACAGTTGGGCAAAATCATCGATACAAAGCCTATTTCATAACAAATTGTTGAACTGAGGATCTCATGTAATTTACTGAGCACTGGACTAGAAGTGGCAAAATGAATGGTTGTCGGTGTGTTGGCTGTTAACCCCCCTGATCCCTGGGCTGACTGGGTGTGACAGGCTACACCCTGCCTCAGGAGACAGGATTGTGCTGCATTTCACCAGCCCTCAGAATCAGATCCATGGGGGTGGGGCAGCGGGGCGGAAGGTTGGGGGTGGGGGGGAATCTCTGTATCTTCCAAGGTTAGTATATGTGCTACCCAAGAAAGCACAAGAAACAGATCCAAATTCCAAATGCCAAGCGTAGTTTCTACTGCGTGTGTATGTTTATGCATCACTGTGAAGGCAAATCAGTACAAGTCAGGGATTATCTGTAGTCACAGGACAGATATCTAGAGCAAGGTCCCAGTTCCTACAGAATCCCGCCAAAGGAACTACATTCCTGTATCCACTGAAATACAATCCAAAGTGTTTTAAATGTTTGGGAATGGCATGTATGAACACACAAGATCTCTATGTTCCAAAGAGACAAACAGAATATCGCAGGGTTAAACACACACACACACACACACACACATATCTCGGTATAGTTTCTAGCGATAACTCCAAATAGCTGTGGTGTTGAGAGAGACAGAGCTGAGAAATGACACAAGTCTACACGGTGCCCTTTCAGCTGTAAAACAAAAAGAAAAAAAGAAAAAAAAGAAAATTCTTTCATAAGCAACTGCTCAGTTCCCCCTCAGAGATATGGCATCCTTTGGAAGAAGAGCTCCTAAAGAAGGTTCTAGAATTCCTACACTCCCCCTCCCCTATCACCACTACCATTTAACATTTTTGCTTCTTTTCCAGACTTGGTTCATCTGGAACTTAGGTTAATTCAATGTAATGCTGTTTTTGCTTACATCATTGGCATGGGGGTGGGGACCAGGCGCCTGGGTGATGAACTATAAAAATGGTTAAATTGGTTGTTTCTTTGACAAAAGGAAGGTTTCCACTATATTATGGTTGGAGTACATTATAGTTATACGAGGTGATGTGTCATGTTGCAGTAAAAATTGGACATTATCATCCATGATTAAAGCTTCATTCACATGAGTGTATAGAATACATTTTCAACATTTCTATAAGAAATCATATTCTTACTTTCAGGGATTTCTATAACCACCAGTATTTCTATCCAACAGGACTTGGAAATGAAATTTAAAAAAAAAAGAACATCAAGAGAGAAGAGAGTCGAGAAACTCAAAATTTTGCAGTGTGATGGCTAAGCTATATTAGCTGCAAATATATGAATGAATATAAACAGAATCATGAGAATTTAACACCTTTTTATTTTTTTTAATTTTTGAGACAGAGAGAGATAGAGCATGAGTGGGGGAGGGGCAGAGAGAGAGGGAGACACAGAATCTGAAACAGGCTCCAGGCTCTGAGCTGTCAGCACAGAGCCTGATGCAGGGCTCAAACTCATGAATTGTGAGATCATGACCTGAGCCAAAGTCAGACACTTAACTGACTGAGCCACCCAGGCACCCCAACACCTTTTTAAAGACCATGTGATTTATTCCTAAGATCGGTTTTTGAGGGAAATTGGAAGAAATATCCCACACAGAAGGAGTCAAGAATCTTATTTTCTTAATGTAAAATTTATCCTCAAATAAGTGGGTGGTAATAAGAGTCAATAATTTTAAGTAAAATAGTAACGTAATCAGACTGTAGAACAGCATTGAGACTGCATGAAGTGTGTCTGATGGTAGCTAAGATGGATAGAAGTTTGGGCATAGCACTGATTTTTTAAAAAAATTATTTATTTTTGAGAGACAGAGAGAGACAGTGCGAGTGGGGGCGGGGCAGAGAGGAGACACAGAATCTGAAGCACACTGCAGGCTCTGAGCAAGCTGTCAGCACAGAGTCAGATGCAGGGCTCGAACTCACGAACCATGAGATCATGACCTGAGCCAAAGTTGGACACTCAATGGACTGAGCCATCCGGGTTCCCCTAGCACTGACTTATTGTAAGAACAAAGTTGCAATGGCCCATGCAAGAGATGGGCTCTGTAGCAGTGAAAACATAATAGGATATATCTTCCAAAATTACCTAATACTTATTCTAAATAAATCGCATTTTTACTGAAATTCCTTCCAGATTCTTAGAGAAAGAATATATGAGTTTGTGGTCTCTTATAAAGCTTACTCCGAACACATTTAGGTTTTGTTTTGTTTTGAACATGATTTTATTCTCCAAGTCCTCAGCCAGCCAAATCTGTGCTTTATCTTCTTGCTTTGGTATAATGCCTGAACAAGGCCTTTCAAAATAGCTTCCTGTCTGGCTTGTTTAAAACATACCTCTTCACTGTCTCTGAGCTGAGCTTAAGGGAGGATATGAAGTCAACAAGTATAAGGTGAAAATAAATAACCATCCAGTTCAAACAAACCACTTGCCTCAGTCAATAGTCTCTGGCCCCAGTTCAGTTGTACCCAACAAAGTTCCTTAGATACCTTATTATCATGCTTCTTTAAGGTTAACCCTTCAAAGATTATCTTGTTTTGAAGTTCTAAACATCACGAATGCTAATATGACTCAGGTATTATCATGTATTGATGATTCATGATGTCCTTCTGGAAAATGGAAACTCAGGCGTCTAATCAATAAAATAATTTTGAGTCTTTGAACTGGTTCCAGGTCAATTTTTCTTGGCAGTTTTTTGGCTTCCTGAATTATACTGACCCAAACCATGAATAATGATCTAAAATTGCACAATATACAGAAACCATCTGTTCGATAGGAACAAGAGGATGATGTCATGGGGCCATTTCTAATCTCGATTTAATGTCCTGCCAGTGCTGACGTCACTGGCTTGGCAACCCATTGGCAGACTCCAATTTGTTAAGGATGAGTAGGTTCAAGAAGGAAATTGTATCACTGAGTGGAGAGGGACTTCTCATTTTTCTGGACTGGAGGTGGACTAACAAGAAATGGCAAGGGCTGACCGTTGAATGATTCGTGCGTACTCCAACCGTACAATGCATTATAGTTCACAAATGTGTCCCTGTGTCATTTGCATTTGTGAAGAAACAAAGGTCTTCTAAAAAGGAAGATGACTGCAGAAGTGTTCATAGGAGTAAAACAATAATTTCACCAAAAGAAGATGGTAAGGAGTAGTTTTTGTCGAGCTGTCCAGAGGAAAATCTGGGCACCACACTGAATAACACTATAAGATAGATGGATGATCTATGAACTACAAAGTTTGAATTATATGTAAGTGTTGAATGCATGAACCAGAACATAATTGTCCATCTACACTCTGCTCTGACAGATGTATCCTTCTTGGGTCCCGCAACAACAGAAATGACAAATCAATGATATGGACAAGTTTGAGAGGATTCAAAGGATTAAAACATAAATGATTCAAGGGTTAGATGATTGTTTCTGGGTTAAAATATTAAAATACTTGGGACCCTGTTGGAGAAATGAGCAATACAGGAATGTGAGGAGCTCAGACATACAGGATTCTTTCCTGCAGAAGCTACTGCCTATGTAAAAATTAAAAAGCTGCGGCAGTAAGGAGTTAGCAAAGGAAATATTAACGCCTTTTTCTAAAGGTAGCATTTTTGTCTGAATTACTGGTATGTAAAAACTTGTATCAATCATCTACTTTAAACAGAATTCTCAATGGTCAGATCAAATTATTTGAGTGAATGAAGTTCAACTTATTTATGATTCAGTAGCTTCTGTAAAGAATTTTTGAAGTACATTGAATTAATAGACTAATTTTAATGTCTTCTTTTTAAAGTTTATTTATTTATTTTGAGAGAAAGAGCACAAGCAGGGGAGAGGCAGAGAGAGAGGGACAGAGAGAGAATCCCAAATAGGCTCCACACTGTCAGTGTCAAGCCCAACATGGGGCATGAACCCATGAATGGTGGGATCATGACCTGAGTCAAAACCAAGAGACGCTTAACCGACTGAGCCATCCAGGCACCCTAGACTAGATATTTTAATATGTATATTAGCTATCTGATTAAAGTACGGGTAACCTGTAGAAGCTGATGCCAAGTAACACTGAACTGAAGTAATATAATGACACAGTAAACAATTGTGAGTTTTCAGGTCTATCTCGGAAGTATATAAAAGCATTACTAGTTTAAAATTAGACACCTACATCACATATGAATACCATACATGTATAAAGAGAAAACTCTTTAAATTATCATATAACAGGCTTTACATTTAATTTTTTCCTTAATTCTTAAGTGCAAAAATCTCACACTTGTACAATGGCATGCATCCCATTCAATGTTATTTTAAGATTTTCCATGAGCTTCTATGACGAGAAGGAGTTTGCAGGTCTGCAGAAACAAAGAAACAGATTCTATTACATATTTCTAACCTCTTTTTGAAAAACATTAGATTCTCTTAGTAATTATAGAATTTCCCCCAAATAAATCATGTTTGTAGGACCTTGGGAGAATAAACATTGAAGGGCTTAAGATGTTTCATTATGAAAACATAGAACACGAAAACACATCTAGAGTGCATACTTTATGAGATTAAGGAGAATGGTTAAACAATTGTAAATGAATACCAAGACCCAGAGGGGGATAGTCAAGGAAAAAAGTTTTCTTGATTACAGCCTAGTTAAGCAATTTAATTAGAATGGCTGCCTTTAAAATATGTGCAATTTTGCCAATGGGAAGTGTGTTTTCTGGTGATAGATAGGAACACTGATGAGTCCCAGCCAGGATACCATTACAAAGACAGAAGGTCACTGGGCCCTCCTGACAACAAGCACATGTTTTCCATTGGATGCCTCCCCCATGGTGAATTTTCTCGCCACTCATTAGAATTTATCGACACATAATTCCCCTGCAAAAGAGACTGTGGAAAATGTAGTCTTACATAATCCTTCTCTTCTTTCTTTCTCTGAAGAACTGAGTGAATGGTGAATCACAGTGGCTGTTTAGGGGGTGATAATGAAGTTCAGAGAGGGGAGGAGAGAAGGTGAGGGATGCGTGCAAAATGTCCATTTGCCATGTTGAAGCATACACAGACCTTTAAATGGTTCACTTATCCCATATTGTAAACTCCAACTTGAGGAGAAATAGTCACCAGACAGGTCATAAATCATGCCCACAGACAGGTGCAATAAATACCAATGTCAAAAAGTTACAAAGTAAAATTATATTGTTTTGACAAGGCTTCCAGATGCACTGACAACAGGGCAAGTAAATGGTCTCTTTTCCGAGAGCCCATGGTACCTGCACATGGGTGGGGAGAAGGACCCCAAGCCGTCCTAAGAACGGCATCCCGGGATGTTAATGCTTGTCCTCCTTACTGTAATCAGGGAGATGGCAGGCAAAGATGTCTCCATCTATATAAGGAAGTCATCGCATGTAACAATGCTCCTGTGAAGAAAGCTTTTAAGGCTGAGTCAAGTACCATAAGGAAGACATTTAACATGTACATAATGCCCCTCATGGAAAATTTACTTCTAAGTCAAATTGTAGTGAGTTGTATATAAGAATCCACACACACACACACACACACACACGTATATATACATGTATTTTTAAATTCTTTGTTTATTTGAATATAGTTGACGCACAATGTCACATTAGTTTCAGGTGTACAACCTAGAGATTCAACTTCTCTCTACCTTATGCTCTGCTCCTAATTATAGCCACCAGCTGTCCCCAAACAATGCCCATTTAAAAAGCATTGAGTCTATTCCCTGTGCTGTGCCTTGGAGTCTCGTGACTTACTCCTTCCGTAGCTGGAAGTCTGTACCTCTCACTTCCCTTCACCCATTTTTCCCATCCTCTCCCCCTCTCCCCTCTGGCAACCGTGGGTTTATTCTCTGTGTGTATAGGTTGGAGTATGCTTTGTTGTTTTCTTATTCATTTGTTTTGCTTTGGTTTAGATTATACATATGAGTGAAATCATACGGAATTTGTCTTTTCAGTCTGACTTATTCCAGTTAACATAATACACTCTAGATCTATCCATGTTGTTGCAAATGGCTCAATCTCATCCTTTTGAAGGTTGTGTAATATTCCATTGTCATATATGCTTATATATTTAAAGAAATATATATTTAAATGTATATTAGACATTTACTACTTAACGAAATTACCTAGAGATCTTTTTACCTGGTAATAATATTATTAAACAGAATGATAATAATAATACCTGGTAATATTAATCATATTACCAGATAATAAATGAATTACTACCCGGTATTTATTTATCATTTGTGTAAATCTGGATTTTAACATACTTAAATGAAAATACTTCTATATAAATTGTATCATTTCTTGTGCAAAACAGCTCTTAGTTAAATTTAAGTAAATTCTCACATCCTTGTTTTTTTAATGGAGGTATTAGCTGCAATAGAGACATTATTATAATGATGAACAATACAAGGTTTTCTATATTTGCATATATCAACACAACCAGGATGTGAAACACTCTTCAGTTTTGCTATATGTTTCTTTCTTGGCCATAGATGCCTATAAAAGTACCAACGTGATTCACTGAGCAATTGTCTTAAATTTTCACCTATGCTTACATTACAGATAGAGGCAGCTTCCGAAAATGTATTAAGGACTTCAAGTAATTATCTGAAAAGCTCCACTTCCTTAAACAGCTTAATTGGAAATAAAGAAATAACTGGGATCCCTTTTTCAGAATTTGAATGATAGTAATATTGGTTTAAATTATATGCCCCTCTGCACAGAAATGTTGAGTTTTTCCCAAATAATTCGAGCATAATATTCTGTTTTAATAATAATCTCTCTTTGCTAGGTCTATTTGTCTCAATTGATCCTACTACTTAGATATTTACTCTAAATTTAGGGTCACTGAATTCAATAATTGGCCACATGCATAATAACTAAAAGAGTTCCAAACTTGTATTAGATATGAAGAAAATGAAAGATAAGTACAGCTTCATCTGAAAAACATTTCACTTGGATGCCTTTAGATGGACCTGGGTCTAACTCCCATCTTCTCACCTCATTGCCAGTTTAGCATCATACTTGATTGACATGGGACATTTCAAAGCAGTTTCTAAACTTCCAACCTACAGGCTGTTAAGGAAGTCAGTTCAAGCGTTGTTTACATAATCCCGTTAGAAATGGCTCCACATTGGTAATTCAGCAACATAGTCCAAGGTTAAAATGTTGTTTTTCTCTCTCTTAGTGGGGTGAAACAGATCACAAAAGTGTTTCTGAACTGACATACTGATATTCCAAAGGGTGATCTTGATATCAGTTACACTATTTTGCATTCATTCCTTGGGAGTCAGGGAAGTTATGTATCTCTCATGAAGAAATGAATTTTTTCGCTGAGTTGTATGTGGTGAGTTAGACTTATGACCTAGGGAAGAGGGAGTCAGGGGTGGAAGGCCTGGTAGCCGCACCCTATAAACCTGGCCAATGTGTTGCCCTGGAAAGGAATGTGCTGCCATAAATGAAGGCACTTGCGGGGCAGGGGTCATGGTATGTAATTAGCACAGGCTATTTAAGGAAGAATAAGAAAATAATGTTTTACAAGCTGGGAGAAAGAGAAGCAAATAATCATTTAAATGTTCCAATTGTGAGTTCCGACAGTGTGTGTGGTTTATTTTACAAGCAACTTTCTTACTAGCAAAAGGCAAAGCAATACTAAAAAATTAAGTATTCACAGGTACCTTGAAGTATACACTGCACGGCCTTCTCTGTGAGCTCATTTGCATACAGTTTATCCCTAGCACTCCATTTTTTTCTCTTACTCTATAGCTCCTTCTGCCATTGGTCAAATGGTAAGTGGAATAAAACAAAATATGGCAACCTTTTTATTAGACTATGGCAGATGTTTTGGCCAGCTGCTGTAAGGAAAGGAGCACTGGGTTCTGGTTATAAAAACGAGGCATTCACAAAGGAAGCTGAAAACTTTTCTCTGGACAGCCCAGCCACCTAATGCTTGTGACCCATTAATGTCACTCTTAGGAATATCCAGTTGGCCATTTCATTTAAAATAAATGAAACGAATTTTCAGCTGTACATTTCTGACTTAACTGCTTCGTATAGGAAGTGACTTCTGTTTAAGCAGAGGTAAATTCAAGGTCATGTGAAATGAGTGTTACCACTTTCAGTGCATGTTTGTAATTATACTTATTCCTTTTCATGTAGAAAAATAAAAATATTAAACTATTAAGTTATTGGGACAGTAAAACTTTCCTACATATGTGTAAACTGAAAGTAAAATATGACAACTAAGCAAATAAAGGCACATATCTACTTATAACAGGTTGCTGAATGCCTGTACTATCATTCCCTTTAAAATCCTATGCAGAATAACATGTAGGATATCTTACTCTGAAATTGTCATCGGGCAATCATTTTGTGTTATACTTAAGCCATACAACTGGCCAACCCCCAGTTTTCTATTCCAGGTGCATGTTAAATTTTATTGTGGTTTTATTTTGAAACACTTCTTCTTGACATCATTACCAGAGAAGTTGCAATCTTTGATCAAAAAGTTGATAATGGAAGACTATCTTACTAGTAAGAATGCTCTCAGTTTAAGATGGAAATCTGGGGACTGATTTCCATTCTTTGTTTCCTATGGTGGGCTGTAAAAAGAACAAATTAATGGGGTGAAACGTGATCTTGCCTGCTCATTTCCAAGGAACCAATGTGATATTTAATTACTTACAGATATTGAGCTTGTTTTCTCACCAACTTTTATTTTGTCTCCATTTTTTTCATTATGCGATTTTTTTGGTGTGTGTTTTGTTTTTAAGTTAGACCTTGTGTGAAGTTATAACCGATGGGACCAAAGGCATGGTTCAGAAGAGTTACTTATAAAAGACATTCTTTTCACCAGGGCATAACATTTCTGGAATGGATACAAATAAATCACCAAACATTTGACAGTGTGTTATGCTTAAATTGTGTCTACTTTGAGATTGAATCCTTATTTAATATTTTGTCTTCACTGGAATACCTAAGCTTGTGCTAAGTGATACAATCTGGGTGTTTTAATTTTAATTCCCTAACAACTAAAATCAAATAGAAGATGTACATTTCACTTCCATTTTTTTTTTTTTAATGTTTTATTTATTTCTAGGAGAGAGAGAGACAGCGTGAGCAGGGAGGGTCAGAGAGAGAGGGAGTCACAGACTGAAACAGGCTCCAGGCTCTGAGCTGGCAGTCAGCACAGAGCCCGACGCGGGGCTCGAACCCACGAACCGCGAGATCATGACCCGAGCGAAAGTCGGACGCTTAACCGACTGAGCCACCCGGGCGCCCCTCACTTCCATGTTTTAAATGACTTAATATGAGCTGCACTGAACACAATGTAAACAATTCAACTGTGGCTTTTTTTGCCTGTTATTGTTAATTAATTCACAAGATCCCTTCCACTCTCTTAAGCTTTAACATCATATGAGTAGAGGAATATACTCAGGAAACTGACCGCACAATTGGTAAGGACCACACAAACTGTCCATTAATTATTCTGTAAATATTTCAAACAGTAAGTCTGTTTTCCCCAGCAAGATTGTAAACTCCTTGAAGACAAGAATTAAAGGCTACTGAAATCCTTAGCAATGTCTAGAGCCAGGACTGAATTTGTCACAGGTGTTTATTAATACTTTGAATTAAAGAGTTGAGATTTACTCTCCTGGTAGTGGGGGTCAAAAAGGAACACAAGACACAAGTGAGTTTAGAATTCATTGCCATATACTTATTTAGGCTCTACGAAACATACAGGGTCTCGATAAACTCAATAGGTTTTCTTTTTGTGTCTAGAGAGTACTTTAAACAGCATAGCATCCATTTTAACAATCACTTCTTAGTTATAAAAGCAATATGCATTCTTTGGAAAAAATTTAAAAACAAAAACAACATAATAAGGAAAATGAAAATTATCTGTAGATTCAACACCAGAGAAATAGGCCAATTAATTTATAAACATTAATGTCCATATAATTGGTAGATTTTACAAATGGTGAATCACGTTGTATGTGTGGTGTTAGGATCTTGCTTTTTATATACATGAAGACATCATTTTTCTCATTAAATTAAATAGTCTATAAAATATTATAGTAGATTTATTTTTATAATAAATGAATATAACCATTTCTTTGTTGCCTTGTTATTAAGGTTTTCCTCTTAATTTTGTTATTTCTATAAAGAATAAAGAGCCATAATTAGCAAAGACAGTATTGGTACACTTCTCCAATCACTTCATTTTGGTACACTTCAAGAAGTAGTAAAGCTAATTCAAAAGGACAATTTTTATTAATTTTGCTATATTACACCAATTGTTTTGAATGATATATATTTCAGAAGACCTTCATAAGTAAAGCGTGAATCTTCTGTGATCTTCTCTTTCTTTTTCTGGCTCACATACTCACATGGCCTAGTCATTATCTCCCGCTATTTAATACCAAAGGAATTCCTGCTAGGGATCTGCCTCTTTCTGTTAATGCTTGCCCTGTGCAGGGTTGTTTTTTTTTTCTCTTTTTCTTTTTAAGATATAATCATCTAGAACAGCAGGTCCCTACTGAGAACTGGAACATTTGCTTTTAATCAAAAGACAAAGTTTATATTAAATTCAGTAAACAAAATCAGGGGACTTGTATAAATAACAATTTGTGCATATCATTTTCATTTTTGCTGACACTTTTGACTCTGGTATTGATCTTTCGCCAGGTTGTGAAACTCAGAGGGCAAAGTGCAAGGTTCAAAAGTGGCTATTTGCCTCAAGGTTTATTGAAAATAAAACATCGACGGAAGTCCGCTCAAGTAATTTGAGGAAACTTTTTTTTCTTCTAGGAAGGATGTCATTATTTGGTTTCTAAGGTTAAGTCTGCTTAGAGAAAAATAATAGAGTGAAAACAGGCTTGAAACATTAGAAAGCTGGCAGAGAACTACTATAGAATTCTGTGACTTAATGCAGGTATGTAGAATTTGCAAGGAAGTGTCTTATTCTATATTGGACATCCGTTCATCTGTTCACCATCCAAAAATTGAAGCTTTAGTTCTGTGGGGCCAATCTCACAACATGCAAACAGAAGACAATTGTCACATGAATGAATAAAGAAAGAGAGCATTTAAAGATACGTTACGTTAGATTTACTTTAATCATAAAATCAATTTTTGAAAATCAGTGCAACTGATGGACTGCCATTGTGCAGATAAAGACAAGGTTGGTTTTTCCTTGTCGCTTTCTGAGCTTTGTTTTGCCCTCACACAAGCACTTGCTGGGAATGCTTCCATTCTCCAACCAGACCAGGGTGCTACAGGCAGAGCTGTTTTTAATTTTTAAAGATAACTGGAAACACACAGAAAAGGTCTCCCACTTTGACTTGAAATTGTTGTACCTTGAGATTCTCAATCCACTTATTAGAACAGGTCCATCCAACTGACGAGGAGTTTAACAATCTTCCCTAGGTTGGATTGCAAATTAAGCCAGAAGTCAAGCACTTCCGCAATCCTTCCCGGAGTCATGCTGTAGATCCTGGTTATTTTCAACCAAATTGAACATCATTTTGGATGTTTATTCTCCCAATTAGCTGCTTTTTGCCTAATCCTTCTAAGTTTCTTTATGATTTTATTTAAGAATTCTCTCAGTATCTGATTACTAGAGGCACTTAAGTGTGGGATCTATTGGAAATCTTCATCACATGGAGGCGGGGGCGGGGGAACACAAAATCATTTATGGAATAAGGCTCCAGCTAACAGGTACCCTCAAGCAATCTGAATGCTTATGGAGTGATGTGAAAGTGGATCCAGAAAACTAAGCAAAAAGTGGTTGATATCAATTACATAGTGCTGTGCTTTTACAGAACTGATATGTCTAGGTATGTGAGGTTTTAGTTTTCCAAGAGCTTACATTTTTTTTAATGGTGGAAGGCATAGCACATCAGTAAGTAACCAGATGATTAGAACAGAAAATTGAGATGCTGTTAAGAACTATGAGCAAATAAAACAGTGTGAATGAGTGGTGATGAAGTGTCCTTTAGAAAGGATGCTCAAGAAAGACCTCAATCAGGAGATGCTAGCTGAGGCTGGTCCTTGGGAGGAGAGGAAAGATAAAAAGAATAGGAAGCATAAGGACCTAGAGTGAGGCTGACATTTATGATGGTGGTATTTTGTTTTGTTTTTCCCCTTGGGAATAAAAAGAAGGTCAGGAATGCTGGAATACAATTTGTATAGAGCAGAGGGGTATCATATAGATCAAAAGTAAGAGGGGACTACATGATGCCTCAGTGGAATGAAAACAATGGCAGCCATTGGACAGTGAAATTAACTGATTTATATGTAAGCCATCATTCCAGCTGCAGTGTTGAGTATAGGTTATTGGGGAAACTAGCAGGGACACTATCATTAGGATGTTGATTGGGAAATAAGCAGAAGAGAATCAAAGTAGTAGTTGCTTAAATAAGAGAACAGTGTCATTTTCTTTTATGTAATACTAGACAATTTGGTGTGGATACAGTAGATCCCCTGATGTTGAATCCAGGCTATTTCTGTATTTCCATTCTGTTAACCCTAATGGGTGTAAAAAGGATGGAAGAAGGTAAAAATAAAGGCTGCTTCTGAAAGTGGCATGTCTCTTTTATATACCCGTGGTCAGAAATGAGGGACATGTCTAAGCTGGCTTAGGTTATGGGACCAGTTACACATCAGGCTAATGATATAGCCATCACACCACTATAGGAGGACAAGACTGGGAATTAAAGGTAATATGCTAAAGGTGGTTAAGTGGAAGAATGGAAATCCTTGATTTACTGAATTAACATGCTTGAGTCACCGAATTACCCTAACCTGGAAACACCCTCTCTTGGGTATTCTTGTCATGTCACATAATAAGTACTCTATACTCAGTTCATTATGAGTGAATTACTTTCATTCATAGTGTCTTCTATCACTTGAAGTTGGTAGATTCCCAGGTGATAAATCTCAGGTGAAACAGGATGAAGATATATATCTACCCTCTCTAGTTATTCCATCCACAGGATGAGCTAATGTTTTGTTTTGTTTTGTTTCGTTTTGTTTTCATTCTCAGGGTAGAGATCAGTCCTATGGAAAAATGTATGTCTTTTCTATCTCTCCAATTCTAGAATGATAATACCAGTTGTACCTTCATCAAGCAAGTAGGAGTTGACAAAGTCTGTAGAATTCACATCCATCTGTGGATGGAAAACATTGGAAATTGGAGCCTGAATTATATTTGTTGCCCACACATATGTAAAAATCACTGTGATGTTCCTAGTTTGGTGAGGGTGGGGGGGTGTCTCCATTTTGGTTTTGCCTTGAAAGTTGTACTGTGTGGTATTCGTATTTACTACTTTGGGCGTAGAGTCCAACAGGCAAGGGCTTTGATTGATCTCAATTCTGCATATTTCACATGTGGCTTAATGTCACTGAGGATTGATATGACTACCTATTTCACTGCATTATAATAAGATTAATAGTTTACACGTATTGAGGTTTTACAGCATGTCAGACATTGTTCCATGCACTGTGCAAATGTGAACTCTTAAAGAGGGAGATACATGTATGATTATTCCCTTTACTTTGGTGACAAAATTGAGACAAAAAAACAGTTGAATAACTTGCTCCAGGCCACTCAGTTATTAACAGCGACAGCTAGGATTTGACTCTGGGTCACTGAGCTCCAGGATGTGAGCTCTCTGCCCTATCAGTGTTTAAACGAAATATTACCTGTAGAGCATTTGGTACATATGTATGCAATAAATGCCACATGTTATTTTTATTTTGCATTTTCCCATTCCTTTATTTTGGCTTCAATATGGGAGAGGTGAGTATCCAAAGATGTGAATTATCCAAGGACTGTGATAGAGGCAGAGGAAATATTAGATTTTTCTGAGTAGGAGTAGGGTTAAAGAACCTCAGTACATGAACAAGTCCAAAGCAAGAAACAAGTGTCCAGAAGCTTTCTCTGTTCCACATCTGTTTTTGTTTTTCAGTTTATCAGCTTGCTGTTCCATGACAGGATTTTGCAATATTCAGCTCCCCTGGTGACTTATAGGATATCAAGGGAAGAGAGAATAAAGAAAAGCTTTTAGCCAACTTCAGCTTTTCCTTCCTTAAAACTGAAGATAAACTCTGGCTGGACACCACGAGGTTGGTTGAAAAGGCCAATTCATGCGTCTCCTCATTATCAGCTCGAGAGGGGATGCTGGCTTCACCAGTGCCCAGCACTGTTGATAGTCCTTGCCCCACAAGGTCAGGATGGTGGTGTGTGAAGATTAGACAAGCTTGTGGCTGAGGATGCCCAAAGAGAGAGCAGGTCTTCCCTCTTGGGGCGCAAGAGATGATTTCTGGTAGATCTTTGGTAGATGATACCTATATTATCCCATCAAAGGTGAGGTTTGATGAGAACATGAACACAGTAAGGAGAGGTATATAGCTGTTTGGTTATCTCTTGCAAAACGAGCTGCTCTTTCATATACGACAAGCAGGGAGTGACCTCCAGCCTTTGATTTGTCATAAGAATTTACATAAACTGCATCAAAAGCCAGGCCAGTGCAGTGAACAATCAACAAGTTCTCATTAGGGAGGAACAGCCCATTTTCAGGGTGGTATGAGGAGTTTTAGTCAGGCTGTCTCGGCAATGCTCATCTTCCATAAAACGTCTATGAGTGGTTGCAAATTGCTGACAACAATTCTTTCCTAAACTGAGAAAGATCAACTCCAGATGTTCACCTTCTGCTGGAGGAGACCAAACCAGTGTCTCTTCCACCAGAAAAGCCACCGGAATAAAAAAAGAAGTGATTCCAGCAACTGGTCCCCTGCATTGCTTCTGGAGTTAAAAAGTACAGCTGTTTTACTTCCTTCCCTCTTTCAGGTCTCTCCTTGGGCTGCCATTAACATAACTTCTCCTGGGTGCGGTGGGTGGTGGGTAGAGACTTTAAAGAATGGAGAACATTTAAGTGTCTTAAGATAGTCCAGATAGTAAGTGATAGTGTTGGAAAGAAACCACCAGGAAAGGGTACATAAAGTCTGAGCCAGATTTAAACTGACATGTGTGGTGATCAGGAGACAATTATCTGGTTAATTCTGCCCATGGAACACAAGTTCAAGTTCTCCCAAATAAGCCAGGTGTCTTAGATGCATGAGGTCAAAACACTTGTTTGGTTCTTTACACCCAGTATGTAAAGAGGAAGGTGGGAGTTACACATTTGGACTCACAACCAAATGAGATACTTATTATAAACCTGATTTAGCATAATGAATAAAATATGGAGTTTTTGACAAGAATAGGTATTTAGCTTCATAAAAGTGGCTACTTCTAAATCTTTGCTACTGCTCCATTTTTTTTTCAGATTTTCACATTTTATTACAGTCCATTAGATTTACCTTGACTAACAAGTTTCCCCTTCATTTACAATGACCTTTTAGAATAAATATTTTCTTAAGATTTTATTTTTAAGTAATCTCTACACCCAACCTGGGCCTCAAACTCACAACCCTGAGACCAAGAGTCACATGCTCCACCAACAGAGCCACCTGGGTGCCCCTAAAGGTTGTATTTTTAAAGTAATCTCTACACCCATTATGGGGCTCACACTCACAACTCTGAGATCAAGACTGGCACACTCCATTGACCGAGCCAGCCAAGCATCCCTACTGTTCTTTCCTTTAAGACTTTTTTCAATCCATTTTACAGTAATGTACCTATGTACTTTTATTTTATTTTGAATTCTTGGAGTTCACCAAGCTTCCTGCATATTTGGTTTGAAGATTTTTATGAGTTTTGGAAAATTCTTTTTTTAAAAATTTTTTTAACGTTTTATTTATTTCTGAGAGAGAGAGAGAGAGAGAGAGAGAGAGAGAGAGACAGACAGACAGACAGACAGACAGACAGACAGTGTGAGCAGGGGAGAGTCAGAGAGAGAGGGAGATACAGAATCTGAAGCAGGCTCCAGGCTCTGGGCTAGCTGTCAGCACAGAGCCTGACACGGAGCTTGAACCCACAAAGCATGAGATCGTGACTTGAGCCGAAGTCGGATGCTTAACCAACTGAGCCACCCAGGCGCCCCAAGTTTTGGAAAATTCTTTACCAAAGCCCATCTATTTTACTTTGTTATTTATTATTTTTATTTTAGTTTTTTTTTAAAAATGTGAATATAGTTGATACATATTGCTACATTAGTTTCAGGTGTACAACATAGTGGTTCAAGAACTCTATGCTTCATGCTGTGCCCAGCACAAGCGTAGCCACCATCTGTCACCATATAACATTATTACATCTTTGACTATATTCCCTACTCTGTGCCTATTATTTCCATGACTTCTTCAGTCCATAACTGGAAACCTGTATCTCCAACTCCCCTTCAACCATTTTGCACATCCCCCCAACCCCTCCCCTGTGGCAACAATGAATTTAGTTGTCTGTCTGTCTGTATTTTAAAGTTTTATTTTATTTGAGAGAGAGAGAGAGAGATAGAGCTCAGGGGAGGGGCAGAGAGAGACGGAGAGAGAGAATAACAAGCACACTGTCAGTGCAGAGCCCGATGGAGGGCTCGAACTCATGAACCATGAGATTACTGAGAGTGCAGTCTGTTTGGGATATTCTCTCTCTGTTTCAAAATAAACAAACAAACTTTTAAAAAAATAAATAAATAAACAAAGCTGGGACCCTAATTTCACCACGTAAACTTGTAATCAGTGTCTGTTTTTCACACAAAGTCCTCATCATCAACTGATGTCTCCCAGGCCAGATCCCATTTGGTTTACCCCAGAGAATGCACCTGCAATATTCAACCACAGGGACGATCTCCTGGCTGTCAGAATGATAAGAGGATCTGGTTGTCCATTTCTTCTTTTTAAAACCATTGACCAATTCTTCTTCCTTTACCCTCATCTTAAGAATGTCTTCTCTTCCTGATTCCAGACTGGGAGGAAGTTCTGCCATGTACACAGGTATCTATCTTTAGGGCTTGCCCCAGTATCAAATTAGAATTCAGCTTTCTTTGATGTTGCTAAGTTAGTTATCAGGACTCTATCTTATTTTTTATGCCCTACAATACTAACATTGTTTCGTCTCAATGCTTTCTCTTTATTCCTGTGAGATTTGCTTTTCTCTCCTTTAGCCTCTGAAATTATTATACTGAGGCATCTGGAAGGCAATATAGTATATGCAGGTGATCTTCTTTCCATCTTTAACCAGATTTAGCCTCCACTGCCAACCGTGTGCATGCAGAGGAAACTTATGAAGGCAGACACATTTGAAATCTGAACCAGAGGGCAGACACAGGCCATTACAGAGTAACAAAAGCTGTATTTCTTGAGCAGATATTCATATAGGGAGTGACCAAGTGAGCTTAAGAAAGCTGTAAACAAAACACACCCTGGCAAAACAATAATACAAACCACATTTTTATTAAAATCAAATGACATCTGGTAATGATGCTTTCTTTTGCTAGGTCAATTTTGTCCCCAGTTGTGGATGAGAGCTAAAATGAAGTCAAATTAAATGTTGGTATTCATTCAGAAGTGGTGTTCATATAGGAAAAGTGAAATTGATCTGCTATTTCTGTCCTAACTGCCCCTCCATGACAGCAGTCAGGACACCTAACTTTCTTCTGTTCCTTCTTTCTTATTTTAATGTTTTACTTATTTTTGAGAGAGAGAGAGAGAGAGAGAGAGAGAGAGAGAGAGAGAGAGAGAGAGAGAAGGTGAGTGGGGGAGGGGCAGAGAGAAAGGGGTATAAAGGATCTGAAGTTGGCTCTACACCAACAGCCTTGAGCCTGCTGTGGGCCTCAAACTCATGAACCATGAGATCATGACCTGAGCTGAAGTTGGATGCTCAATGACTGAGCCACCCAGGCGCCCTGGCACTTAACTTTCGAAAGCTCAATGAATGGGAAAAAAAAAATAAAGTTTTTTTATTTCATTATCTTCAAAGATCAATCTCAGCCTTACAAATTTATCATTTGTTAAAAATAATGACATTATTTACTGTGTCAGTTTAAAGAAATCACCTTTTTGCTTTGCTAACAGAAGCATTACTAATTTTTTTTTTATATATGTAGGTATTAAAAATGTCTCTTGGACATATATAATTTCTCTTTGTACAGTTAGGTGGAAAAATAAATGTTAGTCTGTCAATTATATCAATTCAGGCAATTTACCAAATGAAATTGATGAGGGGCCATAAGGGAAGCTGAGGACCAAGCACAAGGTAGCACAACCATCACAACCCCCACCCCCACCACGGTGGGATATGTATGATATTCCACAGGCACACCTGCCTGTCCAAGAACAAAGGAAAAACAGAAAACAAGTGGTTAAACTGATTGTCTCCATCAGTTTACAAATGTCCCATCAATAGCATAATCAGGAACTCCCTACTATCTTAATGATAATGCTTTGCTGTAGGGGAAAAACAACCTTAGCTTGACAATAGCTAGGCCTCCAGTAATCAGTAAATGTCCATTAGCATATGGATATCCCTTTAAGAAACTTTTTCTTGACTTTACTTCCCCCCAAACTCCACAGTATTTAAGCAGTCAGGCTGTACAACCCCAGTGCAGCTCTTCCTGCCCATGGGTCCTGTCCCTGTGCTTTAATAAAATCACCTTTTTGCACCAAAGACATCTTCAAGAATTCTTTCTTGACCCTCAGCTCTGGACCCCATGAACCCCACCAACACCCCAAAACCCCATCAAAATCAACAAGAAACACAATGATTCAAAGTATCAGTGACTCTAATCCTATAATAATCCTCAATGATGACCAAGGTTTTTTTTTTTTTTCCTTTAAATAATTGGTACAGTTGAAGTCACTGGATAATCTTAACAAACAAAACTACAAATCCTAGTAAAGAGTTTTTGTACACAATTCTGTATAAGAAATGCCTGATTAAATTTTGTCTGACAGAGCTAAGTTGATTGGTAGTCGATTTGCAACTTTTTGAAATGAGAGAATAGAGGGAGGAAGGAAGTAATTTAAGGTCATGATTTCTAATTTGTAAAGTCCATTTATAATAGTCTTTAGGGTAATTTGCTGATGACAGTAAAGCTTAAGGAGATAGATCAAGCTAATTCATTAACTTCTCTATCTTCTTGCAGAGGATTAGAGATGGAGGAGAAATTGGTCTGCAGAATTTCAAGTACCAGGGGAGTTCTTCAGACTCAGTTTGTGGACAGAACTAGCAAACCAAAATGACAGCTCATTTGGCTAAATTATATCTTTCAGTCTCAAGTACCATAATCCCAGCCATTATCTCAGGAGGAAATTTTTAAAAATCCATAATAATAATAATAATAATAACAGTAATAATAATATACATAGTAACTACCAAGATGCATCAATCACTTGCCAGATGCTAGTCTATTTTATAAGAAGTCTTATCTCAATTTCGTCTTTGTCATAAGCGATGATGAAAATTTTATTATTTCCCTGCCTTTTCAAGAAACTTGAGGTACAGAGAAGTTACATAATTTGGTCACATTATTAGGAGGCAAAGCCATGTTTTAAACTTAATCAATCTGACCTCAGAACCAAATTTTATTGTTATTTATAAGAGCATTGCCAAGTTAAGTGCCTTCTTCCCTGTGTTTTTATTCTGTAGAGAAATGGAAAATTTCTTCTTCCCTAAAAACAAAAGTTACTTTCTAACACCCATTCTTGTGAGTGAAGAGGGATTAAGTAGAAGAGAAAAAGAAAATAAGGTGATAAATAAAAGGGAAACGGAAGTATACATTTAAAATACTTTAGGATATTAATAAAGATTTGGAATATTATTCTACCAATGATGATTCTAACCATTTTTTTCTTTTTTTTGTCAATTTGGCCTATAAATAAGTCATTTAACCTCTTTAAACTCCAGTTTCCTAGTATATGTTCACAGTAACATAAAGACCAATGACGTAACATAGGTAAATAAACCTAATTTAGCAGCTTGATCAATGAAACAATGGTGATGACATTGTCAATATTAGGATTAGAATGTTGCCTCCAAGCAACTGGATACAAGCTATGGAGAATAATCATGTGTGTCTTTTGAAATTTGCTCCTGAAATCACACCAAGTATTTTGAACGCATCTTTAATTTTCCACACCACAAGTGGGCGGGGGACCATCATCAGCAGTGCCAGGAGCTTCTTAGAAATGCAGACACTCTGGCCACACCTCAGATCTGCCAAATCAGAATCTACCTCTGAGCAGAATCCCAAGGAGCACTTTAAACTTTGAGAAGAACTGCTTTATAGAAATGGATAATGAACAGATGATACCCATAAGCAGGCAGAGGCAGTGATGAGAATGCTTGATTTCTGGCTCAAATCATTGGAGACGAAAGAGTTAAAGAAGTTCCCCCCCCCACACACCATGTGTTTTATTGTTGTTGTTTTGGTTTGGTTTGCTTGTTTGCTTGTTTGTTTGTTTAAGCTAACAGAAGCAAAGAGCCACAGAAGAGGAGAAATTGGGAATGAGCCACTCTAGCAATGGAACCTGATGTTCCCGAGGTCATCTTGAACTCAGAAGGAAATGGGATGGAAAGCAAAGGAGTATGCACAAGTCTGGTTTGTAGAAGGAACACCAGTCCTTCCAAGATAGAAAAGAAGGGGCACAGATACAATTCTTTGTGTGGGTAGGGGGCAGGAAGTTGAAGAAGTTAATGAGCAAAGGGCAAGATATCAAGTGAGAGAGATTAGGAGAGCTGGCTTGTGAAAAGGAGCGAAGGTTCAGAGGAGTAGTCATGGAGGATGAGAGGGAGGGCTAATTGCAGAAATAATGACCTAAAGAAATACTGAACTAGCACATTTGCCACAGTGCTTCCCAGGCTGAAAGATGAAAAGCCTAAGGGAGAAGCCATCTTGCCAGGCTTTGGTTTACTTTGGTTATGTAAAAGTGGATTGTGATTGATGGAATGGGGGCCTTAAAGTCTGCAGTTCAATGGTTAGAAGTTGAATTATGGTGGGTTGGGTGGGTATGGTAAAAAGGAGCCTGATGGAAGGAATTATACTTATCAGAGTAAGGAAATGAAGGAAGGAAGAATGAGATAAATGAAAGCAGAGCACATTGGGTCCACAACTTATAAGAACCATGAAAGTCATTTGGCTAAATATTCAGATACTACGGAGATTCTAATTGTCATGTGCAACTAGTTTTAAAAGAGAGAGAGAGGAAGAGAGGGAAAGAGAGAGAGAACTAATTACTTTCTGGATAGTACTTTAGGCTCTAAGGTTGGAAGAGTAAACCCTGAAAAGTATGGTTTTATACTGATTAAGGATCCCTGTTCTAGGGGCCAGTTGCTGAAGTGACTCATGCTAGCCATCGAGTGAATGCAGCCATCATGAAATGACAGTAATATTTATGAAAGGGGGGGGGCCCTCTCTTTTTGCAATTCTATCTGACCCTTTTTTATAATGAAGTGATATTATAATGGTCACTGAATCAAAAGAGGAAACTAATAAAACAGAAGTAGATCAGTGGACACATCTTCCTTCTGAATAGGAAAAGAGCTGGAGGGAAGAAACACCTCAAAATCAATGACAAAAAGTAAAAACAAAGAACCAAATGTCACTTACCTGGATACTTCAGGGTTTTCAGAGATGGGGCAGAATATATCAAGAACAGAAATTCTGCTCCCATCCAGGAAACAAATCATCTCCTCTGGTCTATATTTTAATCAATTAGAGACTATTTTGTTTTTAAATGAAAATTTCCAACTGCCTGGATGTTAAGAGAGTAGAAAATTAGCCAGTATTAGTCATCACCATTGTCTTGTACCTTTTTTTGATTTTATTTTTTTTTAATGTTTATTTCTAGGAGAGAGAGAGAGACAGCGTGAGCAGGGGAGGGTCAGAGAGAGAGGGAGTCACAGACTGAAACAGGCTCCAGGCTCTGAGCTGGCAGTCAGCACAGAGCCCGATGCGGGGCTCGAACCCACGAACCGTGAGATCATGACCCAAGCGAAAGTCGGACGCTTAACCGACTAAGCCACCCAGGCGCCCCTCTTGTACCTTTTTTTGATCAGATTCTTTTCTTCCTAATCCTTAGACGGATTATTCCAGAGAGTTGTATGTGTGTATGTGTGTGTGTGTGTATGTGTATGTGTGTGTAGTATATATTTTATTATATGTGATATATTAGGTATAGTTACATACAATGAGTATATATGTTATACATAACACATCACATAGAGATAAATATATATACATGACATGCATGTTTTTGATTTTTAAAAGATTAACTTCTGCAAAAGTGAAAAACCTGAAGAGAACAAATAAGTATTCAGTGAAAACCATGTTTTCTGTCTGCCAAAGATTTTCAGTCCCCTATTTCCCCACCTAAGATACAATCACTACCACAAAGTTTTATGTAAAAATCTACAATAATAAGGATATCTGCCAACATGTGTACTGCATTCCTTTTTCACACAGCTTGAATTTTATACACATTGTCTTTCCTACATTTTCACTGAATCTTGGAAGTCAGTCCATATTGATACAAATGGACCTTCCTCATTGTTTTCTGACTACCATAGCTCCCTATTACTCTGTTGGAACTACCAATAGAGTTTGTTGGAACTACCAGAATTTGTTCAGTCACCTCCCATTACTGCACTTACACATCATTTCTGGGTCCCTTGTCTTTGTAAGCAATGACACAGATGTCTTCTTGCAGCTAAGTATACATGTACATCCAATCTATAACCAGGATTATAAGAATGGAATTCTTTTTCAGAACATGCCTAGGTAGAATTTCATAAAGTTTGACAAATTGTACCAGGTGAGGGTTTATACTCCCTCCAGATATGTGAGTGCAGTTCTCCACAATCTCTTTGATATACTTTCTGATCCTTACTAAGCTAATTTATTTTAAAAATACATGGTTTTAGGGGCACCTGGGTAACTCAGTTGGTTAAGCGTCAGATTCTTGATCTCAGCTTAGGTCATGATCTCAAGGTTGTGAGATGGAGTCACGTGTCAGGCTCAGTGCAGAGTCTGCTTGGGCTTCTTTCTCTTTATCTCTCTGCCCCTCCCCTGCTCTCTCTCTCTCTCCCTCTTTCTCAAAATAAACTTTAAAAATACAGTTTTATTTTCAATTATGAATATTTCATACTTAAATTTCACTTCTCTTTAAACTTCTAGCAGCTCTCTGTTCTTTTTTTTTTTTTTTTTTAAAGGTTTTTTATTTATTTCTAGGAGAGAGAGAGAGACAGCAGGGGAGGGTCAGAGAGAGAGGGAGTCACAGACTGAAACAGGCTCCAGGCTCCTGAGCTGGCAGTCAGCACAGAGCCCGACGCGGGGCTCGAACCCACGAACCGCGAGATCATGACCTAAGCGAAAGTCGGACGCTTAACCGACTAAGCCACCCAGGCGCCCCTATATTTCCACTGGAATGTTTGGTTTCCCTGAATGACCTGATGAAGTTTTTTATATTAAGAAAATTAGCTCTTTTCCTGTCATAGTCATACATGTTACAAAATGCATTGCCTGTCATTTGACCTTGTTCATATATTCAAAAAATTTTTTCTTCCTTTCAGGCTGAAACATTTAACAAGTCTTTTGAGAGTTTTCAAAGATGAGACAGTTACTAGATTAGGACATCAGCCAAGGAGGGGTGTCTCCATCTCTGGATGTTTCTGGGTGTCTCTAACATGTCTCCACTCCTCACCTCTGTTTCTAGCACCAAGCTGCTGCCCTATTTTGAGAGGCGACAAACTTCCATCAAGGGAAGGGCCATCAAAGGAGAGCCATCATCCCACTCACCCGTCACAGAGTTTACATTTATATGGCTTACGTCCTCATCTAGCTTAATTGCAAAAGGAAAGACTTCTCCCATGTTTTATTCCAACTAGGGTTTTGAAGTGTGTTTAAATGAAGCTACTGTATATAGTATTGATAACTCACTGATTATGAAGACCAGGCCTGGAATGAAAGAAGACAGAATAGAAATAAAGGGCACAGTTGAGGGGTAATAGTTATAAATAACTAGCAATGTTGAGGGAACTGATCAGGTGAACCCACCCTGATCAGTGGGGAGTGAAGCGTCCTGAATGGCTCTGGTGGGGGGGTGTTTCAGTAGTGCAATGTAGAGCTGTTTTCATGGAAAGAGAAGACCACAGATAGTGAGAAGGCACAGAAGCACACACTGTTTTTATATGCTTTGTTATATATTCAGTTTTATAAATGGTAGTCATATATTGAAAAATGTAAAACTGACTAAGAAAAACAAACATTTAGCAGACCACTTAGCCTGTACTGTCGGGACAGATGATTTTGCAGCAAAGTTATACCAGCCATCTTCCAGTAGCAGAGATTCCTGATCTAATTGGGTCGATTCATGAGGCCAAATGATGGTGTTCTGATGATTGGAAAGCCAGATACTACTCTGTTGCCTCAGCCAAGTAGTTTATACCAGATGTTGAGACCTGGCTACCCAGGCAAGGCGGATCTAACAGCTGAAGGGACCTCTATTTTGCGTTTCATGTGAGTTCCTATTGGCTTGGGTCCTTTATTCCTACAGAATTGCTTTGTGGCTAGGAAGAAATGTAGTCTTAGCAAGGCTCTGAGAAGCCAGTGTTGCTGGGAGAGTTGCCAGAGAATGAATGGAGAGCTAAGGACAGCAGTCTGTAGGTTTGTGTTTGGGACTTTGATACAGCACATTTCTGAAGGCAGGATGCCATTAACTAGAACATGCGGCAAAGCACCTGGTACTGAGCCATTTGTCAGTAAAACTGATGAATAATGGATGGGAATGCACGTAATGATGAGCCAAGAAGGAGATTTCTCTGTGGTTTGATCTGGCTGACGAGTTAGCACTAAGGACATTTCAAAAGCGTGGATGTCTACAGGTGTCAGGTGCTTCCCTGTCACCCATCTTCCTCTTCACTTCTTTACTAGAAGATATCACATGCTCTAGTCTACCATGCAGCCACTTTCAACCCATCAGATTCTAAAATTGCCACCAATCTCTATAGTTGGTGAGTCTAATCGCTTGTCTCCATAATTATTTATCATGGTTAACAAGTGCATTTACAAGAGCCCATGCAAGAGTGGATGAATGCCTCAGGATCTATTTGAAGACCTATCAGTCAGTCATCTACCTACGCTGATTTAATTAAAAATTATCTCAGTTATAACTCTAAAAGGAGTCCACTTAAAAATAATAGTGGGAAAAAAATAGAAATATTATCAGGGGTGCCTAAGTGGCTCAGTCAGCTAAGCATCACACTCTTGATTTCCCGCTAAGGTCATGATCTCATGGTCTGTGGGATACAGCCATGTGTCACGCTCTGCACTGACAACGTGGAGCCTCTTGGGATTCTCTCTCTCCCTCTCTCTCTTTGCCCTTCCCCTCCATGCGTTCTCTCTCTTTCAAGATATATTATAAAAAAAGAAAAAAAATTCAAAACAAGAAATAAAATTTAAAAAATAAAAATATTATTATTCTTTACAAGCTCAGATATTTTATTGCTCTTCAACACTGATGCAGCCAATCTCCTAATTAGACAGAGGAAGTGAACCTCATATTACTCTGATCAATTGTCTCCTCAGCCATGCCTCACTCTTTAATTTTACCTAACGGCATATCTCACAATTATCTCCTTACTCATTTCATCTGACATGGTGCCTGGCGATGTCTACGATTAAATTACAAATGAGATCAGAGTTAGAGCTGTAAAAAATATGGGCACTATTCTATGTTGAGCTCATCTACCCCTAAGGGCCCCAGTCCCTAAGAGCATACAGTGAAATTCCCATTTTACTCTGAGTGTCATGCTCCATTTATCCCTACATCTCAAAGTGTATCTGACAAGGGTGATGTTGCACATTATAAAATAAGATTTCTCAAAGTCTGCCCATGTGTTAGTGATACAGGCAATCTAAGTGTCCTATATATAGAACATATATACATTTCCTGCATTGCATATTCTTTCAAATATTTGCACTTGGCATTGCAAGGTGTCCCACTGTCATAACAGACAAGTCATTCATTAAGCTGTCAGCACCTTACTACCCTGCTCCCATGGAGGGCCCATTTCTGTTTCTTGTTGGATGACCTAGTCACTCATCATGAGCTAAGCAGTTACTCTCATAACGGGTGCAACTGAGCTGTTCGTGTCAACATATGTAAACCAAAGTTCTGCTTCTTCATTTCTAGTGGTCCAACACTTGACTGGTGAAGGGCACTAATGGCTTGGAAAACCAGCTTGCATTCATGAGAGTTAAGTTGTTGTCAATATGATGCTGCTCTTGGCTGAGACATCTAAGGAGGGGGCATTAAAAGCAAAGAGGTAGAGCAAACAAGTGACAGCAAAAAAAAAAAAAATGTGATTAATTGTAAACATTGTTTGAAAAATCCGAAAGGGAATCAAGAAAGGCAATTAGCTACTCAGACCTACACATTGTAACTATTCAGAAGAGATTAAGTGGGAAATTACACACACAAAAATATATTTAATCTAAAATGAAAGCATCTAATATGGTACTATACAAAAGATGAAAAATAGTGAAAATTAATTTCTGGGAAATTAGAGCTAAACTCTACTAAAGATTTTTATCTTTGATTTTTTTAAAATTTCTCTTGTAAGAGGGATTGTCTTAATGGGAAATTTGATATTCCCTGAAAAATTGAGAAGACAATTTATTTTTTGCTCATTCAACATCTTCAATTGTAATCCCAGAAATATCCAAGCCCCTTTCCTTATTTGTCTTCTTGACCTTTTGCCTAATCCATGATTAGTTATATTCTAGAGAACAAAAAGTGAAAAAAAAAGGGGGGGTGGAAATTAAGTTGGCCAATTTTTCTCCTAATTAACAACTTAATTCAAGCTTGACAGAGAGTAGATTAAATTCATTACCTTCAATGAGGTCCATGGATAATCTGTACTTTCGACTTAACTATGCACCCTGCAGGATCAGCTCTAATAAAGATGAAAAGATTGATCACAAAATGTAAGAGACAAATACTCTCTCACACCATTATTCTACATTACAAATGTTTGGGTTTGTTATTATGGAATAGGACTGTTGATGCATTATGTTACATAAGATGTATTATTCTGAGCTTATTTTGGCAAAGGAATAGAAAAGGCCACTTCGCTAATCAATTAAGTCATTGCATATTTTATGGCATAGACTTTGCCTGACTCTCTTGAAATCTGGTGCTTAGAAAAGTGAAATGTCTTCCTCTCCAAGCCTATAAAAGAGGCATGAGGAGAAAAAGCTAATTTCCCTCCACCACAAAAATATTAGATGGGGCTATCCCCATTCCACAAACACAAATGAAAACAGGGAGAGACTCAAATGAAATCATTATGCTAATTTATCTAACACAGTGGTTTTCTTTTTTTTTTTAACACAGAACAATATATCTAAAGTATTATGGTCCACATCAGAATTAGATTTTTTTCTCCACTATTGTCCAAGAGAAAACATTTTATTTGTTGGCCCAGAATGAGACAAGATCATTGTCCCATTGTCTGATTATGTATTACTTCTGTTCTGTTATTCTGTCTTAACTTAAAGAAGCATAGCTTCACACAGCCAGTCACCACCCTAACGACACCACTCCCTCATGATTTGAAGATTTAACTATATTGACATAGACGACAGACTCTAAGATCCCACAATAGGAGCCACAGCAGGTTTTTGTGTAAAAATGTTATTCTCTATAGGTTAACTTGCATTGAGTATTTTAGGTTGAAAAGTACATGTCCTTGATTAAATATGTTAATGTTCTAATCTCTTCATGTGTCTGGTGGTCAGAAATTCTGTATATAGGCAGCAGTTGCTGGAGCCAAGGCTTTGGAATAGCTTTCTCCATGGGGATGGCACTTAGCTCTTCCATCATGTAACTCATGGTTTCTAGAGTTACATGGAAAAAAGAGCAGGGTAATAAAAGTATGATATCATTTAAGAAATATTGGCTCTGATACCTCTATTTCAATAACAATGAATAAAAGAAAAGCATTAGTGGCAAACCACTTGTTTGGGGCCTAATGAGAAAATCTGAAGGAGAGAAAAAATTGGAAGAGCAGAGAACACTAGCTGTATGCGTCATCCATTTATGGAGAATGGAGAGTGATTTCTATTGCTAGAAAAGAAAAACCAAGCAACGACTAATGCTGACCTCTCTTATTCCAGAAGAATCTGATACAACATTTTCCCTGGTTTTATATAATTCTTAGCATGTGATTAGTATTATTGTTAAACTTCTGATGCAATTTCACATGTCAGAACAAAAGCTGCTCTTTAACATATGTATCATTTCTGATGTAAATTGTTAGATCCCAATTATTGCCTTCTATAATTTAACTCTCTCACTTTCGCCAAATCATCTTTTAAAAATGAGTTCTCAGTCTTATAATTTTATGATAAGTATGGAATTCAGATTATTCTGATTCAGTTCTTCAATCAGGCATTCCAAGACACTTCTCATGGCATAGGATAAGTTAGTGCCTTCTTTAAGGTTAAGGGAAAGAATATCTGTTTCATCCATCACCAAATCTCCTACTTGGCAAATTACACAGAACATGGTATGAGTGATAACTACTTGATTTGATGAATTGAAGGAAGAAAAAGAAAGAGCAAGATTTGGAGGTACTTCTGAAGCTTGAAAATTAGTATTTGCTCTAACATTGAATCCATATTAAACATTATTTCTTTCAGGAGCTATAGCCTCGATTGCCAGATTTCAAGCAGAAACTGATGCAAATAGCACGATGGTTTACAAGTCTGTTGGTCAGCCAACCGGTTTGTTCTCTTTGACCAAACCCTGTAATTATGGTGAGTACACAGCATAGATTTTCCAACACATTCCAATTTCAGATCTCCTCCCCTATTGTTCCGAGAAATACACTTAAGGTTGCCCAATTATGCCTTCTTTTTAATGGTTTAGAAAACATGACCACTGTGTCAAAAAAATGTTTGCCTACCAAAGTACTATCTAAAATCACTGCGAAAGCTGTGCTTATCTCATGGAAATCAGGATAATTAGCAGAATAACATCAAAAAGTAAAAAAAATAATGTAGCAGTAGAGTCAAGGTGATAAATGAGAGTAAAAGTTCATATAGAAGAAAAATCTCAAATATAAATAATTATTACCAAAGAGACAGATAGGTCTCTTCAATACCAAGTGAGAATTGAAGGTGTGAAAGTACAGAAAGATGGATCAAGAATTTTTTTTTTTATATAAAGGAGAAAGCAGATTAGTGTAAACACCCTCCCTGACTAGGATCTGATGGAGATGTTCATACAAGATGATGTGATGAGCATCGCACCCTTATAGAAACTACTAATGAAATGGAGAAATGCATTAATGGATTTTTCAAAACTCCAAACCTGTTTCAATCACGTTTTTAAAGGTTTATTTATTTACTTTGGGCGGGGAGCTCATGTGGGAGGGACAGAGAGACACGGAGAGAGAGAATCCCAAGTAGGCTCCATACTGTCAGTGCAGAGCATTTATGTGTGGCTTGAACCCATGAACCATGACATCATGATCTGAGCCAAAACCAAGAATCAGACACTCAACCCACTCAGTCATCCAGGCACCACTCAGTTGCTTTTATTACTAGTAAATATACACAATTATACCCATTCAGAAACAAATCTGTTAGGTCCCATCTAATTCAATTTCAGATATGGAGTTCTATAAACCTGCATATGTCACAAATATGTATAATGAAGCAGTTTTTTATAACACTGAACCAAGTTATTAAAGAGCTGGAGTTTATTTTCCAGTGAGTCAAATTACAATAGTGGTTGTTATGTTTTTGTTTTGATGATAGTGCTGTTTTCAGTCAAATTTCTATGTGATTGATTTTTCAAATATATCTAAAAAACTCACTGAATTTGGGCTTATCAATTCATTATCATGTGTTTGCTTACTTGCAAATGGCCACATTGTTATGAGTCAGATTTAACAAATATGTACCTCTCAATACATCTATTTTCTAAAGTGTACTGGTTTGCAACTGGGGAAATACTGGTAATCAGGACCACCAAGTAGCCTGCTCAATAGGCAGAAATCCACACTCTATCCCTTATTTAGAGGAACATATTGGAATTATTTGGGGGTTAGCTTTCTTTGAAACAATTTATGAAGATGTTTTACAAATTTTTTCAAATGTTTATTTAAATTTTTTAATGTATCCATTTTTAGAGGGGGGGAGGAGGGGCAGGGAGACAGGGAGACAGAGGATCTGAAGCAGGCTCCAGGCTCTGAGCTGTCAGCACAGAGCCCAATGCGGGGCTTGAACCCACAAACCGTGAGATCATGACCTGAGCAGAAGTTGGACGCTCAACCTACTGAGCCATCCAGGCGCCGTTCAAACGTTAAACTCTAGTTAGTTAACATACACTGCGATGTTGGTTTCAGGAGAATTCAGTGATTCGTCACTTACATACAACATCCAGTGCTCACTGTAACAAGTGCTCTCTTTAATACCCATCACCTGCAATGATGTGGAGGGAGCTATAGTGTATTATACTAATCAAGATAAGTCAGAGAATGAAAAGTGAGTTTTTTTTTCTGTTGTCCTTTCATGGGTAGTTTGATAAATGCAGGGTCGGCATAAACAGCACTCTGAAGAAATGTCAAATAATATTTGTCAAAATTAAAATTTCATAAAATACAACTCCCTCATAAATAACAGCCACACACACACACACACACACACACACACACACACGATTCCCTGATTAGTGACAGATTTAGGAAGTAAAAACTGCATAAGTTGAAAATACCTATTTTAGGGGCGCCTGGGTGGCTTAGTTGGTTAAGTGTCCGACTTTCGCTTAGGTCATGATCTCACGGTTCGTGGATTCGAGCCCCGTGTCGGGCTCTGTGCTGACTGTCGGCTCAGAGCCTGGAGCCTGTTTCAATCTGTGACTCCTCTCTCTGACCCTCCTCTGCTCATGCTGTCTCTCTCTCTCCTAGAAATAAAAATAAAACATTAAAAAAAAAAAAAAAAAAAAAGAAAATACCTATTTTAGAATTTTACTTTTCAGCCAGGAAGAAATAATATCTTTCCATCTCTTATTGACTCAAACTCTGCCTACACACAAAAAAACAAAAAGAAAAGAAAAGAAAAAAACATAATCCAGAGAAATGTAAATATTAAATAATATTCCTTGTGTTATAACAATCTTATATCTACAATATTCAAACTTTTTAAACAAAAATAATACCCAACTATCACCATTGGCATCTTAGAGTTTGTTTCCATTTGGGGGTCACAAGTCACTTACTCCCCCCAACTTCCAAAAAAAAAAAAAATTCTCCATGAGAGGGTAACCTGTTTTATGGAAACCTTAGAATTCTTAGTTTAAAATTTGATGTGCTTCTTATTCAATAACATACTATATTTACTTAAGGAGGAGTTATTCTTGGATAATGTTCACATCGAAATTTTTAGGTTGAATGAAAACAAGAGCCAAATAAACTTGGCAATTAGGTGAACAACGTTTCTGGTTTAAAAATGGCCTCTGTCTAGAAGTCTTGTACAAAGCTTCTACCAAACTCCCACTGAAAGAACTGTGTTAAGATAGAAAAGATGCAAATTTATGACCTTATAAACTAAGATTGACAGACAACCTAAGGCCTGAATCTGGAAGGAATTTTCAATAATTGGAAGCCAGACAGAGTTGAGTGTATTAACCAACTGATGCCCTGTGTGTGTGTCATCTCAAGAAATAGACCAACATTGACAGAATGACAGACGCTGGAGAGAGAGTGAACCTGATCCATACAACCCTAACCAGGCTCAGTCAAAGAAACAGAGTCTACACTGACCAAGAGCTATTGTAGCTGATGCTCCTCTCTCTCTTCCCTCCCTCTTCAGCTCACTTGTATGTTCTTCTAGAAACAGAAACTCCAAAATCACCTGCATAGTAAGAGAGAGAGGAGCAAGGGAAGCATGAGCTGGCAGTGAAATGTTTAACCCTTGGCAATGTAGACCCACAAATCAAGCTTAGGAGAAGGCACAGCTCAAGGTGGATTTTAATTGTTCATAGAGATACGAGAACTCTGCACATCCTCCAGTTCTTCAGCCACAGATCTGAGGTGAAGTTTTGCTCAGCAAATAAATGACAAGCAAAGGGTCAATCCTTTTAATCAAAATGCTGAGCCTGGATACATTCTTGTTCATTTGATGATTAATAAAAGTAATGATAGGGGGACCTGGGTGGCTCAGTCCGTTAAGCATTGACTTTGGCTCAGGTCATGATCTTGCGGTTCTTGAGTCCAAGTCCTGCGTCAGGCTCTGTGCTGACAGCTCAGAGCCTGGGGCTTACTTCAGATTCTGTCTTCCTTTCTCTCTGCCCCTCCCTTGCTTATGCTTTATCTCTCCTCTCTCAAAAATAAATAAAAATTTTTAAGTAAAACTAAAAGTAATGATAATAACACTTACTAAAAATTACTACATGACCAGGTACTATTCGCCCCACTTAGAAATATTTAACCACTAATCCTCATAAAATTCTGTGAAGTGGGTACCATTATACCCATTTCTCTGATGAGGAGACTGAGGCAAAGAGAGTTTACTTTGAAGCAATTTGCCAGCTACATTAGTAAGTAGTAAAGCTATGACTTAATCCTAGGCAGTGTAGCTATCAACTCTCTGGTCTTAGCCAGGATTTTAAACAAATGTAAAAATTTACTTAAAAAAAAAAAAAAAGCCTAAGTATGAATAATGTAGGGTGAAGATTTTAGGAAGACCACGTGTCTGAAAACAATTCATTAAAGGAATCATGATTATAGAAAGAGAACTAGAAAATGTTTAACATCCTAAAAAGGGTCCAAGAAGACATGGCCTTTCTGAAAAAGGTGTAGAGAGGAGAAAAGAGACAGAGGTTGGGCTAAATGATAAGTGGATGAGATAAAAAAGGATGCAAATATGACAAATGGCTGCATTGGTGATACCAATTCATGGCCTCCTCTAACCCATACCTTTCCAATGTAACTTTGAAGTTCTTCCAAGAGGTAGACACTATTTCCTCAGCCCAGAAATGGGGTTGGCCTTGAAACATGCTTTGACCAATAGAATGCTCAGAAGCAGTATCATGCCAGTTTTGAGACTAGACCCCAAGAGGCTGTGTGTGCTTTTTCTCTCCTTGTTAGACCCCTCAGTCTGCCCTGAGTATAAGCTCAGGTACTCTGCTGGAGGATGAGGGGCTACATGGGAAGGAGAAGGTTGAGGCTATCTTTGACCAGGAAGCTCCTGGTCAACTTGCCAGGTGACAGCAGTCACCTGAATGAGGCCAGGTGAGATCAGCCAAGCTTGGTCCAGAAGAGAAAAACTGCCCATGCGATTCATGCACACATGAGAAACATGTTCTATTTGGGCTATATGCTTTGGACTAGTTGTTGTTGTTGTTGTTGTTATTATTATTATTAATTATTATTATTATTATTATTGGATTAGTTGATTATTTCACCATAGCTATACACTATGGACCCTAAACACATACTTGGGAAAATACAAAGGTTATGATATACCAGAAATGTCAAGTATGCTGTCTACCAATTATCTTCTTGCGATTCTATGCTCCCTTTAGAGAAAAATATGCCTCAAACTCTTTTTCTGACCATCAGCCTCCACATGGTCTTTTGAAGAGGCATCAGGCACCCATTAAGTACTTTGGACCCAGAGTAGAAATCTGGCCCAAGTTAGACCCATGAGATTCTCTTTTATGAGAATTTAAAATTAGCTTCCAAGGACTCTAATCAGCATCTGAGAGGAGGCCATCATGAGGACACAAGTAAAATCAATACACAAAATGAAGCAGTGAAAACAACATGTTAAGTCCTCAGAGAGAGAGAAATAAGGAAAACTATTTATGGTGCATGTCCTTTCCTTAGGGGCCCATGAGATGTTTATATCCTTATTTCCTTTTTTTTTTCCATTATGAAATATGTTTCCATTGTGCATGCCTGGGAGGGTAGCCTGCCCATTCTTCAAGACATTTCTTCATTTACAAATACTTCTTTGGTTTTCAATAGGATGGAATAGACATTTTCATAGGATAGAATACTCTTTATTTATTGAAAGGGGACAAAATCAACTTCTAGCAACAACCATGTAGAAGTACTATAAGGTATAAAGGGCTTTAGCTCTTCTAGTTTTTATTATCAGGTAGCTCTCCTTTACCTAGTTGTTTTTTAGGAAAGCCAATAAAAATACAGGCTTTTGGGAGAAATTTTAAAATTAGTCTTTTCTTGTTTGATTTTTATGATATTGAGTGTGTTT
Source organism: Proteles cristata cristata (assembly GCA_017311185.1). Taxonomy (NCBI): domain Eukaryota; kingdom Metazoa; phylum Chordata; class Mammalia; order Carnivora; family Hyaenidae; genus Proteles; species Proteles cristata. Next base: position 1,121,826 of record JAESUZ010002577.1, read on the forward strand.
ACATGCTGAGAGTAAAATGGAGGGATGGGTAAACTTACTGAGAAAGATCAGCCTCTAGTGTGCAAAGAATACTGCAAAATAATGAGAATTTCATCTCCACCTCCTTCCTGTGGTTCCTGGGGTGCAGATCCTATTCTGTTTCTCCCAGTGTTCTGGAGTGTTCTTCCCATCAAGTAGAGTTAAGACTCCACAGCAGGAGCTACTGGATGGAGGTGGAAGTGGAGATGGAATTCATGGTATTTCCTACCACTTTTTGCATGAGTATTTTCTGCAGTGTTTGAGGTGTTAAACAAAGAGACTTGGGGAAACATTTCTCTTCTCCTCTTTCATGTGCTCAAAGTAACCATTGAAAAAAATACTGTTTGGAAGAGCCTTCGCATTCAAATCAGAATCCACTGGAAAACTGCAAACATCTCCACTTTGCTTTATCTTAAATTTTGAGTCCAAGGTGGGTTACCTGAAAGGGTTGTCATTTTACAATAGTTTCTCTTCTGTGCCTTTTTGAAAAATGATATGTGTGACTTTCCTGAACCCAAGTGAACATAACGGCAGACCCAAAGAGACTGAGATGCTGAAACCAAAGCTGCTTAAATGATCTCTTCATTTCTTTACTAAAAAGGGGAGGGATAAAGGAAAAGAAAAATACTCCCTTGACAGTTTATTTCCCTTTTCCTTTCGTTTTTTTGCTACTCATGCGCACTAATTTGTCACTGGCCTTGTGCATGCGTCATCTGTTCCCTTCCCCATTTCCACTCATAGAAACAGATCTGCTGATGCTGGTCTGGGAAGTAACAGCCTAGATTCTGAAGGCATCTCAGGAGATGATCCAACCATGTAATTACACTGATTCAAAACATATAACAGTAAGAACAACAATGATGATGACAAAACCAAGGCTCAGAAGACTGAACTCTATTCCTTATATGTTGTCATGACCATCAATTCTAAATGAAAATACCAATCCTAAATTTAAATAAGTTAAATGGTCAGGAAAATAAGATTAAGTAAAAGGAAAGGATGAAAAAAATGATATACAGATACTAAACTCTGAGTTTTCTGGCATAAAGGTAAGAAATCAAACATTCATTGACAGCTATGTGGGATACGATAGGGAAGGGTTTGTATTTTTGACATATGGAGGGGCCAAGAGAAGGTAAGGAATGAGTGGGAAGCCTGGAGCCAAACTGGGCATTCTACTAAAGCTCTGTACCCTCTCTGCTTAGTGCTCACAGGTGATTAGTAAATATTTATTTTTTTGACCAAATTTTTTCCCCACCGTCTTCCTTCTGTAGAAACCCTTAGAGGAAGTGGAGAGAACACAGACTCTGAGTATAGATACTCCCAGATTTACACCCTGGCTCCCTAAAGATTCTAAATCTCATATTTTTTAGTTTAATTATAATATATACTTTATGGAGTTGCTGAATAGAGATAATATATGTGTAAAGGAACTGGAATGTGATGTAAAGGAACTAAAGTAGAACAGGCAATGAGCAAAGGCTTGTTATTATTACAGATGGTGGTAGTAGTGGTTACAGTATTGGATGAGCTAGCGAGAGAAGCTCTTGGAGCAACAGAATGGTAACTTTTACAAAGTCGGGCAAAGAGAGTCAGGGTGAAAAGGGAGAAGGGGGGTGCCTGGGTGGCTCAGTCAGTTAAGTGTCTACCTTCAGCTCAGGTCACAATCTCATGGTTCGTGGGTTCCAGCCCTGCAACTGGCTCTATGCTGCCAGTGTGGAGCCTGCTTGAGATCCTCTCTCTCCTCTGCCTCTACCCTGCTTGTGCTCTCCTTCTCAAAATACATAAATAAACTTAAAAAAAGAAAAGATGGAAGGGATTCAGGAATAAGAAGTTACTTTGAGAACATAACAGCCCCTTGTGTCAGGAAGTAGAGTTTATTTTACCATCCCCTTAATTTGCTTTGTGAGTTGTTCTGCCTGTCATAATGTGGCAGAAGTCAAGTTGTGTGAATTCTCAAGCCTGGTCTTCACAGGGTGTGCAATTTGGCCCTTTCTGTCTTGGAACTTTGAAACCACCATAAGGTAAAGAAGTTAAGTCTAATGGATGATGAAAACTCAACTGGAGGAAAATCAAGGAAGCTCAGCCTACAGCGAGTCAAAGTAGCTAAATCCGTGAGCTATGCCATCTTGGAACTCCTAGCCTTAGCCTAACCACGAGGTGACTGGAGCCTCCTCATGATGGAATGATCAGCAGAAGGACTCCCCATGTTGCTAAAGCACAGAATCATAAAAAACCATTAATATTATTTTAAGCCAGTCAGTTTTGAGCTGGTCAGTTACATTGCAACAGGTAACTGAAATAAAAATCGGTACCTGGGAACTGGTTGCTGCCATTATAAAAATGTAAAATATTTGGCATTATCTTTGGACTCAGGGCACTGTAGTCATGTGATGTCCTCTGACATTTATAAGGCATTGGATTAGGTATATTGCAGATTCCTCTATTAAAAACACATAGTCTTTAGAGTCAAGATATTTATCATCTCTTCAAGAAGATCTAGCTAAAAGGCAGCATAAAACCATTGCATGGAAGAATTCCAAACAAGTCTATAATAACATGAAGAAAAGAAAAGAGGGCTTATGGGAAACTTCATGAAGAATCAGGCAATTGAACTGGACTCACACAACAGACAGGACTGTAACTAAGATGGTGCTGATGAGCATTCCAGCTGTAGGGACATCCTGAACAAAGGCACAGAGGTGAAAAAGCACAGAGGAGGTTCTGGGAAGAGTGAAGAGTCCGGGTTGACAGGTGTATGATGTGCAGGACAAGATGCAGGCTTGAAGGAGCAGGAAGTTGGATTGGAGACAGAATGCCAGGCCTTGAGGTCAGGCTAAGTAGATGGGGCCTTCAGGCATGAAAAAACATAGAAAGGTATGAGGAAGTGAGTCAACCTGACTCAATCAACAGCACTTGAAGGAGCTGGATCCCAAAATAGCTCAGGACCCCATACGTATAATTACCAAATTTTTGATATTTTATTATATTTTGATATTTATCAAGATACTTTACAATGTGTTATATGCACTTGCCCTTATACTGGAGAAAAATATATTCTGAAAAAATAAATGGTTTTTCTCTAAAACAAGGTTAAACAATATAAATAACACTGCATGCTCAGATAACCACAGGATAGTTTTATACCCGGGCATATCTATGCTCTATCCCAAATTAGGGATATATTTACATGAAGTAAGAAAAGACTAATGGAATATGCTTTATAGTCTTAATTACACAAATACTATTCTCTGACATAACTCGCTGATTAAAAAACATTTTAAAAAATATTTATTTAGTTTTGAAAGAGGGAGAGAGACAGAACATAGGCAGGGGAGGAGCAGAGAGAGAAGGAGACCCAGAATCCAAAGCAGGTTCCGGGCGCTGAGCTGTCAGCACAGAGCCTGACGTGGGGCTCAAACTCAGGAACCCCAAGATCATGACCTGAGCCGAAGTCAGATGATTAACCGACTGAGCCATGCAGGAGCCCTTGCCTGTTGTTGTTGTGTTTTTTTTTTTTTAAATTGAGTTGCCTAAATTTACTTGCTGCTTAGATCAAATCACCATTAGACCTTATTCAAAATTGATTAAATGTAATTTGATATAATCTGTCTCTTTACTCCCTCCATTACCATCAGACATTATCTAGTTTGTTGATGACTTTACCAATAGATATTATATTTAAAAAAAAACAAGCTATAGAGAAACCTTGACCTCATCATCTATGTCGGGATATCAGAATATCAAACATCCTTAAATGGTTAGATTTATCAAGAAGAGAGACAAATAATCTCACTGGGGTTCAGATTATGATACAACCAAATACTACATTGACCTTAGAAATTAATATGATTAAAATGAAAGATAGCATATATCCCCTGTGTGATCAGTGGTTTATTACCTAATAAATGATTTCATCTAACATATAGTCAGACACCACCATGAAAAGGACTCCCATGGTCTCTCATGGCATTGTATGCTAGAATGCAATATTCCTTTAAAATCTCCAAAATAAAAGAGGCAAACACCGGCTTGAGGCCAGACAAGAAGCCTGTGAAACCTCAGCCAGTTTTCATCACAGCTGGCCAGGCCTGGGAAGTTTCAGACAAAGGACTTCCGCCTTTATCTGGCCCTTATTTTGATGTCTCATTCAGCTGAAGATAAAAGGAAAGATGTGCTTTGAAATTTAACCATTAGGATGGCAAAGAAATCAACATGCAAATGTCAGCCATACATGAATTCGAGATGAATTCTACATTTGTCATTGCAAATTTAGAATTCGTTGGTATTTTTTACTCCCAAAGCAGTAGGAAAAAAACTATGGATGAAATGTGAGCACTGGAATTAGTTCAATTGGAATTCTTTAACTCCTACATCTTATTTGCTAAGAGTACAGAGAATATATGTACAGTTGATGCTTGAGCAAAGTGGGGTTATGGGTGCCAACCCCCACAGAATCCAAAATCCATGTATAATTTTTGACTCCCCCAAAACCTAGCCAGTAGCCCACTGTGGGCTGGAGCTTTACTGATAACATAAACAGTCGACTAACACTTATTTTGTATATGTATTTTATATATTGTGTGCTTACAATAGAGTAAGCTTGAGGAAAGAGTTATTAAGAAAATCATAAGGAAAATACATTTATAGTGTTGTACTGTAAAAATCTCTGTGTAAGTGGACTTACACACAAACCCATGTTGCTCAAGGATCAAGGAGAGAGAGAATGAGAGAGAGAGAGAACATGAAAAGACTGTGAGAACAAAAGAAATGAAAAACAAGAATCTGATATTATGATACACTTTTACTTAGGCAATCAAGAAGGCGAGGAGACTCCATATCTGTGTTTTCAAAAATCTTACCAACTTCTATCAGGAAAATGAGCTCCTTTCTTGGGAAGAGTGAAGTACAGCTTTTAAGTAGCTTGTACACCTATAGAAAATGCTAATGACCCGAGACATATAGTGTCAGGATTTGTTCTACACATTAATAGGGGAGAGATTTGCAAACTGCAAAATATGAATTGGATCCATTTGCAAACTAAGAATAACTGCACATAGATCTTCGGTGTATAGTTTTCCATCCACAGATTCAGAAGTAATTGTCTAAAGCTGTGACTCCAAATAGTTTGTGTAATTTTATGAGAATTTTAGGTTGGTTCCCATATTTTTGCTATTAAGAACTCCAGAGAAAATGACTTATCACCCTCAACCCTGATTCTCAACATACAAACTCAGAGCTGAATGAAGAGGGTGCTTAAGTGTCAGAAAAGGATCTGAAGAAGTTTGTTTTGGAACAGAAGATTTCACACTGGGAAGCACCATGATGGCTGTGTTAAAATCATTGGAGGACTCTCATATAAAAGGTGAACTTCACTTGATCTAAGGCCAAACTAGGAAGAATATGTTAACTACAGTGAAGAAAAATATGTTAGTGTAATTTAACTAAGCCAAAACTGAGTGGTTCATCTTATAAGGCAGGGATGCTGGAAAATTACCTTCTGATACATTTTCTGGACAAGTAAATTCTGGGAATACAAGGAAAACTAAGATATAATTTCTGCCTTAAGGATTAACATAGTCTTGAAAGGCAAAGAGAATTAAAAGTATAGTACATTATAGTGGGTACTTTAGGAAGAGCTCAGAAATGAGTCACTTAAATCCATTCAAGATAAGTGTATGTTGAAGAGGGAGATGTTCTGGAATACTTCCAAAATAGATAACATTTCAGCTGAATTTTGAAGGAAAAGTAGGAGATAGCCTAGTTGAAAAAATATTCTATGACTATTTTAGAAAGAATTTGTTAGTTCAGGCATTAAATCAAATGATACTTAAATTCAATCCATTTGTGAATTAAGTGATCTTAGATGCCAATGCAAATTAATGATTTAAAAGCTTTGATCTTATATCACATATAAAACTTAAGTCAAAATAAATCAAAGGCAAACAGAGATTTAATGTTAGAAAAGCACCAAAACACAAGCAACAACAAAAGAAAAAAAATAGGTAAATTGGATTACATCAAAATTTTAAACTTTTCTGTGTTAAAGGACACACTCAATGGAGTTAAGTGACAGACTGCAGGATGGGTAGAAAATATTTGCAAATAACTTATAAGGGGTTAATACCCAGATTATATAAATTAATTTCTACAACTCCATAACAAAAATAAATAACCTACTTAAAAAATGGGAAAAGGGCTTGAATAGACATTTCTCCAAAGAAGATATACCAATGACTAAAAAGCCCATGCAAAGATACTCAGCATTACTAATCATTGGTGAAATGCTAATCAAAACCACAAGATATCATTGCACACCTATTAGGATGGCTATTATAAAATCGATTGGAAAATACTTAGTTTTGGAGATGATGTAGAGAAGTTGGAACCCTGTGTGTCATTGGTGGCAACATAAAATGACACAACTACTAGAAAATAGTATGGCAGTTCCTCAAAATCTTTTAAAAAATAGAATTACTATATGATCCAGCAATTCAGCTATTGGGGATATACACAGAAGAATAGAAAGTAGGGACTTGGCTAGGTGTTTGTACATCCGTGTTCATGGTAGCATTATTTGTAATAGCCAAAAGGTAGAAACAATTCAAGTGTCCATCGATGGATTAATTAATAAACAAAATGTGGTCAGTGGAATATTATTCAGCCCTACAAAGGGAGGAAATCCTGACATCAGCTACAACATGGATGAAACTTGAAGACATGATGCTAAATAAAATGAACCAGTCACAAAAGGATGAGTGCTATTTTATTCTACTTATATGGGGTACCTGGAGTAGTCAAATTCATAGACACAGAAAGTAGAGTGGTGGATGCCAGGGGGTGAAGGAAGGGGGTGATGGGGAGTTATTGTTTAATGGGTACAAAGTTTTGGTATTACAAGATGAAAGCAGTTCTGTGGGTTGTATTGATGGTACCAAATGATGTTCATATACTTAATGGCACTGAACTGTACATATCAAAATGGTCAAGATGGTAAATTTAATGTAAGGCATATTTTACCACAATTTTGAAAAACTTCTGAAATGCTTATATTTAAAATGTAATGAATTGATGTGCTTTCCTCTGAAAACTTTTGAGAATTTTTTTCCATTGCTTAAGATCAGTAAATATATGACATATATCATATTATGTATTTTCTATGTATTTTTTTCACATATATATAAAAGTAAGAAGAAACCATTCTGTAAGATAATCTACAGCTAGAATTTACAATGATAATTTTTATATGCTTCTGTTCTTCTCCACTTAGTTAATTTCCCCAAGAACATGGTTTGTTGACAAGAAATTCATAGTCCTTAATTGCAGCTGTTTTACTGTTACCTCCCTAAGCCCCTGGAGTATTCCAAAGTGATTTGGGGAGGAGAAAGGGATCACCTTTATGTATATGTTGCATCTGGAGCTTCAGAGCCCAAGAAGATAATCAAATCCAGTGATTATACTTAATGACAAATACTTGTTACCATCATAAACGATTTTGTTTATGTCACATGGCTCAATAACTGTGCTAAGTACTTTGCATGCATTACCTTATTTAATTATAAAGCCTTTTCAAATGTGCTTTAAGAAAAGTATTTTTAAAATATTATATACCTTCAATACCTTGGTTTGGAAAAAAATGTTAACTATGTATGTTTTCTTTCAAAGACAAAAGTAGAAACTCTAAACTTCTATTAGTCTGAAAGACCATACGACTATATCATCATTGCTTAAGGAAAAACAACACTTAATAAGGTCAAAAATTCTTTTAAGGAAATCAATTGTAATTTATCTCAATTCAGATGCTTTGGGAACTGATAGGAAAATCTGGCTATGTTTGACCAAGGAGGGGAGAATCCTACTAGGCATATTTACCTTTTTATGCAGTGGATGTCTTATAGTAATCTTGCCATAGGTGAAATCTCTCGCCAGAGACAACAGAAGAATGACTAAAAGCAACGTGTCTATATTTAGATTAGTAATGTGAGGAACAAACTTCCATTCATTCTCTCGAGGGCTGCAGTATTTTTAATGCTTATTGGCTACTCACACGTGAAAGAGTGTTTAAATAGAATGATGAATGTAGTAACAAAGGAGAATTTGTTCACAGTGGCTAGCTGGTTACAATCAGATAAAATTACACTGTTTATTTTCAAGTAATCTAAGTGGACAATGGATAGAGGGGACAATGGACAAATTATATTGAGCATTGAAATATCCTGGGTAAATACCTGTATCCTGGTGGTGAGAGGTGAAGCCTAATTTTCCTAATGAAATGGTAGGAAATTTCTCGTTGAACAAATATGACGGCTCAGGACTCATGCAATAGATTCCAATTTAAAACAATTGCAGCAATAAATGGGCAAATTAGCTTGTTTAAGGATTACGGCTTTACGATAGCACAGCTTGATGTTCTCAGTGTTGAGCTTTACTCTTTTGAAGCTCTTTCTAGAGCACTTTTGAAGCTAAGTGTTCAGAATTTGCTTCCTTAGTACAAACAAGTGGTCTGATTTGAAAATTCTACAACTTTATTTTACAAGCATAATTGAATTTAAGTTGAGGTGCCTCGCTTATATTTTTAAAAAAATTTAAAAATACATACAACTTGGAAAATGAAGATAGGTATATCTTCACTCATTGTGTCAGAAATGGCTCATGACCCCAATTTATAGTGCAGAGTTGTTAGTGGGAGCAACTGTGCAGCCAAGAACGATATTTTTCAGCTGCCCTTGCATCTAGGTAAAGTCAACTGACTATTTCCCACCAAAGGAATGGGAGCAAAAACAGTGTATGTCACCTTGGGGGTGAAGTTGGCAAGAAAAGGGCATGAATTCTCTGTGTTCTCTTTCCCTGTTTCATGGTTGTATATTGATGCCGTTGGTAATTTTGTACGCCATGTTTTGAAAATGGTAGAGCCTCACTCAATCTGTTTCATTGAAAGGCTGGGGACAGAGCCACTCCTCTAACCCAGCCCCATCCTTCTCAACTGTGGATTGGACTTTACATGAGCCAGTATCAAATTTCTCTTGCATATGACACTAAGCAACTAGTATTAATGTATTGTTGTTTTGGTTTTTTAAGTAAGCTTTACAGCCAATGTGGGGCTTGAGCTCATGACCCTGAGATCAAAAGTCTCATGCTCAACTAAGCCAGCCAGGCACCCACCTAGTATTAATTTAATTGATAGTTTCAACCTTACATCTAATCAGAAGTATAGTGATTCTATCCATTTGATCTGTACTAAATCTGCTTTTTTTTTTTTCATTTACACTACTAACATTGTAGTATAAGTCACCATCATTTAAAAACAAATAAAGATAAGGGTCTCCTCTGAATCTTCTTATTCTCCACTCTGGTGCATTCTAAAGATTGTATCCAGGGTGACTTTTAAAACTGAGACTCAGATAATATCATTCCCTCATTCAAAGATCTTCAAAGACCTCCTATGATACTAAAATCATATTCTCTCAAAATCTTACATTAACCTAAAAAGCTTTGTAGGCTCCACACCCAACATGGGGTTCCAACTCAGGACCCTGAGATCAAGAGCCGCATGTTCTACCAAATGGGCAGCCAGGGGTCCCTGTAGCCAAAAAGCTTGAATGACTTGGGTCCATCCCATCTGTGTAAGCTGAACCACCCTTTCCCACCACTGCCCTGCCAGCAAGCTCTGTTTTAGTCTTATTGCTCTCTTGCTCAAACAGGACCCACCTTTTCATTCTCAGAAAATCATCCTTGCTGCTGCTTGTCTTTGGATGCTAAGCTCTGAGGTCTTGTCATAGTTGGCTCATTTTTACCCTCCCTAGAAAAGCCTTCTCTTACAATTCTATTTCCAGTTAGCTGTCTGCATTTGTTCTCTATGATAATATTTTATTCGAGTCCTCTACAGTTCTTCCTATAGTCTATAGTTCTTACTTGTTGCTAACAATGTTTGATCTCCCTGCACAAACTGTAAATTCCACATGTTTGTGGATATATGCCAATGAGCTGATACAGAGAGCCTGTACATAAACAGATGGCCGATACAAATATTCTAAAGAACTGTTGAGTGATCAGTAGTTTGATTCTCTTTCATTTCTCCTGTATGAAGAGGAAACTGATTCCAATTACTGATAAGCAGATGAAAACTATGAAATGTTCTTGAATCTCTTTTACTGAGTCCCTAGAATGCTATATCTCAGGATTGGTTGAAACCATAAAGATTACCTTGTTAAAACACATTTAGATGTTTTATAATTCCTTTTTTTTAAGGACATATCCTTGGTCTCAAGAAGTATAGTGTGCCAGTCTGTTTTGTGATAAATAACCAACAACTGCAGAATGAGCTCAATTCACCATGATTTAGCTCTCCCCTCAACAGACTCAAGATACTTCCAAGGGGTCACAGGTGATCATTGCACATTTCTAGAAAGTAAAAAGTAAAGACTGATTATTTTGTCTAATGACAACAAAATTATTTTAAGTTAAATACACAGATCTTCACTGTATTTTTAATGGAAACACTATTAAAGACTAGAATTCGTATGTTAAAGAGAAAGGAATGAGTATTCCTATTGTAAGAATCATGATATGATCCCTTTTCTCCATCCTGCTGTACATTACATCTGTTCTAGAAATCCAGGTATACATTCTTACACCATATACAAAAATAAATTCAAAATGGGTGAAAGACCTAAATATGAGACAAAGAAACCATTAAAATCCTAGAGGAGAACACAGGCAGCAACCTCTTTGACCTTGGCCATAGCAACTTCTTACTAGACATGTCGCCAGAGACAAGGGAAACAAAAGCAAAAATGAACTACTGGGACTTCATCAAGAAAAAAACTTCTGCACAGCAAAGGAAACAATCAACAAAACTAAAAGGCAATCTACAGAATGGGAGAAGATATTTGCAAACAACATATCTGATAAAGGGTTAGTGTCCAAAATCTATAAAGAACTTATCAAACTCAACACCCAGAAAACAAATAACCCATTAAGAAATGGGAAGAAGCCATGCATAGACACGTTTCCAAAGACATCCAGATGGCTAACAGACATATGACAAGATGCTCAATATTATTCATTATTATGGAAATGCAAATCAAAACCACAATGAGATACCACCTCACACCTGTTAGAATGGCTAAAATTAATAACACAAGAAATAACAGGCATTGGGAAGAATACAGAGAAAAGGGAACCATCTTACCCTGTTGGTGGGGATGCAAACTGGTGCAGCAATTCTGGGGAACAGTATGAAGGTTCCTCAAAAAACTAAATTAGATCTACCCTACAATCCAGCAATTGCACTACTAGGTATTTACCCAAAGGATACAAAAATAAGGATTTTGGGTACATGCACCCCGATGTTTATATCAGCATATCAACAATAGCCATACTATGGAGAGAGCCCAAATGCCCACCAAATGATGAATGGATATAGAAGATCTGGTGTATATATAATAGAATATTACTCAATCATCAAAAAGAATGAAATCTTCCCATTTGCAATGATATGGATGGAGGTAGCTAGAGTGTATTATGCTAAGCAAAATAAGTCAGTCAGAGAAAGACAAATACCATATGATTTCACTCATATGTGGAATTTAAGAAACAAAACAAATGAACATATGGGAGTGGGGAGAAAGAGAGAGAGAACAGACCATGAGAGACTCTTAAGGATGAACAACAAACAGGGTTGATGAAGGAAGGAGAGTGGGGGATGGGCTAGATGGGTGAGGGACATTAAGGAGGGCACTTGTTGTGATCAGCACTGGGTGTCATAAGTAAGTGATGAATCACTGAATTCTATGCCTAAAACCAATATTGCACTGTAAGCTGACTAACTAGAATTTAAATAAAAATTTGAAAAATAAAAAAGATTAAAAATAAAGTAAATATCTAGGTTTACTACCAATGAAGCCTCTTCAATCATTAATTTGAGAAACATCACATTTACCATTCTGGAAAAACCTCAGTGGCCTATAATCCAAAACCCTCTTTTTGAAATGGATGCCAAAATGTTCTTGTAAAGGTAAGGAATTGACCTTGACTACGGAAAAAATATTTTTTGCCCTCAAGGAGCCTTCATTAATTAAGAAGCCTACCCTCATGATCACTTCTTTTCTTGTTCCATACCAAAAACAAGATCCACATTCTACCCATTAAAGAGGGTAATGACTTAATAAAAACCTAGACCCAGTCTCTGTGGGTGCTGGTATGCAGGGGAGAAGGGTGCCTACCATTTTGCCATGGATTCAGATCATCTATGCCATATATATAGTCGTGGGATAACCCTCATTGTAAAACTTCTAGTCTACAAAACCGGGAAAAAACTTGTCAAAATAAATCTTAACTTCTGACCGTGGTAGAAGACCTACTACGGGGTATTAACAGAGTCAGGACTGTCAATCACTGCCTAGTCTCCATGTTTGTGTTATGAATTCCAACTCTGGTGGCATGAACCAGGGGTAAAAACCATTGTAAGCTGAGCGAGTCCAAAAAATACAAACGAGGAGTGAAATATATTTGGGGCTGAAATGACGTTACCGATGTCTGAGATGGCTTTTCTTTCTTCCCCCGCTCCCCACCTTCCTTTTTGAAAGGCGATGCTTTTATTAGATTATTTCTACAGCCAAGAGACACAGCTACCGTCTGGCTGAATTTGCTGGTTTTCTCTTGAATTAAAATAAATAAATAAAAGAAAACCCTAAATGTTTTAAACAAAACAAATCGGAATATTTTCCTTTTTTTCTTTTTTCCTGCCAACTGAAGACATTCTATACATTCAGAAGGGACTGTGGGCAACATAATGTATGATAGGTACTTGTACGTACATATACTGTAGATGACAAGATGGGCTTCTTAACCTAGTATTATCTGTGGGTGCACAGGTGAGTGGGAAATAGCACTTTGCTACAAGAGTGAGTAGCATACTGGACTTGACTGACAGCCACATTGTCAACTCGGCTGTTCACAGACTCCTATCCCTGTCATTCTTCTGCTTCATCATTTCCCTTCCCAAACCTGAAAAACACTTGTCATCTCCTTTTAGTGCTTAATGAGCATTTGGATAACATTGCTCATTCTTACTTGACAGATAAAAATGTGAGGCCTTTGAAAAATTAAATCGCCATCATGTTCCAAGCCATACAACTAATGAAAGGCCAATCTCATGCTAAGAACTTGGAAATTTAGGTACTGCACACTCTGTGTCAGAGGCACCGTCAGTACTGTCCTGACATAGTCAAGGGGTCACTCAAGGTCACCCCACTTGCCATTGAAATAAAATTGGAAGGAAAGACATTTTGCATGCAGGAGTGAAGCTCCTTCAAGTAACTGCAGATTCTTGTAAAGGGCAGGGAAGTGGAGGGTGGGCAGTCCTTATAGCTCACCTACTATCTCTGACCTTGGCCTTGTGAGTTTCTTGGTACTTCTTGAAACTTGCCTTTTACATTAGTATCATTCTCTCTGCTTTGCATTGATGCCTACATTCCCCATAATTCATCTGTTCTTGACTCTCCACCATTGAAAAGGAAACATGCATTGGATTTCGGTTTATCATGCATCATCATTTTTAATAATTTGTGTGAAGAATGGTTGGCACTTTGGGCCTACCATGTGTCAGGTGTTCCAACAGGCACTTGACCTAAGTTTTGCCTAACCTTTAACAGATGTCTTGGTGACTGACTGCTCCCATGCAGAGCTGAAAAATAAGCCTGCATCTCATCGACTCTAAGGTCTGCTCTCTCTTCACTAAGCTATACTGCTCCCAGTTTCCAGTTGGTATTTTAAAGTGCTGTTCTTCCCCAAACAGAACTGATGCAATTAGCCCACTCCAGTAACTCATGATTTTCTATTTGTGGGATCTGCTGGTGTCCGTTGGCATTACTCTTCCTTCCTCTTCTGACCAAGGTGAGTATCTGTTCAGGTTCAAGGTGCCCGCTATGTCCCAAAATAGATCATTTTCTCTGAGGAAAATGAATAATCCTCTCAAGAGATTAGTGGATGCAGACAGTGGCCTAATCAATACATTTTAAGGTTTTTTTGTTACCTCCATTACAGTAAAGGTCCCCCAAACTGCTTTCAAGCACATAGTTATCTCACAGATATGACTGAGATAAAGTTTAATAGGAGTAGTTATGTTGAACTAGGAGTTGTCTGAACGAGGACAAGGACTTATGGTGTATTCAGTCTCCCATCCTGTCTCAGCCCTTCCATTTCTGGGCAATATATTGATGCTATTTGCTATGTGTGGAACCAGAGCCTAATGGTGGATTCTATTATAACTAGAGACATGCATGGTGCATAGATTTAATTTGAGTCAGATCACAAAACAAAACCTAAAGCAACAATCATTTGCCAACCCTCAATCCCTTGAGGGGCTGTCAGATGACTAACACTGTTTTGCTATAGTCTGGGAGAGGATGGGCTATCATTCTCAGGAATCCATATAAATCCATATTGTAAACCGAATGTCTTAACATTTTCTCTCTTTCTCTTTCCCTCCCTTCTCTCCTCCCTTCCTTCTTTCCTTTCTTCTTTCCTTGTTTCTCTCTCTCTCTCTCCATCTCTCTCTGTCTCTGTCTCTCTCTCTCTCTCTCTCTCACACACACACACACACACAGTATTCAATATATACCAGTTGGCTCAAGGCTTTTCTGAATTACATGTTTATTTTGTCTTCTTGGCTGATATTTTCTCATGTCTGAGTATTGTGCCTCTAGGAAGGAAAACTTATATTTTTTAAAGGACAGCTTTTCTAAAAATCTTGCCAAAAATAAAGTGGTTTATTTAAAAGGACAACACATAAAGCTCTTCCTCTGAAGAGGACAGTAATTTTGAAGAACTTTATTTATAACAATTTCTATTTCCAACAAGTTTTTTGAAGAAGCAGGAAGACCTCAATTTGAATAAGATCAGAGAAGATGGAGTCAAATGATGGTACCACAGGGAATGTGGGGTCATGGTGAAGGCTTAGGTACCACTGGACATACAGACATACTCCTTCTACCCGTCTTTCATCATTAGCATCTCACACCTGCAGCAAATTGGAAGGTGAATTACAAATAATCATTTCAGATGGCTGTCTGCCTACAGACTTGTCTCCTGCATTTGATCCCCTTCCGCCAGCCATGCAGGGGGTACTGACAGGTGCTAAAAGCACCGCACTCGGACTTCTATCGTTTGCATGGATGCTGCTTCCACTCAGTCCTCTGGATCAGGTCACCCCTTTTCATCTCTGAAACCTGATCCTCTACCCTTCCCCCAGAGAAGAATTCAGTCCACCTTCCTTGAACACATCCTGATTCTTGTCTGTCTGTTAATGAGATACAATTATTTGCGTACAGATCTATCTGTTTTACTAAGCAGGAATAAGTTGATGTGAAGACCACTTCTTATTTACGTTATATCTTGACCACCAAGCACGGTACCTGGCAGATGGAAGGTGCTCAGTGAACACCAGTGATGTGGCCAGTGAACTGCATGATCTTAAACTTGTTTTGCCTTAAACGATACATACATGGTATGAGAACCTTTGGCTGACAGTTTCAATCAATAGTTAACATTCCACAGACATTTTCGGAAATGGTCTCTTCTCTATCAAATTGAAAAGTACTTTAAATTACAGAAGACTTCCGTATGCAGTTCTGCATTTCTCACGTTGCAGGGCACAGGGCTTTGCAAACAGTGAACACTAGATCAATACAGAAAATCTTAGGGTACTGGCTCAAGGTGATTTGCCTTAGCACGAACACTAATTTTAAGTCCTTTGGGACTTCATGTAAGTCATATATTGCTCTGCACATTTCAGTGCACTATCTCATTTGATCAACACAACGATGAGGGGAAAAATAAGTATGATTTTATCCCTAATTCATAAATGCAGGGAGAAGATAAGTTGCCTAAGGGTCACACAGTTGTGCATGGCAGTGCCAGGATTCGGATAACCCATGTATTTAACAATGACCCTTAGCAGCCTTGATTAATGGACTGTCCAATGTGGATAGAAATGCTACAAGAAGGAGGTCTGCCTAGGAAGCGATCAATAGACGGAGTGGGAAAGATACACTAGAGAAGGTTGGGAGGAATCAGATGTTAAATTACATTTTTACATGTCCATGGTCCAAAGGTCACTTAAGTCCTCCCTCTCGCTGTTACTTAGTCCTCCACATAGTACCTGATTTATTCACATTGCTCAATCCATCAATAAAATGTATGCGTTCATCGTACCTTGCTCATGGTGATGTGTGTTTTTTGAATAAAAATGTAAATATGCTGAAGTTACTTTGTTTTCACTCATTTGGATTTCAGTAGTATGAGTTTCTGTGTCATCTTAAAAATTGATATACTATGTTTTGGAATTAAAGGCTTAGACGATTAAGAAGAAACTCCTTTCCAGCATTCTTAAAACCAAGCTCACCAATGTGTAACTAACATACTCCTTTATTTCCAACTATGTTTTATCTATTTAAGCTTGTCTGCCAGTGCTTGTACTTGGTAACGCTACCAGCCTCTTGTTCCTGTTATTATGTCTTCCTAAAAGTAATAAGACACCATTTTGAAAATGACTCATGATTGAGAGTTCTAGATACTTCCTCCTCTTTCACCTATCCCATACTCCAGTGTTTCCTACCTAATTTCTTGTCAGAGTTCCATCTGTTCTGTGGCTCTGTTCTTTTTTCTGAAATCATCAAATCCAAGGGAAAGTGCTTTCAGAAGTTTTAGAAGCAAGCTATTTAGGGAGGATGGGTGGTCATATATATCAATGAAATTGTGTCGGAGTCTTTCTTCCGTGAACACTTAGAAGATGTCAGTTTGGTGGGGGTTTTTTTGTTTTGTTTTTGCATTGACATTTTTGTTACATTGGACATTGTGGCTTGAACTTGACTCCAGGCAATAGGAATATTAAGTAGCCTAGATAATAGATCTCTTGAAAGGAGAAGAGTCAGAAATGTGGGTCCTGAAAATTGTAATGGATCACATACATCTTGAATTAGAAATCTAAAATCACCCTCTAACTATTCGTCATTTCTTCTGTGATTTGCTTTTGGCCTTTGGAAGAAGGCTCACAGCTATGGGGAAAAAAATTCCATTATCAACATATCAATGCCTTTTTTATTATGAAATTGTTCTGAAACCCTTCAGGGCAGCTCGATATCTGTTTATTATTTTTTAACAGAAAAATTATCCCTAAGCTTAAGGGGTAACAAATTTTGAGGAACTGGCTGTGTACATTTTGTTCGATCAATATTTTTCATCAGTTTTGATAGTAAAGAAACCAATTCACTGGCACAGATTTCTCTGTTTTTCACAGCTGGTTACAGTCACAAATTTCTACTTCAGCTTTTGGCTGTGTCATTTCATACTGAATACAAGCCACATGCTCAGAACTGAGTGCAGAACATGTAGTGAAGAAGTCAAAAGAATCTAGTAAAGACTGATTACTGGAACTTCAATAGTCCCCAGAGCAGTCAGGAGAAAACCCAATCTACGTCAGACTCTAATATTTATTGGGAACATGACACTGATGTGGTCATTTCTGCTTGTTTACTGTTGAAGTGCAGTTTACTAAAATTTGAAATTACTAAATTCTTTTTGCATGGCTAGTCGTGAAAGTGAAAGGGAAAATACAGTCTGGAATGAAAAAGTGGCAGGAACATGGAGAAAATAAATTAAAAGAGCAAAAGTATATAAACAACATTTTAATAGCCCTGCTTTCTCTTATTAAGTAGTGAATTCTTTTTGAGTTTCAGGAGGATGATTTGATGATGTAAATAACATCTGCACCGTTGGGCCAAATGAAAAATCAAACAAACAAAAAAACAACTCAGTTCACGTATCAACGGTCAGGGATTTCGGACTCTCAGAATCTGGTGTGAAAGGGAATCTCTTAGGTTCCTCAAATCTATGTAAATTCAAGAAGTTCCTTTTCACACTGCATATATGTGGAATGAATACAAAACTCAAATGGCTTAGTCAGCAGAAGGATAGACTTATGGATTATCCCCTAGAAAGAGTTTTAAGATGACTACCTGCTGTCATTGATCTTGTGATGTAGCTATCAAAAGCTGGTGACTTGGGGTGCCTGGGTGGCTCCATCAGTGAAGTGTCTGACATCAGCTCAAGTCATGATTTCACAGTTGGTCAGTTTGAGCTGAGCCGTGTGTCCGGCTCTTCACTGACAGTGCAGACCCTGCTTGGGATTCTCTCTCCCTCTCTCTCTGCCCTTCCACCACTAATGTTTTCTTTTTCTCTTTCTCTCAAAATAAATAAATAAACTTAAAAAAATACTTTTAAAAAGCTGGTGACTTTATATTCTATTAGAAGGATACTATCTAGGAATAAGAGAGGTAACTCTTCAGATCTGCTCTGTATTAGTCAAATCACACTATATTTGTTTCAAAGCTCCCTCTCTCAGATAGAAAACATTCTCTGAGAGAGAGCAACCTCTGAGTTCCCTTGAATAATGAGACAGTGGTGATACTCAGCCTATGAAAACAGAGTGAGCAAAGCTTTGATAGCATAAACAAGTATGGACATTCTATTATGTAAAAGAATCAACTTTAGGTCTATTGGTTATCCATGGTTAAACTGAAACCAGTGCAGAAAAGCTGTAGGCTGAGAATATTTTCATTTGATATTCTAATAGGTGGAATGAGGTCTCCTAGTTTAAAACAAAAACAAAAACAACTACGACTATTCTAACTAATTACTCATCAATCACTAATTATAATATAAAAATTGATGTGTCTGTTATCAGGACTACTGAAACACTGGATAGGAAATTGAGCTAAATAATTACCATGGGTTACTATTTATTAAGAACATAGCTGTGAGGTGCCTGAGTGGCTCAAGCTGGTTGAGAGTCCGATCCTTGATTTCAGCTCAGAACATGATCTCATGGTCCAAAGATTGAACCCCCCACATTGGGCTCCATGATGAGCATGGAGCCTGCTTACTATTCTTTCTCTCTCATTTCCTACCTTTTCACCTTTCCCCCACTCAAGCACATGTGTATGCACTGTCAAAAAAAAAAAAAAAAAGAACATAGTTTGTGTTATATCTCTTGGTAAAAATATGTATTATCACTGCTAACTTTCAGAAGAATTCCACAGTCTGTGTCATTAATCCCATCCTCTAGGTGAGAAAACAGAAGGGCAAAAACACTAAATGACTTTCCCATTTCCAGTGACAATATGAGCAGAGGACAAAACCAATCTAAATCTTTATGCCTACAAAGTCTCTATTTTACCTTAGTGTTCTTTGATGCTAAAAAATCTTATCCATGTACAGTATTTTGCCACCAATTAAGCTGTTCCTTTTATTTCCCTCTGCCGCTTTATACTGTATCTAAAACCTGCCCATATTCTCTCAGATGTCCTCAAGGACATGTTGAGTTAAGCTTCTGAAAAATTATGGTATGAGCCGATTCTTACACCTGCTCCTCGCCCTGGCCATCTGTTTTCTCATATTGCCTTTCTTGATGCTTCTCTATTATCCATACTTTGTTGGTCTGGTTATCTCCTTCTAATCAATCATTTTGTTTTCAATTCAGAAACTGTCTTCTCTCTCCACCTTAAGTATATTTGATTTGCTGTCTGCTAACGCTTTATTTCCTCCTTGACTTTGAGACCATCTTCTGTGAAATGCCCCTCTGGAAAAGGTCTTATATTCCTGGGACCAGCCCTCTTCTGATGCAAATTGGGAAGAATTTTAGAATGCAGAAAATATTATTTACATCTTCTGAATTTCTACAGTTATAGTTGCCTATATACAAACAGGCAGCAAATTGCAGTCTCTTTTTTTTTTAATCCTTTTAAGTTTCATTAAGTTTCATTATTGAGAGACAGAGAGAGAGAGAGAGAGAGAGAGAGAAATCAGGGGAGGGGGAGAGAAAAAGAGGGAGAGAGAGAATCCCAAGCAGGTTCCACTCTGTTAGCACAGAGCCCAACGTGGGGCTTGAACTCACGCATGGTGAGATCATGACCTGAGCTGAAACCGAGTCTCTTATATGATGTTTCTAGTTCTCTTGCTTGCCCTTGGTACATATCATGTCCTCAATAAAAGTATAAATTCCTTAGAGGAAGGGTTATATCTGTAGACATACTTAGTACTCAAAAATTGTGTTTACAATGGAACTTGAAAAGATATTTTTTGACTTGACATTTATTCATTCAGGGCTTATATTTGATGCAAACAGCATCCCATGCTTTGTGGCTGATGTAAATTTTTATGGAAATACCATCAGTTGACTTTGATTTCTCCCAAATAAAATCCAGTATAGATTTATATTTACATGACTGATTGTATTAAAGGAAATGATGAATTCCAGATTTTCTTACAGTGAAAAACAAATTTGTCTCTAATTGGGAGAGTCTACTCTACTTCAGTCTTGTTACCCCCAAATCAGCAAACACACAGAATTGAAAAATAAAAGATAAAACAAAAATCACCAAGTATTTAAGACAGAAAAAATAAAAACAACAGGCACAATTTATTGAGAATTTATTATGTGCTAGATTCTAAACACCCATTTCACGTATCTCTAAGGATTAGCTCTAGCACATCTGTGTGAACTGTCAGTCAGCATACTTGAGTTCAAGGCATTCAATGCAAAGAAAAAACTTCCAACTTTTAGGAACATTTCTACTTACAATCTTGCATCATGTTTTCCCTATAGATTTAAAAACAAGTATGCAAACTGTAACCTTATCTTTTTATGAAATCTTGTGGATTTTTTTTTTACTTGTCCGTTTAGATATCCACACAAGTACAAACACCACAGGTGTGCACACAGAAATACACAGTGAATAATAAATAAAGTATTTTTAATATTTGTGTGCTTATGTGTTTTTCTCATAAGCTGTGTAGAAGGGATGGCAACCTGTTGGAAATTTTGCTTCATTTTAGATAGAAGGCATTTTTATTCAAGTCTGAGGAAGATGCCTCTGTGACTTGCTCGCACACGATCTGCAGGCTGAAAGTGAATGTGGAAAGAACTGCTGTACTAAGAGTGATCACACATTTACCCTTGACTTCAGACCGCCTACATGCTCTTTAACTAGAAATATTGCTAAGGGTTTGCCAAACACGCAAAGGCCGTGGCTTTCACCATCTTGCAAGCAAAGGAAACGGCATTTGAACCTCTTTTGAAACTTTTTTTTTCACATTAAGAGGCGCCACACGAACAGAACGTGCCATAAATAATGTGTGCTAACATTTTCCAAAAACTGGACATCAATTAATGCTAATTTATGAGGAAACTTCTTTGGAAGCGCATAGTCCAGACTCGTAACTACTGAAAAGACTCATTAATATAAACGTGAAGGGAGTTTTTTTAAAGGGAGGGCATTAAGGTAAATGCATATCATTACTTTGAAAGCTTGTAATTTATTGAAAATTCAGTGGAAAGGAAACTTTACACTGTATGTTTCCAAAGGTAATGTTTTAGCACATTAATCAAGAAAATAAAGTTAGGATGAGGATGTGACCTTAAGCATGACATGCAATGAAAATCCAGCTTACTGATATCTAACATTTACTGAATAAGTACTACATGCATTGGTATGCATACACTATCATGTTTATTTTCTGCGTACAATACTATGGTGTAGATAATATTCTCACTTCTACTTTATAAATGAGAAACCTGAAAATCAAGCAGTTTATGTTACTTGCTGTAAGTCACAAAACTAACAACAGGTGAAACTCAGATTCAAAACCCCATTTTTTAAACCACACTCAATGCTATATTCTACCGCCACTCACAGTTGTCAGATAGATGTATAAACAAATTTAGGTAAACTTATATAATGCTTTATTCTCCAGGATCTCTCAAAATCAACCCAATCATTTTTCCATGAGTTAAACCATATGTTTCTACACACACACACACACACACACACACACACACACACACACACACAAATCTGATTGTGATGGCCTTAAATAATTTCTTTGCTGAAATAAAAGTGAAAAAAAAGTTATAATTATTTGGTGTCTTTATGGGGCGCCTGGGTGGCTTAGTCGGTTAAGCATCTGACTTAGGCTCAGGTCATGATCTCGTCGTTCGTGGGTTCGAGCCCCTCATTGGTCTCTGCTGACAGCTAGCTCAGAGCCTGGAGCCTGCTTCAGGTTCTGTATCTCCCTTTTTCTCTGACCCTCCCTTGCTCTCTCTCTCTGTCTCTCTCTCTCAGAAATAAATAAAACACATTTAAAAAATTATTTGGTGTCTTTAGGGATTCTGTGTGTGTGTGTGTGTGTGTGTGTGTGTGTGTGTGTGTGTGCACACGCGCGTGCATGTACCTGTGAGTATATTTTGGTAGAGAAAAGATGGAGTACTGGGGACAATGAGAGAAAGCAAGACTATTTTGCCCACAACCTTGAGATTGGTTATCTATTGCCTAAAAAATTATAGATTTCTGGAAGATCCATTTGACTCTAAAGTACATATTTCTTCAACAACCTGCAATACTGACCCTGTAATCAGGCAAAGATTCTAGCAAAACATGGATCTCATCATCTTAGTAGACAGGAAGATGTATGACTCCTTCTAGAACAATGACTCTTAAATTTGATCATGCTTTGGAATCATCTGGAAGGCTTGTTAAAGCACGGGCTCCCAGGCTGTTGTTTCTGTTTCAATAGGTCTGGAGTGGAGCCTATGAATTTGCATTTCTTTTTTTTTTTAATTTTTAAAAAATCTTTTTATTTATTTCTGAGAGTGAGACAGAGAGAGACAGAGAGAGACAGAGTGTGAGCAGAGGAGAGGCAGACACAGAATCTGAAACAGGCTCCAGGCTCCAAGCTGTCAGCACAGGGCCTGATCTGGAGCTCAAACCTATGAACTGTGAGACCATGACCTGAGCCAAAGTCAGATGCTTAACCGACTGAGCCACCCAGGCGCCCCTGAATTTGCATTTCTGACAAGTTCCAGAGAGGCACTGTTGGTGCTATACCAGGGACCCCACTTTGAGAACCACTGCAGTAGAGTGGACATTATGAATGAAATATACATAGGCCCATAATTTACTTTAGTGATAGTAGTTAAACAGTCAATAAGCAAATAGCGTTGTCTGTTGATAGATCAATGAATAAAACATATAGTAAGTAGTTACTAATAGATTTATAAATAACCGTCACATTCAGTTCACAGAACAAACTAAAGGATTAATATCCACTAATAATTTAATAGGATTACTGAATAACTTCAGACTTTCTAAGTCTTTCTAAAGCTACCAGAAACCTACTCAGATGCCTGATGTAACTTTGGGCTAAAAAAAAGTAAGAAAAAGATGAACTCTCAGGGTGATTCCTTTCTGAATTCTGCATAGTAACTGAGACACTTTCCACTTGTGTAAATTGAAATGGAATCTTATTAGAAATGAACCACACTTTGCATATGGCATTAAAGGAATTATATTTGGATGATTAATATTTAGAGCTTATCATTGAAAAGATACTGATATGATACCATAATTTAAAAAAAAGGGAATTCACCAAGGAAATAGAGGAATAATTAGAGTTGAAGTTAAGTTGAATAAAAGATGTTATTTTAAATTGTGAAAGTGGAAGTCTTGCCTATACTTTCTCAATAATTCACTTTTAGAAAAGCGTCTCCCCGTGAGCCTATTCAGTGATAGGCAGTTGTTGGCAAAATGGAGTATGAAATGCTTCCAAAGTTTACCTAACATTGGTTCCTAAAAAACAGAAACAAAAACAAAAACACCATATCCATGTTCCTGATTCTAAAGGAAACATTTGTGTACCAGGCATGTAAAGTCCTCTGTAACCGAAGGAAGGAGTACAAGTTTAACATGCAAAATTCACTACATGAAACTGTGTGAAATGTTTCAATTATTTCTATAATAACACTTAACATGTTCCAGATACAAGGCATTAAGCACACAGCCAAGAAATGTTCCAAGCCTACGCTGTTTTTCATTTGAGTGTATTATAAGTGTATGAAACACATGTTAGGAATATATTTCATATTCTGCATTTGTAAAATATCAAATTTATATCAGCAGAAACCACAAGGCAGCACGGGAGCTGCCCCCAGAGCAAGGCTATTTTGCAATCAAACTTTTAACACCACATTATCATTTTAAAGAACAAATCTCCTGGTTGAAATGAAGAAAATGATTTTCACAACTCATGGAAATTTTCTTTATGTATTTATTACACAGGATTCAAAACACATACTCAACAGGAATTAGTCTCAAGTTTCTAGTTTTTGCAACGTGTGCCATGCTTAAAGTACATATTACAAATAAAATTAATTCAGCTTGGTTATCTTACTCTATTTTCTAGTGGGGATATAATTTTGTGAGATTTTTTTCAAGTGTATTCTGTGGTTCTTCAGATTATTCCAGGCTAAAAAAGCTACCAGGGAAGAAAATTCTTCTTCTCATAAGCTAAATAAATTTATTTGCAAACATCACCCTTCTTTGGTATTACATTTCAAAAATTGTTTTTAATGTTTATTCTTGAGGGAGAGAGAGTATGTATGTGTGTGAGTGGGGGGAGGGCAGAGAGAGAGGGAGACACAGAATCCGAAGCAGGCTCCAGGCTCTGAGCTGTCAGCACAGAGCCTAACACAGGGCTCAAGCTCACAAGTCATGAGATCATGACCTGAGCTGAAGCTGGACGCTTAACCGACTGAGCCACCCAGGTGCCCCTGGTATTACATTTTAAGTCTTAGATGAAATATTGGTAATTTCCCAAGAAAATCTACTTATGCCACAGAATTTACCTTGCATCCCTAAATATTGAGCTAATACCCCAATTTTACTTTATAATTATAGATGATATTACACTGACGGTTAGATTTTATTATAATTATAGGTCACACGGATTTGGGTAACAATGGCATAATCTGTCTTATATTGAATTATTTTTTTATATTGAGTGCTTTTGTGCCTGGTTCCACTATAATTATGGTGACATTTACAAATCCTAAATTACATACTCACTTCCTGGACCTGGCAGATCCTGGTCAGTTTAGTATACATTTGAGATATGCTGATTTCAAAACAGTGCCTAAAATATCAGCGTAAAGCTCATACTACATTGGTCAGTGTACAGCTATCTACAGTCATGGATCTTACTTTGGGATGCTTCCCACAATAAAGGGAACTATCTGATCCCTGTCTTTAAGGCTTCTACACAGATCACATAAGTTACTCAATTTCTCTGTTCCTCAGTTTTCTCATCTGGCAGGTAGGGACAACAGTAATACCTACCTCATCGATTTGTTTGTGAGGGCTTACTGAATTAATATATATGATGTGCTGAAAATAGCTTATAGCACACTACACGGGTGATAGGTAGCATTATCAATCACTTATAATACTGTTTTCTCAGTGCCTGCCGAAAAGGCATTTAATAAATGCATTGAATGTGCATTTAATACATGAAGGGTAAATTAATAAATAGAATAATGAAGTCTTTCCTTGGATCCCACCATAGGCTTTTGTTTGGACTTCTCTAATAAGATATACTATATTTTGTACTGTATTAAAATGTTTGTTCTCATATAATGCCCCCCTGAATTACTTGCGGGCTAGGAGTATATCCTGTTCAGACTTGTATCCTTGCAGTGACAGGAACCATGCGTGCACCACAGGATATACCTATTACGAGCATGTGTGGAATGAATTAACAACAGAAGAGCCCAAAGAAATGCGAGAGAGACTTTGCCTCTCAATCATTAATTTTTTAAATTTATTTTTATTACATATTTCTAGAGTAACCAGTCTGTGGATGACAGTTGGCTGTGTGTGCTACAAAAATGCATCAGAGTCCCTTACTTCAGGAGAATTATAAATTAATAGGGAAGGCAAAAGAACACAAAATACTTATACACGGGTGATATCTGACTCACAAAAGAGCATTATATGACATGCTAAGAAATTCCATTGGAAGAAGAGCATCACAAAGAGCCAAAAAGGTATCATGAAATTGTACGAAGTTATCTTCCTCTAGAGCAACGTTACAGAAAACAATGCATATGGCTATATTTTCACCACTGGGTTTGTTGGTTAAACTGACACTGGTTTTGTTTTATTATGAATTAAATCTGTGGCTATTTCTATCCCGACTCCCTAAACCACCTGTGAATTCAATCAAAGTGATGAAGCGGATTAAATAAAATTCAGGGCCTTTTTGGATTCTTGTAGGCGTAGCTTGGATACTAATATCTGTTTGTTGACTTTGGGGCTGTATGTTAGGCTGCCAAGGAATTAGTAAAACTGCTCAAACTCATCAGCACATTAGTATTTAATAAAGTGTTCCCAGCTATCAGTAAGCAAGGCTCTGTGGTCCACAGCACACACCAACCACAGGGAAAGCATATTTGATGAAGAGCCAGGAGTGAGTATAACCAAACTTGATCATTTTCAGTGTCGTGATCAGTTAAAATAGCTAATAGGGTAAGCTTGTAGACACACAGCATTGGCTACTGTGACCTACTTTAGGCGTGTGTGTGTGTATGTGTGTGTGTGTGTGTTTCCATTATATTTCTCTACTTCTTTTTGTTGGTAGAAATGGCTTGACCCAAATGTGAATGTACCTGGCAAGATGTGTTACATTTCACAAATTTCTAATCAGAGTGGAGGATCCAGGAGCCTAATGCCAGCCCGGGGCCCGAGGCATCCTGCAATTAACATTGTCAAGTGTTCCCTGCCTGTAAACAGTTACCTCACGTTACCTCAGAGCATGAGGCCATGTTTGCACATGAGAGCCGGCAGCCACAGTATGGCTTAGCTAAAATTCTGACTTCTGGAAGTCATTTTCCACCACGTGCACATTTCAATAAATCTGCAAAATAACTTAACCAAAGAGACCCTGGGTGATTTTTCTTCTTTCGTTTTTCTCCCCACCCCCGCCCAACAAGGCTGTAAAACTAAGTCCCCTTTATCACAAAAGTCTCCACTGTGTAATCCAATGGGCTTTCAGGGTTTGCTTTCACACATGTTTGTCTCTTCCTGTGCCACTAAATTGTATCAGCTGCTCTGGGTTTGGGTTTGGTGGTGATTGCTGATGTGGGGGAGACAGTGGCTGTTATTTGTTGGCTACTTTTTTCACAAAACGTATGCATCAGGGAGTATGGTTTGGGGCATTAGTGGAATTTACTAGATATGTAGGTTATTTCATTACTTTTTTAATTTGGTCTTTGGTCAATTTTTATCTAAGATAAAACCCTTGAGAGCTAGACTTTATTTTACTTTTTGTTTTGTACCATGTTATATGTAATATGGTATTATATATACCATTATATTGATCTATATATGTATAACCATACCTAACATATTGATATATAAATTAAACATATATATAACAGTATAGTTATATACATACATATATAGTAAAGATGCATATAATACATTATTTCTAACAAAATTACTGAGGAGTTATGTGGGCACTGGAAATAGTGTTGTCTAAACTAAATAGTTTATGTGTTGGGGAGCCTGGGTGGCTCATTTGCTTGAGTGCTGACTTCAGCTCAGGTCATGCTCTCACAGTTGGTGAGTTCAAGTCCTGCATCAGGCTCTGTGCTGACAGCTTGGAGCCTGGAGTCTGCTTTGGATTCTGTGTCTCCCTCTCTCTTCTCTGCTCCTCCCTGCTTGCGCGCTCTCTCTCTCAAAAATAAATAAAAATTTAAAAAATAAAGAAATAGTTTATGTGTTCATTTTTTTGATAACTGCAGACCTTCTAAATGTTTTACACATATCTGTGTGTGTGTGTGTGTGTGTGTGTGTGTGTGGGTGTGCTCACACACGTACGCATGCTACTTTTAATAGAACCAACACTTGAGATAAAATGGTCAATCCCAACTCGAGGTCGTAAATGTATTTATTAGGATGAATTACAATTCAGTCTAAACAAAAAGCTTTGATTTCACTTTCCCAAATGCTCCTTTCCCCTTCAATCAGCCTTCCTCAGTGTTGGATTTTTTTTCGACTATTTAAGAACCTAGAGGATGCATCGATCCTGCAAAATGAGTTGTCTGGGCCAGATTTCTCCTGTGGGTGATCGTTTGCTGACTCCTGCTCTAAGCAGAGTGCTAACCTTACTACCTTCTCCAGGTGAGATGGTCAGTCCTTGGCTCAGAGGAAGGAAGGGTACTGCTAGTTGGAGGTCTCCCGAAATCCCAGATTTCACCTCCAGCTTAAATTCCAGGGAGAAAAACTAAATAAAGTTTTAAAATATAATCAATAATGTGTATTTATTCCAAACCACTCACCTTCAGGCAATAAAAGCATACATTTGCTGCATTTCTATACTTTTGCATTCAGCTCACTATGACGACCTGATGCTTATAATGTTCTAAAGTGAAGAGGGAAGCTAGAAGTCACTTAAATCCACTTTTTATATATGAGGGACCCACTGTTCCACTGAGGTAGAATAATTTGCTCAAAATCAGTGAAGGGTCAAACTAGAACTCATATGACCCAGGAGGGGGCTTATGACACAGTTATGGTTTTACAATAATTGCTCCTGGAAGCTCATCCCAAACCAAAACAGAATCAAAGTAACAAACTCTTGGACCCTGCAATAATTCTAGGTTAAGATTGTGACCCAGTTAGCATTTTAGAAATACATGGCAGAGAGAGGGTTTTGAATAAATGCCCGTGGCCTGTTGAGTATCCC
Source organism: Proteles cristata cristata (assembly GCA_017311185.1). Taxonomy (NCBI): domain Eukaryota; kingdom Metazoa; phylum Chordata; class Mammalia; order Carnivora; family Hyaenidae; genus Proteles; species Proteles cristata. The sequence goes on from JAESUZ010002577.1 coordinate 1,150,482, forward strand.
CAGTTTTTAGGTAAAGCTTTAGGGCATGCAAGTGCTGGCCAGCTGCTCTCTGTTTATATCATAGGCACTTTTCATGGGCTACTGAAAACCTTTAGGGCATTAGCCTCAGAAAACTTGTCCCGGCAGACATGGCACCATAGGAGATTCTTTTTGATTTCGTTGGGGAAGGGGGGGGGAATAAGGGAAGGGGGCCGGGAATCAGGTTGGGCGGCGGGGTGGGGTGGGGGGGATTCACCCACAATAAACTTCCCAATCAAACCTGTAATGGGGTTTCCAGGAGAGTTCACAGCTTCTCCACCACCTAAGACAGCATTTAAAAATCCTGCAGTGTTTCATTCTCATGCAAACAGACACCAGAATGGAAAGGTGGTGCATATATTATCCACATCTGTCTGCTACAAATCCTGCTCAGTTTCATGCTTTTAGGACAAATTCCAGGCAAAGGGCCACTGGGAGAGGCTCCATTTCTCAGTACCCCATGCCCAACTCTGTCAGTGAGGCAGCAGAATAATTTCTTTCATAAGGTCTGTCCTAGCCAAAAACAACATACCCAAGCCCTGTGGCATGGGCTCTCTAGAGGGAAGGGACTGTGTTCTGAATTATACCCCGAGGGGAGCTGACCTGGGATCAGTTGCCTTAAGACCTGGAAAGCAGTGAGACAGGAATATATCAAAGATGGGCTTTATCATTTGGTATGGTTGGCAAATCAATTTTCTATATATGGAACCGTGGCACGGATAAACTCCTCCTCCCCACTCCTCCCCGGATAAATTAGGACTGAATTCATTCGTATCTGGGTATCAACACTAAAGAAACAAGCATCTCAAAGTTGGAGCCAATCATTTAAAAGGATGGAAAAACAAGACTTCTTTTAAAAAGAAATGGAAAGATGTCATTTATATGCACAGATTAAATTAGCAAAAAAATATAGACCCATTCAAGGTCCTTGCTGTGTTTCTTTATGTATCTAATGGAAAAAGAGCTCCTGATCCAGGATTTTATTATTATTGTTATTATTTGAAATGCCACCTTAGGAAAAAAAATTTCCATTCGATACCCACCTTACTAGGAGAGGCTCAGTACAAAAATAAATAGTTGAAAATGTGCTGTGACTAAAATAGTGTTAGCCAAATTAATGCTAAATTTCCATCTGGACTTCAACATGCTACCACCCAGAAATATTTTCTGGATCTCGTTTCTATCTAGCTTTTGGGGGGGTTCCTTTTTTCTTTTTTTTCTGTCTTTGTTTTGTTTTGTTTTCAGAATCTTTCCATTTGGTCTTTTATGGTAAGAGGGTCAGGTGGTTGTTATAAGGCAAATTATTTTTTCACTACCTTAAGCTCACCTCCCATCTTTAGGAGGTTGATAGAATCATGTGATGCCCTTGGGAAGGGGCAAGTCAAATGGTGGTCTTTTCCCCCCACTTGGCTGCTGGACACTGTAGCATGTTTATTCTTGGCTAGATCATAAGGAAGCAGGGTCTCTGACACCAGGCAACACTATCTTTCCATCTCTTCATCATGCCTTGATAAATCTTGACTTTACAACTTTTCATGGATAAATGAACAACCAAATGTGGAATCAAGCACAGCCTCAAACAGAAAAGCTGGACTAAACAGGTAGTGAAATAGTAATTAGTTCTCATAATTTAAAATATTATTATTGACAGTTCCAGAAAGCCTTGGTACAGTGAACAATTCGCACCCACAATCTGAACCTCTCTGAAATGAATTAAATTCTTAATATGGGGGTGGGGAAGTACAGATAAAAATAGATTAGAAATCCCAAAGTCTAGGCCCTCTTCCAAGTTTAACCAACACACTCTATGACCTTGTGCAAGTCATACAACTATCTGGGTCTCTAGTTCTTTATTTTAAAAAATGGGACTAATAACAGCCGTGTTGCCTACTTCATGGTTGTCTCTAAGAAGATTCTTGAATAGTTGCAAATGGCCTTTGGAAGCATTAAAAATGTTAATCAAAGCACTTTTTTTTTTTGGCCAGGAAGATCAGCACAGATTATTTTATAGCTTAAAGAGACTATTATTTGAAAACCCACACTAGAATTTATTGGACATCTCTTCCATGCTAGGCACTGTGCTTGACACTTCATAAATAATTGTCTTCAACCTCCATAAAACCCTTGCAAATTATATATCTTTATTCTAACTTTACAGAAGAATTACCAAATCTCAGAGAGCTGAAATAACTTGTTTAGGATGCATACTGGGACGTGGTAGAAGGGGTATCAGATCCCAGAAAGGGAGTGTCCCAAACACCAGGTGCTCATCACCCACTACACAGCATAGAAACCTGTTGGTAGAACCAAAAATTCCTGTTTCAGTTCATTTTGGGTCCGTCTAATAGTTTTGTGCAAAGTTCATCAGATGGAGGGGACTTCTTTTTTCTATTTTTTTAATTTTAAATGTTTTATTTATTTTTTGAGAGAGAGAGATAAACAGTGCAAGCAGGAGAGGGACAGAAAGAGAGGGAGACACAGAATTCAAATACAGGCTCTGGGCTCCAAGCTATCAGCACAGAACCCGACATAGGGCTCGAACTCACAAACCATTAGATCATGACCTGAATTGAAGCTGAAAGCTTAACCGACTGAGCCACCCAGGTGCCCCATGGAGGGGACTTCTTTTAATTAGGCCTGAAGTAATGCTTATAGGTAATATCTGGAATTAATGGCCTCGAGATCTGTCTACTATAGTCCTTAGTGACATTCCACAGAGTCCAAGAAAAATAAGTGTTTGTGTGATGTGTGTTGTTGTTGTTGTTAGTAAATAAAGAAATTAAAGTGTTAAGAGTATGATATCTTCTCTACTTACATTTTAAAATTTATTAACAACAGCTACTGACCCCTACTAAATGCCAGGTCATACACTAGATCCTGGGGGCAAAACAAACATGGTCTCAGTCTCAAGATTTGAAAGTCCACATGGTGGGACACAGTTTGGAGTTTTATTGGTTATTGAAATTGTAGTTTTAGCCTAGGGTCAAGGCGAGGAATTTGAAAAGTAGATACTTGTGACAGATATTTAGAAGTAAAGTCAGTAAGTTTTGATTCTGGATTCAATATAGTGGGTAAGGGACAAGGGAGAGAGAGAGGTCTCAAAGATAACTTCTAAATTTTAAGTCTGGAATACAGTGGTGTTTCCCTTATCATAGAGTGGTATTGAGGGTTATGGTAATAAAATGGGGGTTTATGTAAATATGATTACACTTATGGGAATTCTACATAGGCATTCAATAAATGCCAGATCACGTCTTCCAAGGATTGTCCATTATTGACAAACCAACCAACAAAGTTTCCTGTTTATCTCAGAATGAAAGTCATACGTGCTTATTGCTGATTTACACATTGGTAAAAAGGAATCCAAAATTACACTGCCTCTTTATAGGCTCTGGAATATTCTTATCACCTTGGTACAACATCTTGCCTTCCACTTTTCCTCCTAAGGCTACAATAGCAGGAGCGGAAATAGCCTGGTTGAGTTTCCTTCTCTTACCCTTCCTTCCCATTAAGGTTCAGTCAACAGTGCTAATGAGCAGTGAAATGGCCAAGAGGCAACAGAGGAAAAGAGAAGAATAAGAAAGGGAGCAGAAGTTAAATACTATATGTTTTTGTGCTTATTTGGGATTTACACTTTACTCATATTCATACAGATTTGCAATGATTTTTTAAAAAACAAACAAAAAAAAGAAGGTGGCTACCATGCTGCAGAGTAGACCAGATTCTTTTTGAGCACATCAACTTCTCTTCTTTATCAGTTTTTATTAAAACCACCTTGTTTGTGATTGTCATCAGACCTAGATCTCAGTGATAGAATGATGGATGATGGTGTGGAGCTCTAGGAGATTTGTGGAACAGAAAATTATTTTAGGGGTGTATGACTTCATTGGAAAATACACCTTACAGCTTGTCCCTTCCATATCCAAGTCAGGATAATGGAGAAGTTCCTAGTTCCCAGAATAAACAGTGAAGCAATACAAATGAGTTCAATAGGTAGACTAAATAAATGGCACTGAAAGGGATGTGTTAAATCAGTGAGCTCCGAAAATTTAATCACACTGCAATTTGTTAGCCTCTAGAAAGACTTCTTTCTAAATGAAAAGTAATAGAAAACATCAACTAAAATAAATTGTATTAATTTGAGCTTCAGCAACTAAAATGTGAGTCATAGGTTCAGCTATCAGTATTTGGAATAAATGAATGATATCAAAGGAAGATTTGAAATAAATAACCAAACTTGAATTTAAGGTTTACAGCAATATTCTATAAATCATCTTTTCCCCTTTCACTCTTATTTTACTGTATCTTTGGTACTTGCTTTTGGTTGTATCTTCAGCATGTCATCAGTTCTCATGAGTCAGAAAGCAAGAGTTAATATTGCAAAATTAAATCTGAATTATTTCTCATTTGGACACATTCTTACTGACTGATGAGCATTAGTGAAGCTTTGCTGTTTAGGGTCAGACTACTTATTTTTACTTTTCCAGAACAGTTTCAAGAATAATTTAGGGGAGTTATCAGGTTTAGAGAGAAATACGATTTTTCTTTACAGAATTTAAGTTAAAAAAAAGAGCCCCTTTTCTGGTACCAAGCTGAATGTGTTGCTCTAAGGGACACATGTTGAAATAGGCTGAGAGTCATTAAGAGACTGTTTCTAACTGAACATCATGGGTTCACCAGAGCCACAGGGGGGCGGGATGTGAGCCTGTAGATAAGCCTCTGCTTCCTGAACACCCACAAAGAAACATTCAATGGTCGGGTACACTGCATCCTGAAACCACAAACCAAAGGAGTCACTCCAAAGCTCCTTTACCAAGTTCAAATGATGTGTATAGTGTGTGCTACCTTTTCATACATTTCCTCAGGTTACAAGCAGGCGCAAAACTGAAGTTTATGTTCTTCTAAAGACGTTTATTGTCACTAGTTTGCTAGCAGCCAACCGACAAGTACCTAACAGTGACTTTTTAACATGTCATCTTTTGCATTTCCTTTGGCCCAGCTGAAATAAGCAAAACCTGCATCATTCAGCTAGCTGGCTTCCGTATCAACTCATCTATTTCTCAGGAAATCAGAGTAAAAGGTACAAAACAATTAAGAGGCCAAGGTGTTGTTTTCCTTAACAATGACCAGGAGGCACCGCTTTACCACCTGAGTCAACCTTGCCACGGCTTCAATTATTCACCCAGATCTGTAGTTTTCAGAATGTATTAGGACATATTTCAAGGGCTCTTTCTACAAGTAAACTACTGCTGCACAGGAAAAAATGGAAGAGTTTTACAAGGTTTCAGAGGCTTTTACATTAAATTGCAATGTAGGGTGTGATGATTTTTATATAATTTTCAATTATTTTTGGTTCTGAGTGAGGGTGTTGGCTCTCTCTTAAAATTCCAATGCCGGAACTATACCAGGAGGAGCATTTCAATTCACATTGCCATCCCAGCACTGAACATGTTATATACTCAGACTTCTGTCAAAGGAAAATTTCCAGAACCTTCCACGACACTTTCTCTGGACCAAGGGGATAAGAAAAAGTGTCAATGGTAAATTGGCCCATATTCATGATTTGAAGGCAGTTTATATGCCTGATAAATGAAAGACTGAATCTTACACACACACACACACACACACACACACACACACACACAGATAAGTACACACACAATTTGCCCTGGTAACAAGACTAGCATTAACAAGGTTACAGTATAGGGACATTACTTACTTTTAAAGTTGTAAACAACAACAAAAAATAGTTTATTTTTCCTCTTTGGATAACTTTTTAAATAATTATCTTTCTTTTTCTCCTCTCCAAATAATCATGGCCCTCTTTTCCCCCACACAAGTTTGATTTTAATCCTTTCTTTTGCTGCCCTCATGCTTTGAGCCCATTAGGGCTTGTTCAGGAGCCCTGCACTCCCACGGAGGCAGACTGAAACATATGTATGTACCTTGCTTTGGCACTAGGGGAAAATGATTAAAATACATAATGGAGATGCAATTATTTAAAGTGCTGATTGTGTCAACATATCAACATTTTGAAATAATTGAGTAATTTCAAATGCTGGTGAGTTTATTAAAGTTTAAAAACATTTAACTATATGACTGATTTACCATATAAGCCACATACACTGGTTAATTTCATACTTGTCCTTTTTGTACCATCTAGGGAAGCTTCTCCCTCAAGTACGATGTATCCTAAAGCCTCTTTATAGCAGAAATGCACTGATTTGTGATAACTCAAGAATGACATATGTGATCCCTGGACATAAAAGGAGTCATTAAATTATTTTAAGACCTAGCTCAAAAGGAAATCAGCAAACTTTAGAGTAAATTTCAGGAGGTGAGAAACCCCACACCATAAGCTTCCAATAATATATATCTTATGTTAAACACAAACAAAATTTTAAAAATATATTTTATGGTTATTATTTGTGTAATAACTGGCTCTTAGGAATTTTTTCCAGCATTTAGTGTCTCTGTATATTAGTGTAAATATAATATGTAGAATTGTTGAAGGAAGAAAAGGTTTGTTTCTTCAATTATGCAACTTAAACAATTTCATAGGAATCATGCTCTTACATGTACTTTCACTGATTCTGAGAAATCTGAAAACAAAATGAGAATACAGTTGACCCTTGACTTAAGCAGGAGTTAAGAATGCTGACACCTTGCACAGTTGAAAATCCATGTATAATTTTTGATTCCCCTAAAATTTACCTACTAATTGCCTGCTGTTGACTAGAAACCTTACTGATAACATAAACATTTGATTAACACATATTTTGTAAGTTATATATATTGTATACCATCTTCTTACATAAAGTAAGCTAGAGAAATGAAAATTTTATTAAGGGAGTGCCTGCGTGGCTCAGTTGATTGATCATTTAACTCTTGATTTCGGCTCGAGTCATGATCCCAGGGTAATGGTATCAAGTCCTGAGTTGGACTCACTTAAGCTCGCTGCTTAAGATTCTCTCTCTCATTCTCTCCCTCTGCCCCTCCCCTGCTCTCTCTCTCTTTCTAAAATGAAATAATGTTCTTAAGAAAATCATAAGAAAAAAATAAAATTGTAAGGAAGAGAAAATACATTTACAGTCCTGTACTATATATATATATATGCAATGATCTGCAAAATAATATATATATAATTACTTATAAGTGGACCTGTGCTGTTCAAACCCATGTTTTCCAAATGTCAACTGTGGTTGACTTATGGGTAGATTCTGTGTAGTTCAAAAGTAGGAGAAGGGGGATGCCTATTAACCTTTTGATATCTGCTTTGAGTATCCTGTAGTTATTTTCCTACATTTAATGCTTAATACATTTAAGCATTAAAATTCCTAGTTAGTCAGCCATGTTCTTGCTTTCATGCTTTATTCTACTGTGGCCTTATTCTTAGCAACTGCTTCCTATGCCCATGGAATACAGCAGGTAACTTCTGAAAGAGGTTGAGGGTAGGAGATGTTTTTAATTGGAAGGGAAAAGGTGGTTTCAATTTAATGAATCAGCTTCATTTTTATACTTTTTCCCCTTCTCAAAATTGACATTCAAAATTGAGTTTGGTTTTAGCCACATACTTGTCTTCTACTCTTTCCTTCACACCTGCCATGAAGCAGATAAAGGTGTGAGAAATGTGAGCCCAGTCCAGTCACGCAGTTTTAAAAAATGGTTACGGTAATAGGTGTCAAACAGAGTTGTGGTTGTAAGAAAGAAAAATATGACTGCTTTAATTTTAATGTTTGAGCATTGGCAATATATTTGGCTTTTGTCATATGCTCCTCTTGTCCACATTTGCTTTGTAGTATTCAACTCTGTGAAGAAGACAATACGTCTCCATTAGTATTTTAAGTTTTAAGAGCCATTAGTGTATTTATACATAATGCATAGGGTAGGCGGAGTTATTAGTGTCAACTTGGTTTAGTTTGAACATTTAAATATCAAAACTAGTCACAAATACAAAGTAAAAACTACCAAAAACAATGCTAGTTTTTCTATATACAGGTGTGTATTTATTTATATGGTTTTATATATAATATATATTAATGGATTTTGGATTTATATTATTATATATTTGGGAATGATCTCTGAAATGATCTGAAAAATAATTCAGGTAAATATATTAAAATGTTCACAATACAACCTGATTTTCCATTTATATTTTAGTTTAGTTTAGTTTATTTCCAGGGATTATTTTATTATTTTATCATATTGTATTATATTGTATTGTATTGTATTGCTGGGGATGGACTATACAGTGAAAAACAACCCAGTGTGACTATTATTTTCCCACAATAAACCAAAAAGCTTTAGAGGAAAGTGACATATTTGCACTCTCAAATTCTGCTAGCAAGATTATGTATTTTTGCAAGAGGAGGCTAGAAAAAAAAATATGTGTTGTAACATCTAGAAACCTTTCTTCCCCAGTGGACTGTGACTGCTGGGGAGGTTCGTGGGACTCTGTGGCCACTGTTTATCCAGGAAAAGTCCACAGGAGTGTCGCTCCTATGTGAGACCGTTTCACATGCTCTTAACTGTTTTGAATCGTCTGTTGAACTAAATCCTCACACAGAGAGTTTTAACTTTCACATTTTGCTCTATTTTTCAAACTCCTGTGCACTGTGAAGAAGGAAGGGGAGATCATGGAGGGAAAATCTTGGTGCAGAAGCATGGAGATGACAGGGGACTTGGGGGCTCCAAGGTCAGCATGGAGATGACAGAGGACTTGGGGACCCCAAGCTCATAGCAGGAATGTCCAAAGTGGGACCTGGTGGTGAGCAGCACAGTCCACTGAGCACAGGATGAAAACAGACCCTTCTATTGATGCCTACATCTTATTTGTGAATGAAGAAAATAATGTGTTTTTGTTTTGTTTTAAATCTTTTTAAAAATGTTTTATTATTTATTTATTTATTTTGAGAGAGAGATAGAGACAGCATGAGCAGAGGAGGGATAGAGAGAGAGAGGGAGACACAGAATCTGAAGACAGGCTCCAGGCTCTGAGCTAGATGTCAGCAAAGAGCCTGACGTGGGGCTCGAACCCACGAACTGTGAGATCATGACCTGAACCAAAGCCAGACACTTAACTGACTGAGCCACCCAGGTGCCCCAAGAAATTAATGTTTTAATCGTTAATATTACAGCTGTATCTGAGTGTCTCCCCATGTTACGTGTCACTTATGGTTATAATACATAGACTGGTATGCGTGTGTAGCAGACGATCATGTGTCATGTGTAGTATGAAAGGTGTCCTAGGGCAAGGGTGTGAGTTCTTTCTTTCAGATCAAGGCATTATGAAGATATGCAATTTAAATATATTTAAATAGATGGATCAAGAGTTTATAATGTCTGCTTTCAACTAAGCCAACATTCATAAAATGGACACATGGCCTAACAAAGAAGCCACAGGTAGACTATCTAGCTATGAACCCCTCTTCTACTTTTCTCACTTACTCACTGTGTGACTTGAACACTTGAATAGTTTACATCTCTGGGCCTCTGTTTCCTCATTCAGAATCAGATAGTGGTAGACTCCTCATTGATTGTAGAAGGTGTTAAATGAGTGAACACACGTAAATATCTTAGACCACTGCCGAGAACATGGAAAGGTTAAGGCCAAATGCTATCACTTCTACTATTATTACATTTCTAATGAGGGTAGGAATCAACAAAAGAAAAATAATTTAGCTATAACTGCTTTTACTCTGATAATAAAGTTTTCATCAGGCCTGGTATTAATCAGTGTTCTCCAGAGAAATAAAACCAATAGGATACGTGTGTGTGTGTGTGTGTGTGTGTGTGTGTGTGTGTGTGTGTGTGTGTACACATACATGTATGTATATAGACACAGAGAGATTTTAAGGACTTGGCTCCCATAGTTGTGGAGCCTGGTAAATCTGAAATCTGTAGGGTAGATCTGCAGGCTGGAGACTCAAAAAAAAAGTTGATGTTGTATTTTCTTTCTTTCTTTTTTTTTTTTTTTAATGTTTATTTTTGAGAGAGAGTGAGCAGGGGATGGGCAGAGAGAGAGGGAGACAAAATCTGAAAGAGGCTCCAGGCTCTGAGCTGTCAGCACAGAGCCCGATACGGGGCTCGAACCCACAAATTGTGAGATCATGACCTGAGCTGAAGTCAGACGTTTAACCGACTGAGCCACCCAGGCGCCCTGATGTTGTATTTTCAAGACTGAAGGAAGCCTGGAGGCAGAATTCCTTCTTCTTCCAAGTCCCTCAGTCTTTTGTCTTAACATCTTCAACTGATTGGATGATGTTGTCCTACATTGTGGAGGGTAATGTACATTACTCAAGGGCTACTGATTTAAATGGTAACCACATCTTAAAAAACCCTTCATAGTGACATCTAGAATGATGTTTGAACATCTGGACATCACAGTCAGGCAAGATGACACATAAAATTAGCCATCATAGGCATACTACAAGTCAGAAACAAGAAGAAGCTAATCAGAGCCAATCTATTCAGTCATGTACTCCTTTGCTCTTCATTCATTTAAGAAGAAGAAGAAGAAGAAGAAGAAGAAGAAGAAGAAGAAGAAGAAGAAGAAGAATCATCATCATCATCATCATCATCATCATCATCATCATCATCATCTGCCAGGCTCTTTCTATCAACTGGTCTGTCATTCTAGGTTCTGATGACACAACAGTCAACAAAAAAGATTAGTCCCTGAATCAGAGAGGTTGTATCCTGGTGATGGTAGATAAATAGTAAACAGATAAGTAACTCAAAAAATATATACATATAAGTGCTTATATCTATTAGGTGGTGATGATTTGCAGAGGAAAGGGAATAAGGAATGCTGTGGGTGGGGCAGCAGTAGAGGCTCAAGGAGCAGAGACACGAAGGAAATGAAGAACCTATCCATGCAGATACCATGGGGAAGAGCACCCCAAACAAATGGCAGGGCAAGGAATGGATGTTCTTAATACATTCAAGGATCTATAAGGAGTGTTTTGAACAAAGGAGGGACATAGTCTGATTTATCTTATGACAGTAGATGACTCTAAGTATTGTGTGACCTATAGATTCTGTGGGGACAATGGGACAACCCTGAGAAGGGTACTGCAATAATACACTGTGTGGGGGTGGTGATGATGGCATGGCCAGATTGACAGCAGTGACAGTGAGGGGATTGTTCAGATTTCAGAAAGAGGACATTTCCAAGGTAGAGTCAAAAGATTTGGTTTTGTGGTTTGTGAAATTAAAAAAACAAGTTAAAGTGTGTCTGTGGCTTTAAGACTGAACAGGGGAGGTTACAACTGCCATTTACAGATATGGTGATAAATGAAGGAGAAGCCATGAAGGGGAGGAATATGGAGTTTGGTCTGGTCCTATTAAATCTGATATGCCTAATAGACACAGAGGTTGTCACATCGATGTTTCTAGAACTATATGGAATCCTGTAGAAAAGACCAATCTTGAGATGGAAATGTGTAAGTCATCAGCACTTGGAGAGAAGGCCATGAGCATGCATGAGATCAACTACACGCATACGATGCCTGACTGGATGATGGAAGGTATACTCTCTCATAGAAATCTTTAGAGAACAGAATGAAATAGCAAAATAAACACAGGATCAGAAAGTAAGCTCGGAAGGAAGAGAGAGAGCTCTTCCCAAGGGCCAGGTGAAGATAGTATGTCAAGGAGGAGGGAATAGCCACCCATGTCAGAGGCTGCTGTGGGTGCTCAAGTACATGAGGACTAAGAATTAGTCAATGGCTTTGTATCTTGTGAAGGTCACTGGTGAACTTTGATAGAGCTATGTCAGTGGGGCAGTGCTCGTGTTTGGAAGGACACATTTTGGAAGAACTTTGCTACTAAGAGAGATGTAGAGGAGGAAAACTAAGTTTCCTTTTACCCATCTAGGTTCTTGGATGAGACTTTTGTAATAAAAGATGGATTAACAAGATAAAAACCAATAGAAGTTTAATAACTATAAATCTCTTGTATACATGGAAGATACCCAGCTAAACAATAATTTTCCAAAAATGCCCCAAGACACTACCTTAAATAATATCTCTAGCTAAAGACAAAAGACAGAGGCTTCTCTTCCAGGTAGAGGGAGACACCCATGCAAACAGTGATTTCCCTTATAAATGTAAATGTCTCATACAAAAGGGTAACTTCTACTTGGTTTTTAGAGCTTATCTTGTGTCTGTTCTTCCTTAAAAATAATGAAGCTCAAGGTAAAACTTATGCCAAAGAGGCATGTTTCGGGATGGCGAAAACTCTTCCCCTTTAAGGAACAGAGATATTGAGCTGTTGGAGTCCCAGCATGCTTTGGTTTTGGTTTTTGGATAGAAGACGTTACATAATGTTTGTATGCTGCTTGAGATAAGTCACCAGAAGTACAGGGAAAAAATGCCAATTAAGAAAGAACAGAAACAACCGATTTAGGAGAGAGGAGGATGGAAATTGAAGATGCTTCCCTTTGATAGAAGCACTGAATTCTCTTCATATTAGCAGGGAGGATGCAGAGCGGAGGCACAAATGCAAAGAACATGTCAGAAGCAGCAATAGGCACCATCACCTTGCTCTTACTAAATACATCATTTGTAGTCTAGCTTGTATTAGAATATTAGTGAGAACAAAAAGAGATTTGTGTGTGTGCTATTAATCCTAAAAGGTTTATATTATATTCCTCCTATATCTAAAAAATATTTTGAGTGTATTTAATACTGTCTTTGTATATAAGCACACAAATATACTTATATTTGAAATAAATAAAAATGGACCAGGGGAACAATCTTCAAATGTAATATTGGGAGGGGTATTGTAACTGAACGCAAGGAGTTCACCATTTGGGATGCATCAAACTCAATGCAACTCAAGGAAGTCTTGAAAGCAAAGAACTTTTTGTCACTTGCTACCAGGAAGACAGCTCAAAAGCACTATTTCTCTGTTGTGTTGAGTACAGGAAGCTTTGATGCAGTGTATTGAGGGGTACGGTGGGGGGAGGGGGCTGGCATAGGTACTTCTGGTTCAATTCCGTATGCCTAGTGTGCTAGTATGCTAGTGTGTACATCATATGTTTTTAAAAAATGACAGAAAACTCCACCCATAGGAGATCTTAGTATTATAATGAGATAAAGGTAACTTCAGGTCAGCTGGTGGGGGGGGGGGGGGCCCTGCCTTCTGAGTAGGTCCTTAGTTCCAATCTGGCTCAAACTGGCTCACATAAGGGGCTCTTGGATGAGAACCACCTAGCAAGGGGCCATCAGGAGGGACACCTAGTTGGGCACCTCCTTGGCTGCAACTGTTGGTTCTGCAAAACAAAACACATTGTTTTCCTGCTTCCGTCTTTTCCTTTCCTCCCTTCTGCTGCTGCATCCTAACTACCTCGGTGTCATCATAGGAGTTTCCACAACTGTGGAAAGTTGTGTGTTGGGGGGCAAGGTCAAGGCGAATGGTTAAAGTTAAGTATTAAAAGATTTAAAAGTTAAGAATTTAACATTTAAAGGTTAAGAAAATCAATCAGAAAGTCTTGTAAGACCTGCTGAAGACATTTAATTTTTTTCTTATCCTGAATGGTGAGGCATTAGAGAATTTGAAGAAGTAGAGTGACAGGATCCATTCCATTTGGGTTTCAAAAAGCTTTCTCTCCTGGAGAAATGTTACGAGGTTTTTCTCATAATAGTGATAGAGGAGAGAGGAGAGAAAGAGAGGATAAAGACAGAGACAGGATGATGATGAGAAGGATCTGAAGTTGGGAAGAAATGGGCAGATTGAGGAAGACCGAGAAAATGGCAGTGGTATTTACTGAGATAAATCCTATGGGGTCAGTAAGAGAATAATTTGGCAGGAAGCTGTGGAAGAGGTGGGGGAGAGGGAAACGATTCCTTTATTTTTGGATATGTCCCATTCCAAATTCCTGTGGGCAACCTGGGTTGGTCTATCCAGCAGGCAGGTTTTGGAGTGTGCATCTGGAGCCCAGAAAGGCATTCTCGTATTGAAATGTTGGATTCATTAGTTTAACCTGAAATATTGCATTCCAACCCTGTCCTATGGTTGGTATATACCCTTCCTGTTCATGTTTTTTTTTAAATATATATACTTCTATTACTTATCCGTGCCCATAAATAATAATAGTAATGTTTTTGTTTTAAAAAGTAGCTTGCGTAAATGGCACCAAGATGTGTTTACACTCACTATTATGCTGATATATTGATCTATTTCAGAGGTTGGCAAATGATGGCGCAGGGGCCAAAATCTGATCCAACACCTGTTTCTCTGTAGCCTTCAGACTAAAAAAGCTTTTTTTTTTTTTCCAAATGAACATTTGCAATCAATTTGATGATAGGAAACATTCATTTTGAACTCCAATTAGATGAAATTTTATCCCCATAAAGGGAACTCTATTCTTCTCATTAGTAGGCCTGTATTACAAAATAAATTAAAATAAAATAAAATACCTTATTTTTATTCCTGTATTTTGAATTTCATCAATAAAAACCTTGTGGAAATGTTTGTGTGTGTGTGTTTTCTTACACTATGTAAGTACCTGTATAATATCCTCAACTTATACCTTGGCCTGCAAAGTCTAAAAAAGTAAACTTGTTCTAGGTAATTCATTAATATTGATAATTAATGTGTTTTTTCCACTTTATAAGTACATGATAAGTTCATTACTTAATAAACTAATTGTTTTCTATTTTTTGCTATTAAAAACAATGCTTCAAAACTATCTTTACGTGTGTCCTCTTACAAATGAATGTGGTTTAGTTGGCTTAGGGGGTATGTGTATCTTTATCTTTATTATATTTTGCCTATTCATTCCACAAGGTGCTCTACCATTTTACATCCCAAGTGGGAGAATATACCACCAACATCTTGACCAATACTTGTTAATTTCTTAAACTTTCTCTAATGTATTTATTATATCAATCTATTTTTTCAAAATTACCTAGATAATAAAATTTTACATTAAAAAAGTAATGAAGATCCATGAATATTTTTCTTTGTTTATATTAGGAAAAATTGTTTTAATAAAAAAGCTAAGTTACAGGGCACCTTGGTAGCTCAGTCATTTAAGTGTCCAACTCTTGATTTCACTTCAGGTCATGATCTCACACCTGTGAGATAGAGCCTCACATCAGACTCTGCACTGGCAGTATGCAGCCTGCCTAGGATTCTCTCTCTCTCTCTCTCTCTGTCCCTCCCCTGCTCTCTCTGACAAAATAAATAAATAGACCTAAAAAAAAAAAAAGCTAAGTTACCATCTTAAAACACTAGAAAAAAGAAGAGCAAATTGAATCCAAACAAGCAAAAGGAAATAATAAAAAACAGAATTTTTTTCCATTTTAAAACAGAAATAACTGAGAAAAATCAATGAAATAAAAAAGCTGAATTTAAAAAATATCAATAGAATTAATGAAAACTATAGCCAGAATGATTAGGAAATAGAAGAAGAGAGATACAAATTTAAAAACTAAGAATCAAAGATGGGATAATACCATAGACTTTTATCTATGGAATATGCCGAAAGGATAATAAAAGATACTGACAACTATGCTTACAAATTCAACAGCTTTGACTCAATGGGCCCATAGAGTATATTTTAAAATAAAATGCTGTCTTCACCCAGTTTGAGGACTTGGCCAGAGGCTGGTCAATTCCCTTTCTTGAAGAGTCAATCAAGTTCACACTCCAATCACTTCCTCATGAGATTCTCACACTCTTGATTGCTCTTTACCTTCCTTTATCACCACAGGGTCAGGTACCAAACAACTAGTAACAAGTACACCCCATATCTCATGAAATTGTTCGAATGAGTGCATCCATAGGGAGCCCAGGAACCCTAGCTGATGCTACTCCACTTGCCATGTAGAGGCTGACCCTTACAGCTCCAGCTTGCTGTCACCCTACCTGCCCCAGGTGCACATCTTTGTGTGGCCCCGACCAGCAGCCTTCTCTAATATGAAGCTGTAACAGATCTGCCTTTCATCTATCCAAGTGTATCGTACCATGCCCCACCATCCAGAGTCCTTAAGTCTTATAAAACAATAAATTACTTGAAAGACACAAACTATCAAACCTTATTGGAGAATAAATAGATTACCTAAATAATACCTGCTACAACCTGCATGTTTGTGTCTTCACAAAATTCACCTAGTGAATATTGACTGCCAAAATTAATGGTATTGGTAGGTATGGTTTGGGGAGATTATTATGTCATGAGGAGGTGACCCTTGTTAATGGGATTAGTATTCTAATGAAAGGGATACCAGAGGGACTCCTTGCACCTTCTACTATGTGACGACACAGGAAGAAGGCTCCAGTTGTGAACCAGGAACAGAGTTCTCACCAGATCGTCACCATGCTGACACCTTGACCTTGGACTTACTCAAGGTCAGAATTTTGTCTTTAGAAGCCAGTCTTGTGTTTTTTTTTTTTAATAACAGACCGAAAAATCTAAAACAATTCTATAGCTATTAAATAAATTGAATCCATAGCTAAAAATCATCCAACAAAGAAAACTCTAGGTCCAGAGAGTTTCACTAGAAAATTCTCCCAAGCATTTAAGAAAGAAATAACACAAATACCACATAATATCTTTCAGTAAATGAGACAGGAGGGAACATGTTCTACACCACAGTTTATGATGCCAGCATTACCTTGATACCAAACCCAGATAAAAACATTAAAAGGCAGAAAGACCATAAGCCAATACACCTCAGGAACACAGATAAAATAATCTCAATTAAATAGCACAAATTGAATTCAGTGTATGTTAAAGCTATAATCCAATCTACCAAACAAAATTTATCTCAGGAATGCTAAGCTGGTTCAACATTCAAAAATCAATCAGTTTAATTCACCAGATTGGCAGAATAAAAGTAAAAAAAAAAAGTTAACTAATTATCTTAATAGATTTGGAAACACATTTGACAAGACTTAAAACATTCATTTATGATAAAAGCCCTCAGCAATTTAGGGATAGAAAAAGATTCTCTGAACATGAAAAAGAGCATTCACAGGGAGAAAGAACATAAGTTATTATTGTGCTCAATTGTAAAACCTGGATGTGTTCTCCCTAAAATTGGAAACAGAATAAGAATGTACCTACTTTCTCCTATTTATCACTATACTGGAAGTTCCAGCCAATGAAATAACACAAGAAAAAGAAATTGAAGGAATACAAATTAAAAGGGAAAAAATAAAACTCTCTTTTCATAGCTAATACCATCTACATAGAAAATCTCAAGGATGAGTTCAATTAAACCACAAAGAGCTATGACTACATACCTATTATAATGACAAGAAACAAAAACAAACACAAACACCTAACATTGCCAAGTGCAATGAGGACAGAGAGTAACTGGAATTCTTATGCATTGCTGGTGTGGATGCAAAATGATATGGCAAAACATTTTGGTAGTTTCTTGTAAACTGAAACATACCATAGGAATCAATAATCCTGCTTCTTAAGAGAAGTAAAAATTTATGGTCATTCAAAAACCTGTACATGGGTGGTTTTAATAGTTTTACTCAGAATTACCAAACACTGGAAACAATTCAAATGTCCTTCAACTCATGAAGGGATTAACAAACTGAGGTACATCTACATGATGGAACATTACTCAGCAATGAAAAAGAATGAATTCTTGACAAGTTCAATGGCATGAATGAATCTCAGGTGCATGCATTATGTAGTCTTAAAAAAGCTGCATATTATGTGATTGCATTTAAATGTTTTCCTGGAATAAGCAAAACAGAACAGAGAAGATATTGGGGGTGGCAAGGGATTGAATAGAGAAAAACAACTACAAAAGAATAGCATTAGGGAATTTTGTCATATCATGGAGGCATTGTAGTTATTGTTTTTGGTGACAATTACAAGATTCTTGAATTTTTCTTAATTTTTGTAGAACTATATGCCAAAAGAGAAAATTTTATCATATGTCAATATTAAGATAAAATAATATCATGCTTCTTTCTTATCACATGATATTGTCAGTGTCTTTTTCTCATTAAAAATAAAAACTCACTACATATGTGGCTGGGTTTTGTAGTTAACATTCCCATCTTCCTGTGGAGGATCAAACAGTAGTCACTGGCTGAGACAAGAATTTGATGATCTGGTGCACAATCATCATTTTTATATTTTAAATAAATTAGTTTTATATTCCCCAAATTCTTTCCGAAGACTTCAGTAATTCTTCACCTCCCTCATCCCATTTCCAGTAACACTAACAACTTGGGTTTTCCTACATCGGCCCCACCCTGAGGCAAAGACAGCCTCCTGTGGGGATCAGCTTCTTGGTGAGAATAGGATGTTTCCACCCACCGCTGTATATTGACACTTGCTATGCTTCTGGCCATAAATCACTTGACGACATCACATTGTTGCCATAAATCCATGAACAAATAAGCTATCCTTCCATTAGGGAGCATAAAACGGTCCATTTTCAGACTCAGTCTGCATACTGTTTATGGGTTGCTTGCTGCTCTCAGGGTTTTTATAAGAGAACATCCACTGTTTCTTTCTGGCGCTACTCCAGAGAGCAATGTTAACATTGCCCATTTTCCAAGATATTTGGTGGGAACACTGCATAACAGAGCCACATTTTCCATCAGGGACCTGTACCATATTTTAGTCTCTATTTTCCCAGACAAATTAAACCCACTGTTTTATGAGCTTCTTCAAAGGGGCTACACAGTAGCTCATTTTATTAAGTAGGGATACTGCCACTCAGAAAACCAGCCATATGATAACAGAGCTTAGAGTTTACAGATTCTAGAACACATTAATTATTACCTCAGATTCTGACCCTGAATTATTTAACATCCTTAGGGGAAGGTGGGCAGTGGGCTAG
Source organism: Proteles cristata cristata (assembly GCA_017311185.1). Taxonomy (NCBI): domain Eukaryota; kingdom Metazoa; phylum Chordata; class Mammalia; order Carnivora; family Hyaenidae; genus Proteles; species Proteles cristata. The sequence goes on from JAESUZ010002577.1 coordinate 1,169,327, forward strand.
TTTATGATATTGGGATGGAAAAGCACCATGAGCTCAAATGGGTTATCTGTGGGGGTGGGGAGGTAGAGAAGAGAATGAGGTTACTCACCGCCAAGATGAAGAGAGTGGCTTTTTTTATGACTTTCATTCCTTCATATTTTAATTTGAACCAGAAAATGATTCTGTAGTATCAACAGCCTCAGCCCTCAGTTTTGTAATTTTCCTTCATCTTCTTAAAGTCAGAAGCTTGGTTTGGGATTCCAACCCAGGAGTAAGTAGGAGTGACAATGAATAAGTGGTTAAGAGAGATGCATCAATTTAGATCAAAGAAAGAGATGATAAGGAAGTAAATGTAAATAGAGATGCAATAAATAGAATGTAAATATATATAGAGAGAAATACATATCCATTTACAATTATATAATGTATACATATATACATTTATAGAAACAAAAGTATACAAATAAAGCTTTGTATTGTTACTTATTAGCCCATTCTGTTACTATTGTTAGGTTATCCAAGCCAATCACTGGTTTTTGTTTCTTTTGTTTTGGACTCTTTGTCATTGAAATTGAATTATTTAGGTCCAAAGGGTTTTATTACGATTCCCTGATTTCTCCTTCTGTTGTTTCATTATTGGCATATAGGAGTGCAACCAGTGTCTGTGCATTGGTTTTATATCCTGCGACTTTGCTGAATTCATGAATCAGTTCTAGCAGTTTTTTGGAGAAATCTTTCGGGTTTTCCACATAGAGTATCATGTGGTCTGCAAAGAGTGAAGTTTCACTTTCTCCTTGCCAGTTCGGATGCCTTTTATTTCTTTGTGTTGTCTGATGGCTGAGGCTAGAATATGTTTTCTAATCTTATAACTACAGCAACTCTATGGGGCAGGCACTGTTATTAGTCCCATCTTGCAGATTATGAAAATGAGCTTCAGAAAATCGGGCACCTATCCGCAGTTGCTCAACTTGTAAAAGAGGATCCTGACTTTGAATGCATGTTTTAATGACTCAAGGGAGCCTTCTCTTCGAAATACTCTAACACTGGTCCAATTACTCATCATTCAAATAAGAGGAGTGGGTATGTTGCTATTTGGTAAATAAAAGGATCTTATTATGAATGAGAGAGAGATAGCTATCATGAACCACTTAGAGAAGATAATAAAAGTTATTGACCATCTCCCGCCCCCAAAATGTCCATAAACATACTCAAAATGTTTCCTAAAATTCTGTCCAACTGATTTGAGATGTTCAGAAAGAATCCTGACAGTTAGGTAATTTAAAGTCTGCATTTGTCTATTTCCTTTCTTGTAAATCCTCACTCTGCATTAGTCAGGGTTCTTCGGACAAACAGAACTAACAGAGTGTGCATGTATGAAATGTATTGTGATGAAGAGTTAGCTTGGACGGCTATCGAGGCTGACAAGTCCCATGATTTGCTGTCTACAACCTGGATCTCCAGGAACGCCAATGGCATAGTTCCGTCCAAGTCCAAAGGCCTGAGAACCAGGGAGCAGATGTCCTAACTCCCAGTTTGAGCGCAAAGGACTGATTGAGCTTCTTTGAGCTCAAGAAGGCAGGGAGGAAGAAAAAAGGAATGTATTCTTCCTTCCTTTACCTTTTACACTATCCGGGCCCTCAATGAATTGTACAACATGACTCACTTTAAGGAGACCACTCTGATTTACTGAGACTTCCCCTTCAAAGGCTATTCTCATCTGTAAATACCCTCACAGAAACACTTAGAAATCATTTTTTAAAAAAATATTTTTATTTATTTCCAGGAGAGAGAGAGAGAGAGAAAGACAGCGTGAGCAGGGGAGGGTCAGAGAGAGAGGGAGTCACAGACTGAAACAGGCTCCAGGCTCCGAGCTGACAGTCAGCCCAGAGCCCGACACGGGGCTCGAACCCACGAACTGCGAGATCATGACCTAAGCGAAAGTCGGATGCTTAACTGACTAAGCCACCCAGGCGCCCCTAGAAATCATTTTTAATCAGATACCTGGGGATCCTCTGATCCAGTCAAGCTGACACATATAAGGGTGTGAACTAACATGCCCTTATATCCCAAATGATTGTGTGTTTTTGTTGATTTTATTTGTCTACAGTAGTAAAAGAACTTTGTAAAGTTTCAAGGCAATTGTGGATCATGAGGAGATGTAAAAAGTGGGCAAATTCATGATGCAGTTTGAAGTACAGCTTCACTGTTAGATAAACCTGTCTTTAAAATTATCTTCCTCATCTTGTAATTACAGGGATATGAGCAAATTATGTAAATTCCCAAGTCTCCATTACTTCACATATAAAGACAGAATTAACTTTATAGATTTTCGCTAGGTTTAAATAAGATATATTTGAAACCTAGCAATGTTTAGCACATACTAGGTACTCAATATATGGAGGTAGTTACTATTAGTCAAAGTTCAGTGTGGCATAGTGTGTGTGTGTGTGTGTGTGTGTGTGTGTGTGTGTTGGGAACACTATATTCACTCTGAGAATATTAATAAGAATTATATAACATTCCATGAAATGCAATGTCTTTGTGAATTTTCACTGGAAAAACATGAAGCCATTTTCTCTGCGCCTTGGCTTGTGATGGTGGTAGTGTTGGTGAGATGTGTTTGTTTTGGGGTAGGTAGGCAGGGACTTCTCCTTTCCAAATAATTAAGTAAAAGTCCATTATTTATTCCACAAAAATACTCCCATGGAAGGAAGGAAGGAAGGAAGGAAGGAAGGAAGGAAGGAAGAAAGGAAGGAAGGAAGGAAGGAAGGAAGCTCTACATAATTAAAAGAGAGTCCAAAAAACAAACAAAAGTGGCAAGATGGACCCAGGTTGCAAGTAGAAATATTTTGCTCCTATAGTAAGATTTGACAAAAAGAGTAAGTGTGTGGAAGAAACATGTGAACAACTGCATTAGCAATATTGTCTTCTTTCAATATCAAATCCACTAAACTAACAATAAGAACAACAAAAAAGATGCACAGACAGAGGCAGATATCCAAGGGCACTCAGCTGGGCCAGTCATAGCAAATGGAGATCAGGAGATATCCAGGTGCAAGCAGCAAGTGGGAATTCCCTGGTAGATCCTAGCTCATGACATAGGACTATCCCTTCCTGAGATCCCCGTCACATAATTTCCAACTCACACTGATGCAAAAAAAAAAAAAAAAAAAAAAATCACAACCATGATTTTCTTCTATGCTTCCCATGTGGACAGAATTCTAAAATCACATCATGGCAATAATGCCATTAATGCTTTTATTCATGGGAAGAATCTTCTATAGGCAAAGATCACTCAATATTCTATAACCGTAGTTACCTCTAAATAGGTATATTTCTGGGAAGAACTGTCCATTGTCTGGCTGTAAATTAAGATTTCACGGTGACAGGAAACTCATGTCAGGTGTCCATCTTAAATTTAAAGATTGAGGTCAAAGTCTTCAGAGAGTCGTTTTCAGTCTTTGAGGACAGGAGTGGCTGGTCAGAGTACCAGAGAAATCGGAATGGCTGTTGGTAGTTCATCAAGTAGCTGACAGCCCAAATATGACCCAAATCATGTTTTCTTATGGAGGCTTCATCTTGGCCTAAGTCTTGTTCCAAGACCCCAGTCTTTCGACAGGAAGGCTCTATATGCCAAGTATCAGCAAGGAAACATAATTATTACTAAAATTGTAGCAGGTACTATTAAATCTTTTCATTTCAATTTGGAAATATAAGATGAAGAGTTTAATATTAACTCAATCAGTCAGTTTAAATTAGGTCACAGTGTATTACAGTTAATAGCATTAAGATCACTAATGCACCTCCTTGAAAAACAAGTGAAGTATTATAGTTAGTCCAAGTAGACATATTCTACAACGATTTGATTATATTTATATGTTTTCTTGCAAACTCCAGTGGTATTTCTCAAGATTTTTTAGGTGTCAACATATGGTTTCAATTTCTCTGAAATATATAGCATAGCTTGTTCTCAGAGCAAATGCTGCCAAACAGGACTTGTAAATGTATCTTGAGGTAAAACTTAACATCTCGTCCTTTCCTATAAGGCTCCTTGACTAATGCCTGCATAACCACCTCAGATGGAAAATCACACCATTACCCAAATGAGGTTTTCTCAACTGAAAAACGAAACAGGTTTCCCTTTCTTATGTACCCGAATCTGTACTATAACAGAATTTTTGCCCGTCAAGAAGATAAAAATATAGGCATGGGTAGCTACTTCATAATTGCCGGTTATGATCAATTCAAACTAAAGGGATCAAGCTACCAACATAAATAAAGCAGAATATTTTCAGTAGAAGGCATCTTTAAATCTTTCTTAAAGTTCCCTGGTCTGCCTTTGCTCCAAACACAGAAAAAGGACTTTTCTTAAAAGGCTGCATTTGATTTCTAATAAAATTATTGCTAGAAATCATGATAACACTCTATTTCCTGATATAGCAAAGACTTGTATAGAATTGTTTAACTTTCAGGTACATTTCAAACTCACTATTTGTGCATTTACTTAATACACATTCAAAAGTTTTCTGTTTATCTTTTTTTTGTGTGTGTATGCATATATATAGCATGTGTGTATTTGTTTTTTTTTTTAAACAAAACAGCGGTGTAAATTTAAAAATTCAGTTTGACGTTTGTATGTTTTGTCTATATTATAACCCAAAGCCAAGTAGAGTATGAATCCATTTTTATTCCTAGTACCTTGTTGTAGACATTTTCTTATGCTATAAATTCTCAGGGAAAATGGAGTTGGCTGCTTCAATTGGCTTTTACAGCATTCATCCCTGTGTAATATGCATGTACCCACTGCTGATAAAAATGCCACATGGTTCATATATGGAAAATATATTAAATTTCTGTTTTTATATTTAGGTAACAAGAAGACAAAATTGGTGAGAAAAGGAGGGATTTTGTCATGAAATTGTCTTCTAAGTTCCAAATGATTATCTTGAAGACATAAACGATCCAACAGTCCATTAAACCATATCTTTAAATTACTCAAGATTTACATGCTTGGCCACCTTCACAGTATTATTGTTTTGTCTCATACCAAAGGTGTTTATGAAATATGTATACAGAAACAGACTAAATACAACGGGACAATGGTGTGCTTCAGTAAGGACAGAGGACATTCAGTACATTTCCCTCACCAATATTAGGAATGTGTTGTAGGAAGATTAAGACTCCAGTTATTTTACAGTTTAGTACTTTCTTTTGATTATAAAAATAAAAAGATTATATGTAGATAATGCTTAAAAACACAGATAAGCAAAAACAATGAAATTAAAATTTGCATAAGTTACTGTACAGAGATGTGTAACCATTCATATGTATGGTTCTATCCTCTTAAGAAAATAGGCCTATAACCTATGGAATTTTCTTAAAATATAAAGAAGGATCAGAAGCATCTTTTCTTCCCACTAAACACTTTTCAATTTTTGTTATGGGTTTTTTTTTTCTTAAATAGTGTTATGTTAAGTATTATAGCTATTGCATCTCTGGAACACACAAAATTATATTGGACACAAAAACTATTGGACATTTAAGTTATTTCCTGTCTTTTAGTTACTTTTCTTATTTCTAAAAAAAAAACAAAAAAACTCAAGAAAAGAATACTATTTATTGAATGTTTATTTTGTGTCCAACACTGTTTAGTGCCCTGCATGAATAATCTAGTCCAGAGGTGGCAAACTAAATACCTTAACCAGACCTACCTAGCCCACTGTCTATTTTTCCACTACAATGATAGAGTTGAGTAGTTACAACAGATACCATATGGCCTACAAAGCCTAAACTATTTATGTGCTAACCTCCAATTAAGTCCAATAGATCTTCTATAATGATGGAAATGCTTTGTATCTGCCATTTCCATTATGGTGGTCACATTCTATATTCAAGTACTGAGCACTTGAAATGTGGCTAGTGTGACCGAGGAAATGAATGTATACGCTTTAATTTTGATTAATTTAAATTAAATTTCAGCAGCCATATGTGACTAGTGGTGACTGTACCAGACAGAACAAATCTGGAAGTCCTGGTCTATAACATCCCAAAGCCCTTTCTCTTAATGCAGCAGGACTTCTGAGAAGGCTAACGATTTAGCGCCTCAAAATTTAGTAGCTAAATCTTTGGGTGTTGTTACTAATTTAGCATTAAGTTTTTGTTAATTTAGCAATATGTGACAAGTTACCGAAACGGTTCTTATTTTAACAGTGAAAGTTACTTAAAACAATCATATGACAGGTTGCACAAAAACAAAATTATGATCCCCTAAACAAAATCGGAAAGTTATCATCTGTAATACACAAATGAAATGTTATTACTATTGCTACTGGTTAACCCACTGTAGCTATTTAATAGAATAACCAAGGCACAAGGAGAAAAATAAGCTCTTTCAATCTCCAAGTTACTTGTGAAATAAAGCATAGAGATGCAAGAGGCTAAATCCATTCTCTTTATGAAACCATTTTACAAGAAAAGAATTACTGTATTCTTAGATTCAGCTATTAATGTGATCAAAAAGGGGTTTGTTTTGTGTTTTTTTCGTTATTGTTGCTGTTTGTGTTTTCACTTAGATTCCATTAACTTGTTAGGAGAAAGAGAATGCATATAAGTGAATAGTTGCTTTCTCCTCCCATAAAGTCCCATTATGACTTTAGTGACCCCAAGCATCTGCCTTCATTGCTCTCTCCTTCCATTAAATAAAGAAGTAGAGAAAGAAAGGAAGGTGGTGAGTGAGGAGAGAGGAGAGAGGGAGAGGGAAGGAGAGAGAGGAAGGTAAAATCCTATTTTACAATCGCATTGGTATGAAAAGAAAAGAATCAGTATCATACATTAAAGCTTCTTTTTGACCTTTAAGTACACTTTGTTTTTTTCTGATTTTAAAATAATTTAAAACACTTTTGTGAGTCCCTACACGAATCACGGGTCTTGGTACCTGGTCCCCTATGCTTCCCATGAGCATTGGATCACATTAAGCACAAATGGTCTTTTGGTGGCTAGATTTTAGGATCAGTGCTACAGAGGGGACTCGAGGCCCCACTCCAAAACCTTTCCTATTAGTAATTGATTCCTCTGGGATGACATTTAATTTATCCTTTAAACCAAAAATATTTCAAAAGGTGAGATAGCCATTGTAAACTAATGATTTAGGATTAATAGTAATTAGCAGATGTAATGGTGTTGCTTCAAGAGTACAATGGGGAGAAAGGCACTAAGTGGAGGTTGGGGTGAGGTGGACATGGGTGGGGACTATTAGGAACAGGTGCTTTTAAGAGCAAATCTATTGACCACATGTGCTTCCTTCCACAAGTAGAAGCACACATTTATAGCTCTTTTCTCTCTTTCAACACTTAAGAAACAACAGCCACATTTTCAAGAGGCCACGCTATGCAGGGTTAGCTGCCCGGGTTTGAACTCTGCAACTCTCACTTCACAGCTGTGTGCCTTAGGCACACTTACCAAACCTTGTGGGGTTTGTGTTTTCATCTGTGAAATGGGGGGTATAGTCCCTCGCCGCATTTGCCTAATGTAAGGCATCCACAAGGCATTGACGACAGTTCTTAGGAAAAGTGCCTGGGACGGGGTACGCACTGCCTAAGTCTTAGTTCTGGTTGTCAATACAACTCTATCTAGAGGTGGCTGGATGAATGCAACGAGTCCTTCCTTGCCCCTGAAGAGCACCCATCCAAACCATGGATCTGGTCCATCTCGTGTGCTGACTTCAACTGAGAATTCTGCGGTTTTTATTCAAAGATCAGAGAGAATGAGTGCTTGGTGTACAGAAGAGTGCATTATCGTACGTTTCATGCATTTTCATGCCTATTCTAATAAGATGAAGGAAAAACAAAATTAACATTTTAATGAGTTGTTTTTACAAGCTAATGATCTCCCTTAAAACATAAGTGCATGGCCTAATGTAACTGAATACTCTTTCATTCATAAGGCTTAGGTATTTGAACAGTGAACATTCAATTTGTTTCATTTCAGACAACAGTTTGTTTCATTTTTTGGCATATTTTCTTCCCCCCCAAAACCACTGTGTTCTTTAATATCACGAAAAGGAATATAGAAATTGTAAAGAAGAGGTAAAAAGAAAACAATAATTAAGAAGTGAGGATTATACTTTGGAAGAAGGACTGGCTTTTGTTAGACCCATCTAACTTCTTAGTTGGCTTTCTAAAGTTCTGTTGGTCACGTATTTGGCTGCAAAACTACTTGGCTTTATAATGATTTGAAAGCCTGTTTCTGTTTGCTTCAATCTGCCACAAGCAAATGGAGGCAAACAAATGCTTTGTAAATGAAGAATGATCAAAATGGCCTAATACATCAGCCTAGCCAATAACAGATGTCCTCTCCGGATAGCCATTTACAAAATTACTGACAATGCAAATCATGATCAGAAAATAGGTACAATTCTTTTAACTTAAATTAATCATGCATAAATCTGTAGAGCTACCTGGCCTTGAATATATGCACATATATGCACATCTTTATCAACCTTCACGTACATCTCCATATTTCATTTCCAAATAGGTAAGCATCTGTTGGAACTATATCCTTCTGAGTGTATTTGAGTTATAGCAAAGAACTTGACTTTAGGTTTTTTTTTTATCCTCTTTCATTTTAAAAAAACATTGAAAATGGAAAATTCTTACCATGAAATTAATATTTATATAAATAGATTTCTCCATACATAACTAAACAGTCAAATAAATCATTTGAAACTTAAAATGTATTCCTTAACTGCAACAACTATTCTTCATTCAAAATTTATAAATTTTAGCTAATTTATTAGCAATACTTTTCCTAGTTTGGCAAAATAACAGAAACCTATGTTTACTTTACTCATTAGATACAGAAATATTAGAATTGTATGCTGATTTTTATTAAGGGTATTTAATTAAGAGCTATTTTGGGGAAAAATATGTTACATAGATTTTTGGACATTGAACTACCTAGATGTGGTCTTTGGATCCTTAATTAGCAGAATAGAGTTTTAAGATGGGTCCCTTGTTTAATGTACCAGAACCAAAGTGTAGAAACAATTTTACAGATTGTCATACAAATTAGTTCCACTTGAAATTGTTTTCATTACTTTCTTCTGATGTTTTAGTTTTCAGACATCCGAAAAGAACAGAGAAAAGCAGGGGACAGAGGTGTATAACTTCAATCTAAAATCAAGTACTGTTAATATCTAAGCATATTTCTTTTTTACATATCTACACATTTTGATTTTACATAACCAATATTACACCGTATATAGTTTCCCATGGTGCTTTTATTTCCTTAACTCTGTAATATAACCAATTTCTTATGTCACCAAAGCAAACAAATGAAAATGAGCTTTGAAAATTGGACTCTAATGGCCATCTTTAATTCCAATGGTCTATACTTGGAGTCAGCAGACTTTTTTTCAAAAAAGGCCAGGTATTCAAGGTGTTTGGCATTGGGAGCCAGTGGTCTTTTCCCCAACTACTCACCTCTGTTCCTGCGGAGCAAAAGCAGACTAACTATGGGCAAACAAATGGATGCAGCTGTGTTCCAATACAACTTTATTTATGGTTATTAAATTTTGAATTTCATATTAACATTTACAGTCCATAAAATATGATTATTCTTTTTATGTTTTCCCCAACCATTAGAAAATATAAAAAGCATTCTTAACTCATAGGTAAAAATAAACAGAAGGCCAGCTGAATTTGTCATGTAGATCTTAGTTTGGTGCTCCCTGGCCTATAACTTCTTTGACTTGAAAGATCTGAGTCTCTCCTAGGGTAGCTGTGATTTCGTTTACCTATTTTGTTTCTGCATCAGACCTTTCTATAATATCTGTGAAGCATACCAGTAGTTACTTGCCTTTTAATGGAAGCATTTATCCAACTGGAAGATTTTGTTGTAAGGGACTTCTAGAAATTGATTCTAAACTTGGCATCTCCCAGAGTCTACCCATGTAAGCTAATGTAGAGGAGGAAATGTGTTCCTCAACCCTCTTAGAATTGGGTCCTGGCTGGGTGTGAAGATTAAACTGATAAAGACAGGTGAACAGTATAGAAAAGCATATCACATTTATTTAATGTACATTTTATGTGACCCACAGCCTCCATAAGGAAATGAAGACCCAAAGGAACAGTAAACCTGTGCACTTTAAGTGCTAGGCATGATGAGTGGATAGTTCTGGAGAAATATGATAGGTTAAGGAGTCTAGGATAAAGGTAGTAAACTGGGGAAAACCTAGTGAGCCCCGTTTGTTAAGATTCTTCTTGACATCCCTCTGTCCTCAGAGATAAGGATGGTTCTTTCCTGGGGATCACAGGGTGGAGCCCCTCTTGTGAGTGTTTTATTGACCAGCTTCAGGACAGAAAAGCAAGCAGGCAAGAAAGTCAGGGTGCTGTTCCTGTCTCTGCCATTGTTCAAACACCTTCAACTTGAAATAGTCAATGTACCAAGGTGCCATGTTTTGGGAGTCACACGTCCTGAACGCCATCCCTGATTTATGCACATTTGAAATCGTTTCCTTTCTTATTAGTAATTGTAATGTCATTGTTCTCTCAAGTGATTATTTTCAAAGCAATGACAGATGATTAAAAAATAAGATATTCTGCCATTTGTGAAAATTATTTCTCGAACTTAGAAAAAAGGAGACATAGGCTACTGTGGAGGAAAATCAACAAGGGCACCATGAATGAACCTTTATATCAAAGCGCCAGGTCTGAAAGGACACCAAAGGAGCATTCTACTTGGTTGGGAAGGGAGGACAGAATCTTCTGGAAGGCTTCAGGGGTGATGTGGTGCCTTTCAGCAACTATTTTCTGAAATAGTTCGCCAAGGATAGGTCTGGAAGGAGGAGACATTGTTCTATGAATTAGCACCCATTGTTTGGTCAATTTGGACTTTATCAAGAAGGGTGAGGAGGAAGAGCTAGGGCCTACTGTCATGTGTAAGAAGGGGTAAGGGGGAGACACAGGGGACTACAATGGAAAATTCAGTCACATGGCACTAGTGACCTATTATGGGGTGTTTAAATTAGCACAATATCTTTATAAGAAGCCATTGGCTAAAATCTGCATCATTTAAATTTTTTTAATGTTTATTTATTTTTGAGAGAGAGAGAAAGAGAGAGAGTACAGAGAGAGAGTACAAACAGGGGAGGAGCAGAGAGAGGGAGACACATAATCCAAAGCAGGCTCCAGGTTCTGAGCTGTCAGCACAGGGCCTGATGTGTGGTTCGAACTCATGAACCGTAAGTTCATGACCTGAGCCAAAGTCGGACACTTAACTGACTGAGCCACCCAGGTGCCCCTGCATCATTTTTTTTTCTGTTTCTACCATGGTAAAAACAGTATTATTGAGCTGGCTTAGTTACTATAAGAAAGTTATTATTACATTATTTATCAATTATATGTAACAGGTGGATGGAGTAAATTGAGCTGCAATTGATTGGATCCATGATGAGAAATGTGTCATTAAAAATTCTCAAATAATGCTCTGGGTGAGCATAGTCAATCAATTACCTATTTTCTCCTAAGTAATAAATAACAATAACAAGATTACCTTTCCTCGAATGAATGATCACCATGTGACAGGAACATTATTTTGTGCTAGACCATGAACTAGGTATTATAATCTTGATGTATAAAAAGAGGATGCCAAAAACTTAGAGGTTTTAAGCAACTTCTATCACACAATCAATGGAAGTGAGTATTTGAACCTGGGCCAGCCTTTTCCCTACTCTATTCTTAACTGTTAGGTCACAGAGATAAAATTCGATTATTCACCACGCCACTTAAAAACAATTAGAGATTGAAGAATTCATTCTCTGGCAAAGTTTTATTTCTAAATAAGTAAATTTATTTTTAAATGAATACTATTATTTCTAAATAAGTAAATAATTGGCAATACATAAATGATAGTGACCATTTCTCAGTGTATTTAAAGAGTGCTTTAGTGATTTTACCATGTAATTTCACTGGTCCCTGCAACATTCCCAACGTGTAAGAACTCAACCTTATTAGAAATTCTGTCCCTAAGAGAAGATTCATAGGCAGAACCCACGCTGGCTGTTCTTTATCCTCCAGTGTTAAGAGCCAAACTCTAACGTGTTCTTTGAGATTTCCTAAAAGGAAGGGGGGAGAATGACCCAGGAGAGCACACTGACACAACAAAATTTGCATATCTTAACAGCTTCCCATGGTGCCCTGCAAATGGAGAACAGTTGAAGGATATAGAGTTCCTTTTACACAGCATAACCAGCGGAAATGAGCACTGATGTTAATTTGAAACAGAATGAGATAGCCACACTGAGGTGCCTTGAGGAAGTATACAAAGAGAGCCTTCTCTGGGGCATGAGGTGCTGACAGTGTGGGTGAGTCCATCCTGTGCAGCTCATGTAAGGAATGGCACATCCTTAAATCTCAACACCTGGAGAGAGCTTGGGAGATTTTGAAAGAAAGCTAGACAGACGGTTTCTCATAATGACACTGCAAAAGTCCCAAAGGCATCCGCAGCTGGCTCACTTAGAAACCAAGTTTCAAAAAAAAAATCTTTTTTTTTTTTTTAAGAAAGGCTCATTTATCAATGCAAACAAAGTTAAGCTATTTAATAAATCCTTTTTGAGTTCCCATTTGGGGTAGAACTATTTTTGCACTATGGCTATTTCTGGGGGCTCGGAAGTTGTTGGTTGTCATCAACCTACTTTAATCCCAAGTACGGTCTGAGAACAGAGAAGCATCAGTTCAGATTTAAACCAACTGAACGTTCTATGCAGAGTTTCATTTTCTATTTGTTTTCCCCTGACAGATATCATCTCCCCTTAATCCAGAGGTGATCCAAAATGGAATTCATTGGGAATTTTATGGGTTAGCATTTGATAAGACATGTGACCTACCTACCTTTCCGTGACCAGGACACCTGTATCAACCTGTTTGCTTTCCCAAATAATCTGCCTCAGTATGTCTATAAACTGTCTCAAAGGTGAGTGATTAATGTACTGATTCAGGGAAAAAGGAAACCACCCTCCCTAAGTGATGAGAGGCATACTGTGGACGCAGGACCGGAAAGGAAACTCACTACTTCAGAGCCTGATCTGGTTTTTCCTAACCTGTAGGGCAGTGACATAGAGCCTCTTAACGCACAGAACTGACTTGAGGTTAAACAGAATGAAAACGATATGAAGCCACAGTGTAAGTGTACAGTGCAAGGTCATTTATTACAAAATAATTTATTATTCAGGTTCAGATACACTGCCTTGGAAGCCACCTCAAAACCTTTTAGGAACAAAGTGAGATAAGAATAAATAATGAGTAGAAAAGAGTTCCCTCTGGTTGTATCATGAATTCCTAGCCTACATAATTTACGTACATCGAAAGGCTAAAGAAAAAAAATAAAAAGAAAAACCGAAAATGTTTGGTTCTCACCCTGGAAGCCCTTTAAAAAAGGGCTCGTTTTAGGATTAAGTGATATGCTTATGGAATGAAGTCATATACACAAAAAATTCCCATCTCTAACTAGAAAATAAAACATCAACATCAGAGGCAATGAAATTCTTTAGAGAAAAGGAGTACCCCTGAGAGACATAGCAATCCTGGAAGCCTAATGTGGGCCTCAAAGCAGGATGTAACTTGCGTTGACAGGGAGGATTTGGGAAGAAGCCCGGGAAAGAAATTTCCGTGAGAGAAGACTTCATGATAATGCCCTCTCGGTATGAGATAAAAGTGCACGTTTCATGCTTATGATTTATTTGGTTTTATTTCGTTTCCATGGGAAGGCCATCCTGCTTTTTTTCCAGCTTCACTGAGATACAATTCACATATCACACTGTGTGAATTTAAGTCATAGAAGGCGTCAATTCGATACACTTACACGTTGCGAGATTATAACAACCTGGTTGTTAGCGGACATTTCCATTACCTCACCTACCCTTTCTCTTTTTGTGGCGATACCATTTAAGACCTACCCTCCAAAGGCCAGTCTAGAAACATTTATGTATATGAACAGATTTTAAGTCAGTGAAAATTCTGCATGCTGAAATGTGGTGAAAGGGAAAACCGACTTACCGCAAGGGGCAGGTGTGGCGTGAGGCTTGGAATTTGACTCCCTGTTTGGTAGGGAACTGCACTGGGTCTTCAAGAGTCTCCTGCATTCTCGGAGATGCACCAGGAATCCCTTTCGTGCATAGTCCTGATCCCACTTCATGGATCCCAGCCAACACCTGCTGAGAGAAGGAAGTTAACAACACAAATGAGGATCATCAAACCATGCAGAGAATTCTTAGGATCTTTGTATAACCTAATAGTTGAAATGTACCAGTAATGACCAAATAGTTTGGGGGGGGCTGAAACAGAAAGAAAAAAAAAAAAGTAAGAGGTAAAAAAAGGATTAGGAGGCTGTGAATTGGACAAAATCACGTGGCCACATCTGTCCGGCTACAGTCACATTACTGTTGGGTATAAAGGGAAGGCATTACCATTTAATTGCTTGGCTAAAAAGAAAATGCCACGGCCCAGGAAAATAAAAACTTCACAAACCAAGGATTAGATTAAAACGGTGAGCCATCACCCACTGCTTCAGTGGCTCCTGTGAGCTCCGACAGCTTTAGAATTGCTTAGTTAGTAAGGTGACTGTAACATTGACCAGCAAGTGACATAAATCCAGAATTAATTATAAAGGCTTACATAAGCAAAAAGAAAGGGGTTCACTGGATCCAGGTTTATTGTGAGATGTCAGCATAATGAAATTTTAATCAGTTTGTTTATTTAAGGAAGAATTAATTGCATATCATATTGCAGAAAATATAGGGCTGTTGTAAAGTTACCTGACTTCAGACTCTTATTTAAGTGGATCACTTGTATCTTAATTTTCTTTGACGATTTATATAGTTTTGGGGTTTTATCAGGCCTGTGTTCAGCTTGTCATGTTGGCTAAAATTAAGCAATGCTTATGGGATCTTTCAAAGGGCCCGTTTCATTTTTTTAGGGAAATGCCCATCTTTCCCATCCCCATGCCTCCTGAAATGTCACTCTCCCATCTAATTTAGAGTAAGTTATATATGGATTGTTGATGAGGGGTGTCATAGTTAGCTGGATGCCCCCGTGAAGTCCCACAGATCAGTGGTGAAGCCACCCATTTACCAATTGACTTTTAATCTTCTTTAGTTGACAAAACATGATTTATCTTCATGCAAAGAAAATGAGCTAAGCCTTTGACTATAACCGGGTTCTTGTGTACAGCCTGAACATATTGCCCTTGAAAACCAACCATTTCCTAGAAATACAGTATGGATCGGAACTCGTGTTTGCCACAGAACAAACCATGGGGTGTTGATGTTCAAGGTCAACGTATCTTCCTTGTGCTTTATGCAGATAACTTCCAGTTCAGTTTCCATACGTGGAATAATTATCTCATATACACATCACAGCTTACACTAGTACTAAGATTTTCTTTGCTACCAACGTTTATTCCCCTGTGGAGCTTATCCTAGAATTTAGTAGAATTAACAATAAGATGGAAACAGGATAGAGTAAGAGAGTTTTGCTTCAGAGTTCTATATATGACATTAGTCATTTCATAAATTATTAGAGTGGAGATTTCTTGAAATCTCCAAATCCACCCACCACTGTACCTGATAGTGCTTTGTCAAGAGCCCAAGACTGCATCTTATTGGCATATTTCATTGAGTGCTTAATAGATGCCAGGCACTGTTGTTCAGTGCGTTGCG
Source organism: Proteles cristata cristata (assembly GCA_017311185.1). Lineage (NCBI taxonomy): Eukaryota > Metazoa > Chordata > Mammalia > Carnivora > Hyaenidae > Proteles > Proteles cristata. The sequence goes on from JAESUZ010002577.1 coordinate 1,185,018, forward strand.
TGAGTGGATTATTTTCTTGTCTGTCCTCATGGCAACTTTATAAGTCAGGCATTAGTATTAGTATTAGTATTAGTATTAGTAATTATACAGAAAGAGAAATTGAGGCTCGAACAGTCACGTAACAGTTCAGAGTTACAACTGCTGAGAAGCAATATATTCTATTAATCATGTTTTCTATTTTCTACATTTTATGATGCTTTGACATCTTGGAACCTTACAAAAACCCAGGAGGGAAAGAGACTGAACCTGCAGCTGAGCTAATTCCTGGAACTAGCAAAAAACATTTGCCAGCAAGTACACCTTTGATATGCAAACCAACGAATTCAGAGTTCCATCGCTTTTGCTTTTATCAAATTCTCACTTAGGAAGCTATTATTCTTTCTGCTTTAAGTCACCCCAGGGCCAGGTTTGGAGCAATTTGAGACCACCTCTATCTGCCAGAGGCGGCCAAAAAATGTTCAAACTCTTCAATCCTAAGCCTGTTCAGCTGTTTACCCTGCCTCTACTTGCTGCTTTCCAGAGTGGACCTTCAGGGGCCAAGGGCAGGCTGCCCCCAAATGGGCCACTTGGTCATAAAAATTATTTTGAGTCAAAAAGCAATCAAGACCCAGCAGATTTAGGAAAAGCACTGCATCTGGCCCTCCACAGCCTCAAAGAATTTAGACAGATGACCTGCTCCAGGAATAGAGCTATCACCATAGACAACTACATTAGGATGTGAACTAGGGAGGGTGGAATGGGAAGAACCTAGCAAAGACTGTTTGATCAAAGTCTTTTCTGTGTCGTTGGTTCTGAGTAGCCCAGCAAACATTTGTGTACCAAACATTCATTCTTTATCATCTTTCTATATACTGAGTTCCTTTCTTTGGAAGTCCCAGGCCCCTACCCCCTCCTCCTGAGTTCAGGGTGACATCTATATATCTCCTTTTGCCTGTCTTTGGAATCTTCATGTCTGTGTGGATTCTCCATATGTATCCTATTAAGTTAGATTTTCTATTAATCTGCCTCATGTTAATCTGCATTCTCAGTCCAGCTTGAAGGACTTTGAGAGGGCAGAAAATTCTTGGTCCCCAACAATTTACTGTACAATTGGTGTCTGCTCCCTCCTCTTGGGAGCTATAACAAACTATCTTCTCAATGGTAATTGCATCCCAATCCATTGGCCTCACCGTACCTGAATACGAACAAAATCCCAGACGTGTTATAAAACATGTGCCAGGGGTTGAGCCAAAGTCCTTTGATTGCACAAACTTCCCCTGACCACTTTTCAATCCCAAGAGTCATTTTCTTCTTCCTCTTTACTTTCAATTTTAAAATAATTAAAGCTCACAAGAAGTCACAAAGAAATGTACAGGCAGGTCTTATGTGCCTTCCATCAGCTCCACTAATGTCTAGACCTCATATAGCTAGAATTCAGCATCATGACTAAGAAACTGGCATTGTTATAATCCACAAAATGTATTTTAGACCTAACCAGTCGTTTGCTTATACATGTAGCTCTATGCAATGTTATCACTACCACCACAATTGAGATACTCAATTACAGCATCACAGCAAAGCTCACTGCAATGACCCATTATAGCCACACCTACCCTTCCCATCGCTAACTCCAGGCAACAACTAATCTTTTGCTCCTCTCTGTAGCATGTTATTTCCCAAATGTTGTATATATGGAATCGTATGGTATGTATCCTAAGGTTAGCTATTTTTCTTTTTTTTGGCTCAGAATTATTTCCTTAAGGTTAATACAAGTTCTTGCACTTAGTCCTTTTTATTGCTGAGTAGGATTCAATAGTACGGGTTCACCACAGTTAGTGTGGCCATTCATCCAATGAAGGACCTCTGGGTGGTTTCCAGAACAAGGCTGCTGTGAATAAAGCTATGAGCATTTATTTACAAATTTCTGTGGGATGCATTGATGGCTCCCAGTGAAACACACTTCCTGACATGCACACCCTTGTGTTGTTCTCTCTCCTTGAATATGGGTTGGCCCCGTGAGTCCTATTAACCAATAGAAGGTGGCAGGAGTGACATTGTGCCACTTCTGAGCCTAAGTCCTTCGGAAGCTTTGGCTCTGGCCTTTTTGGAAGTCAGCTACCCTGAGCACTCATTCCTACAAGGAAACCCAAGCTAACCACACAGAGAGGCTTTGGGGGAAGAACCACCAAAGCCAGACAGAAGTGTGAACCAAGGCTACTGGCCAACCCACACATCTGAATTCCAGCAAACAATCATCATCAACCTTCCAGCCATGCGAGTTAGCCTGCCTGGACGTGTGGCCTTAAGCCACCCCTCCCGAAGCCCACCCCCCGCTGATGCCATTGAAGTACACAAGCTAAGCACTGACCAAATGGCAGAATCATGGCAAGTACATTCGATGGTTACTATTTTAAGCCAGTAAGTTTCTGGTAAGTTTGTCCAACCAAAAAGTATGCATAACAATACATAATTAGAACAGAAATACACATCCTAGTATAAATCGGTCCTGGAGACATGTCAGTTCTTCATTGATTTGCTAAAATTCCAGGATATTATTTTACATAAACATAGTTCTCAACTACATGCCTTGAAATAGGTAAAGGGCAACAGTGTGTATTTTTTAAAACATTAAGCATATGGGTCTGTGGATATTCAAGAAATGCTCTGGATCTAGAGTCACAAGATCTACAATCAATCCATAGCTCTATCGCTAACATGCTTTGAAATATCACATGCCATGGGCAACTGTTAGGATCAGATAAAACAACTGAGATAAAACTATTTCATATGCTACAAAACATAAAATAAATATAAGGTATTTTATAGTGGCTCACAATCAACTTAACTGTTGATTGACAAATGGTGCAAAGAAAATACCGATATTGATTATAGCTTAAAGAACATTGAATTTAACCCACCATCACCTTTATTATCAAATGCTTATAGTATGTTAAGACATTATACAGTGTGTATGGTTATAATTTAACTTATGTATAAACCCATGACTTTTAAGGGGTGCCTGTGTGGCTCAGTCAGTTAAGCGTCCGACTTCGGCTCAGGTCATGATCTAACTGTTCGTGGGTTTGAGCCCCACATCGGGCTCTGTGCTGACAGCCAGCTCAGAGCCTGGAGCCTGTTTTAGATTCTGTGTCTCCCTTGCTCTCTTACCCTCCCCTGCTCATGCTGACTTTCTCTGTCTCTCTCAGAAAAAAACAAAAAACAAAAAACCCCATGACTTTTAATAAATTGAACATGTAATTAACTTCACATGAAAACAAAAGTGACTAGTAATAATGTAGCTAATTTGGATTTGACAAAGAATCACATTTTATTTCATAATGTTACTTAACAACCACCTCAGCAGGGAGAAAAAAGAATAATTAAGCTCACTTGCCCAAATACTTCTATCAATGAGTTTCAATCATTTTCACTTTGCTCTTTTTCCTGCCAAAAATTTTTTTGACTTGACAAGGTCTGATGTAGGGGCAGACATACACTTTCCAAATTTGTTTGTTTCTGAGCTATTTTGGGCTTTCTTTCGTCACTGAGTCCAAATTAAGTGTCGGTTAATGTGGTTACCTATTACTGGAGCTACTCAAATAAGGTTACATAAAGCAGAAAATGGAAATAAAAGTTTACAACAAGCTTCATTCTGCTTTTTCTTTGAAGCTCAGTGGAAAGTATGAGAGCATTGCACATTCAAGCCTTTGCGTATTATTAAACTAAAAAAGAGAAAAAATCATAAAGAACATGATGAGCTAGAAGGAAAAAGAAGCAGAAGCCAGTACAAATCCAAGATGTGGATCAGTTCCCAGAGATATCCCCCTTCACGGTCTGTGGAGAGAAGCATCACAAATTCTGTCTAAGACCATGTTTCCTTAATGTCCAAAACCTGGAAAATTCAAAAAGTGAGGGTCTTTCGGCCGATGCTGCACTAGATAATCAATTTGTGGCCAATGTTTTGGATGGCCCAGTTGATTAATGTCCCAGTTGATTTGGAAGTCATCAACTGTGTTTGCAAGTCCTCAAAGGAGAATAAAAGCAAGTCAGTGACAAAACATAAATGGAAATACTTGGTCCCATTTAGTATGAAATTCATTTGAGGAAAACGTGGTCACAAAAAGTCAGTGAATGAGAAAAGACACTAAGGAAATTAAAGGCTACCATGTCTCTATTATTTGGAGGAATTCTTGTGTGAGCCGTCCATGGTGAGGACCATTTCTCTTCTATCTGGCATTTTTCGGACAAATGACACAGTTTAAAGTTGTTTTGCTTGTTTACATCTTGGCCAGCAACTTACAGTTTCTCTGGGAGGATTCTTCCATTTTCCACTGATTGTAAAAATGAGATTGTAATAGAGGAAAGTTGAAAAAATTATTTGAATCTGAATTAGAGAAAAAAAAAAACCCTCAAATTCCTTGTTCGGTTGAAAGCATATTGAAAATGGTACACTAATGGAAGTGTTTATTTTTTAAATTATTTTTTATTGTTTTTATTTATTTCTGAGAGAGAGAGAGACATAGTGTGAGCAGGGGAGGGTCAGAGAGAGAGGGAGACACAGAATCCAAAGCAGACTCCAGGCTCTGAGCTGTCAGCACAGAGCCCGATGCAGGGCTCGAACCCACGAGCCATGAGATCACGACCTTGAGCCAAAATTGGATGCTCAAACGACTGAGACACCCAGGTGTCCCCATGGAAGTGTTTAGTAACACACTTCCGCTACCCTGCGTTAAGCAAAGCACTTCTGAATATAGAAATTATATCAAATTATAAAAGCTAATATAGAAATAATCAAATATATCTATAATCTAGACCAAAAGTCTTCTTCTCTGATGGCACATGATTAGACATGGATGCAAGGCATGGATGGTAGTTATAATAAGTATTTGACAAATTGTCTAAATTCTCCACTTTATTCATTTTTCATGGGGCATCACCACAAAATCATAGTTTCTCCAACTGTAACAAAAACAGATGTGTCTCAAATGACTAGTATTTTTTGTTATTCAAAATAGCAGTGAAATTAAGAGGGGAATACTTTACCCTTTAATTGCTCTGATATTTCATTTATAGATCTATACCCCCAACAGAATTGGGCTATAAATCTGACTTTGATCTTAAAAATATCATCTAGATTTTAGATATACACTTAAGGGTGGTCTAGATCTCTCTTTGATCACTAGGCTTTTAAGTTACTAAGTGCCATACACACAATATTAAATACAGTATATTAGTGCAGAGAGTGGATATGAGTACTTGGCAACCAACTAGTCAAACTTCAGATATGTTTGTTTAATTTAATAAAACTGGTTGGAGAAAGAAAGCAACTTTTGAAGAGCAAAAACTATTCTGGATTAACTTTTATAAAACTTTAAAAATTAGTTCTAGTATTTTCCCCACGTGGTTTTTAGCCTTAACTATTATGGCTGCAGAGTCTGTTCCATCACTAAGATTTTACAAAACAAAACCTAAAACAAGCAATCAAACAACAACAAAACTACTCATCTGTATTTTCTTCTAAGCCTTTGGTATTTTTATTTTCTACCATTTAAATGATTACTTCACCTGGAACTTAACTTTCTCTAACTTAAGTTTTATTCACATTTTAACCCATTTTCCCCAACTCTATAATCAAATAAAATGCTATTTCTGCAGTGCTTTTGAAATGCCACTTTTACTATAAACTACTTCTCTGCATCTAATCCCTCTCCGGCCTCACCCATCTTTTCATCCATTTCATACTTTAGCCTTTGCTGCAAGTCCATCGAACTCCTATCTGAGGGCAACCTGCCTCCTCTAAAAATAGGAATCTCAAAACAGGAATCTTTCCTTCTTAGCCCCAGGACTTCCTCTGCCACAGTGGCATAGGATGCTTGGTAAAAATCACTCAGCCACTATGACACATGCACAAATCTGGATGTACAAGTGAATAGTACCCTTGACCATGGGCAATCCCTGACCAGTGTGTGGGGCAGGTGACCGAATGAATATACAACTCTTTTGTCTCTTTCAGTGATGAAGATGTACTATACATGGGTCCTCAGAGTGTCCCTAGTAGGACCAAGTCCCAGTTGCCCACTTGAGTTATCAGCCAAATAATGCTTCCCTTCACTGGCTTTGTCTTTTTCTTCGTTCCAATCTTCCAAGTTCCCAGTTCTTATCCCTTGAGACGATTCTCTGTATGCAATAAGCTGTCAGGATGCAAGCGTTTGTCTTATGCTGATTTTAAGGCAAACCCCAGCTAAGATCACCATCGTGTATTCTTGATTCTGTTTCTCGACTTGATTCCGTACCATTCATCTGTCCTTTCATGGCTTTGTAATATATTTTAATACCTGGTATGATAACTGAACATATGTTATTCTTTGAAAATTATCCTTGGTTGCTCTAGTGGGCTTACCTTTTCCAGATACATTTTAAACCATTTAAGCAATTCCAAAGTCCTATTCATTTTTCTTTTTAAAAAAAATAAATAAATGTTTTTTTTTTTAATTTATTTCTGAGAGAGAGAGAGAGAGACAGTGTGAGCAGGGGAAGGTCAGAGAGAGAGGGAGACACAGAATCTGAAGCAGGCTCCAGGCTCTGAGCTAGCGGTCAGCACAGAGCCCGACACAGGGCTTGAACCCATGAACGGTGAGATCATGACCTGAGCCGAAGTCGGACGCTTAACCGACTGAGCCACCCAGGTGCCCCTCATTTTTCAAATTAGAAATAAATTTACTTCTATCCAATTTCACATCCCTCCAATTACCAGCTGTATGGACTGGTATTTTTTTCTTCTTTCTTATGCCCCAGTATCCTCTTTTATGAATTGAGCCAAATAATTCTTCTTCTGAGTTGAATAATTCTTTCACTGAGTTGATATGAATAATAATTGGGATATACACACACATAGTAATTATACAGTGGCTGACACATGCTATCCCCTAAATGTTCACGATGGATTGTATATATTATGGCAACCCTGTAATATTGAATCTCCAAATCTATAAAGATAGCGTATTATTTCATTACTGAAAGTAAACCTTATACTCCACAGTAAAATCTAATATTTTCCTTATTATGGGTCCTCCATTTTTTCTGTAAAATTGTTCTAAGAATTTTTTGTATATTTCAATGACAATTTTGGATGAGATAACATTAATTTCATTTTCCAACTAATTGAAACTAAAATGTTATGTCTATTGGGCACTTCGATGAGAGGTACTTGCTGAATGCTTTACGTATGCTATTTTATTCTTACAATAGTTGTTTGGAGAACTATTATCTAGTAAAGAACTAGACACAGAGAAGTTGAGTATTTCCCCCCAGCTAGGAAGTGACTAATCCCAAATTTAGTTCAAGTCTATTTTTTTTTTTACACGAAAGCCACTGATCATTCTATATTGTGTTTCTAGCAAGCCACCAACAAGTTACACTTGTTACTTGCAATTATTTTTGTTAGTTCACTTGTTTTTTTTTTAGACCATCACATTAATCCCAGTTATTGATAATCTTACTTCTACTGCTCTCATGTGTAGCTTAGTAATGATTTTCTGAATAAACAGAGGTTTGATGAATTAAAAGCAATACGATTTTTAACTCATATTTTATGCTGTTAACAGAAATAAAAGACAAGTGTCTTAAGGACTGAGTGTCCCCCACATTTCAAAACCGAAACTATTTTGCTAAATCAGTTTGCCAAACCCTGAACACCTAAGGGTTCCCCCATCGACTTTTTTTAAAAAATAAGATACTGCTGGGGCGCCTGGGTGGCTTAGTCGGTTAAGCGTCCGACTTTCGCTTAGGTCATGATCTCGCGGTTCGTGGGTTCGAGCCCCGCATCGGGCTCTGTGCTGACTGCCAGCTCAGAGCCTGGAGCCTGTTTCAGTCTGTGACTCCCTCTCTCTCTGACCCTCCCCTGCTCACGCTGTCTCTCTCTCTCTCCTAGGGGGAAAAAAAGAAAAACATTAAAAAAAAAAATAAGATACTGCTGCCACCATATAATTGTCCCAGCCTCATCTTGTAGGCATTTTCTGGTGCTCAGCTTGGAAAGGCAAAGTCCGAGACACTCGGGAGCATATGGTGGGGAGAGGTGTTTGGGATCAGGTTAGCCACCTTTCTCACCCAGGACACCACATTTGGCTCACAGTTCTCTCCAGATGCCTTGTACAAACCAAAAGACAGGTCTGGAGTCCAAGTTCTGAGAGAGTAGTTTAATTTCCAAAGGGCACATGACTAAGAGGTAACTTAAATTTTCCAGTAAGTCCTTCATTTTCTTTTCCCTTCAAATTCATAGATCATGATATTGAAATCGAGGCCCTGCATGGTGGTCATTCCTTCCCAACGAAACTTGGTTATTCACAAGACCCAAGGCATTGAGCCAACAGACCGATTGTCAGATAGTCTCCACCTTCCCTCCTATGAGCCTGGGAATGCAAAGAACAGCACCCACACATAAAGAAGGAGCAGATCTGCCCTCAACAGCAAACCAGATGAAAGAGCACAGTGACATCAGCAAGAGAAGATTCCAACAAATCAAAGTCATTCTATAGTTGTTCTATTGAATAGTTTCCCCAGGTGGTTAATTTGCATTGACTCATTAGGTTGAGATACCAGAATCCTTTTATACCTTCGCATGGTATCCTAGCACATTATCTTGAAGCCCTTTCTCAAACTGTTGTGGTGTTTCTACAACATCAAAAAGGTTAAATGAGTTTATATTCGGTTTTTGAAGGAAAATAAAAACAGTTGTTTTTCTCTCATTAAACTTTTTTGGGAGACACAGTACTAGAACAGTATCATGGGAACTTCTCCCCACTTAAAAAAAGTTTGCCCACTACAGAGTGAGCACCTATTTAGTGACAGGATGTTAGGAGGTATATAGTATTATTCCTATGTTTACAACAATCTGCTAAGCGGATTTAAAGAAAAAAAAAAAGCAAAAAACAGGGCTCCTAGGTGGCTCAGTGGGTTGAGCCTCCAACTCTTGACTCCGGCTCAGGTCATGCATGATCTCACAGTTCATGGATTTGAGCCCTCAGTTGGACTTTGTGCTGACAGTGTGGGGCTTGCTTGGGATTCTCTGTCCCCACCCCCACCCCACCCCACCCCCAGCTTGTGTTCCCAAGCGCTCCCATGCGCTCTCTCTCTCAAAAATAAATAACATTAAAAACAAAACACACACACAGTCCATCTTACAGATATATTAATGAAGGAAATGGCAACACAGTTCTACATATCTCCTATAGACATAAATGATGCCAATAAATATATACCAAAGATGCCTTCTGGTAAAGGAAAGTCCTATTATATCATTATAGCCAGTCTATTATTCTTAATCTTGCAATAATGGTAAAATGTCAATACTGACTGGCATGTCTACAATCTTTCCATGATAGGAGAATTTAGGATCTGTTAACAAATGTAGATAACAAAGGGACAATTTCATTACAGACAGCAAAAAGCAATAAGAGAAAGACTCACTTAACTCTTTAAGTGAAAGTTCTAAGAATAGTCCTTGTTTAAAGTAAAAGTCGATTAACTGACCACTCAGTGTAGTCGGATACATGTTTCTTTCTCTCTCAAATACAGTGGCGTTTTTGGAAAAGATCATCATACTCTGAGAGATCAGAAAAGTCAATGTGAGCTGGGTAGAAACCAGGAAGACAGAGGGGATCAGGAGGAGGTTCGGAGCGCAGGAAGGCAAGGTGACGGTGAGCAATGAAACACGCAGCCATGCGAGTTTTATAAGGGAAACGACTTTTCAAAGAAATAAAATATAGAAGTGGCTAGTCTTGGTTTCAGGACTAACAGAAGGCCCAAATTAAATAGCATTTTATTAGCTTTTTAAGTGGAGTGACTAAAAAAAAAAAAATGACTTGTTTTAAAAACATAAGACATCCAATTAACCCGACTTCTGAGCCTGACATTTAAAGGGCTACTAATCTTCGAAGGGATATTTCCCCGTAGGCTTCTGGAAGAGATCCGTAATTGTTAGTGTTTGTACACACCCATGTTCCCGCGTGGTGTGCATGTTCACGGACACGCTTAGACGCGCACCCAGGGTGTAACATTGACCTGCTGTGCACATCGGACTGCTGGCTAGAACGCCCCCGCCCCGGCCCAGGGGAGGAAGGTGAAGGTGAATTCGTGCTCCGAGCAGGGACGCGGGCGCGGAGGAGGGATGCTGGGCGTCCGCCCCGCGCTCCCCCAGCCCCTCCGCTGCGGTTTCGCCTCCCGGGCCCTCCCCGCGGAGGCGCAGTTACCTGCGGAAACGCCCGGCTCCGCTCAGAGCACCAGGCCGTCTCTCCCCAGCCCCTGCGTAGCCGAGTGGAGCCGGAGGGTTGATCCCTTAGCCCCCATACACAGCCTTCCTTTCACCACGTTCCGTTTATACAAAGACTGGCTTATCCCAACTTTTCTTTTTTTTCTGTTGCCTTTGCAATGAAAAGCTCTCCACGCGCAGCCTAATAAAGTTCTACGCCCACCCCGCCCCCACCCCCCAAATCCCTGCCAAAAAAAAGAAAGGGAGACTTAAACCTGGAACTCATTTAGCTAAAGGGACTTTAGTTAACAAGAAAGTTACCCATCATGGACTGCAGGTAACACCTCCCGTGATTCTAAATCCATTACCTGGAGACTTACCCAGGCTGAGTTTGATTTTATGAACTGTGAGGTTGCAATGTTGAAAGTCTGCAAATTGGACATAAATTGGACGCAAAAGGCTGGGGGAGCCGGGTGATTTTCTCTCTAATGGTGTAGCAGGCTGTGGCTCTTACCAGAGATTCCTGTAACCTGGGGCCGAGCCAGGGATGAGTGCCTGTCCGTCTGTCTCTCAATCCAGGACTAGGCTCCCACCCACCCCGAAGGGTTCGACTCCCAGGCGAGCTGCTCGCTCTGCCTAGAACAACCTGTGAATCAATCAACCCCTTTGATGGAGGAATGTGCGTGTGAGCTCGCGCACGCACCCAGATCGGTAACAGAAAGTGAGTTTCTCCTACTCCCTGACCCCTACTGTCAACAACGTCCGATGGTGTTTTTGACTGGACCCCTTTTCATCTGCCCCCTCGCTTGTCATTTCTCACAGCCGAATTTTAGAGAGGACAGCTGATGTCATGAGGAATGCAGTCTTGGCCGGCTTCTGGATTTTTGAAAAAAAAAATTTTTTTTTAATGTTTGTTTATTTTTGCAAGTGGGGGAGGGACAGAGAGAGAGGAAGACAGAGGATCCGAAGCAGGCTCCGAACTGTCAGCACAAGCCCAATGTGGGGCCCGAACCCACGAGTCGTGAGATCACGACCTGAGTCAAGGTCCGACACCCAACCAACTGAGCCACCCAGGCGCCCCAGCTGTCTTCTGGATTTTGAGGAGCCCTAGCACTACCTGCAGATCAGTGATACCTCCTCTACAACATTTGATTGAACATTTGTTTATTTATACTTTATTCACTTGTTTATTCATTTATTTTTATTTTATGGAAGGATCTAAGGATGATCCAGAGATCAAAGTCAGGGAAGGCACTCAGGTGTCCTAACTGAAGTGGAAGGCCAGGTAAAACCAATTCTATAATAGAGATGGCACAGGAAGATTCAGAGGAGGGAAGATTAAATCCTGCTGGGAAGTGGAAACAAACAAACAAAAAAAGTATGAACGTCTGGGTTTCAAAACTTAAATGGCGATTCTCCAAATGGAGAGCGGTGTTGATCTGGGGTGAAGAGTAGAGGTAAGTGCCCCAGGCAGAAAGAAGGACATTAGGAAGACAACAGGAGAGAGATTTCCTCGTTGGCCACTGGAGTGACAGGGCTGTGGCCCGACCTGGGGCTGGAACCCACGAGCCCTGATATTTGAGCTGAAGTCGGCCGCTCAACCACCTGAGCCACCCAGGTGCCCCAATGTTTTATTTTTAATAGAAAAAAACATACAATTGGAATCTCAAGCAAATACGGCAAGATGTTCACAACTCTTTTATGTGGGTCCTAGGTACTTGTGTTTTAGTATTTTCTGAGTTTTCCACCAGATTTAAATATTTTGTAATTAAAAGATTTATTAATGTTTATTTAATTTTTGAGATGGGGGGGAATAGAGGCAGAAAGAGAGGGAGATACAGAATTTCGAGCAGGCTCCAGGCTCTGAGTTTTCAGCACGGAGCCCCACACGGGGCTCAAACTCATGAACCTCGAGATCATGACCTGAGCTGAAATCAAGAGTTGGATGCTTAACTGACTGAACCACCCAGGCACCCTCATATTTTATAATTTTTAAAGGACAAATTCCTGTATCTCTTTTCCTCCACACACTGACTTAATTCTTCAGTTCCATCTAAAGCTTCCTCAAATACTACTCAGAGTCTTGGAGAGCATTTCACGCAGGGTCATAAATAAACATGGTCAGTCACCATTCAGTACCCTGTGTAGTGTTAGCCCTCCAAGAGGGATCAGGGCTGCTTCCCTGAGGCTCCAGTGCCTCACTGAGGCCGGTAGAGTGCACAGATGTCTCTTTTTTTAATGTTTATTTATTTTTGAGAGGGAGAGAGAGAGAGAGAGAGAGACAGAGCATGGGCAGGGGAGGGGCACGAGAGAGGGAGAATCTGAATCAGGCGCCAGGCACAGAGTCTAATGCGGGGCTCGAACTCGTGAACCGAGAGGTCATGACCTGAGCCAAAGTCGGATGCTCACCCGCCTGAGCCACCCAGGCACCCCACGGATGTCTCCTTCTTACCCCTGAGGCCTTCTTTAGAGGAAAGCTGCTTTGCCGAGCTCCCAGCTCTATAGCTGTTATCTCCCACACACCGAGACACATTTTGGTTCCAAAAGCCCACTGGGAATTGCGGAGAAATGAGAGCCTTTGTGTTACCCACAGTTTGCAGGGTACCAAGTAATGATTATTTTGCTCTTAGGGTATACAGAATTTTTAGTAAAATCCATCTTCCAGCTTTTGCTCCACAGCTTTCATCTGGATGAAGATTCTAAATCCAGTAGAATGATCACGGGCTCCTGGCTGAACCCAGAATCATCTGTCATCTCTGACAACACACGTTTTATTACTTGATCAAGCTTTACTTTTTAATTCTCTATTTCCTGCAAGATGAGTTTCTCCCTACAGGCTCCCTGAGCCCACCTACAGATCAATGTCTTGTCATAACTGCCCATCAGTATAAACGACATGCCCAGACGTAGTTTAGGCTCGAGTTGGGTTCTCCACTACACCAGGAAGTTTATTCTGGCAGGAGAATGTGGGACAGGCTGGAAACAGGAAGAAGCTGGAGTCAGGGAGACCAGTGGCGAAGGAAGTCACTACAGGCATACAGGCACACTTTTATTTTCCCATTTAATCATTTACAGCAGCGTTCTCTCATGATGTATCGTGGCTGCACCGCAGCGCACACGTTCCGTAGGGACACACTGCAGTGGTGTTTTCCCTACTTCTAGTCTGCAAATCAGTGCATTGAAAGGCTGAGTCTTTGGATGAATATCTCATGAGGTTCCCTGACTCTCCCTAATCTGCTGATATGGCCCCGAAACACAACTCTCGGGAAGATAACAGAGGGATGAGGAAGAAGGATGGACGAGATCATTAGCTTTGCAAACAGTCTGGGTGCGTATTGTCTTTAAATCTGCCTTTATGTATTAGCACCCTTAAAGTAGTTCTTTATTCTACCCAGAACTGCTATTCACAAAGCAGCGAAACAAATAAACAAACAAAAACAGCCATAGGACATATTTAGAATCACTGATGAGGCCACCTTCTCTTATCATTTATTAAAATGTTGACTTCTAAAGGCAAATGCCTACAGATCTCACAGATGGGGATTTGTTGGCCTCAAATGGTTACAGGAGTGGTGCCAGAGAGAATGAAGATAAGAAATAAGCAACTGTTCAGTATTGCCTTGAAGTAGATAAATAGCTTCATCTGATTTGTTCCATTACAAAGCTAATGTTTCAGGTGAATGCTATTTTTTCCCCAATAGCATCTGCAGATGTGTTAGGTTTCTATAGTGTTGGACACTCACAGTATTTGCCTCCAAATTTTGATAGTCCGAGTATATAACAGAAGGAAAAAGGGATCAGCCACTGAATAGAATATAGCACAGCATGCATCTGAAAGTATTCTGTTTTCATGCACTCATAGTACAAACGATAAAGATGGATTGGACAGGAGCACATGACTGATTCCAGTCTGAAGCATATTTATGTGGCTCCCACAAGCCAAATAACCCCAATTCAGCTAATTGCTACAGAGAATATGAGAGATCTTTTCTAACGTTTTCAATGACTGTCATCACTACTCTATAAAAACAACAAAGCAACATTTCAGAATGGTTCTCCCATGTTACTTGCCATCATTGTATCATTGCAGAGATGGCCCAGGTTTCAAATAAGCCCTGTTTTCTTTCAAAACCTTAGGGAAATGGGAGCACTTCATCCACACAGAATGAGAACAACCCTCCTTCACTTCTCCCTTTGATGTGACATAACCAGGTGAATTACCGTCAACCTCTTCAGCAAGAGAAATCAACAATATAATTCATTTGAATTTCTTTGTGTCCCCAGTGCAGTTGAGAATGCACAACTAGGAGTGTGTGATTCTACAGTTAACTTATCCCCCTCCTCTCTCCTTCACAAAATAAAATAGTGTTCCATTCTCCCATAAGGAAATTTTAAGGAGTTCACTGTTGTGGGAGGTCAATATCATAAATAATTTAATTAGGCTTCTTAAGAAGAACTGGATAACCATCCAAGCAATTCCCAGCTAAAATAATGATAAACGTGAAATCGAGTCGCCTGCTGCAGGGGTGTAAGCTGAGTAGCAGGGGTAGCTGGAGGAGGCGATTCTCTCTGCTATTTTTCCCTTCTATTTAGTGGACTCTCCCATTGCAGGAAAAGCCTAAGGGCACAGTTAAGAATGGGTAAATGTGGTGGCATTGAAGGTACCTTTTTATCTATCTATTTATATTTCTGCATCTTACAAAGACGTGTAAATACAGGAAAAACTATCATTCAGCAGTAGTTTTGTTGCTCAGGCTGCTTTATGGGCTGTTGATAGAGAGCTGCAGATTTTTCCACTGCCCTAAAAACACCAGGGACCAACTTCTGTGAACATAATGCAATGTTATCGGCCTTTTATGGTCACGGTGCAAACTGTACTTTCTGGCCAAACCAAGAACTGAGAACTTAAAATGTAAAACATGAACACAGGTAAAAAAGAAAAAGGAAACTATATTCTCAACCCCGTCCTCTGTCTTCTGCCTGTACATTTTCATCACCATGGTTGACATGACACTGATGTATCATTTTTGCACTCTGCAGCCGGGGAAGAGAGAATATGAAATGGTACTGATGTGGTCCTGTAATGACAAGGCTCCGCATGACCTCATGATGGTACAGAGCACTACTCAGGGGAAGAAAAGCTTTCTCAGAGGCACCTGCATTCCTCAGCTGGTTAGGTCTCGACTCTTGTTTCAGATCAAGTCATGATCTCAAGGTTCATGGGTTCAAGCCCCGCATCGGCTCTGTGCTAATAGCATGGAGTCTGCTTGGGATTCTCTCTCCCTTTCTCTCTGCCCTCCCCCACTCATTCTCTCTCTCTCTCAAAATAAATAAGTGAAAATAATTAAGAAAAAAAGAGAAAAGCTTTCTCTGAGGTGAGATGATTTCATAAGCAGGATTTATTATCTTTACTGGACACTCCTAATGTGGGAAAGGCTTAGTGTTGGGTCAGCAGCCAGTGGTCTATCCAGTCTTCCTGGGACAGGCAGTCTAGTGGCAATCTGAACTACACCAGAGTGTGTGTGGATTTTAAAAGGGAGGCCCACAGGAGAACCCCACGAGCACAGTCCCGAGTGTTGGAGTTTATTAGGAAAAAAAGATCAATCGTAAAGGGTGTCGGAGCACCAAAGTACTGAAGGTGTGGCTTATTACGGCTACCAAGGTCTGGAACACTTTTGATATCTGTGGTGGTTTAAGAACAAAGCTCCTAAATCTGAGATGACTCATCTCTTCGTTTCTGACTTCCTGCTGCCCAACTTGATTCTCATTTCCACTAGGAGACACTAAATGCTACAGCCACTCTAGGGGCGCCTGGGTGGCTCAGTCGGTTAAGCGCCCGACTGCAGCTCAGGTTATGATCTCAGGGTTCATGGGTCCAAGCCTTGCATCGGGCTCTGTGCTGGCAGCCAGCTTAGAGCCTGGAAGCTGCTTCAGATTCTGTGTCTCCCTCTCTCTCTGACCCTCTCCTGCTCACTCTGTCTCTCTCTCTCTCAGAAATAAATTTAAAAAGCATTAAGAAAAAAATTTAAACTTAAAAAAAAATAAATGCTATAACCACTCCAAATATTTTTAAAATTACTTCTATGTTACAAGCATTTCCCTGTATTAGATACATATTTTTCTATAACATGGATTTTAGTATGGCTTTTACTTTAGTTTATCGGCTACACTTTTTGATATTTCAAAATTTTGTTTAGTGTGATGTATACCTTTTCGGAACAGGCCTGTTATTTTTTGAAAAATAAAAATATAATCTAGAATATGGATTACAGAATCAAGTGCATGTCTCTAAGACTTTGGTGAATGCCCCACCACTGTCCTCTAGAAGTATTTTGCCCATTCAACCACACAAGCAGGTCACCTTCTTTTTAAGATGATGGTATTTTTTTTAAAAGCAACATGGGCAAAATAAATTCTAAAACTTACGAAGAATCAACATGTGAAAAGAAACATGTATTTATCATCAGTTTTATTGTGGCTGGTCCTTTCCTGACCTGTGGGAAGAGCAATCCCTCAAGGATTAGGACTAGTCAGTTACCTTCACTGTGTCCCCAGTCTCCGGTTTCTAAAACTGAGACATGGCTTCACCATATTTATTCTCATTGCAGCAGACACAAACGGACCCAAAGTATCACGGTGTAAAACATCACTACAGAAAGTATGTTCTCATTGTAGGAGGAACATGTGACAAAAATGAGGAAATGTCTTTTGGAAAAAATCTGGGAGAATCCTAGACACAAGATAAGGAACCATCCATGAATGTCTCCATGTCTGAGGTGGGACCGACAATTGATTCTCCGAGTTGAGGGGCACTTCCTTCCTGTTCTGGGAAAGAACCATGAACTCTTCTCTGTTGATAAACCGTTATTTACTCGTTATACATTGCACGCTGCCATTTTTGTCACATTTAAATTAAATGTGTATAATGTGTCAGTAGAACATTAAAAAATAGCAACAATAGTGATAGCACTGTCAGAGCTGGAATTCTGGTTACTGCCTATCACCCAAACCAAAGCTGCTTATCAAGACCATTTGGAATTAACTTAGTGGAATATAGAACAGTTATGCACATCTTTAATCAAGTAATTAGAAGCCCTGGTGTAGATGTGATGATCCAACATGAAGGAAAATGTCCAGCCTTTGGAGGCTGACAGATGCAGGTTTATATGCTGCTGTGTGAGAATGCATGCATTTCTTAACTTATCTGACCTTCAGTTTTGAATGTGTATAAATTTTCCTTTGTTTTATCTATTTTTCTCTAACTGATAAGGATTCAGAGGGATGATGTGTGTACTAATCTGAATGTAGGATAAAATATTCGATGGATGGTAATTACTGTTAGAATTAAGTGTAAAATGCATAGGAATGCTAAATATAAGTGCATTATCCAAGCTGCTTCTCCTTAGCTCTCCCGTCCATTGGCAAAAACCAAGTTGTTGCTTTCTTTTATTTATCCATGTTGAGAGACAGAGAAAGAAAGAAAGAGAGAGGGCGAATGGGGGAAGGACAGAGTGAAAGAACCCCAAGCATGCCATGCTGTCAACACAGAGCCCGATGTGGGGCTTGATCCCCCAAACCAAGGGATCATGACCTGAGCGAAAATGAAGAGTCAGACGCTTAACCAAATGAGCCACGGAGGTGCACTGGCAAAGCCCAAGTTTTAAGAAAGTGTGCCTGGAGTCATCGTAAAGCCCAGTAAATAATTAATCCATTTAGTTTAGTCCAAATCTCCAATAATTATTCGAGTTGAATTGCACTGGGCTAAACCCAAGGGTTATAAAGATAAATAACTCACAATTGTGCAAACAAACAGGGTGCATCTAATAACTGTCCAAAAAGAGAGAACATTTCTTATTTCTACTTGTTTATACACCATTCTCAGATTAATAATCAACTACCGCTTCCCAGTCTCCTGCTCTCTAAACTAAATACACTGAATCATCTGTCTTTCCTTACATGTGAATTACTCAATTTCTTACCTTCTTTTTCTGGACTTTCCCTAGCCTTTGTAAACACTGCTATGAGTTTTATTTTGAAGACTAATATATACAAGGGACATGACCCATTCCTTAACTCAGAATTATGAAGGAATTCCTAATTAGCTGGGAATGAATTATTGGAATTAAAAATTATCCATGAGCACTCTGCTTTTCCGTTCATATTACCATTTTCTTTCGTTCAACTAATTATGCCCTTTGTGGAAACAAACGGGATATTTATGTATGGTTAGGCTAGCAAGCAGAAAAAATTTCAAAAGCCAAAATAAGTCTCTCTTGTCCTAGGGAAGGTGTGGAGGGACAGGATTTGCAGAGGACTGCTTTGCTTCAGGTTGGTGGTTCAGAATAATCAGTCGCAGAAGTGATAGAAATAAGTCCTTCTATGAAAATAAGGAGAAAAGAGCTAAGCATGAATGCAAATGAGAAAGGTGACTTCTCATCAAACTTCATTATATGAATCACTAGATTATCTTAAGAACTAAGAAATTCTACGTATCATGTCACTGCTATTCTATTAAAACAAAACCGTCCAAAGACCAACTGGAAACAACTTAAGAATTATTCCCTAGAGTTAACCATGGCACCTTTTGTCCCCCTCTGTATTTTACCCATTAGTGCAAATAACTGATAGGTGACAGTGTGAAATGCCAAGTATGGGCTCGTTAAAGACTACCAATCTCCTTGGAACATGAGTGAAGGTGACCAAAGTGCGATGAATAGTAACAAAAACGAGACGTTCCCACTGCCCTTTCTGAGCTAGAAAGCACCTTGCATAACAGAGAGGACTTCGACATTTTCATTCTCTTCGTGTGAGCGGGATAGAGGTGGGTAGACTTTTTCCCCTTTCCCCTCTAATACTAACTAGCTCAGTTCTCTAAATACTAGAGCATTATTTGCAGATTAATTTATTTTGTAGATTTTAAAATCCAGTTCATTTTCTTTTCGCAGTGTTTATTTAGGAGAGATCTAATAAAGAATGGAAAGAAAAAGAAGGAAAAAAAGAGCACACATTTGGGTGAGTAACAGAATTAACACACACTGGATCCTTTGATAGGTGGGAGTAAGGTTTGTTCAGGACCGAGTCCCCTAGAATTTTGAAAAGAAGAAGAAAACATGAAGGCATTTCCTCTTAACTTCTGGGAGCATACTAATTTGGGGTTTATAATTAATTTAGGACCATTAACATTGTATGGGGGGGACAAATTACCCTACAGCATCATATCCAAAATAAATGCTGTCCCTTGATACTGTACCATGAAATACATTTCTAAGAAACCCTTGGCGCCTTTTCCCTGAATTTCCAATGTCGTCTGCTAAAGAAACTCTTCAATGAAACCACACAGGTACCGCCTCAGAAAAAAAAAAAAAAAAATCATGGCACCAGAGACCATTTTCCAGCCAGTTAGCTGGATATATTCACATTTTTCATATTAGCCAAGAGATGTTTGGGATAGCATCCATAGCATAGGGATTTCTTACAGAATTTTAGACGTATTTTTCTAATGAGATGGTGTCCTGATCTCTGTGTATCTTTGTCTCTCTACAGCTCTCTACATATTTATCTTTGTCTGTCTGTCTGTCTCTCCTTCATTTTAAATCAATGTCTCCTACATAAATTAGAAGGGAGACATTCCTAGAAACCAAGCAATAGGCTCACCCACATTTCGAGATCTTAGAGCATTCATCTGAGCACTGCTTTATGGTTATCAATCAATAAAATTACTTAGTAACACTGGGTCTATTGTTACCTATTTTTTGCATTAATATGAATTAGAAAAATGTAATATTTATAATAGAAGAAATTTTAAGGGAGAGGATAGAAAGCATATATTAAAAATATATTTTTGAGGCACCTGGGTGGCCCAGTCGGTTGAATGTCTGGCTCTTGATTTCAGTGCAGGCCAAGACCTTAGTTTCGTGGGTTCGAGCCTCATGTTGGCCTTTGCACTGACAGCATGGAGCCTACTTGGGATTCTCTCTGTCTCTTTGTCTCTCTGTGTGCTCCTCCCTTGGTCTCTCAAAATAAATAAACTTAAAAAAAGAGACTATATTTTTCTCCTTCTGAAGAAAAAACATGCGAAATTTCCTTAGCAAGAAAGAGTTGTTTCTCAGGTTTGTTTAGTTCGGTCATCTGGGGGAAAAATAGCACAGAACTAAAATCATAAGCATTCAAGTAATTGTATTTTAAAAATTATAAATCATGTACCATTTTTATAAAAATGAATCATCAAAGAAATAATCCTGGCAACACTATATTATAATCTCATTTTATATTCTATCAGTATTGCCCTCAGATCCAGAAAATGGAGCCTCTACCCTGGTCCCCAAGCTTCAGGATTCCCACACTTTGGAGCCATCCGGATGTGATACCGTACATGGGGCAACACCCGACCGCCAGTCCTTGTTTTCTTCCTCTGGGGCATTTTCTGGTCCTTTATTCAAATGTGGAACTGAGCAGATACCCTTTTTTTTTTAATTTTTTAATTTTTTAATTTTTTTACAAATAGTTTATTGTCAAATTAGTTTCCACATAACACCCAGTGCTCATCCCCACAAGTGCCCTCCTCCATGCCCACCCCTCCTCCCCCCCACATCCACCAGTCCTCAGTTTTTGTCAGCATTCAAGAGTCTCTCATGGTTTGCCTCTCCCCCTTTCCCCACCATTTCCGCCCTTCTTCTCTCCATTGGTCCTCTGCTAAGCTCCTCCTAATCCTCCTATACGTGCACACATATGATATTTGTCTTTCTCTGCCTGACTTATTTCCTGAGCAGATACCCTTATTAAGTAATCCTGGGCTTTGGGTATGGGCAACAGTGAATCTAGAAAAAGAGCCTGTCAAGTGGGTCTCTCACACCCAGATTACTGTCTTTCTTTCACTTCTGCATCTATTACCGTTCTCAATAACTTTAATGTACATATAGATGAATCATCCAATGGCCTACTAGCATTTTCTCATTAGATACCACAGTGTTTCCTCACTCATTTGACTTATGTGGTTGGTCGTTCACTTACATGGTATACCCAAGACTTAGTTACCACTGGCAACTACACCAGCTCTAAAATCTTAATTTCAAACATTGCTGTCTATGATCATGTATCAACTACTAACCCTCTGGTTGACTTACCCTGGCTCTCCCAATTAACTAACCCACCAATACTTTCAATCCATCTATAGCACTATGTTTTCATTATCCATCAAAACTGCGTTACATCCTAGTATTCATTTCTCTTTCTCTCTCTCTTTCTCTTTTTATTTTTGAGAGAGAAAGAGAAAATGAGTGGTGAAAGGGTGGAGAGAAAAGGGGATAGAAGATCCAAAGCAGGCTCTACACTGATAGTAAGTAGTAAGTCCAATGTGGGGCTTGAACTCACAAACCACAAGATCATGATCTGAACCTTGAGATCATTATGATTGGAAGCTCAGCTGACCAATCTATGTCCCCTGGTCTGGTACTATAAGCAGCCCCTTGCAAACACCCTTAAATATGCCCAGCAATACCTAACTCGTGTTAACCCATTAACCACATACTCAATGCCTGGATTTGAGGATCTAAACACTCCCTGAAGTAAGACAGGTGACAAATTCATGATCACAAATAAACCCCAAAATTTCTAGATTATTTTAGCATTCTAACAGTCATTTTTCACTGCTAAAGAGGAAGTTCCCTCACTGTCTTTTTCCTGAAATCTTCAACACCTTCACTCTGCGTTCTCAGTTGAAGAGTTGATTCATACTTCTTAAAAAGAAAATAGATCCAACAAGAATCCTTATCTGACTGCAACTACATCTCCCAATCTGCTTGCATATGCACCATAAATTGTAACTTACCTCCCTTTAAAACACATGAACTTGCCCTGACCCAATTTAAGGCCATTTGCAAACTCTTGATCTAATTTCCCATTATCTTCTAAGGACTCCACTCCTGGAATTTCAATTCTGCTTTCCACCTACACCTACTTCTATCATTCTAATGGCTCCTTCCCATTCGTATTCAAGTGTACCTTAATATCACTCATCTTTAAAAGGACTTCCCTAGACTTCGTGTCCATTTTCAGTTACTATTCCATGTTTCCATTCTGTTTGCTGGCAACAGTCATCAAAAATTATCTTGGGGTGCCTGGCTGGCTCAGTCGGTTAAGCATCTGACCTTGGCTCAGGTCACTATCTTGTGGTCTGTGGGTTCGAGCCCCAGGTCGGGCTCTATGCTGACAGCTCAGAGCCTGGAGCTTGCTTCGGATTCTGTGTCTCCCACTCTCTCTGCCCCCACCTTCTCTCTCTCTCACACACACACACAAATAAATAAACATTAAAAATTAAAAAAAAAAAGAGTTATCTACAATTTGTGTTCCTAATTCCTTAACCACCATTCTATCCTTGGAACATTCCAATTGGACTTTCATCCCTATAAGTCCATAGATATTTCTCACACAAGTGTAACTAATAACCTTAACCTTTTGAAAGGTAATAACTCATGGTGCTCACTTTAAACCACCTATTAGCATCAGTAGGCACAGTAGACTGAACCCTCCTTCTTGAAACACTTTGTTCTCTGGAATTTTCTTCCAACACCAACTCCTGATTGGCTTTATTTTCTTTTTCTTACCACCCTTTCTTCTTTTTCTTTTACTTGTTCCTTCTCCCTTACTGGACCTCAAGACATTAGAATGTCCTAGAGCTCCATGCTCAACCTTTCTGTCTTTTCCGGCTATACCTATTTCTCAGGAGATGATTTGTTCTCATGGTTTAAAATGCTATGTGCACCTTAAAGAGTCTCCAATTTCCATCTCCATACGAGTCTCCTGTGCTCAAGGATTACATGTCTGAATGCCTATTCAAGAGCTCCATTAGGATACTGAATTGCCATGTCAATAGAACATGGCCAAAACCCAAAAGTCTTGATTTTACTCCATAAACTTATTCCAAGATTTTAGACACTTTAGTAAACAATGTCACCACTACTCTGTCATTTAGAAATGAAAACTAAGAATTTTCCCTGGTTTTGCTTTCTTCTTTATGCAAAACATCTACTCCAAGAGCAAGTCATGTCAGCTCAGCCTCCAAAATATTTTCTGAATCCAAATACTTCTTAGCATCTCACTGCTAAAATTGAATTCCTAGGTCAACATTGTCTCTTGCCTGGATTATTCTGATGGTTTTCTGACTGGTCTCTCCATCTCTAGTCTTACACTCCTACCCAAGGTTGCCTATCTCACGATTTCCTCCATGTAGCAATAAGAGTGATTCCCTCCTGCCAAACTGTGAATGTTCTCACACCCTCCCCCTGATAAACCTTCTAATTGTTTGCCACCAGTTTATCCAAACTCCTCAGCATGGATTGCCAAGTCTCAATATGACCTGCAACTTGCCTATCCATCTGATCTCTTATTATCTCCATTCTTCCCATGTCCTTTTTGCATATGCTACAGGGCTAGCCTTCTGTCTCAAATCTGACATGCTTATTACTGTCTCAGGACATCCATTGGCTAATTCTCTGCATAGGGCATGTTATCCCCTTGAAGTTTCCTCAGCTGCCTGCTTCTCCTCACGGAGGTCCCAAATTATAAGGAACCTCCCTAGGGATGACTCTCCTGACTGTCTTAGGGATGAAATCTCCTGAGAAATAGGTATAACTGGAAAATGAACACCCGATGTCTATCACATTACTGTTCCCCCCTATTCTTGTTTATAGTACTTTTCAAAAGTTGGAACTGTCTTACTCATTTTGTGTTCATTTTTAGTATCTCCACGTAAACCCAACTAGAATGCATGCTTTTAGAGTGTTTTGTTCATTGTTTGCAAAACCTAGAAAGAAAACTGTTATTTTGATTTTTTTAAAATTGTTTAATGTTTATTTATTTTTGAGAGAGAGAGAGAGAACAAGCAGGGGAGGGGCAGAGAGAGAGGGAGACGCAGAATCTGAAGCAGGCTCCAGGCTCTCAGCTGTCAACACAGAGCCCAGCATGACGCTTGAACCCACGAACTGTGAGATCATCACTTGAGCCAAACTCAGACGTTCAACCAACTGAGCCACCCAGGAACCCTCATTAGATTTGCTCACTGGACTTAGCCACCATGCCTCCACTGAGACACAAAGTACTAAGGATGTTTCGCAAATTCCCGCAAACTTTCCTGCACTCCCATCAGTTGATTATAGATAAATGAAGCATTGACTACGTGACCCGCTGTCTCAGACAAATTTCCATAGGTTAATTCAGGCTATCTGTGCATCAAAGACCACACTGTGCCAGGTCAGAGATTGGGGATATCTGGTTAAGTTAAACCAAGGTGCCTGGATATTTCTTTTTTTTTCATTCGCTGAGGAGCCAGGGTGATAGTGCATATCAGCAGAGGACCTCAGTGCCTTCGGTGTCTTTGCAAAGCAACTGGGTCATATGAAAGACTCCTCTGTCCCTCTTTCCCCGAGTGTCAATCTTTAATTTAGAAGAAAAGAAAATTACAGCCTCCTTATTTGGCTGTATTAAAATTTATGGGGCAGGGTGCTTTCCAGGCGGCTGCTCCTGCCGGGTACTGCTCTGATGATGTATGACTGTGACATGTCACCAGTGTAGCCAGGCTCTGATGATCCATTGCTGCAACAAGCCATTTGTCATACATCACTGCCTCCACAGCTACCCCCATCCAGGCCTCTCCTGTACCCTCCAGCAGGGGGTCCTGGCTCAAAACAAGCTCCGTGTTCCCACCGCACTCCCACGGCCACCACATTCACCACGCATTTCTACTCTTGGTGGGAGAGAAGAAAAATCGTTTTCAGCAGCCAGCTCTATGGGAGGATCTTAAGACTTTTAAAGGTAAAGGGTTCATGTATTCTGATGCCACAAGCTACTGGCAAATGCTGATTATAAGAAGGTGCTTTATGCTTTTGGAATGCCATGCTAATAAACAAGAAACCACTAGTAAATAGTGATGTAGCATTCATTCATTGATGGCCATCCTTCTAAGGGTTCACATACTTTAATTTAACCCTCAACAGTCCTATAAGGGAAATGGTACCATCAGTATCCAACTCACAGATGAGGAGAATGGGGCATAGTAAGCTGAATTTGCCCCCTGTCCCAGTCAAGTCAGTAGAAGAGACAGCAGAGAAACCGAGCAGTCCAGAGCAAGAGCCTTTGCGCCCAAACTCTGTGTCATGATGCATATACTTCAATGTGCGATCCGTGGTTTTTCAGGAAGGCTTATATTGACTCCCCCCTCTAGGGTCAGGGGCACACACGGCCATAGTACAGGCACCTTATAATTTACTTGCCACTGTAATGTACAGCAACGCCACTTATCGATGGCTTGCTAGGGTCTCTGGTATACACGAGGTGCTTTGCTTATATGACTTAGGTCTTCCAACCCGGCAAGATATTGTTCTATTTCTGTTTGTTTTGAGTAGATGGGTAGAGAAGGAAATAAAAAAAACTTACTGAAGATGTTTTCAAAGAAGGCACTTGGGGAATAAAGAGGTAAGACCAAATGATTAGGGACAGCTATACATTTAAAAAGGGAGTGAGTGACTGGAAATAATTCCTATAGAATTGTTGAAATGACATTTGTATACATTTTAAATAAATCAACTTGATGACAATCTATTCAAATGTCACTCAAACAGACTACAGACTATGGTCTGCCTTTTTATTTATTTATTTATTTTTTTGGCCTAACTGAAAAGTAAACTTCATGAGATGAGAAAATCCCTTCATGGATTCACATTCTTTACACTTCTTAGCAATCAGTAAAAAGATTGATCTGTGAGAGAAAAAATTAATAATCTGGATTTCATTAAAATGTAAAACTTCTGCATTGTGAAACAGCCATTAAGAAAATTAAGATAAACCACAGACAAGCTTGTATTTGTCTTGTATCAGATACACATCTGATAAAGCATGTGTATCCGAAATATATGAAGAACTCTTCACCTCAACAATAAGGAAACAAACAACCCAATTAAAAAATAGGCCAAAGATCTGAACAGACACCTTACCACAGAGAGAGAAAGATGGCCAGCAACTATATGAAAATATACACAGCATCACGTGTCAGTAGAGGAAGGCATACAACCTTACGATAAGGGACCGCGCCACACATGTTAGAAGGGCTAAAATCCCAAACCCTGATGATACCAATGCTGGGGCAGATGAAGGATAACAGAAACTCTCATCAGTGACTGCTGGTTGGGATGCAAACAGGTGCGCCCATTTTGGAAGACAATCTGGCAGTTTCTTACGAAGCTAACAGGTCTGAAGTCCTGTGATCATGCTCCCAGGTAATTACCCCACTGACTGAAAGTGTACAGCTATCCAAAACAAGCACACACATGCTTACAGCAGATTTTTTTAAGTTAATTAATTTATTTTGAGAGAGACAGAGAGAGAGAGAGAGGAAGAGACAGCAAGGGAGGGGCAGAGAGGGAGGAGGAGAGAGTTCCAACCAGGCTCCATACCGTTAACATGGAGCTCGAGGCAGGGCTCGAACTTACCAACCATGAGATCATGGCCTGACCTGAAATCAAGAATCAGATGCCTAACTGACTGAGCCACCCAGGCACCCTAACAGCAGATTTCTTCATAACTGTAGAAAAAGTAGGAGCAACTCTCTAAAAAGCATATATATATATATACACACACACGTATATATACACACATGTACATGTATATATACATGTATATGTATATATGTATATGTATATATGTATATATATATAAATGGTGTTTTAACCATAAAGGGAATACTATTTAGTTAAAAAAAAAAAAAAGAATGAGCTATCACTCCACATAAAGACATGGGTGAAAAAGAGCCAATCTGTAAAGGCTATATACATTGTATGTTTCCATTGATATGACATTCTGGAAGCGACAAAACTATAGAGATAATACATCAGTACTTGTTAAGCGGTGGAATTGGGTGGTGAAGCACTGAAAACTTTTTTGGGGGCAGCAAAACTATTTTTGAACAATAGCAAAATAAAAATACATGACACACTAAGCATTTATCAAAACCCACAGAACTTTCCAGCATGAAGAATGATCTTTCACAGAATCACTCAGGAAGCTAGGGGACTCTAGGATGTAACCCAACATTATTAAAAATGTATGAAACAAACTTACTGAAGGAGATACAAGGTACTTATTTAAACAACTTTGGAAATGACTTAAATCTGTAAGATTAAAAGGAAAAAAGAGGGACACCTGGCTGCCTCAGTCAGTTGAGGATCCGATTTGGCTCAGGTCATGAACTTGCAGTTCCTGAGTTTGAGTCTGGCATCAGGCTCTGAGCTGAAAGCTCAGAGGCTGGAGCCTACTTCAGATTCTATTATCTCCCTCTCTCTGCCCTGCCCTGTTCATGGTCTGTCTCTCTCTTTCTCTCAAAAATAAATAAACATTAAAAAATTTTAAAAAGTAAATAAAATGAAAGGAAAGAAGATTTATCAAGCTCTGCTACTAGTTAGTAGTACTGAGAAATATCTCAATGTATAAAAGAAAGACCTGAGTGTTTACTGATATAAGTAAGTTATTTAGTAAATAATGACAGAATAGTCAAATCTCCCATGCAAAATTCAAAATAATTTATGAACACAGTCTGCCCTCAAGAAGTGAGCTCCTACTCCTTAAGTGTGAGCTATCCCTACTGACTTCCTTCCAAAGAGCATAGCACGGAAAGGGGAAAAAGGAGTAGCTTGATTGTGGTGAATCCTGACAAACCCTACCTCCCTCAGGTAATCCAGATTAACATCTGTGGTCATAAGTTATATTGATGTATGTAGTGTTGATATGATCGTATGTAAATTGCACTTGACTTCTGCAGACATCCTTCAAAAAACCCATAACTCCAGTATAATAACGAAAAAAAAAAAACTTTAGAGAAATACCAGTTGGTGAGCATTCTACAAAATGCTGACCTGCAATCCTTGGGTGCCTGGGTGGTTTGGTTGGTTAAACGTTCAACTTCTGATTTTGGCTCAGGACATGATATCATGGTGATGAGATAGAGCCCTGTTCCAGCCTGCTTGGGATTCTCTCTCTCTCTCTCTCTCTCGAATAAAAATTTAAAAAAACTACTCACCTGTACTCAAAAACGATGGAGGCCATCAAAAACAAAGAAAGTCTGAGAAAGTCACAATCAAGAAGAGTGTAAAGAGTCATGACAGCTAAATGTAACACAGTATATTGGCTGGAATCCTGGAATAGAAAAGACATTAGTAGGGGCACCTGAGTGGCTCAAGTCAGTTAAGCGTCCAACTTTGGCTCAGGTCATGATCTCACAGTTTGTGGGTTCGAGCCCTGTGTTGGGTTCTGTGCTGACAGCTCAGAGCCTGGAGCCTGCTTCAGATTCTGTGTCTCCCTCTCTCTCTGACCCTTCCCTGCTCATGTGCTCCCTCTCTCTCTCTCAAAAATAAACACTTTAAAAAAAGGACATTAGTAGAAAGTGTGGAAATCTCAGGTGTGGACTTTACTTAATAATAATCTATCAATATTAGTTCGTTAATTATGAAAATATGCTAATACTGATATAAGATGTTAATAACAGGAAATGGTATGTGGGATATAAGGGGAGTTGGTGCTATATTCACAATTACTCTGTAAATCTAAATATATTGTGAATTCAAAGGTTATTAAAAGCAGATTAACAAAGCTCAAATTTATTGCCAGTAAAATTATAAACAATTTATTTTGAAAAACAGGAAAAAGAAGCCCTTTGAATGTTTGATGTGCTAGATATTTTTAAAGATTTTTTAGCTTGAAAAAAAATTCACAAATGTTAAAGGAACATTAGAAAAACTTAGTAGTTTATTTTATGTTTATTTATTAATTTTGAGAGACAGAGAGAGAGAGGAGGGGCAGAGAGAGTAGAGGGAGGATCCCAAGCAGGCTCTGCACTAGCCAGCAAGGAGCCCAATGTGGGGCTCCGTGAGATCATGACTTCACTGGAGGTCGAATCTGATGCTTAACCGACTGAGCCACCCAGGTGGCCCTAAAAATCTCAGCATTTTAAAGGGCAGGATTAGGGGTGCCTGGGTGGCTCAGTTGGTTGAGTGTCTGACTTCGGCTCAGGTCGTGATCTCATGGTTCATGGGTTCGAGCCCCGTGTCGGGCTCTGTGCTGACAGCTCAGAGCCTGAAGCCTGCTTTGGATTCTGTGTCTCCCTCTGTCTCTCCCTCTCTCCTGCTCATACTGCCTCTCTCTCTCTCTCTCTCTCTCTCTCAGAAATAAAATAAAACATTAAAAAAAATTAAAGGGCAGGATTAAAAAAATAAATAAAAAAGAAAGAAGAAATGGATAAAATAAAGCCAACTGAGCTTGTTCACCAAGACAGTCCATTATGCTCTCAAATTCTAAGGAAAGTGTCTCACACTAAAAAGCAGGAAAAATAGGTCCATGGTCTCCAGTTAAAAGGTGAAATTATGAACTTCACTGATTATTAAGCAACGTGATTTAATGACTACAGTATTCAATATCTGGCACATGCAGAGAGCCCAGTTTTGAATGGATGAAGAAGGACTGACAGCTGTTAAGAGAAATTATTCTAAAGACTGTATCAGTTGGTGATCTTTCTACTTGACTCACTAGACTTAATAAGGAATGAAATCCCACCTGACAAATTCTATCCTAAATATCCAGGAATCCACCTGTGTTTCTTGCTTGGAGACTTTCCATTCTCTATGCATTAAATTATAAACTTGGGTGCATTTGGCTCTTTAGGGCAAAGGTTAGACTGCTACATCAGGACAATATAAGCCTCTTTATTTTATTAGACGTCATACATTTTGGGAATGTTGCTGGTTACAGGTCCAACACTGGTCTGTGATGTTGCTTCGCCCATGGAACATTCAGTTGGTTTGGGGAGTCCTCAGTGAACAGCCTTACTCGGGAAAAGGAGCTCTGCATTTGAGAAATATTTAAATGGAACAGAGCATGCCACGGTATGGTGGAAACATTACAAATCTGCCTCCATTTTCTCAAGCAGTCCTTTCCTGAAGGGAGAGCTAGCAGATGCTTAATATCTGTGCTGCCGTGACCTCCAAAGCCAGACATTCCTCCTGAATATTCCCCCGGGCCAGGCCTTTTATTCCCGGCCGAATATTGAGGCCAGCAATCAATATGTTGGTTCTCCATCTGCCTTTGACAGAGGAAACACCAGTCTGACACCAGCCAGTCTGGGATCAGCTGTTTCCCTGCCTTTGATCTCCTCAGCTAGGGCTGTCTAAGCTCCCCGGGCCTCTGCTTCAGCTTAGATACAGACCGTGTCCTGCTGACATCTCTTCCAAGGTCTATTGTAGCCATTGTATTTGAGGAGGGGATCACCTGTCAAAGTGACTGGTTACAACTCCTCCTTGGCTGTGGGAAGCCTTTTTGATTCGGGGCAGATGATAATGAGAGTCTAATTGAGTGATTAACTACCTCAACTGACTTGGAGGTTTTAATGACACCTCTACATTAAGGCCTGCGTTTCCCAGCAGGGCCCCAGTTTGTAACTGTATGGCCATGATATTTGCAATTATAAGCCTTTCCTTTAACCAGCAGGGATTTAATAAATGGACTTGGTTAATCATAGCTAGACGGGCCTTACATCTGACTATGTTGGGAACAACATCTATAAATCCAAGCGCATGATTGAATGGTTAATCCAGGCCATTTCAAGTCTAAGGCTCTATAAGTAAGACGGAGACTGAGTTTCAGAAGATTTGGGTATACCAAATCTTGATGACCAATGTAAGCTTCAATAGAGGGAAAATATCTAAAGATAAGAACTGGTTTTTAAGAGTTGCCATGCCTATGAGAGTCTGCCTAGATATACTGTCTTTAATTAACTGGGTCTGAAGAGCCTATTAATGCAATGTTAAAAGGAACCAGTCTCCATGGGTTCTCACAGTGGGAAAGGTACCAAGGGCTTTCAATTTACAAGGTCTTATTACAAAAGTGCCCTGCTGTTCTGGTCCGTGTTCTTTCTGCCTGGGAGCAATTTAATGATCTGCTTTAGAGCAGAGAAATGGTCAGAGAGAAAATGCTCAGTGTTATGTGTTAGCGATCAAATGCCCAATGGAATTTACAATGGTAACCAGACACTTCCTTTTCATATCAAAGTAGAACAGGGACAATGACATAAGTACATTTGATTTGAAAAACCCTAACTGAACAAACTGGTAGTCCTCTGTGTTTGTTGATAATATGAAGCTGTTATAGAGTATGATGCAAAGTGCAAATGACATAGACAAAACATGCAATGGAAAATTTAAAAAAAAGAAGAAGAGAAGAAAAAGGAAGAAAGGAAACTTATTCAAAGAGCATATGGCTTTCGACTTAAAAGCCCCTTAATAATTTACTGTTCATCGATTCAACATTATTTAAGAAATATTTATAATTATCTATCATCTCCCAGGCCTCCTATTGCCTATGTTAGGGTTTTATGGCTCTCCTCATGGTGTGTGCAAGCTAATAATGAGTCTACCCACTTTTCCTTTCTTTACTCATACAACTGTTGACAAATGATAATTTGACAATTATTATTGTACTCTGTTAAAAAGATTTTGATTACCTTTATTTCCTAGGCCTAAGATGCAAAGGTCTAAACACGTTATTTATGAATAAACAAACAATCGAATATTTACAGGAAGATTCCTGATCTGGTTGATACGGTCCTCACTGAAAGCACAGACATAAAAAAAATACGGTGCAATGGTGATTAAGAAAATAGATATAATAGAAATTGCACATGGTGCTAAGAAACCATGGAAGAGGGGCTTAGTCATGCTTCCTAATTGAAGTGAGTAAGAAAATATAGAGGATGTGAAATTTCAACCAAGTGTGTTGAGTTTAAAGCATCAAGATGGAAGAACATTTGGAATCTGGGATGAGCTCTGGGCATCTGTTCTTTTAAAATAGAGATTCTAAAATGTGGGGAGCTTACTTTTTATAGGGCTGGCAGTCCTTTATTTCCAAAGGAACTAGCATAATCTAAGGGGCATGAGAAAAGTTTAGAAATCTTTTATTGTCAATCCTCACACAACAGATAGTTGTCCCTTGGAGTTTCTTATCTTGGAAAAACATAATAGAATGGCAGGAAGGTAGGTAGACCAGATGGCTATTTACACTCTGAAATTTAAGAAAACACTGTGAAATTTTAACTCAAATTTAATTTTATCTGGCTTACAGTTTCACCGCTAGGATTATCTTTTTTTGGTAAAAATGAAAATGCTTTCTCAGACACAGTACAATGGTCCAAGACAACTCTACGGTCTCCTCTACTCTTGCCCTAACATCATAGTCTACTTTCCCAGATTCACTTTTTCTGACATTTGAACATACTCTATGCCAAAGATAGTTCTTTCTAAAAAAAAATTCTTTTACATTTATCTATTTTTGAGAGACAGAGTGAGACAAAGTGACAGTGGGGAAGGGGCAGAGAGAGAGGGAGACACGGAATCAGAAGCAAGCTCCAGGCTCTGAGCAGGGCTTGAACCCACAAACTGTGAAATCATGACCTGAGCCGAAGTCGAATGCTCAATCGACTGAGCCACCCAGGTGCCCTGAAATATAGTTCTATAATAAGAGGAATTAGACCACTGATTTGAGCTCTATAATAACAAGCTTCTCTCTAGACTAATGACGTCAGGCCAGATCACTAAAAACTTCCTCCAGCCTTAAGGCAAGAATGATTTGCACTCAAAGATGGTTTATTCTCACACTGTATTTTAACAATGCTTACAGGTAGATATAGAATGTTGGGATGTCAAAATTGCTGAGCTCATTGAACTGGACAATGTCAGGTCTTCATTTGAAACAAGTAGAAGGCATTACACATTATGTCAAATAAAAAATGTAAAGAAAAACACTGCTTGTCGACAAGAATTGTTATTGTGACCCTTTTGCTAGAGGAGATGTAGGACCACTCAAGAATTTAGCCCATGAGAACACGGCAAGGCTTTGACCGCCGGCTGGTCACTCATGTGAAGTGTTATTTGCTGACACTGCATGTTGAAACGATCACTCAATTTTAGCAGACACTGCTGTAGCACTCTATGAGCAAGCGCATACAATGAAAAAGCAAGCTGGTAATGGCAGTAACTCAGTAAGTTTATAATGTATAACTGTCAAGTGGGAAAAGAACACTTTCTACTGGGAAAGTTGATAAGGGCAGATATTTGATTCAGATGAGGCAAAAAAGGTCAAAACTGATGACTTTGGGAAAATGCAAAATGATCATCCATTACAAGAGGGCCTTTGGACAACACAGGTTGGACCTCAGCAAGTGCACATTTATGCAGATTTTAAAGACTGAACACAGCACAGTCTTATAAATATATTTTTTTCTTCCTTGTGATTTTGTTAATGGTATTTTCTTCTTCTAGCTTACTTCATTGTAAGAATACAGTGTATAATACGTATGACAAACAAAATATGTGTTAATCGACTAATTTGTTATCTGTAAGCCTTCTAGTCACCAGTGGGCTATTTGTAGCTAAGTTTTGGGGAAATAAAAAGTTATACTTGGCTTTTCGACAGTGCAGGGAGTCAGCACCCCTAACCCCACATTGCCCAGGGGTCAACTGTTCTTTTTCATGTAAGTTTCCATAGGTGCTGGTTCTCAGAAGAAGCCATGCATTGAGTTAGTTTCTACACTGGGTGAGGGGGATGGCTACTAGGTGCAGAGGGATTAAGACAATAAATTGTCCCAAATAACTATTTTGTTGCAGAAGCATATCTGAGCTTTTTTGCTGTTTCTTGACTCTTTTTGAAAACACACGTACTTGTATTCTGGGTGTCTCTTTTTTGTTAGCTGAAAATGCCTAATAACACATCGTGCCATAGAAGTGACCTCAGAAGGGAATCTCTATTACATGTATATTTTCTGTAGTCCTTTGAGTTTTATATGATGGTCTTTGATGCCTTCATAGGTTTCCCTAAGGAGAATGAATTTGAAAGAAAAGTAACTTACTGGAATCAATACAGAGATATTGTAACTTATAAAATGTTACTTTCAAGAAGTAACCTTCTATTTCTTTTTTTTTTAAATTTTTAATGTTTATTTACTATTGAGAGATAGAGCATAAGCATGGGAGGGGCAGAGAGAGGGGGAGACACAGAATCTTAAACAGGCTCCAGGCTCTGAGCTGTCCGCACAGAGTCTGGTGCAGGGCCTGAACTCATAAACTGTTAGATCATGACCTGAGCCGAAGACAGATGCTTAACCAACTGAGTCACCCAGGCGCCCCAGCAAACTTCGATTTCTTAAAGTATGTAAGAAATGTATCTGTCAATCATATCAGGCTATTGCATGTGCCACACTTGATCTAATTATTTTGTCTATTCAAATATTGAAAATCCATTGATGCAGCAACATTTCTTATCTCCAAATGGACCCTTGTCACAATCCTCAAGCAAAAGAAACACTCCTTTCAGTGTATAACTTGGGGCTCACATTCTAACATGAGCCTATACCAGTATTACCCAATTCATATTTTCACCTGAGTGGAGCATGTCTTTTCTCTTTTAGAAGTAAGGCTTAGATGGGGCGCCTGGGTGGCTCAGTCTGTTAAGCCTCCGATTTTGGCTCAGGTCATGATCTCATGGCTCGTGGGTTCAAGCCCCGCGTCAGGCTCTGTGCTGACAGCTAGCTCAGAGCCTGAAGCCTGCTTCAGATTCTGTGCCTCCCTCTCTCTCTGACCCTCCCCTGCTCACGCTGTCTCTCTCTCTCTCAGAAATAAAATAAAACATAAAAAAAAAATAAAAAAAAGAAGTACGGCTTAGAGAAGTTTATCTGGAAAATTGTATGTACACACACAGACACACACATCGGATGAGTGATCTACATGACATGATGTCACATTAGAGATAAGTTTCAAATCGTCTGTGCTTGGAATGAGGAAGCCACGGGCACTCTAAAGAATGTAGTTTTAAGAGATTAAAAACATCGAATACTCATTATCCTACCCCATAGGAAGGGGGACATTTTAATTCAGTAGAAAAATCACTAGCCATTACTCTTTTATAAAATCATAGATGGTTACAGCCTTGGAATAGTAAGAAAAGAACTTGTACAGGAATAGTAAAGAAAGGACCTTGGATATTCAACTTTGTAAATGGGGAAATGAAAGCCCAAAGAGAAAATGTGACTCGTTTATAATCACAGAGCTATTTGGTGACCTAGCTGAAATCAGAACCCAAGTTTTCTTGGTATACCACCCTGTTTTTCTGTTTTCCATATGCTACCTTTACATCTACTTTTGCAGGGTGGGGGGTAGAAATAGTATTTCTGTAAGGAAGAAAGAAGCCAAAGTCCACTAGCAAGGTTGCTGCTGATTCGGGTTAGGTCCGATCGGAATGTGGCAGAATGTGGTTTGCTTTATTTGGCTGGGAGCATTTCTCTGTAACCTGAGGATTCATTAGTTTGAAGTACTGGCCTTTTGCCTCTTTCCAAGGCCATTTCAGATGCAAATTGTACCCCAGACATCATTTTTAAGTGACAGGAAAATCTCTGGAGATAACAAGAATCAGTCTGTTAAATTTATGGACCCTTTGCATTTTCTAATCCTTCTTGATGAATGACTCAGTTTCCAGCCAGGGTTTGAACTTACGAGTTGATAAAGCATCACTTGAAGCTGTTGGCTACTAAATCAATGTAAGTGATGGCTTCATCAGCCTTTCTGTTCCTTCCACCACCTTCCCACAGAATTCCCTCAGACTTCTATGGAGCCAGGTCAGCAAGAGACAGTTAACCCGCAGGCCATCTGTAGCCATCGGATAGCATGGGAAGAAAATGCCGACCGGCAAAATGACTCAATTGCAGAAGGAGTGGTATTGGAGGATATTGGTGTTCTGGGGAGTGAGACAGAAAACCTTCATCTAGAGGCTGCAGGAGTCTGGGGAGGGGCTATACCTCAGGGAAAACATCAGAGCAATGTGGGGAGGAGACACGCAAGGAGGTTAACAACTTCGGTCATTTATAGAGAAGACACCTCTAGTGATACGTGTAACTGGCTGGCTTTGAAAGTCTGTAGTAAGAATTCGTGCCTGGGGGCGGGACACACAGAAGATTTGAGGGGCAGTTTGTATATCCTTGCGAGAGAGGACAGAGCATAGCTTTAAAAAAATTATTATTGTTATTATTACTAATGTTTACTTATTAGAGAGAGAGAGAGAGAGTTGGGGAGGGGCAGAGAGAGGGAGACACAGAATCAGAAGCAGGCTCCAGCCTCTGAGCTGTCAGCACAGAGCCTGACATGGGGCTTGAACCCACAAAGTGTGAGATCATGACCTGAGCCGAAGTCAGATGCTTAACCGAGTGAGCCACCCAGGTGCCCCCAGGGCATAGCTTTTGAATGAGGGCGGGCCCTCTTCAGTTTTCTTCTCCAAAATCTGATAATGGAAATTTCTCAAAAAGCCCATCCATCTTCTCCTGGCAAATTGAGACAGGTTTCCACTTACCAGAAACCAGAGTTTTTACATGGAGCTTGAAGGGTAGGCTGAGGTCTTGTGGCTGAGGACTGCCTACCCAGTGTGCTAGGCTGCTCCATGAAGATTATTTGCTGTGTATGTAAGGATGGAGTTTAATTACAGCGGTGAGCACATATAGCTAAGGTGGCCAGTGTTTAGCTGAGTGTTTAACCCAGGAGTCTTTCTGCACCTAGGCCCACGAGGAAGCACAGGTCCACCCTGGCTCTTTTGCTTTTGTGCCTTGGTACATTCATAATTCGTGATTCCGCAACCACTTCCTAAGCCAGATTCCAGGAGAACACGAAGAACATGAGGACGAAGTCTGAGCTGACTTGTGTGGCTTTCTCGATCCTGTCTGTAGGATCTGAGTCGTTGTCAAGGTAAAGTCATTACTAAAGACAGACACTATGACCTACTGGATTAAGAATAAACCTGCCATGGGGGCGCCTGGATGGCTCATTTGGTTAATCATTTGACTCTTTTTTTTTTTTAATGTTTATATATTTTTGAGAGAGAGAGAGAGAGGGAGCGAGCAAGCAGGAGTGGTTTGCTGTCAGCACAGAGCTCGATGCAGGGTGCGAACTCACCGACCTTGAGATCATGACCTGAGCTGAAGTCAGACATAACCGATTGAGCCACCCAGGCGCCCCAAGCATCTTAACTCTTCATCTCAGCTCAGGCCATGATTTCATGGTTTCTGAGTTTGAGCCCCATGTCAGGCCCTGCAGTGACAGTGAAGATCCTGCTTGGGATTCTGTCTCTCCCTCTCTCTGCCCCTCCCCTACTCACCTTTGTTCTCTGTCTCTCTCTTTCTGTCTGTCTAAACAAACAAACAAACAAACAAACAAACAAACAAACAAACACACTTAACAAAAAAAGGGACCAATCTGCTATGAGATGAGAGGAAATGTGTTTTGGGTGAGGGTAGGTGTTTATACTCTCTGTACCGAGGTACTTTGGGCATTGCTGCTTAAAGTGCGGGGCACGGTGCAGCCTCAGTAGCTTCTCTGGGGAGGTTTTTTAAAAAAAATGCAAAGTCTCAGGTCTCACTTCAAACTTACTTAAGTGCAATTTAAGATTTTCAACTCATCCTCATGTACCTTAAAGCTTCAGACTCAGTGTTCTAAGGAAAGCACCAACGAGAGCTTTTCTTCCTTGCGGGTCTTATGGCTTCCGTGGCGCCCAAGCTTCTGCAGTCAAATCCATCTCTTAGAAGAGAAACAAATTATATATAGATTTTTATGTTTGTGCCCATCTCTATATGTATATACATGTATGTGTAACTTTGCAAACCACTTTTCCTATGCATGAGATACTTTTGTTTTTAAATGGTTCCGTTGGATTGAGGCTATTTTTCTCTCTCTTCCTCTCCTCCTCCCTGTCTCTTTCCTTCCTTCCTCCAAATACTACCTACTTCGTTCTCTCTAAGATATGGAGAATCAAATCTATGGGTCCGTAAACCTTCAGTATTTTAGCATGAAGACAAAACCGTTCTCTCTTGCTGGTTTAAGGCTGGCTATGGGGGTCAGGGACTGAGAGCCTGTATTCTTAGGCATAAATGTGGGACTTTGGTGGCAGAGTGATTGATATAGTGTCATCTGTGGTCCTTGCGTGGACCACAATACAGCATCTCTGAGCTGTATCAATGGCCAAAACCTTAATGCAGTAGAGCCTGTTATAAAAACATAAATAATTTTTCGTAATTAAAAAAATTCACGTTTTTGTTTCAGATGCATTCAGGTTTCCCTAAATGGGAAGACTGGAAAAAAAAAAGCTGATTTTTCATCTTTATTGGAAATGTACTTAAGCAGGTACAAAGAACTTTGTGGCCAGACGGGAGTTTGTTTAATAAACCGAAAACTTGTTCTAAAACCCAAGTTCCTTTTTTTAGTGGATTTTAAATAAATTACTGAGTAAACAAATATTTACTTTTAGTCAACTGCTACAGTAGGAGACAGAAATCATAGGTTTTTCTAGTAATAATTTTTGGATTTTCGTATATACACCTAGATCTGTACTACTTTATTTCAAACTCAGGGAAAATATCTATGATTATAGATATAAATGGCATCCCTAGAGTTTTAAAAATATTTTCTTCCGGATAGTTTTCCAGACCAAATTTAGAGAGCAAATGATCCGATCCTTCCTTTTGATGGCAAAGGGGAAACACAGAGTATAAAGGACTGCAAATTAGACATACTTGTAGTAAAATTGGATTTTTGAACAATGGTAAACAGTTAATGATCAACATTAATGGTCATCATTAATGATAATGATATTTAGACAAAATATTGTAGTTTAATGTTTACCAATATTTTGTCCTTTGGGGGTTAGAAGAACAACAGTATTCTTAGAAGTCAAACAATCCCACAGAGCCTATAGATGATTGACTTAAAAAATTTAGAGAAAGTAAGCAGTTTTTTTTAGAGAAAATTAGCTATTTAGAGAAAATTTGCAGTTTCTAATTTGTATGTGTCTGTATATTTTTTCATTTATGACTTTCCTATTACGAAAGACACAGCAACAACAGATCTAGAATGAGACAGTCACATTTGTGGTGAAATGGCAATTCACATTATTCTTATTTATGTCATATCTATAAGAGCTAAAATTCTATAATGGCCAGTTGGGTAGTCAGGGAGGATTGGCTTATCAATCTGTCTATCTATCCACCCATTTATCATCAATTTATTTTTAAAAGCCAGTCAAGTATTAGAAAATAGCAGTCATGTATTTTCTGGGTCCCCAGGAAAACAAAATTGACTGCATTTTTGTGTGGATGTGTGTAAACATACTGCCAGCAAAGAAATTTGCTTGGTATTATGTGCTTACATAAACTAGAAAAAAGTAATTTATGCAGATATATTTATTATTATTTAAACTCCTGTGTATAGTATTAACTTTTAAAATTATTATTTATGTTAAATTATACACACAGCAAAGTTTACTGCAAAACATTCTACAACTCAGAAGCATTGTATTCTCTAGATTTAAAAGTATGAGTATATAAATTGACTTTACAGGTTTACTAGGAGAGAGAGGGAGGTGGAGGGGAGGCAGAGAGAGAAGGGAGAGAGAGCAAGAGAGAGAAAGGAGAGCGAGGCATGAATTTTTAATGGAATGAATGTCCACTGATTCTGCATTATTGAACAACTTCTAAAGGCTCACTTTCCTTCCTGATTCCAAAACTCCTTTTCTGTCCCAAAATTTCACTAGGTCCTGTCTTTAAATTTCTAATCAGCAGTGTGGTTAGGATATATTTTCCCTGAGAAATATTAATAAGGAAACATATTAGTATTTAAAACTGGCAAAAATCCTTTCACAAATTAAAGGTACATGACAATAATCCACCAGCAGAGAGAAGGTTGCAAGAATGTGGGATATTCTGAGTTAAAGTTGCAGTTCTACTTCCGAGAAGGTTGCAGAAATGAAATACTCTGAGTTAAAGTGCTAGAATAAGGAGCAAGGACTTTGGAAAAGTCTGGAGATTTTTGCTAGGAAGTGCAAACACAACTAGGAATCCAGAAGTATGTACATAAGGCTAAAGGGAAATGATACACATTTCTCAATACCAAGAAGTGGGGCACACAAGAGGCCAGCATTGTCTCCTCCAGAATGTTACCATTGCTAACGGTCAGAATTACACACGAAAACAGGGGAAGTTGATGAAATGCTTTTGGAAAAAGCCGATTCACTGATTTTGAAATAGTGGATTCATGTGCCACCTCTTTAGTCATTCCTGGCTTCTAAGTTTCTGGGCAAATATGAATAATCGCATCAAGAGTACACAAAGTAATGAACTGAAGGACTAGCTAGTAACTGCGGTGAGTCTTCTATGCAATATTTGCTACCTGGTGGCCCCACCTAAGAGCGGCTCATGAACAATTCCCCGGGCCTTCCCTGCATCCCTACACAGGGCTGTGCGTGATGAGCCCATGGGTCAGAAGGACTTCTCAGGTCCCATGAGTCACAAGCATCAGTTCGGGCTTCCTAGACACTGGTAGCTGCCACGGCAACTTCGGGAGGCCCAGTAAAGACACAGTGGGGTGATTTGTATCTTGACCTCCCTTCAGATCCTCTTCTTCATGAAAGGGTGACTTTCCTGACTAACTCTATGTATCCCAGAGGCAAGGTGTGTGACAGTAGGAAATTTCATCCTGTTTCCTGTTTGTTTGTTTTAATGTGTTACTTTGCAGTACAAACTTGAACTTGCAGTTTAAATGGAGAGCTCCATACCAAATCTTGAGGTAAAAGGTTTTGTGAGGAACACAATCCACTATTGGTTTTGAGTTCAAGATATGTCCATGTTTTTCCCAAAAATCTGCATGTATGAAGCTGGGTCCCCTCTCCTCCTTCAGATCTATGTAAGATCGGGCACGTATTTGATTTTGAGCCCAAAGACTGTAAAAGCCTGCATATCCAAAGACACCAAGGTACTCAGCAGAGCAAGTCTTTCCATTTAACAATATCCAACCTGGAAAGAAGACAGCGTTGCTGTAATTAAGCATTTGCCCTTCTTTATACTTATGCCCTTCTTTATACTTACTTATACTTTATAGTTATGGAAGCAAAAGTCTTGTCACTTGATAATATCCACACTTCTTAGAAGAGTGTTGTCACTTAAATAGTTTCACTATCTTACTATACTAACAGCACTATTAAATCTATAATCTTTCCCAAGATTATTAACATGTCTAAGGGGATGAAAAACATCTGTTTGCCTCTTCTGGTTTGCTCAATATTAAGATGGGAAGTACTACATCTGAATGTTTGTGGCCCCCAAACTTCATATATTGAAAATTCAACCCCCAAGATGATAATATTAGAGATGGGGACTTTGGTAGGTGGGTAGGTGACAGGGGTATGACCCTTGTGACTAAAATTAGTGTTCTTATAAAAGAGACCCCAGAGAATTATTTTGCCCTTCTGCTATATGGGGTCACAATGAAAATACCTCCCCCTGAACCAGAAGAAAGTCTCTCACCATGGTGACACTCTTGCCTTGGCCATTCAGTCTTTAGAACCATGAGAAATAAATTCCTCTTCCCTTTTTAAAAAAATTTTTCTATGTTTTATTTATTTCTGAGAGAGAGAGAGAGAGAGAGAGAGAGAGAGAGAGAGAGAGAGACAGCGTGAGCAGGGGAGGGTCAGAAAGAGAGGGTGACACAGAATCTGAACCAGGCTCCAGGTTCTGAGCTAGCTGTCAGCACAGAGCCCGACACGGGGCTCAAACCCATGAACCATGAGATCATGGCCCGAGCTGAAGTCAGACGCTTAACCGACTAAGCCACCCAGGCGCCCCTAAATTCCTGTTTTCTATATGCTATCTGGTTTATGGCATTTTTGTGATAGCTGCCCAAATGAACTAAGACAGAAGGGTAGGTAGGTACTTATTAATTTTGAAGGAAGTTGTTACTCGTTTATGATCTCATCAGAAATTTCTGCTCCAGGGACAATATTTTTTTTTTATTTTATCATTTTTATGTTGCCAAAAGTACCTAATACAGTGCCTTAGAGATTTATCTGTTCATAAATAAATGGATGGA
This sequence comes from Proteles cristata cristata, assembly GCA_017311185.1. Classification (NCBI taxonomy): domain Eukaryota; kingdom Metazoa; phylum Chordata; class Mammalia; order Carnivora; family Hyaenidae; genus Proteles; species Proteles cristata. The sequence goes on from JAESUZ010002577.1 coordinate 1,227,222, forward strand.
GAGGGGCACCTGGGTGGCTCCGTCGGCTGGGCATCTAGCTTCGGCTCCGGTTATGATCTCACGACTTGTGAGTTCGAGCCCCGCATTGGGTCTCTGTACTGACAGCTCAGAGTCTGCTTCAGATTCCATGTCTCTATCTTTCTGCCCCTCCCTCATTCATCCTTTCTCTCTCTCTGTCTCTCTCTTCCAAAAATAAATAAAAACATTAAGAAATGTATAAATAAATGGATGGGATGAGTGGACTTATGGAAGACCACAAGTGTACCTTAAACTCTTAGAGAAATGTGGCAAAAAAACATTAAGTGAACGCTGGCTCCCGTGTCCGTTGCCACAGAATGAGGCAGGTGGTTCGATGTGATAATCCTCCCAGTTCTTAGTTCTTTTCATTGTCTCTTGAGTGTCCTATGGTTGGGGTTTTTCTTTGTACGGCTTCTCCCCCGCTAGATTTATTCTTACAGTTACGTCTACCTTGGGCACCTATTCTCTTACCTAAGACAAGGATGCAGATAGGGTCTTCAGAAACAAATTGTAATCAGAGGAACGTATGGCTTGGCATTTAGAACCAAAGTGCAAAGTAACAAACCAAACTGGAGATAAGCGAGCTGACTGATGTTGCCTAGACATGGATGAAGTGATGTCATGGAAAATACCTGGAGTCCTGGTACACTCTCTTCTCACTGAGAATGTGGTATCAAGTCTCTGGTCTGTGGTTTTGCCCAAATACCCAGGGCAACATCTGACGCGAATGCATTGAAACAACTTGTCTCTTTCTAAATATATCTGCAGAAATATACCCTACTTCAGAGATTCTGTTTAAATTTGAGAACAATTTTGTCAGGAAATGTATAGCCCATGTTACACTTAACAAGAAAGTGTTTATCCAAAATGTTAATACAGATGAGTAATCTCACACTCAAATGCCAGTTCTCTGGAGGTGGGATTCCCGTAAACAGCCAGACGCTTTGAACTTATGGTTTTCACTTTATGTCATACTCTAACCACTAAAACAACACACCGCCATGGAGTTCTTCCCTGCTAAACCAAAACACACCCACCTCATGGAAACTTACTCTGGAAAAATGAGAAGGAAAAGTATCTTTCTAGAGAAAGCTCATGTTCATCTCCTGGACATTGATGAATCTTTCTCTGCAAATAGGACCTGGCCACACCCAGCACACTGGTTTCAGACCCAGGCAACGGGTTCTGGAGGTAAAGTGAGTTGCTCTGTAAATGTAATCTGCACCTAGAAGACCCAGGTAGCTCTTGCAAGAGGGACCTGTTTTGGGGATTTGACAAGCTCTCAGCTTGGCTTAAGAAATGATTGTGTTGGGGCTCCTGGGGGGCTCAGTCAGTTAGGTGTCCAACTTCAGCGCAGCTCGTGATCTCATGGTTCATGAGTTCGAGCCCTGTGTTGGGGTCTCTGCTGTCAGTGCAAAGTCCGCTTCGGATCCTCTGTTCCCCTTCTCTCTCTTTGCCTCTCCCCCACTGTGCTCTCTCTCTCAAAAATGAAATAAACATTAAAACCATTTTAAAGAAAATTATTATATTGCAGATTTCAAAGCTCCTTCTATTTTTTTTTTGCCTCACCTTCTACTTACGTATATTATAGTCTATTACTTCTTCCTTCATCTACCTCCCTCTTCAACTGTATGCTGCTTGAAGGCAAGGGACCCATCTTATTAGTCTGTAAGTCTCAACTCCTAACACAGTGCTCCCATCACATTGTTGTAAGTCTCAACAAATCCCTATTGAATGAATGAAGGAAGGAATCAATAAATATCTTTTTATTATTTCAATATATTCAATTTAACACAGCAACTATATGAATGGTAAATGGATATTTAAGGACAGTTAATTTTATTTATTTTTGTTTATATTTTAAGAGAAAGAGAGAGTTGGAGAGAGGGACAGAGGGAGGGAGGGAGAGAGAGAGAGAAAGAGAGAGAGAGAGAGAGAATCAATCTTAAGCAGGCTTCATGCTCAGCATGGAGCCCGATGTAAGTCTTGATCCCATAACCTTGGGATTATGACCTAAACTGAAATCAAGAGTTGGATGCTCAATTGACTGAGCCACCTAGGTATCCTGAGGTCAGGATAATTTTAAATTATTTTAATTTTAAATTGGACTTCCCCTTAGGATGCATATAACTTAGAGCAATTTATATAAACTTTGGTCTCAGAATTTGGTAGTTATTTGTTTTGTGTGTGTGCATTTTTCCTGTAAGCAGCAGCCCTTGTTGGGAATGCCAGTAGGATTAAATTAAGGTGCCATCTTTACTCAGAACACAGTACACTGGAAGTATTTAATCAAATGTGGCTATTCCTTTAGAATTATGGAAGTATTTGGGTATCAGTTATTCAGAGCACTTTATTCATCTGACCTGCACAGCAAATCTCCAGGAAAATGATTTGGTAAATGTGGAAACTTCCATATCCTGAGGAGACGGTGTTAAAGTTGAAGTAATGTTTTGGCCTAGAATGAGTGGCTGGGAACATTAGAGTACAGTGTAGAATTTAATCCCTGCCACGAGCATAGGAAAACCCTGGGCAGAGTTAGGGTTGCATTTTATTTGTATGAACAATGATTTTATCTGTATATTTCAAGATGTGGCTTAGGGCAGTTAATTGGATTTTTCAGAACTTCAGTCAATGAGGAAGGAAGGGGAGATAAAAGGAAGAGAGACAGGGAAGAATTTTAAAGCTTGAATTAACAAGATTTACTGCTTTTCAATTGCCATGTCCCTGATGTGTTTTAATCACTTGTAAGATGTGTTGAAAGGAAACTCTTATGAGTAATAAAGAGTAGAAGTTTGTGAATGATTTATAGATAGGAATATATGGAACTGATTTAAAGTTCTTTGTAAAAAATCTGTCCCTTTAATGTGCTGGTTGATTTTATAGTTAAAGTAGGTTCTTTTAAAACTTTTTATTGAGATATAATTTACACAGATTTTAAGTTCAATGAATTTTGACCAAAACACCCATCCCATGTGACCCACATCCCTATCAAGAAAATAGAACGTCACCACCATCACCACAGCAAGATACCCTACCCTCCAACCTCAAGAATCACCATCTTGGAGAGATCACCATTCTGATTCCTCTTGAATAATTTTGCCTGTTCTGGAATTTCATATAAATGAAATCATGCAGTCTATATATACTAATTTTATCTACCTTCTTTACTTAGACTAATGTCCTTGATATCCCTCCATATTATTGCATGTATCAGACATCCGTTCTTGTTCATTGCTGGGTAGTATTAATTATGAGACTATCTTATAATATGTTTAACCCTCCTCTTCATGGACATTTGGACATTTTTTGTCTATTATAGAAAAAATTCTTATGAACATTCTTGTATAAGTTTTTTGGTGGACAAATATCTTCAGTTTTTGTGGCTAAATACCTGTAGGCAGAATTTCTGGGTCACAGAGTAGGCCGGTATATATATAATTTTATGAGAAACTATCACAGTCATTTCACATTTTATTTAAGTACTTATTAATTTATTCTAATTTTTTTAAAAAAATTAATGTTTATTTATTTTTGAGAGAAAAAAACAGAGTGTGAGCAGGGGAAGGGCAGAGAGAGAGAGGGAGGCACAGAATCCAAAACAGGCTCCAGGCTCTGAGCTGTCAGCACAGAGCACAACATGGCTCTGTGAGATCATGACCCAAGCCAAAGTTGGATGCTTAACCGACTGAGCCACTCAGGTGCCCCCTAAATGTTTATTTTTGAGAGAGAGAGAGGAAGAGAGAGAGAGAGAGAGAGAGAGAGAACATGAGCAGAGAAGGGGCAGAGAGGAGGACAGAGGATCTGAAGCTGTCTCTGCACTGACAGCAGTGATCCCAATGCAGGGCTCGAACTCACAAATAGTGAGATCATGACTTGAGCCAAAGTCGGATGTTCAACTGACTGAACAACCCAGGCATCCCCGAGTTTACATTTTATAATCTCACAGCAACATTTGAGTATTCTGGCTGTTTCACATTCTCACTAATATTTGACGTTGTAGACTTTTTATTTTAGACAGGCAGATGGGCATGTCATGATATCTTACAGTGGTTTTAACTTGCAGTTCCCTAGTGGCTAATGATATTGAGCACTGTCTTAGCTTGGGCTACTATAACAAAAATAGCAAAGGTTGAGTGGCTTATAAAAACAAACAACAAAAATCTATTGTTTAAGGAATTCTAAACTGCTCTACTTCCTAATTTTAGTGAGATTCTGATTTATCATATGTAAAATAAGGATAATTTTCCCTTTTCATGATAACATAAGGAGAATAAATCATTTATATACAGCATTTACTTAAGTGCTACTAAGTAAATCCCAATTGGTGTCTGTCAAGTGAATAGGTTGTAATACAGAACTTCCAGGGAAATTACCTTGAGTTCATTCATGACTAGGTATGTCATCAGGGTCCCAGAACACTTATTATTCATCCATCAGTGGAGGAATGAATAAAGATAATGTAGAGTATGTATAATAGAATACTACTCAGCCATGAGAGAGAAGGAAATCTGGCCATCTGTGACAACATGGATGGTCCTTGAGGGCATCATGTTAAGTGGCATAAGTCAGACAGAGAAAGACAAATACTGTAAGATATCTATTACATGTGGAATCTAAAAAAGCTAAACTCATAGGAACACCGTAGAATGGTAGTTACCAGAGGCTGGGGGCCATGTGGAGGCATTGGGGAATATTGGTCTAAGGGTATAAACTCGCAGTTAAAAGATGAATAAGTTCTGGAGATCTGGAGATCCAATGCACGGCACTGTGATTATAGTCAACAGTATTGTACCATAGACTTTAAAGTTCTAAGAGAGAAGCTCTTAAATGGTTTTACCTGATAAAAGAAATGATAATTATGTGAGGTGATAGAGACGTTAGCTAATGCTACAGTGGTAATCATACTGTAATGTATACATGTATCAAGTGAACACATTGTACACAGTAGACTTACATAATGTGATGTGTCAATTATCTTAATTAAAAAATCTCTCTTTTTGGGGAATGAAATCTGTGTAGACTTGAAAGGTCAATCTCAAGATTTTTTTCTCCTCAACTGTCTTCCATCACTCATTTTTGAGTGAAAAACCTCTATCTTCTCTTACTTCTATCTTACTCTATTCTGTATCTAAAGATAACTACTCTTCAAGTCTTGGGTTTTCCACCTCCATTTGTGTTTTCATAGATGGCAAGTCTATACTGAGGATTAAGTTGCATTAAAGAAGTGGCTGATAGCAAAACTTATTTGCATCACCCGGGAAAATAAAGAGAACTGGCTCCTTGACCCTCTTTTAGTTATCTTGTTTATTCAACAAGGTAACTAGAAAGTATTTCATTTTCAGGCATTCAGTAAACACCTGACAATTGGTTATCAAGAGTTCAGCTACAGTCTATGCAAAAAAGAGACTAATGTTACACTGCACAATTAATGTAGTCGGTGACTGTAGACTTGGGTATACATTTATTGATGTACCACTCTCCTAGATTTAGAAAGAATTTGAGATGGCTACATATACTTTTTTAATGGATAGGCTGTACTATTTGAGCCACTGTATATTTTTCTAGATGAAAAACAGTATCTCTATTTAGAAATTTTTAACATTTATTTATTTTGCAGAGAGAGTGTGTGCACATGTATGCGTGAGTCGGGGAGGGGCAAAGAGAAGGAGATAGAGGATCCAAAGCAGGTTCTGCACTGTGAGCTCAGAGCCAGATAAGGGAATTGAACTCACTAACCATGAGATCATGACCTGAGCCAAAATCAAGAGTCGTCTGCTTAACCAACTGAGCTGCCCAGGTACCCCTATCACTAAATGTTTTGTTTTTGTTGACTGTCAATTTCAATCAGATGGTGCTACATATGCCCGATCAAAGATGATTAATAATAATGAAATCCTAGATACAGTTATCATAGAGCTCATTATTTTATTTCCCCTGCCTCAGGCCCAATGATAATCTCTAGCTATTTCCACCATGTGTGAAAAGATCTTAAGAGTCAAACATAAAAAATCATATGGACATTAATATTAACAGTAAAACCAGTAATAATAGTAATTTATGAATGGTGATGCTACATTATTATCTAATAAGTACTTATGCCAATGTTGCAGAAAGTATATTTTATCCTTAATTTATAGATAAGAATCTCATAGTTCATAGAAATTATTCTTCCAAATAAGCTAGAGAGCTAAGACTGCCACGTAGGTCTCTGTAATGCCCAGAGACCAAACAACTACACAATATTGAAAATTTCACATGTGAGTTTCAGAGTTGAGCACAACTTACAATCAATGATGAACAGATAATAGGAATTGGTTCCCAATCTTGCAACAGTTTTCTTTGACATTCTGAAAAAAAAAAATGTGATCTCACTTTAAGTATTGAATCCATGAGAAGAGATGTAAAATGTAGTTAGTAGAGGTGTCATGCTAAGAAAGTTAACTTTCTAAGTAGCCACATGGAGATATCAGGATGACAAAAGCACTCTTTAATTTTAACCAAAACATCAAAGCTCCAAAGTAAGATGGCTTCTTGAGTCCACAAGATCTTTTGGGGTAAAATCCATCTGATTTAGTGAAATATATTTAATTAATTATTTTAAGTTTATTTATTTCATTTGAGACAGAGAAAGAGGGAGAGAGAGAAAATACACATGTGCAAAACTGGACAGGGGAGGGACAGAGAGAATCCCAAATAGGCTCTGCACTGTCAGCATGGAGCTCAACATGGGGCTCAAACCCATGAACTATGAGATCATGACCTGTGCTAAAACCAAGAGTTGGATGCTTAACCAACTGAACCACCTGGGGCCACTATAATTAATTAAAGATAGAAAGTTACATCTAAAAGTATCTGGGGGCACCTGGGTGGCTCAGTCGGTTAAGCGTCAGACTTTGGCTCAGGTCATGATCTCACAGTTTGTCAGTTTGAGCCCCACACTGAGCTCTGTGCTGACAACTTGGAGCCTGGAGCCTGCTTAGGTTTCTGTGTCTCCCTCTCTCTCTGCCCCTCCCCCACTTATTGCTCTGTTTCTCTGTCTCTCAAAGATAAATAAATGTAAAAAAAAGTTTTAAATGTCTGGAATTAACTTGTGCAACTACTATATCAATAAATCTTGCTTCAATAAGGAGATTTCTAAAAGTAAAATTTTAAAAACTTTTTACAGGTATATTAAAATATTTTTTTTAAGTTTATTTATATATCTTCAGAGAGAGGGAGAGATCATAAGCTGGGGAGGGGCAGAGAGAAGGAGAGACAGAATTCCAAGCAGACTCCACACCATCAGCACAGAGCCCGATGTCGGGCTTAAGCTCACAAACTGTGAGGTCACAACATGAGCTGAGATCAAGAGTCGAACACTTAACCGACTGTGCCACCCAGGCGCTCCTAAAGACATTTTAATATCTAAATATTTTAATCAAAAATTGAAGATGATAAAAATCTAAATATTCAGAGAATTAATTAATACAGATAATCCAAGTTTGGTATTTTGTAAACATGGGTAAAAAATAATGCTACTGCTAACAATCATTCAGTGTTCAAATTAACTTAAGATCATCTGAGGGTGTGGAGAAAGACTGCTTGGAATTGTATTCATCATGACCTTTACAAGCACTTAGCACATGTACTTTCATTTACAATCAAAATATTAATCTCTCCACATTCTTGAAGTGTCCTTTTTTAAAATTCGAGTTACAGAAAATGACTTCAATATACAAATTCTAAGAATAAGAAACAATTTGGATCAATATATGTAAATGTACATAATTCCCCATGTTATCTATCTTGGCAAGATTCTAAATTATTCTCTGGGCCACTTACTTCTACGTATGTACTTTTGCTGCATTGATTTGGTGGCCACTGGTTGCATTGTTCTTTTTAAAAAATTTTTTTAATGTTTATTTATTTTGAGAGAGAGAGAGAAACAGAATATGAGCAGGGGAGGGGCAGAGAGAGAGAGAGGGAGACACAGACTCCCAAGCAGGCTCCGGGCTCTGAGCTGTCAGCACAGAGCCTGGCATGGGACTGGAACCCATAAATGGCTGGACCATGACCTGAGCTGAAGTCGGACGCTTAATCGACTGAGCCACCCAAGCACCCCTGTTCTTTTAAGATGCTCTGAGTAGCATTTAATGTATATATAGTTGATAGAATCTATGCCTAAAGTCTTATAACAGAAATGCCCATATTCCTCACGTGGAGCCATCATTTCTGTGGTTGAAGCGGTGTTTTGCTATATAAGGACAGTTCAAAACAGGTCTTTAAAACCCATTTGGTCTACTCTAGTAGCTTTCTGGATTTAGGAAATCACATAATAGAGTGTAGCAAATGCCAGTTTACTCAGTATAATCTGCAAAGTCACTAACTCTGACACGCTGTGGTCTGAAAACACCCTAGTCAATGATTCATATTGTCTTTGAAGAAATAACTGTCAGGAGCCATGGGTCTTTGTGCAGTGCTATTTCAACATGCTCAAGTGTAAAATTAAGAGAAATCAAGTTGAAGACTGTTGAAGTTATCCAGGCAAGAAATGATGGAGGTTAGGACTACATCCCTACGGCTGTGGCAGAGGAGATTAAAAATGGATTGATATACATACAACAGGATTTGTGATTGGACAAAGCATGGAGGATGAGAGATAATGGAACCTCAGCCATGTGTTATTATGTTGGGAAATTAATTAGGATGAAATATACATTGGAATTAATTACCAAACATCCTCTACTTTAAAATATTACATATAATGGTATTTATACACTATTTTAAAATATAATATATTTTATATTATATATTATTATATATAATATATATCATTTTAATATTATTATATTAATATATATTAAAATATAATAATTTGTGTCATCTTATTGATAACAAAAGAATACTTGTCAAAGAATATTTGATCAAATCCATTACTCTTTCATGAAAACAAAAGCCTCCTGCGAATTCAGAATGAAAGGAAGCTTTCCCAACCCAATGAAGAGTATCTATAAAAATTCCACAGCTAATACCATACTCAATGGTGAAAAAAAAAATGAAAGCTTTCTCTCTAATATCAGGAATAAGACAAGGCTATATGGTCTCGTAGCTTCTATTCAACACTGGACTGGAAATTTTAGCCAGGACAATTGAGCAAGAAAATTAAATAAAGAGTTCAGATTGGAGAAGAAGCAAAGCTATCTCTATTTGCAGATGACATGAGCTTGCATATACGAAATCCTAAGGAATTCACTGAAATACTATTAAAACTAATCGAAGAGTTCAGTAAAGTTGCAGGTCTAACATGAATATACAAAAATCAATTTGACGTATAGGAGGATTAGGAGGAACTTAACTGAGGAACAAGGGGGAGAAGAAGGGGGGAAATGGTGGGGGAAAGGGAGAGAGGCAAACCATGAGAGACTCTTGAATGCTGACAAAAACTGAGGACTGATGGATGTAGGGGGGAGGAGGGATGGGCATGAAGGAGGACACTTGTGGGGATGAGCACTGAGTGTTATGTGGAAACTAATTTGACAATAAGCTATTAGTAAAAAAAAAAATTAAAAAAAAATAAAAAATAAAATAAAAGCAAAAAAAACCAATTTGATTTTTACACACTAGCCATGAAAAATCTGAAATTAAGTAATTTCCATTTACAAAAGCACTAAAATGAATACAATCTGTAGGAATAAATTTAAGTTAATTTTGCACGAAATAAGTGCAAAATTACACTTTGAAAACTGTAAAATATTGCTGAAAGGAATTAAGGTGAATCTAAATAAATAAGAAAATATCCCAAATTTATGCATCAGGGGACTTATTTTTATTTTGTTAAAAGGTCAATATGCTCATAAGCGATCTACAAGTTCAGTGCAATCCTCATCAAAATTGCAGCAAGCTTTTTTTTTCTTGGCAGAAAATGATAAGCTGATCCTAAAGTTCACATGGAAATTTGAGCAATAATACAAGAGATCCAAAGTAGCCAAAGAAATCTAGAGAAAGAACAGTTGGAGGACTTACTTTTCCTGATGTAAAAAATTAATACAAAGAAAGAGTAATAAAAAATGTGTTGTCTTCTCAAGAGTGGATACAGCTGAAAGTCCAGTTACGCACTCTCACACTTGTAGTCAATGTTGGCTTTTTGTTTTGAGAGAGAGAGAGAGAGCAGGGAGAGAGGGGCAGAGGGAGGGAGAGAATCTTAAGCAGGCTCTGTGCTCAGTGTGGCGCCCAACTTGGGGCTCAATCCCACAACCCTGGGATCATGACCTGAGCTGAAATCAAGAGTCAGACGCTCAACCGACTGAGCCACCCAGGAGCTCCTATGGTCAGTGATTTTTAACAAAGGTGTCAAGACAGTTCAATATAAAAAGTATAGTCTTTTTAACAAATAGTGCTGGGACAAGTGGGCAGCTACATGGAAAAGAATGAAAGTGAACATTTTCCTCACACCATGCACATGTGAACTCTAAATGGATCATAAATCTAAACATAAGAGCTGAAACTATACAACTCTTAGAAGAAGTTCAGGAGTCAATTTTCATGGCCTTGGGTTAAATACAGCTTTCCTACATAAGAAAACAAAACCACAAGTGACAAAAGAAAAACAAAACTAAAATATTGCTCTTCATCAAAAATAAAACTTGTATGTTTCAAAGGGCGCATCCAAGAAGTTAAGAGATAACTCACAGAATGGGTGAAATATTTCAAACCCTATCTTTGATAAGGTAATTGTAAGGTAAATGTAAGAAAATATGAAGAATTCTTATAAACCAATAAAAAAAACCCCTAAATACACTGTTTTAAAGTAGGCAAGGTATCTGAATAGACTGTCCTCCAAAAAAAAAAAGAAAAGAAAGAAAGAAAGAAAAACTGAAGTAAAAAGATAGAAAAGAAATAAAGGTTCAATAAGCACATGAAAAGATGTTGCATAGCATTACAAGGATCTGGATAGATGTCTCTCCAAAGATATACAAATGGTCAAGAACCATATGAAAAGATTCTTGATATCATTAGCCATTAGTGAAATGCAAATCGAAACCATGATTTTGCATGACAGTTTATACACCTTGGAATGGCCATAATGAAAAGGGCAGAGAGTAACAAGTGTTAGTGATGATGCAGAGAAATCAGAAGGCTTCCACATTGCTGAAGAGAATGTAAAATGGCAAAACCACTCTGTAAAATCATTCGACAGACTCTCCTACTAAGTTTAAACATAGTGTGAACTCAGCAATCCCAATTCTAGGTATATACCCAAGAGGAAGGAAAACTTGTGCCAACATAAAACCTTTTACACAAATGTTTACAGCAGCTGTGAACACAGTAGCCAGAAAGTGGAAAACTATACATAATAGCCAAAAAGTGGAAACAACCCAAATGTCCATCAACTGATGGATGCATAAATAAAAAGTAATGCATTCATGCTGTGGAGCAGTATTTGGCAATTTAAAGGAATGAAGAACTGATACATGCTATCTATACATGCATCTGTTGGAAAACAGTATGCTAGGTGAAATCAGCCAGTCACCAAACAAAAACACAAATAAACAAACATGCATTGTATGATTACATTTATTTTCATAGCAAAAGGAAAAGAGGAACCTCAGCACAACCTAGCTGGAGTTTTCACACATTCTGACATTTAGCTGTGTAGTTTTCATTGTATGGACCTCTGAGCAACAGGATTAAAGACACACTAATTTCTACTGTTACATTCTAAGTGACTCAACCAAACTGTTTTTTTTTTTTTAAATAATAAAAGGATTCACTTGTAAAAGAGATACAGGTAGAGTTAATTTGTTTCCTACGTGGGTAAAATGAAAGCCCATACTTTGTACTTTGTGGGAGGATTCGTAACTACTTAACTATTCTTTACAATTTCTCTGAGCATCTGGTGTGAAGCAGAAGATACCTCTTTCTTGAAATCCACCAGAACCCTCCTCCTCCCGGGAAGAGTTCACAGAAGGTCCCACTGTGAGTGATGAAAATACTCTTTAACTTGAGTTACAAATTCCTCCCTGAGCTTATTCCTAAATAACTAGACAAACCAGCCATAACATAATTCACTCCACAGTTTATTTCCTCTGCCAAGTTTTGAAGACTACTAGGAATCACTGTCTGAATTTGGTACTACAGATAAAATATTTGATAGACATGGAGCTAAAAGAATGAACAAACAGTAGAGTAGCTAGATAAGTGGATTGAAAATTACTCTGGAATGCGTACAAGCTGTAGGAGAACAGATATGAGACATTCTAGAGGCTCAAAGAAAGGAAGCTAACCCAAGCTACGATGGTCAGGGAAAGCTCCTATCAGGCTTTAACTCTCTGCATTAAGAAACAATTGGGTTCTAAATGGGATGAAGAGGAGAGGAAGGCAGAAGAAGGCCATTCCAGACAGAATAGATAACAAGATGCAAGCCAAGATGCTGGGAGAACATGTACGTGGGTTATCTGCAGGCAGTTAGGCACATGAGGTTATTAGCAGGGCTGTCCATAAGCTGAAGCAAAAAAAAAAAAATGACTGATATGAACTTTATTCCAAGGAGTTCTGAGCTTATACCCAAGGCATATGTAAATTTTGGTCTAGAGTAGAGGGACCTTAAAGTGAAGCCAAGCAGAAAAGCAAAGTCCATTGACTTATTCAGAAGAAACTGTAACCCCAACTAAGGTAGAAACACTTGAGATGTAGCAAGGGATTTATTCCAAAGCAGGTGACATAGTCAAGCTAGAGGTAATTTGGATAAGGGGATGAGGGAAAGGGATGGTTCAGGGTGACTCTCAGTATTCTAAAAGCAGGATAGTATAGTTTGTTGAGAAAGGGAGGCTGGAGAAGCCATGTGCATTTGTTCCGTGAAACACACTGAGACTTGCTTTGTCCATGTTTCATTTGTGGTTCTCTCCAAATACCCAGAAGGTTGCTGAGCACAGAACTTTGTGGTTCAGGAAAGTTAACCATGTGCAAGGGCACAAGGGAGAGTCGTTATCACTGAGCAGATGAATGGGGGAGGGTCGTTCACGGAAAAGACTAAGAAGGACCAGAGAGAAGTTTTGAGAAAGACCATTAAGTGGGAGTGTCAAAGAAGTCAAGAGATGATGTATTTTCAAGGAGGGAGGAGTCAAGAGTGTCAAATCATGTAGATAAATCATGTCACTGTTGAACTGAAAAATGTCCACAACATTTTTTGCCAAAGGTACACTCCAGAACTTTGTCACAGCTTTTCCATAGAAATCCCTACATCAGGCTGGATGGCTAAGTGTGGAGTGAGTGGACTCGTAGCTGAGTCAGTGCAGAAAGTGAATAATCACTGCACAGACTCGGCTGCAGAAGAGGAGAGAGAGAGAGAGGGAAGCAGATGGAAGTCACAGTAGACATTATCCCTCTCATCTTTTACAATGTAGTGGGGTATTTAGATTGCTTTTCTGTTTAGAAGAAGAAAATGCTGGGCGGGGGTGGGAGTGGGCGTGGTGCTGTTTGGAGATGAGGTGAAATCCCAGAGACCTGTCTCAGACGAGAAATGCTACAGAGCACAGCAAGAATAATTAAAGGGGGGACAGAGGGGGACCCCTTTCTCTTCGAGAAGGGAGGATAGATGGAAAAGCAGATCACTAAGTAAAACTGTTGCTTATTTCCTTTGAAAATCCCAAACAGTAAGGAAACACAATCTTACTGCCCAATAATTGATGATGCCATGTCCAAGTGTCTCCGTCTGGCAGGAAGAGCATATGATTTAAGATAGAGAATCTGCCTCCCTGTCTGCACTGGGGCCATTAGATAGGGAAAAAAATAGGCTTGGTGAGTCAGGGCGGGGGGAGGCAGAGGGGACAAATGAACTCTCCCTGGGTCCAATCTCACTATATTTTTATCCTCCAGGGAAGAGAACAGATGTTCTCTTTTCTGTTGTTGTTGAGAAAGCATCATGCTTCCTCCTCAACTTCATTTTAAACAAGAGGTTTCAAGAGAGGCCACCCACAACTCTGAGTGTTCCCACTGAGAGGAAAAATAAATGCCAAACCCATGTGCACTGAGCAAGAAGGAACAGCTGAGAGGAAAAAAAAAAAAAGAAAAAAAAAGATGACTTTATAGCCAGACCTGCTTGGCTGGATGATTAGGGGCAAAGATTACATTAAGTTTATCAAGCTTTTACTATTCTTATTTTTTAACAGCTAATAATCCACTGCCCCTGATAATAGGCAACATGACAACTAGTTAGTGAGACTCCTAGTTTATGAAGCACAGAAAGTCTGGAAGTTCTTAGAAAAGTTCTGCATAACATGATTCCCTCCCTGGAGATTAGTATGATAATAAGGATGGTTTAGAACCCAGGTTATGAAATAGTCAAAAATTATGAGTACTAACAGTGCTGACCAGAAGTGGGGTCTTTTTTTTTTTTTCATAGGAAAGTAGGTGGGAACTGGAAAATTTTGGAGTCAGAAAAAGAAAAGAAATCTATGTTATAATACCACCTGCTGCCTTTACCAGATACAGCCTGTGGGGAAATTATTTAAAATGCATTTCAAGAATCAATTTTCTTGACTATAAAATGCTGGGCCTAAAAACACATTCTTTAAGGGGTTAAATAAATAAATAAAAGCAAATATTACATTACTTATATAGTATAGCTTATACTTATTATTATGCATTTTATATGTTGTCTATTTTTGTATTATTACATAATAAAGATCCATGCCAGAAATCAGAATTCATGGATGATTCAAATGTAGATACTTCAAAGAAGAAACTACTTATAGAGATAAAGGTGGGCTAAGGGCACACAAGGAAAAGTAGTAAAGTCCAAAGAGACTTAGTAACAGTGGGAAGCCATTAGCACCCCAAGGGACACAGAGAGAAAACAGTGTTATCAGAGGTAGCTAAGATGTAAAATCAGGGGAGCCAGGGGAAAAGGGGACACCCTGGTGGGGTCGCTAGTCATGAAGGCATATAGCCCCTGCCAGATCTGATGTCTATGCAGGGAGGAGGCAGGAGAAGGAATTCCTGATTTTATTTCTTCTATCTTGTATCCCTTTTTGATGCCTGCCATTGGCTGAAGGCAATGGAATCTAACCAAAAAAGGGAACTTGGGTGATCTTTCTGCAAAGGTCAAAATTCTAGAGCATAAAGCAGGACACAGAAGAGGATAGAAAGAACCTGGATCAGGATAACACTAAGGAAAATCCTAAAGCTAGTTCCTAGAAGATACTAGAGCTTAGTAAATATCACCTAAAATGACTGACTGTATTGATGAAGAAGATAGTGATGGTTGTGATAATGACCATGGATTATAGAACAACCCAGGGGCGCCTGGATGGCTCAGTCAGAAGTGTCTGACTCTTGGTTTTGGCTCAGGTCATGATCTCATGGTTTTGTGAGGTCAGTCCCCATGAAGGACTCTGTGCTGGCAGTGCAGAACCTGCTTGGGGGTCCTTTGTCCTCTCTCTCTGCCCCTCCTTGACTCACAGTGTTTCTGTCTCTCTCAAAAAAACTTTAAAAAAAATTCCAAAAGCACCATCTAAATTGTTACATATTTTTTTACTTGCCTATGGTGTTAGCGTTTTTCCTTATGGATTATTGACCACTGACAGATACACAAAATTTTATTTCAGCCATGCTTACGCTAAAATGATTGCAAACAAATTTAGGTAATATTTAGAGCATAGCTTTTACACATATCACTAGAAATATTTTCACTGACATTAAAATATATTTGAATTTATATTTAAGTATTTATATAATCTAAATCATAGAGAGTAAAGATAAGTAGAGGTCAATTCATACAATTTCTTCTTTTTAGTGATAAAGAAAATGGGACATAAGAAGGTCAAGTACTCAGTATCACACAAATATGGAGGCACATACTTTGAAGCCAGGTTTCATAATTTTTTTTTTTAATGTTTTATTTATTTCTAGGAGAGAGAGAGAGAGAGACAGCGTGAGCAGGAGGGCCAGAGAGAGAGGGAGACACAGACTCTGAACAGTTCCAGGCTCTGAGCTGGCAGTCAGCACAGAGCCCGACGTGGGCTCGAACCCACGAACCGCGAGATCATGACCTAAGCGAAAGTCAGACGCTTAACCGACTAAGCCACCCAGGCGCCCCGCCAGGTTTCATAATTTTAAGTCAGTGGTGAAATACAGAAAGAATAGTTTTTCTTTACTACATCTCTAATTCTCTTACTTGTTATTTCTCAACATTTTCTCTTTTTAATGTTTATTTATTTTGGCAGGAGAGAGAGAGAGAGAGAGAGAGAGAGAGAGAGAGAGAGAGAGAGAGAGAGAGAGAGAGAGAGAGAGAGAGAGATGTGAAGAGAGAAAGGAAGACAGAGAACACCAAGCAGGCTCTGGGCTGTCATTGCAAAGGCTGGACTCCATGCACCATGAGATCATGACCTGAGCTGAAATCAAGAGTCAGGTGCTTAATGACTGAGACACTCAAGGGCCCCATTTCTCAGTATTTTCTTGCTGGAAAACACTGGCTTATGCCCTTAGTTTCTGGAAGTGTTAGTGAATCTATGTGGCTTGGATTTTCTGGATTTTTTTACTCTGCCTCTTCAAGGCTACACTTCTTGTGTGGAGAAAGCAGAATGTGAAGTCCCTGAAGCCATTCAATCGTGTCCCTGTCCAACGAGGTTGGCAGTTCTCCTCAACGTGACTCTTCCAGAGTAGGCGTTTCTTGGATGCGAATGACCAACATAGTGTATGCATGCTATTATGGAGAAAAAAGTTATGTCACACTCAAGTTAAAATGGTTGCTAGGTATTGCTAGAAAAGGAGGCACCCAAGGAGTCTCGGTGTGTTTGTTCACCCTTGGGGGAGGTGTGGAGAATACAGAGAAAGGGTTTGGAATTTGAGTTCCATCTTGAGATCCTGATAAATGCTGTGTCGGGAGTTCAAAAGGTAAAAGGATGGCAAAGGCCAAAATTGACATCCTAGCCTTTTATGTGTGTCTGTATATCTGGTATTAACAATGATGCTTGCCTTCACATCATCCTTGCTTTGCATTTGAGGAACAGCTAAGTCTTCTATATCATTGTTTAATGCAGACAGATTGCCTTCGCTTGAAACAGAATTAAATAGTCACCATTAACCTTTGGTTTGTCATGAAGTTATGGCCCACTATGAACCACGTACAGTTTGAAAAACAAAGTTAAATCACAGATGAATATAATTATCTACTTAAAAAGATATTCACAGTAATGTCGTTTTAAACTCACAAGGTCCCTTTCCAGGTTAAGTGTGTGTCAATTTATAAAACTATGATTTACACACAACCTTCTATTTATAAAATCAAATTCCCTATATTGCTTCCAGTCTGTCTCTCCCTTAACAATTCCTCCCACTTTCAAAAAACAAATAAAGAAAGAACCCAACCCTGGAGTGATCATTTATGGCGTAGTTTCATTGAGTGTGATATTTAAGTCAGATGTATTATAATAAATTTTACATATATGTATAATATATATGTAATGTATACTTAGTATACTCTTAGAACTGGAATATGTTTATGAAAAATATCTTCAAAATAAAACAAATCTGTCCAGAAATGAAATGAGAATGGGATTTGGTTTTAAGTACTGAGCTTCAATATATTCATCTGTTCAGACACAACTAATAAATGTATGAAATTTCTAGTCTATATTTTCTAAAATTTGAAACATAAAAGTAGATCTCATGTATAACACAGTTCTTACATAACATATCTATGGATTTGTATGTGAAACTGAAATACGAGAAAATAATAATGATATCAGAATAGGGTTGACTTTAGAAGAACCTCTTACCTAACTTAAACTGGGCTTAAAAAATGGTAACTCCCTCCACCTCCATCATTATACCCACTACTCATTCAATGGGCCAAAGGAGAAGGTGGTCTTTGTCTAAGGATTCAGCGCAATAGACAACTTTGGTCAGCAAATTGTTCCCTCAAAGAACCGCCATTTCTTTCCATTCACCTATCACTGCTGTTATCTCAGCAAATGGTTTCTCTTCCTACTTGATGGAAGAAATAGAAGACGACAGGTGAGAAGAGCCTAAACTGCCATCCACCCTTACATGACAACATACGGGGATTCCCACCTTCCATTCTGCCTCAGATGAAAATACATTTCTCCTCTTTTCCAACTATAACGTCTCTTTCTCTGTTCTGGATCCAAACCTCTCCAACACCTGGCCTGTATGTCCTCTGCCTCTCTGGAGGCTCCTTCCTCAGTCAGACAAGCCTGTCTTAAAACAGCATCAAAATGTGTTGAACTTTTAATTACGTTTCCCTCACATCAGTGCATCTTGAAAGAATAGCCTCAACCCTGTTACCTCCAGTTCACGGCTCAACCCTTTCCATCATGGGTTCATTCACTACAACTGTGTTAAAATTGCATTTTTCAGTTCAACAAAGACTTATTTATCAAATCCAATGAACATTTTCCTTTCCTTCAGCACTTGAACCTTTTGCAGGATTTGACAATTTTGAGTTTTTGTTCTTCCTTCATCCTACTGGTTGGCGTCTCTAGTCATATTCTACAGGCTTCTCTTGAGTGACTGCAGCACCCATGACTCACTCACACAGCACCTACATGCCCTTGATCTTGCCTCACTTTGAACCGCTATATTGTCCCTAATGACTCTGCTGACTGAAAGTCCTCCAAAGTAATCCAAACTCAAAATGTCTTCAAGTCAGCTTCTATCTCTACAAATCCAATTCTTCTTTTATGCCGGATCTTGAAGAAGGTGGCATTGCCATCCGGCGGGTCTCCTGAGCCAGAAATCTGAGGCAATCTCCCTCTGCTCATGACTCCATACACCATCGGGTCTGTGGTTTCTCCTTCCAGGTGACTCTCATGCTTGGTTCCTTCTCGGCATTGGTATTTTATCCCAAGCCTCCATTATTTCTCCCCCTGAATAATGCATCTGTCTCCCAACTCCACTATAGATCCGATTAAGGAGCCACCCCATTCTGCTGTTATAAATGTGAGTATGATTCTGTTATTTTCTCACTTGTAATTCTTCTGTTGTCCCCTAGACATGACAGGGCAGAGACAAGTGGGCATAACACACCCATCTAATGACCATCCTTTGATATCTTATATTTATGACGTCATTTCTTTATCCTCCCCTTCCAAGCACCCAATAGCCTATTGAATTATTGAAAGTTCCTGAAATGTGCCATGTTCTGAGGATCCTCTCAGAATTTTGTGCCTGCTTCACCCCTTTCTGGGTCCTCCTGCCATATTCTCAGCTTGACTTATTTCTACAATTTTGCTGACTTCCCCTGCAGCAGCAATTCTCCAGCGTGTCTTCCTGCAATTCTCTTGCTGAGTCTGACACCCCTCTTCTGTTTTTCTGGTACTACCTTTTGCATATGGATCATTTATAACACTGCATTTTAATGACTGAATTCATCATTTGCCTTTTCCACTAAAATGTGAAATCTTCCAAGTTCTAGCCTATATCTCTCACATTTGCATCTTAAATACCTAGTGACTAACTCACACTACAGCAATCTCAGATAAGATGCACGTATGTGTTACAATTACAGAGCAGACTGAAGTTCATGTCAACAACTGGATAACACAAGTCGATTCATTGACAAGGTCTTATTTATAATTATGCTGCCAAGGTTGATTTTACATATTTGCTTATACCCATGTTATTGTGCTTAGGATAAAATGGTGGCCTCCTGTTTGAATTTCACATATTTTGCCTTTCACAGCAGGAAACTATACTAAGTCAGCATTTTTATGTCTCAAACTACCTTCAAGGCATAAGGTCTTACTTAAAATAATAAATGATCACCCTTCAAGAGTCAATTAGAATCAGAATCATAACAATTTCTTTCTGGAAAGGACGGTCTTAGGAGACATGTATTTCAACTGTAGTTGAACTGACTCATGAATTTGATAATTGTTCTTCCTGCTGTGAGTGTTAGCTTTTATTCTTCTTTTAGTCCAACATATAAAGTCCCGTCCAACCGTAGAATCTGTTGAAGTCACCCAAAATTGTTATACAAAAATGCACATTTATTTAGTGGCTGATTCAGTCATTCAAAACAGCCTGGAAAAAAAATAAAATGTAGCCAAATGAAAATTTCAAGAGTGGAAATCATGTTATTGTTTTTTTCTCAAACATACTGTGTTTAACCTAAAGCAAAGGTAAACTTTAAGTAGTCCCTGCATGGATATCTGACACGTAGGGTTCATTAAGTTGAAGACGTACCCAGGAAGTATAAGCAAGTGAGTGTGTCTCTCTGTGGTACAGATAATTTTCACCGACTTTCAGCCAATGCCCTTGATATACTAGTTACTGGGCCATGGGGATAGAAGGACTAGATCATAAGAAATGTCTCCCCTCTGAAAAGATGCCTAGATAATGTGAGATATATATTTGTTCATTTTATTCCAGTGTGTTTGATGCTGTGATAAATGGACAGTATCCTGTGAAAACACAGGTGAATGACAATCAGCTCCAAAGTCAGAAGATGTTTCCTATCTCTACTGATAAACAAGCACAGTTTTAATGGAGAGGTTAAGAAAGGGGTGGGCAATAGGTTTATTACATTACAGAGAATGTGAAGCAGAGGTATTCAGTGCATGTCGAAGAATGGCACAGATCAGGGCACATATCTGGGCAGTATACAAGTGACTGGCTATTACCCAAAAAGAATTTAAGCCAGAGAGAAGCACGATAAGGTAGCAAAGTGAAAAGGGGTTGGGATCAAGAGAGTCTTGGATTTCTTCTTGCTGATAACAGAATGCCCTTGGAGGGTTTTCATGCAGGAGGAAGGCATAGCCACAGTTTTGTTCAAGGAGAACACTCCAGAAGCAATATAGAAAATGGACTGGATGGAGGAAATTGGAAACCAGTTTGAAGATAGCTACAATACTCACTGTTACGGATGCTGGGGACTGTTCTAGAACTTTGGAAGTGGGTTGAAAAGAAAAGTACACATTTGAGGAATATTTGAGGCAAGGCTCAGAAACCATTTTAAATGAAATCTAAAACCTACCAGATTTATCTGACATTGAACACATTAAAAGAATCTCTTCCACACCAAATGCCGTTGTACTGATGCCCTTTGAGCTTCCCATCCCACTGCTGCCCCGCGACGCACTCTCACGTCTATGTACACTCATGCACACCCACGCACGTGCACACATGTGCACACCCTGGCTGCATGCCTTTCATTATGCTCAACTTAAAGGGTGCAGAGCCGCGCATAATTATATCACAAATGAAGTCGAGAAATTCAATTTAGGGCCCAGGCATAGCTTCTCAATTGGGAAAGCTAAAAACCAGTGCTGGGATTGGAGATGGAGGAGGAAAAAGTCATAGGGGAGCTGACTTGTCCTCTGTTCTTCATTTCACTTTGAAAGTAAATACATTGGCCTTGGGCTCTAGGCTACAAAGCAAATAATGGGCAATTATTCAGTTAATATGATCACTGTAGACAGTGAAACCAGATAATGCCTGCTGTGCTCCCTCCATACACCCTCCCCTCCAAGTGCAGGTTGTTTTGTCTACACAGACATTTCCAAATATAGCCCAGGTATGTTGTTGCAGGAGCCGAGCTGCTACTACAGTCTGAGGTTTGTCTTTGGGCTCAATTTTGCAGAGTGCGGTGTCTCAGTAAATTACAAAAGAAGTGTCTTCTGTTACGTGGAGGCTGGTGGACGCCAGAGGGAGGGAAGGCTTTCCTTCCGTAGTGGTGATCTGTGTGTTGGGTTTTTTAAAGGCTCCCATGAAACCCTGAAATGGGGAAATAAATAGGTTTATCCTTAAATTTTTAAGGTATTTGGTGGAATATACAGAGCAGTTCATTTAGTAAAAACTCTAGTGTAGTTTTCTTTTCTTTTTTTATACTCTGAAACTGAAGAATGCAGTTGATGTAAAAACAATTTTCCCCTGTTTTGAAGGAAATTTCCAGTGTCCAGAAGTCCCTTCTTTCTTATTGCAAGTGAGTTTGTTTTCAAATTTAGGCAGAAAGAAGAAATTCCTCTCTTCTTTCTTTAATTTAAGCAGACTGTTCCTAAGTGCATTTTTTAACAGGCTGCAGAGGTAAAACTAGGCCACGGTGGTGATATTAGCTCCAGGAAAAATAGTCTGATTTACACTTGAACACAGTTATTTCAACTTTTCAAGTAATGTAATCTCAGAGAGACCTTGGTTCCAAAAATATGACAATGTATTAAGTAGAAAATCAAACTTCACAGGATCATTTGATTTCCATTAAATTCCACTCTGAATATTACAGAAAGCAATATTTGGTTTTATTATTGTTAATTCCAAATATAATAAATATTCGTCTCAATCTGAGTCGATTTATTATCATTTAAAGTAGTGAAATATTTGAAGCTTTCAGTGTATAGAAGATATCATAGGATTTGGTCCAAACTACTATTTTTTTAAATTTCTCTTTTGCTAAAAGTAGCATGGTCTAAATTCTTAGAAAGCATATGTTATAGACATAACTTTTTTCAAGGAAACAGTAATAATTCAACATACAGTTATTAAAGGATATATCAGACATTATTGTTTTGTGGCAAAGGATAGTAATAATACACATGCAGTTATTAGAGAATATTGTCATTATACACTATACACGTGTATCATCTTACATTTGTTCCTAATATTGGGCTTTTCTTTTTCTCACTTGTAATTTCCCCACAATTAGGCATGTTTTACACTTGATAAAGCATCTTTCAAACAAGTACTAAAAAGTGCAGTCAAAAATACATTTTAAAAATACTTATGAGCTAGTCTCTGCAGTCTGTTATTCCTAATATAATCTGTTAATTTCCTGTAAGAAGGCAGTGGTTAATATCTCTAACATACCTAGAAAGTGATAACCAAGTGTTTGAACTCTGTTGTCAACAGGGAGCTGACTCTCTGTGACAGAAGCATGAATGATAATGCCCAAGGGCCTGGATTGATTGATTGATTGATTTATAATTGATTGATTTTAAGATTTTCCTTTTATTCCAGTTATCATACAGCCCAATATTAGTTATATTTATACAATATAGTGATTCAACACTTCCATACACAGCTGGTGCTCAACACATAAGTGCACTCCTTAATCCCTCTCACCTATTTAACTCAGCCCCCACTCACCTCCCCTCTGGTAACCATCTGTTTGTTCTGTATAGTTAAAAGTTAAAAGTCTGTTTCTTGCTTTGCTTCTTTCTTTCTTTCTTTTTTTTTTATCCCTTTGCTAATCAGATTGTTTTTTAAATTCCACATATCACTGAAACCTTATGGTAGTTGTGTTTCTCCGACTGGCTTATTTCACTTAGCGTCATATACTGTAGCCCCATCTAGGTCACTACAGATGCCAAGATTTTGTACTTCTTTATGCTTAAGTAATATTCAATTGCATATATATACCACATCTACCTTCCCCCCACCCTGCCCCGCCCCACATTTAGAGTTAGGATTTAAATCCTAGCTCTCCTACTTGTTATCTCTTTGACCTTGGCCACCTAGTTGACTTGTCCATGTCTTATTCTCTGTACCAAGTTAACTTGCCCTCTCTCATTTTTTATCAACTGTAGATAGAATGTAGATTCTATTCAGGGTGCCTGGGTGGTTTAGTCGGTTAAGTGTCCAACTTTCGCTTAGGTCATGATCTCGCGGTTTGTGGGTTCGAGCCCCGCATCGGGCTCTGTGCTGACTGCCAGCTCAGAGCCTGGAGCCTGTTTTGAAGTCTGTGACTCCCTCTCTCTCTGACCCTCCCCTGCTCACACTGTCTCTCTCTCTCTCCGAGAAATAAATAAAACATTAAAAAAAATAAAAAAAAAAGAATGTAGATTCTATTCATAATAGAATGAGACAGTAGAACTGTAAGAATTACCTAAATTCATGGCAGTATATTCTTTAACTTGTGTCTGCCCTATGTTATAAATGGTTGCCATTATTATTTTGTATATCGGATGAGTCAAGTCACTGTTGGTAAGATTTGGGGCGCCTGGGTGGCTTAGTCGGTTAAGCGTCCGACTTTCGCTTAGGTCATGATCTCGCGGTTCGTGGGTTCGAGCCCCGCGTCGGGCTGTGTGCTGACTGCCAGCTCAGAGCCTGGAGCCTGTTTCAGAGTCTGTGACTCCCTCTCTCTCTGACCCTCCCCTGCTCATGCTGTCTCTCTCTCTCTCCTAGAAATAAATAAAACATTAAAAAAATTAAAAAAAAAAGATTTATTTTCGGGGGGTGGGTATGAAGCTGGGAGTGTGGAAGCAGGCATAGTGGTGTTTATTGCACTAAGAAGTATTTAAAACAAAAAGGTCAATAGTAGCCTCATTTTAATTATATTATCTTATCTAGGTTGGTGAGGAATTGGGGTAAGAAGTAAACACTGAATCACTAACCTACCAAGAAGGTAATGGGACTTCCTCATTATATATGCTGAATAAATGAAGCAAATGATTAATATCTTCTTGGAAGTTTAAAAGAATATCTTGAGGCTAAGACCATCTTAGGGTTTAAATACTTCATTACTTCATTTGTAATCCCTATTGTTAGATGAATATTTATCGTGTATCAAATTTTAACTATATGCATTAGTGTTCTCAATGCCTTCATCGATTTTTACAATTTACATTCAAAAACCATGTATGTGTTCAGATTCAGAATCCTTTCAGTGTCTGTAGGAAAGGGGCAATGAATACAGAACATAAGCTCAACTGAAATGTGTCACTGCTCTTGCTAATGTAGACAGAAGGACTCTTTGGAAAGCATTTCTTAAGAATGTTGTATTTTAGATGTAGTGATTGCAATTCAAGTAAAAGTATATTACAGCAGTGAGTATGAATATTTACACTCTTTACTATGGAAAAAACAAACTAAAAGGGTACCCCTGCCAATGTCATAGCCTCGAGGGTTAGCAAACATGCCGTTTGATTGTCTTCAATCTGCCATATTAAATGCCTACAAGACTCTTTATCTTCCCAAGACATGATTAATGGGAGCATATATCAACTCCAGGGGCTCTACGTTCTCTACTTAGCTTCCCTTAAGAGGATCATCTACCATGGGGAACAATAAAAGATAGCTGGAACTTAAAAAAAATGCATAAGGGTGGGGAGAAAATCAATCTATTTCACTACTAACTCTCAAATAAATAGATGACCCAACTAAAGGCGCCCTTGGAGCCCTAACGAGCTAACAAATTGATCGACAAATGTTCTCCCAATGGAGAACTGTGACCTATTCAGCTCAAAAGAGCCAAAGACCCAGTTAAATCTCTTAAAATATCACACCCTTGGTGCTTCAACCATTTTCCTTTGTTGCTCTTTAATTTGAGACATTTGTCAAGGAAAGAAAATATACGCCTTCTGGGAATTCCCTTGTGGAGTTACAAAGGATGCAAATCTGGCCTGAGATATGGTAAGCTTTCCAAGAACTTCAAAACTCACACTGTTGCTTTTCTCATTTATCGCCCAGTTGTTCAGCTGGAGCTGGGGCCTGCTCAGGTCCATCTAACAATACTTTCTGTAATGGGTATGCATCTAATACAAGGACTGAGACCATATGCTTTAGACATCACTAGGATCACTACTGAAACCAAAAGACTAATTTTTAATCCCCAACTTAAAAAAAAAAAGTTGTGGAAGAAGGAAAACAAAAAAGATCATGAGTTTGTCATCAGAAAGAAGGAAGCTGATGAATCTTGTGGTTTGTTTTGCTTACTTATCCGGGAGAATGAGATTCTTCGCTGGGATTTCATATACAGCTTTATGTTGCTTGGAGAAAACCAATTTCTATCCCAGAATCTCAATTTCCTCTTCTATTATTTGAAGAGATCAGAGTATAAAATCTCAAGGGTCTTTCAGAGGGTCTGTGATTTTTTATTTTTAACTTAGGGAGATTTGGGCCCTAAATGTTAACAAAGCAGAAATTGCCAAAGATGAAAACCTGAGAAAAATATCATTTTCTCAATGACTTATAAGACAACAACAAAAAAATACCAGGCAATATAAGGTGCCAAAGGTGCATTATGTTTTTGGTAATACTACATTTAAGTTACATTTCTTCGTTTTTAAACTCTTGACTCTTGAAACCTTGTAGCTAGATCAAACACATCCTCTGATCCCACTTCCCTATTTCACGGAAGAGGAAGCTGCTGTCTAAACCCCAGAGCTCCTAAATAACAGGAGATACTGAAAGATGAAGAATATTTGTCAAAAGAGGGGGCATATACTATTCTTAGGCATGCATGTTAACACACATGCACCTAACACATAAACACACACACACTTAATTCATAGAATACTTTTTAAAATAGTACTGATTAAAAATCTAAAACTGAAAAACACTTTGTCCTTGTTCTTCAGGGGACTTTGATATGAGGGCTATGATATATACAAGTAAATTCAATACATAGAATTATGTCATTAGAGCAGATAGAATGGTATATAGGAGGGAAAGCCCTTTCCCACAGGGAGAGTCAAGGAAGGCTTTGTGGAGGATGTCATTTGAGATGGGCCATAAAACATGGACAGTGTTTATATTTTAAAGGCATTTTGGGTGGAGGAAACAGAATCCATCCATTTATTCACTTATTCGTTCATTTACTCATTGACCCAACATCTATTAAGAGATGACAATGGAGGAGGCCTTGTGTTTGATCCCAGACTATGAAATCAAATAAAACGAGATCTTTGCCCTCAGGGGGTAGCACTTATTTGAAAAACAGCCGGGTGACCAGTTCACCTATATCATAAAATATGTGTAGGGAAATGGAGGACCTAAAACAGGGAAGGTAGATTGGAATCTAATTGTGGTAGCACTTGAATCTCCCTTTGATTTTTACGTGAAAGACAACGAGAAAGTCACATAGGTTGCTCAGCAGATTTCAAGTACAACCTGATCAACATCGTGCTTTAAGTAAAGGTCATCAAGAAGCCATCAGCAGCACTGACAGGCAACAGTAAACTAGATAGAGCTCAAGATGGAAAAAGGAAAAGAAATCCTTAGCAAACAAACACAGGTTACTAGTGACTTAGCACCTCTATTTGCAAAGCCTGACTCGGATAATCCCCTTGAGCTCCAGAACCAATACTTCTTCCAAAATGGTTCTCCTGAAGAGTCGTAAGACTTTAAAAATACAAATACATGAAATCTCATCCATGAGACCGAGAAAGGTAGAGGGACTTGTCCACGGTCATAAAGTGACTCACAGAAGAGTCAGGAAAAGGCTCCATGAGTCATGGCTCCCAGCTTTCACTTTGACCACGAGACAAAGCTCCTCCTTAGCAACGGAGAGAGGATTCAGCCTTGACGCAGCCAAACTGGCTCTGTCTCTACCTCTTTGGCCTCCCCTAATGTCAGGACTGTGTCCTGTTACATTTTGTTCCACAGCCCAGAATGAGTTCCAATGAGTACATTTTGACTAGGTGGAGAAGTGGCAGCTGTGAGGTGGTTCACCTTATAATACTATGCCGCGACTGCCCAGGGCACGTCGAAGGGCCAGGGTTAGACGCAAAGTGAGCATATTCTGAGTCTGAAATGGGGACCATTGAGTTTACACGGGTGAGACATTCGGCAAATCTGGAAACGATGGGAAGAGAAGACCAAGGGTCGAGGGAGGTATTGGGAGTGTTTGCTCTTGCTAATAAAACAGTTGTGCTCTGGGATAGCATTGCACAGTAAGGACCAAGTATATTCGGATTGAGATGCTCTGAGGGGTTTGCTGATACCATCATGGATGCTCACTGTTCGTTAAAATAATACTGGCTGCCATCACCCAATCCCGGAGATTCTAATTTACCGTCTCTGGCAAAGAGGCTGGTTTTTACTGGGATTGTTTTAAAACCTCAGAGTCAACTCTGATACTCATCCTGGTTGGAAACCATTCTTTTAAAATGCCAGATTTGTGGTATGGGTGTAAATGTTAATTTTTTCCTTTTTTTTTTCTTTTTTTAAGTGACTTGTCCTCCTTCCTTCTGGTCTTAGAATATTCTTTGCTGCTAATCACGTATGGCTCATTGAGATTATTGTTAAATTGCATTTTAATATAGCTTTTAGTGCACAATATTAAAAACATACGCTGGTCATTTTATGGTATAAGAATACAAGTACCCCTTGTACTGATCTGTAGACGTTCCTTGCAGTCCCAAGTAAAGGTATATTTACAAGCGTCTGGGAGAAATGAGTAATAATACCTTTTTCTAATGAAAGTATCAGTGTGGGAAAGCCAGTATACTCCATAATTCTTAATAGTGGAGGGTATATAAATCCAGTGTTTGTACTTCGATGGGCAAAATATTGCATTTAAAATTTTAAATTTCAGGGGCACCTGGGTGGCTCAGTAGGTTAAACGTCTGACTTGGGCTCAGATCATGATCTCATAGTTTGTGAGTTCAAGCCCCACATTTGTAAGCACAGAGCCTGCTTTGGATCCTCTGTCTCTCTCTCTCTCTCTTTGCCCCTCTCTTGGTAACATACACACACTCACTCCCTCTCTCTCCAAATTAATAAGCATTAAAAAAATTTAAAAAAAATGATTAAATAAAATTTAAATTTCATTTCCATAAACTATCTACATGCTTGAAAACTTCAGTCAAAACCATGGAAGGGGAAACTACATTATGAAGGGATGCATGCATACGTGATGTAAATATAAATAAATGCAAAATAATGTATCACAAAAGTCAGGATAGTGTTACCTCTGGGGTTTTGGAGGAGGCTTTGCTCAGAGAGGGTGAAAGGGTGGGTTTTCCAGAGGTGGGCAATATTCTATTTTTTGACCTAGGTGGTGGTTACACAGATGTTTCCTTTATTATATTGTTAAACTGTCCAAATATGTTTTATACGGTTTTCTGCATATAAGTTATAATTCACAATAAAAAGCTTTAAAAAGTTGAATAGTGCTGGAAGACTCTATAATAAAAAACAGCTGTTTCTTTGTTCCTTGTGTTCTCATCTTTTAATTCAACAGGCGCAGCCACTCTAGCTGTCTCTGATGGTATTGACCTTCATATTTCTAGAGAAAATGCTTAACTATTTTTAATTAAAAAAATTTACCGATTACATTTCTGCTTTCCTCTGTGGCCAATGGAGAATTAGCCCCAGAACTTATTCCTCAACACACACAGGCGTGGGTGGGCTACTTTCCTACCTCCATCCTGCTCCCAGAATTTTCTGGCTAAATTAATATTCAGTGCACACCTTATTATGACTGGACATATTTTGTTTATAGCTTAGCCACCAAGCACTGTAAGATTACATTTCACTCTTATGTACATTTTTATGCTCTCTGGATGGTTAACAGTTGCCTCTGTTTTGTTTTTCTTTGCATTTTGTTCTATATAACCATTACTTACTTGGCTTTAAAAATTTCCAAAGAAAAACAGTAAAGCTTCCCCAGCATTCGATTTCAACATGAGATAGTGTATTGATGTGTGTGTGTGTGTGTGTGTGTGTGTGTGTGTGTGTGTGTGTATTTATTTCTTGGTATCTCCTTTCTGCTACCTCAAACTGCATAAGATACTGTTCAGGTATGCCATCTCAGCTGTCTTCCTAAGACTTCTCTTCACCATCATCCTGGGGGTTGTCTTCGCTTCTTCCGTATTACATAAATCCTACATATTCTTCTTTTATGGATTACTGCCTTGGAGTGTGATGCCAGGAGCTTCCTGGAAAAAGATGTATGGCAGGTAATTTTTTTGAGCGTTGGCAGGCCTGAAAATATCTTGATTCTACTATTACGCCTCCTGATGGTTTAGCCAGGATTATAATTAGAGTTTTGGAATTTTTCCCCAGAATTTTGAAGACGTATTTCTGCTGTATTCTACCTCCCAGTAATTTCATTCATGATTTTTCTTTGCATGTGCTTTATATGTGTTTGTTTGTTTCCTAAAAGCTTTGGGGATTTATTTTCTTTATTATTGGTGACCTAAAATTTTCTTATGATGGACCTTGATGTGGATCTATTTCTTTAATTAGAATACTGAGCCCAAGGTGATGTTGTTTAATCTAGAAACTCATGCTTTTTAATACTGCCTAAAGTTCTTGTGCACATTTTTGAGAGAGACAGAGAGGCAGAGTGTGAGTGGGAGAAGGGCAAAGAGAAAGGTAGATACAGATCCGAAGCAGGCTCCAGGTTCTGGGCTGACAGCACAGAGCCCTACACGGGGCTCGAACTCACGAACCACAAGACCATGACCTGAACCTAAGTCAGATACTTAACCAACTGAGACATTCAGGTGCCCCAGTGATTTCTGTCTCCTACTCCCTATTCTCTAACTCCTTTTTGATGTTGGGTCTCCCCGGTCAACCTACCATCTTTCATTTCCCCCCTCATTCCCTTCTCTTGATCTGTCTTCTAATTATTCAGTGGATTTTCTATTATTTTGCCAAATTTTTCTTTTCTCCTTTTCCATTTCCCCTTCTTCTCCATGTGGAGGGATAAGATGCTTTTACAAAAGATTGATTTGGTGGCCCACTCCTGGCTCAAGGTACATCTGCAGATTTTCTTTAGGACAAAAATAGAACCCCTTTGCAGGCTTTTATAACTTGGCTCCTGATTCCCTCTGTAGTTCATCATATTACCGCTGCCTACGATTATCAATATACTACTGAACAACTCTCAGTACTTTAAGGATGCTATGTGCTCTTTTACCTCACTTGTTTCTCTTTTTTGTCTTAGCATTTTTATTTCTGTCCTTTATCTGGCCAATGACTACTTATTAATTCTGATTTAGAAGTATATTCTTCTTAAAACTCTTTCCTAACCCCCTTCTTTTAGGCAATGCACCCTCCCCACGTAGTTCCAGTGTCCCTGCTAAGTGTTCCACAGTGTTCTGTACTCCTCACTTCCAATCAGTTATCAGACAGTATTACAGTTGTGAATCATCTCCCCTGTGAGATCTCTTATGCATTGTACTTGGGTAGGACCCATGTCAGTCTGGTTTATGCTTGCAAACTGTTGACACCATCTCTTAGCAAGTTTGTGAGTTATCCTCTGGACTCACTATTTGCTGAATGGATAATAGGATAGTGAATGTTTCATGTTTTAAGTCCTAACAATGTTTGATGCACTATCTTAACTGTCCTACATGCACTCACTCCTTCACATAACCATCATAAAGCCTTAATGAGGTTACCCCTACTATCATTCCTTTTTCAAAGACAGGATCACTGAGGTTAAGGGGAATATCCAGTTCATGTATAAGTGACAGCTATTGATCTAAACTTAGACATTCTGGTTCCAGACTGTCCATTTGCAATCCCTCACAATGAATACCTTGAATGAGCATTAGCACCAAAACATGAATTTGACCATTTACAAAAGGCAAATAATTCTCAAACTATTTCCATAGAAATGGAATTACATAGAAAGAGAGCTGGCTTTGGTACATCTTTGTAAAATGTGTCTAAGATCCTCTTACATTCTAGATATAAAAGTCTTATGCAAATTAAAATATTTTTATTTTATTTTTTAATGTTTTTTTATTCTGAGTGAGAGTGCATGAGTGGCAGGGTCTGGGGGAGAGACAGACATAGAGGGAGATAGAGAATCCCAAGTAGGCTTCATGCAGCAGCATGGAGCCTGATGCGGGCTCAATCCCACAATTGTGAGAATCATGACCTGAGTCGAAGTCAAGAGTCAGACACTCAGTCGACTGAGCCACCCAGGCATGCCCAAAATATTTTTAATCTCTAGGAAGAACTTCCCAAAATATTTCAAAAGTTCAGCTAAATAAAAGCTTTACATTAAAAAAAAATGAGAATATCCATTAGTTTTATCTTTCTCACATAGTGAAGAAGAATACATATTTCAAATCATTTAAATATTACCTTCATAAAGACCCACATTTCAAATCTTAAACATGCCAGTGCAACTTAAAAATGGAAGATTTGGGCCATTCAAGAAGCTGCATGTGAAGGGTTTTTATCACTGAATATAAGATGGTTGGATGCAATGTAGGCAGAGTAAGATGAAGAACTATATCTTACCTCATGAGCAAGTTTTTATTTATTTTGTTTTTGTTTTTTTTTTTTTTTTGAATAATCCCTCTCCCTACCATAATTGAGTTAGCAAAAGGACACAAAAGCATGCCCACGAAATAGCCTTGGGCTTCTTTCCAAATCACAGATTTACCTGTGTGCAGAAAGACACATTGAAGAAAACTGTAAATTCCACTTGTGGATAAGGCAGGCTTCATGGCTGAGCAACTTATGCCATTCACAGGGGTCCAAGTTTGGCTTACTGTTCTGCTGTTGCTGTTCTAAAATTCATAATAATTGTTAAACAAAAGGCTCACATTTTCATTTTGCATTGGGCCTTGATATTTAGGTAGCTTGTCTTATTTTCTGGCCAGATGCCCCTTCACCTCAGAGGAAGTTGTGGCTGAATGGTCAAAGTAGAGACCTGGAGAACTAGTTAGCACCAACTCCAATAAAAAAAAAAAAAAAATCCATGGCCTTCGATGAATTATTTAGCCTGTTTCCCAATTATCCATTTTGACTTCATGGTAGCTCTGTTATCTGCTTCTTTCCATTTTTTAATTCATAGCCTCTTCATCAATTCTTGACTGAAATATTCCAGTGGTCTATTTATCCTATTGTCTTTAATTTTTCTTAATTCAATTTGTTCTTCAACCTCTACCATTTGTATACAAAATTAGTTCCCTTTTCCAAAATAAATGCCCATGATTCTGTGTCTGTATTCATTCTGTGCTTTATGGAGAATATTTTTTTGTGATGCAACTGCAGATTGCCATTTCTGCTCATAGATCAGATAGGAGTCTTAGTTACAAGATGGCAGAACATTGACCCAAACTAGTTCAAGAGGAAAGAGGGAAGTTATTATTTTGTAATAATAAAAAGTCTATAGCTGGCTCCTGATTTCAAGCATGGTTGAATTCAGGACACAGAAAGTTACTGGCACCCAGATTTTCAGCACTGAATGGCTTCCTTTCTATTGTGTTAGTTTCATTCTCAAGCTACACCTGGGACTCCAGCAGCTCACATCACTACAAAACCAGATCCAGATGGCCATAGATCTTGGTTCTTTAATAGTGATAATAAATGCCTCAGGTTGGATCATGTTTACCTACCTGAGACTGATGCAGCAATGGGTTCTTTCATTAATTTTGCCTATAATCATGAACATGGAGTAGAATTACTTCTTTTTTTCGGTAGATTTTAAAATTTTATTTATTTATTTTCTTTCATAGTTTATTGTCAAGTTGGTTTCCATATAACACCCAGTGCTCATCCCAACAAGTGCCCTCCTCCATGCCCATCACCCCTCTTCCCCTTTCCTCCACCCCCACCAGTCCTCAGTTTGTTCTCAGTATTCAAGAGTCTCTCATGGTTTGCCTCTCTCCCTCTCCTCAACTATTCTTCCCCTTCTCCTCTCCCAAGGTCCTCCATTAAGTTCCTCCTAATCCTCCTATAAGTGAAAACATACGGTATCTGTCTTTCTCTGCCTGACTTACTTCGCTCAGCATAACACCCTCAAGTTCCATCCATGTTGCTACAAATGGCCAGATTTCATTCTTTCTCATTGCCATGTAGTATTCCATTGTATAGAATTACTTCTACCTGAATCGTCTAGATAAAAAACAAAGGGGATATACCCCCATTTCACTCTTCCATTGAAAGGAGTTGATGTGGAGATGATCTTTACTTTTACAACCACTTGTGCTGCTACAGTATTGAAGCACTCACATATTCATTGATAAAGAATCCCTTCTCCAAGTCCCCTGAAATCTTCACGTCTGTTCTAGGCAGACTGGCCACACCCATAGTATCACTTGGACCTCTCCAAGATCTATGAATTAAAGGGCTAATCACTGACACAGCACCAATCTGGCACCCTCTTCTAACTCCAAGGTCAGTGTTCACTTGGCTTGCTTGACAACTATGCCTTATTGGTTTTTTATATTTTTACATGATATCTGAGAAAAGAGGTTTCATCTTTAGGACGAGAACTTTTACTGATGGTTCTTTAGGATTCAATTTGACAGCAAATGCCAGACAACTAAATTATTAGTAACTTAAACAACATGGAAGCTTCTTTTTGGGTCACATTAAAGTACAGGTAGGACAGCCTTGGGCTGGTTTGGCATCTTCTTAGTTATTGGGAACCCTGTGCTTTTTTATTGTGTTGCTCTGCCATCTTTCATAACTGACTACTAGCTTGTGATACAATACTATTCTCCAGCCCCAGCCATCTTTTTAAATTCCATACAGCATGAAGATGAAAACAGAAGAAGGGCATGCTCCCACCCTTTCATGATATTTCCCAGACATCCCTCTGTCTCCTAGAAGTTACACATACAATTTCCCTTATACCCTATTGGTCAAAACTTAATCACTGCATGCAGTTTCAAAAAGAAAGTACATGTTATTATTCCAGGGAACCATGTGTTTAACCAAATGGTAAGATACTATTATTGTAGGAAAAAAAAATCCAGGTATAAGTAGACAACTGGAAAGCCCAGTCACTGCTAATTGTTTCATAGTCTTCAATTTATCATAGAAAATAGATCTTAGGAAGGAAAATAATTATTCAAGAAATGTTTGTGGGAGATTAGAACCTTATAAAAAGGAAAGAAAGAAAGAAAGAAAGAAAGAAAGAAAGAAAGAAAGAAAGAAAGAAAGAAGAGAGAAGGAAGGGGAAGGAAGGAAGGAAGGAAGGGAGAGAAAATGAGTGAGAATAAGAGAGTGAAAGGGAGAGAGAAAGAATAAAAGACCCTTACTTTATATATCAAACTGGTGATGAGGAACCATCTAGAAACCATGACTTTTATTCTGAAGGGAGAAGGTCTCTTTCCTAAACTCTACTTTCCATACCTCCATCCAATATAGGTGTTTTTCTTTATGCTTGATCTCAACCACATATGGTACATGAAATACAAGCAGAAACTGTGTATGTTCAAAACTCTAACTCTCCTCACTAATACTTGTCTCCCTCTTCTCTAAACTCTTAAAACACTTACAACTTATATGAAGCAATACGATTAATTTATTGAACAAATATATATTGAGCATATGCTATATGTACAATGTTCTTCTAGGAGCTAGGGAAAATTTAAGGAACAACAACAACAACAAAGATACACATTTTCAAGTGTAGGAAAACTAAAAATGAATTAAGTAAATTGTAGTGTGTATGTTACACTGGCAAAATAGAACGAGGTCTGGGAGATAAGGGGTCCTGGGAGTGAGGACTTGCAATTAAAATTTTTTTATGTTTATTAATTTTTGACAGACAGAAAGAGACAGAGCATGAGCAGGGGAGGGGCAGAGAGAGAGGGAGACACAGAATCCGTGGCAGGCTCTGAGCCACCAGCACAGAGCCCGATGTGGGGCCCAAACTCCCGAGCTGTGAGATCATGACCTGAGCCGAAGTCAGATGCTTAACCAACTGAGCCACCCAGGAGCCCCAGGGACTTGGATTTTTAAATAAACTCCTTCACTGAGAAGTTAACAGAGGAAAGAGAGCAAACCACCCACAAACCTCGGGGAAGAATATTCCAGACCAGGGAGAGAGAAGTTCAAGTGTCCTGATGTGGAAGCATGCCCATCTCGGAAATAGTAATGGGGCCTATTTCTGTCTGGCCCTGCTGGAGTCGGCAAGTGGGAGGTGAGGTCAGAGAGTGCTTGGTAGGCTATTTAAGACGTTATCTTTTACTCTGAGTGAAATGTGAAGCCATTGCAAAGTTTTTGAGCAAGGAGGAGCATGATCTGTTTTAAGTTTCAGAAGCATCTTCCAGGTTGCAGGATTAAGACCAGACTTTAGAGAAATATGAGCAGAAGTTAGAAGAGCAATCTGGAACTTACAGCAGTAATTTAATAAAATATTACATAGATGTTATATGCAGAGACTAGATAATGCCAACCATATTAAATGACAGATTGGACATGGGGTGTGAAAGAAAAGGAGGAATCTAGAAAGATGTAGAGACATCTGAAAGATGGAGTTGTGATTTGGCTGAGATAGTAAGGTGGTAAGAAGCTTTTGGGGAAATTCCAGTAGTTGAGTCTGTTAGGCATCCAAATGGAGGTGTTGAGTAGTTGGCTGGGGCGAAGTGGAACAACCTGGGCTGGAAATGTCAATGCGGGGATCCTTAGCATATGAGTGGCGTTTACACCATCCTACTGGCTGAAATCATCAAGATTGAGTGCAGGTAGAAAAAATAAAGAAAAGAAAAGAAAGCCCATGGTTTGGGGGTGGAGTCTGGGAGGCAAATTCAGTGTTTCCAGGTTGACAGGAATAAAATAGAAGCAGCAAAGGAGATTGGTAATGAACAGCTAGTGAAGAAAGTTAAAAAAAAAAAAAAAAAGGTGGCGTGATGTCATGGAAGCCAAGTAATTAAAGTTTCCAGGATGAGGGAGCGACCAACCATGTCAAATGCATGGTGACAGGTTCCATGAAATGAGGGCTAATCATTGATCATGGACGTTAGCAACGTGGAGTCTCTGAGATCTTAACAAGAGAAGTTTTAGTGGAGCAGTGAGGGCAAAAACCTGGCTGGGGCGAGTTGAAAAGAATATGGGAAGATACGAACTGAACATAATGAACAGTTTGCTGTGATTTTGCTACAGAGGGGAACAGTATTCTTTTCCAAGATGCGAGCAATAGCAGCATGTTTGAATTATGACGGAAATGATACCACTGAGAGAGAAAGTGGATGCTATAAGCCCAAGAGGGAATAACTGCCAGGACAGTTGGACCCATTGGGTGGGAGCATCAATCGTTCACCTATAGTCCCAAGAGGGCAGAGGTTCTGGGTTGGGAGCTGGTAGGTTGGTGAGTGGCCTGGTGAAGATTTGGTAGGTGCTCCTTATGTCTTACCTTTAATTAGCTTCTCATGAAGTCACTGATATTATGTTCATCAGTTAAGGTTATTTCTCCAGGCCAAAACCTGTCTTCTGTATTTTTTAAACTCCCGTCTAGCCAAGCTATGAGTAACTGTTTATTTAACTTTGATAAATAGCATGGCAAATAGGCACTCCACTACTATCAGCAAGTCACTATCTCTAAAAGACTTGGGACCAGAAGGGTTCCCTTGATAAAAATCTCCAGTGTGATATTTACTGACAAAAGATATCATTGATAAAGTCGATTTTACCGTAGGTTACTAAGGGATTGATAAAACCAGTTACAGTGTTTCAAGTTCTACTCTTCTTGGCTTAAACTTTTTTTTTCATTTTATTGTAAAATGTACGATACATGGAAACATGAATAAAACGTGTCATAGTGTGAACCACATCTAATTAAATAAATATAACACTGCCTTCCCTCAAATAAAGAAAGTAAGAATGGGGCACCTGAGTGACTTAGTTGGTTGAGGGTCTGACTCTTGATTTTGGCTCAGGTCATGATCCCAGGGTCGGGCCTGCTTAAGGCTCTCTCTCTCCCTCTGCCCCTTCCTCCCACTCATGCTTTCTATCCATCTAAAAATACAGATTTCAAAAAAAATTAAAAAAATAAGAAAGAAAGAAAGAAAGAAAGAAAGAAAGAAAGAAAGAAAGAAAGAAAGAAAGAAAAAAGGAAGGAAGGAAGGAAGGAAGGAAGGAAAGAAGGAAGGAAGGAAGGAAGGGTACCATCCTTACCTCAGGAGCCTCAGTTCACTTCTCTGACTCTTCCCCTCTGAGGTAACTGCCATCCAGGCCTGTATTAAAATCACTTCCATTTTCTTCATGGTTTATCACCTATGTATGTATCTCTAAGTGATAAAGTTTACTTTTATCTGTCTTTGAACTTTATGCGAATGGAGTCATGCTGTACTTATCCCGTCATGTATAATTTACTCAGTGAGTGATTGTGTGTGTGCATGTGTGTCTGTGTGTGTGTGTGTGTGTGTGTGTGAGCATGCACATGCGCATGTGTGTTAGAAAATGTTAACATTTGGAGGATCTGGGTGAAGGCTAAGCTGTTTGGGAAAGTACTGATATTTCAACATTTCTGAAAGTCTGGGATTAAAAATAAAAAATAAATATGAATAATGTAAATTAATACAGTATAATGCAAAACATCTTGAAATCTGCGTTTGCAGTCTAGTCATGCGATACCACTTCTGTCATACATTAAGTGTGGGCATCCGTGGTCTACTGCTGAGCTGTCAAATACTTTTGTGTTTATCTATGTTTATCTCAGTGTAAATTCCACATTGCTTCAATTACTATTGCTTTAAAATAAAGTTTGATATTAGGAGGAGAAAGTTCTCCCGCCTGTCCCTCATTAAGAGTTCTTAACTATTAATGATTTGTTACAATTTCATGTAAATTCTAAAATGTGCTTGTTGGGCACCTGGGTGGCTCAGCCTCTTTACCATCTGACTCTTGATTTCAGCTCAGGTTATGACAGTTTTGTGAGTTCAAGTCCCATGTCAGACTCTGTGCTGACGGTGCTGTGAGTGCGTGATAGTCTCCCTGTCTCTCTTTGCCTCTCTGCACTCGGATTCTCTGTCTCTCCCAAAATACATAAATAAACCTAAAACATTAAAAAAAATAAAATGTGCTTGTGAAGGTCTAACAAAGGAAGAAAATGCCCATTGGGGGGGCGGATTGCATTAAAATCTAAAGATCAGTTTTGAAGAATTGAAATCTTTCCAATACTAAGATAATTACCTAAAGAGATAACCAATAACCTCCCATGTTAATTATGAATTTGCTCCTCTTTCAATATTATTAGTATAAAATCTATTGAGTTGAGGGGTGACTGGGTGGCTCAGCCGGTCAAGTGTCTGGCTCTTGATTTTAGTTCAGGCCATAATCTTATGCTCGTGAGACTGAGCCCTACATCAGGCTTTCTGCTAAGTGTGGAGCCTGCTTGGGATTTTCTCTCTCCCTGTCTCTCTCCCCCTCCCCCACCTTTCCAAACAAATAAACAAACACTAAAAAAATAAAATCTATCGAGTCAATATCTGCTCTCAGCAAGAGATTTGGTCTCAACAACTTAGCCTATCACTAGACACAGAAATCTACATTTAAATCTCAAATCCTTCTGCCATTACTTGGTGTATGTATGTATGGTGTAAAATAGAGAGATAGCGTCATTATTTTCTAACGAGAGACCAGTTGCTTCGTGCTATGGATTGCTAATTTCTCTTTTCCAAGTAATCGGTCAGGTCATTTGTCATTTATCAAGATTCCAGACACAAGTGGGTTTCTGTATTCGCTCTGTTGCTGAAACATAGGTCAGCACTTATTTAGCAACACTGACAAGATATTAAGGAGTGACTGTGCCAAAATTTGCGGGAAAGCTGGAACGAAGATAGCTACAAAGAAAGCACCATGCTCGCGTGCTGATGGCATTTACCTACACTGGCAAACCTGGTCTCTAACTTTGGCAACCACAAGGGGGCAGAGAAGGGTATTAACTGGGTCGGAAGTGGCATCCCAAAGCCTTTTCAAGGGTAGAAAGTCAAATGGAACTTCCCACATCAGTATACGACTACAAAGGCTCGAACATGGTAATATTGGTAGGGAGGAGAAAGATGTTGTAGAAACAGATAGGTAATTACAGGCTCATTTGCATGCTGCTAAACATTATCAATGTACCGTCAGGGTATGCTTTT
Source organism: Proteles cristata cristata (assembly GCA_017311185.1). NCBI lineage: Eukaryota > Metazoa > Chordata > Mammalia > Carnivora > Hyaenidae > Proteles > Proteles cristata. The sequence continues at coordinate 1,266,737 of JAESUZ010002577.1, forward strand.
TCTATTTGATAAAGACTTTTATACTCTCTTGGCCCCCATGCAATGGTCCACGTACATAATCTTGTTTCCCCTTTTTTCTTTCCAGCATGATTGCTCTCCATTCTGCAGTTATGTGTAAGAAATTCAGCTGAGGGTAAGGGGTAGGTTTCTACTATTTCTACTTGTAAGTATTTTAAAACATTTTAGAATCTGTCATCCTGGTATAGCTTAGATATGAATGTTTATTAACTCTTTAATCTTTTTGTTACCTCAATTCCAACAGAATCTCCAGTTAAGAAAGTCTTGTGTTTTCGTCAAATCAAATTAATATTATGAGCTCTAAAAAAGCTACCGCTGAATGCCAATTATAACAATATATTATTTTTACTTCTTAGCTAAGGGGAAAGAGTTACTGACAGAACCTTGGAAATAAAATTATTTCTGTACATTGAAAGCAAATAAGTGAAACTAAATATGCTTATTTCATCCATAAAATTAGCCATGCAGCTTCTGAATGCTTGAGCCACGGAATGAAACACCCAATTTCTTGAAAAGAGGCTAAAATGTTATACGGATCATATCAACCCCAAAATAAAATTCTGATAAATCACTGTCATCTTCATGCTATAGATTCCCAAAGCTGTTTTCTCCACTGGAAATTCTACAGAAAACACCTAAAAAATCATGGATATTTTAACTTGTACCTGAAATGAAACGTGTTATTGCTTTTCCACCCACATATTCATTGGAAACTGGTCTAGGGCTAAATTTTTAGGAGGAGAATATTAAATGTAATGATCAAATCAAGCCCTTGATCAAACTACCATCCCAATGAAATGGTATTTTCTTTCCCCATCTATGTGCAAACGTTGTTTGTTTGCCTAGTTAGATTTATTTTCTTGGTCTTTCCCCCCTTGTTTCCTTTCAATCAGAACACTAACATCATTGTAAGATTTTTTTTTTTTTTTTTGCACCTTCCCTTATTTTCTTAGCATATTCAGCTAGTGGTCAGAGTGGAAATAACGTGTGAAAGAGCTAATTGCTAGGCTATCTTTCAAATTCTACTTTCAGAATCTTGAAAATCCACATTTCCCAGCTCATCTTCTTCTTCTTGATCAGTGTTACCTTCTTTTTTTTTTTTTTATCTTGATCAGTATGACCTTCTTTTCATGATTCTCGATATGAACAGCATCTGCACCAATGTTTCTGTTTGCAGAAACTCATGTAAATTTCATTATATAAATTATACATTGTGCACACAAGTGGTTATTTTGTTTTTGTTTAAATATTTTTATATGGGGGTTTTTATGTAACAAAACAAAAAAGGAAATCAATTCTAAATGTGGCTCATTGCCTAATTTATTTTATTACTACCTTATTTTATATTACATCCAGACACAAGTTTAAAGAAACTGGGCAGGCAGTCCCCTTCTGTGGGAATTCGGTCTCATTTATGTGACACCACCCACATTTCCTCCACCCCTTCCTTACCACCACCCTATACTCACCTAAAATGAGTTAAAATATTTATTGGGTTATGAGAGTAAGGATTTCTTTTTCTAAAATTTCATATAAAATAATGGCACAGTATTGGTCATGACCAACAGAGTCTAAGGCTTCTTTGTAACCACTAAATGTAGGAAAACCCACAAATTACTGCTGGAGAGGGGTTGGCCTTGAGTTCTGGCTTCAATGACCCTCTCCCCCTAAATTCAAATACCCTGCATCTGTGTCAATAAACATCTTTAGGTGTATGGTAAGGGAATATTTAGCACGAATATGTTTCATACAAAATTAGCAGCAAAGAAAAACTTTAGACTTGTAATTACATGAAAAAATTTAAGCCATTAGGGTAATTAAGGTGTTTCTTCCTCTTCCTTTAAACAGGTAGAATATGATCCATCATTTTTTTTTTTTTTGCATGGATACTCTGATTGATTGAATTTCCAAAGCACGACTTTTTTTTTTCTTCCTTCCATGAAGATGTATAATGATATTTTTATTCTGGCAAGAAGTGAAAGTCTAGCATTCAATGTTTATTGGTTAGAAACATTAAGTTTAGAGCCGTGTTTCTGCCAGTAGGATCTAGGAAACCAATAGATAAGCTTCTTATGTAGGAGATACTAGCTAACAGTCTCATGGTTAAGCCATAAATAGAAAGGATGTGTATACAGAGATGCCTGGATGGCTTAGATGGTTAAGCATCTAATTCTTGGTTTTGGGCTCTGGTCATGATCTCGTGGTTCATGAGATCGAGCCCCAAGCTTGGGATTCTCTCTCCAACTCTCTCTCTCTGCCCCTCCCTCCCTCTCTCAAAATAAATAAACTTAAAAAAAAAAAAAAAGAAAGGAATTCAGACAAGATAAAAGCCAGAGTTATTTGTCTTAGAGAGTGTGACTTTAGCTTTCATGCTTATTTTGCCTTCCTTGGGTGTTCCTTTTCTCTTCCTAGTTTCTGATGTCAAAACTACCTTTCAAAAAGAAGACTGAAAATTTTAGCTTGAGGGATCTGTTGGTGAGACAGTAACTCATGAAGTATGTATTCAGGAAAGTGCTCACAAGTATAGTCTAGTCTGTCATCTTCCTTCTGAATTCTTGGAAATAATTACATCTTAACACATTTAATGTTTTGGAAGTGATGAAAAAAGTAACCTCAACTCAACGGGATTTTGGACATTATCCCCAGACAATTCAGAAAACCACTTTCTACAGATTTATCCCACTCTTAATAGAAGAAATGGACATATACATTATCCAGTTGTGTCTCCAGAAGACTTTCAAGCAATGGTATTGGAAAGAGTATGAACAAGCTTCCAAGATGATAAAGAAATCTTCTAAACTGCATATATACCTTTCAGACTCATCTTGGACCACCAGTATCATCAAAAGCCTTCTGTGATTTCTTATCTCCAACAGAATCACAACAGAGTTCAGTCACACAAGGCTCTAGAAGTTATTTGTTATAGCCTTCTCATTTATAAATGAGAGAGCTGAGCCACTGCCAGGTAAAGGTTGTGGGAGGATCAGAGTTGGTGGTAGACCAGAACAAAAATTCAATTCTCTGGACTCTACGGCCACTGTTTGTTCACATTTGCTAATTCTGTTCACAAATAGTCTCTAGTGTTGCTTTTCACATGCCCCTATTTGTCTTCCAAGACCCATCAAAACCTTGCCCCCCACCCCCCACAACCACTTAATTCCATTTTCTAGAAGTCTCACAACATGAACATTTTATCACCATCAAGCTGAACTTCCAGCGTCTCTTTATCAGTGAACTTACTGAATGTCTTACTTCTCTTTGTCTTGGGCTAGAGTGACCAACTATCCCAGTTTGGCCAGGACTGCCTTGGTTTTAGCCCTGAAAGTCCTGCATCCTGCAGACCTTCTTAGTTCCAAGAAAACTGGCTTAGTTGGTCACTCCACCACACACATTACTTGGGTATTCTTCCTGTCTGTCATTTTCTTCCCCCATTTCCAAATCTTCGTAACAATCAAAGAAAGCTCAAACCCCATTTCCTTCAAGCAGTCTCCAATTCTCGTTCTCTAACTTTCTACGGTTCTTAAATCGTGGGTCACACCGGTAAACCTTAAATTAAAGGCTATTTTGCCTTGTTTGAAGATTATTTTGGACACATCATCTTTCCTTCACAAAGTAGACTGTAACTCATTATCAAATGGAGTCAAGGAGGTAAAATGGAGTTTGTCTCAGGGAAGAACCGCTGAGAGACAGGCACCACACTAGGTCCTTGGCCTTATCTATAGGACCATATTCTGTGAGGCTGGTATTATTACATTTATTTTATACAAATCAATTAAGTTCAGACAGCATACTATCTGACCAAAATTCACACCCAGACTTGTCTCCTTCTGCTATGCCACACCTACTGCATAGGAAACACCTTTAATGTTTTTGAAAGTCTTGCAGCTATAAGCAAGGTGTGGAGCCCAAAGTACATACTTAAGAAATACTTGTTGTTTTGTCCTAATTGCTTTTCCATTCAGATCTACAAAGTCATTCTAGTAGTGACAAGGGAAGTACTTTTTATTTTTTTAAAGATTAAGTCTTAGAAAATGTTCTTTTTACCCAACTTAAGCATAGTTGTATTTCATAGATTAGTGTTCTAATTATCACAAACGAGTTCATTCTCTGTGTCTTATTCTTTGAGACTTAACAATAAAGCCATACATGATAAATGTCCTCTCTCTATAATTTAAATTTTGCCATCATTTTTATTTTCTCTAGCTTCTTTATTTTTCCTTCATTTTAAAAAATAATTCTTTAGATCTCCACTACTCAGTACAGTAACCACTAACCCAAGTGTGGCTAGGAGCACTTGAAATGTGGCTAGTAAAAGTAAGACATTCTGTATAAAACACACTCCAGATTTCGAAGACCTAATAAAAAAATACGAATAATAAAAAAATATAGCTCATTAGTGATTTTTATATTGATTACATGTTTAAATGATGATATTTTGACCACGTTGGGTTAAATAAAACATTAAAATTAGTTTTGTCTGTTCGTTTTTACTTTTAAAAAATTGGGCTACCAGAACATTTAAAATTATGTATGTGGCTTGCATTATATATCTATTGGGTAGTATTACTTTAGATGATTTCTAGGGGCACAGGGTGATGAATACTTTTTATTAATTTTCCTTGGAGAAAAATCTCATGATTTAATATAGTCCTTTGGGATTTTTTTTCCCAACAAAATTATATATTTAAGTTTTATAAATTAGGTGTTTAAATTAATAAATGTCAACATATGTCCCTACCCATGATGAGACAACTGTTGTTTTCCTAATAAGCAATTAATAGTAAAAGGAAAGTTATGTGAGTCACTTGAACATAAGTGTGAAATTTTAATATTGTTTTTGAGGCAGGCCTCATGATATTCAAAGACACACATTTAACAAGCCTCTTTTTACTTTGGATTCCTATGTTTACCATGGAACTTAATTTTAATCAAACTGATAGCAGAGAAAAATAAAACAGAAAAAATGTAAAACGTTCATAGTCACGAGAAAACACAAACCACTTTTTTAGGGAGGAAGACAGCACAGTGCAACTATTTTTTAAAACCTTCTTAGACATTCAGGCCTGACAAAGTTCTAAGTCCTGTAAAACATACTCTTATCAACGGATGGCAGTAAGTTGCTTTCTAAAATCCCTTACAGGATGCAAAATGCTCTACTCCTTTGCCGCTGGTGTGATTTAGAAATTATGAGTAAATGTACTAATTATTTCTAAATAATGAAGCTTTCCACAGTTGCATTTCCAAATCGTAGTCAACAGGCTGATAGAAGACCACGGGAGAGAAAGGGGTGGGTGGGCACGGGTTCACTGCGTGTGTACGCATGCACAATGGTGCAGAATCTCCCTGGATCATCGAATAAGTGCTTATCGGAGTCTGGGATTTCCCATTTCCAGGGACTCAATGAAGTAGCTATTTTAACAGCTGAGGGGCCTTGGAGTTCGATAGTGCAAATGGCACCTTTCTTTACAAAGTTTCTCCATTTTTATTATTTCAATCTCTTATTTAGGGGCCTCCAAGGGAGATAAGGTTCTTTGATTTAAAAAAACAAAAACAAAAAAACAAACCAAAAGACCCTCCCCCACCCAAACCTGACCGTTACAGGTGTAGACCTGAGTCACTAAAGAAACAATGATTATTAGAGTCATAAAATAATTCTTAGACACTTCAAGATATTCCTTGTCAACAGAGAGCCAGAGCAGGCATTGAGGGAGGCACACAGATGTAAGGCACCCGCGGGAGCCTTATCAGCAGGTTGGCGTTTGGCATTTTTTGCCAAGACGTGGTCACGTCACTCAGGCTCTTTGATCTCAGAACAGCAGAGAAGCATTCATATTTGCTTTTCTCTTGCTCGGAACCTAAAAATTACTCTCAGTACACTCATAAAATCATTGGTGATGATAACTTCCTGAGGATCAAACACTCTAAGAGTATTTCAACAAATACAAGCAATATTAACAAGCACGTCATAATTATCTCCCTCAGGAAATGGCTGATACAGCAATCCAGATTTACAATGAGCATGAATAATATGGAATTTCCGATTAAAGTGTTGAAGGGCATTTGGGATCTGCAGCTATCCATTAGGCAGTGAACCTCGTTTGTAGGAGTCATAATAAGCACAGTCATTTCCTAAGTACTTACTGTGTGACTCTCATGCTGCTTTGCCCTTTACCTGTACTGTTTTATCCAATACTCTCAGTAGACCTATGATAAGGTACTGTTTATGATCTCCATTTTAGAGATCGGAGAATTGGATTCAGAATTTAAGAAGTTGGACTAAGGTCAACATTTAGGAACCGGAGTAGGTATGTGAGCCAGAAAGAAGTAGTTCCATGTTGGGCAAGTGTCAGAGTCACTGAGGAAAATTACCAAATCACAGATCTATGGGTCAGCATCAGGAGTTCTGACGGAGTGTCTGAGATTGGGTCCAGTTATCTGGTAAATGTGCAAGGTCCTCAAAAGAATCTGATATAAACGAGAACGTCAGAATGGCTGATCTAATTTCACAGTGCTTGGAGGCTGATTTCCTTGCCACTGACATTCTGCAGGAGAATAACTGCTCTTGAACCTGATTTACTTTTTTGAAAGCTGTAGTGATTAATGTGGAAGCCTCTCCTTTCTGGCAAAGTGTTCAGTAGTTGCCTGGCTTATAGGTTTCTTCCTCTTGGCAGAACTCGGTGTTTGCATTGTTTACTTACTAGCCTCTCTGCGTGAAGAGATTAGTTATCTATTTCTTAGTCTTGGCTTCAGTGATTCTAGTGATAGGACTCATGCCAGAGAATGAGTGTGGACCTTCATTCTCAAATTAGAGGCTGTGGCTATTCCATAAAAATTATACTCTTAGCTCAGTCCTCAAAATCCATGGAAAGCCTTTTCAACAATTTGTATACACTTAGTTCCAGCCCCCACTTCCTTTTCCAGTCTGAAAAAAGGATAAAATTCTTAAGCCACCTAGTAGGATAGGGAAGATTAGACCTAGGGGGGTACAATACAGAGTGAGGGAATAAAGTTGGTCACTTCTGGCCTCTCTCCAGCTTCCTTGGCTCTCCATTCTTTGAGATTTGGAAGTGTAGTGGGTTTAGATTAATGTATTCTTGGAGTTGTTTCCTGTTTCAGAGAAGACGAAGGGATGTCAGTGGTGTCTGATATCAAATAATTTAACCAGAAGGGTAGGTAAGCTACAGCAGAGAAAGGTCTAGGTTCATTTTTCAACAGGATAAAATTAAAAAAAAAAAAAAAAAAGGAATATTTCAGATATCATTCATTTTGACTCAAGGCATGTTGACCAAACAGCAACTAAGCACTTTGCAATATTCTTGCCATATTGTGGGCTGGGAATAAATGGTATTGAATGAATTTATTACTGAAGGCATTGTGCTGTATAAAAACCAAATGGAACCTGGTGCCTGCCTTAATGGGTTTTAATCAGCTATGGGAGGAATGCAAAATTTTTGTGCACCTAGCTTCCGCTTGAGGCAGAATGTGACAACTGTAATAAAGGCAGACGGTGCTGTAAAGTTACAGTAGGCAGCAAAACTGGTATTGGCCAGCGAGAGTAGATGATAAAGGAGTTGGTTTTTTATGTCCAACTTAGCTCTCATTGAAGCTTCACAGACATATTCTTCGGGAGCAGTTCAAGGAGGATGCTGACAGAGGAGAGAAGGGTCCTCCAGAAAGATCGTGGGGTTGGGAGGGGGGCAGGGTAGGGAGGCAGGCTCTGAGGAAAACCTTAAAACATCTGTCACAAAAAAGGGTATGGTTGTGACCTTCTGGGATATATCAGGGGGGAGAAAGGAACCTTAACGAAGGTGCAGAAGATGTGTTCTGATCTAAACTATGTCGGTTTTCTGATCCCATGGGTTGACTGAATGCATTAGTTTCCTAGAAATGTAACAAAATACCACACAATGGGTGATTTAAAACAACAAAAACTGATTCCCTCACAGTCTTGAGGCTAGAAATCCTCAGTCGATGTGCCAGCAGGAAGAGTCCATGTTACACCTCTCTCCTAGCTCCTGGGGGCTGTGTCAATCCTTAGTGTTCCTTGGCTTGTAGACAAATCACTCACATTTCTGCCTCCATCCTCACATAGCATCTTTCCCTGTGAGTCTCTGTGTCTTCACATGGCCTTCTTATAAAGACACCAGTAACTGGACTTAGGATGTACTCCAATCCAATATGGCTTCCCCTTAGCTAATTATATCTGTAAAGCTTGTTTTTAAGAAAGGCCACATTTTAAAGTTCCAAGGGACATGAATTTTAGGAGAGCATACTATTTAACCCAGTTCACTGGGCCAAGTTTTTGATACTGCGGTATAAAGACATTGTAGTTTTTGATAATTTCTACAGTTCTGTAAAGCCTCAGCAGAGAACAAAGATGAGATCAGCATCTTAGAAATGAAAACCTACTGGAATACTAGGGATGGAAGCCCTTATCAGGGGTCTGTGGGATCAGGAAGTCTATTGGGCAATGATGAGCCCACTGCAGGAAGATGGAGGAATCTTGGTTTCATAAGACATGGCAAAGGGGAGACTTTTTTGGGGAGTATAACTGCCTTAATTCTCTACACAGAAATTATGGTCATTTATGTCCTCAGACATACATACATACATTTGGTAAAACCTTGGTTTGTGAGCATGATGTGTTCCAGAAACATGCTTGCCATCCATAGTACTTGTATATCAAAGTGAATTTCAAGAACCATTGTTTCGTTTGTGATCATATGACATTCAGCATCATGTACTACTCATATTGCAAGACACTGCTTGGTTATCAAGGTAAAATTTATTAGAAATATTGGCCTGTCTTATGGAATACTCACAGAACAAATTACTTACAATCCAAGGTTTTACTATATATATACATATACATAGTAAATATATACATATATGTATTTCATTTATTGTGAGAGATCACTGATATTCCTAGCATGTGTGTGTGTGTGTGTGTGTGTGTGTGTGTGCGTGTGTGTGTGTGTGTCTTATGTTGGAGTCAGATAGTGAGTGGCTTGGAATAACAGGTAAAGAGAGGAATTTGGTATCTCTTATATAAATAATAGACTGCATTCTAGATCTTTAAGGAAGGGGGTGGCATGAGCAAGTTATGTAATGAATGTATCTGGAAAGGAAAAGGATGAGGGTGAAGTCATCTTTCAGTAAAGATCTGAATAATCCATGTGACAAGGGCTGTCTGTGTATTTGCACTGGAACACTGGTCATATGGATGGTAAATAAGACACTATAAAGAAACTTCAGAAGTAGAAATCATAGACCTTGATGATAAGGCATTGAGAGACAAGTTTTATAAATCACTTGGACTTCCAGTTGGAAAGAGGAAATGATAAATTAAATAAGCGCATAGTTAATCAAGGAAAAGACACCTAGGGGAGAAGTATGCTTCTGTAGATTTTCTTTGTCTGCTTGTAGGAAAGATCATTCATTTGATTATAGATTTATTGAGTTGATGGTGCCTGGAAACCATCCATATAGAGATGCTTGGGTGGAAGCTAAAATATTAAATCTGGACCTTGGTAGAAATGTCTCAGTTCAAAATGTAATTTGGTAGAGAGCCACGGGAAAGTTTTAGCCCTGTGAATAGATATGTTTCTCAGGAAGAGGGTGTGAAGGGAAGACAGTGGAGATCCAGGTATCAAAATCTCGGTAAAAACCTACATAGAAAGGTAAATCAGAGGTGGAGCCAATTAATGAAATGAATTATCAACAGTGACCAAAATATCAGGTCATAGAGAATGCAGGAAGATTTCCAGTGGTCTAAAATGCAGCGGGGTCAAAAGAACAGAGGCAGAGATAAGCTTTGTCACTTACCTTTTGGTGACTGTGCAAGTCATTTCACATCCTGGAGCAATAGTTTCCTTGCTCGTCAATGGGCACCACTAACACAACTTGCAAGACTGACATGCAATGGTTTATTTGAACGTAGAACATCACAGAACACGTTAAATATGTGAAAGATGGCAGTTTGAGAAGGAAGCAAGATTGAAGGAGGATTTATTTGCTTTTCCTCCAGGATTTGGTTAGATTAGAACATGTGTGTATATTGAATAGGAGAAGTCTGGAGACCAACTAGAAAGCAGAAGAGACAGGTTAGATGGAAACTAACAGGAGATAATAGAATGGAAAGTAATTTAGAGGTAACAGGAAAAGAAGGAATGAGCCCAGGTAAAAATGTGATTTTGAAAAAAAAATAAGGCTACGTATATTTAAAATAAGAGCAACACCAAAAACAAACAAACAAACAAACAAGAGAAAGAACTAGAAAAGCCTAGTTGATTTAGGAAAGAAATTCTGTGACAGAGAGGCAAAATCCAGCAAGACGTTATAAATAGATGGGTTTTCTTTTGTCAGTAAGTTGAAATAGGAGAATCAAGGAAGTGAGGGATGAAATAAAAGTGGCTTCTGGTGATAGCATGTTTAAAATGCCTGTCACTGGCTTACAGCTGGGAACACAGCCAAATGAAGCTCAGGGGGGTCAGAAGGACTGGGGAGAGGAGGGGGAGGTAAATGACTAGAAGTTTCCATCATGATTATGAACAGGTTAGGTAGAAGGGGGAAACTGGGAGAGGTGAATAAACAGACTATGATCAGACACACAGAGCACTGAGATCAGCCTGTGACTATTTTTTATATTTTTATGTTTTGTAGAAATGGTATCGAGACTTTTATTTTTAAAATTTTCACCAGACTACCCATCCCAGAGGAAATAGGCACCTGGCCTCAGGAAAGTTCAGCAGACAACTCCAGCACAAAGAGAACTGACCACATCTAGAGGAATTGAGATAGCATAAAGAGAAATCATCTATACCATGAGAAAAGATGCGAGTTGTGTTCTGATTCATGTGTATCCTTAAAATAAATTCAGTCTTGGGGTGCCAGGATGGCTCTGTCGGTTAAGCCTCTGACTCTTGATTTCAGCTCAAGTCATGACCTCATGGTGAGATTGAGCCCTGCATCAGGCTCTGCACTGAGCGTGGAGCCTGCTTGAGATTGTCTCTCTCCTCTCTCTTTTCTTCCCCTGCTCTCTCTCTTTCTCGCTCTCTTTACCTCTAAAATATACGAATAAACATTTTTAAAAACTCAATCTTCTAGGGAACCTAACTGAGTATCCAATCCTGTATAATATGGTTAATACAAATACATGAAGAGCAAGGGACTGCACAGACTTGATGAGTTCCATGAACAGACACTGGCTAAGCTGCCCGGTGAACCTCATTCTCCATGTGTGTTCGTCTCCTGTGGGAACCTGGACCATCTCTCATCACCTCTGCAGTGATGTGCCGCAACTTCTAGACCATATGTTAAACTTAACACAACTGACCTGAGTTTTGAATGCACAACAACAGTATGGCCGTGTCTCCTTATAATAGTCACTTCCATTCTTTGGAGGGTATTTAGCAAAGCTAATGGGCACTTACATATCTGAATTATTTTCCTTCATGTTGAAAACAAAAAATATTTAGAAAACAGCACCGCTATAAAGCCCACCATTCCTTCAGCATCATACAGATTGGGCTGGTTGCTAGCTAGCTAAACTATGTTGTGGGTACATGATTACCTGAATTAACGTCCCTGGCAAAGCGAACAGGGGCCTGCTGCCTGGAGTTTTTACTTGCAAAGTGATACATCTGTAGTATTCCAGAGACAGGCAAAGAAAAGTAGAGGCTCTCAGATTTCTTTTTTTGTTCATTTCTCCTTCCTGTTGGATGTGGGGAGGGGTCGACCAGCCCCTAGGGATTAAGACATTCAAAGTGGTCAGTAATTTCCATAATAGGATTCCGTGATCAGATTCAAAAGCAGAGAACAACTAATAGGAAAGGATAAGAGAGTTGAATGACTGACTGTCTAAAGTAGGCTCTGGGAGCTGGGAAACAAGAGTCTTGAAGAGAGCATTTTGTTCATCCTCAAGACATACACAAATACTAGATCTTATTTAAAGGAGGAAGTCTTAATGTATTTATGGAATAATTTCTATTCCAATAATGGGCTACAAAATTGAAAGAACGAGAATGACATTTTTAAAAGGAGGAAAACGGACTTGGAAAAAAATTCAGCATTCAGCTGTTGGAACACATTTTTGGAAAAGCAATGGAGCTCTGAGAGTATGCAGGAAGAGAGAACCTAAGGCCAGATTTATTCCTGAGCTTGACTTTTAATGAATCAGTAATGTGTAGAGTCATGTTTACAGTATTTTTTGAAAAAGGTATTGACTGACTTCTTTCATGGAAAAAATACTAAATAAGGGAATCGTCTGGATTGAAAAATCAATTTCTCTTCCTTTCTCCCTCTTTCTTTCTTCCTAGTATATATCTTTGTCCATCTCAGACTCCCTGCTTGTCCTCTTGACAGCATTTCTGTGTGTAGTTTTACATTTTAGTTAGTGATGTAACGACACTGATGCTCCCAGTGTAGAGGCTAAAACCAGGCTTTGGATTCAGACAAACCATTTTCAGTTCTCCATCCACTGATCTCTGTTAAGTCACTTATACTTTGTTTTCTTAATTTAAGGTGACTTTCTAGAGCATTCTTAGGTTTGTGACAAAATTGAGAGGAAGGCATAGAGATATGTTCTTGCTCCCACACATGCTTTGCCTATCACCAACATCACTCACCAGAACAGTACTTTCTTTTTTCTTTTTTTTTAATGTTTTAAAATTTATTTTTGAAAGAGAGCGAGTGGGAGAGGGGCAGAGAGAGAGAGAGGGAGACACAGAATCTGAAGCACGCTCCAGGCTCTGAGTTGTCAGCAAACAGCCTGACGCGGGGCTTGAACTCATGAGCAGGGAGATCATGACCTGAGCTGAAGTCGGACACTCAACTGACTGAGCCCCCCAGTTTCCCCGGTACTTTATTTTTTTAACAAGGATGAATCTATATTCATCATAATCACCCAAAGTCTGTAGCTTACATTACAGTTCACTCTTGGTGTTATACATTCTAGGGGTATGCACAGAAATATAATGACATGTAACCATTATTATAACATGAAACAGCAGTTTCACTGCCCCAAAAGTGTGTGTGCATAAAAATGAGAAACAAAACTTTTGAAAATTCTTATTTGAAAAAAGAGGATATTAGTAGTATTACCTTATGGGATTGCTATGAGATTAAATGTGATATACATAAAGCACTTAGCAAACAAAAAATGTTAGTATTAGTTTATTAGTGATGATATTTAAAAATTGAACTTTCCCTCCTGTGTCCCATTTGTCTTTCATGCTCCAGAAGCAATTGCTATAATGAATTTGGTTTATAATGTTACGGTCTACAACAAAGTTATGCACAGATAGGCATTTTTATCATGTTTCTGTATCTGCACACACATACTGTCTTTCCGTTTTATATAAATAATAATGTTCATTTCCTTCTGTAACTTAATTTTGCACTCAACTTAGTTTTTGAAAATTATTCATTCTGATATATATGTCTCTTTTTCATTTCTTTTAAGTGTCATCCATTATTCTGTCATATAAAAAATCCCGTATTTCATTTGCCTTGTACCTTTTAATGAACTTTTAGGTTACTTCTGACTTAGACCAATTATAAGCAGAGTTATCATGAATATTCTCATGCACATAACCTTTACTATGTGGCTGTGTATTTATTATTGCTTTTGTAAACTATATATCTAGAAATGGACTTGATGAGTTATAGGCATGAGCATTTTTAGCTCTGCTAGACATTTCCACATTCTTTCCAAAGCGATAGTACCAATTTGTGCTTCCGTAGTTTGTGAAAGTTTCCTCTTTCTGATCATGAGTGATAATACCACACTTCTGAATTTTTGCAGTTTTGAAAACCAGCATTTTAATTTTGTTTCGATTTGCATTTCCCTGATTGCAAGTTAAACTGAACATCTTTCCATATTTGTTGCATATTTGAGTTTATTAGCTTTGAATTTTTTTCCCAAATACGTTGCCTAAATTTTCTCCTGAGTTATATGCCATTTTCTTATTGACTTGTAGGTCTTCATACTGAATACTAGTTTCTTATTGGCTGTGGATCACACTGAGCTTGATAATGGCATTGGTGGTTCAATGGTTTCTTCTTTGTTCTGCAGTAGCCATGAATATTCATCTCTCATTTTACGCCTTAAACCTTTGCTTGAAATGGTGTTTTGGTTGGTTTATGCAATTCCAATGGCTGTCAAATTTTAGCATCCATAACAGTCATTTGGAGAGCTACTTCAGCGTACAAAATTCCTGGCCTCACTCTCTTGAAGATTCAAGAATTCTAAGGTAAAGCATGTGCAAGTAAGTTCTTAAAAAAAAAAAAAAAAGATTCTCATGAGAGGTGATCTATAAACACTTTGGAAACTACTGGTGTGCACCATATTGGAATTACCATTGGTCAGATGACTATCTTGCGTTGAATCATTTTCTTTTGTTTTAAATTTATTTATTAGTAATTAATTAATTAATTAATTAATTTTGGGAGGGCATGCTGCCTGAAGCAGTGGCGAATCTGGGCATGAAGATGCATGGGGATAATGTGTAGAACTGCTCTGGTAATGATGAGAGAACACTGACTTTTTTCAACCCTTTCCAACATTCCTGAAACAAGGAAGGGTAAATCCATGTTAAAACGAAAAGTGTGGGCAACTAAAAACAAAATTCTGATAAGCCTATTTTCGTCAATAAAGGCATCTTATTCATGTCTTTTGATGAGTTTTTTAAAGCAGTTCTTCCAAAGAGCTATTGTGAAATAAACAATAAATATAGCACAGAGTGTTTAAGACACCAACTTTCAATAAAAACAATGTAAGGGATAAAGAAGAGTTGAAAACGGTATGAAAATTTGGGGAATTGTAAGTGTTTTGCCCCCCTCCCCCAACTTTAAGGAATTTAAGAGAGATTGAACTTAGGCATTTTTCTTGTTCTCAGCCAGATTTATTTCCCTTTTGTATTTATGTGCAATATCAAATGTTTTAATGTTGTGGGTTTGTTCTGAACTCCATTAATAAAGTGGCTTCCTGTCTTAGCTTAGGTAAGCTATTCACCTAATTTAGGAAATAACTGATCCATGTTTTGAGACAAAGCTCTTTTGTTTAAAGGACTTTAAGATTAGAATGACAACCAAGGGACATTTGACCCAAATCCCAGAAAGTCCTGAGAATGGATTTTCTCTGTTTAGCACATTGCTGCAGTTGAAGATATTAAAACAGAAGAGAAATGTCCTGGAGAAAAGCTCCCATTTACCCAACCGAAGTAGTAGAACTGATATATTCTTTCCAACAGCCTTTGTTTATACTCCTCAGAGGAATAGATGAATTCTAGTTAGGTGTTTTGGTCAGTTTTATTAGGAAGTTGACTCAGGTCTGTATTGCTTTTAGAAGCCAGACAGAGAAGGCAGGAGTCCTACTCACAAATCTTTAGGAAGTGTTGAAAGCTGAGTCATTTCAGACGTGTAAATCCTGTTGCAACAAACAGCATGTATTTGCTTATTTTGGACAGATACAGAAAGAAAAAAATTTAGATGTGAATTTAATATCAAAACGAGGCCAAATGAAATGGATAAAAAGACGTGGGGGCAGGGAAAGATTTCTTTCTGCTCTTCTGTTCCCTTGCTCTACCTGAAATAATCTCTCCTCTCCCTCCTTCGCTTCACTCTCATCCATCAGATGGAATCAAACAAGAAACCTCACAATCACATGTGAATCCATACAGTAAGTTATATCATGTGCTTTGTGGTGAACGGTATACCTTCAACTCTAGAGTAAATGTTACCTTTATACTGAGAATGGTCAAAATATTCTAAAAATGAACAATGCTTACAGACAAATCTTCAATATTCCAAGTTGGCTTGAAAGATAATGGCTGGATATGTATGTACGTGTATACACACACACACACACACACACACACACACACACACACATGCTTAGGAAAATCTGTGACTAAATGAATACATAATAAAAGAAGACTTCCAAATGAACAATTTAGTTCTTACTTTTACCATAGAATCTTAAAGACCTCAAAAATACATGCATAGACTTATCAAGAGCCTTTATAAAAACAGATTGACAGAGAATTCAGTTGACAGAAACTCTTCAGTGATTCATTTCCATGAACACAGAGAACCAGGGTGTTAAATGAAGACTAAAATATGGGGGATCCATGGCACCTGGGTGGCTCAGTTGGTTAAGCATCCGACTCCAGCTCAGGTCATGATCTCACAGTCTGTGGGTTTGAGCCTTGTGTCAGGCTCTGTGCTGACAGCTCAGAGCCTGGAGCCTGCTTCAGATTCAGTGTTTCCCTCTTTCTCTGCCCCTCTCCCACTCATGCTCTCTCTCTGTCTCTGTCTCTGTCTCTCTTAAAAATAAAGAAACATCAATTTTTTTTTTTTTTTTTAATGTGGGGGATCCGACTCCACTCGGGCCAGCTCAGACCATTACACTGTGAATGGCCACATGTCTCACCTTGCTCCTGAACTTTGACAGTAAATATTTGACTGGTAGAGCTGGTGAGGACCTGAATAGTAAATATTTTACGAGAGGAAATGGGAACTCCCCTTTGCTCTGTCCTACCCTTACATTAAACATATTAATTTATGTTAACTGGGAACCAGATAATTCTCTATTTACCCCCGTCAATAATTAGCCATCATTTTGAATCCTGAATCCTGCTTCTATTATAAATAGGATGCACTATTTTTTTTCTTTTGGGCAGATTGGGATACATCTAAAAATGCTAATGGAGCATGCAGTGCTTGATTGAGAAAGATCAGGAGCTGTAGATAATATATAATGTACATGGATAATTTATTATCTGATAAAAAGTAGAATGATCAACAGAATAATCTTTTCTCCCCCTCCTTCCCATCAAACTGTATCTTTCTTTAAGGACTTAATAAGTGAGATCCCAGGCTGCTGATTCCCTGCCTATCCAGGTTTTAGACGACTTGGCGGACTCTTTCCTCTTTTCCTCTGAGGGGCAACAGCTGGTTTTCATTATGCATCAGATTATGATACACACCAAAAAGAAAATGGTTAAAATGAATAAAAAGGGAGGTCTGGTAATACTGTGGTTTGTTCCTGGGGGTGTCAAGGTGAAGAATCCATCCTGTTCTTCAGACCACTGTAAACTTAATCCATTTCATTATACACATGAATGAAATTCAGCAGTGTTTTCTTAAGAACCTCTGTCGCTTTTATTTACTGTGGGAGAGGCCCCTTGGTTTTTCTTTCTTCTTCCTTTGGTAGAACGCTAATGCATTTTATATGCTCTTTAATCTCAGTCCCAGTTCTGTCAATATTTGAGCTTATCTTAAAACGAAGAACTCCAAAGGAGGGTCAAAGAAAGTAAATTCTCACTCCGGAAGGCAAATAACAATTATTTCATTAAACACCCAAATCACCAAGTACCCCTTGGACCAGTACTAGATAGACACGAAAGGCAGCAGTTCCCCCCAAATCCCTCTCTTTGTGATGAACACTTAAAAAGTCTTTAAGTTTTCTAATAGGGGACTAACTTTGAAAACAATGTATTGTTCTGCTAACAAACTCATGGACAAGGAACACTTAGAGTAAGCTGATCTCTGCATGTGTCTCTACCTTTGGAGTGGCTATTCCTGAAGATGACAGGCAGGTAGTAGGGACCTAGGTACTGATCCCAGGTTGGCCCTTCATGGTTTCCTAATGAAACATCACTGAAAAGACCAACTCAACAATCCACACCTTCCATGTGAGCCATGCAAATGCTGTTGCCTTTTGGTCCTTCACACCATTCTGATCATTCTGATGCAGACAGAAATGCAGACTTGAGTTTTGTCCACGATTATGGTTCCCACCAGGGCTGTTGCCCTTGCTCAGACTGTTTGAACCATTTTCCCATGAGCTTCTGCTTTCGTAAACTCGGACACTTGTGTTCTCTTAAGAAGAGTGACCTCAACCTCGGCAAAAGCGTTGCACAAAGACATACTTTTGGTTTCCCCTACTGTAGCTTCTTAAACAATAGAAGGATGACCATGCGTGGTGGATGGTGTTTGCTGTTAGGTGGGGCTTTCACACTCTCTACAGGGCAGGAAAACGCATGTGCAAAGAAAAGCATATATACAAGCTGTACACTATTCAAAATGGAGGCAGCTGGCAGTTTTTCACATGCTCCCCCCCTCCCCCACTCCACCTTTCTTCTGGGTTCTAGCAGGGACAGTGAAGAGATCCAATCATTCTTTCAGCACAATAACTTAGGGGATTGTTCATACGGACAGTGTGAAAATTTGGTTTGTCTGCAGATTCCACACTTTGAGGGCAGATTCCACACACTGTCGTGGCTCCCTTCTCCCTCTTTTGGCTTTTACACCATTAGAGACCATGGCTCCATCCTGCTGGGAAGTAATTAGTGCTGAAGGAATGACAACCAACATGCAAGTGGCAGGATCATGAGGGTGGGGAGCAAAAAGGAAAAAAAAAAAAAAAAGGACGGGGCCATGGGCAAACTCCATAAAGGAAACTGGAAATGAGGGAAGCTTCCTCTGGATGGTGCTAATGGAATAGCCATCTGGGTACCCCCAAAAGGTAAGCAGGGAGAGCTTGAATTTGCATAGAAGCTAAGAAAGTGAAATCTAGTTTAAGAGACAAGAGCAGTGCTGTCCAGTAGAACTTTCTGCAGTGAGTCAATATCCCATAATCCACACTGCACAAAGTAGCAGCCACTGAACTCATGTAGCAAGTGAACTTAATTCACTGTGGCTAGTGCCACTACGGAAGTGCCAATTTTGGGGTGCGATTGAGTTTTTTATTATATTATTGCATATAATTTGAATGGCCACAAGTGGCTAGTGACCACCATATTGAACAATGCAGGGACAGAGCAGCCATTCCCAGGTCCCCATCTCTTCGTGTGAATCCTTTAGCAAGTTGATATCAAGATAGGACCCCAAATAGAGGTCTGTTTTATATATTATTATGGATACTTTGTGTTTGGCTAACATAAGAACATTTGGGATTTGGATTTTCCTTCTAATCTTAGTAGGGCTGGATATATTAATAAATATATGTATCCAAACAAAATGGTAACTACCCCAATACACGGCACAGCGAGCAGAGGCTTTGGAATCAGATAAAAGTGACCTTAAACTCTAATCTCACTCCATTCTGGTCCTGTGACTTTCGGCAAGACACTGAATCTATTTCGTACTTTGTTTCCTCATTTGACAAAATGGAATTAAAATGCCCCATTCATTTGAATGTCACGATGATAGAATCAAGAGTTTACCAAACACTATAAATGTTCTGTGATTTTTTTTTTCTTAACTCCCCATTGGCTACTTCTGGTGTTTAAACATAGCCAATTTATCCCAGGATAATTATACACTTGAAATAATAATGATGATGATAATTATAACAACAGAGCAGCAGCAACAATGATAGCACTTCATTTTTATCATAGGCTGTATATGCTAGCTAACTAACATAGCCATAAAATACCCCTCAAAATATAATGGTTTAAAGAATAAGGTACAGGGGCCCCTGGGTGGCTCAGTCAGTTAAGTATCAGACTCTTGATTTTGGCTCAGGTCATGATCTCAGGGTCTGTGAGAATGAGCCCTGCATCAGGCTCTGTACTGGAAGCATGAAGCCTTCCTGGGATTTTCTCTCCCTCTCTCCTTGCCCCTCCCCTGCTTGCTCTCTCTCTGTTTCAAAAATAAAATAAGTAAACATTTAAAAAACATAAAGAATAGGTATTTATTTCTTTGCCATATTACCGCCCTGAGTATTTCAGTGACCTCACGGCTACCAAATCTGAAATATTTACTATGTGGCCCTTTCAAGAAGACGGTGGCAAACCCCTGCCCTGTAATGCTGTGGTCATCTGCATGCTCAAAGCTGGATCAGAGGCTCAACTGTCCTCCAGGGAGGGACACGAGGCAGCAGTTTTCAAAGGAGAGGCAGAACTTGCACACATGACTCCTCCTCCCCCACCAATTCGTTCACTCTTTGTTCACTTCATAGATATTTGAACACCAGTTTATTCTCTAGCTGCAACTCTAGCTACTTGCATTACATGCCTTTTGGGAAAATTTGGCCACATGGCAATAGCCAGCCACTTAGAAGTTTCAGGGGGAAAAAAAAATTATACACACATAACGCATCCAGGCAAGGCTGTGTGGCCAGCTTAAGCTCATTACTACTAACTTTGCACTTTGCAACTATAAAGTGTTACCTAGCAATGAGATCATCTGATCAAGGAAAGAATAAGGAATAAATAACACTGGAGAAGACTCGGATAGAAAGCAAGACAGCAAAGATAACACTGACATACGATGAAGGTTCCATAATGGAAGATTGTGTTTCTTAACTGATAAATGTTTTCAAGCTCCTGCTATATGCCAGACTTTGGGAATACAGAGGTGAAAAAGGCATGTGGTCTCCATGAATGTTGAAATAAAACAATCTTGGGGCACCTGGGTGGCTCAGTCCTTTGAGTGGTTGACTCTTGTTTCGGCTCAGATCATGGTCTCATGGTTTGTGGGATTGAGCCCTGGATAAGGTGCTGTACTGACAGCACAGAGCCTGCTTGAAATTCTTTCTCTCTCTCTCTCTCGCTCTCTCTCAGCCCCTCCTCTGCTCAGATACTCTCTCAAAATAAATAAATATTTAAAAAGGAAAAAAATACAGTAATCTTCCTTAACAGTCTGAGAAATTCACATGTGACATCCATGTTGTTTCTAAGATACTTCATACAGGAAAGGGAACTGTCCCTTTTCTAACTCAGCCATGAGGTGCTTCTTGAGTAAGAAATTAGTTCCACAAACTTATATTTGCTCCATTAGCTTCCTTTTTTTGTAAGCCGAGCTGCCCATTTATCCTTTCAAAGGCAAATAAAATTCCAAACACAGATAATTGGTCTATATGTGATTATTTATAAAGAACTTATAAACTAATTAATGTTTTGGAAACAATTTATAGCCTACACCATTTCAGAGAAGCATTCCATTGAGTTCATAATTTTGTAAACACTTGGCCCTGGAATATTTTGTAGTTAATTCTGTCATAGTTACAGTAGAAACCAATACCAAAATAACCACCTAATTGACATGTACTGAGTGTTTTCATTTACACATCAATCTTATAAAAATTGCCTCCTTTGAACCTTACAGAAAACACATGATACAGATATGATTTAACAGATTAAGGAGATAGGAAATAAAGCTGGGGATCTGACACCTGATCTCCCAGTTCTCCTCCAGACTGAGTCTAATATATTTGAAAAATTAAAACTAATAAGAATGAAAGCCAAAGATGGCAATGGGTTTCTGGCTATAGAGGAATATGTTACCTTTTAGACAGAAGTTCTACAGTAATAAAACAGGACAGAGGAGGAAGAAAACCCAGGGCTGGGAGTGAAGCTCTGTGCTCGTCCAACTTCTGGATGTCCAGTTCTAGTGGATCAGAGCAGCTAGAAATGAGGCCCAGCAAACTGCCATTCAATGAGCCACTGAGGATATTCTGATCAATAGTTAAATCAGAGGGCTGCAATCTAAAAGAGCATCTGCTGTCCTGGGATAAATAAAAAGGATATGACACAGATCCTGGCACTAGACATGGAAAAGAGAAGGGTCCGTGAATATGTTTTTTTTTCATTTATTTATCAACAAATATTTATTAAGCATCTATGATATGCCAAGTCCTGTGTTAGGTGCTAGGAGACAATGGTGAGCAAGGCTATTCTCCCATGAAGTTTATACTCAAGATAAACATTTTAAAAGAAGCAAAATTGGCACATGATGACAGACTGGATAACAACAATAAAGGAGAGGGACTGTTTCTGAACTGCTCTAACATTTACAGTACTGAATACTAGGGAAAATGTGCTTACGTTTAAATGGAGGAATTGGGCAATGTGATTACAACGATAGGAAATGTGTTTCTTTTAATTTGGCCAAGAATGGGTTTCAGCTGATGTAAGGAGAAGCTGAATTTAGGGTCCTCTCTGAAAAAATAGGAAAGGAAGACAAGAGTGAAGCTTGGGTACAGGCCCAGGCAAGCAGATGTGCACACAGTCCGAAGGATGGTTGAATCCCTGCGGGTAAATGAATGATTTAGCAAGTGAGACCATCAAGAGAAGAGGACTGAAGAGAAAATGCCCGGCTTTCGGATGCATAGAGAAGCGGGGCGAAGGAAACTGGTGATGGGAAGCAAAGACAGAAGCAACAAGAAGGGCAGAAAGAGCGGAATTAGGAAACCACACAGCTGGAAGCCAAAGAATTTCAGGGACAAAGTTCAGGTCACAGAGAGGTCGGTGAGCGTAAGGACTGGGGATGACCATTTGAGTAAGTCAAGCTAAACATTTTTGAGACAAGGCGCAGGAAGATGATGGGAAGTGGAAGAATGATCTCAGGGTGCACGAGTCTGAATAGGTAGGTAAGTAAAATGCTGGGGAAGCTGGTAGAGAGAGACTGGTCAGTAAAGGATATAAATTAAAAAGTTGGCCAAAGACCTATTGGTTAAGAGGAGATTTCATATCCTCTCTCTCTCTCTCCCTCTCTCTCTCACACACACACGAAAAAAGAAATATATGTCTCATTGCTTACTGAAAAGAGGAACAAAAAAGCCCATGCAGAAGAAGTAACTGAAAATTATAGAGAAAAGAGTGAAAATTTCTATAAATGATGAAGAGATGGGTTCAGAGGAGTTTTAACAATTAGGAATAATATGGTATTTCAAGTCACTTTTTTTGTAAGAAATAAGATCTCCTGGATCTCTTAAAATGTGATTGTTAACAGTTTTTGCTTGCGTTTACTTGTCTTACATTCTGAACATGGAAGGAGGTCAGTTTTCATACCATGAGGCACTGCAATGACATTACCAAGGTAAAGTTTTCCAGCCTAAGTCAATGTGCTTATCCGTGTTTTCCCCAGGTGATCAACTAACCCCCTCAATATTTTTTCCACCAGGTGGCAATGCCCCCTTACTATTGAAGAACTGCAAACAGTGAATAACCTGGATTTCTGAAAGAACATTCTGACAACTGTCTTTGTTTAGAAAGTTGACATTTTCATCAGAGTTGCCTCCTGGAAAATCCATTACGGATTTCCAAAGTCCTGATTATACACAACCCGAAACCTAAGACAGGAGGAGAGAGTGCTTTATATAAAAAAAAATGTCGCCCAATGTCTTAAGCTAAAAGTGAGTAGTGAGTTTTCTAGAAAGAAGGGAAAAAAGGTGTTTTCATAATCTGAAATTTGGAGAGTATGGGGCAAATAATAGAAACTCTGAGATATTCTCAAGGAAGAAAGCATGAGTGAAATGATTAGGAAAGGCCACAAAATGAAGGAATAAGGAAAAAATTCAGAAATTCATAAATATTACTGAATTCATAATCAATACACATTTGTCGAATGGGTGAAAGGAGAGAAAAACAAGAGCCTTATAAAATGCAGTTAGGATCCAGTCCCCCAGAAGTTGTTGAAAGCCTGAAACTTTTTAGAAAATATGTGTTTTAGGGTATAGAGTGGGACAAGGTTCAGCAAACTACGGCCCATGACCTATATCCGGCCTACTATCCGTATCTGCAAATCAAGTTTTATTGGAACAGCCACACTCATTTATTTACATATCATCTGTGGCACTTCCATGAGCTGTAAGAGCAGAATTGCGTATTTGCAATCATGACTCTATTTGTAATAGAAGCTCTATTTACAGTAGAGACTATTATAGGCAAACCCTAAAATACTTACTATTTGGTACTTTGCAGTAAAATTTTCCCACCCCTGCAGTAGTGTTTAAGGGTGTGGGGTTCGGAACCAGACAAATGTGGACTTTAGCCCCAGTTCTATTACGTTTTTTTAATAATTAATTTTTTTTTCAAAGTTTATTTTTGTAAAAGAGAACATGAGTGGGGAAAGGGCAGAGAGAGACGGGGGACGGAAGATCTGAAGAGGGCTCTGCTCTGACAGCACAGAGCCCCATGTAGGGCTCGAACTCATGAACTGTGAGATCATGACCTGAGCCCAAGTTGGGCACTTATGCGACCGAGCCACCCAGGCATCTCTCAGTTCTTTCACTTAATAGATGTTTGACTGAGTTAAATTTTAAGGAATAAATCAAGTCCTATTTTCAAAACCCTTAGCGCACATAGAAGTCATGTTACCCATCACTAGCTTTCTTTCCTAAAGAAACTGAGATAATTTCCCCCATGTCTGCCAGCCCTCAAACACCAGAACCAAAATCCTTTGTCATTTCTAGGACAAGGACTGAGAACAAATGCACTTCCTTTTTACCATCGTGAGGCTGCTTTCTTCAAGTAACCACCCTCTGTTTCTTAGTCTTTCCCCAGAATCATACTTCGGACAATGGTATTTGGCAGTTAATAAATACCCACTATGCTTGGGGCTGTCCAGATCTGATACCCTTCACAGTCCCTAACCAAAAGCCTGGGTCCCGAAACTCATAAAATGGGATGGAAACGTGAAGGGTGGAGAGGATTTGGAGCTTGTGTTTGGAGGGTACCATAAGTGCCTCTGACCCTGGATAGCTGAGGTCCAAATCTGGCTCATGGAGCATGTAAAGATAATTTTGATGGTTCTCAATCTAATTTCTTTTTTTTTTTTTAATATTTTATTTATTTCTAGGAGAGAGAGAGAGACAGCGTGAGCAGGGGAGGGTCAGAGAGAGAGGGAGTCACAGACTGAAACAGGCTCCAGGCTCTGAGCTGGCAGTCAGCACAGAGCCCGACGCGGGGCTCGAACCCACAAACCGCGAGATCATGACCTAAGCGAAAGTCGGACGCTTAACTGACTAAGCCACCCAGGCGCCCCTCTCAATCTAATTTCTAACCAATCCAGTGCTTAGCTGCCAGTAGAGGCCTTTGGCAAACACCTATAGGAGAAGTGTCTAAATGTAAAGTGTGAATCACTGGAAATGGGAACTCTGTCAAAATGAGGGAATTACGTTCATTAGAGGTGTGGTAGCTTAATTTACTGTGCCAGCACATAATGATCAGTGCTGGCACTAAGTGCTCAACTAGTACAAACCCACCCAGACTTGGCAGAATAAGTGACCCTAACCAACCCA
Source organism: Proteles cristata cristata (assembly GCA_017311185.1). Classification (NCBI taxonomy): domain Eukaryota; kingdom Metazoa; phylum Chordata; class Mammalia; order Carnivora; family Hyaenidae; genus Proteles; species Proteles cristata. The sequence goes on from JAESUZ010002577.1 coordinate 1,291,785, forward strand.
GTCTCTTGGCTTTCTCTCCAGGTTAAATGTGCTTAAATTAGTAAAAATTGGGTTCGGACTGTGGGCCTTTCTTGTCTTCTAGATTGGGGCTGTGTTGTGTCAACACCTTGAGGACAAAAAGCAAAGACACAAACTCTGTTTGTGGAGTAGTGAGGCTGACGGATCAGGTGAGAAAAATTGCCTCTAACGGCGCAGGGACTTTGGGAGCCATATCAACAACTAGGAGAAGTTGGGTTCAGGCTCAGTAGACACATGTTTCCAGGACTGCATTTAGATCCCTGCCTCTTGATAGAAAAGTAAGCAGGTTCTTGGAGAAAAAGACCCTAATGCCAAGTAGGACTGCCGTTGATAGCACTGCAACCACACTTTTCATGGCCCAGAGTCAGTGGGCAGTGGGGAGGATATGATAGAGGCCCACACTCTAACACACAGACCTTAAACTCGAAGTGAGGTTCATGCGGGCAGAGGGGAAGCATGTCGAACACAGTATGGGTGCTGCTTTCCTTGGAAAGGAAGGGGAAGTGGTACCTGTTTCAACTGAGGCTATCTCAAATCAATAAGCCTACATCTTATGTTGCACCTGATTTACACAGCTGAGTTTATTCACAAAAGGTTTGTTGAGTGCTTTTCTAAGTGCCCTGGTCGGAAAATGAAAGCGAGTGCCCTGTCTTCATGGAATTTCATCTCAGGCACACGGAATTGGCTTCAACACAAATAGTTATAGATCACTTGAAAGATGGTAACTCTAAGGTAAGAGCAGGTGCTAGGTCAACAGAGAAAAGAGCCAAGGAGATGAAGTAATCTTTCACCAAATGGTGCCGTGAGACCCGGGCCATGAGGACATGGCAATGGTGCCATGTGGTGTTATTCCTTGGCCCACTGCCCTCCGTTGTATTTCCTAAGAAGAAAACTGAATATTTACTTACAAATAATAATTGCTATAGAGGTATATTCTTCTTACTCTTTCTCAGCAGCATGCTTTATGAGCACTGTTAAATTTGCTTCAAATCCAGATGATACCAGAAGTTTAGAAAAGAACATTCTTGGGAAACAATGCACCTGCTCTTCATGACATGTAGATTGTTTCTTTGAAACTTCTGTCTGTTGGTCATAAATGGACAAGGGAAACATTACGTAACCCCCTTGATGTCAGTCATCTGTACAGTTCCATTGTGGGACTAGCAGACCTAGCATTCATATTATTAAAGTTAAAAAGAGTTGGGACGATGCCATCCTACTTGGCTACGAAAAAAAGCACAACTGGGCTTAATTGTTTTAAAGATGTGTCTCTTGTTGTTTGCTCATTGGCTTTTCATCACAAAATCTTTACAGTCAAATTAATTGAGATATCTGTAGTAACTGATGGTCATTTCGTAATGTCTTGTACAACACAGCTGGCCTAACTAATATTTTCTAACTACTAGTAAGCCAGAATAAATGAGGGTTTGAAGGTTATTTTTTAGACAATCCACTTAGTAAACATTTATTGAGCACCTAAAATGTGCAATGTGTGAGGCAATGGGCACAAGAGAAACAATTATGAGCAAGACAGAGATGAACCCTTACCCTCTTCATCTGATGAAAGAAACAGACATTTTCTCATCATAGTGATTTAAAAAAAAAAAAAAAAAAAAAAGCCAAAAAGATAGTCAGCTAGAATGTGAGAGAAGAAGACAATGACAACTGCATGGAAATCAATAATGTGGCCGAGCAGGGAAAGGGCAGAAAGAATACTTAATTAATAGAGAACTAGCTGAACTTTTACTGGCAGGAGAATTTTTCATGACTTTTCACTTTAGCCCTCAGGGTTTGGCTTAACTGAAAGATGTACACCCACGTGCTAACATTTGAAGAGGAAAAACATAAAACAAAAAGAGTAAATGTGGGAAATGGGGAGACAAGGCTAAAAAGAGCTCAATGGTTTAAAAAAATTGGGGAGGAAAAATTAAAAAATTGGGATGATTGGTTTCTTTCTTACAAAATGAAAGAGTTACAAAATATTAGGGTTTCCCCCCAACTGTAGAGATACCAACCTCAGTTAATGGGGGGCTATTTCTCCCCCTCCTTCACTCTGTTTAGTTTTGCCTCACATCTCCCTTCCCCGGAGTTCTGTGTCACACTCTCACTGGCTCGATACAGCAGAAAATGTTGACTACTTTCACTTTTTGAGGTGTTCATGCATGTTCTCTGACGTTATTTGTGGAGGAATTGCAAGGAGAAAAATCCATTAATCAAAATAGAGGAGCTATTTCTAGATTTAATTCTTAGTAGTCTTTCTAACGTGTACCTGTGGCCACTTCAGGGGAAAATCGTGCCTTTTCCAACTTCTGTGTGCACAGTGTGAGATACTAGGCACCTCATGCATGCCGTAGAGTTGGAAAGTCTCACACAGGCTCTGAGCCCTAAGAAGGTTAGAAGTTTGCTATGAAATAGCATTTAGGAAGCATTTTGAAAAAGTGTACTAACACTAAAATTATGATAAAGCTGTAATATTTAGACTCTGTGGACATCTTCAAGTTTTAGCCATTTAAGACGTATGTTATTATATAAAAACTAGAGAATAGAATGACTTTTATGTTGGTTGAATGTTATCACCAGGCAAATTGGAACTGGAAATATGGCAACTGGAAATAATAATAATATCAACAAATAAAAATATTTCTTTTGCCTTTCTTTATAAGCTATAAATTGGGAAAAATCGAAGTCTACCAGATTTTCTCAGGGAACCCTTAAAACCTTCGTAAAAGGGATGTTGAACTATTTTTGTGCTCTACAGCTGATAAAAAGAATTATATTTATTGGATATGTGTAAGGTATTGTTCTCAAAGCTTTACCTATGGGTAAAGCCTGATCTTCACAAACACCTCACAGGAGTAATGGTCTCTGATTATTCCTATGGACAGAAGAAGAAACTAAGACAAGAAGCAGTTAAATAACTTGGGCCAAATGCCCAGCTGGTCAATGCTGGAGCCTGGAACCCAACCCAGGCAGCTTGACTCTTGTGCATTGACACACAACAGCATACTGTGGAAACAAGTCAACACACACTTAAAATCATGACGTGGGGTACTTTCTTTTCCCTTCTTGTTTTCCTTTTTCCTTAGTATTGGAGTAAAATATGCTCAGTGCAAAATGCCCAAGAAGTGTAAGAAAATCATAGAAGTACACATAAGTACCGCCCAGATCACTGATTTCACAACCCAGACATCATCCTCTTAACATATTAGGCTGTTATGTATTGTTTAGTTTAGTTTTTTTCCATATAAATAAATTAACGATATTGTCATATTCTACCGTGGCTTGCTTTTTCATCGATTAATAAGTCTTCCACATGTTCTAGTAACTAAATCATCTTCTAAATCAGGGTTAAGCAATCTATGTGCGGCCACCAAATTGTGTGACCTGTTGTTTTTTTTTGTAAATAAAGTTTTATTGTGACACAACCACACCTATTCGTTTACATATTGTCTGTGGCTGCTTCAAGAGCTACTTCGACAGAGTTCATAATTACAACAGAGATTCTGTGGCCCACAGACCACAAAACATTTACTATCTTGCCAACTCTTGGTCCACGTCTTGATTTCTAAGTACTGTCCTAATGTGGTGTTAACAAAATTCCACGGTAGTATTTAAGTCAATAATGGTATGGTATACTTTCATGGGATATTTTCATGGGATAACAAAAGTTCCCAAAGCTTTGCGAAAAATAAGGGGGGAGGGCCATATTTCTTATGACCCAATAAAAATGCCTTACAATAGTTACCTAATATGGATTTCCTTAAAGCAATGGGGTACAGAGTGACCATGTGATTTACCGTATGATTTCCAAGTGCGATAGGATAACAAAAATATACATGGACTGTCCATAGCAAACTGAAATCTATAGGTACTTCCCAATGTTTAAAAATCGAATCATTTTTTTCTCATTTCCACTAAGTGTCCAACTGCATTGTGATCTGGCAACTGACCGTCCAGTCTTCTCATCTTCTCTGCTTTTCTCTCCTGAAGAGACGATATTCTTCAAGAAGTAAATAACCCTCCTACCGGATATCGAGGCACCCCAAAGTGCTCCTGACCTCCCTATAACTGCTCTTTCAGTGTCACAAATAGAAAAATCTCATCTGTTTTGGCCACTAATCCTTTAGATCTTCATTCCTTCTCCCCTGTCTCCTGACAACATTCAACATTCTCTGCATAATTTGCTCACTAGAGAATACGTGAGTTTTATGTAGTGCTAGAGCCATGAAAGCGAACATTTAGAGAAAGAAGGAAAATAGAAAATAGTTTTAAGAAAGAAAACAAGGAGTTTCTTTCCAAAAAATGCACGATGGTGGCTCCAAATGGGCCCCCACTCAGAAATGCTGAATCTTGTGTATGAACCCTTCAATGGCAAAGGAAAACAGGCCACCCTTATTAGAGATTTTCTACAGCTAAAGATGTAACATCATAGCTAAATTCAGTCGGAGACAGGTCGAGCAACAAAAACCAGGAGCCAAGGCAGTCTAGTCGGCTCTGAAATTTGATTCAGGCACCAGATTATGAATAGATTTAACTAGTTCGCCAAACGAAAATGTAGATTTTGGCACTGTCTGAATTTTTTTTGGGGGGGAGGGGGGTTCTATATGTGGAGTCCCGGTACACACTGAGGGGATATGAAAAAGAGCTTTTTATATTGTATAACTACTCAGCGTAAGTTAAGGGAGGAGGAAAAAAAAACAATTAACCCAATAAATGCCAAGAAAAGCCCAATCTCTTTTTTACTGCCTTAGAGCATCCAACTTCTTCTATTTACCTTACTCTACACTGCAAGCTTTTCCATTATTCAAAATGACACAGCAAGAGCCATCAATAGCCAAGTAGTTACTCATGTAAACTTATTAAATTGCTTACATCTGGCCCGGTCCCTTCCTGTAGGAACAGCGATACGAAAGGGGCTCAAATCCCACAGCAGGTGAGTAGCACATTGTCAGTTAGGATATGGAAATCAAATTTTAATTGTCTTGGGGTTTCTCAGATTCCCTTCCCTTTCCTGGTGAGGGTGGCAATGTGTGCCACAGACACAATGAACTTCAATTTCCTTCTATTTCCCTAGCATCAGCCCTCAGGGCACTATTATTCTAGGCTTTGTGATGATAAACAAAGATTAAAACAAATGAAAATAAATGACGGAGCATGGGGATCCCTTTCTACCTTTATGTTGTAACCTGCTTCTCTTCAGTCTCCAGTCTCATACCACTTGGTTTTAATAAAGGTTTCCAATTGCCCTTCATTAAAATATACTGTCCCGACACCAAAAAGCAAACTACATTGGAAAATTGTTTTACTGGCTGGCATTTGATGGACACACATACAAAAAGAATTCAATAAAACACATTTCATAGGCAATTTTTGATAACTCTTTCATAACATGGTGTTTCTGGATAGACTGAGAGACTAGTTGTCGAATAAATTTGTTTCTGGTTTGTATGTGTGTTGAGTCTCTAAATTTGAATTATTCTGATAATCTCACCTGAAGAAGGGAACATTTAGTCTGTGTGTTATGAAAAAAAACAAGACGGTTGGATCCTGCATCTTTATAGGTTATATAGAGGTGTAGGGGACCCAAGCTTAAGGGTCAAATTCTGGCTCTACCACTTTGGGCCTGCATCACTTAGAGATCAAGTGTCTTAATCTTTCCAAGACATGGGTTCCTCATCTCAACATTAGGATAATGATATAATCCAATGAGATTTTAAAACATGATAGATACTATAAGAAAAATTTCCACTGTGTTTCAACACACTGAATGAGTATAGACTGTATGCAAGTCACTGAGGGGTATGTAATAAAGAGCAAATAGTTTCTACTCAAAAATAACTCACCAGTCAAGAGCCAGCATACAGTTACAATCTTTCTGAATCTAGTAGAGACTAGTTGGATGCAAAGAAACAGAAGGGAGATGAAAAATGAATGCCGTGTGGGAATAGTACAAATAAAAATAAGAAATAAATAGTATGAGTGAATGAATGAAAGGAAGAAAGAGAGAGAAAGAGAGAAAGAAAGAGAAAAAAAGAAAGAGAAGGAGAAAAGAGAAAAAAGAACAAAGGATGGAGGGAGGGTAAATTATAAAAATCTAGTTATCTAATACGTTGTGATGGACTAATTGTATTTCTAAAGCCAGGCAATAAATCAATTTATACCAACATTTACTGTGTCATTAGTCCTTTGAATAAGCAGTTTTTATAGTATTCTGTATGTCCAGACTGGAAGTGAATTACGGTATCATAGAGTTTTAATGTTGGAAAAGTCTATGTAGTTTCTCATCCCGCTCTCTATTTTGGCAAGATAGAAATCTGTGCCCAAGGTAGCAGACTCAGGTAACAGTAAAAAATCTTATTTGCAGATTTTTGTCTCATGTTGGCACTATCATTCAAACCATCATAGTATACTCTGACTGGAGAAATGTGGTGGTCTGCATTAAAAATGCATTTTTCTTATTTCCCAACACTCTGTAAGGGTCTGACGGTGAGAGAGTTCAGAGTGAGGAACTTACTTTCCATCATTCAGTTAATGAGACCGTCACATCCAATCTATCATGTTGCCTATTGTTGATGATTTTTTATATGGTTTAAATACATTTCACTTTATTTGCAATATGGGTATATGGACGAGGCAAAAATATTTATGTTAATATAGTGACTGATGTACACAACTCAATGCATTCTGTAGAATAAAGGGATATTTTTCTAAAAAATAGTGAGGTGAGTATTTCATCCGTCTACGTTTTTAAAATACCACAAATCTATAGACCACATGTGTACACATAGAAAAACAAACATGAAACCTCTAGAGGTGTATTTTGATTACAGAAGCCAGTTACTTGTGGCTGGATTTCACTCTGATGCCATTCAGGTATGTGACCTAGGAAGTAGTAAAAGGTAGATGTTCAAAAAGTAAAATACAATAAAATAGAAAATGTAAAGGAACAGGCGGACGTATGCATATTTTCTATTAGTGGTGACATATCTCGATGAAAAGGGTCTAAGTATTTAGGCTATTTCATTAGCAGAGAAAATACACATGGCTTTTTCTTTGTTTTCACTAGTGACACCATTGAGATTTCAGCTCAAATGTCATTGCGAGCTAATTGCACTCGGGGGTTGTTACCGTGAACAATAGCTAGGAAGGCACTGTTAAGATGACATGTGAATGGTTGCATTTCCTGCAATGAGTATGTACTGATTTAAAAAGAACAAAGAAAAATTGAAAGTAAAGCCAATCCAGGAATGAGAACACCTATGTGTTTCTTTAAACTATAAATTTCCTGGGTTTCTATGATAGATCAGCAAAAGCTTAAGAATAAAGTGAAATTACTCATTGCCCACTCCTCTTTGGTTGAGTGAAAATACTGAGTACAAAATAATTCTTTGGAACAAGCAATGTGAAAGGTTTAACATAGTACAGTTACTGACATAGCTGAAGTATGGATGTAATATGGCGTGCAGTGTTAGTGAGTATAAATACGGCTGATAGGTGTGTATGTGTATCGATCTACACACAAACACAAATGTATAACTTAGAAAAAGGAATTAAAAGTAATGAAATTAAATGTTCATTCTGTGCATTGCTACAGCCATTTTGATTATAGTAAACTCACAGCCAAGCTCTCCCATGAAAAGTCTAATTAAAACAAAAGAAAACAAAAAAGCAAATCTAAGATCAGTTAGTTGCCAGTTTTAATTGGCAATTCAATAATGAATATAATACAATTAAAATTAAAGTTATTTAAAAGAAAATTATGGCTATAATACATTTCACTATGTCCAAAAGTAAATTTATAAGATGATATATGGACTCATTTGATAGAATCTTAACCTATTCCTTATTTTTAAAGAAAATGTATAGAACTGGAAATGTAAGATATTTCCTTTACATGATAAAGAACAGCTTCCTTAAAACTAAGAGGTCAAAAACAATGGAGACATTTATATGAAAATCAACCAGTAAATTTGGAGACAAATATTACTACTATTACTAAAGTCTGTGGACACACACACACAGACACACACACACTTTATTTATTTATTTATTTAAAATTTTTTATTTATTTCTAGGAGAGAGAGAGACAGTGTGAGCAGGGAAGGGTCAGAGAGAGAGGGAGTCACAGACTGAAACAGGCTCCAGGCTCTGAGCTGGCAGTCAGCACAGAGCCCGACGCGGGGCTCAAACCCACAAACCGCGAGATCATGACCTAAGCGAAAGTCGGACGCTTAACCAACTAAGCCACTTAGGCGCCCCGCACACACACACTTTAAAATGGCTCATAACATGTGAAAAGTTGCTTAAAATCTCCTTCATAATTTGTGAAATGCACACTGGAAAAAACCCATTGAGATATCATTTCTTGCCATCAGATTTGTGAAAAATGACATAAATTCTGTTAGTAAAGATGAAGTAAAATAAGCACTCTCAGATGATAGCAGTTATGGAATTTTACACAAACTCTCCAGGGCGAAACTCAGCAATGCCAGGCAATACAACCCACACACTGGTTTTCTGACTCAGCAAAATCTCACCTCCAGGAATTTGTCCTGAAGATACAAATTCAACTACACAAAAATAAATACACATGTATAGAATTCATCCATGCACCACTGCCTGTAAATGCAAAACACAGGAATCAAACTAAATGACAATATTTCAGAAAGTGATTAAATCAACCATGGTACATTCCCACAGTGGAATACCACTCAACTCTAAAAAAAGAATAAGGGAGATCTTGATGAACTAAGATGCAATGATTTCTAGGGTATATTATTAAATGGGGAAAAAAGCGAAAAAAAATTCTATAGCATTTCCATAAAAGAAAGAAGGGAATATAAGAAAATGCATATGGGGGCGCCTGGGTGGCTCAGTCGGTTAAGTGTCCAACTTCAGCTCAGGTCACGGTCTCACAGTTCATGGGTTCGAGCCTCGTGTCCGGCTCTGTGCTGACAGCTCAGAGCCTTGAGCCTGCTCTGGATTCTGTGTCTCCCTCTCTCTTTGCCTCTCCCCTGCTTATTCTCTCTCTCTCTCAAAAATAAATAAATATTTTTAAAAAAAGGAAAAAAAAAAGAAAATGCATATGTATATTCTCATGTGACAAAAAGAAATTCCAGAATAAGCCAGAGACTACTGATATCGGTCACATCAAAAAGGTGGGTGCAAAATCAGGGTGGAGAAATTGGGGACTGGGAAGAAGGCACTGGAGATGATGAAAGAGTGATGTTTCTCTGAACACCCTTTTATTTATTTATTTTTTTTGTACATACACATGCCACAAATCAACAAATCAAATCAACTAGATTTTTGGGAAAGATCCCCAAATGGAATAGAAACAGGAACAAATGAACCTAACTGTATTACCGATGACAAACATAACCAAACTGAAGGAGGTGGGAGGAAGAAAAGAACTTGAGAAAACAGTCTTTGACCAAATACTTGCGCTGTAAACTTAGAGACAAAAGAAGTCTACACAAATAGTTAGGAAATAGGCTAGCAATACTAAAGCCACCTTGTGTGTACTCTAGGATTGAAAAAATAAGTAAATACACTGTGGAAACAAGAGCCAGGCTTCCCACTGCTAATGACGGGAGTTACAAGTAAACTGTAAAGGCTAGAATGAGCTTTGTGGTGTTGGACCGGAATCAGAGGTCCATGAACTCACTTTTAAAATACAGTTTAAAAATACAGATAGACAAATATGTATGAGCACACACATATTTCCTAGCTCTGTCCACTGAGGGGGCCTCAGAGCAATTATACTCAGTAGCAATGAGCACACCAAGGTCCCCAATCATGGTTTTGAAGTATCATTTTCAAGTGAAATGAACCCAGATGCCTGGGGGATGATGCTGGGGCAGGGGATGTACAGGTTGAGTCTCGAACACGACTGTTGTCCTAGAAAGCAAGGGAATGTTAAGAGAACCTTGCCAGCATGTCAAAGAACACAGGAGGCAACTGGAAGTAGCTCCCAATGGTCAGATCCAGGATAATTTGAACAACAAAATAAATAGAAATAGCCCATTGTAACACATGCAATAGATGTCAATGAATCCAGACTAATATAAGTAATTGAATACATAAATAAATGAGGGAAGAGAAAAAGCTCTTGACTAACATAGAATTTCAATTAAGAACATCTTAATGTGGCATTTTATTACCTCTGTTAAATACTTTCTTGAGACTCATTTTAAAGTAGTAGAATTATTGAGTGAGACTATCTTTATACATTCTTTATCCTGTGATAATAGATAACACTTTCCAAATTGTGTGTGTGTGTACATATACAAATATAAAAAATAACATTTTGCATGCATATATGAAACAAACTTATGTAACAATAAGCAGGTATATACATTTATACACACAACGTTTTATAAATATAAAACAAAATTATACATATTGTTATATGGAATTAATATATGTTATATATTAATGTGTACATTTTTGTTTTGTATTTTAATAAATGCAAATCTTGCAGTCTTATGATGATTATTTCAAGGCTAAATTTGTTTGCATTTTTACATTACACCTCTGGATGTTTACTGAGTGCAAAGAAGAAAACTAAAGTAGCCTTGCCTTTTGGCATGTGAGAGTGAGGAAAGGAAACATCTTTAGTCTTATAGTCTTTAGCTCTTACTAAAGCACATAATATAGTTTATTTGAGAATTTGCTTATATGATTATAGATCTTTGCTCCTCAAACTCTTTACTGTGGATTGTATCTGCTCATTCTTTGATGAAGGAACCTCCTCTGTTTTGTCCTAAAAACAAATAACAGGAACAAAAACATATACCCTCATCTCTGTCTTCTCTCTGTTATGTAGTGAAGGGCATACTCTACTTTGCAATCAAATGCAATCCAGTGGTCAGAAACATTTTTCTATAGGCTTGAGAAGCCCACAGGAACATTATTTGATCCAGAAACTATCTCACCAACTTGGAGGCCAGTGGATTTCACACTGGGTAAGGCTTCAGCACAGAGAATCCACATGCTGTTTTTGATATTCATTAATCATCTGGCTAATTTGTTTTAACATAGGAGCGCTGACAGCAGACGAATGTTATTATAGCAACGGTGACTGCATAATCCAGACTATTATGGCATTAACATTTACGAAGCTGGCAGTTTCATGTTCAGATATGGTCAATGTTGTCTTTCTGTCTGATTGCAAATATATCTATATTTAATTCACATCTGCTATAATCATTGGGTGGGCTAGATATGGCCAGGGGGATAAATGGATTACAACATTTTTTTTCTCATTTTGATCATTATGCCAATAAATATATTGAAACCCTAGGGTTATGAATCTGATAAGTATATGGATTTTATTTTCATAGTCTGCAATTTAAAATGAAAGTAAAGTTTACTATGCAATATACCATGTATTCATCATATGACTTTTGGTGTCTTGCATTACACAGTAGTGAAATTAACTCAACTTGGGAAAAGCTTTGTCTCTATAAAGCATTATAAAGATGAGGTAAATGAAAAAAAATTGTGGATTACTATTTTAGAATTCCTGAAATGTGTACTGTTCTTCACATAGATATTTAATGGCTTATAGATATTTTAACTCTTCAGAATATAGTTCTCTTTGTTATTTTATATTACCTATCTCTAACAGAGACCATTTTTATTATGTTGTTAATGTTGTTAATAATAATGCTTAAACAGGTTATAATTTATCTAAAGTCTTTCAACTTGTTAGTGGTTGAAGTGTACTCAAGTTAATGTCCCCTAATTCCCAGGTTTAGGGACTATTCATTAACTAACACAATACCTTTGCTTAAGATACATGATGCCTTCTCAGTTCCAATAAAATTATAAGCTGAACCTAGTATCCAAAGCTCAGAGATAAAAGACCCTTTCCTCCTTCTTTCAAACACGTAACATGAACACCTTCTCCCATCTGCTTGTTCCTATCATTTCAAAAACATTACTCCTAAGGAAGAAGACAGTCCATTTTTTGAGTTGTAATTTTCTAAGTCATTAGCGGGAAGCATTTCACAATGTACTTCTTGATTCACCTTATTCTCCGAAAGAAATATACTAAATGCCTTTAATAGATTGAGAGACCTTCAGTGCAAGGAAAAACCTAGATCCCCGAAAGGGCTTCTGTTCACTGCACCAAACTACAACTTCTACCCAGTAGGATCATAGAGGAAATAACTGGTTCTTTCCCTGACATGTTTACATTGTTATCTCGAGTCTTTTAAACAGTAGCAGAGCTGTGGTTCTCTTGATTTGCTCACTCATTCTGTTTTTAGAGAAATTCTTAACCTCTTCCAAGGGGAACCATTTTTCTGTCTTCACTCTTTTCCTAGGGCCCATTCCCCCAGTTGAAAAGGATACTGGCAGGATGTTGAAAGTGTGTCCATGCTTCTTCCTCCCTGTATATGGTACAGTTGCTCAGTTATCTCTCACATGTAAGGAGCTTATTGTTTTTATGTCTGACAAAAGCCGATTTGGTATTTAGTCATTTTGTGTGTGAATTGTCAGACAACCAAAGGCTGGCAGTATTAAAACTGAAATCTGTCTATAAATGGAAAAAAAATATGCAAAATGGCATAGAAGAGTATTTTTTCATAGTCAACAAAATATATCTTTACTTACAATGTGGAATAAAATGAGTTGATCAAGGAGTGAATTATAAAAAAAAATCTTGATCTATTAGATTTCAGTTGTAACTCTAAATGGTTATAAAATAGCACACAGATGAAGACATTTTATAAATTTACTAATTTTGAAGAAAACTTTTCCTTAAATTAAGCCACTTAATTGCGAGATTACAACATTGGAACTCTGAGTTGCATCTTTTAAGGCAAACAGAAGGAATACCATTGTATTTAAAGGAATATTGATGGTTTTAAACCAGTAACTTACTTAAGATATAGTATTTCAAAACCGAAATGCATACATTAAGTCCCTGTACTTACCTTTTATAGCAATATCTTATTTCAACTCAGTGTTTTTATCTGAAATTCAGATCCTTATTGTTCTCTTATTTTGTATCATTAGTGTTCACTAAATTTTAATGACTATAAATGCAAAATATTACTTAAAAGGCTTGAAAGAGAGTTAAGAGTTTTCTTAGAGATGATATAAAAATAAAACCAGAGTTCACAAAAACATCATTTGACTTTTCATTCATTCTACCATCAGAATGAAAATACTCCTGTGATAATAAGCTTAAAAGGGCTATTTGGATGTGATCTTTCTTTTTTCTTTGCTTAGACATATGTAACTTTTACTCTTCCTGTTATGTGAGGTAGAGTAGACATCAGATAATTTGATAACAATTATTAGATATAGAAAATAATTATTTTAAGGTATATTTTGGAAGCTGCAATTAGCATCTTATCTTGGAATTTGAGTATTATTATTATTTAATTTACTAAGTAAACATGTAATTCAGTACATTTATATAATTTGTTGAAGCAAATGACTCTTAAAAAAATAAACAGAATATGTGTTTTTGTCTGGAACCAGATGAGGACATCCTAAGGGCAATTTCCCAAATCCTTACTCCCCTTCTTTAACTCAGGCCTGAAGAAGGAGGTTATTCTAAGACTTAGTGCACTCATCCTTTTGAACAAAGCCTAAGTCGAGGACGAAGGGACAGGTCTTTATCTTAATATGTGAAGATGAGCTGACCTGAAAATCATGCTGCTGTGGTAACATTTGGTATGAGCAGAAAGAAGTCAGGAAGAGAGAAGTCAAGAGGGGATTTTTTAAATCTTTTTTTGTTTACTTATTTTTGAGAGAGAGAGAGAGAGACAGAGACAGAGACAAAGACAGAGACACAATTCAAAGCAGGCTCCAGGCTCTAAGCTGTCAGCACAGAGCCCAATGTAGTGCTCAAACCCACGAACTGTGAGATATGACCTGAGCTGAAGTCGGATGCTTAACTGACTAAGCCATCCAGGCGCCCCTATTACATTTTTTAATTAAAATTTTTTTTTCAGTGTTTTAATTTATTTTTGAGAGTGAGAGAGAGACAGAGCATGAGTGGAGGAGGGGCAGAGAGAGAGGGAGACACAGAATTGGAAGCAGGCTCCAGGCTCTAAGCGGTCAGCACAAAGCCCAATGCGGGGCTTGAACTCATGAGCTGTGAGATCACGACCTGAGCTGAAGTTGGATGCTTAACCAACTGAGCCACCCTGGCGCCCCCACATTTTTTAATTTAAATTTTACTTACATCAGCATAATTTAATAGTGTATATGATGTCTAAATAAGAACCTTAGTTTATTGTATTTCTATCTCCAAAAAGAGTAAAACCAGTATTTTTTTCTATCACATTTTTAAATTTAAATTTTACTGATATCAACATAATAGTATGATTTCTAAATAGTTTTCCCCAAAGTTATGTCATTTTTCTACTACAGTCAACAGTAAAATGTAGATTTCTACTGTTCCTAGACTAAGTAAAACTAAAATAAATAAAGTAGCATGATAAAATATTTTATTTCAAATCTGTCTTTTCCATATTATTCACAAGGTATGTCTTCTGAAAATTGTTTATTTTAATTTTTAATATCAACTTTTATACCTAGCAAGGCAGCATAAAAGGCATACCAATGGTACTTATCAAGAGGTATATGTAAATTTGCATACATTTATGGATCATAATATATTTCTTGAAACGGCAGTAGTAAAGAGAAGGCCCAAAGGAGATTTCTAAATTTTGGCAGAGGATTTTTGCAGATTATCTAGATTTGGCCATTTGACAGAGCAAGAGCCACCTTAGAGCATGACCCATATAAACATGCCAGTGAATGCAATTCAAGCATAGGTGAAGCTTAGTGACATAATTTATTTTGCAGATATGATCATTTGTGTTTTCCTGTAAATGTAAGTGTTGGCTGGTTGTCTTGAATGTATGATATACATAAGTCAGAGCCCCAGCATGCTCAGCTTGGAGGTGATGTGATGTGTCCCTATTTCTATTTTCTTATTTGGTATGACTTGTGTAATTAACAACTGAGTTAAAAGGATAAAGAAGAAAAAAACTGGGGCGCCTGGGTGGCTAGTCGGTTAAGCGTCCGACTTTCGCTTGGGTCATGATCTCGCGGTTCGTGGGTTCGAGCCCCGCGTCGGGCTCTGTGCTGACTGCCAGCTCAGAGCCTGGAGCCTGTTTCAGTCTGTGACTCCCTCTCTCTCTGACCCTCCCTGCTCGCGCTGTCTCTCTCTCTCCTAGAAATAAAGCATTAAAAAAAAAAAAATTAAAAAAAAAAAAAAGAAGAAGAAAAAAACTGACCTGAATAATATTAAAGGTCAGTAACTGACAGTATTTAATGACCTCCAACACATTTAATTATCAAGTTAAATTTTTAAACAATGGTCATTATAGAATGATAGCTCCAGTCAAACGAAAGAAAGGGAAATAAGGGAGTTTTTTTTTTTTTTTTTACAATTTATTTAAAGCTGGTCGGGTGGGGGAGTGGGGGGCAAAAGAACGCCTGATTCAGAGAAATCTCCCATGAGAACATGGCCTCATGGCATTTCTAACCTGATTTCCAGGCCAGAGGAATTCTGATGCATATTCAGACTTTGAATGGCCATGCACATCAAACTTATGAACCTTCAGAGAGCCATCCTTCATTAGGCTTGACTTCATGGCAAATAAGCAGCAAGAACAGATGGACCCCTAAGGCAAAGGTCTCCATGCTAATCATATCAAGAAAGACCAAACCAAGGAAAGGATATCCATAGTAGATGCACAATTGTTTCAGCACTCCACAAATTAGAAGGCTTCTCCAAAGTTTATTGCAGATATAAGCTAATTAAAAAAAAAAATAGATTTTTCCCATTCTTCACAATGAAATGAATACAATTCCTACATGCTCTACAGCAATGATGCAAAGTAAAGGGCCAATTTGGAGAATTCCTATTAGGAATGTGATTTTTATACCATGGGGCCAGGGGGTTAAGGATGTTAAAGTTCAAGCTCACTTAGGAAAAAAGTCAAAATGAAAACCAGAGGAAAGATTCCCAAAAAGCACATGTGTAAGATTCTGGGTGATAAAATGTTAAGGCCTGTGTGCAAGCACAAGCTATCAGCCCTGTTGCCAAGTTTATGAGCCATGACACAAATGCAGCCGAAGCTTCCCTCCATGAGTAGTTTATGGGAGACATCATGAGAACAGGCAAATCTTTTTTCTTTCCCACCAAAACTTATTTAAAAAAAAAACATTTTGGGGCACCTGGGTGGCTTAGTCGGTTAAGCGTCTGACTTTCGCTTAGGTCATGATCTCGCGGTTTGGGTTCGAGCCCCGCATCGGGCTCTGTGCTGACTGCCAGCTCGGAGCCTGGAGCCTGTTTCAGAGTCTGTGACTCCCTCTCTCTCTGACCCTCCCCTGCTCTTGCTGTCTCTCTCCTAGAAATAAATAAAACATTATTTTATTTTATTTTATTATTTTATTTTTTTATTTTTTTTACTGTTTTATTTATTTCTAGGAGAGAGAGAGACAGCGTGAGCAGGGGAGGGTCAGAGAGAGAGGGAGTCACAGACTCTGAAGCAGGCTCCAGGCTCTGAGCAGTCAGCACAGAGCCTCACATGGGGCTCGAACTCATGAACTATGCGATCATGACCTGAGCTGAAGTCAGAGGGTTAACCAACTAAGCCACCCAAGCATCCCCATCAAGTATTATTCTTAGTGAGCACTGTTTGGACATGTTAATTCAATAAATAATTCTATCATAAATGAACAAATAAAAGGTAAGAAAGAAATCCCAAAGAGTAATTCCCCTTGTGGTATAAGTGGATCAAAACGTACAATCTTTCATCTTCCAAAAGTTGGATTGGATGGATCATAAAGGAGGTACGATCTTCACTAACTGGTTGAAAAACAATTTCAACGAATGCTCTATTTTGACTGTGCATTCTTTTCTTCTCCATTTTACAAAGTGGTCATTTGCCAGAAGATATTGTATTCTATAGTCTACATGAAGGGAAAGATAATTTCTCAGGCTCTTTCTCCTAGCTCACATAAAAATCAACATGAAAGAGGGAAAAAAATACGTGCATCTGCGAACAGTATTGGTGTGGTTTTCTTTCCCCCATTTCATTCATTTTCTTCCTTCCTCCCTTCCACTGTCTACTTTTCTCTCTGTCTCTCCCTCTTTCTTTCTTACATTCATAGAGCCCATGTGCCAGCCATTGAATCCTTTTCCATTCTCATTTAATGGAAGTCCTTGACTGTTAAAATGGCATCAGGTGTTTTGAGTTCAAAGGCAAGGAAGCAAACCCGATTGGATTTGTAGGCTGAAGAGGCAAGAATAGAAACTATGTTGCAATCATGAGCTTTGAAGGCACTGTCTCAGGTCCCTCATGCTCTTGTTAGTACATATGCCAGTTACCTCTTAAGCAAACATTTCAGAACTCGAGCCTTAATTCCTAGAAGTTGCGAGCGCAATGACAGATTCGCCAGGATTCTCTCTGTTACTGACTGATGTGAAGCTTTCTAAAGGGTGGATGAGGAAAAAGAAATACCTATTAAGTTGGTCTCTATTAAGTCTTTCCATCCTCGCCAGTATTGAAGGTTGTTTTTTCTAAAAAGAAAAAGGGAAATAAAGGTATTTTTACAGAAATTTATGCTAGTCTGGTTAAAAGACAATCTTTTTGGTGCTGGTCTGATTTAGTTATGTTATACCACCAAACATAAGGTACCATTTTGTTCTGTTAAGGAAATGTGAATATTTAAACCTGTTCTTCTGTTTTCTCATTAAGCTCCGTTGAATACATCATATTATCACGTTGAAAACCCAGTTTGTAAAATGTAACTTCGTTTAAGCCATTAAATGGAAGGTTTTGCAGCTCGTGTTGGCAAAACTGGAGCTTCCAGTAATGAACTTGGCAAAACCAGAGCTTCCAATAATGAACAAAAGGCTGTACAAAACTTCGAACGGAGCCAAACTTGGCATTAAACGTCTCCTGAGCAGGAACCTTTGTTCCGTTTTGTCATTCGATCTATGGCTGCTATGCACATAAATGCGATATTTAATGTTGGTCAGTTCCTCTCCATTGAGGAAACACAGTTCTATTTTCCAGTGCTTAACAACCACAGACGCTTTATCACCAGAGCTGAGCACATGGTATCTGAAATTGTGGCATGAAATCGAGCCCCTGCTAAGGCGGCTTGCTATGTATCGGCTGGTACCACTCCTGCCTTTGGCATCATTTTTCAGTGGCCAACGTGCCAATTAGGTTTTTACCTCAGGTAACTCTTCAAAAGAAAAGCCTAATCATTTTAATAGGATGGGCGACATCTTAGGGGGAAAAATAACAAAATTAAAGTTGATTTTAACCTGCAATGAAAAACAAGCCATGGGGTGTTTCCATGTGAAATCTTGGATGTCATACAATGGATGGATGTTTTACAACCAAAAACAGGGGTGGGAAGAGGGAGGAGGGAAGAAGGAAAGTTTGCTTGAGTCATTTTCGGCCAAGGTCTGCTTCTAACTAAAGGTTCATGGAATGGGTTTAGAGTTTCAAAACGCTGCTGACAATTAGCTACACTTGGTGTCAGGGACTTGAGAAGAAAAGCCTTAGAAAGAATCCTTCCTTTTTATACTTTAGCCTATCTCAAAGTTCACGTAATTATGTTGACAATGTCTGTAAAAAATGTCACTTCCCATCTTTTTTTCTGTCTTAATAAATAAATCATTTACTCTGTGGCGAGGAGCCTGAAGACAGAGACAGAACACCAGTGTTCAGGTCTGTAATTTTATTTCAGTGGTCATTTAAAAAAAATAACATTTCTTTTAAAAGAAAGACATGGAAAGAAAGATTGAGAGAAGGAAGGGGAGAGAGAATGAGAGAGAGAATGAGAGAGAGAGAGAGAGAGAGAAGTTACGACTAGGACATGATCAGTGGTAACGAATGGGAGATAGAAGAGATTTCTTTTCACTTTTCCGCCCTTTAGAAAACTCCACATCAGGCAGTAACAGAGAGAATCCTGGCAAATCTGTCTTTGTGCTCACAACTTCCGGATATTAAGTCTCAAGTTCTCACTGTTTCCTCAAGAAGTAATTGATGTATGTGCTAACAGGAGCATGATGGATCTGAATCAGAACTGACTTGGAGGCTCATGATAGCAGGGAAATTTCGATCCTTGCCTCTAGCTACGGTCCAGTTGGGTTTGATTCCTTGCCTTTGGACTCAAACATCTGATGCCACTCTGGCATTCAAGGATTTCCATTAAGTGAGAAGGGAAAAGGATTTGAGGGTGCCTGGGTGACTCAGTAGATTGGTTGCCTGACCTAATTTAGGCTCAAGTCATGATCCTAGGGTCAGGGGATCGAACCCCATTTTGGGTTCTGAACTGAGTGTGGAGCCTGTTTGGGATTCTCTCTCTCCCTCTATCCCCTCTCGCCAACTCATGCACTCTCCTCTCTCTGCAAAAAAGAATTCAATAGGTGTCCCAGCGGTTCTATGAATGTAAGAGAAATACAAAATCATCTTTCCAGAAGCAGCTTTCTGTAGTCACATACCATCCCAATTAAAATATATTATACCAATACAATCTGTTACATTAATTCTTGGGTTCCAAAGGTTTAGAAGGTGAACTATGTTTCAGAGCTGCATGTTTCTCAATGTTATAAATCTCTCCCTTTGGCGGCGCCTGTGTACTTTAGCTGGTTGAGCTTCCTACTTCAGTTCAGGTCGTGATCTTGTGGTTTGTGGGTTCAAGCCCTGCATCGGGCTCACTACTGTCAGCAAGAAGCCCACTTCAGATCCTCTGTCTCCCTCTCCGCCCCTTCCCTGCAGGTTCTCTCTCTCTTCCAAAATTAAATAAACATTAAAAAGAAAAAGAAAACAAAACAGGAAAAGAAATGTCTCTGTTTGGTCCATTATAAGTTTTTATTTTGCTGTAAACTAAATGTGTGTGTGTGTGTGTTTGCACGCGTGCGCGCACGTATATGTGGGTGTGTCTTGGGCAGCCTATCTGTTTTAGCCTTTTCAGTTTTTAGTCCAACTCTTACTAATCATACTAATCATAGCACATTAAGCAAATGACTTTACACCTCCCTTCTGAGCCTGTTAGTTTTCTCATTAATAAAATCAGGATAATTTGATGAGAAATATAAAAATGCATATAAATCACCAAGCAGAAAACTTGACACGTTGGTCACAGTAACAAAAATATTTTAATTTTTATGATCAAAAATAAAATCAATAACAAGAAGGTCCATATTTACATTAATCACTTTTATCCTCTTAGAAGTTCCATCTTTAGGATCTAGGTAAGCAGTTTTCATCATGATATTTGTTGTCAGAATAACTGGCAAACTTTCTGTCCAGTTTTATCACTCAGGTACTGAGCTAACTCCTTAGGTACACTAAGGATAAGTCTTAAGCACAGAACTTCCTAAATTCCATTTGATTGGTTTCAAACTTGATTAGGAGCTTCAAGCCCCATCTCTTCCTTTTATTTAATACCCCATACAACTCTCAGAATAGTGTTGAGTAGGCTGTGAGAAAACCGTGTCATGTGAAATTTACCAAAGAGACAGTTCAGTGAAATTTTGCTTTGGGCCACGTCCAGCAACTTCCTTAGTTTTTTACTGTGCACTGGACTATAATAAGTACTTTCAGTTTCTCGGAAGCACATATTCAGAGAAGCCTCCACCCATAGACAAAGAACCGGGTTGAAGATTTTCTGGCCTCTACAGTGAGTACGCTTTGCCTCAGCTGTGAAACATGCTCTCCTTTAAACAAGCTCTCTCATTTAATATCATGCTGACACACTGTCATCGCTGATATTTTCCAAAACAAATTTTATCCCAAATGCCTATCCATTGATGAATGGACAAGCACAATGTGGCATTATAGTGCAATACTGGTTGTTAATTTTAAAAAGAGGAATAGAATACTGACTCGTAAAACATAGACGAGCCTCAAAATCATGATGCTCAGTGAAAGAAGTCAGACACAAAAGACTGCAGTCTTTGATTCAATTTCTACGAAATATTCCAAACACGCAAATCTAAAGATATAGAAAGCAGGTCAGTGATTTCTTGTGATTTGTCTTGGGAAAGGGTGGTGGTCGCTGTCACTGGGCACCAGGGATCTCACGCAGATGGTGGAAATATTCTAACACTAGGTGGTAGTGATGCTTCCACAACTTGGTAAATTTACTAAATATCACCAAATTGTACACTTAAAACGAGTGAATTTTATGGTAAGTAAATTATACCTCCATAAAGCTCTTAACACAGCAACAACAAAAATTTCACACTTATTCATTTTCTCCAAGTTATCACTGATGGGAGAAGAGAGCACCTTTGTTTACTGCTATTGTCTGAAGTTTTTCTTTTTTTGCCACAGCAAAGCCAGGACCACCTTAAAAGGCTTTACTCCCACATTCAGCCAACCCTCCACTTGATATTGTTGGTGCAAGCGGTGAAAATGTGCAGAAGACACAGGTCCACAAAGTTTCAAGCAACAAACTGGGGACTTCTGTGTAAATGATCTTCATTCTTTTCTTTATTTAGCTGTCTGTCTAAAATGTTGACCCAACAAAAAACCAGAGGCGAGAGTCACGGAGAATTATTTATTTATTTGTGTTTGCAGTGCCCTTTCTGTCATATGTTTTACAGATTAAGAAGAAAAGGGAAAGTTCTGCACGAAGGAACACAAGATGAAGGCCAAGTTTTTTTTCCATCATTACTCGACTCCCCCCAACCACCTTTCCCTTCTTCCCCCCACCCCCCTGCCCCCCGGCTCCATATTGCTAGGTTGACAAATGACAATGCAAGAGAATTTATGTTGGGTCTTGGAGATTAGCACATTATCGCAAGCAAAACAGAGCCCTCCATTCTTCCCGCTGGGGAGCAATTGAAAAAGTCTTTGAATGTGATGCATGGGTCAAGACCCATTTCTGAAGAAGCAAGGATGCTGTTATGCTAGGACCGTCTGGATAAAAGCCCTTGGAGAGCCAGGTGAAGACACTCAGGGCTGGATGAGGAGCATTTAGCCAGAAAGCTCATTCTGGGAAGGAAAGAGGAACCGGGTAGCTCCCTTAAGACTTCTGTGTTGAATGATTTAAGGCTACCTGTAGGAAATGCCTTTTGCTTTATTGCTTTTTAGTTTCCCTGCTTTTCGGGGGCAGAGGGGGGGTGGGTTGGATGAAGAAACAGAACATAGGACTTCCCTTCCTTCGACTCCTGTCAGGATTCCCCAGGAGGCCTTAGTGGCAATTCTGTCTCATCAGGGCTCTTCCAGGTTCTTCTACAGTGATGAGTCAGTCCACAGGTGGGATCCCAGCTTAACCCATAGCAAGCGATAGAGGGCTTTGGTTTCTGAAAGATGTTCAATTATATACACATTTCTTTCAAAAGCTTGCTACTAATACTTGGGGTACTTGGGTGGCTCAGGTCAGTTAAATGTCCGACTCTTGATTTCAGCTCAGGTCATGATCTCACCATTTGTGAGTTTGAGCCCTGCATCAGGCTCTGCACTGACAGTGCGAAGTCTGCTTGGGATTCTATCTCTGTCTCTCTCTGCCTCCCCCACTCTCTCTCCTTCTCCCTCTCTCTCAAAATAAATAAACTTAAAAAAAATAAAAACAAAAACTTGCAATATTTAGTTTACAATAACAGACCATTTCAGGGGGAAAAAGCCAACTATCAATTTTTGGACTGTAATAGACTTGGTTGGGGCCTACACAATATTAACCTAGTCCTTAAGTTATAAAAAAAAAAAAAAAAAAGACAAAATAATTTTGAGACAGTATTTAAAATAAAGCTGCTCATGAAGGTCATAAATAGCTGGACACAATTGCATATCTAGCTGGTAACTTGATATCCACAGTATATCCTGAATAAAACCTAAGCAACAGTGAAAAGCATTGGGATGGCAGGTGATGAGGTCATCATACAACTTCCTGGAGACTATTTATTGGTGTCTGGGAAAGTCACATTAATAGAGCAGGGTTTCTTAATCTACATTTTGGGTCTGATCATTCTTTGCTATGGGGGATAGCCTGTTCTCTCAAAAATGCCTAGTGGATTCCTTGGTCCCTACCCACTAGATATAATAGCATTCTCCCCAACCAGAAATGTTCTCAGACATTGGCAAATGTCCCACAAGCAGGGGGAGCAAAATCAGGCCTGGTTGCGAATCACTGATTTAGACAGAACAGTTATACACTCTAGTTTCAATAAAGATTGTGTGTGTGTGTGTGTGTGTGTGTGTGTGTGTGCATGTGTGAGTGTTCCCAGGGAACAGCAGGGTGAAGATACTGGCAGTGTGTAATGGCTTTCTGTGGAAATTATTGGTTTTAGGAATAAAGCCTATGTATTTCTTTTAGTTAAAATTCATGCAGCTACTGGATGTTGGATGTTACAATTATACTTATCAGAACTTGCCATCCGTTCATCATTGTTAGCTTTTCTAGACCCACGTGTTCTGGGAAGGTGTTCACACAATAGTAACAACAGTAATAGCTCTTGAACACTTCAGATGTGCCAAGTATTTAGCTGAGGTCTCTACCTATGTTATGGTTTGTAATCTCACAAAAGTCATTTAATGTCTGTGACTATTACCAAACCTATTTTACAGATGACATTTACATAAACTTGCCAAAGTCATTCAGTGATGGATGAATCTGAGATCATCCAGTTTAAAGAAGATATTATTAAGAAGACTGAGGTTAAAGGCTGTGAATGCACACATTTCCAAAGTTTCTTTTTAAGTTGGGAGATAATCTCCAGGAATGATGGGTCATGTGTTGTTCTTTTCCTAACCCAGAAAGCGAAAATGTTCCCAATTACTTCAGGTAAAATTCCAGCTACTGTGTTATAGCCTGCAGTCATCAAAATGATTCTACACTTTGAAGAGATCCTGAGAGATCTCTGGATGTCAACTAAGAGATCCTGAATGTTAGCACCTTTCTGCCTTTACCACCTATTCTCTGCTAATTTTCATTTTCTCCTGAACCTACATAGGTTCTTAGACTAAAGCAGGGATACTTTAGCAGTGCAATACTGCCCCTCCAAAAGGGAGCATTTGGTAATGTTTAGAGACATTTTTGATTGTCATCTAGAGGAGCACTACCAGCATCTAGTCAGTAGATGCCAAGGATTCTTCTGAACATCTTACAATATACATGATAGCCTTACACTACAAAAGTTATCCAGCTCAAAATGTCAACAGTGCTAAGGCTGAGTAAGAAATTTTGGACCAAAGAATGTAATCAGCTCTACATAGTAAGCAAGATATCCTGCTGTAACTGCTTTGGGAAACAAGTATCCTCATATATTAGCTGGGATATATCATTAATATTAGTTTTCCAAGGATGGCCAATTAATCACACCATTCACCACCTCCTCATGGATTCTAAACAGATTGACAAATAGATTGAGAGGTCAAATAGAAGTTCAAATATCAATTATATCACCATCAATGTTGGATTGCACAATTGAGCCTAAACCAGAAGCCAGCATAGGTTTTCTACGTTTCTCCATGAATTAACCTCATTTATGCGCAAGTGGAACAATTAGAGAAGAGTAAAAACTCCCCCCAAAAGACCTGTGGTAGTTAACTTTATGTGTCAACTTGCCTGTACCACCAGGTGCCCAGATTTAACATTATTTCCGGAATGTCTGTGAGGGTGTTTCTGGATGTGGTTAACAAGCGAATGTGTGGAATCAGTAAAGTAGATGCCCCTCCTCAGCATCAGCAGACATCTTCCAATGCATCTGAGCCTAAATAGAACAAAATACAGAGGAAGGGAGGACTCATCCCCTACTTGTCTGCCTGCTTGAGCTGGGACATGGATTTTCCTTGGACCAGGACTTATATCATCATCTCCCTTGGTTCTCAGGTCTTCAGACTTGGAGAGGAATTACACCATAGGTTTTTCTGAGCCTTGAGTTTGCAGACAGCAAATCATGGAATTTTTCAGCCTCCCTAAACACATGAGACAAATATTCATAATAAATCTCTTTCTATATATTTTGGTTTTGTTTCTATGGAGAACCCTGACTAATATAAGACTGTAGGATGTTTAAGGGAATGAATATGGCCTGCAGGCTGAGGGTGAGTCTGCACATGCAGTGGTCCTTATCACCAGTTGGCTGGTCAGTGCAGCCCCCACTCATCCCGAGAGTGAGAAAATGGGAACACAAGTCCAGCACATTTAAAAGGGCGGAAGTGTTGGTTGTAAGGGTCATGACCACAGGGAGAGAAGATCTCCTTTAGTCCCAAAGTCTTATTTGAAGGAACAGAAAGAATGACAAATGGAGAAGGTAAGGGGAAGTCAATCAATGGAAAAAGTATTCGTGATTGGAAGAGAGTTAGTTAAATATGTCTTGTAGAAAGGTGACACTAAGAAAAGGATTATTAAAGGTTGGTGTTTGTCATTATTGAAGATTTGAGACAGATCTATTAGAAGATGATTTTAAGACATGATGGGGTCGGAACTAAGGCAACAGAAGTGACTGGGAAGGAGAAGGTACCTATGAGAATGACATGGAAGATAATTCAGAAAGAAGAGTCTAGAAAGAATGACCAGGTTTTCAGTTTCTAGTTCTTGGGACCTAGAAGATGATGTAACTAATTTAACAAACACCTAAATATGTTATGCAGCAGGAAACATGGCGAACAATTTTAAAATGTTTCCTTAGTTATTCATTAGAGTGCTTCCTATGAAACAGGAATTATCATTATTCCTTTTTACATGTAAAATAACCCTGAGGCACGTGGAGTTAACATCACTTATCCAATATAACACTGCTAGTAAGTGGCAAATTCAAGATTCAAATCAGGCATAGAGGTCCAAAATGTACAACCTTACTACTAGTAATCGACAGGTATATAAGGAAAGAGTGGATTTGTGGAAAACATAATATACTTTCTTGGACATTTGATTTTGTTTTCAGTTTTCTGTGGAATAGTTAGCATTTTCATCAAAACTTGCAAAGAGTAGGTACATTTAAAAAAATATGAACCAAGAAGTATAAAATTTGAAGTTAATTTTTAAAAAATATCACAGGAAAATGTATTCTGTAAAATGCTCGCTTAGAATTAAATTTTAATAGGAGTGCCTGAGTGGCTCAGTTGGTTAACTATCCAACTCTTGGTTTCGGTACAGGTCACGATCTCATGGTTTGTGAGTTTGAGCCCTACATCAGGCTCTGAGCTGATATGACAGCACAGAGCCTGCTTGAGATTCTCTTTCTCTCTGTCTCTCTGCCCCTCCCCAGCTCATGCTGTCTCTGCCTCTCTCAAAATAAGTAAATTTTTATTTTAAAAAACATAAAAAAAGAAATAAATTTTTATAAATGTAATAGACTACAGGGAAATATTTCTAACCCAATCATAATGGTTATAACCTAGAATAATAATAATAATTTTGTGATCTGTTTGTTTATAATATAGGTCTTACTCTGTCTACCTAATAGATTAGGCAGACAAGCCAAGTATGTAAATGTATTTAAAATTTTTCTGTACCCCTTTCAGAATCTTTCCTGGGAGGAAATTGCTAAAGTTGTCAATATCTGCCAATTTCTCAGTACCAGGCCCTCTCCCAACACACACATCCTCAGCTACATACATGTCTACATCTATGAATCCATCTACATCACCCGTATCTATATTTACATCTTGGTCCCATTAACTGGGTTCCTCAGACTGTTTCCAATTGCAGAACTGTTTTTCCCCAATCTTTTCCTACTTTTTTTTTTTTTTTATATATTAATGCAGGCTCTTCTTTCCTCTGACTTCACTAATCAGACAAAAGAATCCAAGCTAGCACATTAGTAGAATGGCTCCGTTGCTTCATTAGCTTTTGGTGACACCACCTTAACTAAAAAGGACAATGCCAAAGAGCCATAATTTTGGAAACTTGGCAGGACAGTGAGGAATGCATTTTGGGGAGGAAGTACCCTGAAACCGAAATTTTCTCCAAAGGTAACTCTTAGAGATATATCACCAGAACACTGGCTCACTAACTTTCCAAGAGTAATAATTTGTTTACTTTTAGAAATGGAGAACATAAAAGATAAAGAAATTCTAGACGGCAGTGTAAACGTTTGTCAGTCAGTATAAGTATTGGTTGAGTCTGCAAATATGCAGGTTGGGTAAAGGTCTAATGACCTGATAAGAATATATGCCATTTTTATAAACACAGTGGTGGTCACTGGGACAGAGCACATCATTGGCTGCTGTTTATGTCTGACAACACAAATTAAAATCCCGTTATACAAGAGGGGATGTAGATCCCTTTCAGATTTGAGATTCTGAATGTTTGAATTATTCTTTTGAGTGGAATTACCTACATATCGAAACCTATCTTTTAAACTCTGTCCTTGCCTTTTTCTCACTGTGTGATTTTAAAGAGAAACAATACAAATACTTGCGTGTGCGATGGTATATATTCAGGTACAGTTGACCATGTGTTATTTTTGCTTTTCCTAAAGCAAAACAGTAAAACAGTGAATTTTTTTACTTTGAAAATGTAATCCTTATTTTGAATATTTTAAAAAATAGTACTAGGTTATGCTGATAACTTTCCTGTGTGAAGGTCAGTTTCTTTAAAGAGATAACTGACTTACTGACATCTTGTACACTGTGGATGTAAAGTAAATCAGTGTTCTGAGAAAGTGCATTTGTGATCGTGAGCTGTTGTATTAAGGGGGAAAATAATGTGGTTTGTCATCAATCTCTCCATGTGGCATACAAGGGCTGACTTGTTGAAATTTTGTAGGCTTTTATTTACAGAGAAAACACAGACCCTGCGCTGCTTAGAGTCCTATCGGGCCACACATTCAAAGGAATCACATCTGAAAGAGAAACTGCTTAAATCATGACCTTTACAGATAATCTAATCCATAAGGAGACCAAAATTACTTTGCTCCTGTGAATAAGAACAAAACCTGAAGAATTTAATTATTTGCGAATTATTCATGAATAGTTTGATCCTGGCTCAAGCCTAGAGCTGGAAAAGAGAGACAATCGCTGACTGTTGCCAATCAGGGTTTCATGGAAGAAAAATACGGAATATTTCAGCCTCAGCATAACACCCCATATTTCCAAGTTTTGTTAAAAGAAAAAAAAAAGAGGTGTTGCTAGAGACAAGTGAAACTTAGGTGGAAAGAGAACTAAAAGCAGACTCTCGGAGAAAGAAATGGGATATGGACTGTTTCTGGGAAGAAATAATTGCAGTGATGTGTTCAGATTATAAGTTACATTTTGTGAGAAACATACGGCCACGTGCTAAACATCCATATGCCATACCTAATAAAACTGAATTCCACTGATAGATCTTGTACTACTGATCTTACTTAGTGGTTGGAGGTCCATAAATGTACAAATATTCACACACACACACACACACACACACACACACACACCTCGATGCATCTGGTAGATGTAAGGAATTTATATGTACTTAGGGCTTGATATGGAAGGCTTTTATCAACTTCATGGAAACAGTATAGCTAACCTACCTTGGGCCATGATCTGTTCCCTTCTTTCTGTGTCATTCGGGCCTTGGATGAAAAGCTAGTCAGTACGGTGGCAAGAACAGAGGATTTAACACTATACACATATTGTATGTTTTTGACTTTTGAAACTAGAGATTATATAGTCTAGTCAATATTTTTTTAAAGAAAAAAAAATTCTGGCTTTTAGTATTGTCATCTTGGGTAAGTAATTGAATCTCTCAGCATCAGTGTAAAGAGGAAAATACAATCTAGTGCTTAGGGTTATTGGAAGGGTTATAAGAAAAAAATTAAGATTAAAAAGTAGCATGGTCTTAGGTGCATGCTTAATAAATAATACAGGATTTTTTCTTGCTCTCGTTATACATTGGTTGTCACTGAAGAGAGCAAACAAATGTAGAGTTCCAATACAGAGAAGCTATCTGTGGTTCTGTGCCCACATCCAGGCTCTAAAACCTGGCTTGTCTTCCTGCCAATAGCCAGTCTTTAATAAAAGTGCACAGACTGGAAATATTTCCCAGGTAAGAAATGTGCCATCAATTGAAACTTTGTTCATTCTTCTCAAGTTTAGGATGAAGAAACAAGATGCAATTTAATTCTGAGGAGCACTTAATAAGAACATCTGTTATACAAGATAGAGATGGTCAGCATTGATGCTTCTTACTCGTAAGTACGAGATCAACCCATTGTCATTATTTTTAGGAAACTTTACAGTAAACACTCCAAAACTGGGACCGTAATTTCCTAGCTTTCGATTTCTATTAGCTGATTCATTTGGCTAAAGTGATTGATTGTGCGTTGTTAAGCAGCTAAGGCTTTTAGACAATTCTGCATCAGAGGTATTATATGTTTTATTTTATGTATGTTTATTTATTTAATATATAGTAAATGAACAAATAAATGTTTTATTTATCTAGTGTGTCTATAAGTTAGACACTGCTAATTGCTGAAGTTACAGTAGTGAGTATATGAGAAAACATCATATACTCTAAAGGGTTTGCCTTCTGATAAACGGAGAAAGACAATAGACTAGCAAACAAACAAACATGATCATTCCAGATAATAACAAGTGTTGAATAGTTGTTATTATGGGGTATAATAGGGTAATGGGATTCAGAGAGATTAAGGATGATGTATAAAGGGGAAGCAAATAATTGAGAAGAACTACCTTACATCAGGCATTTGGGGAAGGTCTACCTGAGAAAATGACATTTATTCTAAGATATGATTAATACAAAAGGGTCAGCCCAGTGAGAATTTCAGAAAAGGAAGTTACAGACACAGGAAACGGAAACTCATCCTGAGTCTAGAATGAGTTTAACATGCTTGAGAAAAAAAAAAGAAGGCCAATGTGGGTAGAGCAGAGTTAAAAGGGCAAAGTAATGTAAGATGGACTTGAAAAGAGACTCAAGGTTCAAGTTCTGGAGGTCCTTTTGGACCGAGGAAAGGAATTTGGGTTTTTGGCCAAGTGTAGCAAAGAGACATTGGAGAAATCCAAGTAGGGAGATGGGCTGTTGGGATCCAAGAGTAGAAGAAGCCAGACAAATTTTCAGGGTATTCTAGTCATCCAGTGAGATAAAACAGTAGTTGGAATCAAGGAGGAAGCAGTGGAGATGGGGCAAGTTCCTGGTTTTGGATTGTGGGGAGTAAGAGGAAGAGAGGATTAAGAAATACTCAGCTATATAAAGCCCATGTCATCTTATTCAACAGTGTATCCCTAACTCTTGGCATGTATTACTAAGTAAGTAATAAAAGTTTACTACAATTATGGAAAGATAGATCTTTTCTAAGTGTTTTATAGGGATTACCCTATTTAGTTCTCACAACTCATGGACTAGATCCTACCATGTCCCAAGTTTTATATAGAAAAAAAAAAAAAGAACATTAAGTAGTTTAATTATTTCCTCAAGGTTAAACAGTGGGAAGCAGTGGTCCTGTAAAGCAAACCAGGGTAGACTGTCTGACTTTTTCAAGAAGTCATGCTCTTATTTGCTATTTCCGGAAACAAAGAGCAAGTACAAGTCAATAACATCTTCCCCCGAAATGGTCTGTACAGGGTTCCTATTTGGTGGTATTCCTACTGCTTCCATATGTTTCATCTTTGTTTCCTGGTCTGGTAACAAAAAAAAACAAAAACAAAAACAAAAAAACACGAATATTTGTTGGATCTTTCCCATGTGTCAGGCACTCTACTATACATTTTACATTTACTGGATTAATTTAAGTCAAACACAAAAGATATGAGATAGATACTCTCTCTGTTCTATGGATGAGAAAGTGAAAGGCAGAAAGTCTACCCCAATCCATTTAAGTCCAACACCAGTGATTCTAACACAGAAGCTACTTCAAGAACCAGTGAGAACATGAGACTCATCTACACCAGAGAAATACAAGTTACAACAGTATAAAGTATTACTATATGTCCATCAGAATCACTAAATTTAAAGACTGACAACCAAATGTGGCAAGAACACGGGGAACCAAAACTCTCATGTAGTGTTGCTGGGGATTTAAAATGGCACAATTACCTTAGAAAGCTTATCACTTCTAAGAAATTAAATATACACCTACCCTGTGACCCAGGAATTCCACTCTAAGGATTGTATCCAAGAGACTAGCAGAGGTTTTGGGGCAGCTATTTTGATTCATGTAACATTTGTTGAATGCTCACTAAGTACCAGGTAGGTGTGTATTAGTCAGGGTTCTTCACAGAAACACAACCAATAAGATGTATAGAAAGATATTTACTATAAGGAATTAGCTCACATGAATATGGAGGCTGAAAAATTCAGAAATTCAGCAGAGCCAGTGAAGTGAGACCTGTTTGAGACCAAAGAACTAAAAAGTAGGTGTGTTGATGGTATAAGTTCCAGTTTCTGTCAAGTCCAAAGGCAGATGAAGATTAATGCCCCAGCTTAAAGTCAGTCGAGAGAATTTTGATTCTATTCAAGCCTTAATGGATTGGACGAGGTCCACCCACAATGGGGAGAACAGTCTTCTCTACTCAGTTTATAGATTCGAATGTCAATCTCATCCAGAAACACCCTTACAGACACACCTGGAAATCATGTTTAACCAAGTATCTGAGCACATAAAATTAATCATCACACATGTAATGTGACCTAATTCATTTTAGATACAATGAGGAACCCTCAGTAGGATGATCATATATCCCAATGTGTGTGCCTATTGCCCTGGTATTAATACTAATAGCATGCCTTCTAACTCTCAAAGCATCCACTTCAGATAGTAAACGATTTGCTGCCAAAACTTAAATCCATGTCATCCTTCTTATAAGCCTATTATTAATTATGGTATAATCTGATGCTAAAACTTTATACCATCCTTGATCCTTTTTCTGCTAAGTGACAGAATAGGGCTCGTGATTAAAATGCAGTTAACTGTTTTGCACAACACTCAGGAAACAAACATCTATAGTTGATGGAGAAAGAGTATGTGTACCTGGCTTCTTACCAAAATGCCCTGTACAACATGTTTCCAAAGGAGACATACAGATAGCCAAAAGACACACGGAAAGATGCTCAGTATCACTAATCATCAGGGAAACACAAATCAAGATCACAGTGAGAGATATCACCTCATACCAGTCAGAATGGCTAGTATGTGGGGCGCCTGGGTGGCTTAGTCGGTTAAGCGTCCGACTTTCGCTTAGGTCATGATCTCGCGGTTCGTGGGTTCGAGCCCCGCGTCGGGCTCTGTGCTGACTGCCAGCTCAGAGCCTGGAGCCTGTTTCAGTCTGTGACTCCCTCTCTCTCTGACCCTCCCCTGCTCACGCTGTCTCTCTCTCCTAGAAATAAATAAAAAATATAAAAAAAAAAAAAAAAAAAAAGAATGGCTAGCATGAAAAAGCCAAGAAATAACAAGTGTTGGTGAGAAGGTGGAGAAAAAAAAACCTTTGTGTACTGCTGGTGGGGATGTAAGTTGGTGTAACCACCGAGGAAAACAGTATGGAGTTTCCTCAAAAATTTAAAAATAGAAATACCATATGATAGAGTAATTCCACTGCTGGATACTTACCCAAAGAAAATAAAAACACCAATTTGAAAAGATATATGCACCAGTATGTTTCTTGCAGCATTATTTACAATACCCAAGATATGGAAGCAACCCAAATGTTTGCCTATAGATGAACGTATAAAGAAGATGTGGTACACTTATACAGTGGAATATTTCTCAGTCATAAAAAAAAGAATGAGATCTTGCCATTTGTGACAATATGGATAGACCTAAAAGGTATTATGTGAAATAAGTCAGACAGAAAAAGAAATATATCAGACCATTTCTCTTATATGTGGAATCTAAAAGTCAAAACAAATGAATAAACAAACAAACAAACAAAACAACAAACATACCTTCAAATACAGAGGACAAACTGGTGGTTGCCAGAGGGGAGGTAGGTGGGGCAAAAGTCAAAATAGGTGATAGGGGATTATGATGTGCAAGCTGGTTATAACAAGTCAAGGGGTTGAAAAATACAGCATAGGAGACACAGTCATTAATATTATACTGATGTTGTATGGTTACAGATAATGGTTACATTTATCTTAGTAAGCGCTGAGTAATGTAGGAGTACTGTCAAATCACTATGTTCTACATCTGAATCTAATATGACATTGTATGTCGTCTGCACTTCAATAAATAAAAATGAATAAAACTACACAAAATGCCTATTCAAAGGCACATTTGCTCTCAACTATCAGGATATTGTCTCTCAATTACAAAGTGGCAGTCTTGTTGTATACATAGTTCTATAACTTTCTTACATTTTAATGTTGTGTTCAACTAAAAGTAATAGTTTTAATATGCATTATCTACTATGATTTCTTGAAAGAATCCCATAATGTAAATAGAGTAGACATTATCAACCCAGGACTCTAAGCCAGCAGGTTCCCTGTTCTCTCATCGAATGAGAACCAGGATACCTCCTAAATCGTTCTTACATGTATACACTTTCCTTCCCCACAGCCACTTTGCTAGTTGATTCTAACTCTCATTTTTGGCTCTCTTGGATTATTTTCCTATATCCCTTACTACTTTCCATGCTGTGAAAATTCTCTTCTTTAAAGTGATCCTTTGTGGATTAATCTCCAAAATAAAAATCCAATCATGTCTTTCCCTTGCTTCATCAATTCAGTGGATTCCTGTAGCACAGTTACAAGGACCTTCATTACATAGCTAGTGGCCTCATGTACTGCCACACTTTCCTACATATTGTATTCTGGCCACTCAAAACTAACTGAAATGTTCCCAGGATATCCTATTCTCCCTTACATTTGGGTTTAGGGGATTTAGGAGTGCTTTTGCCTTTACCTGACCAGTCCGCAAGTTTTACCTGGGTAACTATTATTTGTATTTCCTGTTTCTGCTTAAATATCATATTCTCCTTTATGTTTTTCCTGGTCCTCAAAGACGCCAGTAGCCCACAACATTTTGCAAACATTATGCCCTAGCAGTTATTAAAGCATAAAACATTGCCTCTATAATTCTTTGACCCACCTTTACTCTTGCATATTTTTCTGTCTCTGGAGAGACAGTTTTATGGCAAGAGGTTATGGCCATATTAGTTATCATCATATTCCCCAGGGCCATTCACATTGTCTGATGTTGAGGTTTAGTGAACATTTCTGTCACAAATTAATCAATGAATTGCTCTCTATTTTATAGGCTAAGTAATGGAGGATACACCAGCTACCCAATTAAAAATAATCATTACATAATTATATAAATGAATACATAAAATGATATAATAAAAGAGATTACAAGAATAGATGGGACTGGAGAGGCAGATGGAGGGTGTGATACTTAGGTAACTTGACCATAAAGGTCTTTTCTACGAAGACCTGCAGCCTAAATCCTAAAATGCAAAGCGAAACACTAATAAGTGAAAATCTGTTCCTTTCATTTGCTCGGGTAGGAAGAAAAAATTCCCGAAGTCAATGGGACACTAGGCACATAAGTTTGGATGAGACAAATGTTTGGAAAACTTCAGGAAATGGAGCAGTTCTACCTATGGAATCCCCTAGTCGGGGGATGTGAGCATACAGGGCTCACCACACAATAGAGTGAAAAAGTTCAAAGATGTAAAAGGGAAAAAGAAGATGAAAAGAAAGATGTAGAGGCACTGAAGATTAGATTCTGGCTCTAATGAACTTCATACTACCACCACCACCACCACCAAAAAGTCCACCAGCATTTACTTTGCCAACTAAATGAGACTCCATTTTTTTCCCCTAGAGATTACTATTTGGGTGTATTTTCTCTAGGAAGAGAACAAAATTGCCAACTATATACATACATATATGTATAGACATATGTATGTATGTATGTATGTTTGCTCACTGTCAACAAAAGTATAAGCTAAACTTTTAAAACACTTAGTCTATTCTTTTTTCTCTAAACCCACATATTTCTGCTTTCCAAAGGGAGTATATGCTTTTTACAGAGATTCTGAAAGCTTATCCCAATAAATTTATTCTTTTCACTGAAGCAAATGATTACCTGTATTTTTTTTAAAACATTAAGGTGATGAGATCATTTATTGTTGCTAAATTTTAATAGCGTCTAAATAGAAGGGTCAGTATTTTTTTTTTCATGTTTGTCTGTTGTTTTTTCCGCTCTGGCTGGACCAGTAGCAGCCTTCAAATGACATGATGCTAAATCAGAATTCTTTTCTTTCCAATTTGCAAGGAAAAAAAAAAAAAAAAGCAGACCTCGCCTCAGCACCAAATGAGGCAGTTCATGCTGGTTTTGGAAAAGGAATTAGCTTCAGAGAGAAAAATAACAAACTCCGTTCTGAGGTCTTTCCTATATATTGAAAAGGCCAGTTTGGAAAGGAAATGCGGAAAAACAAACAGAAGGTGCCCAGGTTTCTTTATCATACCTGGAGAAGGACACGCTAAAATCTACACAGCCATACCCTGGCGCCAGGTCTTCATTATTTTTTCTCTTTTAAAATGGCACCCACGGCTCTATAAAATGATCTACTGGGACTTCAAAGCCGTGGCGATTGCATGTGGCACAGGATGTACGCAATTAATTATGTAATGCTTAAATGACAGGGTGTAGGAAAAATAGAGGAGAAGAAGAAAAAGTTAAAAAAAAAAAAAGCAAAAAAATCCAAAGTAAACTGAAAGACCTAGTTGTCTGCCTGCCAAGAACCAGTAGCAGATAAGGCCTCCAGTTGCTGTGGAAACTCGGGCCTCCAGGAGCCAGAATCCAATTTCAGAAACCACAAGATCAACATAAACGTGTGCAAAAATAAAAAGGTTTGTTTGGCAAGTAATAAGGAGAAGGGTACCAATGTATAAAACACGTGAACCAAGGTGACCTCAGCCAACTGAGGCCGTAATGGCGATGATGTCCGTGCAGATTTGGCACCTCCGAAATGAGCGGTAACAAGACACAGTCCACGCTGCTTTCTGTTATCAGGTAATTGCTACCTTTTTGAAATATTAACCATCTACCACCTCTTCCCATGCCTCACCTCAGAAAACATAACACCACCCTTCATGAAAGCAATGCTGGAGACTGGAGATCTTGATTTTAACCCAAGGCCAGAAAATAGACAGATAGATTTTTTGCTTGTTTCTTAGATCATGAATCATATGCTGTACCATCCAGAGCAAAGAAAAAATGTGTGTGTCTACACACACACATACACATATATACATATATATACATACACACACACATATATACATATAAACACACATATATATATATACGCGCACGCACACACAACACACACACACACTTTATCCCTTCTGTAATACCTGCGAGGAACAATTACATTCTAAAGTAAGATGTAGGCTTCATGTGCAAGCTCTTAATAATTGTAAAACTTAATGTTATTCTGGACTCTTCATTTAACACTTAAGTTTGGAATAAAAAAGTATCATCTAAAATAAAAGCTCTCTGATGGGCAGACAGCTTTTGATTCATTGTTATACTACCAGAAATTATTTACATATACAACATTAGTTTTGTGTTTTTTTCTTCATTTTCTATTTATTTATTTATTTATTTATTTATTTATTTATTTATTTATTTATTTTGAGAGAGACCATGAGAAGGGGTGGGGCAGAGAGAGAAGGAGAGAGAGGAAGAGAACGAGGAAGAGAACAACAGAATCCCAAGCAAGGATTTGAACTCACAAACCGTGAGATCATGACATGGGCTGAAACCAAGAGCTGGACATTCAACCTACTGAACTACCCAGGTGCCCATCCTTCATTTTCTTTAGAGACTAAATGCTCTCCTAGACTCACTTTATCAATAAGTTGATTAACTATGTGCTTAAGTAAGACCTATTTTGTATTCCATTGAGCACTAGGCCTAGAAGACTTTTAGTATAAATTTTAGAGAACTCCCAAGTTTGAGGTCAGATACAAAATGGACCAGTAAATGTGCTACTGAGGAAGTGACTTAAACTTTTACACACATATGTGTGTGTATGTGTGTATACACATACATATATGAATTTCCAACAAATAAATATTTGTAAAGAATGAAACCCAACCCATATATGTCACATATGTATCAGTTCACTACAGAAACACCCCCATCTCCTTTATTTCTTGATCCTAAAGTCTTGCTCTTCAAACTGAGAAATTCTAAATGTACAATTCCATTTACAATAACCTGTTTTGTCTACTGTTTGTGTAGAAAACTCCACCTCTCCGGCAGAGACTCTGCTAAATGTATAACACAACGCTTCCTTTGTCACCTGGGCCCACAGCTAAGGCATATCTCCTTGTGACTAAGTACTAGCCAATATGATGTACACAGAACTGATGAATGGCACTTCCAAGACTGGCCTATGTATGATCCTCCATACTCTCTCTATTTGCCCACTTGCCAGTTAGATACAGAAGACCCACTGGAAATTTTCACTTTCCAAGGAGATAGCATATCTCACAATGGAGGGATTGGGGTTTCCTGGCTTATCACTTGGAGAAGAGCTATTCAGGAGGGCACCTGATGAAGAACATCCATGCTAGACTTAGCAGGGTGATAAATAAACTTTTAATATGTTGAGCCACAAAGGTGTAAAGCATTGGTTGCCATATTGCATTCTCTACCTAATACAATAGCCCTCAAAAAACAACCTAAGCATTACCAGCGTCTGTGAAGCAGTCTGACAACTCTTGAAAAGTTAAGGCATCTTCCTTAAGAAACGTATCCTTTCCCTGTTGCATCCAGCTCTGTCGGAGCCCTAATCGCATGGGATGGTTATATCACTGTTACTTTAGTAAGCATGCCAGGACTACACTTTTTATCAGTATTTTCCAGGTATAGCACAATATTAAAAATACATGTTGACACGTGGAGTCTAGAAAATGTATTCATCAATCTGTATGTATCTAGTAAGGACGAAGATTAAAAAGCCAGAAATATTTAAAAAGGGTATTTTCTCATCCCTCCTGCCAAAAGGGCTTTAAAAAGACCACGGGGTAACCTGGACCATCAAGGTAAAATTCAAAATCCTGTCTATGTTTTGAAGAATAAAGGAGTGGTCAGCTATTGTGATGAGCAATATTACCACCTTCCTGGAAACCATAACTGGCAGAGAGAAAACCAGAGCCTTAAGTTATCTGGCATTGTGCCACACGTTGACATTGAATTATCTGTCATTATGAGCAAGGTTTGCCCAATATAAATTTTTATCAGGAGTGGAGAAAATTGTATGTGACCATAAGTGTGAGAACCTAATGATCTGGAGAGTTTGGTGAAGTTGAGAATACATCATTTTGCTTTCATAACTTCTTAGAGTATTTTAAGAAAGGATGTCCAATATTAAGAAGTGTTCATTTGACTCAGCTCACAAGTAGACAATGCCTCATCATTCTCTCACAGGCAGTTGCAACTTTTTAAAAAAAAATTTACTTGTACTAAATACTCACTTATTGGATATATTCATGGTGTAGTCCTATAATGAGAATTTCATGCAGTCCTTAAGAATCACATTTCTAAGAATATTGAATGACTTTAGTAGGCGCCTGGGTGGCTCAGTACTTTGAGCACCCAACACTTGATTTTGGTTCTTTGACGATCTCACAGTTAGCGGGTTTGTTCTCTGTATTGGGCTCCACACTGACAGTGCTGAGCCTACTTGGGATTCTCTCTCTCTCTCCTTCTCTCTCTGCCCCTCCTGCAAGCTCTCACTCTCAAAATAAACAAACAAACAAACAAACATAAAAAAAGAAAGTTCAGATATATTGTAAATTTAAAAAATCAGGGTATATAATTTAAATGCTATGATAAAATATTTGAGAAAGAGGCTGAAATAACTATACAAAAATTAAAAAGCTATTTCATTAAGCAGAAGTATAGTTGATTTTTATTTAATTTCCTCTTTATAATTTTCCATGCTTCTAAATTTTACCTACTAAAGTAGTAGTCATTTTATGTTTAGAATAGATTAATATGTATTATTTGTTAAAATAATTCAGACATTCTATGTTTAAGATGAGGTTAAGGCAGCCTACAACATTAAAATGTACTTGAATACAGGCTCCTGGGAGTCTCAGTCAGGTAAGCATCCAACTCTTGATATTGGCTCAGGTTATGATCTCACATTTGGGTTCCTGAGTTTGAGCTCCACGTCAGGGTCTCTGCTGTCAGCATGGAGTTGGCTTGGGATCAAATCTCTTCCTCTCTGACCCTCCCCCCATCTCAAAAATAGATAAACTTTAAAAAAAAGAAACTCCTTACAAAATATATATAAATATAACTGAGCCTGGGTGGCTAAGTTGGTTAAGCATCTGACCGGCTCAGGTTCTGATCTTGGAGTTCATGGTTTCAGCCCTGCGTAGGGCTCTGTGCTGACAGCTTGGAGCCTGAAGCTTGTTTCAGATTCTGTGTCTCCCTCTCTCTCTGTCCCTCCCCTACTCATGCGCCCTCTCTCTCTCTCTCTCTCTCTCGCTCTCTCTCTCTCTGTCTCTCTCTTTCGAAAATAAGAATAAACAGGGCACCTGGGTGGCTCAGTCTGTTAAGCGTCCGACTTTGGCTCAGGTCATGATCTCATGGTTCGTGGGTTCGAGCCCCGCATCGGGCTCTGTGCTGAAAGCTAGCTCAGAGCCTGGAGCCTGCTTCAGATTCTGTATCTTCCTCTCTCTCTGACCCTCTGCTGCTTACACTGTCTCTCTCTCTCAGAAATAAATAAAATGCTAAAAATTTTTAAAACATAAGAATAAACATTTAAAAAATATATACATATATATTAATAGTGCATTCAAAAAAGGAGAGATCATGAAAATAATGCAATAAATTCTATAATAATGCTAACCTTACATCGTGTTGGATGATCTGTTAAGTATTGTGCATATGTTGTTAACTTGTTTAATACTAACCTCATAACACTCCGAAAAGTAGGTAATCATATTACTTCTTTTTTATAAACAAGGAAACTGAAGCACAGAGAGGCTGAAGCTTGCCTAAGGTCACTCAGCTAGTTAGTGGAGGAGTTAGGATTTTAATACACGCAGTCTGGCCCCTCAGGCTGCACCACACTATAAAATGGCTGCCATAAACAAAAATGGAGTTTGCCTTTGGGTTACTTTTTCTCAAAACAAACAGGGAATAGTAGGTTATGTAGATTTACCTGATATAAAATCACTAACAAGCTTTTAAGTGAGCATACAGATGGTTTCCTAGGCCTACATGTTAAGAAGAATTGATTGTGGAAGTTATCTAACGCGAAAGTGGGCAAGACTTTCAACTGTATAAAATATATAGAAATAAAACCCAGTCTAGAGAGAGAAATCCTCACTTGTGCTCATGGGGCATGGCCCTTCAAATTTTCCTCTTTCTGTGGACAAAGGTACATAAAGATAAGCTTCCTTACTGAGAACAGGGCCTATCACTGGTAATAGCTTCGGCTCTTACCCCATTCGATCTGCATGATCAAAAACCACTATAAAGGTCAGAGTGAGGCAGAGGAGCAGAGTTAAGCAAAATCTCCTTGGCAAGATCATTTCTTCCAGGGGGACATCATTAATCTAATAATGTTGCACATTAAATCAATTTGCACCAAGAAAATGAAAGCCACACATGGTGATATATAGCCTATGGGAGCTCCCCAAATGAACCCCAGCCCTAGCCAATGTTTTAGTCTCTTGCTACTTCTTTTATTTTACACAGAAAATTAAATGTTAGCAGTTGAGTTCTATTTTCGTTTAGAATGTCTATTAAAAGTCTGGCTGTAATATTTATGAATACCAAAACAAGACCACCAGGGTACATATGTACTAAAAGCAAGTCTCTGTCACAGATCTACCAAGCAGTTTCTCAGACATTAATAATATAATAATAATAATATAAAATTCACTAAACTATAACAGAGAGGTTCAAATTAGAAGGACAGATAAAAAAAAGAAAAGAAAATGTTTTTAAATTTTGAAAAAATCCTTTATGTGATTTAGAAACCCTTCCCTTTCTATTGCTTCCATCCTGGATTTAAACGATGTAGACTCAGGTTCAATGAGAGGCCCATCAGATTTCATTTTCAAGCTTTCAGGAAGGTAATTTAGAGGAAACACTCAAATGTTTACTAAAGACTATGTGAATGTCTCAACTGCAGGCCTGTTAATGCAAGAAGTTTTTCACCCCAAAGTGGGGTATTTTTTGCCAATTTTTTTTCTGAATTCCTAGTGGCCTTTGTTTTATTTTGTTTGGTTGAAGTGAGGGTTGGCTTACAGATTGTCCTGAGATATAGGGAGTAGCGGGAGACAGACAATTTACTGTGAAATTGTTAGTAGCCACGGCTGAACAGTGATAAATAACAATAAAATACATTAAAGATAAGCCATGTCATAAATATTAATGGGACTAATGGAGGAACAGAATTTAATTTGAAAAAAAAATTTAGTTCTCTATACTAGCTTCCAGTAATGTATCACCATCTATGGTTTAGCCATCCATCAAAGTTAAAACTGAAGTTCGTCCTTGCCTCTGGAAAAGATAAATAAATTTTCAGAAGATTAATTAAGTTGAATCTTCAGTGAAAAAAAAATTACCATGGATTTCAGGTTCATCTTTGTCTGTAAGGTGATCTTTATTCCCCCCCGGGTAACTTTGTAAAAAGATAGTATTTTCTGAGCATTAATCTGCAGAACGATAGCATCTGCATCACTAAATTGTTCTATTGCGTTCCCAAACCCAAAGCAATGGAAAGGAGGAGGAAAAGAGGAAGAAGGACCAGAAGCAAGTCTTTTTTCACATGTTCCCAGGTGGTAAAACATCAACCCACCCTCTCCTGACATTTTATACTCACCTCTGCCCATCCTGACACCCTCTCTGTTAACCCTTAGGAGTGGGGCTCCTTTATCCACCTGTACTGATTTTAACCAGAAGTTTCTGTGTGTTTATAGGTTTCTGAGGCCAGGAACGAGGTTATACAAAGACTGGCCTTGGGACTGCAGAAGTCTGGATGGTTCCTGCCAACAGACTGATTTTGTCCTAAACACACCTCCCCTCTTTTTTTATGTAAAGAATGAAGGACTCTTGTTGAAGTTACAGACATAGGGAGAGCAATGATGAGACAAGGCACTGACATGGAGCAAGCTGATAAGGAAAAATGCACTGGTGTTCTTAATGGGTTTTGCTCTTCAGTCGACTTTAATTTAGCAGCACTTTATGTGTTACTGGATTGACTTAATCAGAGAGGATTTAGGGGCAACATTATGCCTTGATTCACAAAAGATTTGTGTGTGTGTGTGTGTCCATAAGCACGGTGATTTTTATACTGTTGAGAACTGTTAGCTAAAAGTCTTTCCACAATGAAAAGAGGGCATGGTTTTCTTCTAGTCAACTTTCAAAGGAGCTGCTCTGTCATCTGAACTCGGAGCTAAGGTGGCCCACCTAGACCTCGCAGAGCTGATCTGGCTCGGTCCGTTTCTCATTCTGCCGCCAGAATGGCAACATGCCAAACGCTCTCTTGGTAACCATGTGCCCTCTGCAGCTTTGAGTTTTCTTTATCATTCACCTCCGCAGACCTTTGAAGTGTGCTTATGCTGGTTTTGCTCACTTCCCTGACATTCTTCAGACTGCTTTTGCATGATACAGGGAAACTGAAAGAATGTTCGATTGGAAAATCAAATTCTTGGGACTAGAACTTAAATCTGAACATCGAAGAGGCTGAGAGTTTGAAGATGCTTCCTTCCCCACCCCGGC
This sequence comes from Proteles cristata cristata, assembly GCA_017311185.1. Classification (NCBI taxonomy): domain Eukaryota; kingdom Metazoa; phylum Chordata; class Mammalia; order Carnivora; family Hyaenidae; genus Proteles; species Proteles cristata. The sequence continues at coordinate 1,334,452 of JAESUZ010002577.1, forward strand.
AATATCTTCTTTGCCCCCAATGGTTCATCATTTCTTTTACGGAAGTACAGCTTTTGAGGATTACAATGTAAATTGGCCTTCACATATTCCCTCTTCTGTGGGTGGAGAAAGAGCCAGGAAATACACACTCAGGCCCAATGAACCTGATTCTGAACTTGGCTGACTTTCTGCACTGGGTTCACAGTGATCCTCAATAACATAGGTTAGCTGAGTTAAAGAATGTGGTCCGTCTGAGTGAGTACAGTAAGCTTCACCAAAGCAAGTGCTTGAAAGGACTTCTTTTGAATCAGGTATATGAAAATTTTAAACCAAGACAATCTACACGAGTTCATGAAAGGGACAGAGGAGAGAGATTCATCTTGAGGAAGAAGAGGCTGGTGGGCATCGGGCAAGAGTTCAGAGCCTCACATGCCTCGATGGGGTTTCAGACTTCACGCCAAAGGTGGAGTGCGGTAAAAAACAGATATATCAGGTTAAAAGCCTAGTTAAACCGGTAGGCTACTCATTGTAGAGAAAAAGTAGAGAGGTGAAGTTGGGCTCCTAAGGCTCAGACATATCACAGAGATGCAAATACTCCAACTGCATCTCTCAAGGCTCTCTTTTATCCTTTAAACTGACCTACATGTAGCTGACTGTCATTGCTGCAATACAGAGGAAGGGAGAATTGGGAGAGAATCAAAGTACAAGATGCGCCCTAAAGTATAGGTCTGAGGTGGCTGTGATCAAGTGTGGAAGCCTGAATATGTGGATGGGGGGAGGAGATGGCAGGGTAGGAAAGAATGTTTGGAAGAACAGTAGTCATTACGTGTTTTGTTTATTTATTAATGTGATATGGACATAAACACCCTATTCCTAAAATTATGCCACCTATTAAGAAGCCTCTTCCCTCATTAATGAAAAGACCATGGCAATTTCTTCAGATTGCTCTGATTTATTTGAAAGTCTTAAATGTGACAAAGTAGTGTGAAAATTATGTTCTATCTTTTGTGTTTCCTTTACGTGGTTATCTTTGGTGTTACATGGGAAGTGGTTGATATCAACTTAGTTTCATAAACTTTCCAGTCAATCTGGTACATGTATTATTCAAGGTCATCCCATAAAATAGTAAATCATATACGTACACCTAAAACATTTACTCAACTATTTATTTATTCTTAATATTATTATTTTACGTGGCTAATGCTCAATAGCACGTAGACTATTTTTTAAAATGAATCGACTGTATAATCATTTTTGCAGGCATTCATATTGCCTGTGAGCCGGAAGATTGCATTATAAGGTATATTAAATGTGGGTGATTACTATACCTTATGAAGAGCATAATCCAGGAACCTTTAGACTCTAGATCACCACTGACAAAGAAATAAGATGATATTTTTGTAAAACTATAAAGAGCATTAGTTTCCCAAGCCAAGAAAGCTCATTTTAACAGTGTTCTTTTCCAACAGATTTCCATTTATTAATGTATTTATATATTATACAATACTTATGATTTATATGTGACTAAGTTTTAAATCACTATAACTGTAAATGCCAACTTATAAAAGGTTTGAGAAATTCCATGACTCCAGAGAAAAGGGAGAAGACTAAAAAGTTATAAGTACCTTCAATTTCAATTAAAAGCTTAAATGTGAAAGGCAACAACTGACTCCCCATTCAGAATAAGACAGAGATTACTATAGGTACAAAACAGAAGACCTTGACTAATTAAAGAAAATGATGTTAGATTTGGAGGACATGGCAAAATCTTATCCAGGGCAAGATTTTTAATTCCTTTCCTCCCAGAATATTGTGAAAAGGTCCATGACGGTTTGAGATCGGTAAACTGTAGGCTTATAAGCCTACAAGAACACGAACCCGAAGCCCTGTGAGATCTTTTACGGCCATGCGAGTCTGTGAAATGTTGTAGTTAATTCCCTGCTATCACCTCACACACAGAACTAAATGTATTTGCTGGCTGGCTTCCCTCTTTCTGTCAATGGTACCACCATTCTTCCAGCCACCCAGGCTTGAAATTTTGGAGTTAGTTTTCATTCTTTTGGCTTCCTACCCCTTACCCCAGTCACTTACCAAATTTATTCAATTCTTTCATGTCTCTTTTCCATCCAAGCCTATCTTGCTTGTCCCATTGCAAGACCTTAATTCAAACCCCTATTATTTCATGCCTGTTCAATTACACTACTCTTGTAATTGGACCCTTTTCCCATCCAAGTGGCCCTGTGTGCCACCACTAGATTAATCTTCTTTAAATATCACTTTGATCATGTTATTCATCTTCAGTGTCTCTGCCTTGTGTTTATCTGTGTTGCACAAGGGGGCTGATCTGTTCAGCAACAAAAGGGGCATGTGATTAACTACATTTGGGAGAGACTGCCTGCCTGTGGTAACCTCTTTAGGAAATCCACAGTGCTTCTCTGCATCTCAGTGACTTGAAGAAATCTACCAATGGAAAAACCCGGTTCATTCTATTTAACATTCCCATTTTTCAAATTTAGTTGTATATGGAAACTTTTTTTTCATGTAAAAATCATTAAGCTCTCGCAGACTGACTATTTTAAATAACATACCTTGGGAAATATTTGTATCTTAATATTCCAACTCCTTAAGCTTGACATATTTCTTTATAATCATGCTCCATTCTGTCTAGTCTTTTATTGCACGGCTCCCCAGTGTACACCAACGTGACATCTCAGTCTACACTCTCTGATCAGACTTAGACTCTCTGATCAGTCTACACTCTCTGATCCCTTCTTCATTAACTATTACTGGTCAAATTAAAAAAAAATCATTTCTATCCTTCAAGAACCAATTCAATGGCCACCTCTTTTATGATGATTTTATAATGTTCCAGCTCCAAGAGTTAGATAGGCCTCCCATGATATGTGGGGTACTGTAATGGTAAAAGTTATAGAGTAATTCCCAATCTATTCAACTCAATGTAGCAGAAGTCTGTTCAGTCTTTCCTAGTTGCCAGGCATTGAGGACAGGAAGTAGATTATGTAAGCACCCACACTATGGTGCTCCAAGGAGTATCTGGAAAACTGGAGATATCACTATAATAGTGATATTATGCTACTATATATTTATGTTTATAATTACAAGTACTATGGAAACCTAGTTCATTCTGTTTGGAAATCAGGGGTGGTGCTCATCTACAGAAAGATGGTCTCTGAGCCAGCTCCACTTTAATGGAAACATTAAACAATTATCATTAGATAATGAATTCTAGGTGACCTATATCCTCCTATTAGACTCAAAACCCATAACATCTGGCTGCGCTTCATGAGACAGGGGACCCTCAGTCACCAGTCCCTATTAAGAGCTCCTCATTCAAGTCGAAACTTTTCTTAAATAACTCTTCAGTTACTTACTCTTCAAACTACAGAAACCCAGTCCCTTTTATCTTTTCTCAAAGGTCTGATTTTCTAGCCTTTAATCATCGTGCTGTTGCTCTGAACTCCCTCCAAAGCCTCCGTGCTCCTTCACTTGTGATTCCACAACTGGTTCCTATGCTGCGTAAGCAGCAGGCAACGTCATGCACAACCAGACAACATGGTAAGGTTTGATTTAGTTAAGAACCCAGCTCACAAATACTTATTCAGAATATTTCAATCCTGTAGTGCAAAACTTGGCTGTATTTCAAGAGTGTTTTAATGGCCTGTTCATACAGCATTACATGAGGGTGATGATTTTTTAAAAATTCTTCTGGGCTTAATATTAAACTACAGAAACTCCCAAATAAGTACATCCACACAGAACCAGATATTTAAGAGCTATTTATGATTTCCACTATTTACTAGTTTAAAGAAGTACGGCACATTAAAAAATATCTAAGATGCATGTATGTGTATGTCCATATGTATGATGCATATATACTATACTAAATATATATTAACTATCTAGTTATATAAAATTAAACAAGGAATGTAATAGAGGGTTTTATTCACATGATTTAAGTTCTGAGGCTTTTGTATGTATGCTTTCACACACAGTGGCATATTTCTACTAATAAATGAAGAAGACAAGTACAATATATACTCGATTATAAATGAGCATCCCTAAATTGATCAAATTTTAGTTTCTAAATCTATGGCACAAAAGGCAGAAGGAAAAGACATCTCACTAATAAAGGAATAAGAATTTCAGTGATAACAGACTTCTTAAAAGTAACAACAGAAATGATAAATCAAGGGAATTTTCAAGTGCTTGAGAAAATAACTATAAAACGAACATAGTATACTAGACTAATCCAGTTTTCAAAAACAAAAATAAAATCATAATATCGTCAGGTATAAAAACAATCTTTCTACTAACAGACTGAATTAAAACGTATACTTCAAGGAATAGGAAAATATAGAGAAAATTCAAGATATAAAAGCAAATAGTAAGAAAAGGTGGTGAACATTTATTAAATCTAGACAAATATTATCTGGCTTAAAGCAATAATATTAATGTCCCTGCTTAAAATAATAAGTTATTTTTAAAGAACAGTAATAAACTACAGGAAATTAATAGCATATAAAGTAGAGGATATCAGGTCTTTAAGAGGTTCTTATATTGGGGTGGGGCAAAGGAACTAAAAAAAAGGGTTTAAGATATTGCTAAGCATTGTACTCGAGTAACCAAATATGTGTGATAAATTTCAGGAGTGATCATCTGAAATAGTAGTAACATTAAGTCTTTAAACAATTTTTTTAAAGTTTATTTTTAAGAGAGAGAGAGAGAGGCAGAGTGTGAGCAGAGGAGGGGCAGAGAGAGAGACACACACACAGAATACCAGGCAGGCTCAGCACAGAGCCTGATGTGGGGCTCAAACTCATGAATGGTGAGACATGACCTTAGCTGACGGATGCTTAAGTGATTGAGCCACTCAGGAGCCCCTAAGATTAATTCTAAATCTAGTTTGAAATTTTAACCTGTTAAACATTGGGCTTCATTTTCAGACTAATCTCTAAAAGGATAAAGATGGATAAATTGAAATCCCAGTGAACTTTTTTTAATGTAGAAAAATAAGAAAAATAAACTACAGCAATTCAAAAAACCACAACCAATCCTGAAGAGTACAAGAAAGGAGATTAAAAGAAGAAAGGAAGGGGGATAGTGGAAGTTATAAACTTGAACTAAACTTGCTACTTAAAAGACAGAGATAATCAAATTGTATCTATAAAGTCCCAGCTTATAAATATGTATTCAGAATATTCCAACCTTCATCCTTTAACAGCTCATAAGACACTCTTCTATAGCATAAAAACACACATTTTTTAAAAATTTAAACAAAGGGACTGTAAAAGATAATCATTCAGGGTATAGTCAACAAAAGATAGCTGACATCTCAATGTTAATATCATACAAAGAATACATTAAGACAAAAGCAATATCAGGAATAGGTTAATTATATGACAAACAATAAAGAGTTAAATTTATCAGTAAGATAAAAAGATTAATCTTGTATTCACCTACTAACTTAGCTCCAGAATATATAAATCAAAAATGGGTAGAACTGCAAGAAGAAATTAACAAATTCATAATCATAGTGTAAGGTTTCAAAATACCTATCTCAATGATAAGTTGTAAGCAAAACAATAAACCTATATAAAATTTACCAACAGAACTAACAAACTTGATTTAATGGACATACATGCAATTATGCATCTACTGGTGGAGAATACAACTTCCTCTTGAGCATACAATAAAACTTTAGGAAAATTGAATGTATGCTGTGAGGTCATAACTCAGGACTCAATAAATTTCAGGTAACAGATAGAACACGTTTTAAATAACATAATTATGTTAAAAGTCAAGAAAAATAGTACAAATCTATTTACATTTGGTGATAAAAAATGTACTTCTAAGAAAATGTAATGGAGAATTGAAATATAATTATTGAATGAAAATGAAAACACTACATATCAACAATTGTGGCATGTCTAAAAATGGAGCTACATGAAAGATTTACAGTTTTAGAAAAAAAGAAAGGCTGAAAATTAATGAGCTAAGCGTCATCCTTACAAGTTGGAAAATGAATTTTAGAGTAATCCTTAAAATGTAGAAGGAAAGAGCTAGTAAAGTTAAGAGCATCAATCAGCATGATAAAGAATATTCAATGAAGTTATCAACAAAACTAAATTTATTTTTTTGAAAGACTATTAAATAAACTTTGAAGTTCAAAAATAATAATAATTAGGAATTGAAATGGTGCCGAAATACACACATAACAGACTTTAAAGAGAGGACATAATGAACTACTTTCTACGAATTGTCTCTCTCCAACACACACACACACACACACACACACACACACACACACACCAGGGCAGCAGCATTTTATAAGGAGAGTTTTTCCAAAATTTCAAGTACAAGATTGTTCCAATCTTATTCAAGTCTCTAGAAAATGGAGAGCCTATGTCTCAACTCATTCTTTGAGGCCAGCATAATTTTGTTATTAAAACCATGCAAAAAAGGAGTAGAAGAAAAAAAAAAGAGGAAATGATTATTATTGATGAACTTGGATGCAAAAATTCCAAAGAAAATATCATCAAGCTAAATTCTACATTATGTAAAAGAGGTTCCATGATGATCAAACTAGATTCAAATCAGGAATGCAAAGGGGAGGGGCACCTGGGTGGCTCAGTCAGTTAAGCGTCTGACTTTGGCTCAGATCATGATCACACAGTTCGTGGATTCGAGCCCTGCGATGGGCTCTGTGCTGACAGCTAGCTCAGAGCCTGGAGCCTGCTTCAGATTCTGTATCTCTCTCTCTCTCTCTCTCTGACCTTCCCCTGCTCACGCTGTTTCTCTCTCTTTCTTAGAAATAAATAAAACACTAAAAAGGAAAAAAAAAAAAGAAATGTAAAGGTGGCTAGAGAGAGAGCGTGAGCAGGGGAGGTCAGAGAGGGAGGGAGACACAGAATTTGAAGCAGGCTCCAGGCTCCGAGCTGGCCGTCAGCACAGAGCCTGATCCAGGGGTCAAACACACGGACCATGTGATCATGACCTGAATTGAAGTTGGACGCTTAACTGACTGAGCCACCCAGGCACCCCATCATTTTGAAATCTATAAACGTACTTCATCACACAACACTGATTAAAAAGACTTTGTCCAGAGATATGCATCCTTAAGTGGCCAAACTAGGACTTAGACGAGAAAGAGTAAATAGTCACTATCTCGTATGAGAAAGACCTAAAGACCTAAAAGTTGTATGAAGTAAACACTATAAAGGAAAGTGGCTGACATGGAACATGATCTATGGATGGGGAAAAATAGTATTCTTTTCACTACTTTGTATTTTGCCCAACTCTTCACCCCTACCTGTTGTTCACTAAACCTCCTGGGTTCATAGAATTAAGGGTATAGAAAAAGAGGGTATTAAATATAGGGTTGTGTGTGGGGTTTTGTGTGTGGGGGGGTATCTACTACATTCTAGATGATGTAGACACTCTTCTGTTATGGTTATTATGAGGCTTTGAGAAAGGCAGGGAAAAAAAATACGTAGAAATTGGGAGGTTATTGTCAATTAAGAAGGTAAAGCAAAGATGCTGAATTGTGACACTGGGAATGATCTCAAACAGCGAAACAAATGGGTCAGTCTAATAAATTGAGCTGTATATACTATCTAAATTGTTCCAGGTCGTAGCAGTGGAATCAGTTTTGAACCCTGATTTTAAGTGTGTATTACCTTTTTACTATGCTGTATATAAGTCATAGAAACACTTTTTAGTGTCATTTCACATTTCTGAGTATTTTCTCTGGCCCCTCTGCTAACTCCTGGAAACTCTCCATTCAGAGTTGGACTCATAATCAGATTTGGCCAGCCAATACCAAGGCAACTGTCTGTATGTTTTCTTTCCACTGTATCACAGGATGCCAGCACATGGCTTAAGAAACAGTCGGGAAAATGAAGCCTGTTTCTTGAGGGGCTGATTAAGCAAGACAAAGTCAATTAACATCTGATTCCTCACAGGTTTCTGCAAGCAAATTGTTGCAATTACCCAAAACCAGTGAGCAAATTGTGAGATAATTAAAAGGGGCAGTCAGGAGTCCACGGACAGGGTCCTGCCTCTGCCGTCAGAAATTCCGTAAGAGGCTGATTAAGGAACAATTTTCAACATGCAAAGTTTGCTGCAGGAAAGTTTTCCTCTCTAATGACAATGTAGACATTCAAATACAACTCTTTGTATTTTATGTAATTTTAAGTACATTTCAAGTGTAATGTGTTTATCTGCATTCTGTATTTTTAACAGTTTGTTGCTTTCATTTACATGTAAAATAAATGCAACCATCTTTACAAACTGTGTTTAGTATATATATTGTCACAGCCAGGACATTTTACAGCTCTATGGAATAAAAGATAGACTCCACTGTTAATGTTTATAGTCTGTAATAGGCAACATAAAAACAAAGTCCACATTAGTTATGTAGACAGCATACTTTTATGAGCCTGTTAAACTTTGTTTTCACAGGCTACTAAGTCATTTCAAAATACAGCCTAAACAAACTACCCATATATTTACTCTGTTTGTCACCAAGAATTAAGATTTGATCTCATTATGTAGGTGGTCATTAATGCAGAATTGCAGACTTTATCATGTTTACAGAAGAAGCTACCAAGAGCCAAAATGGAATGGACCAGAAGGCAGGATGTGACAAGATTTCTTTCTTGAAGAGGATAAAGTGGCATTTGCAATGAGCCTTCTGAGCAGATAGCCATCGGGTTTTACCAGTGGACATGTCTTGGACCAAGATTTGTAATACTGTCCTTACAAGAACGTATTAAAAAAAAATCTATCCCTACCTCTAAAGGGGTGGGAATTGTAAATTGCTCAATTTTAGATTTCTGCACTTTCGACATAATTCAGTGAAGTTTGTTGTCATAGTTTTTAGAAGGATACAAGACAACTAATATATGCTGTGAAGAGTGTGGCCAGAATGGTGAATAAAGGGCAAATCACATGGAGAACATTTTCAAAGCAATAGGATTATTTAGGATTGAGGAAAAATCAAGGTTGACTTCCTTGAACGATATTGTGTAGAGCCATGAAGGAGGTGGGTAAACGGTATGGGTGTCTAGAAGTGGGGCATTCAAGGAAAATGGAACAATGATACAGAGACCACAAGTAAGAGTGGGCAGACATTTACGAGAAACAAACAGGAGTTCAAAATGGCTAACGCAAAATAAAGCATATGAATTTTATAATGGAAATTTACATGATTGAAATATAACTTATGTGGTAATTATTTATTAGGAAGATCTATCTTTTTATAAGAGATGCTATTTTATCCACTTAAGAGTTTATGTTTCCTGGAGATTTACTTGTATTCATTCATTCAGCAAATGCTGATTGAGTGCGTCATATGAGCTAATGTTCTAGGGCATTGAGGTGCATTGGTGAAAACAAGAACCAAAGACTAACATTTTAATGTAATGGACCAATGAGCATGGCCAATCATGGTATATCCCACATTTAATATAGACTAATACTAGAAACTGTATTTATATAAAACATCACATGAATATGTCAAAAGAGAAATCTCTCCATACATGTCTAAGACAATGGGTCATTTAAAACCTGACATGCAATAATAAAATGGGAATGATAAAAATCAATGGGTGACAAAATACTTAGAACATAAATGGAAGAATTCCTATTATAGTCAGAAAAGAGACAGGGATAGCCATCATTACATCTATGTATTCTAGAAGTTCTACTCAATGCAAAAAAACTGACAACCAACAAAAGGAGACTACATTCCATTCTTTGTAGATGAAATATTTGATCCCTAGAAAGCATATGAGAATGAAGTGAATAAACACTAGAAACCATAATAGAAATATATGAAGTTTTTCCTCCCAAATACACAGAAATACCAATAATTTTTCTACATATACTAGAAACAGCCAACATGAAAATATATCTCTATACACTAGGACTTATAAAAAATTATGGAAAAGTAAGCAAGGATTCAAATAAGGTCATACCCTTAATTGAGAATACTCAATAATATAGTCTCTAAAATTACTTATAAGTATTTGTTGGTTACAATTAAAATCTGATGTGGCATTGTTTTAACCAGTGAAGTGCTTTCGGAGATCATCTAAATAATAATAATAATAATAATTTGAGTACAGACAAGAAAAATGATGAAAATAGGGTAGGAGTAAAGAACAATAAAACCATAAAAATTAAAATAGGTCATATAAGCCAATGAATAGAAAAAATAAACTAACAGAAAACCCAGAAGTAGACATTTTATATTTCACTGAATAATAAAGTTAAAATGTCAGATCCGTGAAGAATGGGCTCACCCATAAATGGTGCCTTTCTTACACTGCTTGCTCTAGGCTGTCATTCTCTGGTGCTTCCAGCTCACTGGTGGGATCAAAAATCAAATCTCACCTTCCCTCTGGGGCCAGCGAGGATAACTTTAAACAATGAGTTGCTTCATGGCAAAAATAAAAATAAAACATAGCGTGTGCACGTGCGTGCACATGCAGACACACGGACCAATCCCCCAAATTAGCTTTTATTGTAAGATTTTGTCATGAGAAGTGCAATTAACTAAGTTTTCCCTTTCCAAATGCCACAGAATCCTGCAGATTAGCCCGGAGACCTCCCCATCACCACCAATGGCCTCTTTGTCACAGATGCTGCTAGTAAGTCCATATTCAGAATGCAGGTAAGTTGGATGACACGGCATTATAAATTAGCCATATCAGTCTGAGGCATCCACAAACTGATTATTTGCAGTGGCAATGACATTGGCCATGTCTACTTTCTGGCATTAAGTGAACTCTGCATTCACTTCTCCTGCCACAGTGGCTACATAATGCAGGTGACACTGCATGATTCTATTTTTGTCGACAGAGAAAGACCAAAGTTAAAATGTTTTGTCTTACTTAAATTTAGAATACCTACCCAGTACAGAAAAATAAGCATGCCACATGCATGTGTGCACACACATACACACATGTTCAAACTTCGTGTATTTGTATCACCTAAATTAAAACATTTCCCAACACTGTAGAAAATGTCCATAACGTGGACTAAGTATAATACAGGTAATGTAACGTGTACATTACAGGGACAATGTAATAACAAATACATATGTGTGTGTATATATCACACACATGTATGACAAACACACATTACATATACACAGTTTTTCTTTTAAGATAATTCCCTGAAGTCTATTTGTTTTACATCAAAGGGCACACATACTACTTAGAACTTTAAAAACAAATTTTCCCACTTTCCCTCAGAAAGTTTATGCCACATGTTCGTTCATTAGGTTTGGAAGCTGGAGATTAGAAGGGGAAATGTCCTTTTCTAGGAAAAAATTTCCTTGCCGAGTTAACTCATAAAATACTCAAGTTGGATGGAGAGAGGGGAGTAAAATACAATTTAATCAATAGATCTGATCTGTTTCAAATTTTTCCTTTAAAATTTAAGCACCCACTGCATTGAGCTATGATTATAATAATTAATCTAACTAACAAAAAGACACAGTTACCTAGAATAACTTTAGTTCTCAAATTGCCAGACTGCTTCTGGTAATTTTTGTCATAAATCTTTTCCATATTTGAAAATTTTTAATTAATCATCAGATGCACACCAAGGAGGGAGATGGGCAGAATGTGACTTCAAGCAAAGCCACAAATAAAAGTTGTCTATTAAAACTTTTGCATTCAGCACCCAGTCATCCTGTTTGAAATGCACACTGATAGAGGAATGAACCCGATGAACTCATGAATCCCCAGTAGCCAAAAGAATATAGGATTTAAAGATTTGTTCACTCATTTTGAACAGAGCTGTTAACAAAAGTCTACTCTCACTAAGAGTCATCCCCTTCCCCCTTCCTGAAGGAACTGAATGAACAGGACACAGATTCAATGTGTGGCTGACCCAGAGCAAGGTGGCAGAGCTACCTGTCTGTGATTTTCATTACTCTTGAGCTGAGTCTGCTGCCACTGGCTGTGGCCAGACAATCACATTTCCCCTTTAATATTTCTTTTTAAAAATTTTAATGTTTTATTTATTTCTGAGAGAGAGAGAGACAGCGTGAGCAGGGGAGGGTCAGAGAGAGAGGGGGATACAGAATCTGAAACAGGCTCCAGGCTCTGAGCTAGCAGTCAGCACAGAGCCTGACGCGGAGCTTGAACCCACGAACTGTGAGACCATGACCTGAGCCAAAGTCTGACGCTTAACTGACTGAGACACCCAGGCGCCCCTCCCCTTTAATATTTCTAAACCACTTTGGCTCTCTGAATGTTTCACCTTTATGCTCCAGCTATCTCCACAGTATATATAAACTTGATTAAGATTATCCGAACGTGTAACTTCTCCAGGACTATATCTTTTGGGCCTCCATCAAATCTGCTTTGTCATAGAGCAGACGGATGAAACGGGCGTGTTAGTAAGAAGGAAAGAAATCTGTCCAACTTCTAATAAGCTTATGATTCATCTTTTGACGGCTCACAGGCCTTTCTGGACAACAGTGATTGGCCATCTGGTTTCACTGGGGATGATAAATTCAGCAATAAACATGACTCTTGGTCCTATGTCCCTCTAAACTCAAGTCACAAATACTGTGAGTCAGATGTCCCCACCCAACAACATGACAGCTTCTGAGCTCAAATGCTCCTTTGACATGGTCCATGCCACCCAACTCCAATGATGCCCGGGCTACATGTCTTTTGGAGGCAGTACAGGATTTCTTTTTCCTTTGACACACCACACACACACACACACACACACACACAAACACACACACAGACACACACACAGACACAATTTTTTTTTTTTTTTTTAAGGAGGCAGAGGCATCCAGCCAAATAAACTACGTTAAGCAGTGGGTTCCATTTTAGGTGTTGACAGTGTATAATAAATCCAGGCCTACCTAACATTTACAGGAACGTTATAAAATGAGTGAAATGGCATGAGCTGGTTGCCAGGGAACCAGACAAACACAATAAACAGGCAGCAGTGACAGGAGTAAGTTACACCATCTCTCCGGTCTGAAATATATCACTTTACATTAGTCTTTGACCACTTTGAAAGCTCTTTGTTTTATATTTTTCAAAATGCTCTTTTACAGCATAGATTACCATTAAATCTTTTCAGATGAGGAAGTTCCTTTTTTTTTCTTCCCAAACTTGAATAGCTCTAGAAAGTGAGCATTTATTTTTATTTTAACTCTAATTAAAAAATAAATTCAAGTCTTAAGAACAATGTTAAGACTCAAATCCTAAAGGTCCCTTCTGGCAGATTAAAAAGAAAAAAAAAATTCCCTAGACTAGAAAGAAAATAAACAATAACAGTAGTTAGTATACTTCGATAGTTTAAAATGTTCTGTTAAAATGGCAGCACTTTGCAGTACTATTTAACTCTTTAAAAGTTGGTCTGCATCCTGAAGTACTTTCTCTCCTAATGGAGAATACATTTTATTACAAACACAGAGTTCTAGAACATTCTAGCTAGAAGAATCTTAGAAATCATCAAAGTACTCCTTTATTTGGCATAGTCAAAGCGAAATAGATAAACTAGGGTTTTTTTAATAATCATTAAAAATAACGACATCTCATTGCTGCTATTTATACTACATAAAAATATTTATTTTTATTCCCTTAGCCAGTATTCGCATAAGTGAAATAAGTTCTACCTCACTTCTTTCAGCTTTGGCTTTGAACGGCAAAGTAAAGTAGAATGACTTGGAATTCTCCATGCAAAATGAAATAAAACTATGTCTGTATGGCAGACATAGAATACTTTAGAGCTCAGTTTAACCAAATTTGTCTGACCCATAGGAAATATTGTCAGATTATCAACTATCCTTCGGAAAGGCATGTTTGTGAATGTGGTGACCAACTTGTCACAGTTTGCCTGAGACATTCCACATGTGAGCCCTGACAGCCCATGCTTCGGAAAACCCCTCAGGTCTCGGTAGACAAGTATACTTGGTTACCTGCTTGTGCAGCCAATTTATCTTTTCCTTACTGTTTTTCAATACATTTAATAAAAACGTGTTTGTAAGTTACTCTCAGGAAAATTTCACCCTTTCCTAAAAACATTAAAAGCGAGATAAGTTCTCTGACGATGGTGCATTTCTTTATGATCAAGAGAATCCATATTTCAAATAAATTTTTTTAAAGTTTATTTATTTATTTTGAGAGAGAGAGAGGGAGGGAGGGAGGGGGAGAGAGAGAGAGAGAGAGAGAGAGAGAATGAATGTGTGGGAGGGACAGAGAAAGGGAAAGAGATGGAATCTCAAGCAGGCTCTACACTCTCATCATGGAACCCAATGTGGGGCTTGAACTCACATACCATGAGATCATGAGCTGAGCCAAGATCAACTGGCAGACACTTAACCAACTGAGCCACCAGGTGCCCCTCAAGTCTATCTGTACGGCTGGAGCAGTGGGTTTGCTAAGAGAGACTCAGAATGAAGTTAGCCTATGCATCATTTAAGATTTCTAAATTGTAGCTATATCACCAGAAACATTTCACTGCTAATAGTTAGAAAGAAACTAGCCCAGTTTCCCATTGGTTGGTTTGTCATCCCTCCACTTGTGCCACCAGGACTTAGTTTTAAGGAAAACAGTGTAAACATTAAGGGAAACTAGACACAGAGAAAGTGGAGCCAGGTTAGAGGGACCCCTGATAGAACCTGGTTACAACAGATCATAAATTCCCAATGCTTCTTAGAAGTGATACCATGTAATGCTTTGAGATTGCCAAAACTGATGGATATGTTAATATGCATGGCACAAAATTTGTCATATAAACTGGAGAAAAGGCATTGTTCCTCTTTCCTATAGGCAGAATTAGAAGTCAACTCTACAAGTATCTCTCTCATTACTTTCATATTCTAATTCTGTATTTTTGTCACATATATGCAGCCTGACATCTAATACAGCTGAGAAAGTTAATTTTTTTTTGACTAAAATGTTTCTGCTAAGGAATAAATGTATGTAGAATAACTGTATTAATAGCCCAGATTCCTCATGGCTTGCTGTTCCCACGCTCTTTGCCACATGACTTTGAAGTTCCGTTTTCTAAATAGATGGCTCTCTTTCCTCATCCTTTGAATCTGTGAGGTGCTTCAGTCAACAGGATGCCACTGAGTGATGACGCACCAGGCCCAAGCCCAGGCCCAAAGATCACATGCATTTCTACGTTCTTTCTCTTGACCGTAGGTGAAGATATAACTTACTTTAAGAATTAGGCAGAATGATATGCAAATTTCAAAACATAGAATAATGTTAGAAATACAGCTTAGGGGCAAGGTAAAGCATTTCCTATTAAAATAAGACTCAAGAGAATCCTGACAGTTTACAAAAGGTGGACACTTCTTGGGCCACAAGACGCAAGGCTTTCTAGCCTTCTGCAGCTACTCTGACATCATTCTTACCATGCCTTATGGCCATTTCTGCTGCACAGCCTCAAATTTAAAAAAATTATGTAAAACAGATACTCTGTTGACCAAACATGGCCACTCCCATTCTTGAAACCTACCCTCAGAAAATAAACAGTAATGAAAGGGAATTGAAAGTGGTAAGAAAGGAAAAAGTGGTAAGAAAAGACAGTATTGAATGTCATGGACTGCCCTGAAATACAGGGAGCCTTGTTTTCTGATGCCCAAGGTCGACAACATTTCACTTAAATGGTAAAGAAGTAAATGGTGAGCTGTCTAAAATGTTTTGTGGCAGAAATTGCTAAATAATCAAGGCTGTGTAGCTGTCCAGGCTGAATAAAGCTGCCTTACTGCATGAACCCATTCTTAAGTTTTGCTCAGGTTCATCCCTACGTGTTATTTCCCTCAGCTACCCTTCCCAGTCCTTGCTCACCATGCTGTTTGGAAATCTCTAGAGGAAGGGTGGAGTGGGCCCCATGACTCCTGCTCTCTTGCCATTTTTAGCTGCCTGCAACCTTTCCTGGCTGCCACAATTTATAGACTTGGGCTCAGTGGCCTTGCCAAATAACAAGCGTCTGGCTCATGAACCCCGAGGTGGACTCCTATTAAATGGAAACGTGTCCACTCCACCATATGAAAGCAAAGAAGGGGCTTGAAATGTCAATGTGTGAAAAGTCAAGGTTAATGGAGTGCAAGATTTTTACAAGAGAACCACCACCCTGCAATGACTAATTAAACTGAGTGAGGTCCAGATGGCAAGCATCTTTAAAGATGCCAATTATAGATTCAAATGTTTTTGTGTGACACTGTTTTCCTAGAAAGATTAAGTAGGAATGACGACTTGCTTTTAGTGTTAGACACCATTTTATTCCATCAAAGATCTGGCCAATCCCTGCCCTTGGCTGTACCTATGTGCACAACTGATGCTGACTTCATAATATATCCAAAGAGCAGACACCAAGAAAATTTAAGCATCCGTGGCCAGCCGGAAAAGGCAAGCAGATCTCTGGTGAAGAATCACTTCCCCCACTGTGTACTGCCACACTCTTGCACAGTCATTGCAGACTTGGCTTTCAGTGATTTAATTAATAGATCCTTATTGGATACACACTGGATCCCAGTGAATTCCGTCACCATAGCCACTTCCTGTGGGAAGAGTCTTGTACCAGGTCAAGGACACAAAAAATAAGAAGAAAAATAAAATACTCAAAAAGATATAACCAGACTGAACAAGAGTGAAAGATTTAACCTCATCAGGCACATGGACAAGTGAGAATGAGCTGTACCCAAATTCTCCTACTTTGAGATACGGAGAAGTCAAATCGACCCTTTATCTCTTCTACTAAGTTTCCTATTTAGATCCTATTCCTCAGTCTTCTATTTTTCCCTCCACAGGTTGATATTACAAGTGTGATTAAAACAGTCCATGTTCAAACCACTTAAATAAACTCTGCACTAAACCAAATTAAAAATGTTTCTATGCTGGGGCGCCTGGGTGGATGGCTCAGTTGGTAAAGCGTCCAACTCTTGATTTCAGCTCAGGTCATGATCTCAAGGTGGTGAATCCCTTCTTGGGATTCTCTCTCTCTCCCTTTCTCTTTGCTTCTCCCCTGCTCACTCCCTGTCTCCCTCTCTTTCTCTTTCTCAAAATAAATAAACTTAAAAAAATGTTTGCTATAAGACTTCTCAGCCCCCTTTATCTCACTGTAGTGCACCATCAATTTCTGGAAAAAGATGAGATATTGCATATTGCCTACTTGCAATACACATGTATAAGCGTGCGCACACAGACACACCCTATAAATAGGGTTGTCGGCCTTTAAATCTCCGGATTTTAAAAATTTTTACAGACATAGATTGAGTGCAATACTAAAAATTTAAGATTTCTAGGAAGAAGAAAAATGACAAATCTGACATTTGGGAGCATTAATCGAACAAGGGAATCAGGATCCCATGGGACACAGTGACAAAGCAAAGAAATGAGTTCAGTGTTTGGTTTGTCTCTCACTCTAATATGTATTCGATGTTTAAAGTCTGTTGAAGTGGTAGTGAAAAGACAGGCATGAATATAAGAGTTATTCAAGAGCAAACCTAATGGTTTGTGGAACTTTCTATGTGCTGAGAGCAAGAAAGAGGTCAAAGAGAATTCTGAGTTTCCAAGACTGGAAAGAAAATATATTAATAAAAGTTGGGGGAGGGGAACTGGAGAGAAATTTGGGTCTATGTCTGTGGAATTTGAAGGTATGGGATTCTTTTGGAGATGTTTTGGTAAAATGGAGAGTGAGCCGAGCAAAATTAACACATAATACTCAGAGATATGATTTATTCCAAAAGGAGGGGATATTAGGCTTTTTGTGTCAATGACAGACCGAAAGAGCTATTAAGCTACCCTGTATGATAAGACAGCAGACAGTAAAAACAACAGCTGACAAAAACTTCAAGGGCTAAGGGGGAAATGTCTTAATGAGTATTCTGTGACCACAAGACCAGGAATCAGATACAGAGGTTAGGTTGTGTTTGTGTGTGTGTGTGTATGTGTGTGTGTGTGTGTGTGTGTGTAAGATGGGGTGGTGGGGAGGCAGTGGAGAGTTCTGGGGTTTGTGTGTGTGAATGAATAATTGCTTTTATTTCTCATGGAAATGAGCTGACTTCCATGAAAGTTAATAGTAACGATTTTGGTTACTATTATCAAGCACATATTAAAGTCCAAGAAATACTTTATGGAGAGAATCACTACACCGATTTTATTATGCTGATACCACACTTTCCTTTATTAAACAACTGTATTGAGGCGTATTGTATATATCTTAACATCTATCCATGTAAAGTATAAAATTCGATGGTTTTCACCAAATGTACTATGCTGGGCAGCCATCACTACAACCCAGTTTTAGAACACATCACACCGAGTAATCAGTTATGCCTATTTACAGTACATGCCCATCCACATCCGCAGTTCCAAGCAAACAATAATCTACTTTTCTTCTCTCTACTTTTCCTGCATTCTGTCCCTATCTTCATCTGAGAAAAAGTATGTTATCTTTTCCCTAGTTTTAAATAAAATTGCTCCAATCAGTATGCAGTATGAGAAACAGAATGCCTTTGAAAATCATCACAAAACAGCAACAAAATGACGCTAGAAAAAATCATATCTAAAAATGGGAAATGGGAGATGTTTCTTGTTCTAAGTTAGTATTTTCTGTGTTCCAAAGAGTAAACAAGGAACTAAAGGTGATCTGTCAATCTGAGAGCAAGATCCTACAAGAAACCTGGTTCGCAAACTAAAAAACAAAGTCGACGAATAAACAAAACACAACAGAAATGGTCTCACAGATACAGACAACAAACTGATAGTTGCCAGAAGGAAGAGGAGTGGGAGGAGGTACAAAATGGGTAAAGGGGATGAAGAGGTATAATCTCAGAGTTGCAAAATCAGTAATGCATAGGGATGTAAGTTAGAGCACGGAGGATATCGTAGGTAATACCGTAACAACTTTGTATGGTGGCAGATGGTAACTAGACTTACAGTGGCAACCATTTTATAATGTATATAAATGTCAATTCGCTATGCTATACACATGAAACTGACACATTATATGTTAATTATTCTTCAAAAGGAAGGGAGGGGGGATGGAAGGGGGTGGGAGGGAGAAAGAGAGAGAAAGAGAGCAAGAAAGAAAGAGACCTGGTACCAGGAAGAAACTAAGTTACATTTTACTCGGCTGAGTTTTCAGACATCACTAGCCTGGCTAGGTGAATTTGCAGAAAACCAGATTTGGCATTCTCCAGGAGAAAGCCTGATAGGAGACTGCATAGCAAAGACAGCAACCGTGGTCAGGGAGGTATTCTGATCTGGCCCCCAGTTTGAGAAGGGGGCAGAAATGGACCACATGGAAATTGGCGCTCAGAGGAACTGCATCTGGAAGGCGAACTTTCCAGGCTGCTGACGGCTCAAAATGTCAAATTGTTTGAAAAAACAAACACTCTGACATAACATCTATGCAATGAAGTTTTCAAGATGTTCCCAACAGAACTGCATGCAGCAGCTGGCACAATGAACCTATTCCCCAAACCCCAATACTGTCCCAACAACCCAGAGAAGAAGAGGAAACTGTAAGACTTACATAAAGTTGTTGAAAAACCAATTCAACCAGCTACATTTTCCCTACTCTTCCATTCATATAGTAATAATTTGATAGTCTCTGTTAGACTTCACCTTTTAACTTTTTTCAAGTGTTGCAGCCTCTTACATGTGTAAATATGTATTCCTCAACCCTAAAAGAAAAGTCTAAATATTTTATATGTATTGAAAGATTAAGCCTTGCAGATATTACAAAGATGAGACTCAGACAAAAGGAAAGAAATCTGTTCAAAATTACCTGTGAATGGAATATTCCTTCAACGAGCTGATCATCGATAATCGAGCCTGTAAAGCAGGCAATGGACATTTGAAATAAAGAAAAAGTTGGATGCAACCAAGAGAGGGTAACACTTCTGGGAATTTCTAAAATACAATCCAATTGTACAACGTGTAAAAGTGAACTTATTCTCTTAGAAGATATTTGTGGTTCACTAGTAGTCTGCTTGGAGTTTGAACTGTGGTTTCCTTATTCTCACTCATCCTTAAAAAATGTGATGAATGTAATAAGCTTTGTATCCATTTTCAAGGCTCAGTGCATATGAAGTCTACCCTCGTCCTATCTGGCAAATGTCTTCCTGCTTCTGAAAATTCCCTTCATCACTGAACCCTATGCCTGGC
This sequence comes from Proteles cristata cristata, assembly GCA_017311185.1. NCBI lineage: Eukaryota > Metazoa > Chordata > Mammalia > Carnivora > Hyaenidae > Proteles > Proteles cristata. The sequence goes on from JAESUZ010002577.1 coordinate 1,354,620, forward strand.
GTGCCCCTATCTTCCTCGGTCACCTGTGTTACCATTCCAGTATCAGGTTTATCAAGCTTCTAAGTGTTTTCATTTTTGCATTTTCTCCATTTTGTTTTGTGTCTATATAAATAAATGATAAGACTAAAGTATGGGAAATATGAACATAGACACTATGAAAATGTCATGTGTGTTAGGACCTTTAATTTTCCATTTTTTCCAGCAATGTAAAGAAGGCAAAGGAATCCAGAAGTAGGGAGAAAGTTAAATGGTATGGATCTATACTCCGTATTTACTTTTCCTATGTTTTTGGGGGGAGTGCATATTTGTTTTATTTTGAAGATTTTATCTTTAATTTTTTTTTTAGTTTATTCATTTATTTTGAGAGAGTGTGAGTGGAGGAGGTGTGGAGAGAGAGGGAGACAGAGACTTCCAAGCAGGCTTTGCACTGCAAGTACAGAGCCTGATGCAGGGCTCGAACCCACAAAACCGTGAGATCATGACCTGAGCTGAAACAAAGAGTCGGATGCCTAACCGACTGAGCCACCCAAGGTGCCCCAAGATTTTATCTTTTAGAGCTGTTGAAGGTTCACTGCAAAACTGTGGGGAAGGCAAAGAGATTTGCTCCCTATCTCCACACATGCACAGCCTCCCTCACTGTCACTATCCCCCACCAGAGTGGCACACAGTACAAATGACAAGCCTGCGTTGGCATGTCATTGTCACCCCAAATCTATACTTAGTCTTGTACATTCTATGGGTTTGGACAAAAATGTGGCAACAGGTACCCAGCATAATGGTACCATACAGAGTATTTTCAGTGCCCTAGGAATCCCATGTGCTTGGGGCATTTATTCCTACCCCTCACCACAAGCATTCACAATAATTCATCTTTTTATTGTCTCCATAGTTTTGCCTTTTCCAGAATGTCATAGTTGGCCTCAGTCTGCAGGCTTTCCAGATCGACTTTTTTCAATTAGCAACATGCATTTAAATTTTGTCTTTTCATGACTTCCTAGCTCATTTCTCTTTAGCCATAACTAATATTCCATTGTCTGGATGGACAATGTAATATGTATCCACTTACATACTGAAGGATATCAAGGATATCGTGGTTGCTTTCAAATGCTGGCAATTATGAATAAAACTGCCTTAAATACCTGTGTACAGGTTTTTTGTGTGGCCACAGGTTTTGAACCTCTCTGAGTAATTACCAAAGAGCACAATGTGCAGGATCACATGGTAACGGATATGTTCAGTTTTATAAGAAACCACCAAATTGTCTTCCAACATGGATGTACCATTGAACATTCCCACAAGCAAGGTGCGGAACTTCCTGTGGCTCCACATCCTTGCCAGCATTTGGTGCTGTCAGTGTCCATATGCTTTTAACAATAACATCTAGGGGCTTATATGCCTGATGGGTTAACAGGACTATCAAGAAAAACTGATTTGGAAAAATAGACAAAGAAAACTACCATGCCTAGCAGTTAGTCCTTTCTTTACACAAAGGGATTGTTTGGTTTTAATTTTAGGCTTTTCCTTTCCCCTTTTTTTTTTAAAATCTGTCTGTTTTTAATCACATGGACAAACATGATTCATTTAGAAAAACGAAAAGAAAAGAAAAAAGAAAGTACAGGTAAACAAGAACAAAATTCATCCGTAATTCCACCTCCCAAAATAAAAGAAAAACACTACTAACAATTTGGTTTACGTCCTTCCAGAAACACAACCGTGTGCATGTGTGTGTGTGCCTGTGTGTGCGTGTGCGCACACACATATGCACACAGAAGCACAAAGGGTATGCATTAGCTCTTGCTGCATAACGAACCCTCTCAAAACTTTATGACTTAAAATAACAATCATTTATTTGGCTTATTTTTCTTTGGGTCAACAGCCTGGGCTGGACTCACCTGGGAGCCTCTTCTATCGCCAGTAAGCTAAGGGACTCCTCTCCTCGGGACTGTCCAGGAGCGGGTAGGCCTCAAGGGCCTCATTATCCAGACAGTTTGTCCAGTCTTGTTCTCATGGTGGCAGGAATCGGGCTCCCAGGAGAAGCAAGAAGGCAAGTCTGACATTCAAGCCTTTTCTAGGCCTTTAGTTTTATCATGTACACCAGTGGTCTGTTGGCAAAGCAATTCACATGGCCAATCCAGAGGCTGGGGGTGGAGAAATAGACTCCGTTATCTGACAGTAGGGTTTGGATTTTTAGGAAAACGGATGGCTATGTTTGCAGTCATTCCCAATCCTGCCACCCCGGGGGTGAGGTACTACTAACATTTTGGTTTATATTTTTTCAAAAACATACAAACCCACACTAAATTAAAATAGGTTGTAAGCGATCCCCATATCAATACATATTGCTCCATGTCATTGCTTTATTTTTATTGTTTTATAGTGAGGAGTTTTATTTTCTGTTTTTCATTTATTTTTTAAAGTAAGCTCTATGTCCAGTGTGGGGCTTTAACTCACGACTGTGAGATCACGAATTACATACTCTACCTTCTAAGCCTGCTGGGTGCCCTCTTCTCATTGTTTTAAATAGCTGCAGAAGGTTGCCCCACTTAGCTGTCCCATAATGTACTTGACCTCTATCCTAAAATTCAACTCGAGAGATCATTTCCAATTATCTCTATCAAGCTGTCAGAAATATCTTAGTGCATTCATCTTTCCCTCTATCCATGATTATTTTCTCACATAGCTCCTCAGGCAGCTTACCTTCATCTTCCAAGACTCTCAAAAAAAAAAAAAAATGCAGCCTTTATTCATTAGAAGACGTGGGGAAAACAGAGTGGGAAGGATGGAAATAAAGGCCAGGCTAAAACCCTGACTGTTCATTACAAATCTGTCACCAATACTAAAAAAAGGAAAAGGAAGAATAAATATAAAGATAACAATAAAATCATCATGGAATCTCATTTGCTTATAAAGAATAATTTGCAAGTATGTATATTTGTAACCACTTCTGCATTTAATATACTGCCTCAAACATGCAATGTGGGACTGTTTTCTACTCATTTCGGTGATATCAGCCCAGGTTGCTGGAGTATTTTGTTGGCCTCTTCCTCAGCACATCCAGAATCAGTTGTCTTACTTGATCTGGATACCTGGGCTCATCTGCCTTCACTGCCTTTCCCATCTGACACTCCAGAGCCCAGAAGAGATGCATTTACCTAGTTTGGTCTCACTGGCAATGACAGTCTCAGTGTCATGGCTCAGCTTCCCCACCTGCTTTTGGGCCTTTTCCAATTCACTAAGTAGTTCGTAATCAGTTCTTCCCATTTCAAGAACAAGGGAAAATCTCTAGCACTTGATGTGCACCTGTATGTTGTGGGTACTCAACACACAAAACAGGAGAAGAAATAAGATAAACACCCTATTATAGTCAAGCTGGACTAGGTCCAAGGAGATGTCTAAAAGCTTTTGTCTGCAGAAAACTGAAGTCTCGGGGCTGATAATGGTGACTGGACGTCAAAGGTATAATAGGAAATAAAGTTCTTTTAAAAACAAACTGCAAACACCATAAAACTGTATTGTTTTCAACTTCCCTATCGAGTGGCTTTGCTGTGCATATGCATCACAGCAGACATCCATGCCAACGGAAGACAAGAATATTCTAAGCTTGTCATGTGTTTATACATGACTTCCGGAATTAAGGTTGCACGCATGAATTTTGTACTCATCCACATCCAGCGTAATCAATAGGGCAGATCTGGGAAAGCGGAGAAGTGAAGGCCTTGAAATTATACTTCATTTGGCTGTTTTTCTTCATTGTGTGATACTTGCAGTCCTCCCTTCCCCCCAAATTCCATTCTTTTCATATTGTGTTTCCTAATTCCTAGTTTGTGTATTTGGTTTTCTTGTTTTGTTTTGTTTTGCATTACTTTTAGAGACATATGGCCGGGCAATGCTATATTGGATAATTAACCTTGCTCTTTTATAAAGGATTACTGCATGGAAAGATTAACACAAAAGTAGAATGGAAGACCTATAATCCACTTGTGACCTGGTGCTACATGATTGCAAAGGTCATTAAGTTTTATTTTAATCCAAATAGTATAGTATGGCCGTCATAAAATACATGAGTTCCTTACTATTTCTTATTCAAAATGCCTATAAAGATTCAAACAATCTTACTGTTTGAGTTGTCATTTACCATTACTCAAACTCTTGCAAAGAATAAAATGAAAAGTATTGAAGTCTCTGGTCAAATACCTAATTATTAGCACTCAGTATCTACGGGATCTCATTTTCTCCAAAAAACACCACCCCACCCCACCCCAAAAAAAAACAACAACAACAAAAAAAAACAAGGAATCCGTCCATTCATGGAGAAAAACCAGTTTCATTTTAAGCATGACTATTGATGTCCATGGCAAATCTGCTGACTGAAAAGAGTGTTTATTGATTCAACCTTTTTATAACCCTATACTAAAGTAAACATGTCTGAGACAAATAAGCAAAACATCAAATTTCACTCAACTACCATGTGGCCCTCTTACTTAAAGAACTTGGCATGAGCCATTATCCAGCCAAGGCCCCAGAATACAGAAGATCTGCATTTTATATGCACAGAACCCCACACACACCACCAATTTTTTTCTCAAGTCCTTCTTTATGTCTTCTCGTATCTTCAGTTAATTGCTCATGGCTAAAAGTTTAATATAATCTTCACTAGGTACAACTGTTGTAGTACCTATCAGTTTCATCTGCTTATAAGTCAATTTCATCTGGTTAGAAGTTTGTATAAGCATCTTCTCATAGGAGATGAGGGAATAAGTCTGCATCATTTCATAAGTTTTAGAAAATTTCACTTTGTTGATAATGGGTATAACCTTGCGTCAACCATGACTTCTAGGTCTGACCCCAAACAAGAATTTTATATGTCCAATGCCAAAAATCCCCAACCAAACATCACACCAGTCTTTATGCAACCCCAGATCTTACTTAACCTGGGTAAATCTATCTTCACATTCTTATATACAACTTTCATAGTACATTGCATCATCACTGAGGCAGGAAATGGTTAAAAACACATGTGCTTGAGGATTAGTATTATATTTGTATTGGCATTTACACTTCATGTATTCATTCATCAAATAGTATTGGTCATCTGCTACATGTGAGGCACCATACTAGGTACTGAAAACATAATGATAAATAAAGCACATTCTCTAAAATTCATGGTGCTAGCGGCCCAGGAGAGAAATATAAAAGTAGTATCACATTAGTTATATATGAAAATGGTCATCAAAGAAAAAAATGGGTCATTCATTTTTGGTGCATGTATATTTTGTTAAAAAAAAAAAAAGGCATGGTTCTGAGTTTGTCTTCCTCATAGCGATTTTTTTAGCTTCTATTACTGCCTAAAGCAGCTCTTGGAATAAACTATAAGATGATGTCATCTTTTGGGATGAGCATGGCTTTCTTTTTCTCTTCCACAGTAGTACAACCATGTATTCAATTAATCTCAAGGCTACCTAAAACTACACAGGTATAAATTTAAAAACAAGCTTAGGGCATACACTCAAGTACGTTATTTCAGATCATACCTTCTGGGGACTCAGAGCCCTTAATTGTGTTGTTTCTCGCAGTAGAATGATAATAATTTCTTTGAATGAGATTTTAAAAACTTGGATCAAAAGCAACACCTTACACATTGGCGTATATAGAAAACCTGTGTATAAAAGTGTAAACTGGCAATAGAAGAGTGAAACGCTGCAAACAATTTTAATGTTCTTGTTTTTTTGTTCTATGTAACAGAAGGCATCAGTCAATGGTAGGACAGTTGCACAGTAGCCTGCATGATTCTCATGAAGAATAATCTGATAAAGATGCACAGGGCTAATGTCATTGGGGGAAACATAGTATATAGTCTGGAGACATTCACCAAATCTCCACTAAAGAGAAGGTGGATAATGACTTATTTGTATTTTATTCTAAATAAAGAAGGTTCTTCTTTGAGTCTGTTCTGGATGAAGTTTAGAGGAGTTAGGGAAGAACAGTCACATATAACTAGCAAAAAGATTTAAAATAGTTCAGTATTTTGTAAACAATTCTGGCAACTCTTTCAAAGGATTATATGAAATGTGTAACTAACATAGCCAGGCTAGTGAGATATAGCAAATGTTTTAGTAGATTTTACTGCCCTACCTAGTACCATATTCAGAGAGTTTTCTCCCGAAGGTCCAACTCATTGAAAGCACATCATGGTATCTTGTCCCCTCACCTCCACCTCATTGTGGTGAATGAGTATTGGACATTCAACCCAAGATAGTCCAGACCAAGCATCAAACTACCAAAAATGTATGTTAAAACACATATCCTGAAATGTGTCTGCCTCGGTTAGAATTCAGCTTCTATCTTGAATTATGTGACATCAGTCAGGTTATTCAATTTCTCTGTGCTTCAATGTCCTCATCTATAAAACTGCATGATATTAGAACCTGTGGACTGTTGTTGGGATTAAATGTGGAAATATATTGAAAGAGTTTAGGAAAGAGAAGGAGTACACTAAAATTTACTAATTATTGCTATTTGGGTTGAGTTTTGTTGGCACATGAGAAGATATAAAGGAGTTAGGAAGATACTCTTTCCCAGGTGTGGGGAGAGAGAGCGAGAAGTGAACACAGAGGTAGAAAAGACTTGAGATACATAGAAAAATGAAGAGATTATATTAGTCAGGGTCTAGGAAGGAAACAGATGCTACACTCAATTTTGATAATTTGAGGAGATTTGGTTAACAGGGTTTGATAATACTCTGAGGCCTAAAGAGTGGGGAGAGAGAGAAGTCATAGAACTGGAAATTAGAGATTCTAGTAGCCCTTCATATTGGATCTACTCATTCCAAAAATATATGTCCTTTGATTAAGAGATGTGGTCAATTGACGTAAACCTCCCAAAGGGTGCCAAGTACTTCAGTTTCACTCTTCTCATCTCTAATCTTCTATCAAGGTTCCCCACTGGCTGAATCCAACCAGAACTCAGAAGGCAAGAAAACCAGTGATAGCATCTATACAGGCCAGCCTGCCAGAGCAGACTGCTGAATGGACGAGGGCAGAGAGTCCATCTGGAGGGCCTACACAGAGGATGTCCTGCACTGACACCGTCTGGGCTCAGAGAGGCAATGTCTACTCTGTGCAAGGCTCCTTCTAGTTCTCACACATCCTGTCTCTGAGTCTTTCCAATACATTCTCTTTTTAGCCTAAGCTATAGTGAGCAACTTCCTATTATTGGTAACAAAACCAACTTTGCTCTAAGCAGAAAAGTTCTGGCAACTACAAAATATGAGTAGAAAGTCAATGGGCATAAAATCAGAGGAGAAAAAGTATCATCACTTCTGCCTTATTATAGATTTTAGTAGTCCAGGGTTTTCAGAGCATTAAGGATCACATTACTAACAGCAGCATATGAATACTCATTACCCTACTACCAACAACTAAACCATGGCTTAAACTCTCCACTTTTACTTAGTGTCTCCAGAAAAACTGGAGAAGGCTGGATTACTGTCATCTAAGAAGTTCATGTGATTAAAGATATTGACACAATGTCCAATTAGCTCACCTTTCTTCATGATTGCTACTACCTAAATATTGCTATTAGGTCTTATTTTCCAACTTTGAAGTTTTCTGGGTTTACCTCTTAACCTTCTCCAGATTCCCTTTACCTCTATTCAGTTTATGAGCCCAGAAAGAACAAAAGTACAACCAACCCAATACAGTAAGAGTCTAATTCATATGTACATTACCCAAGGCTGGGTTTATGACTTCTCTTGCCAAGAAACTCTCCTAAGCTTCATAAATTCACACACAGAGTTATATTAATATATTCACAGAACATACATGCGTGCGCGCGCGCGCACACACACACACACACACACACACATCTTGTTTTGTTTTTTCACATTGAAGCTTTCTTGGGTGAGAACCATACTTGACTAATTATACTCCATGCCCCATCCCCCACAGCAAAAATGTCCAAAGAAAACAGTCAAAATCTCACCATGGCCAGTGTCTGGATGAAGCTGTCTTGGGAACCAACGAATAAGCAGCTCCCTCTGTGGGGGGGAAAGAAAGTGATTATGTCGCATGCAAGGCCTTAAATTGAGAGAGAATTAACTCAGCTTATAATAAATCACTGTTGACATCCTCACTAAAGGCTTCATGCTCTCCCAAGCCAGGGGGAATTTTTAGCTGGCCAAGAAGGAAACTCCACAAGCGCTGGCTATTATTTGAATGTGCAACCTTCATATGGGAGATTCTGAAGGGTTTTCCCTATAGGGTCTGAACAAATTCCATAGAGAATAGCTACCCTCCTAAAACAAACAAAGATTGATTAATAACTTATTATCATATTTTACAATTGAGACTTTGGAAAATGTGTAACCGCAGGAGGCCTGTCTGCACCTCACTTATTTTTAACTTATATATGGGTCTTTCACGAAAGAAAAAAAAGTCAAAGAAAAAGATTAAGGACAGCAAGTCTTCTTCTCATGGTTTGAAGAAAGGTATGTTTTTCTCTGTACTTTCTGGGGAAGAATTACTGATCTGCCAACTTTGACGAAGGTTTCTAGACCATGTAGCACATAGTTTGTTGTCTAGGTATTGACTTATCTGCTCCCTGCAACGTCCCTAAGGGAAAAGGCGATGTCTGTGATAATTCTTTCAGAAAAAGGAACTTTGGTCTGGGAGGTGAAGTGACTTACAGACATCTAGGTAAGAGAAGTTGGAGGCAGGACTTTTGCTAAGTTGTAGTGCGGGACCTATTTTCTATCATGTATAAGTACTTCATAAAGAGGATGTGTTTCTTGGTTGGTAGAATCAAATTTTATATTAATGATATTGATTGAAAACATTTTTAAAAAACTTAAGAGTGTTACTAAGCCACCACCCGAGTATTTTTCCTCCCATGTAAGTTGTTACCAACATTTGTACTAGCTATACTAAGGGATTCAGTGAAACCTGGATTCATAGGGATTAAATTCTGTTTTCTCTGAAAAGTTTTAGTCCATTTCTGCATGACAAGAGCACCCTTCAGTGTTTTTGGAGGGGAGGTTCATTCAAAATTATGTATAAATTAAATGCATATGAACAAGATTTGGACAATGCTTCATAATGAGTAAAATTTACTTTAATTAATAGGTTACTCCAGAGAAGTATATTCTTTTTTTTTTAAATGTTTTTTGTTTATTTCTGAGAGAGAGAGAGAGAGAGAGAGAGAGAGAGAGAGAGAGAGAGAGACAGCATGAGCAGGGGAGGGTCAGGGAGAGAGGGAGACACAGAATCTGAAACAGGCTCCAGGCTCTGAGCTAGCTGTCAGCACAGATTCCGATGTGGGGCTCAAACCCACAAACTGTGAGATCATGACCTGAGCTGAAGTCAGATGCTTAACCAACTGAGGCACCCAGGTGCCCCGAGAAGTATATTCTTATATACTGGATAACTTTGCCTCTTCACTTACATTCTGCATCTGGGCCCACCCGGCTTAGTGTCTTTAAGAGGCCAACCCATAAGTATTACAACAAGGATCCCTTTGCCCTCTGACTTCCATAGGGGTTCAACCCATGGAGGCCCTGGAAAGAGACTGGAAAGAAGGAAGAATATGAAGTTAACATATTTATTCCCCCCAGTACCCTCCTTACTGGGAATCTCACAGAGTCACTGCTTTTATCCCAAGAATCTCTCCAGAACACTGGTCTCTCCCCTACTTCCAGGAATGACTCTTTACTCTTGCTCCATTTAGCTCCAGAGAGCTGCCCCTTTGTTGAAGCTTTCCCTAACATCTGCCCACATCAGTGCAATCGGCCTGTTGCAAAATTTTCCTCAGATCACTCAGATTGGATGAGATTCAGCCAGGGCCCTGCCAGGAAAAGGCAGGTACATTCAGACTAGGTCTCCATCCTTTAGAAGGATCTTAAAACCATGCATACAGGACTCTACACATATCTGGGATGCTAATGGAATGAGATGGGATTTAGTTGTTACAAGTGCTGTGTTGGCATCATTGCCCAAATGATAAAGAAGCAAGCAAGCAATGTAATTCTGTTTATAGATGTATTCGGGGGGGCAGATCAATTCAAAATTAAGTATAAAATAAATGTATAAGAAGATTTGAATGATGTTTTCAAATTACTAAAATTTACTTCAATTAATAGAGTATTCTAAGGAATAAGAAAAAGAATGATTAGTGGTTAGCTTGTATTAGTTGGGTAAATTTGCTTCTTTTCATTTAATGTGATATTAACCTGAATTACTTATCATGGCCTTTTTAATAAATTGAGTTATATGACCTTATATTAATTTTTATTGAAAGCCCTTTAGGTAAAGTAATTTACATACACAAATTCTACTGCTCACTTACTTAATCATTTCTACTGTATAGCTTACCGATGCAAATAAGGTATCTCATTCAAATTCTGATTTTATGCTCCCAATAAACAAAAAAGCAAACAAATAAATTAACAAGTTTTTAAAAGATAGTCTGATGTTAAAAAACATATATTTTAATATAATATATAACTGGAAATGTGTATATACATATATATATATATATATATATATATATATATATATATATATGTAATAGGTTACACCAGTTAAATGTAGGACTTATGTGGCTCACTGAGTGCTAATTATTATTTGCTCTTGCAACACGCTGTGGCATTTTGGGGAACTATTTTGACATCAGGGCATTCCTAAGTAGAGTCAATAGGCTCTTATTAATATAGTAGGGTATTTTTAGCTAGGCTTTAGCTTTTTAAAACCACATGGCTTAAAGTATCCCTTCACAGTAAAAAAATATATTCAAGCATAATCCCATCTGTATACATCCACTCAGGTCCTTTGGCTTACGAAACGAGTACTCAACTTATATAAAGATAAATATATATTTAATTTTGGTAAAGTTCTCCACAAAAAAAAGAATTTTAGAAAACAGAAAAATAATAATCTACTAGACTTACTTTCTTGCCTTTTCTACAGGTTCTCAGAAGAGCAAATGCAACATTGTATTCAAAGAAATGGTGAAAATTGTCAAGGATTACAAAGCACATGTACACTATCAAGCTCTGAACAGTCACAGAACAAAACAGGTTGTGGTTATTAAGTCACAACAGCAAGTTCTCAAATGGGGTTTGGTTGGTTGACATTTCTCTGTGTGTGTGTGTGTGTGTGTGTGTGTGTGTGTGTGTGTGTTTCTTGTCTTTTTCTCTGCGAAGCATTCTACTCAGACAGCCAGGATAACAAGTCAGACAAGCTCTCCCACAAACAAACTCAACACTGTTAATCAATCACTTTTTGCGCTTTGAGAATTTACTTCCTCCTGAAAACCACTTATGAAATGAACCCTTTTTCCTTTTTAGATTAGGGAATTGGAACACAGGGAATCAACATACTCATAGTTATATATTGACATTTTGAGACAGATGAAATGAAAAGCAGCAATTCTTGCTGATGATCATTCAATTCTGTGAAGCACAGACAACACAGTAATACAAGAGTCCTGAATCATAGTTGTTACTTATTTGGCTTTCACTTTCTAGCTTCCTATAATAAAATCGATGGCTGTATCCTACGGCTCTGCCCATCATGATCCTCCACAAATCCAAAAAGTAGAGAGCAAAGAAGACATGACAGTGCACAATGAATTCCATGCATACTTACAGAGCCACCAAGTCGTTCCCTCACACATTGTTTATTTTCGCATTACACAAGTTTTTCTCGAAGTGTACGATAATAGATGCTCCTTGACAAAGAATCCTTTGGGGGAAAATATGCACACAATATAAGAAATTAACATTGAGGCACCTGGGTGGCTTAGTCGGTTAAGCATCTGACTTCAGCTCAGGTCATGATCTTGTGGTTCATGGGTTCGAGCCTCGCATCGGGTTCTGTGCTGACAGCTCAGAGTCTGGAGTCTGTTTCAGGTTCTGTGTCTCCCTCTCTCTCTGTCCCTCCCCTGCTCATGATCGGTCTCTCTCTGTCTCAAAAAAATAAATAAAGACTATTAAAAAATTTTAAAAAAGACATTAACAAAATTTTAGCAGGTTTTGTTTACCATGGAATTTTCCTTCTCAGAAGCTTTAATCTGTTGTTCCACTCTGAGTTTGGGGGAGTATATTATAGCTGCTGTGTCAGAATTCATTGACAACTACCCCTTCACCTCGATCTCTCACCTCTTCAGTAAACACTAAAGAAGCAGTTATATCAAACTGATTAACTGATCTCAAACAGTTTGGAGGAAAACAAGGAAGACTGGTGGGGAAGAGCATTAGGATGCAACATAATTAACTACCAGTTAATACTAGGTGATATTCTGATGAACATGTAGTGAAAATACTAAAGGAAACAGCAGTAATTCACACTTCCTAATGAGCTGGAGACATTTGGGGGAAGGGGCAAACAATTTTATGAAGTGCAGTTCTGGAGAATTTGCTAGGTTCACAGTAACACAAACTAATTTCTGTTCTTCAGGGATGACTTTTGCTCATCCTCACAAAGGTAAATAATCAACTATTTAAAATTGAAAGTTGGTTAAGACACGAAAAATTACCTAATCTAGCATCCTCATTTTTACAGAGAAGGAAATTAAAATTCTGGGAAAACATTAAGCGGTTAGTACGCATGTTTTTTTTTTTTTTTATTTAAAAAAAAGGAGGATAGAACCCAAATCACTCATTTGTAATCTAAAGCTAATGTCTAGCCATACCTAATGTATTAAATATTAGCAAGGGATACTGATAAGTGATAAATGAGGTGGGGGTTTGTTTTGTTTTGTTTTTTTTACCTGAGGTGAAGGATAAATATGGAGCTGAGTATATTCACTATTTACTATAAATCAAAATTTCATTGTTGGATGATATTTTTGATCATTCAACAATATAGATAGTTGTGGAGGATACTTTGATAGGCTTTCCAGATCCCATTTCAATGAAGAACCTGTTGCCCCAGAATATGGGAACACTCTGGCAGATAGCTTTGGATGCTCAGTGAGGCTTGGCAGCCATATTGGATGCTAAAGAGAAAGTAAAATGTGTGTCCGTATATACACACATCAAAATACCCCCCATATTTTGAAGCACATGGAAAATGTAACTAAGCCTTCTAATCAAAACCAAACCAAAACAAAAAGCATGACTATAAATAGGAACTTGTACTGCCCAGTCACGCCACTGACAATTGTCATAAAGCTGCCCAGCCAGTGAAGACTTAATGCCTGTGAGGACCTGGGAACCACTCTGTCGGATTGAGAACAACTATTTCCATCACAAGGCCATCAAACAAACAAATAACAGCTTGTCTTTATTTAAATTTTGATATCTTGTTCACCATGGATTTTTTGCATGAAATTCAACTGGAAAAAATACTGCCTTAGAATTAGTTATCTTGGTCACTGAGTTTTGGATGTCCCTTAAATTTTGCACTGAAGAGACTGCTTTACCCACCTCATCCTGGTCCTGGCCCTAACACCACTCCCCTTTTGAGACTGCCTCATGCTCTTCCCAAGTGATCCACTTCCAGTGCCTGATCAATATGTAAGGAGCCTGGCCTCACAGGCTCAACTGGAGCCATTCCTGAAGGTTCATTCCAGCCCCAGGGCTCCCTGGAAGGTTAGCCAGCACTGCTCTGGGGACTGGGTTGTCACTGGACTTTTCCCTCTGCCCATCCCTACTTTCTTCTCCTCCCATGCACAGGTGTTGACCTCAAGGGTACTTCATAAAACCCTACTGCACATTAACCTCCATCTTTGAGGGTATTTATGAGAGAACCATAAAACTGATCAACTTATATTGACTAATATTTATTGAGCATATACCAAGTTCAATGCATGCTTATATGGATTTTTATTTTACCTTGTCAGTAAGGTAGGTACTATAAGCAACACTGAATTTTTTTACGGTATTAACATCAATTATACACAATATAGTTTGTTTGTTTGTTTGTTTGTTTTAATGGGTAAACTAACAAGAATAAGCCCACATGAAACCAATATGCTTTACTGTGATACCACATGAGTTAATGTTCTTCCTTTCCTCACTGGCCTGAAGATCATAAAGATCCTTAACATCATAAAGGCCCACAAGTATAATACAGAGCATCCTCCTTAAAAAGATAGAGAAGGACTAGGGCACCTGGGGGGCTCAGTCAGTTAAGCATCTGACTCCGGCTCAGGTCATGAGCTCACAGTTGGAGGGTTCAAGCCCCACATCAGCTCTCTGCTGACAGCTCAGAGTCTGGAGCCTGCTTCGAATTCTGTGTCTCCTTCTCTCTCTGCCCCTCCTCCACTCACACTCTCTGTCTCTTTCTCAAGAATAAATAAATATTAAAAACTTTATTTTAAATAAGACAGAGAAGGATTTGATATATTTTAGAGTCTCAATCAAAGATAATTCAAATTCAACATAAAATTTAACAAGAGATACACTTCAGTTATTAAGAAAGTTTATAATTTTCACTTCATTCTCTCATGATACTGTGGATAAATGAAGTTTTAATTTCATTTAGTGAACTTTAGTGATAGTGTTTCAGAATTTAAATGTTTAATAATCTCAACATTTCTGCTTATTCTTAAATGGAATACCATCAACTACTACAATAGTATGTAGACACCAATGATTACCTCTGTACATAAAAATGCAATATATTTGTTTGTCAAATATAGTAAAAATATTCTCACTTAAATCAGGAGATTTACTTTGTTTGATCCAGTGTGGGGCCCCACAAATTCATGTGAGCTCTCTGGAAATGCAAATCATCTATTAGAAATTGCTTCAGTGAGTAGAGCTCTCGTTTTAAAATGCTTTTTGGTCTGGATCATTTGCTAAATCTCATTTCTGAATTCACTGTGGCACATCTTTCCTTTCCACAGTTATGGTCCCTGTACTTCTGAGCATATTGTATTTTATATTCAAGTCTCTCAGTGTTCTGGTTCATATGAAATGGTGCTCTTTATTTATTACAAGATCTCACATTTGTTTTATCCATCCCAAGCTAATGTTTGCATGAATGAGGCCCTAGAGATGTAATATCATCTTTAAAAAGCTGCCCCAAAGACAGAAAGCTGAGAATCAAAAGTAGAATAAGAACCGATGTGCATAGACTGAGTTTCCAAGTTCATATTTCTTGCATGCAACTATATGAACAGCTTAGAATCCACAATCCACTTTTAATTGTTATTCTTTTTTCAAAAAATTTTTTTGGTCAAAAGTAGCTATTAGGTGCAGGAGAATGTCCAAATCACAGTATTGACTGGCTAGAGATGTCTCCTGGGAGAGCCAGGAGAAAAAATGGTCAGTGATTCTGGAAAGCTATCACTCTATCTTTACCTGCCCTTAATTTCCCATCTCTCAGCCTTTTTCAAAACAATGATGTTTTAAGTCAGAAATATTTTATTGGTTGATTTTTAAGACTGTACTGTCTCCTAAATATAATGCTCTTCAACAAAATATTTGGAGTAGGTACCTAGAACTTACATTAAACGTAAGCTTTTCAACCATTAGAAAGACCCCGGTGCAACTCAGTTTTGCAAACTAAGAAAGTTAGGAACTTGCAAACACCTGTTTTTTCTGGGAGCCTAGCAGGATGTCAAAGAAAATCCATTTTAACAAGCATTTATTGAGTTGTTTTGTTTTGTTTTCTTTTGTTTTGCTGTGCCTTGTAAAGTACTAAGCCCAAAGGCCTCAATGATCATTCATTTCTACCTGGACTTGAAGCCTTCAATATTAACCACATGGCTTTCAACAAAATGTGGGTATTGAATTATTCCAATGGGAAACACTTTTTATAAAATGGTAGGCTCAATGCTCATTTTATTAAAGTGTTGAGGCTTTATACGCAGACCACATTTCAGGTAATGTCCATTTAGTTTCTTACTACAGGCTGCACTGGAGTGTGTTGGACAGATATAAATTCTGTGGAGATGTTTAAGAGAAGAAACTCAGCTTTCCCCTTAAAACCCAAGGTACTTTGACTGTACCCAACTGATGTGAACTGGTACAATACAATAGTCTGTATTGGAAACCAACCATCATTACCATAATAACATCATAAAAATGCTTTATTTAACACCTTCATCCAATAATTGGCTATCTATTCTGTTTCCATATCGTTTTGACCATTGTTCATGTTTCAAAGACACTCACTCATTTGCAGTGACTTTTCAAAAGTTTAACAAGTGGCTGACTTAACGTAACAGCAGAGGCTGTCTCTATGAAGCTAATGGATTTATGACATAGTCGCCACTGAGTCCCCAGATTGTCCATACCAAAATACAGCTTATGATGTGTGTGCCCCTGCCCAAACAAGTTTTATATGCCAGAGGATGTTGAAATGATGTCCTGTTGGCACAGTCTCTGTTTACCACATTGCCTTGACTTCATGAGTTGGGGCACATTTTATTTGGGTTGTGCAAGCCAAGGTCATCATTGCATAAAGCAGGAGCCCACAAATTGCTGTTTCTTAGGTGACCTGATAGTCTCCGTTCACAGCAAAGGCTGAGTGAGAGTTACCCTGGATTTCTTTGAGACGTGGCAAAGCCAACTTACTCAGAGTTCCTTGGTTGAATCCAGGAAAAAAAAGTCAACTACTGAGATGAGTCACTATTGAGCAAAAACCTTGTCTGCAACTCTCTTTAGAGGTTATGTGCTCTTCTAAAATTACATATTTGGATTGATCCATTAATGTGGCTGTATTGTGGTTGCCTAGAGACAACTTGGAAGCCACTGAGTTGGATGATGATGTTCTTTGTCATCGATTATATCATCTTAGGCTCTGTACTTCATTTACACCTTTCACAAACAGAAATAGAACTGCCCCCTCTCATCTGTGAAAGAAGAGGCATTTTTATCTATTGGCTTCTTCATTCCTAGTAGAAGATATTTAAACTCAAGGGTCATTTATTCGTTTGGCAACATCTTCTCATGAAGTTTAATAGATTTGTAAGTCATTTGGACCAACTATTGTCACTTTGAGGAGAATAAAAAGATAAAGTGACAGGAAAGGAAGACAAGAAGAAAATGTCGAGACAAGCTTTGTGAATTATTTTTGTTTTTCTTTATTTATTCATTCAATAACTTTAACAACTAGTATACAAGATGTTTGGGGAGAAATTATAGCAAGAAAGTGAAGATAAATAAAATATGTTTCTGACCTGAGGAGATGCCATATATAATAAAAAATAATAGGAAGTTACTGACAAAGTAGATGTGTGGTCCAAGGTAGAGCAGTTGCCTATGGCTGGTAGGATCAGCTGAGACTTTGTAAAAGATTGTCCTTGGCCTGTTCCCCAAAATAGCATAACTGGTGAATATTTTTAGCTAAGAGGGGTAGGATTCACACGCATAAGCCAAGGTACAGAGGTGGGGAATTGGTTTGCTAGGAACTAAATGATCATTTGGGTTAGGAAGGATGGTTTATGGAGGAAAATATTTCCATAGTCAAGTTAAGGATCTAAGCTAATGTGATGGAATTGGATATCAAAAGCAACACAGAAACATGAGGAAGAATGTAAAGGACGAACAGCAGATGTGGTGGCGCCGTGGACTGGGACAGAGAGGGTGAGGCGCGCCGAGGACAGTGTGGAGACTGTGAACCTGGTTGTGTGTGGGAGGAGGAGGACTCTGAGAACAGAAACTGTAATACCAGGAAAAGAAATTGATGAAACCCGAAGATGGAAGAGAATCAAATTTGCTTTAAAATTTGTATATTATGTTGAAATGAGTTAGCTTCCTGGTGGTAGTGAATCAACCAGGGAAAGAGGTCCAATAGATATGTGTGTTTGTGGGACATACATCTGGGGTATGCGTCTGAACTGGAGGGTTTTACAAAGCACCATTTGAAGCTGTGGAGCTAGAAATGGTTGTTTTGATCTCAAAGACAGCTGCATCTATTTATTACTATGATTCAGTATTTTTGCTTATTTATCATTGCATCAAAAGGGATGAAAGAGGTTTCCACCTGAGAGATGACATCTATGTACTTTTCCTCCATTCTTCCTGCTAAGTACAACTGAAAACCTCCTGGAGATTATACATAAGACAAACATAACAGACCCTGAAAGGTAGAAAGAAAAGGCTAACTGGCCCTGGGCCTTGGAAACCAAGCAACAACAAAAAACTGAGTTTTCCTGCAGGGCATGGTGGCAGTGGTGTGCCTCACATATCCCAGATGTGGAGCTGAGGAACTCAGCAATCTAGAAACAGCAGTGAACACAGGCACAAGAAATCCCAATTAAAGCACACTCTCTCTAGTCAAAGGACCAGGAAAGGGATGGCCTAGCAAGAAAGAATACTCTTAGGCAATAACTACACTACTTTAGCAAAAAAAAAAAAAAAAAAAAAAAAAGCCCACAGAAAATGTCATGACTCTACCTTCAGCCCCCAAGCAAAGGCCGACTGGGAAGCTTAGACCTCTACCCTCACGTGGCAGGAATGAGGTTGTTTGACACCCCCCACAACCCCCACTAGAGCAGTGTCAAAAAAAAAATTCATCTAAAACAGAAGATACAAATAAGATTCAGAGTCTCATAACATCATATCCAAAATGTTCAAGTTTCAATAAAAAAGTCATTCATCACAGGAAGAATCAAGAGGATTTCAAAGTGATGGGAAAAAAGGCCAATAGACAACACGGAAATATAGAGGTGTTAGAATTAGCTGACAAAAATGGTAAAGCAGCTATCATCATCTTCATCATCATCATCATCATCATCATCATCACTTCCATGAGCAATAATAAAGATGCCTAGAATAAAGATTAGAAAAATGAAAGTCTCAGCCAGGAGACAGAAGTTACAACAAAAAACAGATTTTATAATGAAGACTTAATAACCAAAATTTTGAAACTCAGTGGACTGGCTCAAGAGCAGCATGGACGACGCAGAGGAAAGAATTCGCAAACTTGAAGATGAAACAGTAGAGACGACCCAGCCTTGAAAACAAGGATAAAATAGACGGACATAAAACGGATAGAGTTTTGGGAACCTGAAGGACTACAGAAAATGATCTAACGTTCATGTCATCAATCCTTAGGGAGAGAGAGAGGCGGTTAGCGGAGGAAGACACGCGGATGGGAAGTGAGCACATGAGAACATTGAACCTCCTATGTCATTCGGGATTTGCAAATGAAAACTATAATGGAATGCCATGCTACACCTATTCAAGTGGCTACGATAATTATAATAGTACAACTTGGCCAATACCAAATGCTGCTGAGCATGTGGAACAACAGCGATGCTCAGCCGCCAAGAACACAAAATGGGACAGCCGCCCTGGAAGAGGGTTTGCCGGTTGCTTACAGAACTAACTCGTAACAACCATATGACCCCACTATTGTGCTCCTGGGCATTTATCCTAGATAAATTAAACCTTATTTTACACAAATATCTGTAACTGAATTTTTCATAATAGCCTCAAACTGGAAACAACCCAGATGTCCTTCACCAGATGGATGGTTGAACAAATTTATGCATCTGTAACATGGATTGCTACTCAAACAGTAAAGAGGAACAAACGATGCAGACATGCAACAATTTGGATGAATCTCCAAAGAATTATGCTGGATGAAAAACAAAACAAAACCAAACCAACAATCCCAAAGGCCATATACAGTATTTTTATAACATTTCTATAACATTGTTGAAATGAAGTTACAGAAATGGAGAACAGATTAGTGGTTGCCAGAAGTTAAGGAAGGTGTGGGAATGGAAGGAAACGGGTCCGGCTATAAAGGGCAACATCAGGGATCCTTGGGTTTACAGAAGTGTTCTGTATCTTGACTACATCAATGTCAATATTCTCATTGAGCTATTGCTCTGTAGTTTACAAGCTGTTACCTTTGTGGGAAACTGGGGAAAGGTACACAGGCTCTCCCTTTATTATTTCTTACAACTGTATATGAATCTGTAATTATTGCAAAATAAAAATTTAATTAAAAGCAGACAAACAGAAAACAAATCAGAAAATATGAAGGTTAAGATCTTTTTCGGAAGATTAACTTGTCCAACATTGATTATATATATTTCTTGGACTGCTGGCTAGCATTCTCATGTGCAGTTTATTATAAGGCATAAAAAATGTTGGGAAATCAATGCTGTTATGAAAACCCTGTTTTTCACTTTCTTGAGTTGCGGAGATTTAAACTGGCAATCCTAAAATTGTATTAGCATGTGATCCTGCAGTTGAATAAAAAACTTGTTCCAAAAACGAGGGAGAAAAAGAGAGTAATGAAAAAGCACCAATCATGCAGAATTATTGTCATACACAAAAATATATTTGGGAGGATTAAGCAATATGACATGTGGTGTGTGTATTTTTTTAAGTAAACTAGGAAACTCACAATATGAAAATAAGTAGCAAATATTACATGGGCTTTAAATTTTAATACACCCATGCAACATGGGATAGGAAGTTTCTTCTTTTCCCAATTTTAATGTTCTAATTAAAAATCTTCCCAGATAAAAATCGAATACACAAAATGTGCCCGACAACATGGCTTTCTTTCCCTCTGAAATATTAAGCAAAAGCTGCTTAATAATTCAAAGTAAATTCAGTATTTCAGTTTATTCTTTTAAACATATCAGAATTTAATTGTTTTCTTGGATTTTTGTACCAGATTTGATACAAAAATGGAAGGGTTTTCCTTAGATATTAATAAAATAGGCAACTATTTTTGGCTTCCTCATTGTAAAAAATGTGATTTCCCCCCATATAAGGATATGAATGGCCTTTTATGGTAGAGTAGGATGAGCCAGAAAAATGGATAATACATGCTTTAATTTGAAGCACAGTGTTTTTTTATTGTTTATAAATTAATGCCTTCTTGTAAATTTATAGTACTGACATTCTTAGGTATTATCCATCTTCTCCTATTTTGCAGTTCTCCTCTATCATGTCCGAAATATTGAGACAGCCTCCAATCTGCTCTCTGTGCCCCAGACTCACTAAAAAGCAACTACATCCTCAAAACCTATAGGCCCCACAACAGCTGGTCACCACAGGTATTCAGTGTCCTAAATCATCTCCTTTGTGCTCTTCAAACACATTAGCACATTCCTACATTCCTACCTCAGGACCTTTGCATGCACCTTCTTTCTATCTAGGATGCTTTTCTCTTGATTATCCACATGACTTTTTCCTTCATTTCATTTAGGCTGCTGCTCAAATGCAATCTAATCAAAGAGATCATTTCTGAGGAATCAATCTAAAATAGCACCCTGCTTCCCAACTCTTTCTGTCCATTTGTCCTATTTCATTAACCAAGAACAGTGAGTGATATATCATTACATAAGTATGACTTTGTTTTATTCTCACCACCAAAATGTGAGCACCACGAGAACAAAGGCTGTGGCATCCCTGATGTCTAGAACCACACACAGCACACAGTAGGTGTTTGACATGTACATGTTAGTAAATGAATTGATTAACTCCATGTACATACTGTGATCTGATTGATCCCCCCCCAAAATAATTCTTTGTGGATATTAGACAATTTAAAGAAAGGGTTCATAATTTCCCGCACTGAACACAGCTTACATTTCCAATGCCCCAATAGGTGACACAAGGACTTTGACATGTGGTACACACCACTTTTCTTCTTCCATTTCGACCTTAGATGAATCCTCCAATTTCACTTGCTCATTGCTTCCTGGCCTTCTCGTGTTCATCACTGCCTAGTAGGTTGACTAGCTATCCTTGTCCACCTACGACTGAAGAGTTTTCTGGAACATAGAGCTTTCAGCTCTAAAACTGAGAATGTCCCACACAAAGTGGATAGTTTGCTTTATCTACCTCTACTACCTTGACACCTTAGTCTTCCCTTGGCTGCAAGGTCCCTGTTCTCTTCTTTACTTGCCAAAGTCCCTTGTTTTTTATAATACCCAACTCAATCTTCACTTCCTTAGGAAAGCCTGTGCAATCTCTGCCACATCCCATGATGTCAGCTTTGCTATCAGTAGCAATTTTTGTTTGTTCTATCAAATATTATTTTATTTCAAACCAGATCTGTCATTCACCTAAACAAACATATTCTATCCAATGGAATTTACCTCTAGAAAGCAGGAGCTATGCCTCATTTTCTTTAGATGCCAAACCATCTAGCACAGTGCTCGAAATGAAGTAAATCTTCACCAATTGTTTGTTATGGTAGAGGGATATACTTTGTATTTTGAAAGCTGACTATCTTAAATGGATACACAGTCATCTTGGAGGATGCTTACGGAAAGGGTGAGACAGTCTTTAAAAACTCAAGATATGTGATTTTGGCAGATCCAAAATGAAAGATGATTCTAACTTAAAATAACAGAAATAGAAAAAGTAGAGATTTGGGTTGAGTTGTCTCTTTGAAAAGATACCTAGTGTCCCTTTTGTTCCATGCTGAATATAATGAATCCATGAGATGTCCCTATGGATAGAGTTTACACTGGCATCGACATGGCCAAAATATGCAGTAAAGAGGGAAAAATCTAATGAAACATCTTGATGACTTACAATACACCATGTTCTAATATTTGGCAGCATCCTAACGACCAAGTGAAGTTTTCACTTTTCATCTAGCTATTTCGGTGCTGTGTAGACACAGGCCAAGAACTGGAATGGTAGGAAAATTGCCACAGTAATGCTGAATTTTACTGGCTTAGCAATGAGGGGAAACTCACATATTGCTTGCCAAAAAAATAACTGGCTTTAGTCGGTGCTATTAGTCTCACGCTTTTTAGGAGCACTTAATTTAAAACAAAATTGTGGGCTTAACTCCTACCCTAATGTTTTTGAGACTGCTGTAATAAGCAAATGTTCAAAGTGTTCTTTATCCAACCAAGTGGGTAAGTTTCTTGTTCAAGCTCCATCGATAACAAAAAGATTTTCATTTAGTGAGCAGTGATCCCTGATTTAGCACAAGCAAACCCGTCAAGACACATGTAGGCTTACAGCACAGAAATCTCGGGGCAGTAAGGTTTAAACTTGACAAAACAATCACTATGGAAAAACAACTTACAAATCACACCAACCACCTAAATAGAAGCTTGGTTTCCTAACTGGCTTGTAATGGAAGGCCCTGAAACAGTATGAGGAATTGTTAATAGAGGTTTAGAGTTACTATCTTATGCCCGTGCCTTAAACATTAATTCTGGCCAATTGCTATAAAGCATGCACCACACCAACATTTGAAGGATGTTGGGATTAATCCCACCCACACTCAGAGTGTCTTAAAGACTATATCGTATTTCAGTAAGTATAAACCTTTGACTCTTCAGTAATGATGTTTTAGCTTTAATCTGTGTTTCAGCTCCATCAGACACATAGTTTACTTGGAAAGGAGTACGCTGGGAAAACACAGAAGAGAAAATACTTCCTAAAAGGACTTCGATAATACTCACAAGCATTTTTTCATAAGTTGTACCATGGCTTCCTTCATCCATGTGAAACCCAATCTTTTCCCAGGAATGGTGCTAGATAATGTAAAATATTCCTATGCCTACTGTTTTCCTATTGATTTCCTATTAATTTTCCTATTAACTTAGCATTCTTACTACTAAAATGTCATACTCAGGCTGCATTTATTTATGACATCCAGTGCCTCCTGAGATACTACTGTATCCTCATCATCATGGGACTGATGATAAAGGAAGTCAACACACATAAAGCAGTACTCACTACCCTTTATTCAAGGTCTACTATTTTCTAGATGATCTGTTGCATACTCTGAAATATTATTTCTAACCCTTATGAAAATCTTAAAATGTACACATTATTTTAACCATTTTAAAATTGAGGAAAGTGAGTTTGTGCATATCACTTAACCCTTCCGACCCCCAACTACTGGTAAGTGGCGGACAGAGTAAAGCCATACCTCAATGCTGTCTAAAGGCTCATTCTTTCCATTGTGTGGGCCACTTTGTCCATGTAGGGAAGCTGTGCACTCAGAGAAGGTAGATAACGTAACACCCTTAGGACAAGATCCTGTCCTCTATGATATTCGGTAGAGGGAAGTCCACATGTTGCCCTTCTTTTTAACTGTGGTAAGATCTACTTCATTAACACATCTTTAAGTGTATGATATAATATTGGTAAGTGTAGGCACGTTGATCATCAGATTTCTAGAATCAAGTCATCTTGTGTAGCTGAAAATTTATATTCTTTAAATAGCAACTACCCATTTCCCACTCCTTCTGGCCCATGGCGACCCCCATTCTATTTGCTGCTTCTGTGAGTTTTGCTCTTAGAAACCTCACATAATCGTACAGTATGTATTCTGACTGGCTTATCTCATTTAGCACTAGGTCCTCCAGGTTCATATTAACAAGACCCTAAATGCTCAGTCCTATCGACAGCATCATTCAGCAGAATGTACTAAGTGAACAATCCTTTTATTTTTACTATTTTTTCAAATTTAAATCCAAGTTAGTTAACATATAGTGTAATAATGATTTCAGGAGCAGAGTCTAGTGATTCACCTCATACACAGAACAGTCAGGCTCATCCCATCCAGTGCCTTCCTTAAAGCCTGATCACCCATTTAGCCCATCCCCCCACCCAGTTAGCCAGCAACCCTCTGTTGGAACAATCCTTTTAAATACACTCTGTGTCAAGGAAACTGAAGCAAAGCCAAACCAAGAGATGAATTTTCTGATGAATCTTGTCAACCTAGGGAACCAAGATGGAATAAAGGGCTCATGTGGGGCCTTTTATGGTGTTAGATAGACTACTTTGTGAAGCCTGCGGCTCTTGTTTTCTCATATACTGTAATTTGGTTTTAAAAAAGGCATAGTCGAGGTTTATATAATTGAATGAAAGCTGTTGACTGAAATGACTGGAATGTCTCAGTGGCCATTAGTACAATCTTACTGATTTCCATTTCCCGCTTTCTGGATAGACAGCACGCAATTATAGGATGAGATTGAGTCAGCTCTCTTTTCTGACTGTACTGTCTGTTCATTTTTTAAAAGGTTGGCCTAATAAATAACATTCCTAGAAGAAACAATTTTGTACCAAATTAATGATAGTGATACATGTGTTTTTGATAGTTATGGTATCACTTAAACCAAAAATACTTTGAGAAACAAAGAAGGTATAATATTTTCTGGAGTCAGGAGAACAAACAAGGGAACAAACTTCTTGTTCCTCTAGAGAATAGAAAACTAGTATTAGTATCTATAAAGACAAGCTACAAGTTTGGGAAAATCTCTCTCTCTCAAGAACGACTTCCACCTCTTGCTTTAGTGAAACAGTAAAGAAATATTTAGTACATATTCAACATAAAACCTGTAATATCACAGATGATAGTTGTTAGAAAATGTGAGACTGAAAACCACCTTAAGTGACTAAGGTGGTTAATCAGAGATGCTCTATCCACTTGGTCTGGCTCATTTTCTTCCTCTACTGATTATAAGTCATATGAATGGGGGCACCTGGCTGGCTCAGCTCATTAAGCATCTTCAGCTCAGGTCATGATATCACCGCTCTTGAGCTCAAGCTCCATGTCGGGCTCTGTGCTGACAGTTCAGAGCCTAGAGCCTGCTTCTGATTCTGTCCCCCTCTCTTTCTGTCCCTCTCCTGCTCACATTGTGTCTCTTTCACTCAAAGATAAATAAATGCTAAGAACAAAAATTAAAAATAAAACTATATGAATGACTTTGGGTAAGATTCTTTACCTTTCTATGCATTCATTTTTTTTTTTCATCTATAAGATGGTGACAACAGTAATTACTTCATAGGGTTGTTGCAAAGACTAAGTGAGTTCTCATACATAAAATACTTAGGACCGACACATCGTAAGTGACTTAGGTCATGATGTGAAGGACTTGAATACACTTAGTAATGTGTAAATTATTCATTTCAAAAGGAGAAACATCAATGGAGAATATTTAATATTATATTTGCTTTTTTAAAACTTCACTTCTAAGCCCATGGGGTAAATAAACTTTAAGTCAGGATAAAGGAGCAATGGAAAAAAAAAAAAAAGGGAGGGCTGAGCAGGGGAAACTTGAGTAGTTTAGAGAACTTATATGCCATAACAAATATCCCAAAGTAAGAACAGTGTCTGTGACAAAGAGCATCCTTCGCTTTTTTATTGAATTAAAGCCTGTTGCACTCAGCCAATCCAAGCTACATCACACCAGACCTCTGCTTTCTAATGTTCCATCTCCATTTAAAAAAATCAGCTGCAAAATGTATAGACAATTTACAAGTCTCAAAGATCATATTTGTCCTGGGATCTCCCAGCCTAGATGATCCTAATGGAGGTCCCCGTTGATGGAACATCATTAATCAGGCAGCCATGGCCAAGGAGGTGGGTGGCTGCTGATAGTTTTGGCCCATTGGAAATGGCTTTGGATGACTGCCAGGTTGTGTGTAAAATTTTGAAATGTTTGAAACAATACAGTCTTTACAATGTTATAAAATACTAGGGTGGCTACAGTGAGCTGCAGACTGGCTCCTGGCCAATAAAACCTCAGAATTCCAGTCAGCTGTAACCTGGAGTTTAATGTTGTCTGAGGTGTTCAAGGTCATCTCTCCCCAATGTCCTGGAGGTCAACTTAGTCTTTATAAAGCTGCCTCACTGAGCTACTGCTCTCCAATCACCCCAGCTCAAAAATACTTTAGTCACTTCGCTTCCCCTGCACACCACCATCTCCTGCAACAATAACAACAACAACAAAATCATGTTGAGAGTTAACCTTAAAAGCCTGACTTAGGAAAACCTTTTAAAACATTGAACTTGCTTTTCATTTGTCCTCATTTAAACGGAACATACTTCCTATAGACATGTCAATGAACCTGAAAAATAGAAAAAGAAATTGCCACTAATTCCAACACTCTAAGGTAACCAGATCAATTAATGGAGCATTACACTCCAGTCCTTCTCTAAGCGGGCATCTTACATATCTATTGATCATATGATATCTATACAGTTGGCTGTTGAACAACACAGATTTGAACGGTGTGGGTCCACCTATATGTAAATGTATTCTCTTCTTTATGATTTTCAATAACATTTTTTCTCTAGCTTACTTTATTACAAGACACATATAATACATATAAATATAAAATGGGTGTCAGTTGACTATTTCTGTTATTGGTAAGGGTTCTAGTCAACAGTAAGCAACTGGAATTTAAGCCGTGGGGGAGTCAAAAGTTATACATGGATGTTCAATTGTGCTGGTGGTGGCTTTGCTCAAGGGTCAACTACATATTCTCCTAAACTTTATATAGACTTTTATTTTGTGTGAATACAAATTATTTATGGACAATAATAATGGCAGAATAACATTTTATTTTTTATTTCACCATTCTATCGTTATTGAGTGCTTATCATGTTTTCTCTCTCCGAGAGGGTGCTATGTTAAATAGTGTTGGTATTTACATAAAGCTTTTCTGTATTTTGTATTATTTCCTTAGGATAGGTTCCCAGAAGTGAAATAAAGGGGTCGAGGGAGACGGATACTTCCAGAGTCTTGGCAGATGTTGGCAATGGCTTTCCAAACATTTTCCCCCTTTGATTGACAGCCCATCAGTAAAATTTGAGAGGGTATTATTTCTTTCCCTCATCGTCAGCAATAGGTTAACAGCAAGTATTCTTCTAAAGAAAGCAAATATGCTAATATAAAAATGAAAAGTTGTCTGTATTGGTAGAGCTCAGTGATGTTACATGGAAATGGTCACGGAGCTACTTCATGGGTGATCTGTTTTCAGTATGTTCTCCAAGCAAGTGATTCTTCTAAACAAAAGGGAATTTAATTCTGGGGCATCATCATAGTAAATGAAATATTGAACACACAGAACATAGGATAGAATGCTCCAGAGAGAGAAATAAAGACCTACAACATTATGCAGATGTATCCCAGGTAATGCAACAACCAACGGGCCTCAGGAAATTATTGATAAATGCAGAGTAATTAAAAAGGAAAAATTGAGAAAGTGTAAAAGCAAAAAATTAAGAACATTTTACAATCGAAATGGAAGTCTTGAATCAAGAAAATGGTCCAGGAGCAATGGTAAAGGAGAAGAGAAGGATAGAACATGAGAAAAAGAAACAGAGAAGAAAACTCCAGAGCTAAACCAGAATAGAGACAATTGTTTGCTCTCCCATGTGGTTTAAATAGCATGGTAAGCTTCATGGAACCGATATGACTTCTACCTACATAACTGAAGACTTAAACTTCTAGATTGTCATTCAAGAACATTCTTTGGCCATGTTCCCAGTTAATAAATCCAAAGTACCTTTATCTACCTGGGTTAGTGGGAATGCACCTGCCTAACACAGTGTAGATAATACATTTATAGATAAAACTGATAAACACCTCCTAAGAAATGTTGACATGTATTTGTTTATATGTCCTACAAATCGTGTTTACTTCCCTGGCCAAAGTGTTCCATGTTTGCCATTGTTAGAGACTCTAGCTGCAAAAGAGAGTTTCTTATGTTTATTCTTACTCATTGCTTTTCTTCTTCTTCTTTTTTTTAAAATTTATTTCTAGGAGAGAGAGAGAGAGAGACAGCATGAGCAGGGGATGGTCAGAGAGAGAGGGAGTCACAGACTGAAACAGGCTCCAGGCTCTGAGCTGGCAGTCAGCACAGAGCCCGACGCGGGGCTTGAACCCACGAACCGCGAGATCATGACCTAAGCGAAAGTCGGACGCTCAACCAACTAAGCCACCCAGGTGCCTCCTCATTGCTTTTCTTCTGAAGAGTAGATATTCTTCTGTCGGAACTTGCCAGATTAAGTTTTGAGCTGAAGTGCCTCGAAGAAATGTTCATGGGAATGTCCATATATTTTAATGTTTGTATGTAATGCATATTCTCCAGATCTAAGGGGCTTCTCTGATTATACCCAGTTTCACCTTTCTCTATCATCTAGGCTCTGGGCAATGTGTTTCTGTTTCCTTTTTTCTCTCTCAGCTTCCCATGATGCTCCCATCACCCAAGAGTTTTCTGACTTTTTATTGATACAAATCAAGTACACAGACTCTACCCACGATCCCCTCACTTTAAGCAAACTGTAATCTACAAGGCAAATCAAGACTATATCAGATGTTCTGGTTTCAGCAAAACGAGACATTTTCCAGATGTTGGGCCCTTGAAATCTTCCATCTGTAACATAGTATGTCTTGATTTCAGTTCTGACGTCTGTTCCTTTGCTGAGTACTTAACCTCTCTGTGCCTCAGCCAGCTCATCTCTAAAACAGACATAAAAATCGTACTTGCCCCTACGGTACTGGAGAGAATTAAATGAATTACTAGGTGGCATGTTTAGAGCGATGCTGATGCAGAGGAGCATGCACACAGTGTGAGGTATCACATTAACTGTTAGAAATTACCTCCTCAGATTGCCCTCTCGCATTGATCATGGTGCTCTTTCCTTGCTTTAAACCTTCTTCAGGTGTTCTGCACGCATCCTCACCCTACGGATTTCTGGAAAGCTTCGCACATCTTCTTACCCAGCAATATTTTCACTTTCTTCTTCAGTGATTTTTTTTTTAATGTTTATATTTGAGAGAGGGAAAGAATGAGAGAGAGAGAGAACGAGCAGGAGAGGAGCAGAGAAAGAAGGAGACACAGAATCTGAAGGAGGCTTCAGGCTCTGAGCTGTCAGCACAGAGCCTGAAGCAGGGCTCAATGTCACGGACGGTGAGTCATGACCTGAACTGAAGTCGGATGCCCAACTGACTGCGCCATCCAGGCGCCCCTCCAGCAGTTCGTTTCAATTTGGACTATGTACACCATTCTGTTCTAAACATAAATCCCATCCTGCTGAGTCTCTTGACATCTGTGAGGCTATATATAATCCCAGGAGCTAAAATATCAAGTTTATTTTATTACTTGAATGCACCTATATAAGAGAAATCTAGTGTAAAATCAGTAACTAATAAAATCAATGCTTAATTTGTTAAATATTCCTTGTTAGGTCTTCAATTCTTGTTTTACGTGGGCTTAAATTATATTCTAAAGTGCCCTCATATTTATAACCTGGGTGGTATCAGCTAGTGCAAATGACTGTTCTCACATCTTGTGACCTATTTATCAGTATCCATCTGTATCGCAGATTTTATATGTTATTGCTGAAAGGAGTAAACATGCTTCCTTTAATTCAAATTCATTACTATTCCAACATTTTAACGACTCTGCTCATGTTTGAAATCCCTTTTAAAAAAATTCCACCATAATTAAGCAAAACAGTAGATTGATGACTGATTGCAAAGCAGCTGTGTCAAAAATAAACAGAGCTTTGAACTCAACAAGCTTTGCTTTTTCCAAACTCTGCTGTGTACGTAAACACACCCCATGCCCCGTGTCCTCTCCACACTTCATACATGTAAAATTATTTCCACTTAGATGTTTCTCTATCTGCCTCTTTTTTTCCCCCCTCATCAAAATCATCTCCAGAGCCTCACCATCTCTACTCACCGCATTGTCTAAAAGTCCTCTGGGAGGCCATGCCTATACCCAGAGATTTTACGTTAACAGCAGACTGACTCAGTAAGTACACTCTGGAAACTCTGGTGAACAGCTCAGCCCAGTGCTGGTCTTGATGCCTGGCCAACAGGCTCAAACAACAGACATAAAAGCTAAATCTGTACTTCCATTCAGTTCTGAGGTTGCCAAGTTAGTTTTCCTGATACTGTACCTACAGTATATTCATCTCCCAAAGTCTCAGACTCACTTCATTAACTTTGTGATATCAATCTCTTATGTTATGAACTCAATTCTGCTAATATAAATGATACAGTACTATACAGAAATTTAAGAGGTTGTAACATTAGAAGTCTCTTCAAGATTCCCATAACAGTTGAAGAACAAGGAACCAAAATTCCCAGAACCAATCCTTGCTGGGAAATAATTCCTTACATATAACCTTAAAGCCGTTTTCCCTCCGCTCAGCCCTCTGCTTCTGATTCCCATTTATGTTGCGAATAGCTTTTAATGATGGAATAGGGAAATATACTGTGGTTTCACACCTTCAGGGATTTTTTATGGTCACTTATTCCTAACTAGGAGATAGAGACGCATAGCAGAAATATTTCTTTTCCTTTGTTTACTTTTGTTTTTTAAACATAAACCAGTTTATTATATTGTGCCCTTCATCAAGAGGATATATTTAAGAAAAACCACTATTCAAAGATCAACTAATAGAAGGATGTTTTCTTAATGGCAAGTTCCTATATATTGTCAATGCTTACACCATCGGATGGATTTACCAGCCTAGTCACTAAATTGGTTTGACTGACTAATTTGGAAACTCCAACTTGTCCCACGAATCTACATCATATAGAATCTACAGGATGAAGAATATGGAAAATGGATACACTATTGTTCCCACAGAAGTAATGAAAATTTGTCCAACGAGCAGTTATGCCTCACAAAATGTAGCTCCGTCTCAAAAAGCCAAGTGGAAGGAACTTTTCTTCTATGATTCAAACACCTCCCTTCCTCTCTCTCCACATCTCCTCCTTTGGCGATCCAGAGCTGGCAGTAACAGTGCTACATGTTGGTTCACATAGACATAATGAAAACAGCCCGGGCGGTGTTGTGAAGTTAAGAAGTCCGTCTGCTTGGATGCAACTCCTGGCTTTCCTATGACTTGATAAATGACTTTGAACATTTTATTTAACAGTTCAAGGTCTTAAATTCCTCTCAATGAAATGGGAAAAGAACCAACATAGAGCTGTGGTAGAAGATTCGATTAAATGGTAGGCTGCATGTGAAGTCACCGCAACACTTCCTGCTTAGTAAATGTGGAGAGATAATAAATAGAGAGATAGACAGAGATTATAGGTCGGTAGATCGATATAAAATTGGTATTAAGATATCCTTATAGCTGGGGGCACCTGGGTGGCTCAGTGGGTTAAGTGTCCGCCTTCGGCTCAGGTCATGATCTCACAGTTTGTGAGTTTGAGGCCGCGTTGGGCTCTGTGCTGCACAAAGCCTGGAGCCTGCTTTGATTTCTGTGTCTCCCTCTCTCTCTGCTCCTACCCCATTCATGCTCTCCCTATGTTTCAAAAATAAATAAATGCTAAAAATTTGTTTAAAAAGATATCCTTATAGCTGAATATATGCACAATCTAAGTAATGAAGAAATAACTGTCCTTAAACATCTCTAATGTTAATACTGATTCTAATTTAAATTGCTTTCTCCCATCCCTCATCTCCAAAATCCAGAGCCTCTCCAACCTTTGGAGCTTAGGGGTGATGCAGGCTTTGCTGTCACCTGCAGCATCCATATGTAGAGAAGGTAGAGAAGCACAGGGTAGTAATTATTACTGATCTTGACCGAGGTTTTCACATGACCCACTATTCTTAGAAAAGTCACAAACCCTTCATTTTTAATATGTTTACTTTTTAAAAAATATTTAATTATTTTGAGAAAGAGAGAGAGACACAGAGACAGAGAGATTGGGGGAGAGAGAGAATCCCAAGCAGGTTCCACACTGTCCATGCAGAGCCTGACATGGGGCCCAATCCCATGCACCACAGGTCATGACCTGAGCCGAAGTTAAGAGTCAGACGCTTCACCGGCTGAACCACCCAGGCTCCCCAGTGTTTTCTCTTAAATTTGCCTGTACTCTCTCACCAGATCTTTTACACTGTAGTCCCAGCTCCAATGCCCCCTCTTCCATGAAGGCAAAGTGTTCTGGTTTTCTATCATGCTTCTAACTGACATGGTTAATGAACTTCTTTCAACATGATTCACTGCTTTTGTATGTACACCATTCAAAGTCTGTAGAGAGTAAGCAACTGAAGAATCGGGTATGTCCCTGTGTCCCCCAATGAGGCCCCTCACAGAGACGCTGGGGAGAAGATTCTGCAGATTCTCACTGCATTGAATTAAACAACAAATGTGAAAGTAGTGTACTGTAACTACAAGGAATAATGGTGGAGGTGGAAACCTAGGTGGTTGGGTTGGAGAAAGTGTTTCTTTCACTCAGGATGCCAAACTCCTCCACCTAGATACAAACATTTGGCCGTCATCATTGATTCTTTCTCCAGGTTTTTTCTATGCAATGTAAAAACATTTTTTAATGTTTATTTTTGAGAGAGACAGAGACAGAGCGCCAGTGGGGGAGGGGCAGAAAGAGATGGAAACAGGATCTGAAGCAGCTCCAGGCTCTGAGCTGTGAGCACACAGCCTGACTCAGGGCTTGAACCGATGAACCGTGAGACCATGACCTGAGCTGAAGTCAGATGCTCAACTGACTAAGCCACCCAGGTGCCCTTTCCTATGCCATTTTTATGTATGGTTTATTTTATACTAAGAGTCAAATAGCATCAAATGACTAGAAAAATGTTTAAATAAAAAACAATAAACTAAAATTTCAACCTTTAAAACCATAACAGGGAAAAAAGATATAAAGTATCTTAGAAATAAATTTGTGCGTTTCATTATGACAATTACATGATCTCTTTCTCTACTATGCCAAAGTTCAAGGAAAGATTGCAATCATCGTCGGTGTTAGGCTTATGAGAGCTCAGGCTTGAATGATGCAGGCAAGATTTACTCAGGATTGGTGTAGCACATCCCAGAACGAACTAGCATGATCTTTTCTAGACGGGTCTCCCTCTGCTCCCCGAGACCCATGAGCAGCATTTATTCCTAATGCAGCTAAATGGGAGAATTAAACGAAGGGGGAAAATATCAGTGGCAGGTATCCTGCCTCCCGGCAGGCTTCTAATTCTATTTCCTGTTTGACGTATCATTTTATTTCCATTTTCCCTAACTGTAATATGGGAACTTTCCATAATAAACAGTTCTTTAATTTGCCACTTCTTTGATTGGCATTTTTTAATTTTTTTTTTCCAAGGAGCCTATTGGCCTATTCCTTCACGAGTTGCAAAAATAAACGAAAAAACTGAACGGCATGCCATTGTTGGGCAGAATTCTCTGAATTTGTCTTGAAGCCAAGAGAATTTATTTGGCTGTCTGGGGAGCACTGAGGCAGGTCTCTTATTCTCAAAGAGATACCAAAGTTGCTTGAACAAATGGTTCGTGTTAGCTGGAGAAAGACACTCAATCTAAACCATGTGCCTCTGGACCTTGTGGTTTCAAGTTGAACCACAAGCAGTGAGAAGAGCTGTCGGTCTCAAAGCTTGATTTCAGCCATGCTCATGGGGAAGAGAAAACTGTCAGTCCCACCAACGGTATTGTCTTAATACGGAGACAGGCGACTCAGCGGTGGTACAAAGAATAAGAGATGGGATCCAAGACAGCACCCAGTGGGGCATAATGAAGACACACAATTTTTCCCCATGGGCATCCATGCACGGTGAAGGCAGCAAACTGGAGCCTTTCAGAGAAACAGAAACAACCCAGGGAGGCAAAGGGCTATAAAAATCTGATGTCTTCTTATAGCTATCATAAACCTGAAGAGAAACATCCTAGAAGAATTAGTTTAGAGACCCAAGACGGTTAAGGTTACTAAACCAGAAAAACAAGAAAGACAAATTTCTAAGTGGTACGATTTATCAAACCCCAAAAGCATTGTGGGGATGGTATGAAGGAATATTAAGTGCTAGTTTACAGCACAAAAGTGAGAGAACCATTTACCCACATAGAAATGTGGGTTCCTCAGTGAAGACACGTGTGCCTTAACCAGCATTTGGATTATGAGGGGATATTCTGAAAAACAGAGTAAGGTTTGATTTATCTAGCAACCAAGATAGAAAAGATGTTTTCTCCTTCTTCCTTGCCTTCTGTTAAAGAGTTTCTTTATCTCAAAGTGATTTATTTTAAGCTGCCAACATGTCCATCAGTTTGGGGAAGGGAGCAGAGAACAGCAACAATAAAAAATTGATGTACATGTTTGTCACAATAATGCTAAATTTTCAAGTATCCTGTTATTGCTGACTTGGAAATTAAATCATAGGTCTAATACCTCTACAAGAGAGACAAGAGAAATAAGGTAGTGCCACAGACGTTTCATTAGCATTCGTAGGAATGGTTTTAGGTGTTAAAATGAAAGGTGGTGAATTTATTATTGTGATATACAGGGAATTAAAATCAAATACAACTAGAAAGCAGACTAGGTGAATTCGGTTTAGAAATATAAATATAGCTATACAGGGAAACGGATATGTGTATATCGCATATACACACATGTAACACATATGCGTATATATCACATATATATACACACACACACACGAGATGCACGTTAATATAAGATAAACTTCATCCTCAGAATCAAACAACTTTCAGGGAACTTTGTTGTTTTACAGAAAAGAAGGGGTAGACTGAAATGACCTGTAAACATTTCACTCAAGTTTTCTTCTAAGAAATTCATTAGCCGAAAGTAAAGCAGATCTCATCCACCCTTAACAGAAGTATCGACGAGATTGGCACAAGTCACCTTTTACCACTGTCTTCTGTTTTCCCAAGAGATAGGCTCACTGAAAAAATAGACCGTCCTGTCAAGAGTGCTGAAATATATATATATATATAATGTTTTGATACCTGGACCCCAACACAGACAAAATTAAAATCTTGGATGGGGCTTACGTTATCAGTATAGATCATTTCCAAGTGGAAAACAATCTTAAAATTACTGCACTGAGCTCTGAATAGAATTATATCAGACTCTACATAACTCTACAATTTGCGAGTAAACTTTGACATCTTACAAACAACTGGGCTGTCATGCCACATGAGTGCTCTCATTAATAAAATAACCTACACGGGTATACTGTCTTTCATTTTGTGCACCACAAGAATCAGAATGATTTCTGGTAGTTTTAACTAGCTGAAGAGCAGAATCAGACAAGTCATCATTCCAAAATACATTCCAAAGCACAAATTACTTTAAATAAAACCAACTAAAACAATACATCTATAAGGCTCCCAAAGGGTCAATTACAATAATCCATATAGACCCAGAAGCCCAAAACTAAATTTGAGCCCACATGTCAGGCAGTATTTATTAACTACCTACTATGTGTCAAGCACATGTGGAATTTGTCAGTCTATATTCTAATGCTACAGAATACTCTTGGAATTGCTAAGTCATTCTAAGGCCTATGTTGACTATAATGTTTGGTCACATTCAAATTCTGCAAATGTCTATGTTACAGTGCCAAGCACTGTATAAGGTAAAACATTCTTGAACACCATCATACATTATTCCTTTTTAATTAACCAAACTGCAAACATCCTGTTGAACTGCAACATAATTCTGAATGTGTCACTTTTGTCCATGATCAATTTAAAATGAAGGTTGCTATCACACTAATTTTCTTAAATGCTTTGGTACATTGTTTTTCTATTCTAACATTTCTGAAATTGAGATGTGTCCTATAATTGAGTATGTTCTGGGTTTGGGCTTTTTCGCTCTCTGTTAGTCTCCCCAACCCTAAAGAAATGATCATTAAATCAAATGCTGTCTCAAAGGGAAAGGCTGTTTAGAATACACCGATTCAGGCATTGGTTCACGAGTTCAATAACTCCATGCATGCATCATCCATGTAAAGTAGAGACCGGGGGGGAGGGGGAGGAAGTGGAAAGAACATCAGTTTTATTATAGTTCTGCTGACAGATAGCCCAAGCATCACTGCAGAATATCCCAGCCCATATTATCAGTTTCCAGCAGATGGCATCTCACACTTTTCAGTTACTCATTAGAGAGCCTATAGGAAAGAGGTGTCCCTTGCCTGCATAATACACGGAACTGAAAACTATACTTGTGCTTCATGAGAATGCGTTTGCCAGCACGATTACCTAGAACGGGAATTTTCTGCAACTGGCCTCGGAATGTGGTCACTAGGATTGCCCACAGCCATTTTGGTATTTTCAGCTGGACCAAAGCACAGTGCACATTTTAATGACAGTACTGCCTGTTTTAGAAAGGTCTGCACAACATAATTGTAGAGTCAGGTGGGAATTATGAGTCTTCAACAAGTCATGTAGGTGGGGGAGAACACGTGTATCAAAATAATCAAAACCACTGGCTCTGTTTTTCTGTAGATAAGCCTCATGTAGCTATGATTCACAGCGCTGTAAAGCTTTCTTTCTGCTGGGATATTCAATCTTTCTACCTTTGTTAAAGATGCTATTAAAACAATACTTGTGGGGCGCCTGGGTGGCTCAGTCGGTTGAGCGTCCAACTTCGGCTCAGGTCATGATCTCACGGTTCGTGGGTTTGAGCCCTGCGTTGGGCTCTGTGCTGACAGCTCAGAACCTGAAACCTGCTTCAGATTCTGTGTCTCCCTCTCTCTGACCCTCCCCTGCTCATGCTGCCTCTCTTTCTCTCTCTCAGAAATAAATAAAACATTTAAAAAAATTAAAAAAAAAAACAATATTTGTGTCTAGCACTTTAATGAAATAATAAAAGACACATCAACATATTATCTTCAGATACCAGGAGTCTCGTTTTTTCTAAAAAAATGTTTGAAGAAAAAAGAGGAATTCATGTGGCAATAGCTAAGCTTATCTTCCCCTCCCCCTTGTATTTTATTAGACTTTGAGGAATCCGCTTTCCCTGTTTCTTAGTCAGATGGCCCAATATGACTTTTTCTCAGCCGTCCATTTGTTCTTAAGTTTCATCTGAAGTTGTCAATGAGCATGAGGATTAACACAGAAAAATAAAACCTCATTTAGTTCAATCATCAACACTGAACGTTAGCAGCATAAATCAACATAGAAGGTGCATTTTGAATTACACTGGAGCTTCAGCTTTATGGGATTTCTTGAAGCCAATAAAAAATCAAATTGAAGAAGTAAAGTCATGTTTTAGGATGGCACAATTCTATCTTTCCACATTCATAAGACATTATGAAAGGTGGTATGTGACAAATTGCTAACCAAATAACCCATACAACAGACAGAATAGCATTTGGCATGGGACATCATTCAAGGCAAGAACTAATAAAAAGTAAACATTGTTTTGATGCTATATTGGAGAGAATAATTCAAGTACAACACTTCTTTGGAAGACGGTAATAGCAGACGTTTCAAGTGAATAAATGTGGTGATTGAATTGAAAACGACAGATGAATCCATGTTGGCAGAATGCTGGCATCAAAAATCAGCAGTGGGTACCTGTTTTAGAGACTAGATTACCAACAGTGTTTGAGGATTCGTTTGAACTGAAAGAAGGACATTCCAACAGGGATGCCCACTGAGCGCTTGCACATGCGAATCTGTAATTCAAGAGCAGTCAGAGCGAAAGTTTGCAGTTGAGGAGTGTTCCACGCAGTGATGGCACATGATACTAGGCGACAACTCTGGACTAGGTAAGATCTCTGATGTAGAGAGAGAAATGGAGAGTCATGGGTACCACAAAAGTAAATGAAATTTGGGACAATCGTTCTGTACAATGTAACTGACTTAAACTTCTGTAGAGTGAGGCCAACTCTATTATAAATGCCTTTGGTAATGAGTTAATGGGAAATTTTTCCAGCACTGTATTCATG
Source organism: Proteles cristata cristata (assembly GCA_017311185.1). Taxonomy (NCBI): domain Eukaryota; kingdom Metazoa; phylum Chordata; class Mammalia; order Carnivora; family Hyaenidae; genus Proteles; species Proteles cristata. The sequence goes on from JAESUZ010002577.1 coordinate 1,392,985, forward strand.
TTACATGAGTCTGTATGATGAAGGAGTCCACTTACTTCCCTGTTACTCCCTGAAAACTAAAGAAGAAACTAGTTATAATGTATTTGTTTAGATCAACTATTAAACACTTTTTTCCAAATGAATAATTTCTCCTCTTCCTTCTCAATGGACAAATCCTTTTTAAGAGAAAATAAAGATTATTTTATTTTTTACTTTAAACGATGACTTCTGTAACTGTGGGTAATTAAGTGGCCACTACCTCCTAATCATTCCTAGACAGTTGTAGGAAAAACAAAAGGTTAGAATATTGAATAAATGAACTGTCTTCATATAAAGCATTATTCTTATTCAGTTATCAGCCAGTGGAAATGTGTGACATGGATAAGATTGAAGGGACCGATAATTTTGGGGATTGTTTGGGGACTACATCGGAAGTGATTATCAATCAGAAAGGAAAACCTAAACCTTTTTAATTCCCAGGGACCAAAATGACCACATAAGCAAAAGCAGGAGGTGTGACCCTTTGTCTCTTTTCTAGATTCCCTCACTCCATCCTGCCTGTTCTTCTCACCTCCACACCCTCAAAAACCTGATCCTGTGTCTGAAATTCACACCTCAGAATGAACGCAACAGCTTTATATGTAGTTTCCTTGGGAGAGCAGAGGCCATGGGAGAAGCAGAATTGAATTTTATCTTGAATGATGTCAAACTGAAAAGACTGAACACTGGGCTCCTGAGCAGCTCTGTCAGTTGAGCATCTACTTCAGCTCAGGTCATGATCTCACAGTTTGTGGGTTTGAACTTCACATTGGGCTCGCTGCTGTCAATGCAGAGCCCTCTTTAGATCCTCTGTTCCCTCCCCTCTGTCTGCCCCTCCCCCACTCTCTCTCTCTCTGTCGCTCTCTCTCTCTCCCCCTCCTTCTCTCCCTCCCTCCATCTCTCTCTTAAAAATAAATAAATATTTAAAAAACTTTTTTTTTTTTTTACAGATTTAACATTATAAAATGCTAACAGGGCAGTTTCCAGCAACTACCCATGTTAGGAAGATTTGAGACGGGAAATAGTTTAGAGTTCCATTTATTTAGATTGGGCAAAAGGGGGGAAGGTCAATGTTGTGGGAGAGAGTAGGGAGAAGAGAAAACTGGGGACATCAAGCTGTAATTTTGCAATTAATTTTGAGAAGAACTCATCATTCACAGCAGTTAAAGTGGTATGTTAGCATTTCTTCCTTGGCTTATTTTATAATCCACTCAGATCAGCTTTTTAAAAAATGGCTGCCACACAATAGACACATTTTGAATGTTTACCCTTTTAAAGATTATGATGCTGTCCTTGATTTATATTTATGATTATACAATACTAATTTATATAAAATTGACAAAAACTAAGAGGATTTTTCAAAAATCTATCGGAAACCACGAACCATATAAACTCTCAAGGTGCCAGGGCAGTAGGAGGCTAATTCTATGACCTTACTGCTAATACTTTATATATACTCTATTTGGACAAACCTATGGGAGGAAATAGCTTTTATTTTTCCACAGAAGAAATTAAACACTGGTGCATTAATATATTACATACAGGAGTTCAATGCCTGCACTGTGGTTGCACCACATATTAATGGGTGATTCCATTCTCTGAGCAGAGGAGACTGCAGACAGAGATTTCTTCCTCTACGGTCAAACATCCCCTACCTGAGGCACCAGGATCTTGTTCAGCACTCGAGTCCAGAAACAGCAAATTCAATCTAGCTGTGGCAGGCCGAGGGCGAATTGGAATGCCAACTCCAGACTGGGATTCCAAACCACGAGCCTCTGGAAATAAAGCTTGGACTTGGAGAAATGACAGTAACTTCAAGCCAAGAAATCTCACCCAGTTTTTTAAAAAGCTTCAGTACACAGTGAATACAGATAACCATTAACATCGCTCCTCTTTTAAAAGGTTATCACACTAAGAGTTTTACATAGACTGTCATAGTAAAGAAAATGACATGCTCTTCTCTGGATATTCAGTCTCTGAGCTACTTTGCTGTCAATTAGATTGCAAAGCATAGCAGTAGCATTTTGAGCAGTGTGCTAAGAGAGCATGGTCTCATTAGCCCGCTGGTCTTGTCAATTACTAGTATCATGCATTTTCTAGAGCTACAGAGGAAAGATAAAACTGCTGCTAAAGGTATGTCTATCTATCTATCTATCTATCTATCTATCTATCTATTTATCCATCTATCTATCATCTATCCATCCATCCATCCATCCATCCATCCATCCATCCATCCATCTCTTCAGATCATCACTAAGCCATTATCTTGACTTCAGAAATCTCCCCAAAGTATCAGAGACACGTAGGGCCAGAAGGTAAACTATACCTCAGCCTGACAACCCTAGATTCCATTCCTCATTTTCTCACATCTTTCCAATCTTGTCTTAGGCAAGCCACCCCAGCCTGTCGGTTTATTCATGACTAAAATACATAATGCAGAAATTCAGTAAGATAATATACTACAACGAAGCACACTGGTGCCTTAAACTTATTAAAATGTAAAATTCTCATCTGTCTCATGCAATGTTTATTTTGTTTAAAAAAATACTTCAATCACGTAAGTCATTAAAATGGCTTGTCTATTTGTATATATGCCACGTAAGTAGATTCCAATTTTTTTAATAGACAAAGGTTGAAATCCCTGAACTGTTGAGATGAAAACTTCATTTAAGTCAGGAGGAGAGCATTTGAATGATGACAGTAGTAGAGATGATATTGATAGTAAAGATAATGAGTCTGTTTGCTGAGTGTTTAGTCTGTGCCAAGAACCATGTTGAGATTTACAATACATTATTTAAATTTAATTGAACATTCTGAAAATCGACTTTATACAATTTTTTCTTTCCTCTATTCACTGTCAAAACTCTCCTTCTGAAGCCAATAAGGGATATTGTCAGTTCATCATCTGTTCTCCCCCACATTTTAATGAAAGATTTACCTTTATTCAACTGGTGGACACAAGTTACGAATAGTGGCAATGCTAATTAATTGCACAATCACCAGACCAATAGAAGAACTAAAAAAATTAAAATAGTAAATATTTCACACTTCACAAGCCATATAATGCACTACCCACTCATGTCTTCTTCACCTGCTATATCCAAACTTGCCAGACAGTGATAAGTTATTAATCTTTTATTTTGGCATTTCATATTTTAGACTCCTTGTTCAAGGGAAAAATATTGCCTCAAGTTAACAGACAGACTATACCATCATTGAAAAAATCCTAGCTTAGTTATGCAGAGTTGTTGCTATATTCTCAAATCATGATTATTGTTTATTCCTATTCCATTCAAATTCTTTTTTTAATGTTTATTTATTTATTTTGAGAGGGGGGAGGGGTAGAGAGAGGAGAGAGAGAGAGAGAGAGAGAGAGAGAGAGAGAGAGAGAGAGAATATCCCAAGCAGGTTCTGTGCTATCAGCACAGAGCCTGACACAGGGCTCAATCTCATGAACTGTAAGATTGTGACCTGAGCCAAAATCAAGAGTCAGACGCTTAGCCAACTGAGCCACCCAGCAGCCCCTCCATTCAAATTCTTTATTTATTAGAACACTACTTTTATGGCGTACTTAATTTATGCTTGATATTGTGCTAAGTTATCTTTATATACGTTACCTCTTTGGACCTCACTGAATCCCTATAGTTATTAATATCATCCTCTCCACTTGACAGATGGAAACAAGGAAGATTTAGTCAGTTAGGATGATACGTGTAATGATCAAAAGGGCTGGGATGGGAACTTCAGCTGAGTTTGCTTTCCTGGCCCTAGTTTGGATCTGAAGATCTATCTTTCTTAGCAACTCTAAGCGTATTGGAGTGCATATATTAGGTGAGTGTGTCTGAGGCTGATTATATTTTTCTGTCCTTAAGCATAAGAAGTAGTAGCTGCAGGTACAATGCAGAGAGACAGTGCATGGCACCCAGAGGTAATGCGTGCTTCCTGATTCCACAACAATGGTAACTGGCATCAATAAATTTCTGCCCTTGCCATTCCTACCAAAGAATCATTAGTAGATGGGAGGTTAGGTGGCTTCAGGTTGCCCTAGACCTATCATTCTAACTTTAACCTGAGAGATTCTACTTTATTCTTTTATGTATCACAAGTCCAAATAAAATAGCATTTGGTGGGGAAAGGGGAAATAGGGAAATGGTTCTTTTATTTATAAGAAAAAATTCACCTACCATGGTAGACAATTTACATAGTTAAACTTTCTTGACTGTCCTAGTAAAGTTATTACAAAGTGCAACATGCTCTGTAAATGCCATGCTAATATATGTATCTCTCTTTACTGTTAATTAAGCACATACGCTTGACATACAGCAAGGAGATTTTATATCCTTGAATCAGTAGAATTAAGTTCTTAAGTCATAAATGGAAGATACTGCTTTTGAACCATGGTTCCTCAGGTTTCCAATTAAACATTAATGAATTCTGAAATTGCACATACTACATATTTAAATTCTGAAACCTGTTTGACAACATGCTATATTTTGTATACAATAGTGATGCTTTACACTCATCATTAGGCTATGTACTTGGAATTTTGTTTTGTTTTGTTTTGCATAGTAGAGAATGGTTGGTAGCATTTAGTTAAACTTTCTGACTCACTACTTGTAATTAATAACAGGCATTAGCAACATGGGCTCTCGGGGTAATGTTCATTTACTGTGACAGTGGAATAGATTAAATTTAAACCTTCCACCATGGGAAGGCTGACCCAAGGACTTGCTTCCATTAGTGTATGGCTCTAATTACCTAAGCTAAGTGGACACCTGGGTATTAGTAACTCATCACTCTTGCTTTTCCTTGTTTGAATATTTTTAACAAGTCGTCAACTCACTCTTTTTTCTAACTATCACATGCTTTTAAAATGGAAATTCAATTACATCACATATCTAGGTTCCTAAACACAAAGCAGTTTTGCTAAAGGAGAAATATTGATCAGGCATCTACAACAGAACAAGATTCTCTCAACCACCATAATAATAAAAACAAACAAACCCTCATATTTATGGAGAGGCTATGAGAAATATCCAAGATAGTATTTAAGGAACTCTCATGTCCTTTTTCCCTCCCTTTTTCTATGGAACCGTGAAGCACAAAAGCAGAGATTTGCTATAGTCGATTTTTTACGGTGCTGGTCACTTACAATGGTGACATGGCTCTCAAAATGAGAAAATGCCAAAAAAGGCAGATGGTTTCCCTGATGAATACAAAAAAAAAAAAATGTGTATTTCCACAGCTGAATGAGCTCTCAGTCATATTTCTTATGAAAAAGACAATCCCAATAAAACACAGTGAAGATCTCATCCATTGAACCCACTCATGGTGTGTCTACGTGGATAAAATTTTAAGTCACTATTGTTAGTGGATGTTGGTCAGATGGGAAAGGGAGAAGGGAAGTAAATGAAATTGGAGATTAGGAAGTAACAAAGAAGAGAAATGAAAACCAGGCTTCTGTAACTTTTGATCATTCTTAAACACAGCAGGATCCACAATTATAAAGGGAAGCAAATCTTGTGGAAATGTGAGGGTGACACGTCTATACTACACACTGAGTAATTTCCCGTGGAACAAAAAAAAAAAAAAAAAAAACAACAAATCTGAAGGTTTATTTTACTATGAAATAATGTACTCCACTTGGCTGACTTGCCAGCTAAGCAATAGAAAAACCATAGAAATTGTGTTTGCTCTGGGAATAAGATATTGGGTAAGTTTTCTAAGCAAAAAAGGAGATCTGGGTCTAGTGCCCCCTGACACCATCTTCCATTGGTATAAGAAGATTTCACCTAGCCAGCTCAGAGCCATCAGTTACTTCTCCCTCAAAGCTTCAAACAATGTGCTGAAGTCCACAGTAAGAGATCAAACGTGTTTGTGGACAGAATTCACTTATCAATTCTACATGGTCTTATTTTAACAGCCTAAAAAGGAAGACACCCCCCCACCACCACCTTCTGTGTATTTTCTTGAAGCCATGCTCTCGGGGTATGAATTTCCATCCCTCTATGACTTGTTGCTTTAAGAGAAATCCTTCATTTTCTCTGGAAGTCTCAACATAAAATAACTATGCTTAGGAGGGAAACGCAATGACTAGGCCTATGTTTTAATCAGTTGACGAGAATGTCCTCTAACATGAAAGCTGCCTGTGTGTATCCTTGTGAGAATGTGATCCAAAAAAAAGTTTTGTCAAGAAGGAGAAGGCCATGTCCAAACTAGAAGTCGAAGGTTATAACCAGAGAAGTCTGGAACGGGATCTATATCATTAGTGGATGTAAGAATGAGCAGATAAAAGAAGAGATCACCTTCTAACCTGTCTGTATGACCTAAAGCATCACGCTCTGACTTCCTTCTTTGATGCTTTGAGGCCTATATTTATACTATTTTCTCAGTTCATCACAGACTTATTATAAAAGTGTCATTTTGCCACCCCATCCTCTCCTAGAAATATTTCCAGGCCAGAGCATAGGGCAACAGGCTGGAAATTCTGGGCATGAGGAAGAAGTTAGGGATTCTCCTCAGGCCATAAACCATGTGACAACTTTTCATGCTCTGGGAAAAGAGGAAGCGACTGGAAGTAAAGAGTGTTGAGATGGGATAAGTGTATCAAAGACGAAGCTCTTCGTTTGAAAAAAGAGAGCTGGGCAACATCTACACATGCACCAGTAATTTATGTTGCCCATTTTTTCCCTGAAGCCTAGGTACTCAGTCTTTACAGAGTCTGCAGTGAGGAATACCAGGTCTAAAACTGGAAATCCTGCACAGCTCATTGCTACTCCTGAACACACTTATGTTCACAGCTACCTCCTTGTTGAGGCATCCTTGCGCTGTTTTTCTGGAGCCTACAGATTGGGGTGATGAGGAATAATTCTCTCCCTGTGCTAGGAATAAGACATGCCCAGTGTGGGGGGAAAAAAAAAGAGAGAGAGAGAGAGAGAGAAACAAAGGTTTATTAATAAAAGCAAAAACGTGGACTCATTAATTTTGGCTGATCGTTCTAGTGACATTGTTATCTGGAGACATGGAATTTAGAATAAAAACTTCTTGAACTGCTTTCTCAGCGACGAAGACAGGTTTTCTATGAAGCGTCCATATTTGCATCATGCAGGAAATGGAGGGAAAGTTTTGTTCTATTCAGGTCTATGGTCCAGAGTTAGAAAGAGAAGGAAATTCTGTAAGTGCAAAGCTAAAGATGCCGTTCAGGGGGCCAAGCAAGTGACCTTGGCCTCATTAGCACCGTGCACTAACCAACCGAGTTGACTGGCTTCCTGCAAAGAAATAGGAAATTAAATTCATGGGTGCATTCCTGTCTGTAGCATTAATAAAAGTCTGTGTAAGCTGAAGTGGGAGAGATTCTAGTATTGCGACTACCAACTATGTGACATTGGGCATATGCCCCAACATCTCTGGCTTTGTTTCAATATCAGTAATGCATTGATATTATCTTTTAGCTTCTGCTGGGATGTAGGGAGACAGAGAAGAAAGGAGTTGGGGGCAAAAAAAAGAAGGAGATTCTAAAACACATGACTTAAATCCTAAGAAGAAACTTTTATGCACTTCCATTACCATCACCATTATTTTAACTGATATCACCTGTGATTCACCCAATTGGTAGATTCTCTGAAATCTTTCTGCAAAACTGAAAATATTCCCAAATTCCTAAAACTCACAGGAATGAAAACAAATTAGTTAGCAAATTTCCTACTTAAAAATATTGAAGGCAAAATTGCACAAAAGGATGGTTTGAGTTTGTTTTCTTCTTCAGTTGTGTTGCAAATAGTTCCCCCAATGAAACCTTGGAATTTCCTCCAGTCTGTTCTCCATTACCTCTGTGGGAAAATTGTGAAAAATCAATCTGTTTTCTGCATAACCATATTACATCCCATTATTTGAGGAATGCCAAATGCAAACCCCAACGACCAACAATATCAATCTTTTCCTCCTCTTTTCCAAGTTTAATTTCAGCAGTAGTTATGAAAAAGAAAGTGCATGCAGAATATCATTATACCCTAGGTGATTGCAAATTTTAATAAGAATTTATATAAAACAGAAGGGTGTGTTCTCTTTATAGTTAATTATATCCTTGACGTTGCGGGTCACATGAGCTTCCTATGATTGTGATATGTTTTAAAAGTCAATCAGGAATAAAGGCTGTGGCAGGCAGAACCCAATGCCTTCCCTCTGATTGACAATACACACTTCGATAATGCCAGGACAAAGTTGGAATTACTGATGGGGGAGAAAGAAAAAAAAGAAAGATTCCAGAGAATGTGATGTCCTGTTTTGGAGTACATTCAGTGTGATCTCATAAAACAGTTAGGACTTGGGAATCAACCATGCCTTATCCTTCAACCTCTCTGCATCCTTAATATTATATATCACCCTTGGGCAAAACAAAGAATCAAAATTTCTTATGAATTTAAACAGAAACGCTCAAATGCTTTCTAATACAGTCCTACCAGCCTAGAAGGAGACTTCTATTTTACAGAGCCCTTTCCTGCAACTACGGCTCAGTAGTTGCTGATAAGGTTTTCTTTCCTCCTTCCTTCCTCCCTCCCTTCCTTCCCTCCCTCCTCCCTTTCTCCTTCCTTCCTTCCTTCCTTCCTTCCTTCCTTCCTTCCTTCCTTCCTTCCTTAAGATAATCTTTCAAGAACAATCTGTGTCAATGTTTATATTACTGTTGATCCAATATTTTTTATTTACACATATTTCAGTAAGAATTTTTTTCTAAGGAAATTAAAAAATTGAAAACATAATAGTGTTTAGGAAGCACGGGGCAAGGAGGAAACAGAGAAAGACTCTCCCTTTCTCTCCACCAGGATACATACGTCATGTGAGGTTTAGTCCTTGAAGTTAATCTTTCACCTCATTCTTTCTGTCATCTCATTCTGCTAGAGACTCAATACAGAAAAACCTCTGCCTTTCACTGTCTCTACAGAAAAGAGCCAATGTCTGTTGAAACTCTTATTATTTTTTAAACCAGTCTAGAATCTTCTCATTTGGTCCTTTAGGCCGGTCATGAGGGAAGGAGTCTATAGCTGCCAGGGCAGAAAAAAGAATTCGCCCTTGAGACTTGGAGGCAGGGTCTCCTTTCAGTGATGATTTTGCTTCCTTACATATGCTAAGAACAACTACTCTGATGTTTTTGTTTGAGTATATTATTTTTTTTCTTCAAAATATAGGTCATCATATACCTCCTTAGGCTAGGGGACCCACATAGCCATGAGCTAAGTGTTAGAATACCTGAGTCTGCATTCCAGATTATTCATGAGTTCCTTTCATATTTGAATGAGCTACTGAAACTCTCTCATACCCTGTTTGCACATCTATAAGATGGACGTTAATAATCAAACTCCCCCAAAGTATCATTGCAAACATCAAAAGAGATCATGGAATTATAAGAACTTAATGCTCTGCCACATGGTAAAAGTACAATAAATACTTGACGAAAATAATTGTAAAGTGGCACCAAGAATGATGTAGGATAGCTATAAGAATGAGCCTTTGACTTCCCTCTGCTAACGCTCTGAATTCCAATGTTAGGACAGTTATACCTTAGTAGAAATCACTCATAATAGAACTCAAAGTCCACTATTGATCCTCAACCACTTTACATAGTTTAGTTGCGATAATAATCACTAGAACAAAGATGTCAACTAGATGGCTACTGGAGACCCTTAGATTCTATGCAAAGTAAAATGATCTCATTCCATTACACTAGGAAAGAAAAAATATCTTTCTGAGTTCATATTTTCTTTCCATTAAAGATAATTATCTCAGATAACTGGTCTTTCCAGCCCAAACTGGCAAAGTACACTGGAGAAGTCTTCAACAAGATGGACTCCATAACTGTAGGTTGAAAAAAAAAAGTGTTTGCTTTGCCCTTTCAGCCTTTCACCGCCCCACAATCTGAAGAAGAATAGAGACCTTTCCAGCTGTGGCAGGGACAGTGGTTTTGGTGGTTAATGAGTGGAATCTGAGACCTGTCGTAAACCTCCATCATCATGGGGAGGGATCACCCCACTCCCATGAAGCACACGGGCTTTCTAAATAATCTTTCCACCAGCCATAGACTGAGCACAAAGGGAGCTTTTCTTCACCTAGTCTAAGGGAGTCACTGTTCTTAGGTTAGAGTGTTGGACCAGATTAACCAGGAAGATCCCTAGTGCCAAACTATGCAGAAGCATAATGAATGTGCAACAGGAAAAAGCTTGATTTTCTATTTCTATAAACACCATTTTTTTGGCATCCCCTTGTTCAAATTGCACTACGTATGACTCTCTCTGCAGAGATGTAACTATGGAGGATACCCACAAAATGATGTATGCATGGCTATGGATGCATGACCACGGCGCCCATGCTTCTCCAGGATTTTAAGCCACAGCCGCCTTCATGTTCTTCGTGTTTCATTTTACTTTCCTGCGCAACATCGCCCCTTCCCTCTCTTCCTCCCTGCCTTTCTCTTCTTTCTTTCTTTTTTTTTCTAGATCATGTAAAACTGTAAAAATAAAACAAAAGAGAAACACATTTGCCCTTATTTTCAAGTAGGAAGGAGACTAGCCTCAAGACAGGGAGACTCCCTTACAGCCAAGATGACTGACAAATTCTTGTGGCTTTCTCCAAAAGTCAAACCAAAATCTAACCAGCAGCCAGGCTGAGTTCTGGCAACCCTGCTTTGCCTGGAAATGAGCGCAATCATATCCTAATAGCTATTTGGATAATTGTTCATACGAGTGATCTGCCAACTAATGTTGGAAACAAGTCCTTATTACAAATATAGCATGCAGTCTAATCTGGAATCTATTAAAATGTTATTTCTGTAGCTGCCTATTTCCAAACTGAAATAATAACCAAACCATTTATCACATTTGTTTTTAAGGAGAACATTTCAAGTACAATGGTAATATGTAAATGTGTGGATGTATGCTTACATGTGTAGTAGTTTAAAGAAATATTTTGTTTAAACTTAGTATATTCTTCATGAGTCTTATCTTCTGAATCAATATTCATCTAAAGAAGGATTTTACTTTTTTAAATGCGTACCCATTATATGAATGACTACATATAAAAGTTAACAGTGATTCATTTTAATCCCTCACAGCAGAAATAAATCGAAAGATGGCGGGGCCTCTAGGTCCTTGCAGATGGAGATGCAGGGTGCCAGACAATGAGAGAGAGGTAAATAGGGTGCTTCTCCAATATCTGGAACTCAAAGGCGACCAATAGTAAAATTCCCCCAAACTAAAATGACTACCTCATTTTGAGGTAAAAGGCTGTGAGTTTAGGTGGTGCGATGGGAACCCTCAGCTGTTCCCGTGAAGTTAGAGACAGGGTGGAAAGCTTTCTGCTACACTTTCAAAAAGAGGCTTTTGGCACAGAGAAAGAACAGGGGCTTTGGACTTTCAACCCTCTGAGTTCAAATTCTAACCTGCCTTTCAGAAGCTGGAGAAAGAAGCACAGGTCATTGACATTCTTTTACTGAGACTCACTGTCCTCGCCATTGGAATGGTAATCACAAAACCACTTCACAACATGGTTATGATGATTAAGTAAAATGGTATGGGTGAAGTGGGGAGTACAAACTAAGCATCTGGTGAGAGACAGCTTCACGGAGAGGTGAAGTGCAGTGCAGTGCAGCCCCCAGCTTGGGCTACAGTGTTAAGCTGCCTGGTTCCATATACCCCAGTATGAAATCTTTCTAGTGGTGTAGCCATGGACAAGCTACCCAACTCTACGTGTCTCAGTGTCTTCATCTGTCAAACGGGAACTACATATTATATTACATACCTCCAAGAGTTGCCGTTATGTCTGAGTTAATAGTACAAATTCCTGGCACAATACACACTCAATAAAGCTAACACATTAAAATTGCTGCTGCTGTTATTCCTCCACTTTGGGTTAGAAAGAGCTAGCTCCCAGATGCTTCCTCCTTTGCCCTCTTCACACTACCATTTCCTTCTATTTTCTTCTTTTTTCCTCTTCCCTCTTTTCTTCTGTTTCTTTCTAAAAATAAATGACACAGATCCCCTTTTAAGAGTTAAACACCTTTTAATTTTCTGTGGGTCTATTCTGTGAGAGGCAGTGAAAAGGAAAATAAGATGTGCTTCAAAGTTGAGTTGTTGCAAGGTGAGGTGGATTTTTTTTTTTTTGCCAAAAGATACTTAAACCTGTTTCCATTTACCAATGTCAATCAGTTCCATCAATTGATCATTGTACACTTGATAAACAGCTAGCTGAATGATGCCACAGGCAAGGCACTATACTAGACACAATGATAATAAAATAGTGACAATGATCGTAATAAAAGTTCAGAGGGAGGATACTACAAGGAAGTAACAGATGGCCAGAGAAGGTAGTAGCTATTTTCCTCTGCTTCTTGGGGGCAATCGGGGTGATCAGATACATCTGATCACTTTAGGAGGACAAATGGTACATAACCAGCACTTTGATAAAATGATGAAGAAAAATACCACTTTGATAAACAGAGCCAGAATGAAAATGGACCCCATGGTTCAAATCTAATATAGAAACCGGATTTTCTCTAGAGGCCTCAGGTACCAGAGATGACTTTCAGGATAGATTTTCCATATCAAATTATGTCTCTTTTATGTTCTTCTTGAATGGATGGAAAGTAAATGGTACCAATCACCATAGAAGGACCTTTCAAGAGCCTCAGATCATATGTAGTACAGGAAACTATGGGAAAGAACCAACAGTTTGAGGTCCACCATGGGAATCTTGGAGAAGGAAAACCCCAAGTCCATGGTTCTTGGTCTTCAATGGCTGCAGTGTTCATTGACAACTCCATGAGATCAGTTACCACTCCCAAGATACTCCCCCAGAAAGAATCCAGGACCAGAATATATAGTATGTCTCTGGCACTTGCAAAATCTGCCATCTGTCCCTGTTCCCCACTTGGGATCAACCGCTTGGATCAAGTCACCTCCAACACTAGCCGCATGCCTTCTCAGTCACGAACCCAGATTGGTCAAGCTCAGAAGTTCTAGAATCCAAACAGAATCCTAGGCCTAAAGATATGTTTTAGGTGCCTGCTAACTTCTCTTTTTGGAAACAAAAAGCGGTTAAAATCTCCACAGGCAAGTCAGGGTACTCGAACAGGAACACAAAGCCTAAGTATTCAGCTCTTTAGAGAGGAAAAAAAAAAAAAAAGGAAAAAAAAAATCCTTTTTCATTCTTTCAAGTCTGCTACAACAAAAAGACAGGAATCTAATTTGATACTTCACCAGTAAATCCTGTTAAACTCTGGAAAATCTACTGAAACATATCTAGTGGTGGCAAAATGTATTCATGTAAGCTTCTGAGGGCCTGTGTTTCTTTTCTAGAAACCAAGCTTAAATTTTGTCCAGAAAAAAGGGAGGAGGAAGCTGTCTATGATTTCATACAGAATAAGAAGCTGAGACCGAATCACTACCCAGTCAATACCTAACGAGCTCCCAGGGTTCAGCTCTAATGATACCTGACAGGTAAAATCTCCCATTAATGCCACATCAGACACCTTCTTCTCATTAGCACTTACCAGTTTAGCTAATTATTTCTACTAAGACTTTTTCTAAAGTATATATATTTCTCTCTAATGTAATTGTGACAACAGGGACCTTTACTGATTTTTTTGTTTGATGCTCTACATGTTTAGAGCAGTTGTTTTCTCATAGATTCAGTACATTCCAAATGGATACATAAATGAATAAATGAGGTAAAGTGTGTTCAAATAATACACATGTCTAACTAAAGGAATTGAGGAGCAAGGTGGCACTGCCCCAGCTTCTGAGAGTCTCCACTCAACTAGGGTGCAGTTGAACAAATGCACTTTCAAAACTCTTTGCGTGGAAGGCATTGGACAAGGTCATGAGAGATACATAAAGGTGAATGGGACTTGGCCCTTATCCTTGGTAAACCTTCGTTGTATTGAGAGGAAGAGTTATTGATTGCGAACTTCAGCTTTATGTCCCCTCAGCTATTCTCAGCTGTCCCAGTGGCTGCCTGGGATAACCTCAGGGTCTTCCTTGGGCTTATCTTCTGTGCACTGTGCGGTGCCCACACAAATCACTCAGTCAGTGTGACTCACATGCAAACCAACATGTGCAAGTGAACACACCATGTGTCTCCTCTTAACAAACGGGAGATAGAGCGAATCAGTGCTCAGTGTTCCCGTCTTCTGCCTCTCCAGTTCCAACGCCCTTCTGCACAGCAGCGCAGAGGGTTCCCCCAAGAGATCAAGTTCAGTTGTGTACACTGGAGATCAGCTCTCTCTCCTTCCCTTTCCACTCTTCCCATCTCCCACTTGTGTTCCTTTAGATCACTTCTGAATGTGAACTACCCTGCTCATGCACCCTAGTTTCAATCTCTGACACATTATAAATGACTAATTATAAAATGAGTAGGCTAAAACGATATGTAAAGAGTGCTGAATAATGGAAGCCTACTGCAGTTGGAAACTCTTTCCAAAGGTTCCCGAAGCAGCTCTGAAAATCTCATGGTCCCTTCCTGCAACCTCAGTGGTCTGTACATTTTTCTGTACTAAACCTGGGCAGTGAGCCTGATTTAGGTGGCGATTATAAGTGATGGTGAAAATAAAATCTGTCTTTTCTCAATAACTCTAGAAGTTGTGTTAACAGAAATTTAGAATATCTGATGAGTCGTTTAGGAACATAATGGGCTTGTTTTTGTCATTTGCAGGTTAATTCTTATCTATCATTTTTTTAAAGAAAAAAAGAAAGGGGAAAGAAAAAGGAATTAAAAGGACACTGCTTTTCTTAAAAAAATATCTTTTAAGTTTATTTATTTATTTTGAGAGAGTGTGCATGCTGGGGAAGGGCAGAGAGAGGGGTGACAGAAGTTATGAAGGGGGATCTGTGCTGACAGCAGAGAATCTCACGAAGGGCGTGAACTCACAAACCATGAGACCATGACCTGTGCCAAAGTCAGACGCTTAACCGACTGAGCCACCCAGGCACCCCAGGATACTTTGCTTCTGCTTTAGATTTCATCTTTGAATTTAATATGTTTTGGGGTAAAATCCAAGCCTAGGGTCTTAACTGGAAAATTGGAAGGAGGTTCTGTATGAAATGAGATGGTCATCTAAAAATTAGTAGTTGATTATTTATTTAAAGTCTAAATAACTCAAAATGCCATATATCATGTTTATCTTGAAAGTATATATCTTTACCTAAGAAACCCAAGCCATTTTCCACTTTCCTTCCCTCGAGTTGGCACAGGCTGACTATGTTAACTCTGGGCAGGTGCTTAACACTTTATTCATACATCATATATGGAATACAGATTTGATATTCCAGATTCTGTGTTGATGCCACTTAGTGTCAATGATCTCAGTGCCAGTTAACTCACTGGTCCAATAAACCTTACCAACATTCTAGAGTCCTGCTCCTGGAGATTCTACTTTAGATATCCACTAGTTTTGTAATTCAATCATTTTTTTTTTCTGGATGGAATAAATACAGGTCAAACATCTCTAACCACGTCCTTTACTTGTATTCAGTGTCAAAACAAAATATGAGCCGATATCCATTTTTAGAGTGCTTCATTGGGAGTCTTCTGGCATTTCTGAATCTCTACCTCGTAATGTGATTCTTTCTGGACCTTTCTTTCACAGCAGGGTTCACGTCTAAAACAATTTTGTATCTCCCTCACACTCCCTACATTTCCCCATGAGCTAAAACGACGCCTATACTTAGCATGTGTTCTATACATGGTTACGAAAAGAGTGGATTAAGGAGTCAGTGAGTAACTAAGTAAATAACATCTTGAAATAGTAAAATTAAGGATTGGGAGTTATCTATGGAACTGAAGGAATGTCACCAGGCTATGATTCTTTAATAGCATTACACACGTTAACATCCACACCGTGAATACCAGAGGTTATACACACATTTTCATTAAGATGCGCTCTTAATGAAATGTTCTGTATTCCACAGATGTGCAGTGACAGCCATATTTCAACTCTCCACCTTCACACCTCCCACCGTGTCAACCTCTTTTCCCCATGATTTATACCTTTTTTTATTGTTCTGCCTGGAGCCATGCCAGACCCTAGGATCAAACTCCCCAATCTCACCAAACCTTTGGGTGACAGGACGGAAATCAGAGTTGGTAGAAGGGCCTGTGCTCATAATGTGGGAAAGGAAATGGCTTACCTGTCTCCATGGAAACGTGCACACTTTCCAATTGTTGCTGAGTAAATGAAAGTTGTGTTCTTAATTCACAGATCTCAGTTTCAAGCAAACCTAGCAGAATTTCTCAAGGCCAGCACATTGAGAAATTCTTAAAACACAAGACTTTGCAATGCATTATTGTAGCTGTAGAGAGGTTGAAGGGAGTGGTATTTAATTTTGTATTTCTTTTTTTTTTTTCCTCCATCCCACCCATTAATCACATAACTCAATTCCCCTCTAGATGATATTTGCAAAATCTCCAGGAAGCACTCTATTTTTAAAAATATGAAATTATTGATTATAGCTTGTTCAAGATTTAGTCTCTTTAAGAATTATTAGAAAACTTCATCAAATACAACAATGAGGACCAGACATAGAGTATGCAGTATTACTTCACCAAAGATACAGGGGAGGTACAAAGGATTTTTTTTTTTTTTTTTTGATGACCATGTTTGAATTCTCAATAAAGGTTTTTGAAGGATGGCTTATTTAAATTAAATCAATATTTACTCTTGAGTGTTTTTTTAAAATTTTTAATTTAACTTAATTTTAGAGAGAGTATGAGCAAGTGAGACGGGCAGAAGGAGAGAGAGTGAATCTTAAGCAGTCTCCATGCCCAGCACTGAGCCCAATGCAGTGCTCAAATCCACATCCTTGGGATCATGACCTGAACTGAAATCAAAGGTCTGAGGCTCAACTGACTGAGCCACCCAGGTGCCCCTCCACTATTGGGTTTTGAAGAAAGCTAACAATGATGTCACACAGATCAGCAGTGCACAACACAATTACAGTGGATCTTTAGAAAATGTAGACCTCACGGCCTGACTCAAGACACAGTAACTTAGCAGCTCCAGGGGTTACTATATATAGTGTGATATTGTATTATATATAACAGAGAGGGAGAGAGACAGAATCCCAAGCAGGCTCTGCCCTGTCAGCTCAGAGGTTGATGCAGGACTCGAACTCATAAACTGTGAGATCACGACCTGAACTGAAACAAAGAGTCAGACATTTAACCAACTGAGCCACCCAGACACTCTTCTTTTTACTTGTTTGTAAACATTTTTTATTCTTATTTATCTTTGAGAGAAAGAGAGAGCAGGGGTGGGGCAGAGACAGAGGGAGACCCAGAATCTGAGGCAAGCTCCAGGCTCTGAGCTGTCAGCACAGAGCCTGATGTAGGGCTCGAACTCACGAGCCGCAAGATCATGACCTGAGCTGAAGTCAGAAGCTTAACCTACTGAGTCACCCAGGTGCCCCTTTACTTAATATGGCTTCTAGAACATTTGAAATCACATATGTGGCTTGCATTATATTTCCATCAGTCAGTGTTGACCTAGAGGTTGCCAGAACCTCATGATCTGACAAATTCCAGAGTCTGATTCCCCATTTTTCCAAATCCAAACATGTATATACATTAATAGATCCAAAGATTATCACCTTCTGGAAAGTAGGTCCAAAATCATAAGGGAACTGTATACAAAACGATAAGAAAATCGTGTGTGATCTCACACGTGTGTGAGCAATGCATCACGATAGTGTGGAAGTAAGCCTATACTGAGAAGAGACCTCAAGACGTTCTGGTGGCACAGGCGAGGCATACGGCAAGCTACGTACAGACCGCTTAAATACCTGAGTGGAATTTCTTTCAGCCAAGCGAGCCAAAGCTTTGATGCTCTCCTTCTGCCAGGTACCTAACCGCATCGAAAAGACCAGCATGCTCCCGTCCACAAACAGGACTCTCTTTTCCGGAAAAGTTCAATGCAAACATTGATGTAAATCCCATTCCCTGCTCTCCTTTACTGAGCTTTATCCCTAAACCATGGAAATTTGGGGGCCTCATTTTAACAGCAAAACTTGCCCAGATCTCCGCATGACAGTAGTTCTAGGCTCTCTCCTAGTCAGAGAGACGGCACACTGGCCTGCAGCCTAGGGGCTAAGAAAAGGGGCCACAGGGTCCGGGTTTCCGTCTTGCCACCATCACTGTGTGACATGCAGCACATTCTGTAATTTTTCTGTATCTCAATTTCCTCGCTTTTCGTTGGGAATGATGATAATAGTATTGATCTCCCGGGGATACTGGGATTAAATGGCATAGTATCTATAAAATATTTTCAACAGTGTCTGGTGGAGAGTAAGCACTCACCACATATTAGTTACTATTCTTATAATTAAGTAATGCTTTGGTTATAAATGGTATCCTAACTATCACAACAACAAGCAGACACATACCTTAAAAAAAAAAAAAAAAGACTAGGCATATGTGTCTAATTCACCCAATTTACAAACAGTGCTTTGAACACATACAAATCCTCAAAGGCCTTGCCATTATGGTCATAGCTCTGGGAGTCCCCGGTTCAGGAGTAGGAAGCTATAGCTCCAAACTTTCGGGCTTCCTTTGGCAGGATAATTCCTCTCTTAGACGTCTAAAGTTTATAGTCCACAGTTGCCTTATGTGAACTATGTTTTCCGATCTTGATGGGACCTTTTTTCCTTGATCTCTTGAATGCAAGTAATTTAGAACAAAGCGGACACTGTCTTTTATCTAATGAAGTTGAGACCTAACGAGGATAAAGTTCCACTCAAGAGTTGTCTCCCCATCTCAACTAGCCAGGCGTTCATAACACGAATATCACCTAAAGTCACAGTAATGATTGGTTTCTGTTGAGCTCACACAGTTTTTGGGAAATAAGAACTACTGGACCAACATAAACCAAAACGAAGTAAGTCACGGGTCTCCCAAACAATTTCCCGAGTCACCTTGTCCTTGGGTGTTGGCCTCTTGAAACTGGTTTCTAAACCAATGCTAATAAAGTTAAAAAAGAACAAAAACAAAACCACACCTTATAGAACCAAATGATTTAAGTGAGTCCAGGGCCTACCACAACCTGAGCATTCTCCGTACATCCATCCCACAGCTCGGACTCTTTTCTTCCACGCTGACCCACAGTCTGTTCGGCTATTCACTCTTATGTTGCTGCCAACCCCATCCTCCTGTGCATCGAGCCTGTTGGAACCAAGAGGGGCCAAGGCGCTTTATTTATTTATTTATTTTACAAATAGTTTATTGTCAAATTAGTTTCCACATAACACCCAGTGCTCATCCCCACAAGTGTCCTCCTCCATGCCCATCCCCCCCTCCCCCCACATCCATCAGTCCTCAGTTTTTGTCAGCATTCAAGAGTCTCTCATGGTTTGCCTCTCTCCCTTTCCCCCACCATTTCCCCCTTCTTCTCCCCCTTGTTCCTCGTTAAGTTCCTCCTAATCCTCCTATACGTGCAAACATATGATATTTGTCCTTCTCTGCCTGACTTATTTCGCTCAGCATAACACCCTCAAGGTGCTTTATTATATGGACAAATGTCCATTGAGATTAAGTAAAGACCTTATAGAGTCATTTCCCTGCAGACTTAAGATATTTTTGAACGTGAGTTTTTGGAAATAAAACGTTAAATGTCAAACCCGTTAGGGCACCTGGGTGGCTCAGTCAGTTAAGCATCCGACTTCGGCTCAGGTCATGATCTTACGACTCTTGGGTTCCGTCGCATCAGGCTCTGTGCTGACATCTCCGAGCCTGGAGCTGGCCTCGGATTCTGTGTCTTCCTCTCTCTTTGTTCGTCCCCTGCTCCTACTCTATCTCTCAAGAATAAGCATTTAAAAATTTTTTTTAATTAAAAAAACTCAAACCCATTAAATGCCTGTATTTGTCAGTTGCCTGATATGAACCAAGATAAAAATGATAAACAGTATATGAAATGGTAAAGCATCACTATTTTGAAGATCTTAAGCCAGGGGTGGGCAAACCGTGGCCCCCCAGGCAAATCCAGGGCCACACCTGTTTTTGGAAGGCCTACAAGCTAAGAATCACTTTTACATTCCTAAAGGGCTACATTTGAAATGGTTATAGAAGCATTAACATAGTATCTCTGATTTTGCCTGTTTTACAGAAAACATTTGCTGATCCTGGCCTTACACTATAAAAAGTAAGCTTTTTATTGTTCTCTCAATTCAACAGTTTTCTTTTTATCATAAGCTTTAATTCTCAGGTTAGAATTAGTAGAGTTTTATGAAATATGTCTTATTTTTCGAGTTTTGAGTGACAAAAAATGTAGTTAATTTGAAGGAACTGGATTATACATTATCTGGAAAATCTATATATGGAAGCCTCTGACTTAGGGAAAAATATGAACCTTTAAACATCCAGTAAAAATATCGTGTTTTATATTACCTTACTGTATAAAGCAATCTGGTATTAATGCCCAAAGCACTGGTATTTAATGAAGTTTTGCTTATTAATTTCTCTGCATTCTTTTACATACAGTGTACATATACGTCTGTTTTGCATTTCGGTATGTAGCACGCTTGATTAATTTTATTCTTTTAATATTTTTTGGCAGTGGAAACAATAGCTTTAAAATGGTTTCTACAGAGGTGAATTGTCCCTGGCTCCACCATATAGGTGTTTGAAAGTTTCTAATGCAACAATGAAGCAAGACCAAAGACCCAATAACAAACAGCTGAGCAGATCAATAACCCCTGTGTTTTCAGTCCCATGCTTATTTAAAGTGGTGGATGGAAAAAAAAAAAAAAAAGGCTCTCTATTTATATCTGGAACTTAATGAAGTGAAATTATCACAGCCGACAGGCGCTGCTGTTGTAATTCAGAGACAGGGCTTGGCTTAGAGGGATTTGCAGGCTGTTTTTATTCCAATTTTTAATTTTTTTTTTTTTAGTGAAACTTAATCCCCTAATCAGTTCCAATTTACATATTTGCTGGCCTCTTTTCCAGCTCAGTTCTTAAAGGAGTGGTGTTGGAGGCATGGAGCAATTATTTGATTAAATAATTATTCATCACGATGTGGCCTGCTCTGAGCAAGTGGATCAGTGGCCAAAATATAGATAAACTTACAGGCACAGAGCTGGGACTTCTCTAACCATTCAGAGCTGTTTCCATCCATATGTGCACGCATAGGTGTGTGTACACATATGGGTATATGTGTGTTTTTAACCTGATCCACCCTGTAAAGCTTTGCTCACACTGGCTCTCCTTTCCAGTCTCAGAGGATTAATATTCTGCTTAAATGAAGTGTTGCAAAATTTGAATTTTATTTTAGGGCTAAATGGAATAGCAAATGCTGATGCTTACAATCATGGTAAAATTGTATTCTACCATCGAATATCCTTATTTCCTGCATGAGTAAACATGTCAGTAGAATGATCTTTCTTTTGTGAAATCACCAGGCCCTTAATCGATATTTTCTCCTTCAAATTTCATTAAAAACTGAGTACTGCTAAAGGATCAGTGATTCTCTTTTTCAGGGTTATTTTTTCCCCATCATTCAGAGATGGTTAGTATAATTGTGGGAAGACTCTAAATAGACGGTGAGGGCGGATGAAGACAGTTATGTGAGAGTTAAGGACCGATTTGTCATTTTTACCAGGTTTTCTGCAGAATCATCAAATTATCTTGAAGTTCTATGAATCTTTCTGATTCTCAAATAGATTCCTCTCAGAACAATCAGAAAAATTAAGAATGATCTTGATGAGTAATTTCATCAAGAAATTGGTCAAATTGGACCACAGGCTTTTATTGCCAGTAATCGGAAGAGCTGCAGGTTAGTTACAATCTCAAAATCATTCCTAGATTCTCAACCTGGTTCTTTTCTACTTGGTCCATGTTTATTGAGTATCTACTAAGTGCAGGCAATGCACTGAATTCCCTGGGAAACTAAATACGAACATAATCAAACAAGAGCCATCGTCCCCAAATCGCACCATGACGACAGAAGGCATATGCAAAACCCCAGAGAAATCTGATATTAGATCTTGGTTTTGACCATGAGAGACTCTTGAAAGCTGACAAAAACTGAGGACTGATGGATGTGGGGGGGAGGGGGGTGGGCATTGAGGTGGGCACTTGTGGGGATGAGCACTGGGTGTTATGTGGAAACTAATTTGACAATAAACTATTTGTAAAAAAAAAAAAAAAAAAAAAGAATAAATCTAACAAGGGGGAAAAAAAAAGATCTTGGTTTTGAGCCAGTTTTCATCGGATGTCATTAAGTTTGTTTTTGTTTGTTTAACAACAGAATGCCACGCTGAAAATTATCCTTTATGTGATAATTCTTGTTTTTTTCAGTTTATTTATTTACTTACTTATTTATTTACAGAATTAGTGGGGGAGGGACAGAGAGGGAGAGAGAATCCCAAGCATGTTCTGTGCTGTTAACACAGAGCCTGATATGGGGCTCAGTCTCTTGAACTGTGACATCAGGACTTGAGCCAAAATCAAGAGTCGGATGCTTAACTGAGTGAGCCCCGCCCCAGGAGCCTCTGTGATAATTCTTGAATAGAATATGCTGATGTACTGAATAGGGACAGGTTAAGGGTGATCAGAACAGTTAGTGAGGTATTGTGACGGTGTAGGCAAGAGAAAAGAAAGCTGTAGAAACAACAAAGACAGTGAGGACAAGGAGAAAATAAAGGGAATCAATTTGTCCTACATCAAAATGTTTTTGAAAAACAGGAGATAAAAGATGTCAAGGCGGGATTTACAGAAAGCTATTGATCAGAGGTTCTTATGGGAAAACTCTGGAACTCGGCATGTCTTCATGATCCCCCCACTGGCCTTCCAGAAAATTATACACAGGAGTCAGGGGTGCTGTCTACCTTTCCTTGTTCCTCTGTGCTAGGAAAGAGAAAAGGGCAGGGTAGTAAGGAGTATAGGTTTTGGAATCAGACCAACCAAAGGTTTCATCTCAGAGCAGTCATTTCTCACTGTGTGCCTTTTGCCAACTTATTCCACTGTGTTTATCCTAACTTCTCTTATTTAGAAGAAAAAGGGAAATTTATAATATGTATCATATGTATGGATTAAATGAGATTATACTTTTAAAATTGCTTGAACACAACGTCCCAGAATATTAGCTGGTCCTCAAGACAGTAATTAATTGTGATTATCATTTTAGTTGCTCAGGCTAAAGGTAATCAAACCATGACCCTTGAATACCATATCCCATAAAAATATTCAGAAGTTTTTCATGCTTTGACTTTCAAGAAAACTCTAAGAAGGGTTAATCTTTGAAACAGGCTTTCCTCCAAATTTCCGCAAGAAAGTTTCAAACATTTGATACGAATTATATACTCTTTTCTAAAATTGTTTTCTCTGAATGCTAATTCAATTAAACCCAAAAAAGTACTTCTTGATCATTTGCTATATGCCCAGAAGCAAGAAGGGCATCATGGGAGAGATAAAAATATTTTTGTGAGTTCTCTTTGTGGTTAAGAATATTATAGTTTAGTTAGAAAGATAAAAATTATACCCATGAAACAAGGAAGAAATGTAAAGATAGGATATACGTAAAAGGTTGGTGTATTACTTCAAACTGAATAGAGTGGCTATGAGAATTCAGAGCATTGGTGCAGCTCTGATCATCACCAAGTTCTGGGTTTGTGAAGCTGGAACTGATTTCTGAAGGAAGTATGGATCTGGGCCTCAAGGCGATAGAAGGAAAGCAATCTCTAACATGAAGAAAATGTGGAGCAAAGAAATAGGAAAGTGGGCAGAGAATAAGAAGACATGCTTGATTATGGAAGAAGAGGTATGCTGGAGGTCACTGGGAGAATAAGTTGGTTAAACCAGAGGAAATTGACTGATCAGCATCTTTAAGATCAGGCTTAGAAGTTCAGGCTTTACCGATGGATTATAGACTGGCAACAAACTTTGAAGCGGGTAAAACGATTACTCCTTTCAGTTTCTAAGGTCAGGAAATTCAATAGTGGACGAAGTAGAAGGTAGTAATAGCAATGACAGAGAACTAATCATCAAAAGAGGAAAACAGACAGGTAATGAACAACTGCCAGTATATTACATACAGATGTGGACAAGGTGTCTGAGGACTGTGGGAAAGCAGTTCACATGGAGAAAAGAGCATAAGAGAAACAATGGGTGAATAAGAGGTGAGAAAAGGCACTTTTCAGTGGACATCTATGCTTTTCTCCCTCATATATAAGTTTATCCACATGGCTTTCAAGCACCTTTATTATCTTGCTTCACCATCTACAAGAAATCATATTTATGTTATTTCCTAATAGATACCTTCTCTAAAATCTGACCTATCTATGATTTCTATAAGCAAACCATAGCTCTTCCTGTGCCTCTATTATAATGTCCTTATTTCTTCCATTCTTGGAATTTCTACCTTGATAGTTAGGGCTCAATACTCAGTTGGGACACCTGGGTGGCTCAGTTGGTTAAGCATCTGACTTTTCATCTAGGCTCAGGTCATGATCTCATGGTCATGAGATTGAATCCTGCGTTGGGCTCCATTCTAAGTGCAGAGCCTGCTTGGGACTCTCTCTCTCTCTCTCTGTCTATCCCCCCTCTGTTCCTCCCCTATACACACACTCTCTCTCTCTCTCAAAAAATAAAAAAGATAGTTAATTTAAAAAATCTATTTATTTATTTTGAGAGAGAGAGAGAATGAGAGAGTGTGTGCGTGTGCTTGGGGGAGAAGCAGAGGATGAGAGAGAAAATCTTAAATAGGCTCTACACCCAGTGTGGAGCCCAATGTGGGGCTCATTCTCACAACTGTGAGATCATCACCTGAGCTGAAATCAAAAGTCTCTGAGCCACCCAGGCACCCCAATACTCAATTAAATTTGAATTTCAGAGAAACAATGAATAATTTTAGCATAAGTCTGTACTAAATATTGCATGGGACATACTCATATCAATAAAAGCAGGGTTTTTTTTTTAAAAACTGAAATCAAAATTTAACTGGTCAACTTGTATTTTATTTTGCTAAATCCATCAACTCTGCTGATATCATATATCTTACTCTTACACCTTCAGTTATACATGGTCATAGCTCTTTCCAAACCATTCAGATTTTAACTTCCCAGAGGACAGGGAAATAGAATTTATATTTCCCTTTCTCTTAAAGCAGAAGATAGGGAAGAAAGAAGGCCAGGTAGTGGTTATTACAAGGCCTAAATGGTTTAAGATAATGAGTCTGCCAAGTCAGGGATTAGGGAGCAGAAAGGGCACACCCTAGATATTTCCAGCAGAATTTAGTTACTATTGGGTCTGGAAGTGTTAGAATATGTAATTAGGTTATGTTAGTTTTTCCCCTTGCACTTTTATTCAACAGATACTTAGTAAATATACAAAATCAAATTTATACAAATCACCAAAGGATGCACTATTCTGGGTACAAAGTTGGGCACAATGCTCTGCCTTTAGGAAGCTTATGATATAGAGCAATCTATACATATCGAAATAAACTAATCTATGACTGCCCACGGGAATGACAACAACCACCATCAATTGTGTTCATTGTCCCTGGGACACCTGGGAAATCTGGAGACATTTTCCAATGTCATGACCAAGGGAGTGCTATTGATAGAGAGCAGGGATGCTAAATTGTAAAATACACAGTACTAATAGCTAAGGTGACCAGATTTAAAAAGAAAAAAAAAAAAGAATGATCACATATTGCATCCAATATGTCAGTAGTTAAGATATTGCCACAGTTGAGAAACTGCGGTCTAAAAGGACACAGTTAGAGGAAGCAACACTTCTGCCCAGTAATCAGAGAAAGCTTCTATATATGAATACGGTGGAATTAAAGACAACCAGTATGGCATGGACAACTATAGCAAAGTCAACGTCTGCTTAAGGAATGGTACAAAGCATTGATTATCTTGAGGTCATAGTTTGTGCTGGAGACCAGCAAGTATCAATAAGGCAGAGAGCATCTTGGGCCAGAACTGTGGAGGGCGTGGAACAGGAAGCTCTGAAACTCCAGACTGTCAAGCATCACAACTAAGAATGGCGGTGGGGAATCTGGGGGATGAGCCAATTTGTGGCAAAGATAAGTTCATTTGGAAATTTTAGTTTATATTGGAGAAAGTTGGAAAAAGTCGCTGAATATTTTCACTTCTAGGGGGCCAAGTTCCAAAACAAGACAAAAATGGCAGTTAGGTGATCCTGACTATGATTCTAACTGAAACCGTTTACGTCCCTTAACTCTTCATCCCTCCCTGGAACTGAGGCTGTGGTCCATATGAGGTCATCTTTAATTCTTTTGTATTAACATCACAACCTTGTGAGCTCACAGTTTTAATCCTTCCTCTTGATCCTGTGGTAAAGTCACAGGAGTACCGTTTCATCTTAGGCAACTCTACTGAGTTTTACATGCTGAACTGGCCCCAGAAAATGGGATACAAGAACAAACTGGATAAGTTGAGAACGTATCTTAAATTCTGTGGTTCAGAGTTTGGAACTGAACCCAAATATTTTGGTATTGGGGCTTATTTCTCCTTGGCAAAACATGGCCTTCTGTTTTAAAGGAGTGGGGAGGGGGAGGTTTTAAAAAGCTTATTAAAAAGTCTCAAAATGCTTCTTCAACATCAAATAGCTCCTAGAAAAATATTTTGATGAGTTAAGTGTAAATGAATCAGAAACATATGGATTACATTTCCTTTAGATTACACATGGGTTTCAAAATTAAGGGGGAAAGTGCTCAGGGCAAAATGCATTTTGGATTTTATTGAACCCAAAATATTTGAGAAATAACTCAAGATACTCGAAGAACCCAAAATCCTGCCAGGCTTCCCAATCCCTTGTGTAAAGCAAATTAGATTTTGAAATTCTTTTTTGCTTTGGTGATCTATGGTATTACATGAAATGTAGATGAAAAACTTCTTTTCTATATATGGCTTTTATCCTGGATATTTCCACTTATGACTTTGGCAAAAATTGGGACTCCAAGTATACTGTAGATTGGTTAATTTGGCTAGATGTCTGAGCCTCTCTCTGCCCTGTTCAGTGACAAGTACATTTGATTTGTCTCATGCATAATCACTGAGTGAGGGATTAAGCAAAGAGCTTCAGATAGTTTTACAATAAATGGTAAAGGACAGCATTTACAATTTGCCTTTTTACAATTAGATTTTTACTTATTTATTGGGCATCGATGAAAACCTTTCCATTGTTTTGCAGCTCTCTTATACTTTGAGAAAAGCTGATTCTAGATTCCGCATTTCAAAAATATGAAGTAACTTATGTCTATTTATTAACTCAGTCCTTTGCTCATTCTAGTGGCAAAGGCCAAAGTGTGGCTGGAAAAGGGCCTTCGCTCCCTACGGTTTCCAATTCTCCAAAGCCACAATCTATGTAAAACTAACATACTCACTAAGCAAAAAGCTTTAAGGCAACTTCTCAGCCATACCTCCAATCCATTTGCTGTTCCTAAGCTCCTCCTACCTAGAATCTTTGAGGTCCATAATATTTATTCTTTTATGTCTTCATTGAACAGATTTTTTCTTAGCGGCTACTATAACTGTACACAGTGGTGGGTATGAGGGAAACAAAATCAAATAAAGCATAGCCGCACAATTCTTCAGGACAAAAGAAAAAAAACAGACCCAGAAATATGTAATCTTCAAGGATATGCTGTTCCAAAAGAAGGGGCCGCCAAAAAGGAAATAGCTGCCTCAAATTATAGCTACATAATAGTAGTTATTTAAATCTAATCTATGTGATTCCGTTCAGAGCATTTTACAGTGAAGAGAGTGCCTATTTCACTGAAGTGTGCCCACTTTGTATGACTTTTCAATATATTTCCCTCCATTCTTCCTCTGGCAAACTCTTACTTGTAACTCAAAAATCCAAGTGCCATGCCTGTTGTGAGATCTCCCATCTCCACCATGATTGAGTGAAATAGTTCTCTGGATTGATACCATATATTGAACATGTACTCATTTATATCAGTTTTAGCATTGTGCTTTAGTTAACATATTTGTATCTCAGAGTCTCCTATTAGCCATCGGCTTTTTGAGGAAAAAGGACCCCAACCTAGTCTTATTTTTACTCCCAAGACACAGTATATTGCCTGGAACACACAGAAAGCTTGCACTTTATTGAATGTATAGGTGATTGGATAAATTACTCTATTATTAAAAAGGAAATGGAGGGGCACCTGGGAGGCTCACTTGGTAGAGGGTCCAACTTCAGCTCAGGTGATCTCACAGTTCCTGAGTTCGAGCTCCATGTGGGACTCACTGCTGTCAGTGCAGAGGCCACTTTGGATCCTCTGTCCCTCTCCCCCTTCTCTGCCCCTCCTCTGCTCACCTCTCTGTTTCAAAAATAAATAAACATTAAAAAAAATACAAAGGAAATTGAAGAAAGACAAAAGTGGTCTATAGTCCCAATCTCAGTTATGTTACCATGAGTGGTTTAATGCATCTCATTCTAAATATACTCCTTATATTCTGTGTAGAAAAAATTACTCATATTTGGGATGGTAACTAAATTTGGTTACTAGTTACGTGGACAGCACAAGTCAGAGGAGCAATCCAAAGTTAGTAGTTGGATCTACTGGGAGAAATGCACTCATTCACACAGTCAATCTTTTACCCGGCCTTTACCTGTGCTTTATCATAATTTCTTGAAGGCCATTCTTAAAGTCTATGTACAGCTCAAGAGCCATGGGCAGACAACTACATACTTCTATATGTGGCACACTAAAACTTTTAAATATATCCTAAATATAAGAGGCTGATTTTATCAGATGGGAAATGTACCTTGTCCTTCCTAAATGAAAATGCCCACCAAGTCAATTCTTTCCATTATCAAGACTCTTTTCAACGGCTGTTTAGAGCTTTTAACTTTTCTTAAATGTTTATGTGGTTTCTTAGAATATAGAGAATATCATAAAACGCCCATGTTTAATCTTGAAGTGAACCGGGGGCATGATACTAGGAGATTTCTCTTATCAGGAAAGATATATTTGCGACTCTCACTAACTGGAATAAAACAGAAGAGTAGCATACTGACCCCAGAATCCCAGGATTCACCTAAATAGAGATTTAAAAGATGTGTTGTTGTTGTTTTTTAATTTGAAGTACATAATCCATTTTCCATAGGGCCTCTGGCCTCTCGAACACACGGAGAAAGAGAATTTAACAGGAGTCAACATTTAGTCTCATTCTTCAAGTTTCCCAAATCTTTGGTCTTTCCTGATTTTATTTAAAGCCTCTATTCGTTTATTAGTGTGACAGGAGGCTAGGTAATTATACTGGCTTCTAGGTCCTACTGTAAGTTGCGTCTGAATCTCCCTGAACGCACACAAAATTTAGTGCTACGGCCGGACTTCTCCAAACAAATAAAAGATTTGTGAACTAGTCACCAAGCATCCGATGCAATTAACCTGTATTTGTTTCTCTTTTGGCATTTTCACACAATCGAGGCCTTGTAAGAGGTAGGCACTCCTCAGATCACGCTGTGTTTTCTTTAGAAGAAAGTGTGCCAAAATCCTCCTGCCCTACATAACTAAAGTCTCAACTAGCAGAAGGTGGACAGTTACAGCGCACGCACATGCACACACACACGCGTGCACAGACACACACACACACACACACTCCTCCTCCTCTTCCATCACTAATACCATGATATGCACATAAAGAAAAAATACACACCCATAACTACAAAAATATTAATGTAGGGAATAGGATAAAACTTGCTAGGGATGGAGTGCCCACAGTCTCAATCAATTGCGGCATAACTTAAAACAAACATGGTCCATTCAAAAACATATACACTGGCAGCTCAGAGTAAAAGCAGAGAAAAGAAAATAGGAACTGTTTGGGGAAAAAAAATGGATTCTCTCTCTCTCTCTTTTTTTATTTTTTGAGACAAGTGAAAATAGAGCTTACCTTGAGGTACCTACAACTCAACAGCTTTTAATTGCCAAACTTCAAGCTGTCACACTTTGAACATTTTGTTACAGAAAAAGTCTTTAAAATCTGGTTAATTAGAACTGACTACCATTAACTCTTTGATTGATTTAGCATCCTGTTGTGCTGGCTCGTGCTCACAGGCTCCCCACTGGTTTTTCTGAGTTGCTCCCCCACATTGGTGTGGATACTACTGGGTATGAACTTGGAGCCATACAACAGCCCTTGTTATAAAAATCATTTATCAGGGAAAAACCAAATAAGGTGTACATGTGGTCTGAGCAGACCCAGGTAGTTGCAAAAACTTATACTCCAACTCAGTATCAGACAATCCCTTTAACCTCTTCATGACTCCCTTTCCTTGTCCATATTATGCAGTAGGGATTGATGAGAGTATCTCCCATCAGCTCTGTGAAGAAATTAAATTTTTGTGTAGTTCCCTTTATTCCACCATCTGCTGAGCACATACTTTGATAAACATTTTCTTTTTTTGTAATGTTTATTTATTTTTGAGAGAGAGAGAGGTGGAGGGGCAGAAAGAGAGGGGGCAGAGGATCTGAAATGGGCTCTGCACTGACAGTAGAGAGCCTGATGCGGGGCTCGAACTCATGAACCATGAGATCATGACCCAAGTCAAAGTCGGACACATGACACACTGAGCCACCCAGGCGCCCCATAAACATTTTCCATTCACTATTCATCTAATCCTATAAAGTAGGCGATGCCACCTTTGTATTAAGGATGGCAAACCTGAGGATTAGCAAGCTTTAGTTAACTGGCATCCAGTAAGAATCTGGGTTTTAATTTAAGCCCGGTTTTGTCTTACTCCGAAACCTATCTCCTCGTTATCCTACGCTTTTGTCTACCAAGTTCTTTATTGTCCAGTGTGTTAGGGTTGTAGCTCTTGCTCCATTATTTTATAGAGAAAAAGAAATGGGAGAAGTAAACCCTTAACTAAATAATCAATAGAAATAATAAAATCTGCCTCTTTTCCCAGAAAAGTGTTATCTTTGGAAGTATAGCAACTTTCCCTCCTTATATTAGTTTGCTACAATGTATATTAGAGCTTAAAAGAACTATAGCATTTCTTAGAGCACTCTTTTGGATGCTTATCTGCATGCTGAAAGAATCATTTTGCAGAATGATAAACTATCTACTTACTAACAAGAATGTTATTGGTACGTACTGGGAGACAATTCTCCATAGACTTCTCATTAGAGGCACTGACTGCACTTTGTACTGAACTACCTATCTGCGTATTTACCTCTCTATCTAGATAGATATAAATAGATATAGATATCTAGATAGATCAATCTATCTATATCTCTGAATCTACATCTATCTATATAAATATATTTACCTGTCTATATAGGGGATGAGATATTTGGGTGGCTCAGTTGGTTAGGTGGCCAACTCTTTATTTCAGCTCAAGTCATGATCTCGCAGTTTGTGAGTTTGAGCCCTACATATGTCAGTGCAGAGTCTGGATGGGATTCTCATTCTCTCTCTCTCTCTCTCTCTCTCTCTCTCTCCACCCCCCTTCTGTCTCCTCTCTCTCTCTCTAAAAATAAATGAATAAACAATTATACATATATATACACACACCTGTCTATATAGATATAGATAGATATCTTCACTTGGAATTGGGTTCATGTTTGTTGTATATTTAAAAATACATGTTACCGGGGCGCCTGGGTGGCTTAGCTGGTTAAGTGTCTGACTTTCGCTTAGGTCATGATCTCACGGTTCGTGGGTTCGAGCTCTGCGTCGGGCTCTGTGCTAACTGTCGGCTCAGAGCCTGGAGCCTGTTTCAATCTGTGACTCCCTCTCTCTCTGACCCTCCCCTGCTCATGCTGTCTCTCTCTCTCCTAGAAATAAATAAAACATTAAAAAAAAATTAAAAAAAAAATACATGTTACCTAATGAACACATTATGGTTGGGCTGTCTGTAATCTATCTGCATAAGCCTGATAGCTGTAAATAAAAATGTAGTCGTATTATTACACCATTGAGCAGATAGTAACAGTTTTCAGTAGAATAAGATTTCCTTGCCCAAAGTAGCTGATGATTTTTTCTTACCATAAATTACCAAATATATGTGCAATTATAACAATTATACTTTTAAACCATTTCAATTCTGGGAGTAGCCAGTCTTGGATTTAGAAATGGGGATGGCTTCCAAAAAGAATTTTTGATTTGAAAACTGTTGCCCATAAACAAAGGCAATCTTACAGCACTAGCAATCACCTCCTGCTCTGGCCTCTTGAGGTGTCCACAAATATTCATGCGAAGCTGCTCTGGGGTGTGTGAGAAGTGCTTGATACAGCAGTGATGAAGAGAACCCAAATTACACATGAGTTACACTAAGTTACATGTTAGTTTTCTTGGTGATCTTTCTTCCATACTTTCTATTTATTTCCTTATTGGAAAAACCTGCTGTGGGGCGCCTGGGTGGCTTAGTCGGTTAAGCGTCCGACTTTTGCTCAGGTCATGATCTCGCGGTTCGTGGGTTCGAGCCCCGCGTTGGGCTCTGTGCTTACTGCCAGCTCAGAGCCTGGAGCCTGTTTCAGTCTGTGACTCCCTCTCTCTCTGACCCTCCCCTGCTCACGCTGTCTCTCTCTCTCTCCTAGAAATAAATAAAAATATTAAAAAAAAAAAAAGAAAGAAAAAAAAAAGAAAAACCTGCTGTATTCAGTTGGTGTCGTAAACCATCATATTCTTCCTGATAGTCCTTGCCAAACAGAGATGTGTATCTCACTTTTGCTAATACCCTATAAGCCTAAAGCTTCTGATTTTCCAAAGCTCCAATTATGATACCCCACCCTACCTCTGCCACTCCTGTGAACTGGGTACTTTTTGTCCTAAAGCTGTACCAGGACATAATTACAGTTAGAAGGATTTTCCTACTTAGCTCTCATAATCAATGACAAAGATATCAGAATATCAAACGTATCAGAATCATCCTGGACCTCCATAGGCAGCGTAGGTCAATGATATTTCTCCCTTTGTGAAAACAATGAGGTCATTTATGTAACCACGCTTTAGCAAGAGTGGACTAGATAGTCACTACAAAAATAAGTTTAAAAAACTTATTGTTTAAAAAAGTTTAAAAAAGAAGAGATATAAAAATAATAACAAGACCTACTTGTTCATTCATTTGTACCAAGTGTCTTTTATCTACACTTACTATGTAAAATACTAGAAAAATATCAGTTAGTGAAACAAGGCAGATTCCAGACCTCATGGAAACCATAAGGAAGATAAAGTCGTAGAAGTGATTCAAATATAGAACTGGATTATCTTTATGAGCACAGAATAAAACGTATAAAACAAACTAAGCAATAAAATATGGATCTAGAACATAGGCATATAATTAATGAGGCTATTCCTGATAAATAAATCTAATGTGCCGTCTTGAATTGAAAGAGTTCTGTGTAGAAAGTCATTGAAAAATCACAGATCCAAAAGAAAATTAAACATACAAATGTGCTAGGAGTATTCTGTAAAGAAGTAACTGTTTTAAACATGCAATCCCATAATTAGCCTGGATCTCTCATTCAAGTACTGCAGGTCAAAACCACCAACTTTTCCAAGTCAATGGGGAAAAACCTTCCATTTCTCTCTTGTGTATTTGAATGTGTGTAATTAGACTTCTCCTATGCCAACAAAAACCCATGAAGGCTTTTTCTATACAAGTTTAGATTGTTCCAGCTCCAAAAATGGGATCAGAACGTGCTGGTACACCATCAGCAACACCACTGGATGGGAAATACCACCAGGCCATTTCAGCACAGAGGTTACTGCTCTCCACTAAGATAAATAGCAGAAATAAAAAAGAAATCGAATAAATGAAGCAAAAGAGAATGCTATTTGTCTAATGACTGCAATGAATTTGATGTTGAGTTTTTCCTGCTGGCTTAGTAGTAGTAGATGTTTAAACCAAGCTTGTACATGGATGAGCTACTGATGTGGTAAAAATCTGAGGTCACAGACCACTGTATCAGTTGATATTTGATCTGACTACATGTTACACAAAATCAAAATAGCAATATTTGAAGCAAGATAAATGTCTATTACTCTCACATAGCAAAACCAAAACCAACACAGAAACAAAACACAAGAAATAAATGTGAATTAGCAGTTATGGTGACTACAAAGTTACTGGAGAGCCAGATTCCTATCATTTTGTTCAATCCTGGTGGCAAACTGAAATTTCCGACGATAGTCACAATGTGGTGATCCAATTGCCACATATGCTTATGCAATATGACCTTGCTAATTAATCTTTGATAAAGAAGTGGGGAAAAGTCACCTCCCTCCCTAATCAGAGACATCTTATAAGCAGGAAAATGAAGCAGAGGGGATGCCGTATAACTTCTGAAATTAGGTCAACAAAGACGATGCACCTTTGCCTATGTTATTGTCTGTCTGTTTCAGAACATCTGCTCTCAGAATCCAACTCCTACACTGTGAGAAGCTTGAGCACTCAGAACTGCTGTGAGTGCGTGTTCTGGTTGACTGTCCCAGATGAGCCTCACCTTGAAATCACCCCAGTGTACTGGACACTTGATTAAAGAAGGCTGCAGGTCACCCCAGTGCTCAGTCATTTGAGCTTTCACAGCTGAGATCCCAGACACTGTGAAGTCTCATAGAGCTGAAACAAACCATCCCCATTGTGCTCTGTCTAAATTCCTGAGCCCCAGAATCCTCAAGCATTATAAAATAGCTGTCATTTCACATTACTGGCT
This sequence comes from Proteles cristata cristata, assembly GCA_017311185.1. NCBI lineage: Eukaryota > Metazoa > Chordata > Mammalia > Carnivora > Hyaenidae > Proteles > Proteles cristata. The sequence goes on from JAESUZ010002577.1 coordinate 1,427,681, forward strand.
TTGGACAAGTTTATTATACAGTCATAGATCACGGGAACACTCAGGCTCAGAATGCACTGACCTCTCAAGATGTGTGCTGGAGATCCAGCCATTGTACCCATATTCCAGACATCCAGAAGGAGAACACAGAGAAGCAGGATACACTCATTACATTTGAAGGGGGAAAAATGCTTACATCTCATTGGTGAAGCTCTCATCATATGGAATAACCTAGCTTCTGGCCCGGGAATACAGTCTTTAAGGTAAACAACTGCATTTTCAGTAAAATATTCTGCTCCCAGAGAGGCTGGAGAGAATATTAAACTGGAAGTCTCTGAAGCAAACATCTTTTTTTATTTTCAAATTGGTGCTAGGTACTCCCACTTTTATAATTGATCATTTGATCAGATGAGGTGCTATGTGTACTGAAAAGTCTTGTGCATGCACACATGGAAGCTCGGGAAGAGTAACATCTGAGTGGAGCTGCCTGTACTGAATCACGATTTTGCTTGTAAAACAGCTGAATTGAGAAGACAAAGTAGGGTTAAGAGAAACCAAGGACGTTGCCTTAGAAGCAAGTAGAGAAACAAAATGCCTCTTGTGGTTAATTCAATTATGGCCTGAAGGTCCTGGGCTAGTGAAGAATAAAAGAGGAATTATCATATATTAGATCTCCATTAAAATTCATATTTCCTAAGGATGAGATAGGAAGCAAATCTTTAATATTTTTATTCTTTAGACAAACGTGGTTAAGATATTGCCGCCTAGGTTGTTCTGCTGACTTTACATTATTATGTTAGAATAATCGAACTTAATACAGACAGATACCTCTTATTACCACCATATCTTCATTTTCTTGTGTTCTTCTGTGCGGGGCTCATCAAGACACACATTTGTGCAAATATATGGGTCCTTTGATAGCCAGAATTTAACTACTGCAGTCAAGATGGGTACTAATTAGCTACGTTTATCTTAAGCATAGATTTCATGAAAATTGCATCAAAATCTCAGTTGAGGCCTCCTCCATAATCAGACTGAATACCGATTCACTGAAGGCAGAAAACGTTTCCAAGGCTACTCAGTTCCTTCTTTGAACACTGATATCTAGGGAATCTGGCAAAATGCTGCAGGGATTCTGGGTGATTGGGCTAAAATGTGGCCTCTCTATGATGGAAAACAATAGTGTGGTACAGTCTTGGTGTGAAATTGTTACTCCATTCTCTAGCAGCCAGCCCCTGAAGAGCTTCAGAAACATTTACGGTAATGATCATGATGATAATAGTGACAGTAACAAGTAATATTTAATAATGATAGCGGATATTTTTCAGCACTAATTTGCATCAAGTACTTTTGAAGGGTGTAGCAAGTTATTACTTCATTTAGTCTTTGCCACAACTCTATTGAACAGATTCTCCTCATATTCTCATTTACCCAGTGAGGAAATGTAAAATAAAGAGCAGAGCCCATGTCAGGCCCAGCTAACATTCTAACTCAGGCCATTACGCAGATGACAGAGCAGACTGAGCATCATATGGCTTCTGAGTCTATCTTTCAGCCTCATGCTCCATCTCTTTTGACCTGGGTCTGTTAACTGTACCATGTTTGAGGCTTTTGCAATGGAATGAAGCTACTGGCTGAGATATGAGTGTTCTGAACACAAGCACTCTATGTAGATAGACCTAGAAAGTGAGCTAGACCAAGGACAATAAGAAGCAATGCCATCAGGATGTAGGTGAGTGTGTCATACGGGAGGGAATCTCCTTCCTTCCTTTTTTTTTTTCACTTTCCTTTTTTGCAAGACACATTGCCCTAATAGAGAAGTGTGGCTTACAGGCAGCCTCCCTTGAATGTGCTTTGGGAGAGAGCCTAATACCTCATATTTTTAAAAAGAAAAAAATACTCTCTCACACACACACATTCACATATATATCCAAGCCAAAAATATCAAGCCGTTCATGGCTGTTAAAAAGCCAGGGAAAGCTGAGTCGCACCCTTCAGTGTTTTTCTTTCAAACACATTGACCACCCTCTCTTCACAACATCTTATTTATTGAAGCGCAAGCTGTCCAAACGGAATAAAACTTCGCAACGCTGAAATCTGGATTCTTCCTGAAGTTCTCTTTCATTGCAATGTTCCTCTCTCTCGTTCTCTCTGTCTCTCCCCCTCTGTCTCTGTCTCTGTGTCTCTTTTTCTCTGTCCTGGGCATCACAGCAGCAATATCTCCACGGAGAGCTGGAGGGAAAGGGGTTAATGTGAGAGGCTTGGAGCCAGGCCTCTCTTAACTGGAGAGCTGGCAGCCAGCAGTTTGGAACGCTGCCTCGAACGTCTGACTGAACGTTTTTATTATCCTTTTTGCCCAAAGGTGGCTTTTAGACGCCCACAGCAGCACACGGCTTTCTGACTGGGATTCGACAGACGGGAGCCAGAAAGCTGTCTGCCCCTCCTGCCATGACTGGGGAACCCCACGGAGGAAACCGCCACCCCCTCCCCAGCCCAAGGGTGGACGTGCCCTCCCTCACCCTTCAATAAACTCAGACCTTCCAGGGGACTCGTAAAATCAGTGGGGAGCTCGGAGAGTGAGGGGGAATGTGGAGAGGAAGGGGGGGTCCAGGAGACCGAGCTGAGCATGAGGCAGGTCCAGGGACCCTCAGGCCAGATGATAAAAAAAGAAGAGGAGGCCGAAAACAGAAGAGCCTGGTGCCACGAGGGCAATCAAGTTGAAGGCTAAGATGAGACAAGAAAGCTGATGGGGAAAGGCCAGAGAGGAAGAGAGGGGTGAAGACAGAGAGAGACACAGAGACACAGACACACACACACACACACACAGAGAGAGAGAGAGAGAGAGAGAGAGAGAGAGAGAGAGAGAGAGAAAGATTGAGATTGAGATTGAGAGAGACAGAAGCAAAGGAAGCATCCCCACCCAAACCCCTCCAATTCCCGATCTGCCTTTGTCAGTGGCAATTAAGCGCTGAGGGGCCCGAGCTGCCATTTTTATGGAGTTATTTTAATTGCTTCATCCCTCAATTGAAAAGGCCTGGTTTTCACCAAGGTGAACACTGGCTGCTTGGCAGTCTTAGATGAAGGGTCGCAGGCCCGAAAGCAGGAGTTTGTTGTTCAGTCAGCTTTCCCCATTTCCCAGCGAGAAATAAGATGCGCCCAGGTATCTAGAAGCTGACTGGAGGCAAACACCAAGAGGCTGTTCTTCTATAAAATGAGGGCTGGGAGCATCCAAAGAGATGCTGCATATGGAGGAGGCCAAGCACAGACCCAGTGGCAAAAAAGGCTCTTTTGGGTGCCTGCCACCTTTTGTCTCTTTTCCATTTGCAAACAACTCCTCCCTTAGAAACATCTTAAAAGTTCTGTTGCTGAGAGACAGAGAAGCAAGATTCTCCAGGACCAAAGTGCGGAAGGATCAGGGAGTTTGGAAGCAGTATTTAGTTAACAAGAAGAAGAATGAAAGTTTCCGGAGTTTTACTGTACACAAAGTGCCTCCTCACACATCATCCCTCTGGATGCCCGTGAGGCCGCGGCATGTAAAGAAAGGCAGATGTCATTCAGATTCCCAATCAGCAGAGGAAGAAAGCCACAAAATGCGTCCCAATAACCTTCCTGAAAATGCAGACTCTCCAACTCCATCTGCACACAGGCCATGAGGGCTCCCTGATGGAAGCTGTATCTTTGCCTAATGTTTCCCAGGAGTCAAATTTGAGAGGCATAGGGCTAGCAGTCTGGAGTATATGACCAGTATCACCACGGGGTCTTTTCCAACAGCTCAGCTATTGACATTTCTACAGAAGACGCCATTGAGGCTCAAAGAGGTGATGTGCCTTATCCAAAGTCACATTAGAGTCCACTGCAAACTGGTAAGAGATATAACCAGAAATGCATAACTAGAAATAAATATGTAACTAGAAACGAGAGAAACTAAATCTATATTTTCCCGACCTCCGGTTTCCCCTAGTCTTCCGGCTTTTCATCAGACTGCCTCCTAGACCAGGCGAGATTCGACACTGGTTGTTTCGGACTCAGGTCCTGTCCTGGCTGCCTCCAACATGGGCAGTGCTAATATGCACACTTATGTGTGCCTCACAGCCCCATTCCTGAGGAACCAGGCCACTGAGCAGGGTCACGCTCTTCTAAATGCCGTCCTATGGAAAATGCCCACTTTCTTCGACTCAGACACTATTTTAGTTTTTAACCAAAATCTTTGAGGCAGAAGAAGTGGAAGGATCATTATTCCAATAGCCAAAGTGTAATAATATTAGGTGTGCCAGGCACCATTCTGAATCCTTAATATATGTATTAAATTAAACAGATGAGCTCATTCACTTTTTTAAAGCAAACCACTGAGGTAAGTACTAGCATTACCTAATGAAGACAGTGAGACCCGACATGACTCCCCACGTTTACACAACCCTAAATTGTAGGGCTGGGCTGTGAAGAAGGCTTTTTGGCTTTGAGGGTAGCAAGGTTAACCACCACTAATGCTGCCTCTGCTATGAGGTGGGGGGAGGTACTGGGCATCAGGGTGGGGGAGTTCTCTGTAGGTAAGTGTTAGTAGAAAGAAACAAAATCACCCCCAATAGCTCAGGACTGTTCCAGCCACAAAGAACTATAAACTTTGTTTGGCAAAAGGCATCTAAAGGTGCATTTAAAAGAAGTCATCACCTTGAAAATCAATCTGATTATCATTTGAAGAATAGAGACACAGAAGTGACTATGAAGCTGAGGCTGTTTGATCATTTTATTTCATAGCTTGGGAAATCAAGGCTCTGAGAGGTAAAACTGTCTTCTCCAAAGTCTCAGATCACTCAAAGATATCAGGTATTGAACAAGCTGCCTAGGTTGCAAATGCAATCAGTTACTTGAAACAGTGCCTTGGGTGAGTGTATCAGCAACGGATGGATCTATTGCCATAATAATGCTCCATCATCAACAATCACAAAACCTCAGTGGGATACAATAATAAGTGTTTATTGCTCACTAGTCTGGTGTGGTTGGCTAGGTGCCTCTGCTGATCCTGACTGGGCTTTCATAGTTTTGGGCTGAGCTGACTGTTGGCTGATCTAGGATGGCCACAGCTGGGGCAAGCTGGCTCTGTTCCATAAGTCCCTCCTCCTTTCGCCTGGAAAAATTCTCATGTCAGTGGAGGAGGTGCGGGAACACAAATGGAGATGTGCAAGCATCATTTCAAGTCTCTGCTTGTCTTGTCACGACTCCAGCACTTTCTTTGGCCAACACAACTCACGTGGCGGGCCCCGGATCAGAATTAAGGGCATACGGTTCAACCCTTAATGCAACTGACCTATCACTGTAAGGAGGAGGCACAGCATTGCATAGTAAGAACTCCGAGGAGGAGAAAAGAAATCAAATAGGCCAAAGTATGCCATGTTCATGTTAACCTTTAAACTTTGAGGCCCCACCTTCCATTTTGGGGAACACTAGCTACATTTAATAAATGAAGAAAATCCATCATGTGGTTAAAATAAGGAAAGTACCCAATTTAGGAAGTGTGTGTCATTTTATAAAACTAGGGATGTCATGCTGGCAAGCATCATACTGAATTTGGGAATTCTTAACTTACTCATAGAAAAATGCAGGTAGGTCCTTTTTTAGAAGTATCTGAGAAAATAAAATTGAGTATTTAGTCAACTGAAATTGAATTCTAAAAAAGAAATTAAATTCTGTTTTATAAATATATATGTTTAAAGTATAAATTTTATATATTATATATATACATATATATACACACACACATATACGTCATGCTAAAAAGTGAGTTTGCTTTGGCAAAATAAATATGGTTTAATCTATAAACTATAATGTATTAGCAATTTATAAAAGTTTAACATATTTGCAAGCTCTTCCAGAACTCATCTACAACTAATTTAGATACACATAATTAAACATTTAAGTACTTTGCTTTGGTTAGAGGGTCTGATTTTTTAGATGGGGATCTATTTTTTAATCTTTATTTTTAATATGTATGAGTGTGTGGGATAAATGTTGTTTAAGGATTAAAATACCTTCTTCAAGTAGTTAAAAATTCAAATGTTACTTTTTTAAAAAAATCGTTGCTGTAATTCCTGGTAAAGACCAAAACTATTTTCTCCTTTTCTCCCTGCCATTCTCTATCATTTTCCAAATCTCTTGAAAAGATTTTTTTATGTTTTATTATTTAAAATTTTTTTAAATGTTTATTTTTTGAGAGAGAGAGAGAGAGAGCACAGTGGAGGGCAGAAAAAGTGGGAGACACAGAATCGAAAGTAGGCTCCACACTTTGAGCTGTCAGCACAGAACCTGACACGGGGCTCGAACCCATGAACGGCGAGATCATGACCCGACTCAAAGTCAGATGCTTAACTGACTGAGCCACCCAGGCACTCTGAAAAGAGTTTTTAAAAGCACACATGAAAATAAATAAATAAATAAATAAATAAATAAATAAATAAAAAATAAATAAATGAAAGCACCTGTACCCACAGAGCCCCATAAGCATGCTACGTCCATAAAAGCAAGAAAAACAACAAGAACAACAAGCAAAACAACAAACACAATCCTACTAATATAAATCTTTACAAAATCTGTTAATATTAAAGATCTCACATATGATATTCCAGTCCAGTTACAAAATACAATATAAACATAAATATCAAATGGCTCCATTATAGTTGTTGCCTCTCTTTTTAAAAAAAAAAAAAATTTAATGTTTTATTTCTTTGTGAGAGAGAGAGACAGCGTGAGCAGGGGAGGGTCAGAGAGAGAGGGAGACACAGACTCTGAAACAGGCTCCAGGCTCTGAGCTGGCCTGGCAGTCAGCACAGAGCCCGACGCAGGGCTCGAACCTATGAACCATGAGATCATGACCTGAGCTGAAGTCGGACGCTCAACTGACTGAGACACCCAGGCGCCCCTAGTTGTTGCCTCTCAAAAAACTGAGATTATGGAGCTTTTGATGTCTTTTATGTCTTTTTTTTTTCCTATTTAGGTAAAATTGCTGCAAACAGGTTAATATTGTACCTGTTATCACAGGTCCCTTGCCAGGCCACTATAAGAGGTTAATTATTTAAAATATGACATTAAAATTTTAATTTTATATTTTAGTTAGTTAATACACAGTGCAATATTGGTTTCAGGAGTAGAATTCTATGATTTATCACTTATATGCAACAGCCAGGGCTCATCACAAGTGCTCTCCTTAGTACCCACCACCCAACTGTAACGTCTCCCACCTCTTCCCTCCATCAAATCCTCAGTTTGTCCTCTTTGTTAAGAGTCTCTTGTGATTTGTTTCCTTCTCTTCTCAAGTGCAATGCAGTAACATCTAAATTCAAGAATTCTGAACTGGCTTTGTCAAAATGCCCCACTCTCCAAGCAAGTGCCTTTTATTTTCATATTGTAAGGAAATCCTAAATGTTGTTTTACCTGATGATCTTTGATTTATTAGAGGAAGCATGTTTTCTTAATCCCAGAGACAACAGTAACTTCATTAACCTGTGGGTAGAGAAAAGTAAGAGTTAACAAAAGTCACATGGATTAAACAAAAGAACAACCCAGAGGTTGACAGACGGGATCAGTTGTGGGGTTTTCTTTCCCACATTCGGTGGTATTTGCCTCCTAAGGAGTAATTCAGTCTTTTTGTGGGACCCGTCTATTTGCTATTAAAAAGTCTAATTATTAATCTCCAGTCACTATTTATTAGCAACCATTCAGCTCGGCACTATCTTGGGACTTATGTGTGTTCTCTCTCGCTGTAGGTTTTCCTTTATTGGCTGGCAGCCTCATGACCTCCCTGGGTGAAATTTGAATCTGTCCCTTACACAGAGGGCAAAGAGAGACACAAGACAGAGGCAAGCCATTCCAGATGGGCAGGTGGCAGTTTTAAGAAGCAAAGGAACTTACTTCCAAGGCTCATCCTGGGGGCCACAGACAAGCAGAGCTCGGCACCCATTGCAAGAATCTTAAATGTTTATATAGAGGCATGACAGGGTTAAGTCACTCCAGAAACTCAGTCTCATGGTCGCGTCCCTGGAAATGGCCCCAGCTGTGGGTGTGGTGGGGGTCTATTCTATGTTATTTCAAGGATGGGGGGTTCTGGGGGATTAGGAGCCTCCCATTGCTTAAGGCCATGTCTCTGGTAGGGGGTTGGGATGGGGACAGGTCATCTCAAAGACCTCATCCAACATTCTTATATTTGACCATTATCTTCTGAGAATTTGTCAGGAAAGGTATGTGATTGAGTTACTCTTAAGAGATTCCTGGAAAATCAAATTTTCTTGAGGACATGTCATCTGAAATGAGACCAGCTCCATTATTAACCAATTCTCACATACATTAGAGCTTTTCATTTTCCCTTCATGAATAGAGATGCACCAGTGGATTTTACCTGTTGAAATCTTTTGTTTCTTTTCAACCTGTCACTCTGTTTTCCCATAGTACCTGGTTTTATGCAGTTACAAAAGTGGCAGAATTGCCCAAATAACTGTTTGAAGTAATACATTCGGTTAAGTACTTACACACACAGTCATTGTAGTAGAAAACACCCCTTATTTTGTCTGTTTGTTTGCTCACTTATGCCTTCTTAATCCTGGGGCTGAATCTGTAGGTAAGAGCCATCAGACTGATTCAGTCTCATGCCATTCCAATTGCTCCTGGAACATGTATTTTTCCCATTTGATTAGTTGGTTTGCCCTTTGGAAGCACAACAGCACAGTCCTTTCAGTATCTTACTTTTTTTTTTTTTTTCCTAATAATAGGACAGATGGCAGCCAAAAGGATTCTATAAACTCAATTGGCTATTACCAGATAGAGGTATTTGCATGTAAATATATATATATATTCAACCTGCTTTCATAAACATTATCTCTTGGATCTTTGCAACAAGTATGTTAATAATCCCAGCTGGAATATTTTAAATCTTTCTAAATTTCAAGAGTATTTTCCTATTTCTTCCTGAAGGTGCATAGACGATTAGCTTCTATGACAGCTATCTGTGGATGTAACTCTCTACCCTAACAGACGACAAATGCCTCAGGAGCGGGGATTGGTTTGTCCAGCCTCTGGAATCCCCCCAGTACATGGTGCCATAAGAATGAGGGCAAGTAGGCCCAAGGAGTGAGTAACTGAGCTGACCCACAAGGCTAACTTCACTGGCATGTGGCCTACTCAGTTGTGCACATTCTCATGTTCAGAAGGGCCATATGCTTGGTTTAATGCTCCCTAGTCACCATCTTGAAATGTGTAATAATTTTTGAACAGGGGCACCCCCCATTTTCATCTGGCATTGGGCCCCACAAATTACACAGCCAGTCCCACTAAGCTATATGAGTAGCTTATGTAGCAAATAATATACTTTGTGCACACACATGTGCACGCATGTGCACATGCGCGAGCACACACACACACACACACACACACACACACACAGAGTTAGCCCTTTACCCCAGATCTTGGGAGATAAACTCTAGCCTTTAGTATATGTTGTCTAAAAAGGGCTGACTTTGTTTGCCTGGGGGTGCTGGGCCATTCCAAGAGTCTTTGGTAACCATGTGATTTATGGTGAGCACCTTGGGCCACATGGTGTCAGCTTACCCTCAGCAGGGGTTGGAGACTAAGGTCAGTCATGTGGGCAGTCAGCTTTGTCTAAGTGACCAACCCTCAAAAAAACCTCTGGACACCAAGCCTTGGTCAGCTTCCACGGATGGCAACACTCTTGTGTGTACTGTCACACATTATTGCTGGGAGAAGTAAATATTGTCCAAATGATCCCACTGGGTGAGGATGACAGGAAGCTTATGTCTGACCTCTCCCGGTCCTGCCTTATGCATCTCTTCCCTTTACAGAGTTTGAGCTTTCCTTTCACTCCAATAAACCAAAACCATGAATATACTAGCTTTGTTGAGTTCAACGAGCCATTCTAACAAATTATTGAATCTGAGACCACCATCAATTACTGGGGACTTCCCAAACCCACAAGTAATATTAAAGGGTTCCCATTTTCTCTGACTTATAGTAGGTTTAGTTAATGGAGAAGCCACACAAAAGACTGGAACCCCCCAGCCAAAAAAGGAAGAAGCCCAGGGAATGTATACTCCTGATTGTCTTCCTGTGAGAGAGCATATCAAGCTGGCTGTGTTCTTGAAAATCAGAGAGGGCTTAATGCTCCTCACAGAGCATCCTTTTCTGTATCACTCTCTCTCCTCCTGACTTCTGGGAAAATTCCCCAACCTCCTCTGGTAACAGCCCTTCCACTGCTAGTCCTGGGTTCTTGTCTTGTGGGTCTCCTACAACAGCCACACTTTTGTACAGCTGACCCTTAAACAACATGCGTTTGAACTGTGCTGGTCCATTTATATGAGAATTTTTCCAGTAAATACAGTACAGTTGTATAAACGTATTTTCTCTTTCTTATGATTCTCCTAATAAGATTTTCTTTTTTCTAGCTTATTTTACTGTAGTACTACAGTATATAATATATATATATATATATATATATATATATATAACATAAATATATAACATAAAACATGTGTTAATTGACTGTTAATGTTATCGGTTAGGCTTCCAGTCAACTCTAGGCCATTAGCAGTTAAATTTGGGGGAAGTCAAAAGGTATACGTGGATTTTGGACTATAAGGGGTCAACTGCAATTAGTTCCTTTGTAAGTAATCCCCAATTTTCTTTTCCTAATTTGGGTGTGTCTTCTGTTTCCTGGTGGGACCCTGACTGATACAAAATATAAGAAAGTACAAAATAGAAGAACAAAAAGTATGTAAAAATTTTTGCAGTAATTGCACTGTCTTAAATTTTGCAACAAAAACCTTGAATACATTTATAGTCAAGAAAAAGATACTTTTTGAAAAAAGTAAAGACACAGCTGAACAAGTAGCAATTCCACTGTCAGACATCTTAGTCCCTAAATTTAGTCCTCTCTTCATGTGACCACCTCTTTGAGGACAATAATCCTTCTCCTCTCCCTTGGTCCCCCACCATCACTCATTGGTTCCTCTGGCCACTATATCTTCTTTCCTTCTCAGGTTGTGAAAATCTCTTAGAATTGTTAAGTGACTATTTGCAGTTTAACCCTGGAGGCTTTGTTTTATATTACTTTTGGTCCCCATATATATTTAGGTGTGGTTTCTGTGGGAGGGGCATGTCGATCTATCCTCCCTCCAGCCTGCTTTTAAATTTTTTAAAAATCATTTTATTTTATTTTTGAGAGACAGAATGTAAGTGGGGGAGGGGCAGAGAGAGAGGGAGACACAGAATCTGAAGCAGGCTCCAGGCTCTGAACTGTCAGCACAGAGCCCAATGCGGAGCTCGAACTCATGAAACATGAGATCATGACCTGAGCTGAAGTCAGATATTCAACTGACTGAGCCACCCAGGTGCCCCACCTCCAGCCTGTTTTTAACATTCCCTGTGCAGAATGGTGGAGTGGAGGACAGGCCAATGGAAAAAAACAAATACGACCAGAAAAAGGCAATTTAATCATTTTTTTAAAAACAAATTCCCCCAAGAGTAAGATTGTCATATTCTTGTTACTAAATGTGGTTTGGTTAGTTTTCTAAAAGAAAATTTACCTTATTTTTAATAATTACTTTTAAAATAAATGAAGATACAAAAATAATGAAGATCACAGTTAGATACTCTCAGTGTTCACTGACTGCTTTATACTTAAGCCAATTTCTGTGATTATCAGAAGGAAAACACGGTTTACAAATATATAATATTTAGTGATACTTAGTTTCTCATAGAATTAGAAGTTGATTAAATGCTTGGTGTAGTACTTTTCATAGGGGACTTATACCAGGGAATGAAGATGGTTAGAGAATAGTGTTCTGGATCAAATCAGAGATGGGTGGAGAGAAGGGAATTTAAACTTATTAAACATCTACATCATGCTATGCATTACAATTCATGTTTTACAGATATCACCTTCCTTAAAAGTATTGTGGGATAGATATTATCTCCATTTTATAGAGAGGTAACTTGACTAAATTTTATAGCTGGCAAATCTTGTCCAAGTCTTCATACATTTTACTGTAGCAAACTGCTTCAATTAATAATATTAAATTATCTAGTAAACATCTTTTGTTCATATTTTATTATCTCGCCACTGCCAATGAATATATTTTGTTTAAATGTAATCACAACAGATTATTTTGTTAAATGAATACATTTTGTTAGTTTACAATAAGGAATAATACCATCACCTCAGAGAATCTTCAGATATTGGGGAAAGTGGCTTATTCACAAAGGAAGCCAAAAGTATTAAGAAAATAAGCCATCAAAGATCAGGGTTTTTGCTGTTCAAAGAAGGATGTGAGTAATAGACCTTCCAAGTATGAACTATTCTCATTTTCAATGTTTTATATGGCCAAACTAACATTATAGCTATCATTTATCAGGTGTCTAATGTACTCTTCATAGCCCACAATATAAAATGTAAATGCTATTAGCACCCAAGCTGACCTTCTGTGGCCCTGAAATAGATTCCTAGGTTTAAAAAATATATAGGTGTGACTGTCTGGAAAAGTTCAGGTCTGGGTTCATGACACAGAACAGTATGAGCCCCAGATTATGATTTCCTCACTTACCAGACCCAGTCTCTGTTAAGTCTGTTTCACTTAAGCAGCGTGCCTTTGGCCCTATGGGATAGTCAAAGATTATCTACCCCAGAGATATCGCTGAGACAAGATTTTATTCTGATCCCCTCAATAGCCTCTGGTTTGGCTAGGGGTGGTGGCAGTTGGGGGGGTTCTCTTAGCTCCTCAAAAACACTGAGTTATTGGCCTACTGAATTCTGATTCAAACCGCCAGATATAGGCAAATACCCAGCAGGAGATAAGACATTCACTCTGTAGGAAAATTAGTGAGTCTCTAGAATCTTTTTTTTTTTTTTAGTGTTTTATTTATTTCTGAAAAAGAGAGAGAGACAGCGTGAGCAGGGGAGGGTCAGAGACAGAGGGAGACACAGAATCTGAAACAGACCCCAGGCTCTGGAGCTGGTAGTCAGCACAGAGTCCGACAGGGGGCTCGAACCCATGAACCGTGAGATCATGACCTGAGCTGAAGTTGGACACTTAACGGACCGAGCCACTCAGGCATGCCTCTAGAATCTTAAGAGTCTGGACATGGTAAGGAAGAGGGGGAGTCTCCAGAGAAGCCTGCATTGGCTGCTTCCACAGCAGTAGTACCTAGAGTTGGCTGGTAGAGTAGAATCTCAAGCCTATGTCAGGCTTTGAATTGTAACAAGATCTCTAAACGATGTGAATGTACATCAAAGTGTTTTCATGTTTTCCTCTCTCTAATTTATTAAGCTAAAATAGGCATACAGGAAGATGCACACATTTTAAGTGACTATTTACACACGTGTACATCGACACATCCACAACCTAGATGAATATATAAAACACGTCCATCATACCCAGAACATTTCCACATGGTCCTTCTGAATCAAAAACATCTCTCTCAACCCTTCCTAGAAATGACAATTTTGCTGACTTCTACCATCATAGACTAATTTAGCCTCTTTTTGTATTTCGTAAAAATAGAATACTTCAGTATGAATTTTTGTTCATCTCTGACTTCTTTTAAGCAGTGTTTTTGAAATTCATTCATGTTATTCTGTCAGTAGCTTGTCCTTATTAAAATCTGCTGTGTAGTGATTCATATAAATATTCTACTCTCTACTGAATTCTTCTGTTGATGGTCTTTGGTATTTTCTAGTTTGGGGCTATTATGAATATAGTTCTTTGTGTGTGTGTGTGTGTGTGTGTGTGTGTGTGTGTACACATGTATTAACTTCTCTGAGAGAAGAAATATCTAGGAGTGAAACTGTTGTGTCAGGGGTAGGTGTGAGTTTAACTTTATTAGATATTACCAATGTGTTTTTCAATGTGGTTTACACTCCCACAAGTAACAAGGAGAATCTTGGCCACTCTCCCTCCTTGACAATAGTGAGTATTGTCAGCTGCTTAAATTCAGCCATTCTGGTGGGTGTGTAGCAGAATCTCTTTGTGGTTTTAGTTTGAATTTTCAGATGACTAATGATGTTAGTGCACCTTTTCATATCCATGTTGGCTATCAGATATCTTCTTTTGAGTAGTGCCTACTAAGTCTTTCCCCATATTTTAACTAAGTCATAATTATAACACTATTTATTGAGTTATAGAAGTTCATTAATATTCTACAAGTTCTTTGTCAGACATGCACATGATAGGTAGCTCCTAAGACAGTGCCAATGATCTCCACTTCTCTGCATTCACCCTTCTCTTGGGTGCTGGTAGGTAGGACTTGTGGCTTGTTTCTAATTAATAAGAGGCAAAAATGATATGTCACTACTGAGTTTAGGTTACATAAAATGGTATTTCACATCTTGCTAGTAGACTCTATTGTCTTGCCGGCACGTATACATTGATGAAGCAAAAACTGCCATGCTGGAAAGGCCCCAATTCGAGGGACTAAGGCAGGTCAGGGCTCTTCATCCAGCTTCCTTGGAAGAACTCAATTCTGCCAATCATCATGTGAGCTTGGAAGAAGATCTCTTTCATCTCCAACCTTCAGATGATATTCCAGCCCTGGCTGAAATTTTTATTACTGCATCGTGAGAGATTCTAAAGCACACAGCTGAGCCATGCCCAAACTCCTGATGCACAGAAATTATGAGATTATCTTGTTTTAAGCTGCTGAATGTATCAAAATCTATTACACAGAAGTAGGTGATATACATGAATTACAAATGTTTTCCCCAAGCTATGAATCATCACTTTGATGGCTATATGGTAGTACCTCAGTATGGTTTTAACTTGCATTTCCCTAATGAGTCTTTTGGTATGATTTTGGTCACTGGGTCTCTTTAGTGTGAAGTGTCTATTCAAATCTTTTGGCCACATTTTAAACTGAATTGTTTATCTTTTATTATTATTGACTTATTATACAATAATTAAACAATTCTGATTATAAGTTCTTTTTCAAATTCATATAATAAAAGTGTTTTTCCTCAAGCTATGGCTGGCATTTTTACTTTTTTAAAACCATCTTTTGAAAAACTGCAAAATAAATTCTGAGAAGTTTACATAATCAAGAGTGAGCTATTGGACGGGCGCCTGGGTGGCTAGTTGATTAAGCGTCCGACTTTCGCTTAGGTCATGATCTCGCGGTTCGTGGGTTTGAGCCCCGCATCAGAGCCTGGAGCCTGTTTCAGTCTGTGACTACCTCTCTCTCTCTGACCCTCCCCTGCTCACGCTGTCTCTCTCTCTCTCTCTCCTAGAAAAAAAAAAAAGAGTGAGCTTTTGGAGAACAGCTGGGAAGGCATATTTTAAGCGAGAAGGATGATGGTGACTTGAAGGCAATGCAGGCATTGTGAGAAAGTGATCAAATTCTTCAGATGGTTTGAAGGTAAAGTGTTCAGGATTTGACTGTAGGGTAAGACAAATGGGGAATAATCAAGATTGGCTCTTATGTTTTGGTGTTGGTAAGTGAAAGTTCACATTTTCTCCTTTTGAAGCATGCTGGTGACTTCCCTTTAGGAAAAAGCATTTCTCCCATAAATTCAAGCCCCAAGTCAGGCTCTGTGCTGACAGCTCAGACACTGGAGCCTACTTCAGATTCTGTGTCTCCCTCTCTCTCTGTTCCTCCCCTGCTCAGGCTTTGTCTCTTAAATGAATAAACACTAAAAAAATTAGAAAAATAATTTCTCACAGTCTCCGCTACTCTCCATTTTGACCCAGGACAGCAGTAAGTTCAAAGTCAATTGCCAGTCTTCATAATGTTTACATCATTTTCTTCCCTTTTACTTTATCTACCTCAGCCATTTGTACTGTCAGGCTGAATCATAGAGATCTTTGGTTTTACAACTTTGGGTACAAAAAAATACTTTCCCAGATTTGGAGTCATGAGGCATATTCTTCAACCTCAGCCATGTGTACTGTTGGGCAAACATGACTTTTCGAGATTCAACTTGTCTCATCTATCAGGTTCCTATCTCACAAAACGAGGAAGAAATTTATCAATCATAAATTGATATGAAATAATGACTATCTAGTCTGACTCTTCTGCATTTGAAAAAATGTTATGACTGCTATTCCTTTTTGTTCCCATTGAGTCAAAAACACTGTTACTTTTTTTTGTTTGTTTTTGCAATACATTCCTACTTGATCTTTCTTTTTCCAGTTGCCTATCCACAAATTGACTGTGGTCACCACCACATATTCTATCTAATAAATCTCATTTGTCTTATGACTCTTGAATCTTAACTTGACTTCCTGTTTCCCATGAAACTTGAAGGAGCTCTGTTAATCTTCTCCTCCTTCGTTGTGGACTGGGTTTCGCTTGTGCCAACACATACTTTACTCCCACCTTTGATTTGGCTTTGACTTGGTTCTTCCTCTCCATGGGGTGGCCCTTAGCTTATATTTCTTTGCCACAAATTGGCTATCTTTTTATAAAATAAATATTGCTTCTTTATGAATTATTCCTGCCATTTGCAATGACTTTCACCCCCTGGACTCCTGAGGGACTTACTTGTCTATATTTCTTTCACAGTTCCAAAAAATCTTTGTGGTACTTCTTAATGATTTCCCATTTTTCCAAATAAGGTGTTCTTTTAGCACATAACTCATACTTTCCTTTTCTCCACATCCTTGCCAACATATGTTATCCTTGTCTTTTCAATAATAGACATCCTAGCAAGCATGACGTAATATCTCATTATAGTTCTGATTTGCATTTCCCTGATTATTAATATTAGAACATTTCAATATACTTACTGGCAATTTGTTTGTATTCTTTTTTTTTTTTTTAAGTTTACTTATTTATTTTGAGAGAGTCAGAAACAGTGTGAGTGGGGGAATGGGCAGAGAGAGTGGGAAAGAGAGAGAACCCAAGCAGGCCCCATACTGCCAGCACAGAGCCCAACGTAGAGCTCGATCCCACAAACCATGAGATCATGGCCTGAGCCAAAACCAAGACTTGGATGCTTAACCAACTGAGCCACCAAGGTGCCCCAATTTGTTTGCATTCTTTGGAAAAATTTCTATTTAGACCCTTTTCCATTTTTAATTATGGTTATTTGTATTTTTCACTGTTGAGTTCTAAGTTTACCATATATATCTTGGATATTTACTCCTTATTGGATACAGAGGTTGCAAATATTTTCTCTCATTCCATAGATTCCCTTTCCATTCATCATTTTATTAACTGTTTCATTTGCTGTGTGGAAACTTTTTAGCTTAATACAGTCCTATCTGGTTATTTTTGCTTTTGTTGCCTATGTTTTTGCTGACAAATCCAAACTCATTGCCAAGACCAAAGGAGTATACCCTCTATGTTTTCTTATAGAAATTTTATGGTTTCAGCTCTTAAAGTCTTCAATCCATTCTGAGTTGATTTTTGTGTGTAGTATAAGATGGGGTCCAATTTCATTCTTTTGCATGTAGATATTTAGTTTTCCCAATACCATTTATTGAAGAGAACATCCATTCCTATAAATGTATTCTTGGCACCTCTGGCAAAGACTAGTTGACCACATATGTGTGAGTTTATTTCTGGGCTCACTATTCTGTATCATTCATCTATGTATCTGTTCTGTTTGTTTTAGTATAGCTTTGCAATATAGTTTGAAATCAGAAAGTGTGATCTCTCTAGCTTTGCATTTCTAACTCAAGACGGCTTTAGTTAGTTGCAGTCGTTCATGGTTCCATACAAAATTTAGGATTTTTTTTTTTCTATTTCTGTGTAGTGCCCCTGGAATCTTGACAGAGGTTGCATCAAAGCTATAGGTCAATTAAAATAGTATGGTTATATTTTTTAAATGTTTGTTTCTGAGAGAGAGAGAGAGAAAGAGAGAGAAAGAGAGAGAGAGAGAGAGACAGTGTGAGCAGGGGAGAGTCAGAGAGAGAGGGAGATACAGAATTTGAAGCAGGCTCCAGGCTCTGAGCTGTCAGCACAGAGCGCCATGCAGGGCTCGAACCCACATGAGATCAATGACCTGAGCTGAACTCGGAGGCTTAACCGACTGAGCCACCAAGGTGCCCCAAAACTAGTTTGGCAATTTTAACATGTTAGTCTTTCCAATCCATGGACATGAGCTATATTCCTATTTATTTGTATCTTCTTCAGTTTCTTTCATCAATGTGTTATAATTTTCAGTGTATACATATTTTATCTCCTACATTAAATTTATTCCGAATGATTTTATTCCTTTTGATGCTATTGTAAGTGAGATTCTTTCCTTAAATGTTTTTTTTTAAGAGTTCGTTGTTAGTGTATAGAAACACAACTGATTTTTGTATATTGATCTTGTATCCTGCAACTTCATTGAATTTATCAGTACTAAGCTCTTGGGATTTTTTGGTGGAATCTTTAGAGTTTTCTATATACAGTATGCCATCTGCGAACAAAGACAATTTTACTTCTGTTTTGATTTGGATACTTTTTTTTTTCTTGTCTAATTGCTCTGGGCTAAGGCTTTTAATGTTATGTTAGTAGAAATGACTAGAACCCTTATTTCATTCCTGATCTTAGAAGAACAGACCACAATGGTTTTGACATCCATCCATGTTGCTGGCATCTATCAGTAGCTTGTTACTTTTTATTATTAAATAGTATTCCATCATATGGATATTTCAGCACTTGATGGACATTTGCACTGTTTCTAGTTTGAGGCTATTTTGAATAATGCTGCTATCAACTTTCATGTACAAATTATTGTGTGGACATATGTTTTTATTTCACTTTGGTATATACCTAATACTGGAAGTGCTTGACCGTATGATACATTTATGAATTTATCTTTAGCTTTTAAGAAAGTGACAAACTATTTTCCAGATATTTTAATTTAAAAAAAAAAATTAGGAATCTTCAAATCTTCCAAAGGAAGTGGTACCAACAAAGGAAAGAAAAATGTTTTGACAAACAGAGAAGTTTTGCTATTGCTACACTTATATAGATATATATCCTTAATAGAAATAACCAAGCCAGTGTTTCTTCATTGCTTTCCATTACCTATAAGCCAAAATCTGTATGCTGATTTGGAGACATCCCATATAATAAATCTAGTCTATTCCATTTAATGATGATAAAGTATTTTAATACCAAAAAACAAACAGCAAATAACAGAAATATATTGACTTTGAAAGTTAACTGGGAAATTCCAAATGGCTCATGAAGTGGAATAGCAAAGTCTCACTTTGCAGTGATCACTGATGTGAGTTCTCTCGAAGCATATAGAATGCTTTCTCATTTAAGATGAGGCAGAACTATTGCAGCGAGCATCATTTGTATATTGAAATGTTAAAGATTTACTTTATGCTTTAAAAAAGCAAAAAAAAAAAATAATGGTCTTCAAGTGTTTCATAGCTATTAGCAATGCTGTTGGATATAGTTAGGTTAATATCGAAACTGACATGAATTCAGATGTAGTCCGTACAAAACATCTTTTGTTTTTTTTTTCTAGGAAGCGCCCTATGTATTTCAATTATATCCTGGTGTGCATGAGTGTGATGGATTATTTCAAAAATATTATGTTGTCAAATCCCTGTGAATTAGCCATACACTAAATATCATGAGAACAAAAGGACTGGGGAAAACAGTTCCAGTAAATTAAGATCTACCTTAGATGTCATTCCCATAAGCAACCTTCATTTGAACTTGACTACGATGATTATAAAACTTTGTTCAATTTAGGGGCGCCTGGGTGGCTTAGTCGGTTAAGCATGCGACTTTCGCTTAGGTCATGATCTCGCGGTTCGTGGGTTCGAGCCCCGCATCGGGCTCTGTGCTGACTGCCAGCTCAGAGCCTGGAGCCTGTTTCAGAGTCTGTGACTCCCTCTCTCTCTGACCCTCCCCTGCTCACGCTGTCTCTCTCTCTCTCTCTCTCCTAGAAATAAATAAAACATTTAAAAAATTAAAAAAAAAAACTTTGTTCAATTTAGGCCCAAGTGGTATGCATTTCATTAATAATGATGCAACAAATTTTATTTTTAAAAATGTATATATATTTTCTCATATCAACATAATTTATTAAGTAAACCAAAGAAAGAATATGTCCATTTTAATTCCTGTAATTTACTGGATAGGTTGCTTTTGACAAGGAAGACCCCTTTACTTAAAACCAAACTTGGCATAACAGTGGAATAAAGCATTTGAGAAGATAACTCAGGCTTCAAACCTGAAGCAGAATAAAGAGAAATCAGAGTTTTGCTGATGTGTGCCATGTAATTTTGTAGACAAAGAATTCCCCACATGGGACTGTAAGAGAGTTAAAAAAGCTCTGAACATTCAGAAATGAATGTGTTAGGAAAACTGGGCTTATTTTCTCAGAAATACGTGGCAGCATAGTGTTATCAATTTTAAATGGCAACCAATGGCAATGTGGATAGATCACTGTCATCTTTGAGATGTTTTGGAAATAGTTCTCTCCTTGACCAAGCCACAAATTCAACTTGTGCCTAGTTAAATCATCATAAAACGGTGTCTTTGACAAATGATTGTTTTTTTCCTTCCCAACCCAGAAATGCCAGACTGGGCTATTTTCACTTTTGGTGGGAAATGTTCCATTTAGACTGATGCACAATTATGTGGCAAATGTCCTGAGGTTCTTTTCTTGTCGTACGGCTGAACTTTACAGAGTTGTCAAAGCGACCCGATAATTATAATAAAAATAATAGCCTGCTGCAAGCACATTACTTGCATTATTGACTTATTTGCTAGACCAATGCCAAGTTAGGTACTATTATTATAGCCATATTACTTATGGGGAAACTAAGACTAATGGTGGCTAAAAAAATTTGCTTATAATCACTAAGCGGCAGCCTCATTTTCACAATCTTTTATCATTCTTTGTTCATGCTGCACAATAGATTTTGAGCCATCCATTTAAAAATATTAAACACATTGATATCCTTTTGGATCATTAAAAAAGCAAGTGCCTCTAGTATCTAGAAGATTTTCCTATGAAACCATATAGATTTTGTTAAGAAGCACAAATTACATAGGGGAATTCTTTGAAAGGTTTTGGGTATTTAAAATATATTAATAGAGTAAAAATGGACCAACTAAAAAATATTTTGTAGATACATACATACACATATACACAGCGAGAAAGGACTCCTAGACTTGTATGTAAAATCCTAGGCACTCCCTAAGTGGTGAAGTTCTAAAGTCAAAAGGCCTTTGAAACCTCAAGAAGGCAACTAAAATAACTTTGGAGAGAATTGGCCCCAACTTGTTACCAGGTAATAGAAATGAATACTGATTGGCTGGTGAACAGGCATAGTCCGAGACTAAAAGAGGGTCAAAAGGATGAGTGGGGAGAAGCTGTCTTGACCTACTGACCTATTTGTTTACTTTCTTCATAATTCATATCCTATATACCAACTACCCTAGCCTCTTTGTTGATCCCTATATATACCAGCAATGATCTGTGGGACAATTTTTGGTATCATCTGGAGTGATTACCACTTTTTCCATACCTATGATTCTTACTTTAAAAAAAAAAATTATAGTTTGTATTTATTTTTTTGAAACACAGAGAGACAGAGCATGAGCAGGGGAGGGGCAGAGAGAATGGGAGACACAGAAGCCGAAATAGGCTCCAGGCTCTGAGCTGCTTACACAGAGCCCGATACGGGGCTCAAACCCACAAACTGTGAGATCATGACCTGAGCCGAAGTCGGACGCTTAACCAACTAAGCCACCCAGGCACCCCTATGATTCTTACTTTAAAGCGTTTTGAGGGATGCCGGGGTGGCTTAGTCGGTGAGCATTTGACTCTGGATTTCAGCTGAGGTCATGATCTCATGGTTCCTGGTTCTTAAGTCCCATGTCATGCTCGGTGCTGACAGTGCAGAGCTAGTTTAGGATTTTCTCTCTCCCTCTCTATCTTCCCCTCCCTTGCGCCCTCTCTCAAAATAAATAAAATAAAATTATTTTAAAATAAATAAATAAATACATAAAACACCTTTTAAGGTTTTCTCATCCCCACTTTACCTCATATGACCTACCACTCTTTTTGTTGTTTGGCTTGGTTTTTGATTTTTGGTTTTTAGCCTTGTAACAGGGAAACTAGAATTCAATGACTTGAGACCACAGTTTGAAAGACTGGCCATTCTTGATTTAGAAGAGAGGTCAATAAACGTTTTCTGTAAAGGTCCAGATAAAAAATGTTTTCAGCTTTGCAGGCCAAATACTCTTTGTCACAACTACTCATCTCTGCCATCATTGTGCAAAACCAGCCATAGACTATTTGTAAATAGATGAGTGGTGGTGATATTCTAGTAAAAAACTTATTTATAAATACAAGTGGTGGGGGCATCTGGGTGGCTTAGTCAGTTGTTCAACTGACTCTTGATTTTGGCTCAGGTCATGATCTCACAGACCTGGGACAGAGACCTACACTGGGCTCCACACTGGGCATGGAGCCTGCTTAAAGGTCCCTCTCTCCCTCTCTCTCTGCTCCTCCCTTGTGCTCTCTCCTTTACTCTCTCTCTCTCTCTCAAAAAATAATTACAACAAAATAAGTAAGTAAATAAAATACATGTGGTGGGCCAGATTTGGCCCTCAAGCACAAAGTTTGTCATCCCCTGGTGTGGAATGAGGTACCACGTGATTCTAGTGCTGAGTTCTTTCTGGAACCTTTACCCCTCCTTATTTTCAAGCCAGGGAAGGGAGTATGAGGATCTCACGGACCAGGTCCTCAGTGTTGCTGCAGAGCCCTGGCCCACATTCGTTTAGGTACTGCATCCTTGGGTAGTTTTGCCCAATAGTACTAGAAGATCAGATATCAATAATGTTTTTTGGATTCTCTCTGAATATATTTTTTTTAATTGTGGAAAAGCACGTTACCCTTGGCTAATAATTGTTGATGTCATGAAAAACTGGTGCAATATTTTCCTTAACAGACTGATTTTGGTCATTGGCGGGGGGTTGCCTCAATAACATGGAGTGGCCAGGCAGCGTCAGACTTCACACATAGGTTTGTTTGCACAACAAGACTGTGGCTACTTGGTTTATGTGTTTAATAGGTGGGTGTACTCTGCCACACAGTGTGAATTTTTAAAAATTAAAGGCCTGCAGTTGGTAGTTTCAGAAGGTTTGTGTCATGGAAAGACAGAACGAACGACTCAAATAGTAAACATATCCATCTGTTAAATAGGCCTCTTTTGGCAGAGCATTAGAACACAGCCTCCTTGAACAGAGCTGATGATGCGGGCTTCTATGTGCCTAAGCGAGCAAATGGTAAAGGCCGGAAAACAATGCATGCAAAGGGCTATCTGCAACGTGCAGTGAGGCTGAGAGTTGTTCGGGGGAGGGTTCTTGGCACAGCGATGGAACTAAGCTTTTAGTCCAGCTCCCGTTTCTAATCCTAAATCAAACCACTACACTCAGTCTCTCACTTTAATAAGCACTAAATCCACATGCTAGGTTTCAAAAGAAAGAAAAAACCTACTTTAACTATTAAAACTTCCCTGAAACCCACTCAGGGGAACAGAGAACATATGGTGTTGTAATTTTTTTTTTAAGCAAGACATCTGTACAATTCAAGAAATAGCTAAAATCTGTCGGATTCCAGAAACTTTTATAAGCTGAAACTGCAACATAGATAAATTATTTTTATTAGAGTCAGCCATGGGAGATTCATGAAGACAATTCTAGCTGGCACAGAACTTTTCAAAAGAGAGGCTTTGGGAAAGTGTAAGTTTACATCTTGATTTCAAACAGCCAATGTTAAGAAAACTAATTTTCAATGCATGTGTGATGGGGTACAGCTATGAGAATCCTGTGCATAAGTAACGGGAAACAATGGTGAGCAGATCACTTCTCCTGCTGTGACCTCTCCAGGAAGCATTCCTGAGCGCTCAGTGCTAGCCATTTACACCAGATACATGTGTGAGCACCTACTACGGACAAGGCAGCGTGCAGGGCACTGGGAATGCGGCGCTACACAAAATAGCACAGTGCCAGCCAGCAGACCTAAGAGCTTCCGTCTTAAAACAGACCTGAAACGTGATAATTGACTGACTGCAGTGGGGTCTGGGAAAGCTAATTTAAGAGTTATGGCTTTTGCCTGAAGACTGAATAAGTGTTAGTCAACACAATGGCTGGTGGGGGTGTCTTCTAGGCACCTGGGAGAAACGAGGAGAAGAAATGAGACATGTTTGAAGAGAGCAAAGCTGGAGCAGAGAAAATGAAGGAAAGAAAACACATAATTCTGAGTGAGGGGGTTGGGACAGGGACTAGAGAGGTGTGAGGGACACATAAGGACTTCAAATTTCATCTGCATTATTCTTCTCTTCCTCCTTTCAGAAATGGGTTTCCCCAGAGCACTGTGGATATAAATTGGGCTCCAGAGAGAAACACACCATACGATAGGCTCTCATACTTGGATGAAATGTGTAACCCAGTCTTTGAACCACAGAGCACAAAATTTACATCATGGTTTTTTCTGTTTTGTAGAAATAAGCAGGATCAATTAGGAAACAGTTACGCTAGACTAGATGGTTGGAGGAAGAGCAACCATAAAAGAGAGGAATAGGTGTCAGATGTGCTGAGGAAACTTACAGATATTTCAAATTTTTCACAGCAATGGGCTCCTTTATAACCTGAAAATAACTAAAAGTACTTTGCGATGAAAACAAAATCAACTAAGTGCAACAAAATAAGCCATTCTGCTGGGGAAAAAAAAATCTGCTATAAAAAAATCTATATTACATAGTTAATTGTTTTGGAACACAGAAGGGGAAAAAATGACTAATGTTGATTTGCATTTTTTTTTTTTTGCAAACCATTGTCCAGTTTTGTGCATCTTTACAGTAACAATCATCCCTTTATTTTCTGTATGTTTTCATTTAATGTTACTTTCCATATTTCAAAAGATTCTACATCATCATTTACAATGACTGCAAATACTCCATCTCTGAGTAATAGATTGTGACAATCCTGATTATGTGTCAGTGTTGCATGATTGAGAAAGTTGGTTAAAAAGGAAAAGGTTTTCTTCACTAGGGTTTGATGTATGTTCAAATCACTAAATTTAAGTAAAAAGAAATGAATCATTTTAATGAAATTGTTGGAACTGTGCATGGCCCTTCCACCTGTAAAATTTGGCAACACTGAAATGAATGGAATAAATTTCAGGAATCTGAATCTCTGCAGAAACCTCTTATTTAAATACTACTAATTATTTTTAATAGAAGTTATTTCTTTTTGAAAGTTTATTTATTTATTTTGAGAGAGACAGAGACAGTGCAAGTGGGGAAGGGGCAGAGAGAGAAGGAGAGAGAGAATTCCAAGCAGGCTCCCAGTGCAGAGCCCGATGCAGGGCTCGAACCCATAAGCCATGAGATGACCTGAGTTGAAACCAAGAGTTGGACACTTAACCAACTGAGCCACCCAGGCGCCCAAGAATTTGGTTTTTTTCTAAAGCAGTTTTAGGTCCACAACAAAATGGAAAGGAAAGTATAGTTTCCATATACTCCCTCTACCTCTAAAAATACCTACCTTCACTATAAACGTCCCACATGACACTGATACATTTGTTATATCCCTAAACCAATACTGACACATCACTGTCACCCAAACTCCACAGTTTACATTAGGGTTCACTCTTGGTCTTCTACATTCTATGGGTTTTGACAAATGTATAGTGATATGTATCCACCATTATAGTATCGTATAGAATAGTCTCACTACTCTAAAGACCCTCTGTGCTCTTGCTATTTACGCCTCCCTCCCACTAACCCCTGGCAACCCATGCTATATATATAGTTACAATCATAGAGTATATAGTCTTTTCAGACTGGCTTCTTTCACTTAGTGATATGTACTTAAGTTTCCACGATGTCTTTTCATGACTTGATAGCTCATTTATTTTTAGCATTGAATACTATCCCATTGTCTGGATGTTCCATCTATTGGAGGATATCTTGCTTGTTTCCCAGTTTTGGAAATTATGCATAAGGCTGCTATCCATGTGCAGGGTTTTTAAAAAATTTTTTAAATTTTTAAAATTTATTTTTGAGAGAGGGAGAGACAGAGTGCAAGTGGGGGAGGGGCAGAGAGGGAGGGAGACAGAGAATCCGAAGCAGGCTCCAGGCTCTGAGCTGTCAGCACAGATCCTGACACGGGGATTGAACTCATGAACCACGAGATTCTGACCTGAGCTGAAGTCGAACGCTTAACTGATTGAGCCACCCACGCACCCCTCACCATGTGCAGGTTTTTCTATGCCTATGTTTTCAACTTATTTGAGTAAGTATCAGGGTACAATTGCTGGGTTATATGGTAAGATGATGTTTAGTTTTGTGTCTACCCAAGTAGCTGTACCATTCTGCATTCCCATCAGCAGTGAATGTGAGCTGTCATTTGTCCACATCCTCATCAGCATTTGGTATTGTGTTTTGGATTTTCACTATTTTAATTTAAGGTGTGTAGCACTAATGATTATTATTTAAAAACAAACAAACAGGGGAGGCTGGGTGGTTAAGCGTCCGACTTCAGCTCAGGTCATGATCTTGAAGTTCATGAGTTCCAGCCCCATGTTGGGCTCTGAGCTGACAGTTCAGAGCCTGGAGCCTGCTTCCAATTCTGTGTCTCCCTCTCTCTCTGCCCCTCTCCTGCTCATGCTCTGTCTCTCTCTCTCTCTCTCATGAATAAACATTAACAAAAAATTTTTTTCAACAAAGAAGTCCTGCTTCAGCAAAGACCTGTAATCATGTTGCCAAGTTTCTTTCTCCATATGTTTATTTCTTTTCACGAAGAATGCCAAAAGCATTCATAATGCATTGGAACTCCATTTTTATCACCCAGAAGCAAAGAGTCTAACAGGTCATGGACTTATCTCTTTTTTTACTTTTTTTAATCTAATATTTTTATTGGAAATATTGATAAAAATAGAGAAAAAGAACATATCCACCTACAATCTACTCAGTGCACACTTTGGTCTCTCCTTGACCCTCCTCCTCCCCACTTCCTCATCTTCCTACCCCTACCTCCACCCCCTTCCCTCTCTCCTTCGTTTTTCTTAATCTCTTCAAGCCACTCCCATCATATTTTTGCTTCTGCTACTCCAATGAAACTAACTACTCTTTTCAACATCACCAACAATTTCTTCTTGCCAGATTCAGAAAACAATCATCTGGCTTCTTCTTATTAGACTCTGTGCAGCTTCCCCACACCACACTTTCCTGTAACTCCATTCATTCCACCGAACACACCTTCTCATTCTGTGTCCAAGGGCTTAGCTATAGAATATCTACTCTTCACTACATATGCTTTTTTCCCTAAGTAATCTCATCCAATCCCATGGATTTAAAATCCTCTGTCTGTTGATGAGTTCAAAATATATGGCTCCAGTCCTGAACCCTCCTTGAACTCCAGACTCATAAATCCAACTCTAAAACTTAAAATTCACAGAACAGATTAATTCATTCATAAATCTTCCTTTTCACCCACCCCCATCCACACCCTGGATGCAATATTCTGTGTTCTCATGCTTTTCAGAGAATGACCCTTCTTTCTGTTCACTGGCTTGGGCCTAAAGTTCAAAGTCTACCTTAATTTCTCACTACCCCCAACAGCCAAACCAATCATAAGTTCTTGCAGCTCCATCTTCAAAACATCCTAAATCCTTCTGCCCATCAATACCTTTCTTCCAAGCAGCCATTGTGTCTCACCCGCCCTGCTACTGCTGACCACCCATTCTCATCCCTTCCTCTCTTACTCCAGTGAAGACCATTCTTCCCACAGTGGCTGGAGTCATGTGATATAAGAAATGGACTTTCTTTGCCCCAGTTTTGCTGGAACTCCAATATCAGATACCAAAGTAAGTATCAGACAAATCCTCACATGTGGTGTTTCAAAAGAAATCCTCAATAATGTCTTCTAATTACCTTGAATCTCTCTCATCCTTTCCGAACAAGAAAGAATCAAGCAGGAAGATGCTGGGTAAAGGGATGTCTTGGCCTCCTGTCCAATAGAGCTGCCAGGAGGACAAGCATCTTCCATGAGGAAGGGTCTGGATATGTACTTCTGGATGTTCTGGAGCCCAGCAAGAATGTTCAGTGGTCAAGAGGAATAGAGCTGGGCCAAAGGAAATACAGGAAACATGGGCCCACCACAGTATCTCATGAGAGGATATTTCTATTTTAATCATGTTTTGAGCTCAAGGAACATCAAGCCACACAGCTCAGCCTTTTCCACCTGCAAGAGCCACATGGAAGGCTGTGGTGGGCAAGAAGAGAAGTCAGTTTTACCCTGTTTCCAATGCAGGCACGTTTCCCATAAAGTGCCCGCCTGACTGGGAGAGAGGAAAGAGGGAAACACTAAATCAAATTCAGGATTTGGATTGTTACACAGGGCTGAACACTCTCCTGAACTGAAACTCGGTTTGCAATTTAAAGTCATTACAGAAGAGTGTATTACGAAAGAGTGAACAGAAATGTTTCAGGTTGGCCAGAATTTTCATCCAGGACCAGGGCAAGGTGATTCCCACTGACTGCATTTTAAGAGACAGTGGGAATAACATCTAAAGGCATTTGACTTTGTTACCAATCACACTTGTCCAAAAATCCAAGTGATGTGGTCTACTGAATACATAAACCAGATCCTACTTCTCTTCTGTAATTCCCTCTGATGCCCTCCACCATATTTAGAATAAGATCTAAATTCCTTCCATTGCATTTAGAATAAAGTCCAAGTAAGATTTATCTCATAGCCTTCAAGGTTCTACCCAATTTGGCCTCTGTTGAACACTCCCAACTCCTCCCCACCCATTTCCCCCTTGCTAACTATTCCAGACACACTGGTCTTTTCTCTGTTGTTTGAACATATCAAGCTTATTTTTTCCTCAAGTCCTTACCCTTTGCTGGTCCTTGCTCGACTCTGGAATCTTCTTCCTTTAGATATTTGCAAATATGAACCCTCATTTCTTTTAGGTCTCCTAAGATACCACTCTTTCAAGGACATCTCTCTAAATTACATTATCTGATTATGACTTCTCTACCATTCCACCATTAGTGAATGACCCTTCATCTGTTGTCTTCTTACACTGTCTCTCCCCACTCCCTCCATCAACATTACATTTCTACAGTTCTACAAAGAAGAAACCAAAAGGAATTAATGATCAAAAATGTCATCATGAAAATCATGATGCAGAGTATGAGATATATAAGGACCTCACTTACATCAGAAGAATAAGCTTTTTAGTTACAAATGACTAATACTTTGACAATTTAGAAAAATTTACTTTTATTGTCATAAAATATATATCACATAAAATGTACTACTTATCCAGTTTTAAGTGGACAGGTCTGTGGCATTGAGCACATTCACACTGTCGTGCTGTCATGTCCATCATCCATCTCTGGAACTTTATCATCTTCCCAAACAGAAACTCTGTACACATTAAACATTAACTCCTCATTTCCCTTCTCTCCAGCTACTGCTAATCACCATTCTACTTTCTGTTTCTATGAATTTGACTCTGGGCACCTCATGTAAGTGGAATCACATAATATCTGTCCTTTTATGCCTGGCTTATTTCACTTAGCATAATGTCTTCAAAGTTCATTCATGCTGTAGCATATGTCAGAATTCCATTCCTCTGGAAGGCTGAGTAACATTACACTGTATGTATATTCCACATATTGTTTATCTACTCATCTGCTGATGGACATTTGGGTCATTTCCACTTTTTGGCTCTTGTGAGTAAAGCCACTATGAATGCGAATGTACAAATAACTGAGTCTCCATTACCAATTCTATTTGATATTTAGGAATTTTTTTTTTTTTTTTGAGGAACTGCCATACTATTTTCCACAGTGGCGCATTGACTTCTAACTATACAATAGTAATTACAAATGGGTGTGGTTTATCTTCTCTGTGTCAGATCCTCTACTTAGGTGCCTCATCTATAATGCCACATGCAATTATCATATGATACAGGATTTTTTCTTATCCACAATGTGCAAATGAGGAGTGTTGTCCAAACGGATACATCAGTAAGATGCGAAGCCTGGACTTGAGTTCAGGTCAATTATAAATAGTCACAAATAATGTAAGTAGATAGCATTATAATATAGCACATTATAATCTCTAGAACTTGAAGAAACCCTTGGAATGAAAGATTAAGCCCAAAGAAACAGAATACATGTTTTGCCTATAGGAAAAGACATTATTAATTTTTTGCTTTCTTACATGGTAGGTTATTCTAGGTTCAAATCTGTTAGCACCTAAGCCTTTTCTAATTGAAGGTCACCTCCTGAACTTCCTTCTGACTTAGATGGTCATGGGAAAGGCAGACAAATAACTGGTTCTTAGAAGAACTGCAAACGAGCCAGTATGTGGACACATATCATGGAGAGGGATGAAACAGCCAAACAAACACCCTGACCAGGTAACCATTGCCGAGAGTACTTATTTCTCTAAATGTAACCAAAGTAAACTATCTCTCCAACAGGAATATCATGACAAATAGAGATCTCTCATTAACCTGAACAAAGCATTCTTACACATTCTAAACCAGGATTATTGCATCAAGTTTTACTGAGACTCAGACAATATGCCAGTAATAAGCAGCCCAAAGAGGAAATCCCAGTTTATATGACTCACTGTTTTGAACAAATATTAACATTGGCTAGCCAACATTTCTCTTTGTATCACTTTTCCAGATTACCAAAAAGTTATATAATACTTCAAAGTAGCCAATGCAGGCAAAATAAATTAGATAAACTATGTGGGTTACTCATTTCATTACCAACAGCTTCAGTCAACTCACTTAGTATTTCTCTGAAACCTAAAAGAAGAAACAAAACAAAACAAAACAAAACAACAACAAAAAAAAAAAACAAAAAAACAAAAACATTTTCTGGGCCGACCAGTCTTACTCTGAGTAGTACTGAGTTGAAGACGGGTCTGGACAGCATCTCTTCATATCAACCAGTTTAAAACCAGCTCAGCCTGAGTGAGCATAATGAAGTCTCACAGAAAACAACTTTCCCAAACGTCAAAGAGTCCTTTCTTCAGAAGCTTTTACCTAGGCTGGCCTATGATATGTTCACAAATCTTCAGCAATGACAAATGTAAATAATATAAATTTCTCTGCTGAGGTAGGCAAGTTCACTTTTTTTTTTTCTTTTGGGAATTACAAAATAATAATGACAACATTATTCAGTAAATCCATGCCCACATACAAAATGATAATCTGACTGACCTTAAATGAAGGGGTTAGATTAGATGAGCTATAAAGTAAGTCCTTCCTAGACCTAACTCTTAGAATTGAAAGCCAAATTTACATTCTATGTCCATGCCATCACATAAAAATGAGTAAACTGCTCCTTCTTATTTCAATCTAGGTATAAGATTTGCAGAAATCTTCCTATGTGTGGTAGGTGATGAGTTTGAGGGGATACATTGAAGAAGCTCAGGAATAGGGGCACTGAATGATTTGTCCCATAGGATTTAGTGAATGTACATCCATAAGATTTTCATCTTTATCATTATTTGCCAAAGGTTATTCACAAATTTCAAGAAGCCATCATATGTCGCAAGCCTATGTCACATTTGCAGAATCCTGCAGTGACTGTGGCATCATAAACAAACATATGTGGACACACGTAGTGGCAGAATGGAAGCCTGTAGAGGAGAATGAAGAGAACAGGTTAAGGAACACTGAATGGCAGAAAAGCAGAGAAGAGAGGATTCGGTGCTCAGAACACACATGTGAATGAGAAACACTAGGTACATGAGAGCCAAGGTGATGAGAAAACATACATCTGTGTATGTGTGTGTGTGTGCACATGACGGCATAAAGAGTAATGTATATTTCTGTATGTTACCATATGCGTGTATATGCATACTAATTCTAGATAGAACCATTCAATACAGATATTCTGGAAGACATAATTTCTAAAATGAAGTTAACACCTGGGAGAGGAAATAGGAAAGCAGAGAGGAACAGAAAGAAAGATTATCTAGGTCATAGTTTGACCCTGCCTAGTCAATTATGGATCCCCTTAACCTAGACTTCTCTTCCTAGACTATTGATTTAGCTTTGATTCTGAACCCTCTTGGATACCACTTGCTTTAGAAACAGAAGAAAAAAAAAAGTCCATTGATTTTTCTCATGGTCAGTCTGTTCCTAAGGCCCTTACAGCTAATCAGTTACCACCTCCCCCTACTTATCTTATCAGGGCTTTCTAATTTCCTCCATTAAGAGATGTCTGACTCTGTAGTGCTGAAATCTCACAGTCTGGGTACATAAGGAGATTAAACTGAGTCACTGACTCCCCTTGATCTTCTCTACTTCCCCTTATTGAAGGCGTGTCTCTGTTTACCATTCAAGATAAGGGAGTGCAGACAAGGCACTTAGAAGATGCAAAGGATTTAGATATTTGTGTTGTGTATACAGTAGGTGACAAGAAAATTCCACATGGGGAGACTATCAAGGGTTCTTCAACTATAGTTCATTATACTCTGCTTATGAAAACCCAGAGCTCTGATGATGTCTGAGGGTGTAACCAGATTCCAGCCTTTTCAAAGAGTAGTGATTAGTTGAAGTGTTTCTGACAGCTAAATAAATATTTTCTAAATAAAAAAATATACTGTATGTTTTAAATGGAATATCAAAACCATTTTTAGAAATGAGGATTGCTACTCTGGGATTCCCCAGCTGCCAGGCTCTGTTCTAAGTAGAAGCTGCTATTTTCTGACTCGCCAGCTGGAAGGAAGCTCTCCTGTGCCAGTGAAACGGCATTTTGGTTAAACCTTACAGGGTCTAGAGCTGCAGGAATGCCTGTCTGAATAAGTAATGCAAACTTCAGAAAAGTCCACTGCAAAAGCTTTATGAATATATGGGGATAATCCCAGATTTAGGGTCCAGTAATGAGGAATAACTAGAAACACACACACACACACACACACACACACACACACACACACACACACTGAGAGAGAGAGAGAGAGAGAGAGTCCCAGAGAGTTCCAGATAAAGAAACCCTTATCATCATTAACTAATCCGGATAATGGTGGGTGACAAGGAAACCAAAGAAATCAAAGCAAGATTAAAAAAAGGGGGGATTATTAAAAAGTAGTTAAAGTAAGATATAATCAAGGACAAGTAGAAAATTTTACAATGTTGTGAAAGGTATTTAAAGGCCAGAATGAACTGAGAATATATATTACCATTATGGTCACGGTTAAAATTATACATACATGGAGTAAAGCCTTCTGATAGTATTAAAGTTACTATATCTCTGGATATTCTTTATCCAGAGAAGCAAACACTTAGCGTCTTCTGTATTTTTCCAGAAATTTTCTGTAAACATACAAAAGTAATGGACATCAGTGGTTCTCAAATGGAAGCAATTTTGCCCCCTATTGGAACATATATTCAAGTTAGAAAAAAAGAAATTAAATAACCCTTTGCATCAATGATTTCTAGAATATTTGGAACAAGATAAACTACAATATACAAAAAAATGAACTTAAGGCAACTGTCAGAAATCTCTAGATAACGAAAAACAAGAGACATAAACAAACTTGGCATTGACCTCAAAGAGAGACAATGGACAATTCTGAATAAATGTATACTAGTAGAATCAGAATGCCTCCCCTTTGAAAAGTTCTAGAATACATTGTGAAGCAGTTTATAGACAGAAAATGTGTGATCAGCCCTAGAAGTTCACAGGAGTCCTAAAGAAGAAACTGCACGAAGAAATTTCATTTATGTTTTAATGAAATAAAAATGTAGATCAAGTGAAATAGACACAGAGTCATTTTAGTCAACAAAATATTGGTAGTTGTTCTTGTTGTAAGAGTTAATAGGTGGAGACATCTGTACAGAATGATGTTATTATGTAAATTTATATCATGAATGGCTTGCAATATCTAAGGAGTGTCTATCAAAAATGTCCTGCAAATCCTGTCCCACAGGACATTTGTCATCCTTTTTTTTTTTTGACAAAAATAATAAACAACTTTCAGAGAAGGCACATTTATTAAATTTTAAAGGAGTTAAGTTGTGGGATACATAGCTAATTAGTGTGAAGAATTCTTCCATGCATTTAGCACTTGCCTATGTTCTTTGCACTTTTTATGGGTTAATATTTGCATTTAGTAATTAATTTGCATTGATGTTGCATCTACTCATCACAAAACCCTATTGCGATAATAACTGAGGAGGAAACTAAGGCATAGAGAGGTTCAGTAACTTGCCCAAAGTGACACAGCTAATCAGTGTGGATCTGAGCTAAGAGCTCGGGTTCTTTGGCTCCAGAGGTTATGTCATCAATCATGAAACTTCACCTTCTTCTAGCGTATAATGAATTCATAAATAATAAATAATGACATCAAGATTCAGAACTATTCCAACAGGCCACAGTATCATGGAAAAGCTTGTAAGGGACATTATATAGGGGGTCCTCACATCAGACTCCAAAATTTATTTATTTCACTTGTAGGCTGGATGCAGGCACCTGATGGGATCGATACAGCAATATTTCCACGCATGACAGTATTGGCTTCTGCCATCTCCCACTTGCTCAGCTGGTGCAGGAGGGGAGGAACCAGTGCAGAAGAGGTTGGCTCTTACACTGAGCAGCTATGCCCACCAGCAGAGTAGGGCTCAGGAATGACATTTTATCTCATTCCCAGGCCCCCGTGGTCTCTGGGCACAGGACTGATGACCAAGCCACCTCCACCTGGCCCTCATGACACAATTCGGTAGATGGCTAGGAATTTCAGTACGCGGAAAGGAAAATTGAATTGGATTTCTGGAAATGTTTAAGTAGTGACCGATTAGCCATCTAAGTAATGTGTGCCAGAAGGGACTTCTGCGTAACTTCTACAAAAGCCCTCAGTGGGACGATGGTACGGAAAGGAAAGTAACTTTGGAATCAGAAGGTCCAAGATCAGGAGGATATGAACGGCTTCTTCCCTACAGGAGTTGCCGGCAGTTGAAAATCACGGAAGCTGCAATCTTAGGTGTCCTTTAGGCTTTGCCATGACAAGAGCAGGAATCTGGGGGTGGGTCAGAGTAGGACCCTCTTTAAACCTGGATGGAAACTATGTTTCCTCCCACATACCAAGTCTAATTGATACCCGGTGGCTGCCGGAGGGAAGTGTTAAAGAAAGCTCCCAAGCTGCACGCCAGCCCTGTGAGCAGGGGCTCTGTAATTGATTAGTGATTGTTTGCATGTACACCTGCCTCTAGCTAATGGCATTACTTGTATTTAGTTTTGTGATATGGAGGATCATGGTTCTAGGAAGTAGCTTTCTGGACAGAACCAAGAACCCCGAGGCACTTTCTAGAAGTATGCATACAGAAAATAGCGCCTGGGAGAAATGCGGAGTTAAGAGCTAGGCAGCAATTCAGGATGGAGCTCTACCCTGGCCGGGGTTAGAGCACGGAGGAAAAGGAATATTTCTGATGGTATCAACAGAACACATATGGTGGATGTTAGGAGTAAGCTGTATCCTTGCAAGCCCATTGGTGTTTATAGGCTGAGCCAAGGCACAAGGAGACAGGGACATTTTTAGGACATGTAGAAACCTGATATCCTGTCAGATAAATGAAGGGATAGTACAAGTCTCACAAGTATATGACAATACTGTTTTTGCACATTTCCGTAAGTGTAAAATTTCATTTTTTCTTTGGAATATATCCTACCAGCAAATACCTTAAACACTAATTTAAGCGTAAAAAAAAAAAAAAGGTGAATACTCCTATCAGAAGAAAATTCAGATAATCCTTTGATAAGGCAAACATTAAATGCTACAAGTAGAAGAATTTAGGAGACTTCCACCATAGTGGTCTTAAAAAGCTATCTATATCTCTCTTTTGGATCACTGATGTCCCTAGGCTGAAACACTTACTTCTAAGGACATTTTCCCACATTTTACCAGGACCATCCTAATATTACAAATTCAGAAATATAACAAAAGCCTCTTTTTAGCATCCTAATAAAACTTACATTTGGAAACATGGCCCTCGACTGACAGGAGTCATTGGGTGTGAGAGTTAATAAATAAAGACCTCACAAGGGGCGCCTGGGTGGCTTAGTTGGTTAACCGACCTACTTTCACTTGGGTCATGATCTCACGTTCATGGGTTCGAGCCTCACGTCGGGCTCTGTGCTGACTGCCAGCTCAGAGCCTGGAGCCTGTTTCAGTCTGTGACTCCCTCTCTCTGACCCTCCCCTGTTCACGCTGTCTCTCTCTCTCTCTCCTAGAAATAAATAAAAACATTTAAAAAAATTTAAAAAATAAATAAATAAATAAATAAAGACCTCACCTAAGTGTAATCTGAAGGCTAGATAGGGGAGCCTACCACGTGACATCAAACACAGGAAAAACAGTCGATTACAGAGCACAACAGAAGAATCCTCAACAAAAAAGATGTATATCACATCCCCTACAGGATATGGATCACCCCGGCAATTCAGCCAATGAAAGGCCATCGTGACTCAGAACTCTTGCTCTCCTCTAATGGACTTTTGTTCAAAACAACCTCTTCCAACTACCCCTTCTTCTCCGTGAAATAATGTTCCTCTCCTTTGTTAGACTTGCCTATGGTTTTGCCATAACTCACATGTCCCAAAGTCCAATCTATTTTGCTAATAAAATAACTGGTGATTTTATTTCTCAGGTTAACAGAGGTTTTTCGTATGTCCTGCAAGGTTACTCTTGAGATTAAGCTCTAATACACTGCTCAAAGTATTAAAACTGTTGTTACCAAGATTTTATTTTATCTTTTTTTCTTCTGTCATGGAGGATTCCAAACATATTTTGCTATTATAGTTCAGTTGTGAATTAAAAAAAAAATAATTGCAGTAATAATAGAAATAAGAGTCATCAAGAAGCATCATATGGCTTTTAATAATCCCATTGATAGCCTGGATTTGATGTCATGGTTTAATGAGTGGTTATTTTTCCCCTGAGAAAATGAGTAATGTCTCTTCTGTTAGAAAGTACTTTTCTGAAACTACTATTTACAGAAAATGTAAAAGCATTCATGAATTGTTAATGAATCAAGTGACTTGTAGCAATAAAAAAGAAAGAAAAATTGAGATAATTAAAAGGTAAAGAAGATAATCTCGTTTCTGGGGAAGTAGGGACACCCAAACAGTTTCTTCTGATGATTCAGGTCATGTTCCCTTCTTAAAGTGACCTCTATTTCTCATTAACACTTTCTATGAAAAGCAGTGTTTAAGCGCAAGATATAACAAAGTGCCAGAGATTTCTAGGGCTTTCTGACATTGGAGAGACCAGTGGGCCTCACTTTACCATTAACTCTATCATTAACATACTCCATTTCCCAGACCAGATGGATGGTGAGAAAGGATGAGGGCAGAACCAAACTATTTCATAAAACGCTTCATCGGCCAACTATTGCGTTATAGCTGTCGGAATTTTAAGGAAAATTATACTTCCAAATACTTACAAAATATTTAAAAATATGTAGTAAAAATTATTTAAGAACCATCACTCCTAATCTGAGCAATAATGTTACATGTTCTGCATGTTTTTGTAACAAGAGAGTCAAAAAAGTTTAAAGCAACAATTAGAATGAACAATTAATGAAAGAGGCTTGTAATTATCAATTGAAATTCAGCCATCCTGTTCTGTAATACAACTAACACCAGAAATGGAGGTGTTCTTGTGGTCTCCAGTGTCTCCCTCAGAAGGCTTTAGAAATTTCAGGATTCAAGGAACATGAAGACCTCTTCCATTGTTGTTTATGGCTAATTTTTAAGAGGAAAAACTAGATTAAAACAAACCAAAATATCTCTCTCCTCTCCATCACTGCCTTATTTCTTTATTTGAGGTCCCGATTGCCAGCACTCATACATTTATCCCTTTAATATATTTGTCCCTCTGACTGCCAAGTCATAAACATGCTTCCATTTGTACATGTAGCTTATTAAAATGCAAGACTATCTAGAGTGCTGTCCTTTCCTTTCTATATTTCCTCAGAACTTAAAGTTCCATCTCTGCCAGGCTAATGCAGAGTGAATTTTGTTCCTCAACAGACTGAATTTGTTTCTAAGATCATGATAGGCATACCTCGGAACCCTTCAGGTTGGGTTCCAGACCACTGCAATAATGTGAGCATCATGATAAAGCGAGTCAAATGAATTTTTTTGGCTTCCTGGTGCATATTAATGTTATTCTTACACCATACTGCCGCCTAGTATGTATGCAGAAGAATTATGTCTAAGAAACAGTGTATATATACATTAAAATTTTTTTCTTAATCTTTATTTATTTTTGAGGAAGAGAGAGAGAGCATGAGCAGTGTAGGGGCAGAGAGAGAGAGAGGGAGACACAGAATCTGAAGCAGGCTCCAGGCTCTGAGCTAGTTGTCAGCACAGAGCCTGACACGGGGCTCAAACCCACAGACTGTGAGATCATGACCTGAGCCAAAGTCAGATGCTTAACCAACTGAGTTACCCAGGCGCCCCAACAATATACATGCCCTAATTTAAAAATGCATTATTGCTAAAAAATGTTAGCCATCATCTGAGTTTTTAGTGAGTTGTAATCACTGATCACAGATCACCATAACAATTATAACAATAAATTTTTTTTTTTTAAATATTGCAAGAATTACCAAAGTGTGACACAGAGGCACAAAGTGAGCAAATGCTGTTGGGCAAATGGCTTTGATAAACTTGCTCCCAGCAGAGGTGCCACAAACCTTCAATTTATAGAAAAGGCAAGATCTGGGAAGCCAAGAAGACAAAGCATGCCTGAACTTCGTTGGAGATTTAATTTGAAGGAGGGATGGGTGGAGAAAGGAAAGGAAAATGCTCTATTACATCAGGTGAGAAACTGTATTTGCAGATTTCACAGTAGCTCTTAATATCCACAATTTCCACAGATGGAAATACTACTTTGATTTGTGCATCAAGTCAGACTGTAAGCTTCATTTGCTATGAATTCCAAAGATCATGGATTGCCAATAAGAAAGTGACCTTAAGGCCAATGGTCATATAAATGTTTTAAAACTAAAATGATTATATAGTGACTTGGGAACCTTCTTCTCTTTAGCTCATTATCACAGTTCACTTTCCATTATTCCACTGAAACTGCTCTTTTCAAGATCATGAATGACCTTAGTGCAGCCAAATCTAGTGATCATTTCTATTTTTTCTTACTTCACTGAATACTTTGGTTGCACTCAAGGGCTGCTCTTCTGTATGAAATGCTTTCTTTGCTTGGCTTCCAGAATATCGCATTCTCTGTTTTAATCTCACCCTACAGACCACCGTAGAGTCTCCGGCATTGCCTCTTTCTCTTCTGTCAGACCCTTAACTATGAGAATAATTCTCTATTCTCTCTATCTATATACTTTCCAGGGAGTTGAATCATCTGCTTCTTTGACTTTAAATCCAGCATAAGTGACATTGATTCCTAAAGTAGCTCTAGTCCTAGTTTCTATACAAGATTCCAACTGCCTTCTTGATACCTATACTGATGCCCAATAGATGTCTATCTATGGTTTAATGTCTATCAATCAAACTATTAATATTTTCCCTTAAACTCTATCCTCTCTCAGATTTTTTCCCTACTAATATAAACTGCAACACCACCCACCCTATTGCTGAAACCTTATCATAGATTTACATCTTTTCCACACTCCCCATCCAATTCAGCTTCTACCTTCAAAAGACAAAAATCTATTTATTTTCTCTCCATCTTCACTACCATACCCTCAGCCAAAGCCTCCATCAACTCTTATCTGTAATTCTGAAACAGTCTCTGAAATGTGATCTTTCATTCTCTCTTGCTCTCCTGCAAGTGAACTTCTGCTCAATACAGTCAGCATGGCGTTCGAGAC
The DNA here is from genome assembly GCA_017311185.1 of Proteles cristata cristata. Classification (NCBI taxonomy): domain Eukaryota; kingdom Metazoa; phylum Chordata; class Mammalia; order Carnivora; family Hyaenidae; genus Proteles; species Proteles cristata. The sequence continues at coordinate 1,467,501 of JAESUZ010002577.1, forward strand.
ACAAACCAGATTGGATTACTCCTCTTACCAAAGCTCTACAAGTGCTTCCCTCAAGAATTAAAATCAATCAGGGGTACTTCTTCTCTTACAAAACCCTGCAGCACTGTGCCCATCCTCATTCTGCAACAATCTCTCCTTTGCCCACTAGACTGCAACACATTGGCCTTCATGCTGTGTCTCGAGCACATCAAGCTGTTTGCTCTTTTAGGAGGATTGAACAAGCTGTTCCTATAATCTTTTACATTGGTGACTTCCTCTGGACATTCATGTCACTGCTAAAATATCATCTCAAGTGGACTTCCGCTGAACACTCGGAATTTTGGGACCTACCCGGTCTCTCTCTGGTAAATTACCAGCACATCTCCCATCGCTGTCGCTATTGCTCATGTCCACCATTCTCATGGGAACAAAGACCTTCTGCAGCAACTGTACTGCTGTATCTCCAGCACCTGGAATAGGGCCTGGCATTTAGTAGGTAGTCAGATACTATTTTTTGACTAAGTAAGATTAAATTTTAACAAACAAGACAGCATGAATGGCGACTTCCACAGAGGTCTGCTTGTAGACTGCTACAAGCTTTTATCTAATTACAAGCCATTAAAGCACAGACACGAAGGGTCAGCATTTACTTATTTCACTTGCATCATGATCTACTTCAAGTGGGCCTGATTTATAGCTGGGAAAGTTTCCTTCAAAACTGCACCCAGTGTCTACAATAGAGAAAAAGGTCAAGTTTATGGCATTTAGGAGGAAGGGGAGATGAGGGGAGATGAGGGGAGGGGAGGGGAGGGGAGGGGAGGGAAAGAGGCAGTCAGGCTGCCTGAATAAGGAAGGAAGAAACATTGAAAAGACAGCATGGACTTTAGTTTTGTTTTCTAAACAAGTCTACCTCAATCTTCTACTCTCCTCTTTTCAACTCTTTTCTGCCTTATTAGTGTCTTCTCCCTTCCTTTAGGGGGTGCTCTCATTCACAGAGCCTCCAGATATTTTAGATGTCGTCATATGAGCCCAAGATGAATGGGCAGACCACACCTCTGGACCATCTGTGGGCACTCAGAACATTCCTGGGATGCCTCCTCAAAGGCCACCTCCCCACGTCTCTGTCCCAGGTTCATCAAATAATTTCTTCTCTGAAGGCTTTCCAGGTTTCTTAGCTCCAGAGGAAAATGGTAAAACTCCTGTACTTAAGCTTCTGGGAGTCAGAATGCTTTAAGCCATTATCACAAACACCTAAAGGGAAGTACTTGAAAAATGAGAGCAAGATTAAAACCTGATGGGGTGAGGAATGAAACAGGAAAAGGGAAGGAGAGGCACCAAGAGAGGAAAGAGGGTGCCAACACAAATCCCACCTCCCTGCCAAATGTCTGCGAGGCACTGAGTGAAGTGAGAGATGCTTCTGCTTCTACCAAGCATTTCTGAAACCAATACTTTCCAGGGGAATACAAACAAAGGGGGGGGGGTATGATGTTGCAGTTGATGTATTCATATATATTCATATATACATTCATTGAAACATAATCAAAACCTTCCCGTCTCAATCTGGAAACAGCTTCAGTTCTCTGCAGCTGTTAGTGGCAGCCTATTCTTTACTGGAGCTTGTTTGTGCTGGTAAACTCCCTGGCGACAGAGCAGAGCCTTCTGAGATCATGTGGGAAGGTCAATTTCTAGCACTCTTCCCATATTTTCTGATGCAATCAAGTGTAACAATGTTGTATCCTAGTAAACATGGAAATGGAGCAAAGGAAACATTGCTCTGTCTACCTCTGAAAATAATAGGCGGGATGGGGACTCCGGTTTGAATCCAGACTGCTTAAAAGTCTTTTTGTTTTATACCAGGTCTATTACATTTTGTTTGCTTATGGATGAAAAAATTAGCAAGAACAGGAGACAGCTAGGCAGAATCCATTATGGATTCAGTTGTACAGACTTCAGAATGGACAGGTGCCAAAACAGGCTGAAAACATATCTGATCTTTGGTCATTCCAGCTGCCCTTCCTATGTAGGGAAGGCTGAATTTGATCTCCTGCTATGCAAATGTCTTTCCTTTTCCTGCTGATCTTTCTGGCTGGGCAGCAGAGAGGAAAGACCCTCTTATTACTAAATCACTTACCACTAGCATCTCTGGACATCTATTACCTTATGTGTAAAATAAGATAATTTTATTAAGTAATGCCTAATCTCTTACAAATATGAAACTAAAGAAATAAAGTCTTTTAAACATTTTTAAAAATTTTCACTTAAGTTTGCATTAAGAGCTAAGTACACAGCTTTTGCTTGTTTAAAAAAATAATTGTTATTTTTCCCTATCAGAACACATACTAAATTTTCCTTTTTGTTTTTAAATTGCGGTCAGAATACCTAATAGGAGAGCTACCTTTTAACAGACTGTAACACAGTAGGTATCATTATTTACAGGCACAAGGTGGCACAGCCGACCTCTAGAACCTATTCATCTTGCATAACTGAATTTTTACACCTGCAGGTTAGCAACTCATTTCCCCTCCCCCTGGCGACCACCACCACTGTTTGCCGTAAATTGGATCACACTCAGTATAATGTCCAATTTCATGTACGTTGTCACGTATTATAGGATTCCTTTCTTTTTATTTTTTTTAAGGCTGAATAATATTCCATTGCAATGTATATCCTACATTTCTTTACCCATTCTTCTACTGATGGACATTAAGTTGTTTCTACATTTTGGCTACTGTGAATAGTACTGCAATGAATATGGGAGTGTGGATATCTTTACAAGATCCTGACTTCAATTCTTTTGGGTAGCTTGAGGAGAAAGTGAAGCATTTGCTTGGTGCCTTATTCATTAACATGAAATCATAGGCATCAAGAATCATGAGGTTAGCCTTTAACAACAACAACAAAAAGGGAAGGCAATGTCTCTAGTAATTTAGAGAAAGACTGATTTTGAGGTATTAAGTGCTTACTTTGAGTCAAGAGTTGAGCTTAGTGATTCACATCTACTGCACCACCTGATTTTTACAGCGACAAGAGGTTTAGGGAAGAGAAACTGAGACTCGGGTTGAGGAACTTCCCAGAGGGCTTACAGATCTTAGCAACCTTCAAACCCTGTGAAGGCATGCTCTAAAAGCTACACTTTTTATAGCATATATTTTCAATGCCACATATTCATAGCCATTTTGCTGAGTTGTCACCAGTGCCACGCATGTTGTCAGTACGTGCAAATACCGATATTTCCACTCCTGTTCAAAGAAAAAAAAAATCACTGAGAACAAGTAACCTACAAAAACTAATGTCAGTCTCTTGCAGGAGGAAACAATCCATTTTAATTAAAAAAATTTTTTTTAACATTTATTTATTTTTGAGAGAAAGAGAGAGATGGAGCTTGAGTGTGAGAGAGACAGAGAGAGAGGGAGACACTGAATCAGAAGCAGGCTCCAGGCTCTGAGCTGTCAGCACAGAGCCCGACATGGGGTTTGAACTCACAGACCGTGAGATCATGACCTGAGCTGAAGTCAGACGCTTAAGCGACTGAGCCACCCAGGCACCCCTAAAACATTGTTGAAGCGTTCATACTGTATTATTAAGTGACATTTAATAATAAAATACCAGATTAAGAGATTCTGGTGGAGTTGAGTTATATTTCAAAGAGAGATAAATACAGAAAGATAGATTAAACATGCTTCCTGCATGCATGTACTGCTTGCTCAGTAAAATTTGGAAAAGTTTTGGGTGGAGATAAGAAGGAAGCTTTTGAATGTCAGAGGTAAGGATTGACACTGTGAACTTGATTTTCTCAGCCAAACATGTTACTCAGTCTAGACTTGTGCTTAAGGTAGACTTTTTGAACTAAAGCCCTCTTAGAAGAACACTCTGAGGCTTAAGTCAATATACAATGATTAAATGCCTTGGCATTTTTAAGTATTTTACTAAACATAGGAGATTAAGAAAACCAGGCATCATAAATCTCTTAGTCCTTGGGCTACATAGGGTCTAATAATAGAATTAAGAATCTGAAACATTTTAGTCCTTTCAACTGGTGGAAGATGAACTCCTATCACTGGACGACATCCTTTTCCAGTCAGACTGTATGATGGTGCACCTTTCACTTCCTGAAATGAAGACATTTCGAGGCTGCTCTAGGCAGAACTGGATATTTTACAAGACTTTCTCTGGGAGTATCAATGAGACAGAAGACTTTTGTTAAGTGCTCCTATGTTGCTGGTTGTCTTTCAAAGCTATTACAGGAAAGAATCAAAGTAAACACACAGTTTTGGGATTTCATTTGTATACAAGAAGGTAGTTCGGTGTTAGTATTACATGGTGAATCAAAGTGCTATTGGTCACTTTCTTAATTTCCACAGTTTCCCTTTTTTTAATTCCCATTTGGTGAAATGTTCTCAGTAGAGCCTGATAGCAACAAGCCTGATGTGAAATGACAGAAAACAAAGTAATGACTTGTTCTTTAAGAAAGTCTCGTTTGATGGCAACATCATTATAATTTGGAAAATTAAAAGCCTGTAACTTAGACAGAATTGTCTGTGCTGGGGCGAATTCTTCCATAAAGGGATCACTGTGGTCCTCTATTATTACAGGTGTCTAATTCCTATCTCCATGCTTGCCTAAAGCTGAGTGGGTGTGAGGGGGGAAGGGATGGTCTCTCATTCATAAGAGTTCAGCCCACCAGGGTGGGCCAATTGTCAAATCACACCTTGTAAGTTTCCTTCTCACCTTTCAGTTACTCCAAACATAAGTGGCTGTGCCCACTTCAGCATAGATCACCCTTCCCCACTTCCTACATTTAGAAACTGTCTTTATTCCACAGTGCACACACACAAAATAGGAATTGTGCTCTATGCTCACTGTTTGCATAATTTTTTTTGCTGAAAATCTAGGTTTAAAAAAATGACTGATAATTGCCAAACATCATTTCCTTTGTTTTGACAAGTCAAGGGTGAAATGCAGAACCTCGTTTCCATCGGCAGAGTCAAAATGACCCATAATGGAAGGAAAATGGATTGGGGATAAAATATCATAAGGACAAGTAAAACAGAAATGATAATTAGGTGGGCTGCAGGTTCAAATTAATTCATTGTTCTCGCTAGAGATGTTTATCAAGTTATGATTTTAGTTAAAATGACAGCTACTTAACCAAAATTCCTTACACTTATCCTTCTATACTTTTCGTGAAGAGACTGATGCCAAACCTTTCTGGTCTGGACTATTTCTTCGAACCTTCAAATATAGCCCTAGAGTAGCTGACTTTGGAAGTAACAAAAATAGCATTACCGTCTACCACAAAATAGAATGTTTCTGCTACTAGTCTGGTCCTCTTCTGACCAATCTGATTTGTGCAGGGGAGTATTCAAACTGGGATCTGAAAGGTGGGAAAAGGGATGGGAGATGCTTTTTCCCAATTCCAGAAAACAGATTTCTTCTCCACTCCTGTGAAATACAGCTAAAGAAACAGTGGACTAGCCTGGACAAATGCAGCTGCCTTATGAAAACCTATTTTGATTTTCCAACTGTCATGTGTACCTTACAATATCTTGCCTTAGAAATTCCCCCCAGAGATAGGGCAGGATGGTACAGATTAAAATGAATAAATAAATAAAAGAGAGAAAGAAAGAAGTGGGGGAAAAAGTACAGCCCATGTTTCCTTATTTGTGATATATTACAAAATCACTTCTCAACTCAGTGCCAGGACCATGCTTGGGGCAAAGGGAAGGTTTGTTAGGGCAGGACTCTTCCTCCGACTGAGGTATTCTTTTGTATGGTAGACAAACCTTTCGTTTTAATGACTTTGACAAGAGGTGGGGGAGAGGCGTTCATCATTTCTCACAAAGGTCTCATTGACAAAAGCTTATGATTTTTGTTCGAAAGCACTTCCTACCAAACAGCAAGACTTTGAAGTTTATTCTTTGTTCAGTCATGCTTGTTACGGTTTCTTGAAGAAGAAACAGAAGAAGATGGGGAAAAAAAAAACACCCTACTACCTGTATGGCCAATTGTCTGTACTAAAATTTAAGAACACTTTTGCTTTAAGGATCACAAGTCAAGTATCAAATCCTCCTTCCTAGTTGTTTGTATCCCACCTTTGATTGCTAGAACATAAAGTTAAGTGCCAGAGGTACAGTTCTCCTCTGTATATGTACCTTATCCATTCTCTTGGGACTGTGTGTGTGTGAGAGTGTGTAAGTGAATATGTGCATATATTGGTCTTATCAGCACGGAAATTGTGAGCACAGTTCCATAACTATCATCATTTCATTTTTTAGATCTATGTCTTTTTGATCCTCTAAGTTCACAAAATTTCAAGGGAATGTTTAAAATTAATGCCTCCTGTGATTTCTCACATGTATTGTTTTCTTGTTTAGTTTTTTTTTTTTTTTGCATCATTTTGGACATTGCAACATTTGGACATTGGTTTCCAAATCAAATATAAATTAACCTTAATGAAGCCAGCAGTGTCACTTTAAATTGCAAAGGTTTATAGGAAAGGCCTTTTGTCTGTTTCTTTATTTGTTCTTGGTATAAACTGCTGCAAGCACTTGCAATGTGTCTAAGTATGGTGACTTCCATTGATGTTTTGCTTTCTTCCTGTCACTAACTCGTGGTCGGCTAACAATTGTTTGTGTTGTTCTATTCACCTGGCCCCCAGCTGTCCACTGGTTTTATGAACCCATGTTGAAAGCTCACAGTGTGGTATTCACAGAATACAAACACCAGTCAAGGAATCAAAAGCGTCCTACGGAAGAAATGCAAATGCATGTGTCCTGTTGTGACTGAAGGTGGAAGGCTATGCCGAGAGTAGACACCCCATGAGCAACTTTATTTCAGACCACAGACATTATAAAATCACTACAGAAGATTTCCTGTAGCTTGACACGCTGTGCCTTCAGCCAAATATACTACATGTATTTTATTTCCTATTAACTTTCCTTTCATATTGAACTTTATATTGTAAACGACCTTCTTTTATTGTTATCCATCAAGGAGCGGTTTCTTGGCATAGAACGAGGGTAAAACATTGCCAAAGACATTTTTTGGCACGAGGCATCAATTAAAATTGATACACCAACCCTAGTAAAGAGAGATTAGAGCGTTTCCCAGCACTGTTTTCTGGATTATTTCAGAACAAAGCAACGGGGGTATATGTGCCATTTCTCTGGAGTGGCTGTCCTGTCCGAAATTATTCTTTTGAAGAAGGCCCTCACATCACCATTATCTGAGGGTTGCATTACCCATGTTTAACATGATTCTTTGTGAAATCGATTGTTTTCTTCATCTTATGCTTTTCATTGTTTCTTTCCTTGTAGCTATCTTTAAAATTTGAAATGCAGATTAAAAGGAAGTCGTGCTATTTTTAAAATAGGTTATAGTAAAAATCCAAAATAAAAGAAAGTGGTAACATTAATAATATGTCTGTTGTTGACAATGACCTCAGAATTCAAATACGAAAATAAGGCTCCTGGGGAAGTGTTAGGAGCATTGAAGGAAGGGTCAAATGGAACTTTCTAGAGCAGTTCAAATATCAAGCTGCTTAAATTCATAGCATATAATATCAACTTCAGTCAAGGCTATCGGCTTTGTTGTCATTTGCAATGCATGTTTTCATACCTTAGCACTGCGGAAGCTAGTATAGCATGGTGGGTTGGCCTGGGCTTTGAAGTTAGAATATCTGAGTATTCCCAGGTTCACCATTTTCTAGTTTAGCCAGCTACATAACTTCTCTGTGTCTTCACTTCATCATCTAGAATCAGGGGCATTAATGGAAACTACCTGATATGAGTCTGGTGAGGATGCAATGGGAAAATGTATACAACGCATACAGTGTGAACTATTATTATATTACAGTAGAGAAATCAGTGAATGTTTTCAATGTTAAACTTCCTGGAATTTCTGTTCATTAGGAAATCTCCCTTATTTCAATGGCAATCAAAATTATGCTCTGGGGGCACCTGGATGGCTCAGTTGGTTAAGCGTCTGACTTCAGCTCAGGTCATGTTCTCATGGCTTGTGAGTTCAACCCGCACATGGGGCTCTGTGCTGACAGCTGAGAGCCTGAAGCCTGCTTCAGATTCTGTGTCTCCCTCTCTTCTCTCTCTGCCCCTCCCCTGATTGCACTCTATCTCATTCTCCCTCAAAAATAAGTTTCAACTTAAAAAAAATGCTCTGGAAGTTGAAATTAACTCTTTCTTCTGCCACTATACCAACTGGGGTTCTTTGAGGGATTGCCCCACTGCAAAGCAACTAGACTTCAGAGAAGGCTCACTCTAAAGATATTGATGGCCACACCAAAAGTATGGGCTAGATCTAGAATAGAAAGAAAGGGAAGTAACTCCGAGAGCAAATGCCAAGGGTAGTGCTGCCCTTGAAACATGGAGCTGGAGCCAGCTACAGAAGGAAGAAAGATGAATCTAGAGTTCTGGTGACCGTCTGAGGCACTGCAATTTCGCCAAGACTCCTAGATAACAGCAAAGCACGTTTTCCTTGAAGGAAAAATATGCAGTTTAGGTCTTTAGGTACACAGAGATTAAGATCTACCCATGAGCTCACATTCGCTATCACCAAGCTCACAAAAAGCCATATCTCTGTGAATGAAATAATAGACACAAACAACAACAGGAGGATTAGCTAAGTAAGCAGGGCCAATAAGAAAAAACGGACCACAGCCCCACTCAGAGGTGGCCCCAAAGGGAAGCAGTCAAGAGAAAGACCATCTAGTGGGCAGAATTTTGGACAGTACACCTGATTATCCACTTTGTGTGAAGAGAAAAATGGCCTGGAATAAGACTACACCTGGGCTCATGCACAGTGGTACATGGCTTGGCCAATTGGTTAGGGACCTGGAAAGACTGGAAGACTGGAGTCCAGAGTGCTGGGGAAGAGGCATGTGCCCGACCTGATGGGAATGCATGTAGAGTGAGCATCTCTGTATCTCCCGTTCATGTTGAGCAAAGATCAATGCCCACCACAGAAGGAACAACCGAGTTGACAGAATGATGTAGCCAGCTGACGTCAACAAGCCTCTGACATCCTTGGACATCTCAGTGCCTGAGCAATGGACCTGTGTACAGAGTATAATGGCTGAGATGGAGCTAATGCAAAGGCTCAAAGCAAGGGTTGCGTCCCATCAAGGGAGCTGGTGGATGGCTGACCAGCTGCAATAGACACCAAGGCTGTGGCCCACCCTTGCTTCTAGAGTCCAGTTTCTCCAGTATATCAGCCAACCATTTGGCTACAAGTTGGAAATGGCAATATTTCATCATGGCTTGGCTTGACTCAGACTCTGGATATGAGTTTGCATTTTTTTTTTTTTTTTTTTTTTTGCACATAGTGGGCCAGCCATCACCACCGTCCAGATCTCAGAAGAGTGTCTCCTCCATTAGCATGGGATCTCACATGACGTTACATTGGACAAAGGAACATGCTTTGCACCAAATACGGTGTGGCAGTGGCCACATATCCACTGGTCCTACCATACACCATACCGTCCAGAAGGTACCGGATTGAAGGAGCACGACCTCTTAAAGACTGAGCTCAGGCACCAGCTTCAAGATGACACCCTATGAAGACAGAGTACCATCCTTCATGATGCAACACACATCTTAAACCAATGTCTCGTACGTGGTGCTGTGCTCCCAGTATGTAAGACACATACACTTGGCAATCAAGAGCAGAAGTAGGAGTGGTCCCATTCACATATCTGGCAACCCATGTGGAGAATGTGTGTTTCCTGTCCCTACAAGTTTAGGCACTATGATCTAGATATCCTGGGTTTCAGAAGGGATGCTGTCAGCAGGGGAAATTCCACTAAAATTAAAGCTAAAGCTGTCACATATAATTTTCGAATCTTCATGGCAGTAAACTATAAGCAGAGAAGGTCATTACCATGAGGAGGTAAAAACACTGCTACACAACAGGATCAGGGAGAAAAAGGCTGGCTACTGGGACATGGCTTGGTACTCTCATGTCCCGTTTTAATTACACATGGTTAAGTAACACCACCACCACCAACAACAACAACCAAGCTCAAGGGCTCACACACGTCAAGTATGATAATCTGCATCACCCCACTAGGCAAGCCCCCCAGCCTGGCAGAAATGCTGAAGGCATGGAAAGACGCCTAGAAAAGGCAATGGAGGAAAGAGATGATGAGTATCAGTTACTGCCTGGGGATCAACTGTAACAGCAGGGACTGTAGTTAATCTCACCAACACTTCTTTTTCCAGCACTGCTAAGGCTGTAATGGGGTATGGGGATTTGGGAGGATGAGATGAATTTAAGTCTGATTCATTCCCTTACATGTGCCAAATACTCCATAATCAAGGTAACACACATATTATGTGACCTAACTTACAGATATCTCCATGTTTCAAGGATCACACATCCTTTCAGTGATTTAAAAAAAAAAAATATGGAGTTTCTGCTCAAACACAGGAAGTTGTCTTTTACTGAATTTCCCTCTCAAATGTTCTTGATAATCTCTCTAAGAAATGCTTACACATCGCACAAATCAGTCAGTCACCCCCCTGGAGTCAAGCAGCTAGTTTGCACTTTTTAGGTCACTGCTTAGCATTTGAAGCACGGCTTCAATCATGTTAACGCCACTGCCTCTGCAAAACTCTATCTCTGAAGGCTCCAAATGCTGCAGGTCATAGAAAACTCTTCTCAACCTGGCATCCACAGTAAGAGGGATTTATCGGCTTCCATACAGGAAGTCCATCCATAGGGAGGGCTTCAGGATTAATGAACGCTCAGTTTGAAAATGTCATCAAGTACATATTTTCTTCTACTGTCTGCCTCTGTCTCCAGGGTGTTAGCTTCCATAGACTCTCTTCCATTCCCACTCCGTATGACCCCGTGATCATGGAAATACGCCAGGAGCAATAATGCCACATGTTTCCTCATTCTTGTTAAACAAGAAAAAGTGTGTCTGACCCAGCATTCCAAAGAACAGTACTGAGAATCATCCTGACTGGTTGGCTTAAGTTACATGTCTGCTGTAGAATGAACATTTTTGAATCCCCCTGGCCCCCCAATTCTAATGTTGAAACCTAATCCTCACTGGGATGGTCTTTGGAGGTTGGACCTTTGGGAGGTGATTAGTTCACGAAGGTGGAGCCTTCATGAATGGGATTAGTGCCCTTATAGAAGAGACCCTGGAAAGTTCCCTCCCTACATCTACCGTGTGAGAACACAGCAAGAAGATAACCACTAGTGAAGCAGGAAGCAGGCTCTCACCAGACAGTGAATGTGACAAAGTCCTGATCCTGGAGTTCCAGGCTCCAGAACTGTGAGAAACAAATTTCTGGTGTTTATAAGCCACCCAGATTATACTATAAATGCCTGGACCAAGATAATGCCCAACCCTGAACCAATGGCTATAGCCAAGGAATAACATATTCTGATAGGCTGAATCAACTAGGTCCCACCTCTTAAGCTAGGGTAGGCTTAGTTTCACCCAAAATGTGTTCGGTTGAGGAGAGGTGAACAAAGATAAATCCAGGAATTGTTAGGAAGTGAAAATGGATTCAATACAGAACTAGCAATGTTCACCAGAAGCGCATTTTTCCAACCAAAGTCAAGGTGCTCCCCTTAACTCCCCATGGAGCCGAAGGCTAAAAAAGTAACAGGACAGAGAAAATTTACAAATCAAGTAAAACCAAAAAAAATCTTAAAAATGAATTCTAGGTATGACTGTTGCCAGACTTCATAGGGGAGTCTCTACCCCATCAAGTACCCTTTGTTCCAGTTCTTTCTGAACTCTGCTGTACATACATGTCTGTGGTCATCTTGTAAAAATGCTGATTCTGGAGTGAGACCTAAGATTCTGCAATTCTAACAAGTCCTCAGGTGATGTTGAAGATGCTAGTCTGAGGCTCATACTTGGACAGCTTTTCTCCCTGTCTCTTGGTCCACAACCAAAGAGCTAACCCTGATTGCCTCTTCCAAATTTCCTCGAGTCCCATGGAAAGATACACAAGTTCCTAAAATGAAATGCTTGGCAGAATTTCAAGTTCAACTCCAAGAAAGACAAACTTTATGTTAGCATGAGAAGAGTTTAACTCAATGCTGTTTCCAATCTTTCCTTCAGAGAGAAACTATTGTTTTACCTTGGCATATTCAAAGGAGTCCTTAAAGCAACTTTTCTAAAAACAAAGTTATCCATTCCCTCAATAATTAATTTAGACTTCTTTTTTTTTTTTTTAACTTATTTCTGAGAGAGAGGGAGAGACATCATGAGCAGGGGAGGGTCAGAGAGAGAGGGAGACACAGAATCTGAAACAGGCTCCAGGCTCTGAGCTGGCTGTCAGCACAGAGCCCGACACAGGGCTCAAACCCATGAACCGTGAGATCATGACCTGAGCTGAAGTCGGACGCTTAACTGACTGAGCCACTCAGGCGCCCCAAATTTAGACTTCTATAGCTAGAAAAACAAAAATGCTTCTACCATTATAAACTATATAAAAACTTTAATGGAGTGCCTGGGTGGCTCAGTTGATTCAGCATCAAGCTCTTGATTTCGACTCAGGTCGTATTCCCACAGTCTGTGAGATCAAGACCCACGTTAGGCTCTTTGTTGGCAGTTTAGGGCCTGCTTGAGATTCTTTCTCTCACTCTCTCTGTCACTCACACTCTCACGCTCTCTCAAAATAAGTAAACAAACATTTTTTAAAAAACCTTGAACACGTTACTTTTCTGCACTTATCAGCTTTCAAAAATCCTGACGTGCTGGATCTAGCCTCAATGAGAAGTTATATGTGTGAGTGTGTGTGCATATACGCATATGCACACCTATATACGTACATATACATATATACACACGTGCACACTTACTAGAACAAATTATGCAACTAGCTCATGACATATTTACTTCTCTCCTTCCCCTTGCCCCCTTTCTTTTTTGGAAGCTTTGGATAGCTGGCCTGGGATTCCAAATGTATAGTAACATTTCCATTGGAGGATGCATTTCATTTTTAATCAACCAACTTTTCAACTTTAAAACACAATTCATCAGTAGAGAAGACCAACTCACAAAAAGAGAACTTCAGTACAGGCAGAGTGGCAGCCTGCTTTAGTTGGGGTCCGTCAGGAGGACCACTGAGGCATGGGGCATGGGATGATAACCAGATTTCCCCAAGGGACGTGAATTGGCAAATAATGTTAGAATCCAGCAATATTAGTTCTTGGTCATTCTATTTATACTACTTATTTAAATCAAGCTTTTTGATATTTGATTCTCTTGAACTCCCAATCATACTTAGTTGGCAACACAGAAAAATGCTTCTGCACGAACCTCAACTTGGGGAGGGAGTGGGTTTCAAAGCTTTCCATTGAATCCAGAGCCTGAAGAAATGCCTTTTCAGGTGCGGATGGCACTTCTTCATTCATGAGTCTCCCATAGTGGTTCTACCTTTGTCTGTAATTAAAGGGCCAGAAGCTAGTTTTATATATAGCTCAAGGCAATTGTAAAATATAAGTATATTTCCCCTGTGTTTAAATAAATGGAATAATTTGTCCCATAATCACATTGGTCTCTGTGAGCTCTTGAAGTTTTATTAAGGTGTAACTCGTGAGTCACACTATTACTTGGTTATTAAGCTTGAGTCTCATAGTACTTTTTAAAAATATGAATCCTTACTTTTGTAACTTTGAAGAATGGAAAGTTTTGAAGACATATCACTATGGAAATCATAAGGTCCTGCTATATCCCTCTTGATCTGAGCACAACCTAGGCAGCATCGACCATGTGTTCGACAGAGAGTCAAGAGGCAGATCAAAATGGTGGCCAAGAACATGAACTATGAATCTGGAGCATCTGGGCGTAAATCCTGGCTCTGTCACCTATTACCTAGTTGCAGTGTCTTGCTAAACATGCCTAGAATAACTGTAGCTCAGTTTCCTCTGCTGGAAAATAGGGAAAAAAGTGATAGTACCTTCCTTAGGTATGTTGGTAGAATAAATGAAGAGAAAGCACTCAATAAATGCCAGAGTTTGTTATCACCATGGGCCAGTGGTTCTCAACTGAGGGAGATTTTTATGCCCAGGGGACACCTGGCAGTGTTAGAAAACATACTTGATTGTCAGGACCAGAAATGGAGGCTGCTACTGGCATCTAGTGTGCGGAGGCCAGCAATCCTACAAAACACCCTACCATGCCAGGACAACCCCCCTCCCCAATCACTACTGCAAACAAAGAATTATCCAGAACAAAGATCAAGAGCGCCCAAGGTTGTAACACCAGGCCACAGCACAACAATGTGTCTTATACAGTAAAACCCTGGATTGGGTGTAACTTGTTCTGTGAGTGTTCTGTAAGACAGGCAAACATTTCTTTTTTTCTTAAAAAAAATTTTTTTAATGTTTTTGTTTTAAGAGAGAAAAAGAGCAGGGGAGGGGCAGAGAGAGAGGGAGAAACAGAATCTGAAGCAAACTCCTGGATCTGAGCTATCAGCACAGAGCCCCACATGGGGTTTGAATGCACAGATTGTGAGATCATGACCTGAGCCTAAGTCGGATGCTTAACTGACTGACCCAACCAGGTGACCTAAGACTAGCATACATTTCCAATAAATTTAACTTGATAAAGGATCATTGTGTTGTAATATGAGTAGTACGTGATGCCAAACATCACATGATCACAAATGAGCCAATGGTTCTTCTCTCTCTCTCTCTCTCTCTCTGGGGGATTATGGATGATCATCTCCCATGCTCAAATGCTTGGTCAGGCCTCGGTGTTTGGAAGAAGTCAGTGATTTTTCAGAATGATGGAAGGTGCCCACAGCTGGCACTAATGTATTTTTGTCACTTCAAAACACCTACGGACAGCCCTTTGCTTTTCCAGGCAAGAGTAAGCTTAGAAATGCTTTGCTTCATTCTAGGTTATTGGATAGGTTCCTTGTTAAAGTCGCACAAAAAGAAAAAGATTCCACTGAGCCAATAGATAGCAGGGATTCTGTCAGCAATAGTGAAAGTCGTCCTGCACACAATAACCCTCTTCCCTCTGGTCTACCTCACACCAGCCATGAAGGTTTTCAAAGGTAAGTGCAGGTCAACTTATTTTTGTTTATTTTTTGTATTTCCTTACTATTTTGTATTATATTACAGAACTGTATTTTCATGTGAATATTTTTGGGTTGTGGAACAAGTCATCTGTGTTTCCTTATTTATTATGGGGAAATTTGCCTTGATATACAAGCGCTTTGGATTACAAGCATGTTTCCAGAACTAAGTATGTTTACAAAACAAGGTTTTACTATATATCAAGTATACATCTTGGAAAGAAGTCACAATAAATTAGTAAAGCACGGGACAACTTCTACTCTTGATCTCTTTCACCTTATTCTCTACACAGTAGGAAGCATAGCTTGCCTATTTTAAGTATAATAGAAAACAGAGCATGTATCCTAAGTGAACAACTCAGAATTTTCACAAAGTAAACACTCCCATGTAACTAACACCCAGATCAAAAGTTAGTGAGTTTGAGCCCCACATCGGGCTCTCATGCACTCAGCACGGAGTTTGCTTCAGCTTCTCTGCCCCCCGCTCTCTCTGCCTCTCCCTCTCTCTTTCTCAAAAATAAATAAGCATTTAAAAAATGTTATAATGGGACTCCAGTTATGACCTTCCCTAAAAATACTCATTTTCCTGACCTGAATTATCATGGAAGATTTTTTGTGCATTTACACTTTGTAAACATGGTATTATACATAGAGTATCTTTTGTGACTGAATTTTTTGCTTGCAGATTGTAGTTCTGAGATGTATCCATATTACGACAGGTATCATTTGTTCACTCTCACTGCTGTGTAGTATTCCATTGCATGAATGCGCCAGAAAAGACTCAACCATTCTACTCTTCAAAAACATTTTGGAAGCCTTTAGATTGGGATTATTACAAATAGTGCTTGTGTGTACACTCTGATACACATCTTTTGGTATACGCATACATGAATTTCTATTGGGAATATATAGGATAACTTCTTGAAAGTAATAGAAAATCCAGTCACGACTTTCCATTACAGTTCAATAAAGTGGGTACACTTCCTAGTTCCCTAGTTCTTGAAAGTGTCCCACTCTGGACAGTAAAGATGTCTATGATCCCATACACAGCATCTTGCCTCATCTAGCTACTTAGTTTTTTACTCTTTACCTGCAAGTCCCCCAAGGCTCACTCTGCCCAGCCACACTGTTGTCTTTCTGGTTTTCTAAACACGCCACACGTTCTTTAGGACTCAATGCCTGCCATATGCATGCATTCCTCCACTCTGGGAGTAGATGGGATCTCTTGATCTATCAGATCTGAGTTTAAATGTCAGCTCCCTGGAGTGAGCAGCACTATCTGGTCTGGTTATGTATGTTCTTCATGCTCTACCATGCCCTTGCACTTCCTCTGCCTCCACACTCTTTCCTTCATGGTATTTAGCATACTATGCAATTTTTTATTTGTGTGCATGAGTGTTCATTATACTCTTTGAAGGAGGCTATGTGGGGTGAGGGGCAGTAAAGGAAATTACTAAGACTGTGAAGGCTAGAGATAGCCACATACAAATCACAGCTCTTCAGCTTTTTAACTGTGAGATACTGGGCCTGTCATGTAACCTCCCTGTACCTCAGTTTCTATATCTGTAATATGGGGATCATTATTTAATGCCTACCTCATCATGTTGTGAGAATTAAAATAAAATCTAATAAAAGTTAATTCAAGAAAAAAGATGTAGAAGAGTGCCAAGTGAAGACTAAGTGCTGTTTATTTAGAAGGTGCCTATTATTATCCTTATCTAATTCACCAAGGCCACTGTGTTACTAAAATGCAAAGGAGGCACCCAAACTTCACATTCACTGATCAGTAACATCTTCTACTCTCTATTCATAGGGCCCACACTCTATAAGGGACATATCCTGTGATTTTTACTGTTAGGTGGGGGGGGTGGGGGGGGATGATTACAGGAAAACATAAGATTACCTTGAGTCATCTAAAAATATTCATTGACTGCAGTTGGACATGGGAATAAAAATAATGCAGACAGGCAGAAGCCTAAGCATTTATTCACCAACAAAATCTGTTGTTTCTACATGAAAAAAAATCACTTCTCACCAATTCCTCCAACCACCCCTAGGCGGAGTCAAGATCATGTCTCTTGGACTAATGTCGAAAATTCTTCTCCCACTTTCTCCCGACTCATCTATTCTCTGCACAGATTTAAACTTTTAAAATGCAACAAGATGTATCACTGCAATGCTCAAACCCTCAGATGACTTTTTTCCATCCAACTCACAATATGGTCAAAGTCTTTGCTAGACCTACCAGATCTGCTTGCGTCTCCCTCTTTGACTTTATCTCTTTCTGCTTTCCCAGCCCCAGGTGTGGAGGGGTTTGGGGGGAGAGGGCATGCTTTGATATTCCACAAACATGCCAACGGTGCTCCCCAGAGGGCTTTGATATTCGCTGTTCCCTATGCTGGGAATAATCCACTCAAGTCCACCTTGCTCAATGGCCTTCTCTCCAGTCAGGTTTCTACTTAACTGTCACCTCCTGGGAGAGGTCTTTCCTGGCCACCCCGCCTAAATTAGCACACTTAATCCTGGAGTCCCTGGCCCTTGTTTATTTTTCTTTGTCGTGCCTACAACCTGAAAAACTATACACTTATTTGTTTGTCCATCTCCACCTCTAGAATATAAATTCTTTGAGAGTAGGCACTTGATATTATTATCTACTGACCAGAACCTCAGCTGGCACGGAGTCTGTATGGCTTTTAAAAAAATAAGAGTCATTAATCATGATATTAACCATCGTGATGAACTCACTTGCGCACACGTCTTTGTTGGCCTCTAAGCTGGGTGCTTTTATGCATTATCTATTTCATTTCTACTACTGAATTAGAGACCCTACTATCCCCTTTTTACATATCAAGAAACTAAGAATGAGGAAGGGCAGGCGATTTGCTCCAGTAATACAAGTAGTAACAAGCAGTCTGGGACTTCATTCCCATCCTTGCTTGACTCCAGAACTCTTCATTATTCCGCTCCTATGAAGTCCCAATGATAAACTCCAATTAATTCCATTTTTTTTCCTTAGGACCACTTATAAATGTCAGTGATGAAACAGGAGTAGTTGCAAAAACTTATGTGACCCCATTTTCTCCTTTCCTTCAGAGTAAAATTGCTAGTTGCCAAAAGGCAGGCAGTGACTTGAGTTTTCATGTCATAATAATTATCAGAATGAAGGGAATTTGAATGCAGCAGAGAGGGCAAAACCCAGAATTCTCAGCATAAGAGATACTCACTTTCAGAGAGAGCCTTGAATTTATCTCCATTTTAATGTCTTTCCACATTTTAGAATATTAGTTGAAAAGGGGGATTTGAGAGGGCAGCAGAGCCAAAGCAAACATTCGACACACTGTTATACTAGAATTTTATTACACTCAAGTTCTCTTTGCTGCTGCCGCCACTGCCGCTGCCTGTCCAAGCGACTGGTGACTCAGTGGCTGTGTCTGAAAGGGAGACAAATCGGATGGAAAAAACTATCCATTTCTCTGTGTGTGTATTTTAAAAGGCAGAACGGTTTTATCATGCACTTATGATAACAAAGTGGTTAAAAAAAAAAAAGCTGGTTTAAGTATTGAATTAATTTTTTCATACCAGCGCGACACACTTTTTGTTTGTTTGTTTCTGTGCACCAGACATTTATATTTTCATATTGTCATGGAGACTGAATGTGACTCAGATAATTCTGCACATTATTATGGAATAATGTGTCATCTGTGAAGTCATTTTTTTTTTTTTTTAGTGATATATACTGTGGATAGACCAGATTAAAGAAGTGGGCTAGAGAGGGTATATTTATGCCATGCGACAAGTACATACACAAAGCAGGGTGATGTAATAATGTAAGTAATAGAGGTCTGGCAAGTGCCTGGGTGGTAAGCCATGACTATGACCGACTCTCAAAAGCTGGGCTGCCCGCTCATGGGGAAATATCTTATTTATGTTTTTCCAAATACACTGGGGTGGGTTAAGATAGGATTCGCTCAAGGCTAATAACTACTAATCCTCTCTGTCTGCAAGAAATAAAGAGATGCATGCAAGTCCTTAACTTCCTCATCTGTAAATGTGAACTTAGTTGTAATGTAAATTTTCTTCTCTAAAGTGGACCTTGGCAAAGCTGATAAAGCAAGCAGCACATCTACCCATCAGCCCACTGAAAAATCTCTGTAGCGCAGTCAAAATCCCCATTTTTACCTTCCAGTTTATACCTGGGAGTAAGTAGAATGTTGCGTGAGTGACCTGAGTGGGGTCCATTTTGGAGAAGCATTCTACTTACAAACTTGGATTGAAGTAGCAGAATGCCTTTTGTTTTTCTGGAATTGTTTCTTTCAGACAGGTAGGTTTTATGCTGGAGTAATTTTAGATTTATAGAAAAGCTGAAAATACAGTGCCAAGTGATTTTACCCAGATTTTTTTTACCCAGATTCCTTACTATGAAATTTGTCCAAACCAAGAAACTAACATCTGTACCTTATTATTAATTAATCTTAAGTCTTTATTTGGATTTCACCAGTTCTTCCACTCATGTTATCTTGCTGTCTTGGGATCTAATCCAAGGTGCCTCACTGCATTTAATTAATTGCATTTAATTTTTTAAACGAGGGCTAGGCATGGGATAGAGTATAAAGCCCACTGGATTAGACAACCAGATCCAAGCCCATCACCGAGGAGTTGGGTGACCTTGAGCAACATAACATCACTGCTGAGCTTCTAAACTCCCTACAAGCTCATTCTCTGCAAAATGAGGACCAAGCATGCCATGTATCGGCCAGAAGACAGCAAGGCATCACCTTTTCTTGGCACAGTTCACCTGAAAGATTTTGGGGCTAGTAAGGCACTTCCCAAGAAAAGTAACTAAGGAAGCTCTCCTCAAGGGTCAGTTGTATTTATTTATTTGTTTGTCAGTGTGTTTGTGTGTGTTTGTTTATCATATTCTACAAAACTGTTGATGCTGCTTGGGAAAACAAGGACAGCTAATCCTTCCCAAGTCTTCAACTCTGAAGGAATCTGCCTTTTGAGCTGAGATTTGAATGGCTTTGAGGGGGAAAGCAAAGGGAGGGGACCTGCTGGAGGAGAGGCCTTGGAGAATGAAAAGTTGGAGCTCCTGCATCCCTCCCTCCATACCTGCCTCCTTTGTCCCTGCCCCCAGCCTCTCCCACCTCCCTGCTCCATGCCTTTTCCAGCAGCCAGCTCTGCTCCTGCCTCCTAGCTTCTGCAGGGTCCCTCTCCCTCAGCAGGACACCTATCCTGCAGGCTTGCAAAGGCCAAACAAAACTGGGACACACAAATATGTAACTGTTTTCCTTAGCTCATGGCATAAATCAAAAGAAAGAAAAAGGAAGAAAAAAGAAAAAAAAGAAAAAAAGAAAGAAAGGAAAAAAGAAAGAAAGGAAGGGGACAAAAAAGAAAAAAAATTCTGTTAGCACAGGGCTCAGGAGTGTTTATTTTTTTGCCAGCTGCAACATGCTACCCTCACAGGGGATCACCTAAAACCAGTTATGGTTTAGGTTGGAGGGGGATGTCAAACTTAAGCTGCGGGCTTGGCCCCTCTCAATGAATTACGACCTTGTCAAGAACCTATTTTTTTAAAAATCAATGCAGGTTTTCTATCAAATCAAATACCTGCACACTAAATTATATTTTTGGTGCCAGGCTGGCTCTCCAATTTTTTTCCCCTTTGCTAGTTTTTTCCAGCCTCTTCCCTGCCCCCCCTCCCCCACTTACCATGATACAGACAGTTTTTGTCCATAAAAACAAGCCCTGCATTTGGAGAGAGACAGGGGACTGTCCTTTGTCATCCCACATGTATTCACTACCTCTATTTATAATCCGTCCCAGCTTACAGAAGTGTTCCTACAGACCAACACAGTCAAGAGTTTCCTTTGGGATCATCCATCCGGTAGTGGTGAAGACATCTGCTTTTGAAAGGAAGATATTTTTTTCTTTTTCTTCTTAAAAATTTTTTGTGGAAGTGGAAATGGAAGGGGGGTTGGGGAGGCTTCTAATACAAGTGTTGAAATAAAGAGTTAAACATTGAAATCACCTTTTAAATACATTTTGGGACTCCTCTTCCCATCATGTGACTTGATAAATGTGAACAAATTTTTCGGAAATCAAAGACATTTTCTTGCTTCCGTCCTCCCTCCCACCTTTCTCCTTCTTTCCATTCTTCCTTTCATTCTTCAGTTATTTCTTTTAAACAGGAAAACAGACTCTTCTGCCCTCAACTCCTGCTCTTCCTGATATTAGAAGTGAGTTTGGGGGAGCATGGGTGGCTCAGTCGGTTAAGCCTCCGACTTTAGCTCAGGTCATGATCTCACGGTTCATGGGTTCGAGCCCCACATCAGGCTCTGTGCTGACAGCACAGAGGGGGAAAAAAAAAGAAAGAAGTGAGTTTGTCTCTTAAACTGGTACCTTATTGGAGACAATGTTGGAGCAGCAGCTGTCTGCCCCTACAACTCCAAGTGGGGCCAGCAGAGGCCCAAAGGACATCTTCTGAAATTGTGGCAAAGATAACTGTTTAATAATGGACATGTCCGTGTATGCAAATCCACTTGTGGCAAAGCCACGGAGGCATATACTTCAGTGTTGGCACCAAAGGCGGCCCCTTTACATGGCCCGGAAGTCTTTATTTGGTGGTTTTTCAATTAAATGCCGCATATACTTCAGGGCATATGTAAAGAATCCTCAAATGAATTGCAAACTGTTTCCAATAGCAACTGGGATGGATAAAACACCGACAAGGAAATCCCAACCAGCTGTGTTTGAGTCTTCCGGACCCAAATCAAATAGTTTCTGGTTGGACTCTGGATATTTTTGATAGGCTGTCATGGTGTCAACACTGTCTTCCCTGCACCTCGAATGGCTGGTTGGCAGGGACTCCTACTCTCTCATTTCTCCCCACCTTACTCAGCAGGAAGCTGCTGCCTCAACGTGACTTTTGCTGATGTAGGCATGCTTCAAAGTTCCTCAGTCAGGCAGTCTTGGTTCTGAGAAATTCAAGGTGGAAAGACATACCAAGAATCACACTGGAAAAACAAAGGAAGGTAATCCTTCACAAACTAAAGTCAAGAAGCCAAGACACACAGGTACTTTGTACAGAAGCCCAGGTGAGCTAGGGCCCACGTGCTTGCTCCATTCACACCCCTGCACCCCACCCCACCCCCCCAGCATTTATGATTCAACCAGACAAATACTTTAAGAAAATGCTCAAGTTTCTGGGATAGCTGTTATAGAATCTAAATATGAATAGGCTGGATCCTAAGCAGAGGAAGCTTATGGTTTCAAGGGAGAGGAAAGAATATAAACCACCAGTGATAATGCAAAATAGACTAGGGCAAATGATAAGAGTGGACAGGTTACTGTTCAAGTTCAGCATCCACTTACCTCATCCTGCTTTTTCTTGAGGAAAACACTCCCATTACACCCTTGAACACTTAGTTCATCTGATTTAGATGGACTTAGTCTTGGTCTTATTTCAGTGATAGGCCCTGATTTGTCTAAGCTAATTAATGAATCCCATTCTCTAGGATTCAGTGACAGGATCAGAAGTGGGGTTGAAATCTATTTCTCACTGGTGAGAACACAGTGTGTACATGGAGTAGAGCTCAAATCCAAGAGGAAGAGGCCAGGAGTTTGCCTATGTGTACACACATACACACATACACTGCAATATATATACATATATATATATATATATATATTTTTTTTTTTTTTTAATATGGAGAATTCAAAAGAATTTGGAGATTGATTGCATTGGGGAGGATAGAGTAGACAAATGAACTTTTTTTGCTGTTTTCAGTTTTGTTTTTATTTTTATCGGGGTAATTGAATCATGTTCTATCCAGGCATCTGTGATAGACAAAATACAAGTGAACATACATTCCACGAATACAGCAAATTCTTTAGCTAATAATGGCAGGTACTATATCCAGTTAGTTTTATTTCATTAGAAGACACTGGATGCTGAATTCCCTCATTTTATTGTGTTTTGCCTAGGGTCCTCCTCACACTGATCACCAAGTATGAAACTGTCACAAAATACTCTGGAAAAAAGTACTCCTCTAAGCTCTTCTAGCCTTTGAATTTCTAAATCTGGCATTTCTAGAAGGAAAAAAAAAATCTCTCCTTGAAACTAACTATGAAAGAGGATAGTACCCTGGGATAATAATCTCTAGCTCTTATGGGATTTCAAATACCTGTAAATTAGGGGACACCAAAAGATGCCTAACTAAAAGAGTAACTCAAGTCTGCTCATAATTATCCACGTTTTATTTTCACTTGGGACTTTGTGCTTTTGAACCACGCTGAATATAAGCTCACAGAGTCATATGTTATTTCTATTCTGGGACTTTTATTGAAAAGGAAAAAAAAGGGGGGGGGGATTGCTGACTTTGGCTGCTTGGCACCAAAGAGCAAGGCAGTGAAGATAAACTTAATTTTATTATAATCATTATTAAATAAAGATTTGGGAAAACAGCAAGAGTATATTTGTGATAGAAATTATAAGAAATTTATGTAAATAACCATGTAGATTTTATACATCCCTTAGGCTCCAACGAATATTCCAAATCCCTACTGCTCCTTTGAAACTTGATTGTTTTTATTTTTTTATTTTTTGAGGGCTTATCAATCCCAGGGTTCTCATTAAATTGGGCCTAAATTGAAAAAGTATTTTTGAGATGAGAAGCTGGCTTTAATAATCAAAACATTTGTTTACAAAGAGGTGCTCTTTCTTTTCAAAAACTAGGCTTTTAAATTCCAAGATTACGGTTTTGTTTTCATTGCGCACCTAACTGGTTGACATTTCCTACTGTCTCTGGTAGCTGAGGTATTGTGTTTCCTTGCTCACTGGAAAGAGTGCAAGGTCTGAATTCAAGGGTTTTAGTTCCAATCCTCCTGTTCTTCCTATTTACGTGTGGTATTCAGCAAGTTTCATTATTTGACTTTCTGTAAAGTAGGGGTTATTGATATTCATTATGCTTACCTCCAGAGGTTGCTGTAGACATCAAATGAGAAAATGCAAATGATAAGCAATTGTAGACTGTTCAATGTTTAATACATATTCAATATTGATTTAAGGGCCTGGAACTTGGCTCAAAGGTAGAACCATAAGAAATCAAGATCCAAAGAGCCATCTAGAGGGGGAAATAGCTAAATAGTATAATATGATAAGGATGGAGGGGTAAAAAAGAAAAGAAAAGAAAAGAAAAGAATCTCAGGAAAGTGCAGAAGTAGGATATAAAAAGCACATAAAGAGATAGGAAAGACAGAGAAGGTGATACCAGTGCTGAAATCTGAAGCTTCCTTCACCACCTCATTACCTCTTTAGAAATTAAATTCCAGGGAATCAGCAATGGGTGATTCCACTGCCTGATTTTCCTTGCACAAAAGCTAATGTACACAGACAGATTATCTACCCTAGCCAAACGTCCTCCACCCCGTTAGACCCTCCCACCAGTTAAGCATTCAGCGCCACTATTTTGTGCAATGGGAAAGGTTTCTTAAGTGCAGGGAAATTGCCAAAATGCAATTTGAAGTCCAAAGGAGTCAAGAAGGTAATATTTTTCCTCTCTTTTGTAAAAGCACACTGATGTGTTCTTAATTCTCTTGCCATTTTGTATTTAGAGGATGAATACTTAGCGTCCAGAAGTTATTTGACTTAAAGATATTTATGGCTTCAGGTTACTTTCCACATTCAGACCCAAAGTTGCTGGCTGTTCCATATACTCCACTTGGACTGGCCTCTAGGATGGGAGATGACTGGGAGATAACGTACTCGTATTAAAACAGGGTGTTAGGAAAATGTAGTACAACATGCTCAAAGGTACAAATGTAGCTACTGAGATATACCGTGTTCAAGGGTATATTTTTGTAAAAATTATTCACTTGCTTGATACGTAGTGGCTAATACAGACTCTTCAGATCATTGTTCTTTTTCCACTCCATCTGCTATGTGAGCTACTTTCTAAAACACTCTAAGGGAAAAAGAAAAAGAAAATCTTCTCCCCACCCAAGTAGTGAGGGCCATTGGTTTATTTTACCTGGTACTAATATCAACTTTATGGCATATTTTTGGCTGCTTAAAAAAAAAAAAAAAGTAGCCTGTATGAGTCTATCCAGTATATTATTTATAGTGCTGTGGCCAGATCTCTTTATGATAAAAATGTAAAACCTTCCTGTAAAAATTCCTTATTTTAAATAAAATTACTTGCTTCTCCCCAATTGAGATCAGCTCTTATTCTGCTCCATAGCTACCAAACCTTGAAAATGTCATCGACGCTAATCAATAGACCAGTTTTCAACGTGCATTTTAAAGTTATGCTTTAAATCCACTTTTGCAACTGCAAAATGACTTTTTTCCCTGTATGGCTAATTAACTGATACGACACTAATCCTTTGCACATCTGGTACTAAATGTTTGCTCACATGGGTCCCACAGCGAGGAAGCTTGGCCAAACAGTGACTGCGAGGGTGCTTGATTTCACTTTAAAATCTTCACTCTCTGGGATTAAAATCTTGAGATAAAACATCTGGATTTCAATGGCGTCCCCAGGGAATGAAAGTTATAGTTCTATAGAATACATATTGCACATAATATGGTCTTGTTATTTCTACATTAGCACGACTCCAGCCGGTGCCCGCCGTTAGCATGTCAGTCTCCTGACACATCATTAATAAACAGGTAATTTCATAACTGATTTCCACCTAGTGTCATGTTGAAAACCACCTGGGTTTTCGTTTTCACTAACATTAAAGGGATAGGCTAGAGGGAGGCCGTTATTATTAAACCGGGACTAATCTAACTGAATAATGGATCAAATCAGGGGAAATAAATGCATATGTAGAAGGATAAAAAAAAAAAAAGAATTTCCAGGCCAACAGACGGATCTGGATTCACTCATCAAAATGTGACTGTTCCTTCCCCTTCCTCTCAACAAATGTATACGTTAGGAATTATTTCGAAACTGTGCCCACTGCCCCCAGGAAAGTTCCAAAAACACCAAGGAAGCAACGGTTAGAGGAAAGTCTATACATTTAAAATTGTGACCTTGGAATTAAGTCTATGCCATGCTTATGTATTCATTGAATTTAAAATTAATACTGCATGTTATATTCCATTAAAGATTAAAAACACACTCACCAAGGTGAGCCACTGCCACTGTTGGCTTACAGATCTAGCCAAATGCGTAGTGATGGACAAGAACACAGTGAAATGTAATTGGTAATATTGGTAACTGCAATATAATCCACACACTGGCTTGTGCTAGGCTTTTTTTATTTGTTTAATCCTGATGTTATCATCTTATTAGCATCAATCCTACTGCCTCAGAAAGCAGTTGAGATTTGCTATGGCCCGCCTTCACATCACCAGAAAGGGGTCTATCTAGTGGTTTTTATGGTGCCTCTTAGTCTTGTGATGTATTTCTGGAGGAATGTTTTGCTTTCTTCATGAACCAAGGATAATAATTTAATATCTTTGTCTTTGACTTCTGTTCATGTGAAATTTCAGTCACAACACGGAACCCAATGAATACAGAGTACTATCCGAGCACTTACTACATTCTGCCCATTCTTATTTAGCAGATAGGAGAAAAACGTTGTGTGCCACCAACTTCTCTTTGACCTTCCATTCCAATTTCAACTTAATAATGATCTGCTTTTCTTCTTCAGGTCCAATTTTTAAAAGGACGGATGGCACAAAATCTACTTTTAGTGATTTAGGATAAATCCATAGTAGAAACTGGGAGATAAATAATCTGATGGGTGGTTCAGTTGGTTAAGCGTTTGACTCCTGATTTCAGCTCAGGTCATGAGCTCACACGATGTGAGATCAAGCTTGCATCGGGCTCTGCATTGACAGCACGGAGCCTGCTTGGGATTCTTTCTCCCTCTCTCTCTGCCCCTTCCCCACTCATGTTCTCTGATTCTCTCTCAAATTAAATAAAAAAACATTAAAAAAAATTGATGCCAAAATATTCTAAGTGTTCTATTTCTGAAACAAAAATTCTAAAAAATAATTCAGTTTATATATGAACATTGAATCTGTCATTCAATCCAATATAATATAGCTAGTGAGAAATCTGAACATATCTATTATATCATCTCTATATTATGGTGGAAAAAAACAGAAACACAATAAAGGTAATTGTCTAAAGTCAATAATTCCCTAAAGTCTGTCACAGAGGTGATGGTGGAGCCAAGATAAGAACATGAATGTTTCCAAGAAAAGTAATATTACAACAAAACATAAAACTCTCTGAACTATACTTCCTCTCTCAACTCATGCTTATCATCTATTTAAATGCTTTCTACTGCATAGGTCTCCAAAGATCTTGTGAAGGACCTTTGTTCACACACAGAGTAATACAAGTCATTAAATGATAAACTAGTGGAAGGAACCAACATTCCACACACATGAGACTCACCAAAACATGTGTCAAATTTCCTTGAGCCCTTCACTCGATGAGTGGTCTCAACCGCAGTTGATTTTGCACCCCAGACCAGGAGATAGTTGGCAATGTCTGGACACATTTTTAGTTGTCACAACACAGTGGATGGGTGCTAATGACTAGTGGCTAAAGGTCAGGGAAGCTGCTAAGCACCCTACAATGAACAGGGTAGCCCCTCGCAACAAAGAATTATCAGGCCCCAAATGTCCGCAGCACCAAGACAGAGAAACCCTGGTAGACTGTTTGCTAGAGGCATTGATAAAGCTACCAGCTTTTGAGCCATTAACAACCAACAAGGTTTCTGTAGGGTGTGGATATTCCATCTGAGCACCACATTGTTCCGTTCCCAAAGCAAAATGTTACGCTCTTCAAAATCTCCAGGGAAGCTAGCTGCATAAAGCTTTGGGTGAAATGTAAATTTCTTAAAATATTTATCCATCCATAAGTGGCTACATTTTTGACATTATTATAGGGTTTCTCAGTGTTCCATTTTATTAAAAAATATTTATTTGGTTTCTAAGATTACTGCTTTTCTGACCACAGAAAATTCAATTACTGAAAACTGCAGCTATCAAATTGGTTGAAAATAAATAGCCTTTTATCCAAAGCTGGCAAAGACTGGCTCATTTTTAATATGTAGCCATTTAAAAAAATAAAATAAAAATAAGAAAACATTTCCATTGCAAGCTGATGGACTGCATAGTCAGAAGGCAAATGGTCTTTTGCATCATCAGGTTTTATTTAAAATAGGATGAGGAAGGAGTGGGGGGAAGTTTAAGAAAAGAAGTCACCATATGAGTAATTTACCATTATTGTTCCTCTGTTGTTTTACAAGACAGAAGAAATGTGAGCCCTTTTTTTGCCAGTGGAA
The DNA here is from genome assembly GCA_017311185.1 of Proteles cristata cristata. Lineage (NCBI taxonomy): Eukaryota > Metazoa > Chordata > Mammalia > Carnivora > Hyaenidae > Proteles > Proteles cristata. Next base: position 1,495,853 of record JAESUZ010002577.1, read on the forward strand.
ATCACTTTCTCCTGCTTTCTCTCTGTCTTGGTTTGAAATGTTTAGTAATATACAGGAAATGTGGTAAGTGAGATCTACAAACGTGGGCTTCCAATATCAAGGCTAATTATGTGCTAAGCAATGAGGATGGCAGAAGCACTGCCAGGGAGCCACAAAGGGGGCTGAGCTAGGGTGCCGAGGTCTATTTCTCTCATTTGCTCCTCATTTGCATTTTAATCTACACTTTATGGGATTTTTTTTTTCCATTTCTAAAAAGAACACTTGTTCATGTTTCCTCAGTGAAAACCAATCAACCCACAAGAAGAGGGAATGGAAAAAAGGAAAGAACCATACTCCAAATAAAAGCACAGAGATTATCCACCCCGTGGGTTGATTATAATGATATCCCCATCTCCAAACTGCTGTTCTCAGACCTCTGGACATGCATCACCACTGAACATGCATCTGGGCTATCTCTCACTTGAGTGAGATTGACCTGCATGCAATCAGAGCTAATTTTTATATTAGGTCAAGCAATACATCACTGGGAATCTGCTGCTATTGGGAAAATCGGTAATGTCTATGTCAGTGATCCAGGGTGTTGCTCATCCCCTTTCAAGACAGTTTGCTGAGAATTACTGAGGTTGTGTATTAGAAGAAGCTCTTGACAGATGAGAATCAAAAGACCGAGCTGTGTGTACTGTGCTGCTATTCATCAGCAAGTCACTACACCTCGCTGAATCACGGTTCCTTTATCTATAAAGTGAAGTGGTTGGAAGAGAGTGTCTAAGGCCGTGTTCACCTCTATAATTCTTTGCCTGTTTGGAGCGGCTTTGATTCTGTTCACTCAGTGTGGTTTGAGCTCTGAGCTAAAGTCACACCACCACTAGTAAGAAGCATTGCTGCTTTAAACTTCTGTCTTCTCTGTCTGTACAAAAGCTACTTCCATTGATGGTGATAATGTGAGAATATTCTTTGCCGTTTTATTTTCACAAGAAGTGCTCCCTTAAAATAAAAGTATAAATGAGGATGGGTGAAGCTAATCACAGTCTTGGAAACTGAGACTTTATACATAAGAGTCACACACAGTGCGTGCTTAAATGGGATCAGCATAGGCACTGGCCAACAGAAAGGTCTCTCTCTCTCTCTCTCTCTCTCTCTCCCTCTCTCTCTCCATCCAGAAATGACTCTTCTTCTAGGAGGGGTGGGAGGGGACTGGCAAAGAAGGTTTAACCACAGTAAGCATATGGTGTCCGTGACAAAGCACACGGTACCTAGAAAAGACAGAACAACCGCTGTGCAGTGGTCAGACCAGGGCTGAGCAGGGAAAGGCTGACTTCATGAGGAGTTCCCTAAAAAAGTAAAAAGAAAACATAGCCGCTCCCTCTCTGTTTTCTCGTCTCCCTTGGTTAGTAGAGAACCACAGGCTCCCAGTTTTTACTGTCTGGTTTTGTGGTCTTATTGAGGGCTAACGTGACGACAGACAATAATGGTTCTGGGGCCTCCCATTTTGAAAATTCTCTACTATTTTTCTTAATCCTACTTACTGCATTATAGTTGTTGGTGCTGAATAAAAAGTACTCCTCGCAGCTACTCTCACCTGTTTGAACCCTCCCCAGTGTGTTCCAGTCCCTGGATGGAAAAGCCAAGCCGTATCTGGAACTCCTTTAGACAAGTCAGAAAGAGGAGCAGGGAGCAGAGTGCATTCTGGGGACTTGGCGTGGGTGGAGAGAACGAAGCTTTTAGGAATTTTTAAAAATTTTAAAACTGTGAGTTAAGAGCATATCTCCTGCCAAGACGTAGTGATTCCACTGTCATTGGGTTGTCTATTCCAGCCCAGTGGCTTCGGATGAGGGGCTGAGATCTTCCTGTCAAAGGGCAAAGGGCATCAAAGGATGGAATTTAAAACATCTTCAAAGAGCACAGGGTCAGCAGATCTTTGTTAACAACTTCTGTTAGCAGACCTGCCACCCGGTACCCCGTGCTTCTGGTGAGGCAACGGTGGCTGATGATGGACAGCTCTGTGAAGACGGGTCCTAAACAGTAAAATCTCCCATCAAGGCAGGGGTCCCCCAAGGATGGAATGCGGTGGGGAAAGGGAGACGAGGCTCCATCTTCGAAGTCCTTTAAGCTCTAAACAAATGAACAGCTGTGACTCCGAGCTGATAACCATGATTCTAATGCGGGCACCACAGAGTTTTAAAGTCAATGTCTGATTTAAACTACTTATACAATTTGTCATATACCTCGCAAAACCTCAAAAGCAATAGACAGATTAGGAAAGAAGGGAGGAAAGTTAAGCATTTGTCAAAGAAGCTCAATTAATGGAAGAAAAGACTTTAAACCTATATTTGTATTTACAAGAAAGCAAAATTATTAAATAAATGTCAGAAATGACAGACTGGTGGGCAGGATTAATTGGCAAATGGATGCAATGTGCATTAAATCAGGGTAGGAAGAGACAGGGCACAGAGGATTTTTAGTGTGGTGAAACACTCTATGATACTATAATGATGGACACATATTATTGACACATTTGCCCAAACCTATGGAAAGTACACCACTAAGATTGAATCTTAGGCGAACTATGACTTCGGACGAGTATGATGTGTCAATATAGGTTCATCAAATGTAAGAGATATACCACTTTAGGACACTCTTGAGAGGCTGATAATGGGGAAGGCCATTCATATGTAGGGGCAGACACTACAAAGAAGTCTTTATAACTTCCTCTCAATTTTTCTGTGAAAAAAGGCTCTAAGAAATAAAGTAGGGGCGCCTGGGTGGCTCAGTTGGTTAGGCGTCCGACTTCGGCTCAGGTCATGGTCTCATGGTTCATGACTTTGAACCCCACATGGGCCTCCGTGCTGACTATCAGAGTCTGGAACCTGCTTCAGATTCTGTGTGTGTGTCTCTCTCTGCCCCTCCCCTGCTTACACCCTGCCTATATCTCAACATGAAAAAACATTAAAAAAAATAAAAAAGAAATAGAATTTTTAAAAAATCAGAGTAGGCTTTCTGATGGCACCATTTAGACAAAACCCAAATATTTTGGAAGAGGCATATAAGACCCTTCTACATCTTGGAAACACATTGGCAAATCCAAAAACTTCAGGTTCTAGAGGGGAATATATGTCAGTACTGGACTGAAAAGACCACATAAATTAAAGTCACGAGTAAAAAGGAATTAAATTCTTCACTGGCTTTGGCTAGGTGACATTGCCTGTACATTAATCATGGGAAAGAAATATCTTTCCATTTTAAGAATGACTATATTAATGTCATGCAATTAATTGCACTTAAAAAAAACTACCTCAGTTTGACAAATTCACTGGTCATTTACTGTGTGCCAAGTATGTAGGGTACTAGAATTCAAAGTACAATAAGACTTGCTGTCAAAGAAGTCTTGTCTTTTATGAATGCCAATTGTATTGTTCTAATTATTCTTCTGGCCCTTTCACAGATAGAAAAGTTATTGCAGTAAGGAAAATGAAACAATCACATAGAAGATGCACTTAACTTTTGTTTTCTTTTTGGAAATCAAAGATTTAAGTTTACAGAGGGAAACAGAAAACCATATCGTCATTTGTTTTATTGCCATTAAAAATGTTGTTGGAGGGGGCGCCTGGGTGGGTTAGTCGGTTAAGCGTCCAACTTTCACTTAGGTCATGATCTCGAGGTTCGTGGGTTCGAGCCCTGCGTTGGGCTCCTTGCTGGCTGCCAGTTCAGAGCCTGGAGCCTGTTTCAGAGCCTGTGACTCCCTCTCTCTCTGACCCTCCCTTGCTCACGGTGTCTCTCTCTCTCTCTCCTAGAAATAAATAAAATATTAAAAAAAAATGTTGTTGCATCTTTGTTGAAAAAGGCTTAACCATAGTACACCTGAGGCTAGGGAAAACCATGTGGGCATAGTCAGCTGCTGAATATGAGCAGCAAGAAGCAGGGAGTTTCAAAGACAGACAAATATATTGTTTGAACATACATGGCAGGGAAAAAGGTTGAAAACTCCCACTCTAATCTACTGTCGATATGATTTCCAAGTTCATCTGGTGGCTGGTTAACGAAATCCAACTGCTGCACATTTGAGACATAATTATGTGGAAGTAGGAAGAGCGCCTGTAATTTATACCGGTGCCTACCCTGTGTTAGCCTCCAAGAGACCTGACCCTTTCCCCAGCCTCTCTTTGACCAAGCCAACTCCACTCATTCCCCGGTCATATTGGAAGCTACAGGTTCCACTGGAAACATGGTTTATGGATAATGTATCTATAATGGACTCTCCACTCAAAACCAATAGAGCAGTAGCATAGCCATCAGCAATCAGTCCATAAAATCTGCAGTTACCTTCTTTTTTTTCTTAAAGGGGGCAGGAAGCTAATGGATTTGAAATTGCAGAAGCGGACCGCAGACCTTTTTAATAAATGAAAATAAAATTGAGTCTCAGGTTTATGTTGATCTATAGAACTGTGAGTCCCAGAGTCCTCACACTGGTTCCCTCAGGGTTGATTCCTAGCCTAAACCACCCAACATTTATAGCTGATAAAGTGTCTACTGAAGGGTAATAAAATACAGTGTGTGTAGTTGTAGAGAATGTAACTTATCACTTTCATCAAAAGCTCCCTGAAAATATGTTTATCTAAAAGCCTTGTATGTTTGTGTATATTTCAAATATCTCTGCCGTTAGATTGAGCTCCTTGGGCATTTAAAAGCTATCCCTTGAAAAGACTTCTTTGGAAACTGTTTAGCTGTGGGTTAATGGTTACATTTCCTTGGATTGGAGATATCCTCCAGGTTACAGAATTCATACAAATATATACAAATGAGACATTGACTATTGCTCCAATTTTATTTTCTCACTAAATCAAGGTAAAGATTTAAAGCCAAATTCATAAAGAAGGAAAAAAAAATCTTTATGTGGGTGTTAGGTGATTTTTAACTCTGGCACAACTGATGCTGGGAACTTTCCAAGCATGCAGCTGCCTAGCAGAGGAAAAAAAAAAAAGTCTGAGATGTTGAGAAAATGTTTAGGATGCTCTGGTAATAGCTGTGGAGTATGACTGCATGTCACTTTTAAAAGCTAGCTGTGCTGCAGATGGTTTATAGCTGGGATATGGATAGTCTTATCTGAAAATGACTCTGGATCACTCAAGAAACAGACAAAAAGCAGATTTTTTCAATCAAACACTGGCCAAGCTATAAATGTCCCCATGACACACTGAGGTTTTCCTTAAGGAAGGTGCTCACTAAGTATCAATGATGAACAGTTCTTAAGGGAGTTGGAAAGTAATATATTTTCTAGGTATGTATTACCTGCCTAGAGGTATGGATGAATCCATGTCTAATTTTGACCATTTATAGATTAATGTGTACACAATGTGAGTATATTCATGGCTCAGGAAACAAGCGGTCTTACATGTCTTCAGATACCCAATATCCGGATCATCGGGCCCCTTACAGAGCATCTGCTGTCTCAATGACAGTTTTAAGAATGGGTTTTGATGTACCATGATTGGGGAAAAGCCCTGATGCCGACTGCTTTCTCCCAAACAGACAATCGTGGGGATCATGATGCAGCTGTGTTCATACGGGTCCAACTAGTTAGTCACAGTTTATTCTTGATTTCCCTTCTGCTGAGAGCTTGGAAAATCCATTCTGGAACTAAGAAAGTGGCCTCTACTTCTGGATTGAACCAATCTAGGACACCAAGAATGTAGGTCTGGTGGTGGTGCACAAGGCTTCCAATCTAAAAAGCACCTCTTTTCACCCAGTTTGAGGAATGATCTTGGGAATAAGTTGTGGCCACTCTTGTTTGCTTCCCTTATATTCACTAAGTGATTCCTTTTGACAGAATGAAGCAATTACTATGCTTTCATTATCATACTTAACTCTCATAGTATGTAAAAGAATGTGGTTATTGTAATGGATGCTGAATAAAAGTTTTCATTGACTGATAACTCACCTCCTCCCAAGTTCCATAAGCTAAGGAAAAATGATGGATATTAATCTAATTAACTAGGTGAATATTCATTTATTCACTTTTTCCACATAGACACATCCTAAAATTAAGATTTTGGTATCTAATTATTTTAGGTTCTTTTAAAAATAAAAACATGACTAAAATAGAACTTTTAACTTATACACGTTATACAATATAACTTATAATATGAAAAATAGTAATCTCTAATAACGTAAATTCACTTAAAGATCTTGGCAAGTCCACAGCTCTAACACGTAGAACCAAGTTTGAAGTTAATGTTTTTGAGCTTCGGCACATGTACTCTTAACTACTAGGTTACATTGCAAAAAAAAAAAAAAAACCAAATTGGGCCACTCTAATATTTCGGCTGCATACAGGAGGGTATAGAGTTATAGTTCTCAATAAACCAGAGGTCAAAGCAAACCAGTAGCGAATTTAAGTTAACTGAGATCCTGTGTAGCATTTTTCTTTCTTAGAAAGAAAAAACTATATGTTCAACAGAGTTTTCAGTTGCTGTAATAGGTATTAATAACTGTAGACAAATCATATTTACATGCCTTATAATTCTACACAGGGCCCTTAATATGAGTGTGCAAAATGAGGTACTCAGGTAAACTAAATACAATAATGAGCAGTGATCACTGCATTTTTATTCAAAAATTTGGTGTTTGGAGACTATAAAAATGGTAATAATAGCAAATTTCCTTAACAGTAATGCTAAAGAATGAAATATAATCTCAAGACTTCTATCTGCACCTCATTAAAACCAGTGCTACAGGAGACCCACACCCCTGGAAATCCTTCTCATCTGCAGTTCATATCTGTGTATATAAATACCCCAAGATTCTGTTTGACATTTTTATATCAGTATACATATGAATTTCAATAGCTGACAAATTACTACTATACATGAAATCAAAGTGTCAAATGCAACCTCGTAAGTAGCTACAGAATTGGAATTATTTAGTGTAAATTGTAATTACAATTCTCTCATTTTCAACTGGGAGTTCTGAAGCTTTGAAATCACAATAAAATGGAACACCACTCTTAATCTTAGGAGCTATTTATGAATTAACAGAAACAAACCAGCTATAACCCAAAATAACATTTTTTCTGGAAATTCAAAATAACTTCCATCCAAATCCACATTTCAGCCTCTTGCTTTCTCAATTTGCAATAATTCTAGTTCTCTGAATTTCAACACATAGCACTTATAAAATGAACACTGGACTTAGCAAAATGCTCAGAGAATGAATCTTTTCAAAGGGACAATTAGCAAACATTAATGCAAATAATTTTCACAACAGAATAACAATTTTTAATACTTTAGAAAATCCTACGATTATACGCATTCCTTATTGATTTTTAATGCCTCTCCCTTTCTCCACCCCCTGTTCAAACTCCTTTCTTTGCTGCTTCCTGCTATCCTTCACTTTCTGTTGGCTTCATCCAGAACTTGGGGACCCGAAAAAAACCTGTATGTGCCAAGGGCATTTTGAGAACAGGGCCTCATTTTGATTCTACAGACACTATTACAACTTATTTTTATAGAGTCAAACCAAGCCAAACGGAACTCATTTCAATAGCTGACAAATTACTAAAAATAGCCTATATTATAAATTGCCTCCTGTAATATATTAAGCTTCTTCTGAAAGAGGAAATAAGAGAGAGATTCCATTTTAGCCAGTTAGAATATATCCAAATACTTTTTTTTTTTTTTTTTTTAATTTTAGCATCAGGCTGTTAAACAAATTAAAAGTCTGAAAACCTCGGCAGATTTTGGGCACACATATCAACAAGGGTGGAGCAGACAGGAAATGTCAGTCTTTTTGTGTCCGGGATAAAGCACCTTGCCTGGGGGAAGGGAGGTGGAAAAAACGCCCATGTTTCTCTAATTTAGGGATTCCCTCCACCCTGCATGGTATGCAAGGTTTCAAGTCTGACATTTTCTGACAGAGGGAGGAACAGTTGAAGTTAGTTCAAAAGAACTGTCAAAGAGTCTTGCAGCAGGTAAAACCAAGTGCTCCCCCATTAGCAACAAAAGCAGCCAACTCGGGTGATCTTTCTCCCACATGTGCTGTCAAGGGATTGCAGCAGTGTTCATTTTCTTAATGCTTGACTCCATGTGCGCACACACACACTTCAGAGAGGATTGTTTTTCATAAGTATTTTTGCTACGTTTTTTAAAATGCTAACCTCCTTGAAATCAAGCTCTAATGGAATTCCCAACTCCGGTTACACTGTTGATTTATAGAGTTTGGGCTGGCCAGATGTATAGCTTTCCCCAAGAAAATGATAATATCTGTGCTAATCACTTCCTGAATAAGTTGACATTCTGGCCAATCTCTAGCACTACTTTTAAGTCTCTCCGTTGGCCCCTGAGAGTTTTATTTCATGATTTTTTTCTCTGTCCTTCAGAGGCCTGTCAAGCTTGTATACATTTTTATTCCAACAGGTGATCTGAAGACATCTTGAGTGAAGATGTGAAGTGTGTATATGTGTAATAAATTTTATCTGTGAAATAAATTACGGTTATTGTTCTATGATAGTTCTATCCTGAACTCAGTCAAAATAGATGAATTTCCTTGTGACAGTAAATTTTAAAAAAAAATTTAAGTTTATTTATTTATCTTGAGAGAGAGAGAGCATGAGTGGGTTAGGGGAAGACAGAGAGGGAGAGGGAATTCCAAGCAGGCTCTGTACGGCCAGCACAGAGCCCCACGTGGGCCTCGAGTGATATTGTAACCGAAGCAGAGATTAAGAGGGGGATGCGTAGGGGTGCCTGGGTGGCTCAGTTGGTTAAGCGTTCGGATCAGGTCATGATCTCACGGTTCATGGGTTCGAGTCCCGCATTGGGCTCTGTGCTGACAGCTAGCTCAGAGCCTGGAGCCTGCTTCAGATTCCGTGTCTCCCTCTCTCTCTGACCCTCCCCTGCTCATGCTCTCTCTCTCTCTCTCTCAGAAATAAATAAAAAACATTTAAAAAAAATTTTTTTAAAGGGAGGATGCTTACCCATCTGAGCCACCTGGGTGCCCCTATGATGGTTAATTTTTACTCAGCACCAAACTGTTTAATTTGTAAAATTATCAACCATCTAACTGAATGCCTTCCAATTTGTTTCAAAGCTGGGAATTTCCTTTCCAAAATAGAGTACTTTTATACATTGGTATTTTTCAGAAGCTGAAGAAAAATACTCAAGTGGAAGCTATAGTGAGGTGGCCAGTGGTCACAACATCTTACCCAGATGGCTTCTCTTTACCCTTCTCTAGGTGCTCTCAGGACACTGGTGCCTCAAATTTCAGCTTATAAACCACTAATTCTGAGAATTATCCCCATGATGCAGATTTCCAACCACAAAATTACCTACGCAGCAAAATCATTCTGATTCATGACAGCCAGCTAGGTGCTCAAGTCTTTCTGTACAGAAGTTTAGAAGGTAAGTTGTATTAAAGCATGCATCAACCAACTAATACATGCAAATCACATATAAGGCATTGTGTTGGACTTTGAGTTCTATTAGTTTTTAAGCATTTTTTTGAGAAATAAATGGTGGGATTTTTTTTTTTTTTTTAATTCATGAAATCTACACTTAAAGCTACCTCTTTCAGCATCTTTTTCAATGTGTTCCCTCATTTGTACAAAGTGTAAATGCAGTCCAGCTCTGTCTATTGTTTGTAGGATTGGATTAGATAGTAGATAGAGAAGAGTAAGCACAATGCCCGGCACATTTGTAGACACTGTGAAGAATGTTAACAAATGAATGAAATATATAGGAAATTAAGACTGCCATCCAAAAGTTTGCCTCTACCAAGCAATAGAAACTCATATCAATATAAACCGATTTAGACAGGGTCTTTGTGGAAGGAATCAGTCGATTTTTTGCTAATGTTTATTTTTGAGAGAGAGAGTGAGAGAGAGACAGCACAAGTGGGTCAGGGGCAGAGAGAGAGGGACAGGGGATCCAAAGTAGGCTTTGTTTTTTTTGTTTTTAATTTTTAAAATGTTTTTATTTATTTCTGAGAGAGAGAGAGAGAGAGAGAGAGAGAGAGAGAGAGAGAGAGAGACAGCATGAGCAGGGGAGGGTCAGACAGAGAGGGAGATACAGAATCTGAAGACAGGCTCCAGGCTCTGAGCTAGCTGTCAGCAAAGAGCCCAACACGGGGCTCAAACCCATGAACCATGAGATCATGACCTGAGCCAAAGTCAGACGCTCAACTGACTGAGCCACCCAGATGCCCCAAAGTGGGCTTTGTGCTGACAGCAACGAACTCAATGTGGGGCTCGAATTCAAGAACTGCAAGATCATGACCTGAGCCTAAGTCCGACACTCAACTGACTGAGCCACCCAGGTGTCCAGGAATCTATTGATTTCTATGAGAGCTTGTGGGGCATGCATACCACTTCCTCCACAGTCCCATGATCGAGTGGTGTGTTACATTGCAAATAATCAGACTAAATTCTTCCAGACATCCAAACCCTTGAATGTTAGCAAGCTGACTTCTGCATTGCCATCCAATTTGCTCTAAGTTCTGCGGTATGGCAGCTCTTTCATTTAGATCCTCACATGTGAACTATTTTGCATGAAGATTCTCTCAGGAGAGATGAAACAATATTTTAGTACCAGGGTTCATCTAATCTTTAGTCTGGATGGACAATTCTCAGTTAAGTGATGGGTCACAGGACCCACTAGATTCAGCAGATTCTTATTCCCTCTTCAAAGTACTGCGAAGGCAGTACTGATCTACACCCTTAGAAATGAGGATTCATTTCACCCATGAATAGTTATTTGTAACATAAGCTACCCTAATGTTGATACAGGTTAAACAGTTGATGCTTTTTAAAAGCTATCTGGGGAAAGAACAGTCATAATTAGTGCCTTTCACACACCAACAGCTCCTAAAGTCTGTTGCAAAATAAAGTGATTCACTTGTTAGCTAGGCATCCTTGAAGTACTGGTTTAAATAACGCATTGTTGACATTATAGTTCTGTATAGTAAATTACAAACATGAAAACATATAAAAACCTTGATATGATGTCTAATATGGCAAGTGCCTAAAATTTTGTGAAAGCTTAAAAATTTTGTGAAAACTTTCTTCATGAAATCTGGGCTTAAATACTATCTCTGTCACTGTGCTAAGATGTCTTACATATCCACAGATCCTTCTGTGGAGAATTGCTCTAACCATTGTCCCTGAGCACAAGGGAACCCTAACCACAAATGTAAACAAAAGCATCATCCTGTACAGATTGACAGCTGACTGGACCAGCAATGTGTAACTCGCAGTCTCAGACCTCTTGACTGCTGATTAGACCAGTTTCTCTATTAACACATTATTGCTCTTCTGGGGAGGACCACACTTCATTATGTGTGACTCTGTCATAAGTTACAAGACACATGATATCCCTGCTCCCTTTCCACCTTACACCATATTCCCCTTCTCTGGTTATCTCAACAACCAAAGTCATTTACACATTTGAAAACATTTCTGGGGCTAGGGGTGGGAGGAGCTACCACCACCAGTTGAGAAGTACTATGGGGCACCTGGGTGGCCTAGTCGGTTAAGTGTCCGACTTTTGCTTAGGTCATGATCTCGCGGTTCGTGGGTTCGAGCCCCGCGTCAGGCTCTGTGCTGACTGCCACCTCAGAGCCTGGAGCCTGTTTCAGTCTGTGACTCCCTCTCTCTCTGACCCTCCCCTGCTCACGCTGTCTCTCTCTCTCTCCTAGAAATAAATAAAATATTTAAAAACAAAGTAAATAAAGATTAAAAAAAAAAAAAAAGAGAGAAGTACTAGGCTAGCTGATGAAGCATCCTATTATAAGTAAGGTTAACTGGAGAATTCAGTCCCTAGGCCCCACCAGTAATGACAACCATAAATGTCCCCAAACATTGCCGGATTTTGGGGCGAGGGATGGGAAATTGCCCCAATTTGAGAATCACTAAACTGGAGAATATATTCTGGATTTAAGTTGAACTAAAATGTCTAAGTATTTTACAGGTGGAAAATCAATTAGCCACCTTAAGTATAATGATATTAGTAGTATATATATATGTGTGTGTGTGTATGTTATAGTATTAGTATGATGATATTAAGTATTATAATTATGATAAAGTGATATACTTACTAATGATTGTGATAGTTATTAATATGATGCCCAAAAGCAATCAACACTTTCTACTTGTTGAGAAAATAATCTATAAAAATATAAATAATAAATTGTTATTTAATACAAATATTAAGTAGAAGCATTAACTAGAAAATGTAACAAAGTAACATTTTCTCATGGTGTTATCAAATGTTATTAAAATTAAATAATAATACAAGGCAAAGGAATTCTATCTTATGTTAGCATTCCTAACAAAATATCCTTTAATATGCAATTAACTTATAGTGAATTAACTAAGTTTAGTCCATAAACTTCTTTGTAGAAAAGTTATAAGTTGGAATTTCTTGAAATCTTGTGAGAAAAAAGCTTGAAAAGTCAACTTTTCCCCTTATATTTAATGCAAGGAGAAACTAAAATCAATAAAAACAGAGAAGAAAGCAAAACAAATTACAAAAAGGCACATTCAATATTGATGATGAATATTTTTCATCCAGATACAGTTAAGAATACAAAGAATGTGAAAAAGGATGAAAATGTTAGAGAAAAAAGGTATCCAAGGCACATTTTGCTTTAACTACTTACTCAAACTTTAAAATCATAGAGTTTACAAGAATAATTTAAGGAGACAATTCTGTACAGTTTTGCATCCTTAGTGGTTAAATTGGTAAGCAAACAAAAAAATGTTGAAATAATTTATAGACTACCAACTACTTTTAGTAATTGAAGAGAAAGAATTTATGATATTTATATGTCATAAATCCCAAGAACAAAGTTCTTGCAAGAAAACATGATACTAAAGACTTGTATTATATTCTGAGTTATCAAAAAAAGTTACCAACATTTTAAGTGTATCATTTGAAAATGAGAATGTATTTGTAATTTGAAATGTGTGTAAAAATATTTTTAAAAGACCTAGGAACTGACAATCCCAAGATATTATTGTCCCTAAGTATAACACACATATTTTTGACAATTATATTTTAAATAATAAAATAGGAAATTAATGGGAATTTTTTAATAAAATGTCATATGTACCTTCATATCTCAGAAGTCATTTTTTGGCAGTGATCATTAGCTTCTATACTGATTTTAATCAAATGTTGGTTATGGTACTAGACCATGTGACATCTGGCCAAAATGAGCATTTAGTGCATATCTCCATACGCACTGAAGTGTTAGGAAGGCTGAAAATCCAGTTTGGAAGCTATAAATCATAGGCCTTCAAATACTTGGAAGATGAAATCATGTTTAATTAAATTAGCAAATGAAAATAACTGAAGACACTTGCTCAATTTCACAATAGGCTAGAAGTTTTGCAATTTAAGAAAACATTTAGTGTGCTGTAGAAACAAAATTAATTGTAGACATTCATTACTGTCATTTTGTTTTCTATTGTTTGCAACTCCTTCCATTTTCACGGGCAAATAACTGTTGGTATCTCTGCTATCACTACTAATGATGGTAAGAACTGACATTTATTTAATTGTTACTAGATGCCAATACCCCTGAAAGGCATGATCTCATCTAATAATTAATAATTTAATAAAGTTGCTTATAAACAGTGAAACAAAGACCTGACTCCAGAGTCTACACTCTTCCTTCTAGTGATAAACTGATTTGTAGACTTAAAAGCCTCAATCAGATTATTTTGTAATCATAAGTAATTACACAGACGCAACACTATTTTTTTTTTTTTTTGGTGTGGTATGTGTTTTATTACTTTTATACTGGGTTCCAAATTGTTAGATGTTTTCTTTACCTTCTCTTTCATCACAATGTAACTAACCCCTCACAGAAGAAAAAAGACCTGAATAGAGAATGCCCTCTCCTTTGGAGATTTCGTCATTTCTACTCAGTCTGAAAGCAACGATTACTGCCACTCTTCCAATAATCATAAGTTGATGTTATTTTTATTTTTACTGGGTATGTCAAAAGTTGTGTTCAACTCTACCATAGACTATCAATATCCTTCCTACAAATAGGTTGTATATTCAAGACAGACAGAATGCTTCCTGTGCCAACCAAGACACAGCATGAGCATGAAGAAAGTTTTCTCATAACTCGTTACTCAAGGGGACTAATCAATTGGAGGAGGTCTATCCACAAAGTGCATGGTTTCCTAATTCCCTTTCTTATCAAGCCCGATGTGTTTGTTTGATGATGCTATACAGACTGAACCTATCTGGACTTCCTGACTTATAGGTGCATAAGTTTCGCCCATCAAGTGCAGCTACTGCCAGGAAAATGAGATGGTAACCACAGCCTCTTTTAGGGGACATCTCTGGGCCCAACATGGTATTTTCTCTGCTTAGTCCTCTGACCAAAATCCTCCCTTTTCATTCCTGGAGACCCGAAAGTTGGTCTAGGGTTGGCCACATGACCTCCAGCCTGTATTATGCATCATATGTAACAGGGATTGTGAGCCACATGTCATCTACGTACCAGTGTTACACACAGTTTTGATATGGACTTAGCATCCCAGACCCCAGAGACGGGCAGCCCAATGTGACAGTTACCAAAGGATTTTTTTTCAACTTTTCAGCCAATCAAATTCCGGCCATATGCAGCTAAAATCGGCATCAGACAACTGTTCAGGGAACCATACTTATATAACTCTTCTATAATGCACCCTGTACAGAGAAGCAATAACCTCTCCAATAAATCTACTGTGAACACTTCCCAGCCTCCAACAGCAATGGCAGGTACTCACTTAAGAATAGAAATAGTTCTTTTAAAAAATATATATTCCTTTCTAGAATAGCTGTAAAATGTGCATGAACTCGATGCCAGCCTTTGACAGGGAAATTTAGTTTTAGGTCACTCGATTTATGCCTCTGAGGGGCACAAATTCCCCAGAAGATTAAACTTTCATTAAGTTCTTTCTTTTATTTCCTGCCTTTGCACCCATCATATCGTAAGTTCCATAACTGATGTCTTACTGTGGTCATAAAAAGGCTGGGCTTGAACTTTAGGGACCTGTCCAACACCTCTCCCTCTCCCCCTTCCCCCCCAATAAAAAACCTTTTAGAGAATGGCACTTAAATTGACGGTCTCAGTGGTCACCCTCCCCAGCCTACGTCAATGAGAATGTGCCTGGAAAAGATGGAGAAGGTAATGTGCACTTTAGACAATCACATTGTGAGGCCAATATTCCACACTCCCCTGCCCTCCACCCCCCTATTGTTATGACTAGACAAGGGATCATAGTGAATAGATTAACTAGTCATTGACTTGGGACACCTACTGCTTGGAATGCCATTGCACTTGGAGTGAAAAGAGATAAAAATGTCTCCCCTCTACCCCCGATCTCCTACTCTGTGGCAATATTTCTGCCACAGAAATAGTTGGCTGTCAGCTCCAGCAAAGCAACCCTGGATAGCCGCAGTAGTTTGTTGTCAGAATGAAAAATGGTTCCGTGCAAAAGGTCTCAGAGCTTCGATGCTAACAGTCAAGGCGTCCTAAGTCAGGCATTTGACAGAGAACTTTGGTCTTGCTGTTAAATACCACTTAATACTGTCCTGCCTGATAATCCCTGCTGTTTAACAACTGTGCAGTCATGGCCCAGCCATGGCAGAATGCCTTTTCAACAGGGGGAAAATGGCCAGATGTCATACATTTGCTTGGGAGGAAAGAAAATACATCTCTTTGCATCCAATGAAAATTATAATGCTTAAAAAAAAAAAAAAAGGACAATCACAGATACATTATAGCCTGATTCATCATGAGCGTTCACAGCCAAGAGAGGAATGAAATTCTATCTGAGGTTAGTTATAGGTGAAGAGCAAAGAAGGTGAATATAGCCCTTAGAAGTCCAGACAGTGCCTCTGTTATGACAACAAGTAGGCTGGTAGTGAAAAAATTCAAACCAGTTATTTGCATCTGGATACTAAGTAGTAAACTGACTTTTTCATGCATTGCATAGACTGGAACATAGAACTATGTACCAGCTCATGTATTCCTTGGATTTTCTTTTCCTTGTGCAGAGTCCTCATTACTACAGTAAAAAGTATAAAACACTTACCTACTGGTGCTAATTGCCTCTATGTTGTTTTCCAAGTAAGATTTAATTGTTTCATTATCAATTCCCTTACCTAGAGCCACAGATGATAGTTTTTATGATCTTTTATAAAGTTTAAGAAGCTTAATTCTTTTTTTTAAATTTTTTAAGAGAGAGACAGACAGACAGGCAGACATAGTGCAAGCAGGGGAGGGGCAAAGAAAGAGGGAGACACAGAATCCAAAGCAGGCTCCAGGCTCCCAGCTGTTAGCACAAAGCCTGATGTAGGGCTAGAACTCACAAACTGTGAGATCATGACCTGAGCTGAAGTCGGATGCTTAATGAACTGAGCCCCCTAGGCGCCCCTTTAGGCGCCTAATTCTAACTCAGTTGCCCCCTTCCCTTTCTAGTGGTTCTTTGGATTATATGCTTTAAACATGGCTATGCATATGCATATTCTGTAATGCTTCCGAAGGTTTTACATGAACACACAAGATTAATTAAACAAACAAACAAAAAACAATAACACCTAACTCAGTCTCAGGGAAACAAAAGTTGATCATCATAAGGGGCCAAAAGAGGAAGTAGAAGCATTATTAAGTGGAAATTTCTGAGGATGTTGAGATGGATCAGTGGCCTTTACAAAGCTGTGGAGGAGTAGATGCTCCTTCTGAGGCCGGGACTATAATCCATTACGTGCCCACTACTCCTTCTGATGATAAAATATGAAATAGATGCATGGAGACGACGTGAGTATGCCTGTGAATGCACAAAGATGTAGAATAAATTTCTTATTGACTTCAATATTGTATCCTTTCAGAATCACCTCTATTCCCTAGCTTAAATATTGAAATTCACATTTCTTTTACATAATAGTTTTTTAAACATTATTTGAGAACAGTGAAGGTATGTCAGAAGAATTTGACACCCTTGAAATGATATCATATATAAAATCAGCCATCATAACTTGATTTGGGGATTTGGGACGGCTACACTTGTGCGTTTTAAACCTGAATCCACTTCAATGGACATTTGACATAGTCAATATGACATGGATACGTTTCAAGTCACCCCTACTTACTCTCTTCACTAAACCTCAAACCTCAACCAACCAAAGAAACAGACAAAAGACAAAAAATAAACACACAGAAAGAAACCTATTAGACCTCATACGCTTGTGGTTTCTTTTGAAATCTCAGGGAATTCCTAAAATAGTTCACTTATAACTTCTCCTTTGGCTTTGTCACTTCCTATCAGATATAATAGCTATTTTTAAAATATGCCGTATCTTTCCTACCATTCTGTAAGTTTCTTGAAGTTAGCACTGGTATCTGATGGTTTATATTCATAAGTACAGTTAGCACAGTAGCTTGCTTTCTCAGCAAATACTATTTGATACCATGCAACTTCCAAAATAGGTGAATAAATAGTCTTAAAAAGAAAGGGTTGTGGTTTTTTTTTTTTTTTTTTTTTTTGGTCTACTGAAAAAAAATTAACTTTTAAGGAGAAAGATAACTTCTTTTTTTAGAAAAAAAAACCTTTTTAAATGTTTATTTTTGAGAGAGAGACAGAGAGTGAATAGGGGAGGGGCAGAGAAAGAAGGAGACAAAGAATCCAAAGGAGGCTCTCCTCACGGATTGTGAGATCATGACCTGAACTGAAGCGGGGCGCTTAACTGACTGAGCCACCCAGGTATGACGAAAGATAATTTCTTTTAAGTTGTTAAGTAGTAACATTTATAACACCATGTTATATTAAATGAGATTAACTCAGAAATAATTCATTTTTCACTCATTTCATAAAATCATTTTCTTTCAAAATCTTCAATAACAGGATTTTTCTTTAAAAAAACTTTTTGAGATATCACTTTTTTTTCAAAGTAAAGATTTTTACCTCTTTCTAAGTATTTGTGACTCTATCCTTTGTGCATTCGTGAATAATATTGTTACAGGAAGTTAAGGACGAGCCACATGTCCCCAGTTGGATCATATATGTATATTTTGGTTCAGTTTGGACTGTAGGTATATGTTTGTGATCATCATACCATACTCAGTTTTTAATGTGATCCATAAAGATCTAATTTACAAGGATATATTTTTTAACTTTTCCTCCCTTATTCTCTCAAGTAATCCTGTATGCATTTAAACAAATATTTACTGATTTACTTCCAAGTTAATATGTCTTTCCAAACTACTAACTGCATTTTAACATAAATAACTAATAGAGTATTCCATAAAAGGAGAGGCTTTGTAAAGACTGAAACTTAAGGTAGAGCGCCTGGGTAGCTCAGTCGATTAAGCGTCCGACTTCGGCCCAGGTCATGATCTCATCGCTCATGGGTTCAGGCCCTGCATCGGGCTCTGTGCTGACAGCTCAGAGCCTGGAGCTGCTTCGGATTCTGTGTCTCCCTCTCTCTCTGCCTTTCTCCTGCTCACTTTCTGCCTCCCTCTGTCTCTCAAAAATAAATAAACTTTAAAAAAAATTAAGATTGAAATGTAACATAAGTCCATTGTTTTGTTTTGTTTTGTTTTTGTTTTGTTTTGTTTTGTTTTGTTTGACTTACAGTTTTTTCAATAAAACTGTTCAGGTATATTTATGAGATTCCCTTTGAGATCCTGCATTTTCCCTTAGGACCTTAGAATTTAATATATTCTGAGAGATCCTGCTGTAAAGTAAAAAGAAGACACAAATTTGACCACTTCTTCAACCACATTATAGGATTTTTGTGAGAAATAAAACTAACGTGTATCCAGTGTCTGCTATAGAATTGACATGCAACAAACAACGGCTGCCAGTTTTACGAATAGCAGTGGCTCAATTGTCCATTAAGTAAACGATGACAGCGACAGTCAGTGAACCCTATGTGCTAAACGATGTGCTTACACTTGGATTCCTTCGGTGTGGAAACCCTTTTCAACCCCACTTCTTCAGATGAGGAAACTTTTCGATCCATCGATGTTGAACTATTTACATATCTAGAAGGTGGTGGAACCGCGTTCCACACCTAGCCTTATCTGACTCCAAGCCTGCTATATTATTCTAAAGTGATGCATTTAAAGAAATATATTTTATGCTGATGCCATATTCAAAACAATCACAAGCTAACTGCTGAGTATGAAAATTTAAGTCTACAATCACTACAGATGGAAGACTCTCTTACTTCTATCTCAGGTCCTCAAGATCTTTAATAAACAGGACAATCCAGCTCAGTTATACTAATTATCTCCAAACATGGATTGTTTTCTCTCTTGCATGGGTTCTCCTGGGCCTGGGGCCTCCAGACCCGCGAGCGGAAGGGCACTCTGGCCTGTGCGTCCTCTACTAGCATCTCTGACTCATCTGGATTGAGTCAGCACACTTGCCCCAGGACTTGCCTGTACCCTCCTGAGGCTCCTTTGCTGCTGTCTTCTTGTTGTGTTTATGGTATACACACTTGCTATCGGGGAGGATCAGCAGACGGAAACCCTATGACTTGCTAATTAGATTTCCCAAAGATAGTGTCAAATTAAAACCTGGTGCTCAAAACTCACATAAACATCAAGGGACGCAACAGCCAAAGTTTGGGCTCTCCTTGAGAACTGGCAGGTCTTTTTTTTTTTTTTTTTTCCTGTAACCATTCTCTTATTTGGGCAGAAGAGACCTGCCTCCAGCAAAAGACTGCCCTGAGCACTTATATACTTGAGTAAACAACAAGAGTGCTGATCTCAGGTGTTTTCTTGGCCCCAACACTCCATCTTACTGCAAATCAAATCTAGAGCTGAGTGCAGTGAAGGAAATAATACACCTGCAGCCCAGCCCAGTCAGCACCTCTTGAGTCACTTCTCTGGGTAGTTTATAGCCACCTGGTACACACAAACCGTCGGGGATCAATTTGGATTTGACTCTCAGCGCTGCTGTAGGACCTTGGGCAAGTGACTTAAATCTTCTGGTCTCCTGTCTAGTCTTCAGCTTCCTCGTTTGCATAATGAGGATCCCTGGATCTTCCAGGCTTCCTGTGAGTTTGGAAAAGACAGTTCACACAGTCCCGCTCTTCAGAAAGCCCTGAACTTTGTAAACTCTTGTAAGCTGCTGCTTCTAGTGTAGATGTGGCCCAGCTCTCTGGAGAAATAAAGGGAAAGGTCAAAGCATTCCTAAGTCCTGTCTGCACTGAGAATAAAACTTGAAGTGAGCGTGGAAAGCAGCCTTGATTCTGAATGCCTGGTCTCAGAAATATGAGAGGGTTCACTGAGAGGAGGCCAGGAGGTGAGCTGGAAACCCCACATGGGTGGCTCAATTTCTAGTGTGATGGGGACCTACTTGAAAAGGAGACAGGACGCATTGAAGACACATCTAGTAGGTAATATGGTAGAATGAATAGAAAGCGTATAGGTTATAGCTTTTAACTTTGAATGCCAGCTCTATCACTCAAGTGTCTGTTCCTTAATGTAAGTTTATTTCCTTGAACCTTAGTTTCCCCTTAAAAAATAGGGATAATAATATTTCCCTTCCCAGTTTATTATTAAAATTTTTGCAGCTGACCCTTGAACAATGCAGGAGGCCAGGGGCACTGATCCTTGGCATGGCGGAAAATCCCCATATCAATTTTGACTCCGCAAAAACTTAACTACTAACAGCCTACTGTTGACCAAGAAGCCTTAGCAATGACATAAACAGTCAACTAACACGTTTTGTGTCATATGTATTATATGCTGTGTTCTTACAACAGAGATAGCTAGAGAAAAAATATTATTAAGAAAATCATAAGTAACAGCACATATACTTGCAGTGCTGTACTGTAGTTAGAGAAAAAAAAAAAAAAGTCTGCGTATAAAGTGGACCTGTGCAGTTTAAACCTGTATTGTTCAAGGATCAAGTGTAAATGAGATAATGTCTCCAAAGCATTTAAATCCTTGTTCCCAGGAACTAGTGAGAAATACTGTTTACTTTTTTATTCTTATACTTCCAGCTCCTATATGCTCGTCTTCATTTTGTGGTGCAGAGACTACAGTAAAAATAAGTTGCATTAAGGTAAGGAAGAAAGTGTAAAAGCTGTGAATGGAACCACTGGGAAATGTGTGGGAGAAATTAAGTGCATGGAGTCTACTTCTAAATCTAAAAATACTATAACACAAAATGTTAACTATGTTCAGGGGGCATCTATTAAATTTAGAGGTTCTTATCATAGGGGGCAAATCCCCTATTTTCTAAGAAAGAATTCATTTTGCTTCTGTAAGAGGGCAGAATTCTAGTTTGAGACCAGATGACAGTTCTCTTATTCTTCATTATAAGTATCTTTTCATGCTGTGAGATTCTGACTTTTCAGTTATTCACTCATATAATTTCAACACTTTCACAAAAGTCATTTATGATTTCAGAGACTGTATTTCAGAGATACATGGAGGATATTTTGGTTGATAATGTCTCAAAGTCTGATTTGAGGCATTTTGGACTCCGTAAGAGGAAGAGAAGTGTCAGGTCACAAAACAGTTGTGGCTCAATCTATTTGCAGCAGAGTAAAAGCACTGAATACTTAGACTCTGAATCCCGAGAAGGTTTCATTCTAATGAGATGGGACCATCAGGAGACCTGAGGCCACAGACAGCCTTGAGAACTGCTTCCTGACGCCATGGCTCCACCAGGCACCTTCCCGATTGAGAATTGCTGGTCAGGTCAGCTCTGATTCACTGCCCCTGATCAACAAGATACCAGCATTCACCTTTTCCAGAGAGAGGACTTGAATCTCCAGTGAAAACCTACATGAGGAAGGTGCATCCCACATTTTACAAATGGTAAAAATGTCTAAGTGACAAAACTCAAAAGCATCCACATAATTTTCAAACCACCAAAACTCGGGGTCTTCGTTTAATCTCCTATTAATTGAGATGGAGAGGGCAAAGTGTTGGCCGAGCACTCCTTTTTCTATCATGTCATTGTGTTTGGTAATCCTCACTCACAACAGTCCTACATCATTGGCCATATTTGCCTCATTCTGTACCACAGAAAACGAAAACTTATGGGGCTTACCTCTACCACTAGCTAAGTGGACAGGTTACAATGGAAGCTTAAGTCTTATGGTCTTTCTACTATCCCATCCTGCCTTTGGACTCTTAACTTCTTTCATTATCTATCTCCAAACTGTCATCTTGACATGGGAGGCTTAAGATTTCCTAAACACAGAGCCTGGTATCACAGGTTTGAAATGTGTGCCCCAGTCACTGTAAGGAACAGTGGTCAATCATCTCAGTAAGGGACTAATAACACATGAAATGAAGGAGCACAGGCTTAGAGGGCTCATTTGCTTTCCTATGGATAGAGGCAAGGTTTTTTGTCTAGAATAGTAGGCTAGGAACACAGATATGAACCTTCAGGGATTTATAAAGAGATACCAAGCCCCTAAGACAAGTAGCTGTAACTAGGGGTGACTCTGTCTCCTCATGGGACATTTGACCTCTAGAGGCATTGTCGAATATGTCACTGGTGGGGAGGAGCTACTGACATTTAGTGGGGAGAACCAGGGAGGCTATGACACATTCTGCAAAGCGCAGGGCAGCCCCCCCAAACAAAAACTGATCCAGCTTAGGCTGTCAACAGTGCAGAGAAACAGTGCCTAAAGTTGTAACACCTTGAGGAGAAACACTATGGACAAAAGGGAGGAACCTGAATACTTATGAATGAATAAAATAATAATACATAAACTAAATGGTGTAGTTATAAACTAACTATATCTGATAGCAACAGGGAGACAGGAAAAAGTGGACTTAAATTGTGTTCTTGGCTGATAATTGTGTATATCACAATCAACACAATCATATTTGCATGTAACAACCTATCAGTTAATCCAGTGAAAGGCGAAGAGAAATGCATACCCACTTTCCACTCTCCGACCCCATCGTGGTGGTTTGTGCATATAATTTTTAAGTTAAAAAAAGACACAATTATGTATATTGTTTAACATTTCCAATACTTATTATTTTTTCTTTTTTAAAAAAATCCTTCAGTCCTATGCCTTTTACCATGCACACTGGCTTCAGCTTTAATTGTAAGGGGAAAACAGCCACAGCACAGGGTCTGCTGTAATTAATACAGCTTTTGCTATTGGACTCTCTCTCTTTCCCTTTCCTTTAATTAAGTTTAGGCCATATCCTTAGCAGACATTAGTCAACCAAAAAGCGCAAAGAGGGAGGGGGAAAATAGAGCAGTTAAACGTATCATTCCCCTCTCTGTAAGTAAAAGACCAACCAATAACCTCACTTCCTGCTATGATCAGTATTATTATAGTATAGCTCTTGATGCTCAGTTTCATTACAGTAAACCCATGGTTTCACTAAGGCATTTTCCCATGAGAACGTTTTAATTAATTTATTAATTGCAAATGAAGTTACAGGTGTTTGAGTGGGTTGGTGGTAGTGGTGTGTGTTGTGTGTGCTTGTGTGTGCAATGGAGCACATGCATGTGAGTGTGTGTGTGTTTTCATTGCTTCTGCATACGCCTCCCTGGCTCAACCTGTCCAGGCTGGTTAGCAGCCTCAGCAACTGATTCTCAGACAAGTCAGGACTGGTGACTGCTCACGTGACAGGATGATCCTGCTGGCCTGCACAGCTATGCAGGAAAATAACATTGTCATGATCAGGCGCTGGCTTCTTGGCACCTGGACCCTGGCTCTGGGGTAGAGGTTGGCAGCAGTCTCCTTACAGATGGGGCATTATTTCTAACTATAATCAAATGTTTAGTTTTTTTTTTTTTTTCTAAAGATTCCTCTTCATGTCAGAGAAGGTTTGGTCTCCATGCCAGGGTTAGCACCTTGTTAATGGTTTTCAGATATCGTTTCTAACGTAGAGATAGCAATCAGGTCATGGTCCTTGCTCTCCCAGCATAAAACTCTGTAGCTGGGCTGTTTCAGATTCTGTGTCTCCCTCTCTCTCTGACCCTCCTCTGCTCATTTTCTCTCTCTCTCAGAAAAAAAAATAAAACAAAAGAAAACAAAACCCTGTAGCTGGGGTTTGGGGTTTCAATAAAGTGCCATTAAACTGGGCAGGCAAAGATTTGAATACAGCCTCTTCCTAAGAGGGAGTTGGCATGGTAGGAAGAGCCAAGACTCTGAGGTTAGACTGAGCTTCAATCCATGTTCTATACTGAATTATATGCTGAGCAACTTCTCTAAATACCATAGAGTCTTATTTTGCCCACTAAGAAAGTGGCAAAAAAACTGCTACCTTTTCGACCATTAGCGGAAGGTGAATATAACTCTTTGACACGCAGTAGGCACTGAGTAAATGTTCATTATTTCTTAATGCCATTACTATTATTCTTCATAACTCTTGCAATAACTATTGGGTTGTTTTAATTCTTAACTCTAAGGTTGCCATTTAAAATAAGGATTCATCTCTACTTCTAAAACTGAATACACAAATATAAGCAATTAAAACAAAGCGACCAGGTTCTGTATTTCCCTTCCCAGGTCCCCACGCTAAATTACAAATGTGACTTACTATGGTTAATTATTCATCAGTGTGTTTGTTCTGTCTTATTTACATTAAAATGTAAATCCTTCCAGGGCAAGGGCTAGGTGTTTCTTACTTTGTGCATTCTCTCACTCCTTCACTGTTAGGAATTATTAAAGTCTTAGTAGAACTCTCTGAAGCTTTATTGATATATTTTGGAGTCATAATCAAAAACAAATGTAGTAATATAACTCAGTTTAATTAGGACTCTTTATGTCCCACTACAGATAGAGCCCATAACCCCTAAAGTGTCCTTATATCTATAGTTTAACCTCTAATGGAGACTGTGATTTGCAAAAGCTATAAATAAATTATAAGAATAATAAAAATCAGAGATGACAATTTTAGCATTTATCTTGTAGGGATGGAGTCCAGTATGGTAATACAGTATACTACGTGTGTTTTCCTGTTCAAAAGCTTATTGCTAATTAAAATAAACATTAGATTCCTGAGGTTTACTGAAACTTTATTGCCTTTTTTTTTTTTTAAAGGGCAAGTGTGTGTGTGAGAGAGAAAATGAACAAGAGAGAGATAAAAGTTAATTAATAGAATTTGGCCTTTCTCCAAAATATACTCTGTGAGTTTGAGGTATTTGAGATTGGGCAATTCAAATTGGTTGGTATGTGAAAAACATCTGTCATGATGGGTCTTGCCATAAAACACCACTCACTGGGAAGGCACAGCAGCACCTTCAACAGCATCATTATGACTTTCAAAAATGTCCACTTCCTGTCTGACACCATGAAGTGTCTAGGTGCTGATTGTGCAATATTCTGTATTGATTACAATGCTTTTCACCTTCTGAGACTGGCTTCAAAAGCTGAATGGTGAGTGAAGTCATTAGTTCCCCTTGGATTTGATTTCTATCTCAGGTGGGAGATTGTTTATCCACCACTTGTTCTTAAATGGAGTTGGGAAAGTTTGATTGGGTTTGGAGTACCCTATCTGGAATTACTTATAATCTATTAGTCCTCATTTACTACCAGGCCTGAAAAAATTTGCACATAAAAATTCCCAACTAGTTTCTGAATTAAAATAGTTATTTTATGACAAGACCTGGGTTTCCCAAAGGGTGTTCCTTGAAATACTAGTACCATGAGATGCTCCTCAGAAAGGGAATTATTATTCAAATAAATTAGAAGGGAAACAGTCCATTGATTCTCCCTCCTGTTTGCATATTGCTAGATTTTAGGGTCCGCAATAGCAGTATCAGTGTAAATACTGTCTACCATTAAAGCACATAGCATAACGAAAAGCAAATGGTAGACATATAAAAATATTGCTGATAAATGAAGAAATTAATGAAGGCTTGAAAAGTAAAGAAATCCATTTAGCCTTGTTCCACCAAACATTTTCCAAATTTGTAATGATCTTCAGAACCATTCTCTTTGTATACAGATATTGACATTACAGAGAATTAATCTTCCA
Source organism: Proteles cristata cristata (assembly GCA_017311185.1). Lineage (NCBI taxonomy): Eukaryota > Metazoa > Chordata > Mammalia > Carnivora > Hyaenidae > Proteles > Proteles cristata. The sequence goes on from JAESUZ010002577.1 coordinate 1,521,818, forward strand.
AAGAAATATTTTAGGAAACTCTAGTCTAGAGTATTAATCACATTCATTAAAGAAAAACAAAAAAAGGAATTACATATGCATTCACTGATTCAACAAACATTTTGGCACTTCCTATGCTCTATGTCCTGGGGGCATGTCAACTAACAAAACAGAAACTCTTCCATGCTGAACTGATGCCTTACTAGGGGAAAGGTGACACATATGTGGTTTCTCTGTTTTTTAAAATTTTATTTTAGAGAGTGAGAGAGCACACATAAGTGGGGAAAGGGGCAGAGAGAGAGAGAATCCCAAGCAGATTCCTCACCTAGTGCAGAGCCCAAAATGGGGCTCAATCCCACAACCTTGGGATCACGACCTGAGCCAAGATCAGATGCTCCATCAACTGAGCCACCTAGGCACCCTGACACGTATGTGTTTTAATACAAGGCAGCAAGTTGTATCATGAGGGGTAAAAATTAGAAGACTGCAAAGTGAGAAATTTTTTAAAAATTAATTACACTCAGCCGCATGGCACAAAAGTCAGGGAACATTGCTTGGTTTGTGTAATTCATTTATGATTATTGTTTACACTTTACTTTTAATCTGTAGGATTTATGTAGAAGGCCTGATACTCCTGGTGAGAGGAAAGAGAGAGTATGATTGCTTTTATTTCATAAAGTTTTAATGAATCATCTCCACTGGCCCCTCAAATATTTGATCCAGACATATAACAATTTGCTTTATTCAGAGTCACCAAGACCACTTTTATCACCAAGACCAAGACAGTTATTGTCTCTGCCATCAGTTGCTATATTTTATTTTCTCTATCGGGACTACAGAGGCCAATCAAGTACTAGAAATTAATGAAATGAAGTGTCAGACAATAAGAAGTGGTGGAGACAGTGTTTAACTAAGGAGCATATGCTCCTTTTTAAAAAGGTAGTTGCCAACCAGATAAAACTAACTATTGTCATGAGCCTATTTTTCAGCAGTTTTTTCTATTTGTCAAGAGAAGTCATATATCTGGCTTTTATCAGTATTTTAATTATATCCTTATTTTTAAATATCGACAATAAATTCCATCACACACACACACACACACACACACACACACACACACACACATACACACACACCCATGCATACATGCATACATATATGGTAGACTCAATGGACCCATGGATTTTCCTTTCTCTCAAAAATCTCGCTAAAAATTACAATAAAGCAATTAAAAAATAAGATGTACACCTCAAAGACATAGAAAATTGAAGAGGGACAATGTTTTAACACAATGTTGAAAGCTGGTGAGGGGATGTGCCAGTGGTGAGTGACTTAACTGACCCATGAAAGTTAAATCCAAAATTTGGAATAAGGAAAGATATATTTTATCAGAATTTTTGAAAAGCTCTTCAAGTGCTACTTGGTGCCCCTGCAAATCGAGGAAGAAGGAAGGATGGCTAACATCAGAAGGATTGAGAAGCTGACTGAGAAACACTTAGATCCTTAATGCTCATTCTAACATTGTGAGCATCTGTTTTTCCCCTAGGCTTTCAAGAATTTGTAGCTTTATCCTGGAGTTGCTATGAACAAGAGGGTCTGTGGATTGGGGAATGTGTTGCAAGGATAAGAATGTGGACGCCGTAATGAATGCAAACAGGGGAATTAAAATAGCCTACATGCTGAGTTTCGAAAGGAGGCACCTGGCCAGACTTCTATTCAGCTCCAAACATACTGGCAGCCTGACCTTTAACCCTCAGATAGGAAATGGGAAGAATGTTCTCTTGGGGATCTGGCCAGTGTTCTCTTAGGATACAGACATTAAGGGATCCTAAACCAGTGCCCACCTAGATCATTCTTCAGCAACACTACCAGTCATCTTACCAGTGTGATTCTCCTGAGGTTTTAGTCTCCACTACTCTTCACAAAGCAGACAGCCAAGAATCAACAGACACCTGAAAAAACTCCTCTAATACAGGACAGAAGACCCAAAGTATAAACAAAGAAAGATAGGTGAGACATTTTACAGGAAAAAAACAAACTTTCAGAGAGTGACTGACATTCTTATCTTCATATTTAGATATTTAGTACTATAGCCATGCCAGGTGTACCAGCTTGGTAAGTCTTAGGTTACTCAAGTCTTACTCATGAACTTGCCTGCTGATTTTCCCAGAAGGAGACTTTGTAAACTCTTAGGGAAATGAAACCAGAGCTACTGCTCAGTTTATTTTCTCTGTGAACTCCTCATATAGCTTAGAGCAATCATGCCCTGTCCTTACACAGCTAAGATTGTGCTTGCTGCTCAGGTTTACAAGTTTATGGGCATATTGCTTAAAGACGCATGCAGAGGTGTTACAGCTTTAAAATAAAACAAATAGGTAAGCAAATGAGTGATTATCATAAAAGTCAGGACAGTGGTTACTTCCAGGGGAGGGAAGATGTATTAGTTTTTGATAGTTGCTATAACAAATTACAGTAAACAACAAAGGGACTTAAAACAAGAAAACTTTGTTCTTCCATAGTTCTAGAAGTCAGAGAATAAAATCAAGATTTTGGCAGACCTGTGTTCTTTCTGGAAACTTCAGGAGAGAAGGTTTTTCCTCTTCTTTTCTAAGATTATTTATTTGACAGAGAGAGAGAGAGAGAGAGAGAGAAAGTGTGTGTGCACACATACACACATGTGGGGGAGGGGCATAGAGAGAGTGGAAGACACAGAGAATCTCAAGCAGGCTCCACACTGTCAGTGCAGAGCTCAACAGGGGGTTGAAACTCACAATCCACGAGATCATGAACTGAACTGTCGGACACTTAGATGAATGTGCCATCTACGTGCTCTGCCTCTTCCTCTTCTAACTTTTAGAGGCCACCTGTATCTCTTAGATCACTAAACACCTTTGGTGCCTTATCACATCCATTTTCTGACCCTGATGCCTAGTCTTCTTATCTACCTCTGATAAGGACCCTGTGATGACACTGAGCCCAGTTGGAGAATCCAAAATCCCCCAATCTCCAGGTCCTTAACTTAATCACATCTGCAAAGTCTATTTTGCCATGTAAGGTAACATATCCATAGGCTGCAGAAGTTAAGGACATGGATGTCTTTATGGGGTCATTATTCTGCCTGCCATAGAAGAGGATCCAATCTGGGAAGGTCACACATGGGGCTTCGGGGGCTTTTAAGGTAATGTTTTATTTATTAAATGACATGATGGGTATTAAGTGCTCATTTTGTTTTTATCTATAAACCATATAGATGTTTTATATGCTTCCCTTTTTTTAAATGTTTTACTTATTTTTTGAGAGGAAAGAAAATACATAAGTAGGTGAGGGGCAGAGAAAGAAGGGGCCAGAGGATCTGAAGCAGGCTCTGTGCAGACAGCAGCAAACCTGATGTAGGGTTTAAACTTAAGAACTGCAAGATCATGACCCAAGCTAAAGTTGGATGCTCAACCGACTGAGCCACCCAGGTGTCTCTGTCTCTGTCTCTCTGCCTCTCTGCCTCTCTGTCTCTCTCTGTCTCTTTCTGTCTCTCTCTCTCTCTCTCTCTCTCTCTCTCTCTCTCTCTCTATATATATATATATATATATATATATATATATATATATATATATATATATTTCTCTTTATATATCATCTGTTTCACAAAAGTGAACTGTACATGTATCATATGTACAAGGTTAGCTTAGAGTGTTCAGTTAGCAAATTTAATCTAAGATGATTCTTATGTCACAGGTCTACAATAGTAAAATAGATGATGCAGACTTTATTTGGTACTTTCAATTTCCTTTGGATTTGAAGCTGTCGGCAAGAGTAGCTGTCTGCATCTGTCTTTTGGAATGTAGTTGAACAGAAGCACTAAAAGCTCTTTTGAATGGTGACTTGGGGTATGTCATCAAGATGACAATTTGGGTTTATTTTGTTCTGTCTTGGAGGAGACATTCTAGGGGTTCATTTTAAAAAGCCAACATCTCAAATCATTGTATATTCTCTTCCTTTTCCTGTGTGTTTTCAGACTCCAATAGACATTTTACAAAGAGACAAGTGTGTAGGTCTAAGAGATATTTAGTTACAGGGCATAGGTGTCATTTCTCATTCTATGAGACAGTAACATATTCTTGAACACTCTCTTGAAATTTTCAGGTATCAACTTTTCTTCTCCTTCATCCAAGCCAATCAGTCCTCCAGGAATACTGGGAAACCTTCAGGCTTAAAAAATTTAAGGATTGGGGGCCGGGGGAGTACCTGGGTGGCTCAGTTGGTTAGGTGTCTGCCAGCTCTCAATTTTGGCTCAGGTAATTATCTCATGGTTTGTGAGATCGAGCCCTAAGTCAGGATCTGCCTGCTTAAGATACTCTCTTTCTCTTTACTCCACTCATGCTCACTCTCTCTCAAAATAAATGAAATAAACTTTTTAAAAAAAGAAAGAATGCAACAGTGGATGGGATATCACAGTAGAAACAATCAGTTAAAAAAATCTAACATCAGAGTCCACCTTGAAAACTGGGTTGGGGTCATCTTTTCAGCAGAAAAGTTCTAGGCAAATTTCTATTCAGTTGTAAATTGATGAGCTAGATACACAGCCCATTGAATCTGGGAGATTTCCTTAGTGTTGCACTTACTAACATTATTGATCCCATAATTTCTGTAGAAATTGGGTCAGAAATTTAATGATTCCAAAATAAATTTTTTTCTTGTAGTATTTGTATTTTTTTTTCAATCCAGGCAAGCAGCATAGGACATAGGAAATTTGGAAAGGATGAGATGCATTTGGTTCTTTCATGAATAAAAAGTTAATATTTTAAAATTCCCAAGAAAGTTAGATTATTAACAGTCACAAATTAGAGATGGAGCAGCTGGGAGATACCAAATTTTCATGTTTGGAAAATCTCAAATATACAAGAACATGTTTCTTGGATGGTATTTTAAACCATCCAAGTGTATGACTTCTTCAGAGTAAAATTTAAAATGGTTGTCTTTATTTAAGTTGAGAGAAGCAAAAGCTAAGAGATGGCATTATACAGGCATCATAACAGATCATTTAAAATGTATATTTTGTAATCTGTAAAGGTGTGATGAATAAGAACAGGTTTCAAATGAGTCAAGATCAATTTCATTTGGATATTAGGGAGAAATAATGTGTCTGAAAAGATGAGTTTGCCTTGAGCCTATACTTTAAGCTCAGGCTGATTTACTCTGCTACCAGCAAACGGAAGTCTGATCTACCAGCACTACTGGAAGCAAAGGTCTTGGGCTGCTGCCTTGTGCTTTCATCTCTAGTGCTACGTGGTCTTGGATCTGATGCTCTGGCTCTGATCTTATATTCAACCTAACACTTTCTATGTTTTAGATTCAGGTCATCACTTGGGATTTGCTCTTCACCAAAAATCCTATCCTCAAACACTTGATAGGCTCTCTCCTTTGATTAAGGTAAAGCAGTGGTGCATTCCACAAAGTCAGGGATTTTAACTGCTGTTTGTTTTGGTTTTATTTTAGTCTTAGGTGTATGGGTTACGATCAGCCAAGTCCAAGTTGGACTGCACGAAGTTCAGCCTACTTTTTTTTTTTTCATTTTCTTTTCATTTGTGAATTCACAGAATCTTGGGAACTACTTCAAGTCTTTACTTCCCAAAGGACATCCCTTACAACTTAGACTGTGTGTGTGTCTGTGTCTGTATGTCTGTGTCTGTGTGTCTGTGTTTTGTATGATGCCTTAGGTATTCATATTTTTAGTAAAAGTCTAATTAAATTCTTAGATCAAGAATATTTTAAGGGTCTTTGACTATATTTCTATTTCCAAAGTAACAGTGATATAATAATTTCAGTAAACTCAGCAAATGATATTTCCACGAAAAAAAGGTAAACACAAATTGCTTCTCCTGAAGTAGGTCCTAAGTAACTTTTCCTGCAAGAACAATACAGAAGTTGCATGCATTTGTCTTTGTGAAAGTTCTTCCACCCTTTAATTATCCTAACATCAATAATAGTAATAGAAATAATAATAATTCTAGTTAAACCTACAACATCATAAGCACAAACTATGGGCCAAACACCATGCTTGACATTCATCTCATATTAATGAGAAATAGAAAAAGGCTCAAGTAGAAGAGTATTTCTCAATTTTATTGAATAAGTGGTAGGGTTCGCATTTGAACCCAAGACCGCCTACTTCCATTCTATCATCCATTCAGCGAATCTTTGTTGAGGGCATTTATGTATGAGAGGTGAGGTACCAGATCCTTATTCTTATGGGACTTAATTTCTATTAGAAAATAATGTATAAAAATAATTTTACCTAATTAAACCTCCCTTGAAGATGGCAAGCCAAATTAAAGTCATATAACTCCATATCACTAATTTTAATATAGACCATTCTTTATTTGGTGGTTATGGAAGATCTTTATTGTAAAAAGTGAAAAGGAAGCATTTGAGTTGGGTGATAAGGAAGAGTGAGTCATTCAAAGCTCTGAGGGAAGACTATTTCGTAGAGAGATCTGTAAATGCAAAGGCTTGAGGTAGGAATGATACTGATAAGAACTGAAAAAAGACTAGAAGGAGCAACTTGTCACAAGGCTGGCCATGTTTGGAAGCCCAGGCTGAGGTTAGATCTTACACAAACTGGTCGGCCATGATGGGGAGATTCAATTTTATTTCAAATGAAATGGGAAGATATTGGGTCATGTAGAGAAGCAATCTGATTCACAGTTTTATAAGATCACATATAGTCTAGAGACTAGATAATAAGTACGGTGGTGGGCAAAAGTGGATACCAACTATTTAGGAAGCTACTGCAAAAGCTTAGGCCAGTGCCTTTAGGTCAGTAGAAATGTGATGCAAGCCACATATATAATGTACTTATCGCCACATTAAAGAAAAAATAAATAGGGAAATATTTTATTCATATATTTAATTTAACTCAAGCTTTCCAACATTTTATCATTTCAACATGCAATTAGCATGTGGGATATTTTAATTTATTTAATGGGATATTTTACATTCTTCCTCGGGAACTAAGCCTTTGAAAGCCAGTGTGCAGTTTCCACTTACAACACACAGCTTAGACCAGCCAGATTCAAATGCACAATTGTTTCAGGTGGCAGGTAGTTACAATACAGAATGGCAAAGATACAGATAAACACTAATGGTACTCAGGTCATTATATCATGGTTTATGGGCTCAAGCCCCACACAGGGATCTCTGCTGTCAGCACAGAGCTGGTTTCAGATCCTCTGTCCCCTTCTCTCTCTGCCCCTCCCCCCCAACCCTCTCTCTCTCCCAAAAATAAACAAAGTTATATATGGGTGCTAAAATTCAAAGCACTCCTCAGAGAATGAAGAAAATACAACACATAACTTTTAAAACAGTAGTGGATCAAAAATAGTTTGTAAACATTTAGTCTACAAAATCTTTCCTGGTTTTGTAGACTAAATAAATACAATAAATAAATAAAATAAATAAATAGAATAAATAGAAATATAAAACAAGATAGTGGAAAACAATCTACAATATCAGCAATCACAATAAATTTGAATAGATTAAATTTGCCAATTAAAAATATAAGAATTTCTTGGGGCACCTAGGTGGCTCAGTCGTTAAGCAGCCAACTTCAGCTCAGGTCATGATCTCACAGTTCGTGGGTTCAAGCCCCACGTCAGGCTCTATGCTGACAGCTTGGAGACTGGAGCTTGCTTCGGATTCTGTGTCTCCTGCCCTTTCTGTCCCTCCCCTGCTCACAGTTTGTGTGTGTGTCTCTTTCTCTCTCTCAAAAATAAACATTAAAAATTTTAAAAATATATATATAAGAATTTCAGATTGGACTTTTATAAATCTTCTAAATATGTTACTTAGGGAAAAAAATTCACATAATGATATAACAGTGTTTTAAACAATAGATGGAAAGTAGGGGTGCATGGGTGGTACAGCTGGTTAAGCATCCGACTCTGGATTTTGGCTCAGGTCATGATCTCACAATTCATGAGGTGGAGCCTCCTGCCAGGCTCTGAGCTGACAGCGTGGAGCCTGCTTAAGATTTTCTCTGTCCCTCTCTGTCTCTGTCCCTCCCTGACTCACCTGTGCAAATTCTGTCTCTCTCTCTTTCAAAATAAATATTAAAAAATAAAACAATAGCTGGATAATATATAGTAGGCAATGGAAAGCTTGTACAGATTTAGAATTAAGATTTAGAATAATAGATTTTAATATGAGCAGCATGCATAGGATATAAGGAAATTGCTTTTTAGTCATTAATTACTATAATAATAACTATTACAAAAAGCTACAATAATAGGAATTAGTATAAATCTAAAACTAAGCCTTGAAATATATAAAGCAATAACGGACAGACTAACAAAAAGAAAATACAAATCTATAATTATATTCAGAACATTTTAAAGCACTTTTCTATAAAGGGGTTCTGATTGTCAAAAATTAGTAATAATCATAAGAGTTAAAAAAGTATACTTAACAAGCCTGACTGATCTGATTCTCTGAACTCAAATTTTAAAGATTTGTCACTTTCAAGTCCATATTTACAGAAAAAAAAATAAAAAGAAAAATGTCTCTGGGCCAAAAAGAATATCAACAAATTTAAAACATTACTTCAGGGGCGCCTGGGTGGCTTAGTCGGTTAAGCGTCCGACTTTCCGACTTTCGCTTAGGTCATGATCTCGCGGTTCGTGGGTTCGAGCCCCGCGTCGGGCTCTGTGCTGACTGCCAGCTCAGAGCCTGGAGCCTGTTTTGGAGTCTGTGTCTCCCTTTCTCTCTGACCCTCCCCTGCTCGCGCTGTCTCTCTCTCTCTCCTAAAAATAAACAAAAAACATTAAAAAAAAAAAAAAAACATTACTTCAAACCATATTCTTTAACCATGGTGAAGTAAAAGTAGAAATTATTTTAAAAGTAGCCTCCGAACCTACTTGTTTAGAACCTAAAAATTAAAGTTTTATATAAATCATGAGCACATGAAAGAAAAATACAACACAAATTGCAAAATACTTGAACCTGAATAATTAAAACACTGCAAATCAAAACCAGTGGAATGAAATTCCAGTTTTAAGATATCAGGGTGGAGACAAGTATGCTTTTTTTACTTCTTGGAAATCACCCCAAATCAAGAGAGAAAGAAATGAAGGCAGACGTCCTCCTCAAGGAAACAAAGAGGCATCTGTAACCCGGAGCCACAATAAAAGTTCAAGAGCTGCCAAGTGCTCTGATCATCAAATAGGGAGGTGGGAAGAGTCAGAGCACACCTGCACCTACGTCATCTCCGACGAAGGCGGGAGGAGATGGTTCTGCAAAGTAGGTGGGCACACCAGAAGGAATGACCCTTACCTGTTGTTTGGCACAATTAAAACTGAGTAGCTGGATTGGCAATGGAAACTTCTTGGATCGCATGACAAAACAGAATAACGGGGTGTGGGGAGGAGATGAGAATGAATAGGGAAGGGAAACATCCAGATCTATACCCAAATGTGCAGGAAGCAATCAGTAAACAAGGCAGGATATGGGAGAGAGACTTTAACTTGTGAGCAGCCCTGGAAGTGGCATTCTCCCTCTCCTCTCCTCTCTCTCTCTCTCTCTCTCTCACACACACACATACACATGCACACACGCATGCACACACATGTGTGCTCACTGTCATTAGGAACTTTATTGTCCATCAATGAGGATTTGCATCTAGAAAGTAACACAGCCCTCTCTCTTTCCCACCACCTCCAGTATGCTTCTGGCAGTAAATGACCCATGGACAATTCACAACATACAAAAACAATATAATAAAAGAGCAACCAGAATTGTCTCTCTGTGCAAAGATAGTTATGTATCTATGTGAAAACTGCTGTTTGATGTAAAAGAAATGGGCAAATGCTGCTGTATGTGAAAGAACTCAGGGGAAGTGTTTTCTTAGAATCCTTCTTTGAAGAAATGGCTGGAGGAAGACTCAACAACCAGGAAAAATTCTGAAAAAGTATTAGCCATGTAACTATAGATCTAAGGCCACAACAATGGGTTTAAAATGGGTGTAGATGGGGCGACTTGGTGGCTCACTTGGTTAAGCAACTTGATTTCAGCTCAGGTCATGATCTTATGGTTCGTGAGTTAGCTCTGCACTGACAGTGTGGAGCCTGCTTGGTATTCTCTTCTGTTTCTCTCTCTGCCCCTCCCTGCTCACACATGCACAAGCACTCTGTCTCTCTCTTTCTCAAAATAAATAAATAAACACTTTTAAAATATAGAATGGGTGTAGAGTTAAAGGACAGAATGTAGTATAAGTTACATAAATGTTATACATATCTACTTATCAATCAATCTATATATATATACACAGCATACTATATGATATATATATATATTTAAAATGTATTGTCTATATATATATATATATATATATAGACATACCTTGGAAATATTGCAGGTTGGGTTCCAGACTACTGCAATAAAGCAAATATCTCAATTAAGTGAGTCAAATGAAATTTTTGGTTTCCCAGTGCAGATCAAAGTTATGTTTATGCTGTAGTCTATTAAGTGTACAATGGCACTGTCTAATAAAACCATGTATATGCCTTAAATCAAAAATATCTTATTGCTTAAAAATGCTAATCATGATATGAGGTTTCAGCAAGTCCTAATCACTGATCACAGATCACCATAACAAATATAATAATAATGAAGTTTGAAATATTGCAAGAATTACAAAAATGTGACACAGAGACAAAAAGTGAGCAAAAGCTGCTCGACACAGGGTTGCCACAAACCTTCAATTTGTGAAAAAGGCAGTAACTGTGAAGTACAATAAAACAAAGTGCAATAAAACAAAGTTTGCCTGTATAGTATATATACACAGTATGACATATGTGTTATAATAATATACATATAAAATTGGGTGTATGTATGTATGTGTGTGTGTCTGTGTGTGTGTCTGTGTGTGTGTCTGTGTGTGTGTGTATGATCAAGACAAATAACATGTCAAATAAAATAAAAATTTGGACGAGGAACAGAGACTTTATGAGATATTTTCATATGCTGATTTTATACCTAGAGTTTAAAAGATAATTTAAAGTATATAAAACAAATAATAATGTAAATTTATATTTACAATTATGAATGCAATCACTAAAGGAACCACAAAATAATTTAATCAAGAGACACCCAGGTGGCTCTGTTGGTTAAGTGTCCAATTTGATTTCAGCTCACATCACTATCTCATGGTCATGGGATCCAGCCCCATGTCAGGCTCCACAGCCTGCTCTCTCTCTCACTCTCTCTCCCTCTCCCCAAATAATAATTTAATTGGCTAAATTCTGATAACAACTCAAAGGATGAACAAGTAGGTAAAGTGAAAGAAGAGCAAACACAGAGTTTCGGGGGCTCCATCAATATCGTCTAGAAGAGGGAGTTGGAAGGATTGTGTAAGTTCTGATGGCAGAGTCCACTAGACTGAAAAGCAGTGAGTGAGACTTTGGAATAATGAGAAGGAGCCACACAACATACAGCCGAGTTAGGAAAAGCCAAGTAATATTTTGAAAGTGGGACAAAATGCAACAGCAGTGATACATATGGAAAGCATAACTGAGATCACAGCTTATACTCTTAGACTTTATCGGCAGATGTAAATTCTATAAAAATGTAAAGGCCGAAAAGAAAATGAAATGCCCTGCCAGATGAGATTACAACTTTATACTGTAGAGCTCAGTGCAGACTGGAAGTCTAATCACCTAAATGTGACACCAAAACAGAAGGATCTGGCTAAAGGAGGACGGGGAGGGCTGGAGGGAGGGGACTAAAAATACAAATGTGAAGCAAGGAATAATAAGCAAATGAGTGATCAAAGGAAATAAAGATTCTAATCTTCATACAAAAGGATGGATGCAGAAGAAAGGCATTAAAATGACTACATGGTGACCATGAAAACTCTCAATCCACAATGAATATCTAATAGGTATGTGTCACAGTGCCCCAAATGACATACTGACAAATTTCTTAAGACAAAAGCTACAGGAAATACTAAAAGTATACAGAATCCTGATAGTAGTAGATTTCAAGTTCTGTCTCTTACTCATGACAAGTACATGGATAAAAAATTAATATGAAAATTTAAAACCCTAGAAAAATATAAATATGGTGATGAGAGAGAGAGAGAGAGAGAGAGAGAGTGTGTGTGTGTGTGTGTGTGTTTAATGCTAAATTCACAAAAGAGAGAAGCCTTTACAAGGGCCCACATAATATTCACAATTGACAATATATGAGGCCGCCAGAAAACCTTAGTAAATTCCAAGGAGGCAGAACCAGGACAGTGGGACAGAAATCATTTCCACGTCAAAATAAAGGATAGGGTAACAAAAGAGAAAAAAACAAGTAAGGAAATGGAAATCTATAAAAAACTTGATAATGAAAATTGAAAATAAAACCCAAGACTGTAGAAAATCTATGTAGTAATGAAATAAATACCATAGGTTAGCTTTTGTGAGATCCAATGAAATATTAAGGGGAAAATTTTCATACATAAATACTAAAACTGATAAAATGAAGACAAGCATTTAACTCAAGAAGAAATAGATAACAAAAGAAATATGAATGAAATTAAAAAAGAAATTCCAAAAATGAAAGCAGTCATTAACAAATTTAGGAATAGAAAAGATAAATGATTATAACAATAAAAATAGCTTGCGATGATTTTATACTTAATCTCTGCAGGGAATTTTTTAATGTGGCTTCAATGTATTAATTCAGTTTGAATTCAAAGTCCTTCATTAAAGGAAACAAGAAAATTTATTTTTTGAACAAGACAAAATAAATCATTAGAAACTAGATTGTTCGGGGAGAAATGGAGACAAAGCAAAAATACACAAAATCAGCTATGAAAATACGAATAAGACTACAAATTGAAAATTAAAAAAAACACATTTGAAAGCATACCAATGCCATTTTCTGAGAATATTTAAATTTTAGATTAAGTGGACACTATTAAAGAAAAAAGTAGGAATTATCAAAATTTACTTAAGAAAAAAGAAAAAAATATCAAAAATTACTAATAAAATTGGAACCGGTTGTCAAAAATCACAAAACTCAAAAGGAGTTCTTTTGAGGTGAACACACAGAACTACAGATGAAGCATTTAATAATAACATATACTATATAGCTGCACTTTACAGAATAAGATGTGTGTGGAGTGGTAACCCTTCGGCACAACAAAGAATATAAATTTTAAAAAACAAGATAGGAAGGCAGAATATTATGACTACACTGATGAGGTAGCCTAGATACTAGGAGCTGGAATTCCAAGGCCCAGAAAAGGCAACAAAAGTGATCCTGATCCGCTCGGAATGGATGAAGCTAGAAACCTCCTCCTTAGAAAGCCACCTATCAATGAAACACTGAAGTTTAAACTTCTATGTGACCCTGAGAAGCAGCAAGGGAGTCTTGACAGGGGAAAAATTAATTTGTGCCCCCCAACCTACAATCTTACGTGTGATATTCAATTGCACCCTCCCTAAATGGATGGGAAGACTTCTCCATCAATAAACAAGTAATCAGGTAAACAAGCAAAACCTAGAACTTTAGAATTCCTTAATGCTACAGTAGAAAACATGTAAAAACATGCTGGAAGGAAGTTTTTCACCATTAGACACTCACAGGTTCTCATAGGCTATGCTATAACAACAACAACAGAAAACTGCATGCTCTGTGAGGGCTTTACAAATAAAAGAATTTGCACAGAAATGGACAAACGAATCAAATCAATCCCCTGTTTGGGGAGCCCAGGATTGATCTATGTACATAACAAAACTTATATTGCAAACTAATGATTATAAACTAGTGAGGAAGAAGGTGAGGCAGTCACTGATGAAGGTTATTAGAACAATTTACAGATGCATATTGAAAACATTTAAGTAAAAAAGCTCAATAAAAAATGAGCAAATTATTGTAATAAGTCACAAAAGAAGATATCTGAATGACCAACATGTATGAGAGAAGGGTTACACACGCCAATAATTAGCAAAATGCAAAATAGCAGGAAATCCTTTCATACTTATCAGATTGGCAAAAATAAAGAAAACAGTGATAATACCAATTGCTGGAGGTGATGTGAAGAAATGAGAGTATTCACATACCACTGTGAGGGGAAATCACACGTTTACCAAAAGACCACTTTGTTTTATTCCACTCAGAACCCTCTGTCTTCCTAATGTCCTTTGATTTAACACCTGCCCCCAGATCTAACTCAGGAATCACTTTCTAAGACCCTCTCACGGATCCCAGATGATATCTGCATTCTAAAAAATCCACCTGCAACTTATTTGCATTTCAGACCCCCATCTCCAGCCAGACTGGGCATCAAAATTATTTTAAAAATATCAAGGAATCACAAAATTCACAAAAGGACACACATTTCCCTGTACTCTTTCATTGCAATGATCGGTTTTTGAATTCGTGGAAACATAGTTAGGATTTAAGCATCACTCCTTAGATCAATCATTGGATGTAATGTACCGACCACCTTGGTGGCAAATTCACTTTGGCTGGCGACAGAATAGCAGTGTAGAATGCCACCTTCTGCATAGGAAGAAGGAAACGAGCGTGGATCCCCCAAATCCTCTGTACACATCATGTTCAGTTGGTGAGGCTCTGAACTTTTATTTTATAACTGACCCACATGGAAAGAGTTTTTCCACATTGAAATCAAAATGGGTGGGATTGGTTTTGTTTTATTTTAACTAGTTTTCCTTCATATGGGAGATTTCTGGCATATAGCCTGAGAAGTCTGCTGTAATGAAACGCATTTAGTGTGGAGAAGGGAAATAAAAAAATTTCGTCTTCTTTTTAAATTTTTTTTCCATGCCTGTAAACACTCCATTTCACCTGGCAGAAAAGTTGTTCGTGACCGAAGGCTCATAGGCAAAACAGGTTTGGACCCAAAGGAAATAAAGAGCGCTCTTGTCTTTCCTGTTATACAGAGTGATTTCACATGCACTAACCCACTGATTGAGAGGATTTGGTCTCTAGCAGCTCTCCCCAAGGTGGCCTGCCCCAGGTGGAGCAGGTATGGCTTATAGGGTAAATCCCAGTGGGCCCGGGCATTGCCTTCATTCTCACCAGACACTGCTCTTGCAATCGATTTTTATCTGTGAGTCTCTGCCAGGGAAATAAAATAATAACAGACTATAGCTTCCTGTGCTATTTTGCTGCTTCTCCTTGTGGATGACAGGCATGGGTGCAAGGTGAGCCGATTTTATCAGGGGATGTATTTATAGGCCGGTACTTCATGCTGTATCAAAGTGTGATGGGGTGAAGGAAACAGGGAGCAGTTTTTCTGCCTTAATCACTCTCCTGGGCCCAAGACAGAATAGCACAGGTGTGTCTGATCTCCCCAGGGGGTTGATTAGCTCATGATAACCACATCCTTGGTAGTTCCCTGACTGCTATTTTTTCCCAGGTTCAGGTACAAAGAAGTGATTTAGATAACTGGATTGACTGACAAAAAACTGTCAGCCAGTCTGCACTGTGGCATTCAAAGGAGAATATCCACTTTCCGCAGGTTGGACCGCCAATAGTCCAGTGTAAGCAAATTAAATGCTTCCTGGACAAACGAGGCTCCTGCAGCAGCTGCTTCTGTTTACATTTTCAGTGCCCTTTTCACAGGCAATTCAAAACCTAAGCCTAAAAGCTTACACTGCTCTTAACAGAGATAAAGGGCACCGGAGTATGCCACCAGTGCTCTAGAAACACAAGGTTGTTTGCCAGTGCTTTGTGATGGAGTTGGGGAGGTCAGCTGCCGTATCCACATTCATCTCGTGGATCCAACGCAGCAACAATGTGTGCCTTACATTCAGGCCAAGACAGGAAAAGCTGGAGGCCAGAGGGCTGTAAGCAACTGATGAGTTACTTATGGGATAATCCCATATCTGACTCTCAGATAAAGTGACTGTCAATATTTCAGTGGAACTTAATTCAAAGTGAGAGATTATGACCATGCTTATATCCCATATTTGGTCTGAATACTTTTAACTGAATACTTTAAAAAATCTATTTTTGAGTATAATGCTCAAGGTTTTTAGAGAAGAAAATGAAGTAGGGGATTATGGAGAAATGAATGTTAATTTAGCCAAAGGTTGTTTTCTAACCGAAGTAAGAGAATGTGAAAGAGCGAATTACAGCCATCCTTATAATGCAGAGGGGTGAGAGCTGTTTAGTGCTTCCGCTCCCACGTTCTCTCAGGTGGATATGAATATCTTCAATGTAAAATAAGCTCTTTTCTTGTAAATAAATGGTCCAGGGGTGTCTGAGTGGCTAGGTCGGTTAAGCGTCTGACTTTGGCTCAGGTCATGATCTCACAGTTCCTGAGTTCAAGCCCCGCATCCGGCTCTGTGCTGACAGCTCAGAGCCTGGAGTCTGCTTTGGATTCTGTGTCTGCCTCTTTCTCTCTCAAAAATAAATAAACATTAAAATAAATGGTCAGTTTTTGTTTCTTCTGAGCTAATAGTTCCCAATTAGTAAGAGTTCTCATTTTCATCTTAAAAAAAAAAAAAAAGAGCCTGTAACTATTTTGACTGTATATATACTGAGCTCTATTCTAGAGGCTGGGGATGTATCAGTGATGTGAAATCTAGGCAGTGTGATACTATGATTGAGGTTAGGACTGAAACCTAGGCAGTAACCACTGCCTCAAAAGTCGGTGATCAGCACTCTTGGGATGGCCCTCCTCTGCAGCACCAAGATGTCCTGACAGCAAACTTGTTTTTCCCAGACACTGTCATGGACAGATATGCAATGAAATAATACATTAGCACTCTGAAGCAAAGTTTTGCAAAACCTAAGCGAGCACTGGTGAGATCAATTAAATTGATGTAATAGGAATGATGTAATGAGGGGTGATGGCTAGCTCAGCCCACATGCATGTGGATAGAGCCATTTTATATGACATCTATTCAAATACCATCAGATTTCAAAGTTTCAACTTCACCTTTCTCCAAGGGTATCCTTGTATTTTCTATTTTTTTCATATGGATATAGAAGTTCCCCCTCAAATCTTACACACAGTGAGGTTTCAACAGGTACTTGTTGGTCCTAATATGAAAAATAATACTAATTATAATAACTAGCAATGCAAATAATAATACAAGTAATGAAGTCATCCTTTTTTCTCAACACTGAGAGTTTTGGTTTTCCTCTGGTGTAAAAAAATAACAATATAAGAGCAAAAATATTTAAAATATTTACTTATTCAGGCAACATGAATTTGGAGATGGATTATAATATTAAAAGTGAATGACAGTGTACCAGAAAACATATGTCACAAGAAGGTCACCTGACTGTGAGATACCACAAGAGAAAGTGGGCCCCTGCAGGTGATAATTGAAGGACCTTTTTTTTTTTAAATTTTTTTTTTGTTTTACTTACAACTAAAAAGATACAACTAAAATGGAGATAATATTTAAGTTAAACCTACTGTTATGTACCTGAACATGATCGGTAGGTTTCAGTCTGGTTATGGTAGAGGGGACAGAAGGTATTCATTCATTTCACTACATGAACCGGGCTGCTAAATATTAAGGAGAGCATACCTTTGTACAGAATATAAACAATTTTATAGTTTGTCTTTCTAATTTTCCAGTAAGGCCAGGTTATTGATGGTAAAAGGACTTGATGCAAATGCATATTAAGTTTTCATTTATTTTTCCTGCACTATACCTGAACACCTGAATGAAACATTTCATGAATGGAAAGTTAATCTACCCAGACCTGGATGCCTAAAGCACTGTGAGAAATTGGACACTTTTTTTTTGGATTTAGTCGACCACATAGGAGCATTGTGTAGAAGGGTTAAGATAAGGACTTGGTCTTAAAGCCTAGAGTTTGATCCATCATTGAAATAATCAACGTGCTTTACTTTTTTTTCCCCTTTTTTCTTGTTTCATTTGAATGGGTTCAAATCACTTGCTTACTCAATTTTCACCCAGAGCTTAATGCACTGAGCAACCCCTAAGGCAATAAACTTTCCAAGCGAAATGATTACTTCTGATGACAAATGTTCTTGATGACATCTGAAATGTGGCCATTGTTTAAGTTCTGTGTCTCCACAAATGCTTTTGAATACGGCTGTATTTGTCCACAGCTCCAGTATCTATGCAACTTCTCTATGATGTTTTATTGAATATTTTCCCCAAGGAAACAAAGAAGAGACTTAGTTTAAAACAGTGATTTAAAACTTTTAAATCCTCTTGAATTTTTGTGAGTAGCTTCATTCAAAAATCATTTTTTCTCTTAAGACATTACGGACAAATCTGTAGACATTACTTAGAGGTGGAATAAGCAGGCAAGTTTAAGATTGATGGGCATTATTCTGGTCATATCCCAACAGTGGTCAGCCCCATGAATGAACAACTCCAAGAAGGCATCTACATGGGTGGCTTAAGTCCTGCCTATGGAAAGCTGAAGTTGTATAATATGAGTTAAAACTGAAGAGTATAATAAAATAACAAAGCCATTACAATATGAGAACTAGAGATGGTGCATGCATTGACCTATTACCTTGTTAAGTCTTATGATTTATATTAAATATCAGAGTAAATGACAAATGATACTTTAAAAGTATTTTTAGGGTATGAAAACATCAATAAAGCAATGGCCCATTCTCCTACCAGTGTATATGTACGTGAAAATGCTTAAAAACAAAATAAAATATTATTTGACTAAGGGAAATAATTAATTAAGGAATGATTAAATTATACTTTTGTTGATGCACTTATTTTTAAGATGTTAATGACAAGATAATAATCATAGGTTTTGCCTTAGTAAAGCATTGGCATCCCATCGATATACATTTCCACAAGCATACATACCCAAGAATCAGGCACAGTGAAGGTATTATGACACAGTGCTCATCATCAAGTCAGAAATTACTAAATTTTATAACAGAAGTCTCCTGATTGTGCTAATTGTTCTTTCTTATGAGTATTACCTACCAACAGCTCAATGGCACTCAGACTTCATCTATCCTTTGTTCTGGATTTTCCACAGTGGAATTTTTCTGTAACCTAAGTTCTATGTTTAACTTCCCTAGGACTGGCTCTCAGCATCGCCTCGATATTATTGCACAAGTAAAGGTCCAGCACATGAAAGTATGCTTCTGCTTCTGCTTCTTCTTCTTCTTCTTCTTTTTTTTTTTTTTAACTCTTTCTCCTTTTGGATTCTGTGTGTTAAAGTCAAGGAGGAGAAATGGTTTGTTTCTTGGTATTACCACACTGATGTGCTCCATCTGAATTTGCCTTGGGCCATGAGGGAGGAGACACTATGGCATGACTGTAAATGAAGAAAAATAGGGAAAATGGAGCAAAGCATCCTGTTTACCTTCAGCTGGAAAGTCGAGTAGAACAACCTGCTAAAGCCACAGCCTTGTTTTTGGACAGATTATGCATTTCGTTAGCAAAAAGGTGGTTTTTAAAAGCACCTTTTTGAAAACATAATCACTGGACATGAAGAAAAAATTGTCATTTCAGGGACCATTCCTGGAATAGGCAGACCTCTTAATTTATTTTAACTACTTGGGCAGGGATATTTCAAAGACACGGTCTCTGGGTATGTTGGCACCAAGATTAAACTGGGCAAAAGTTGTATCTTAAGTTCTTTCCTTGGGGAACATCAGCCATGTACCTACTTCTACAACTATTCTTTCAGTACTTCTAAATATGAGTAACTCTGCAGACTATTCTGCCTCTATAAACAACCTGGAGTTATTACAGATGGGAACAAAGTATTTTGTGGGGTTATGTGGAAATTTACAGTGAAAATCCTATGAGACTACACAGACACTCTATATGTAGCAAGGAGTCTCAGCTTGAGAAGCTAAATGGGATATTTGCCTTGCACTTAGGCCACTTCTGTAGGGCAACTTGAATAGCCTTAATCTCCAGAGAGACTGAAGAGCCTTAAAAAAAAAAAAAGAATGAATGAAAGAAAAGAAAGAAGGAAAGAAAGAAAAGGAAAAGGAGGCCATTAAGACTGGTTCCAGGTAAATTTCAGAGTCAAAGAAAAGAGGTAATTTCACAAATGGTCTTGACTCCATGGATTCATGTCTGGTAGGAGTAATTTTTAATACAGTGGTACTAAAAAATAAATAAAATACTAATATTTTAGATTCTCTGGAAGATATTGAGAGGCTGGAATATCACTGGGATGTAGCTTTTACACAGAATAGAGATTAACTAATGGCTAAATGAATGGACCCTGTTTTAGACTACAGAATATTCATGGTAGCCAAAGTAGAGAGCTGTACTAACAATGTTTGAACTAAAGAAGCAAAGAAGGATGTAAAAGTTGGCTAGCACTGGGGACCAGAGTCACTGGACATTAGGGTGGGAAGTAACATCACTGAAGGAACCAGAGAGGAAATTAAGCATAATAAAATATCACTATGACAAGTAGTGAGGGAAATTTATGACTAACACACCTGAGATACCTCTGAGACTGTCCTTAAAACCATTAGAGGGAACACTTAGGAAGAGATATAGTAAGGACTTTTTTGACACTATTCAACATACCCTACCTTTACATCCCTTTACATCCTGTGTTGTGGTCTTTGGAAATAGATGAAATATAGGACTGTATGAGCATGCCTCTTAACTTGTCTATGAAAGACTTGTTGAAAAGTAGAGTGTGACCAATCACCAACTACAAATGTGTCAAGTAACTTCACTGATAAATCCTTGAAAGGTTTGACAAAATGGAGATCTTACTTTGGTTCCAGGTAGCCAGGCTTTATTGCATTTTCATCCTTCTAAATTGAATATTTATAAATGAAGTCTTCTCTCGAATCATTTGGCTATTTTTACACTGTTGGTTGACCTGAAAGTGGTGTGCATGGAAGCAGCTATGATGTCTACCGGGGCTTCCTGCATGGGTAGCAGAGCTGGACTAGAAGACCTAACAGTTTTTCCCATCTCAGGATTCTAGAAGTGTTATAAAACATCCTCCACCCTTAAGGCAATGACAGAGTGGACTCATCTCATTTTTAAATTTCTAGCTAAGTTAGCACAATCAAAGCTTGACTAGAGATTGGAAAAGTTAGATCCTAATGCTGCCACTAATCTAACTTACTCCGTGATCTAGGGCAACCACTTTACATTCTCTTTGTTTTGGCAGACTCATCTAGAGACTGGAGATGTTAAAAAAAAAAAAAAAAATGAAAAGATGAGTATAATTCCTCTTTGAAGAAGTTAAACACCATCACAGTGGCCTCCAGAACACATTGTGAATTATATATTTAAATAAGAACATTCCAGTAGGTAACAATTGTTAGCTTTGATTGTCATCGTAATAACCAGAACCACAGAATCCTAGAACTGGGAAAACACCTAAAATTCATGGAGTATAGTGGTCTCCAGATTCTTTATTTCATCAGCCAAATCTTTAATCAAAGAGAATCTTATTTAGAAGTCCAATATTTACACCTGTCCTAGGCAGAGTTGCTCTAATATCAGAAGTCAGTATGGTGTCCCTTCCATGAACTCACACACGAAATGTTTTGTTTTTTTTTACTTACCCCAGTCCTAGGTACCTCCGAGCCATCCATATCTCCTATACAGAGATGAACCTCACTTATTCATTCCCTTCTTCTACAGATAAAGAAAATGAAATCCCGAGAAATTGCTGTTCATTCAGTAAATATATGTTGGAAGTTAAACTGCTCAGACAAATCATCCAATTAACTAACAACAGAGTGGAGGCTAGGGAGCACCTGACATGCTGAGTCCAGGACTGTGTGTCCCTCTCTTTCTGTCCCTTTACGGTCATGGAGAGACACAGACTTAAAAGAAAAAATAAATTCTTCAATAGCCTGGTAGCACAGAAAGTTGCAGAGCACTGATCAAATGTAGAGGGTGAATTATTTGATCTTCACCTAGAAATAGGTCTTTGATCAAAAGATGAAAATCTCCAACCACCTAACCAGATTATGGGAAGGCTCCTCTATCTTTACACATCCTGCTTCACCTAGGGAATCCAGCTCCTTAAAACCTGCCTTGATATGTCTGGCACTTAAATAAATTTGTTTTTTGATCTATTTCTTCCTCAAAAATAAAAATAAAAGCAAATAGATGTCCTATTTGTATTGTTTAATATCTCTACTCTAAAATAAGAGACGGCTAAAATAATTGTCAGATCTGTCTTCTGTGTATAATTTCATGAAGATGAACACATCTGAAAGGTTAGTGGTTGGACTTCTTCTGATTTAGAGCACACTAACAAAAGGAGTACATTTCAACAAGTTTTTTAATGCCTACCATATGCCCAGTTAAAATCTAACTAGAAGTGAGCTGGACTGAACGAGCAATAGGGCAAAACTTTTCTCTAGCTCTTATTTCTCTCCAGGAACATTACTTAGGAGTATGTATGACTAGAAGGGATAGAATAAAGCAAAAACAAACAAAACAAAACAAATCAGAAAAGCCCTTCATCTCCTTGGCCTAGGATTCCAGAATAATTGTGCTTTTACATCTTCTTTCTTAATTTATTTTCTGTTTTCAAGAAATTACCAAACAGCTACAGGATGATGTAATACCAACATAAGTTTAGTTATTTTTGTTGGTACGTGCTTATAAAATACGTGCTTATAGTAAGAAAACTCATAAAACATAAAATTAAAAAAAAGAAGACAAGATCATCAAGAGAGTGAATAGAATTTTTTTCATTTTCTGTGTAAATATATATATTATATATAAACACATAAACATACACACATACACACTCTGTGTGTGTGTGTGTGTGTGTGTGTGTGTGTGTGTGTGTGTACACACATTTTTTTAAAAACCTGAAATTAGAATTCCTCCATGATGATGGCGAGTTCACATGATGTGGCACGAAGGACTCTGGACTGGAATTAGTAAGCCTGGGATCTTCATACTACTATTTTGCCATTCATTAGATGACTGACCCAAGCAATGCCCACATCTCTTGGATGTCAGTTTCCTCTCCTATCAAAAAAAAACTTGAACTAAATACATTGAAAGTCTTTCAAGGTTGAAAATTATTTGACATGAATGATGATGATGATGATGATGATGATGATGGCTATTATTAATAACAAGTTATGGCATATGATGTATATTACACACGGGTCAAATGATTAGATACAAGTTGCTGTTGCCTGTAGGGCCACGATATGAACACCTACAGTTCATGGACTTAAGTAAGTCCATGGGACTGAAAGATGAAGAAACAGAACCTCAGAGAGGTTGTGTGTCATATCTTTCAGAGGCCCGTAAGGACAAATCATTGCCTTACATTTTCAATTGACACAGCCACTGTGCAAAAGCACTGACTTTTGCTACTTGGATTGAAATCCAGTTCCAGTGCCAACGGTAAGCACATATCCACCCATAACCTGCTTGCAGGTTCAAGCTATTGTTCCAGTAATCCAGAAAATAAACTTATGAAGTTAAGTGGCTGCTACAAGTTCAATCGGCAATGAGAAGGGGAATGTAACAGTTGCTATTCAAAAGTACAAGTACCAGTACCAGTTCTGTTACCAAAATGACACATAGAAACATCTAACTATTTGCAACAGTTTTTTTCCCCCATATATGTTTACCTAATTCTGTACTGATGAATCATTGCCTTGGGAATGAAATGACTAAAAATTCCATGAAGGGCTGGGTGTCTTTTATTTTGGGAAAATCATCCAAAGCCTGCAGCAAGAGAGCCATACTCACTGGTGGTGCAGGTGGTATTTGGGAACATGAGCGTAGGTGGAAGCCTTAGGATACTTGCCTTCCCCTCTACAAGCTTCAGCATGGTGCTGTGAGAAGGTCCAGTGGGTAACTGGAAATCCCCCTGTGCCTAACACTCAGAAATATTTTTTGTCATGTTAGGTAAGAATGAAGTCATATTTAAAAAGTTATCTTGCTATGAGAATTGTATTATTTCTTATATCAAAACTTCATGATAGAATAGCTCTAACTCCAGGTATTATCCATTTTTCTCTAGTATTATGCGCGCACACACACACACACACACACACACACACACACACACACTTCTGATATGCCTCAAACACAAGGGTACTAAGGGAAGAAAATTCAGGCATGTCCTCTGAGGAGTTCTAGCTCTCTGTCAAAGCTAGTTAACTGTTATCCACCCACCTCCAGAAATTCCCCCAGAAACTTGAATTTCAAATGGATTTATCTTTCTCTTCATTATTGCACTTAAACACATACTATGGTGGGTCAGAGGCTGCCATGTTCTGCCCCAGGACTGTTGGATTTGAGAAATCCAAGAAAATATCCAAAACTATGATCTGGTGAAGAAAATAAGTCATTCCCTGGGAATTTGGAAAGCACTTAACTGTCAAACCAAGACTTATGGTAGACTGTTATATCCACTGGCTTGACATGTGCTCCTAAATATTTAGGCTTACTTGATGTCTTTTCGGAAAGATCTCCAGTATTATTTTTTGTTGTTGTTATATGGCTATATCATAAAGAAATTTCACTACAATTACAAATTTTCATTATTTAGTAATGATAAAATATTTTTAATTATTTAAAAATATGTTGTAGAGGGGTACCTGGGTGGCCCAGTTGGTTAAACCTAGGACTTCCAATTTCAGCTCAGGTCATTATTTCATAGATTGAGCCCCGTACTATTAGCACAGAGCCTGCTTGGGGTTCTCTCTCTACCTCTCTCTCTTTGCCCCTCCTCCATTCTCACTCTCTCTCTCTCAAAACGAATAAACTTAAAAAAAGTGCTGTGGATTTGTTTTATACAGCTTAATAGTAATAATAATAAATTTACATAGAATATCTTACTTTTGCCCTCTCTACATTTACCAGCTCTCTAGTCATTAACTTTCTCATCTCATCGGTAAGCATATTTTAGTTCTTTTGTTGTATATTTCTACCTCTTTTTAGAGAAGTAGAAGTAAATATAATGACATGTTTTTGTTAATTTTAATTTTTATTTGATTGTCCTAAGAACATTTAACAGAAATCTATTCCCTTAACAGCTTTTAAGTGTATAATATGATATTGCACAACAGATCTACAGAATATACTCATCTTGCATAAATGAAACTTTATTCTCACTGATTAGCAACTCCTCATTTTCTCCTGCCTCCTGACCATATCACTTCACACCTGTTAGAATGGCTAGTTATAAAAAAAAAAAAAAAAAGACAAGTGCCAGGGAGCATGTGGGGAATTTCGAACCCTTGTGAACTGCTGGTGGGAATGTAAATTGATAAAGACATCATGGAAAAATTTTTGGATTAATCAAAAAATTAAAAATATAACTACTATATAATCCAGCAATCCTACTTCCGGGTATGGAGCCAAAAGAACTGAAATCAGAATCTTGAGGAGGTATTAGCACTTTCATGTCCATTAGAGCACTATTCACAATAACAAAGTTTGGAAACAAATGTACATGAATAAAGAAAATGTGATATATACATGCAATGGAATATTATTCAGCCTTAAATGAGAAGGGAATCCTGCAAGATACAACAGCATGGATAAACCTTGAGGACATTATGCTAAGTGAAATGAGCTAGCCATAGAAGGACTACATGATTCTACTTACATGAGATATCTAAAATGGTTAAACTCTGACAAATGGTCACTAGGCTTACTATGGCGATAATTTCATAGTGTATATAATGTTGAATTACTATGCTATATACCTGAAATTAATATAACATTGTATGTCAAATTTACTTCAATTTTAAAACACACACACACACACACACACACATACAAAACAGAGAAAAAGATGTAAGTTTTTCTTTCCTCTTTCTTACACAAATGGTAATGGATAATATACTATGTACTTCATCTTTCTGTTTTCCACTAACAATACATCTTGGGCATTTTTCCAAATTGGGACACAGAGTATTTGTTCATTCCTTCTTACATCCCTAGAGTATGTTAGATGCAATTGTGTATTCAGCTAGTTCCTAGCAGATATCTCCTTGGATGTTTCCTAGTTACTTATGACAAAAATGTGCTTTTATCTGGGCAAAAGTATAAAATAAGTTCTCATAAGTGGTAATTGAGAGTCAAAGAAGCACATGAATTTGTAATTTAGATAAATATTGCCAATCGGGGGCACATAGGTGGCTCAGTTGGTTGAGCTTTGGACTCCTGATTTTGGCTCAGAATGCGATCTCTCAGTCATGAGATCGAGTCCTTTGTCAGGCTCTGTGCTGAGCGTGGAGTCTGTTTGGGATTCTCTTTCCCTCTCTCTCAAAATAAACAAACAAACAAACAAACTTTAAAAAACTGTCCTTCAGTACATTTTGAAGATAGTTGCTAAGTATTTGGGATACAAGCATAATACTTTGTTCTTAGCACAGGATCTAGCAAAAAATAAAATTTGATCCAGATTATGTCATTTACACAGAGCTAATCAACAGAATTATTTTGGGGAGCTTTTAAAATACAGATTCCTGGTTCATACTCTGTAAGGTGTGTCTCAGGGGCTGGAGTGCGGCTCAGGAATCTGGATTTAAAGCTTTTCCAGGTGCTTTTGATCAGGGTAGTTTTAAGATCCTCTTAGGTCTTAGGCACTCAGACTTTTGAGATTATAACCAACATAATGTAAAACAAAATAAAATGACCAACATTCTACTACATTATTGTAACTGAAGAATTTATATGATGTAGCTTTTGACATTATTAACAATTCTGATTTTATAATTTTAATATTCTGGAACCAATAAATATTTTCCCCTTATCAAACGGTGTAACAAGGTATTTGAACAACTTTAGGTCCCAAGAACTCACGATGAAACTATTCAGATGCATATTTGGAAGCCATTGGCCCATTCTCATCTGATGAATGCAATGTTTTTTTAAATCTTAGTCAACATATCTCTATCAAATACGGTATCTACAATTTCGGATTTTCAATTTTATGGACTTTGCTTCTTTCAAAAATGTGAAATGCAGAAAATTTTAATGTTTGATCACTCCTCACCCAGCCACGGATGCGTCTGAGAGGATCTATTCTTATTTGCTCTGCTAAAGGCAAGGTGGCAGCAGACTGTCATGTTATAACAAGGGAATTAGGGCTAATCTAAGAGAAGCCAACATTTAAAATAAATCTTGAAAGAGTAGTTTTGCTGATCTCATTACCACCCCCTAAAAGTCTGGGATTTGGTAGCTAGTTATTTTTTAAGTCATAAGTAATGTGTCTAAACGACAATCTGTGACAAATTTTTGCGGGAAATTTGTCTTGAGAGTTTTATTGTTATTGGCCGGGGTTGGGCTAATACATTGGAAAGGAAGGGCCTGCTGTGTCTAAATGAACATGGGTTTCATTTCTGCATGGGCCAGACAGGTTTCCTCTGAAAATCTGCTACAACTTTAACCCAGATTCAGACCATTTCAGCAAGGAGAGGGATCAAGTCCGAGAAGAGGAAGTGGGTGGGTGGAACTAACACGTCCAGCCCTTGTCCTGGGTTGCAACAGACAAAACCAGTGCTCTCCTGATGGCGACTTGATTTGGCTGTGCATAAAAATGACTGTCTAAATCTCCATATGGGACTTCTCCCACATTTTTCCAAATTCTCATTTCATTTTATAAAATATGTGCATTCAAGTAGTAAAGGGTATTAATGCCCAAACTGCGCTGCTAAATCTATTATATGTCAAACTACATGTGTGTGTGCGATATCATATATATGATGATATATATATATATATATATATGATACATATATATGTATAAAGCATATAACAACTGAAATATAAAAAATATCAGTCAGTTGCTTATTTAGGTTGATTCTCTTCTATGTCTTCATTCTTTTCACTTTCTTTTTAAAAGTAAAATGGATTGTATAGACCCTAGTTTGGGCCTTATGTACATGCAGATATTAATTAGGAATGTGGAAATCCAAAATCCTTATGGGAGAACTTGGATCATAATGATCATAAATTATTGGCTTCTTGTTAAAGGAACCTCACAGACTATAGCGTATCTATAATGTGAAGTGGCTGTGACAAATGACAGCTTAGTCTTTGAGTCGTCTACAGTTTAGCCCAAAGAAGAAAGGGGTTTCTTTGAGGAATTGTCTAAGTATGGCTGCATTTATTTGCATAAAAAGGGACCTGGCTCAAAGCTTATAATGAAGACACCTAAACACATGTTTAGTTCATGGGTCCTCTTTTAGAAAGCATTCTGCAATATAAGAAGCAATTGTCCCTCTGTCAGAAATCTTTATGTCTGGAAAGTTTAGGAACACCATCATATTCATCAAATTCTGTTTGTTTTTTCATCAAGAGTCACTCATACTTCAAATACCAACAAATGGCAGATACTGTTAGATCACCTACTATGCATACGGCAGATAAGACTTTCACAAAGAATCAAGCTACTCCATTTTCTTCATCATATTTTCATTTAAGTATAGCGCTGCACAATGGAAGAACCTGGGCAGAATGCAGAAAGCCAGGTAAACTTTCTGAGCAGGCATGAGGGGATACGTGGGATGGAAACTCTTAAAATTCCATACGGTTTGTTCAGGCAGAACCAACAATTTCAAAATGAACAGTGACAGATCAATTTTTAATGGTAACTCTATTATTTTTCTCTATTATGAATACTACTTTTTAGCAGACCATGAAAATTATGTTGACATTTGAAAAGCATGTGATTAATTGTAGCAGAACAAACATTCTGAGCGCAGCCTCCATTTAGGAAGGTGATACCAAGCCCTGATTATAACATTGTTGGCACCTGTAGAACTTGCTTTTTTTTTTAATCTGCTAAATGTTAAAGATCTTTGTTGTGCCAGTGATGAATTGATATACATCGGAGGCACAATGGGTTGTGGAGATGCTATTCTGAAAACACAGTAATTCATTCAACTAAACTCTAAGCACATTTCAGAAGTGAAACCAGATCGCCTTACAATTCAGAGCTGTAACACAGGCCAAAATGGCCAAATGATGTTTACAGCTTATAATTTCCAATATTCTCCCAATTTTGCTGAAAGATTTGTGTTCAGACATTACAAAGCAGTCACTGTGTATCAAAGCACACATGTGAAAAATTTTACTTCTCATGCGGCGTAGTGATGTAATATAAACTCTGGTTTTTGAAAAGTGAAGATTTAGAACTGTAGCCATAAAATAATGAGATGGGCTTGCATAATGTTCAGCTGTCCGGGTTAGAAAATTGGGAAATGTCAACTATGTCAAGACACCTCTGAAATCCAGATATGTAGTCCAACTGCCCATTTTCTTTGATATTCTCACTTTTTTAAAATTAATGTTTATTTATTTGTTTTGAGAGAGAGAGACTGTGTGTGTGTGTGTGTGTGTGTGTGTGTGTGTGTGTGTGTGTGTGTGTGTGTGAGAAAGAGTCTATGTGCAAGGAGGGGAGGGGCAGAGAGAAAGGAAGAGAGAGAATCCCAAGTAGGCTCCATGCTGTCAGCACAGAACCCTGAAGCGGGGCTCAAACTCATGATCCGTGAGATCATGGCCTGAACTGAAATCAATAGTTGGACACTGGATGCTTAACCAACTGAGCCACACAGGTGCCCTGTAAAATCCACTTTTTATTGATTACTAAGTGTTATTATTCAATATTAACATTATAATTATTTTACTGTATTATTATTTTATTTTATTATTTTCGAAGAAAGAAAGGAAGACTGGGATAACTCTTTGATGGAAAAGGCCAACTTAGGGGAAAATCCAGTTAAATCCTGGCTCTAGCTGGATGACTCTGTTAGTAGTACTGTAATATTTCTGAGACTGCCTCTTCACCAAAACTGAATGCATTTACAATGATATCTGCCTTTAACCTGGGCTATAGGGAAGTGGTGGGTGTTAAGAAGTGAGAATGAGCTGCAGTAGTATTCATCATGTGAGGGAAGCCGAGCTTTCTGGCGCAGTTTTATGTGAGGGTAAATACAAGTCTGAAAACAATATACTTAAAGCCCTTCCATGTTTTTAGCAGGAATAGGAATGGTTAGATCTTCAGTCTACAGGCTGAGGATGGATGGATGTAAATCTTAAAGGACAAAACTTGCCTACAGGATAATGAACCACATATTGCAGAAAAGAAAATAGTATGATGTAACGTAGGTTCAGGCGTAGTGCAATGGCATCAGCATGTTCCAATTCTAGAAAGGCATTTTTACAAAGTACTTCTCTTGGCTGTTGGTGATAAAGGAACCTTCATCCTTGTAATCTCCAAATCCTCCCTAGATCAGCAAGAAACAGAAAGGAAACATAGGTTGAGGTAGAAGGGTCTGTCTGCTAGGAAGTGAATAAGATTACTGGGCTAATAAGATCCTAGAGAAAACAGGATCTCTAGAAAAGCAAAGAAAGAAAAATTATTTCAATGTATGTGTCTTATTAAAAAAACATGCTGCATGTCCATGAATCCTTATTTATATTTTGTTGGTGCCTCCTTTTGTTACAAACTGTTTCAGTATTATACAGGTGAAGATTCACATATTCGTATTTATCTTGCAGTGCATGAGATTTGAAATGGTGTGAAATATTTTAATTTAGGGACTTGGTAGGAATGGAACAAAATGAGTGGAATTTAGGTAATGAAGTATTATGGTTTTATATACATTATTCTGCATATGCCATATATTTTAACATCTAGTAAGATTTTACATTTCTCATAAACAACTGGAAAACAACCTAATGTGTTTAATATATTGCCTCTATAAGAAGCAGCTTAAATTTGGAGAGATTAAATGACTCTTTACTTACTTAAAAAAATTTTTTTTAATGTTTATTTATTTTTGAGAGAGAAAGAGTGCGAGCAGCGGAGGGGCAGACGGAGAGGGAGACACAGAATCTAAAGCAGGCTCCATGCTCTGAGCTGTCAGCACGGAGCTGGATGTGGGCTCAAACTCACAGTGAGATTATGACTTGAGCCGAAGTTGGATTCTTACCCCACTGTGCCACTGAGGCACCCCTAAGTCTTCACTTTTGAAGTCTGCTCATGTGCTGGGTGGCTTTTAATTGTTGGGTAAAATGATGATTTTACATCTGAGGAGCATATATCCAGCAATTCTAGAGAATTCTGTACCATTATTCTTTTGGCATTGCTCATGGAGGAGGCTTTTTGTCTTTTGTTTTTTTCCCTATGTGCTTCAATAATATAATATTGGGAGTTCTTTGGTGGGACTTTGATTTCTCTCTCACTCATTCCTTTGTGAGACTTCCTTGTGCTCTGATTTGTGGGAAAATCATTTTAGAGAAATTTCGGGCTCACTGCTGGGACACACCACAGTGATACTTAATCAGTGGCCACTGACCCTGATAACAGTTTTTCTGTAATTTTTTTGCGTAGGGGATCCCTGAAATGTGAAAATAGTGTAAACTTAAACTTCAAACTTGTGAAAGTCTTAGGATTTGTGGTATGGTTTTGTCAGGCTTCTGTTTGTTCATCTGTTTGTTTCACCCAGAGCCTGGCAAATATAGACAAGTGTCCCCATACTGCAAGTTTCATTTATTTATTTTTCCGTCCCCTTCTGAAGCTGCTGTCCTTCAAGGACCCCAGCTGTATGTAGAGTTCTCAGTGCTAACTCTAAGCATTTTATTGTCTCTTACTGGACATCATAACCCAACTTGTAGATTACTGGGTTTGATAAACACTTCTGTAGGCTTCTAAAGCATCACGCGATTATTCACTGACTTCCGGTTTTGACTTTTTTTGTCAACTCGATAATTTTCTTGCATGTTTTGCAAATTCCACCAAAAAAATAAAAATAAAAGTGATTATGCCATATTTATCTAGAATTTATAGATAATTATAAAGGGGATATTTTAGATTAATTTACCCTTTGGCCTGTAACATATATGGTTTTTACAGTTCAAACATCCTTCTCTTTAATTCTCTGTCAATAAATAAGGATCCCCCTGCACTTAAAAGGCCTTGAACCCACTGGGAGAGGGACGAGTGTGTCTCCAAATCTTCTGACAACATATCTGAAGCCAAATCCTATGATCCATCTAGCTGGCTGCCAGCAACCTCCAGTGGGTTTTGCTGCCGCCATAGCTTGAAGTGAGATTAGACCAATGTCCAGCAGTCTGTTCTCCTCCAGGTTTGAACTTTCAGAATGTTATTTTTTTTTTCTTCCTATAAGGTCAGGCTGCCATGTTCTACTCTTTTCTCAGTGCTTTCACATATCCTGTCCCTGGAGAGATGTGAGAGGCAGTCTGGAAAAACATCAATGTTATGTATGTCAGAGCCTGCTTACACAGGATGCCAACAGATGGCAATATTTTATCATTATTACACAATCCAGAGACCCTTCATTCGTGGCCTCAGGGAACATGAGGAGTCGGCTCTTTGGTGTGACACATGTCACCGAAGCTTCACCCCCCATTAACTGTGCTGTTGTTTGTGATTGTTAAGCTGCGTGTCTCGCCGTGTGTCACATTCTTGACTTGTACAAGGGTCCATTAGTAAGTAGCATCTGAGTACCGTGAGTCATAGAAGGCCCCATTCTTGGAAAAATAAACACTGCACATTCGGCTGAGATTAGAGCCACTGGCTGGTAGTGAACTGGATGGCGTTTCATGTAAAAGGCTGTTTCTGCTATTCATCAAGGCCTTCTCTCCCTCTATCAATACACGAGAAATTCACACGACTGTTGTACGGCACGTCCCGCTCACAAACATAGGCTGGGCGCTCACCTAGTGTCTGGTGCTGCCCAGGGCTTGGTCCATGATCCTGAAAGAAGAGGGTCTGAGGGGAAAATATGAGCCAGATATTTCAAAACCATAAGGAACTTTTATGTAATCAACTTCATGGTTTCAAGTGAAAAGATGTTTTTGACGTGGAGCTCTATTTTCCAGTGACCTGGTCCTTATTCTTCTCCTTATCATTTCCTTCCTCCCTTCATTCCTTGTGTTTGGTAAATCTCTTCCTCTTTCTTTTTCTTCTTTCATGACTTCTGGCTTTTTTTTTTTTCTCCCTTAAACCTTCCCTCATCACTTTTTTCAGACTTTCCACATTATCCCCCTTTTGGGGTTCTCTTTATCTTCCCAACTTGTATATCCAAACCCTGATATGCACAGGACTCCAGCCCAGAAAAGGCATTCTGGTTCTTGGAGTTGGCACCAAACGGCTAGAGCAGCTGTGCCAACCCCGCCCACACAAGGAACTGAATTTAAAAAGAGAATTCCCCCCAGCTACCATCTACCCCGGCCATTGCCAGCATTATAATTTTAAGTCATCTAATGGTTAAAAACTGGCCTGAGACTAAAGAGAGTTAGGCAGATAAACGTTCCAGGTTGGGTTTAGGGAAAGTTTTGGGGTTTCTCTAGGTACATGCAACTTTTGAGGCTATATTTCAATCCTTGATCCCCTTAGCAATCTGGCACATTTGCTGTTTGTGTTTCTCTTTTCTAACCTTTTTTTTTTTTTTTGAAGTGAAATTTTGGCATTTCTTCCAGGAAGGAGGGAGCAGGCAGGCTTCAGGCACTGCTGGGAGGCATGAAGGCAAAGCTGCGCGAACATCTTTACAGACCATCTACCCCACTCAGCACAGGGTCATGACCACGTAGTCAAACAAGCAAGGGTCAGAGGGGAGAAAACAGATGGGGACCATAGGCTCCCAGATCACACACCTTCTTTCAAAACCTGTTTCAGAAAAGTGGTTTTCTGTGAAAGCAGATTTCCGAGGGTAGTGCTTTTATAAACACTCCACTCGTTTCTTTGGCCTGTGAGAGGTGTTTTGTGTGTGAGCATTTGCCATCAAACAAGGTTTTATTGAATATCCCCCTTGTTGTTATAATAATCCACGCTGATATAAACCATGCTCCATAAAATGCCACAATACACATCCACTGAGCAACACGGCAGGGCAGGCTCACGCCGAAGCTCCTCTGGCAGTAAAACCAAGACCGCCAGAAACACGCTGCCATTTATTTCCCCGTAATGTGCTTTCTCTCTTTCTCTCTCTAGGCAGATTTTCCTCGTGTTGAAAGGGAACCTCTGGTCAAAAGTCAGCAAGCAAAGTTGTAGAAAGCTTTGATAGTCAGTGAAGTGAATCATGGCTACACATGGCAGTGGCACGCACCAATGGAGCCTCTTGCTGGGTGGACCTCCCTCTAAGAGCAACTTCTGGTCATCAGTCAAAGGGGCCCCCAACGAGTTCTGCACAGCCAATGGTTTCACCAGCTCCATGGTGCCTGGGTCCCAAGTTGCCCTTTTCCACAGGTATTGCTAAAGCAAATAGCAGACGGTATTTACTGGGTGCGATGCTTTCAATCACATTAATCTAGCCAGTAAAAAAATTTATGACCAATAAAAATTCCACCATGACATGGCTGATTGGAGGGAAGGCTGCATGATGGAAATTCAAGCCACGCCTCTGCCTCTAGCTAGACTGTCACAAACCTTGGAAGGAAGTAGGAGTCGGGAACGAGAAAGACAGAAAATCTCTGGGGTTGTTAAAACTAACTCAGGGGTAGATGGATAAAACTCTTAAATCGTTTAATAAGTCCAAACTCTTGGAGTTTGAAAGGTGATTGACTGAACACCTACTTTCAAAAGCTATCTGGGGAAATTATAGATGTATTCTCACTTCTCCTAGAAAATTACCCTGGGTTCCTTCTATTCTTCTCATCACATGATTATCTGTTCCTGATAAAATAAATATTTTTAGATGGTAATACTTGAAAATGAGCTATAAGGATGCCTGGGTGGGGACTCTATCTGGTTTGGAGCCAATGGGGAATGCAGCTTCAGACGCTGCCTTCCTCCTGGTAGATTCCTACGTGGTTTACACAGATCTAGAAGGGCAATGACTAAGCTCTATTAACGTCTGTGAGTCATTCCTTCTTTTCCAGATCCACAGTGACAGTCCTCAAACTGCATGGTTTCAAACACATACTCTCCAAATGCTCCTGTTCCATGGCTTCTCCCTTGAGTGGGCAGCTGATCCAATTATTTGTTAATGATCCCAGACCACACATGGCAATGAGGATGTTATTTTAATGAATTTATATTGGAAGTCATGCCACTGGGAGGGAGCACCTGATTAGATAATTGTGGTTAATACTTCAAGTAGCTTATCCAATATCCATTATCCCATTCTTTCTTAGTAATAGAACCCCAAATGTAATCTGCGTGGCAATGTGCCCAGCCAAAAGACTTTATTTGCAAAATCCCTTGTTGCTAAGGGTGATCAATAAGGCGTAATTTGAAGTTTGTGTGTGAGATGTTTGAGGAAACCCCTAAACGGGGGGCAGAGGGCTGGCATTTGCCCTTTCACCCTTCTCAAACTTCCTTTTATTTCCCACCTAGATGGAAGCCCCTAAGGCTAGAACTCCAGTGGCATCTTGAAGAAGTGAGATGAACTTAATTATGGAAACCTGTTGTTTTAAGGCACAGAGAGACAAAAGGAAAGTAGCTTGGGTATCTAAAGACTGGATAATACAATCTGATCTCTAGACCACCCCACTCCAGACTGGTTTCTTTTGAGAGGAAAGAAACTTCTGTTGTCTAAGCCATACTGTTCTTTCCAGCCTCGGCACCAGATTCATGATCAGAGTCATAGCGCTAGAGATCTAAAAGTTCTCTCTCAAGCCCATTTATTAACAGCCCCCTTCCCTCAACAAATGAGCACTCAAATCTCCCGAACAGATCAACAATCTTATTTAAAATTTTGTTTCTGATGATAGGTAATTTCTTCCAAAAAGCAGCACTTGATACACAACCTCTTACATCTGGGATGCAGTTTAAAATGTTTGCTGGAATGTAACTGGCAATATGAAGTAGGAAACAGATCATGGCTTTTATAGCTGTAAGATCATGCTTTTGAATCTGAGATATCTCACTCACTTAGCAATGTGACATTAGGCAAGTTACTTGACCCTCAACACTTCTGATGAAAAAAATGAGTAAAACACTATCAACCTGGTAAAAAACTGACAAGGGGGCAAAACCTGTATTTAAAATAGACAGGCTTGCTAGCCTTAAGAAATCTCATTTTTTTCTGCCTTCCACTTCAAAATTTCAAATTTTGTACTTTGAAACATCTGAAACTTTATGTTCTCTTCATTCATTCTTGGAAACAAGGGCAAAAATCCTTCTACCAACACTTTACCAACCATAGTATTTTCTCAACTCTGCTTCCCCAAATATATATCCCTATTACCTCTCAACAGTCTCACCTCTGTATGACTGTTAAATGAAGACACCAGGATACAAAAATTAAAAAACAATAAACAACAAAAGCCCACATACTAAGCCTCCCCATATGTGTATATATATGGGTGTGTGTGTGTGTGTGTGTGTGTGTGTACATTTACATAAAAGAGCAGCAAAAGAATAGGTTGAGTCTGTTCATTCTAAGTCCAATAGCTGATTTTCCTTTAACACATATTTTCTTAGGGAAGACTTGGCATCCCTTAAGGTCAAGGCATACAATTGCCTCTGCTGACTTTGATGGTAGTGCTACAATATACAGAAATTTCCACGTATTCATGGAGATCTCTCTGAAATCATATGCCTCTGATAAATTAAACAGCATTTTACTGGTATCACTCAAATGAAATGAGCATAACCCAGCATGCAGTGTTGAAGACTGCAAACAGGGATTCCGATAAACCCATGTGCCCATGTGCCTATGGATAAATTAATTGACCTCTCTTAATTAACTGATGGTAGATATCCCATAATGCTCTTGTGCAGGTTAAAGGAGATAGTGCGTGCAGAGAATATATCACAGTGCCTGACGCATGGTGATCACTCCAATATTGGTCTTTCTGATCATTATCATTATCACCCTTAGCGGTAGGAAACAGAAATGGCTTACCATTCATGTGAACTTTCTTCCATCCCTTTCCCACCCCATAATGAGAATTTATTTTCAGGACTTCTTAAAGACTGCATTCAAGTCCTTTGTTTCTTGTCTCTCTAGCAACTGCAAAATTAATTATTTCTTTTAGAAAGAAATGAGAAAATGAAGCAATAAACTGGAGGTTATGAAAAATGTCCACATAGCTCTTTAAGTTAGAATTTGTAAAATCCCATTTTCGTTACACTCATATAATTTTGTAGGAGTAGATAGTCTTGGCACATGGACCTGGATTTGGAACCCAATCTTGCTTTTTTCCACTATGGAACTTGGGATAGTCAACTTGCTGCTCTGAGTTCCAGTTAGAATGCCTGCCTCTCACTTTTTTAGGAAACGTGCATGAATATATGTACATGAAGTACCTAAGCATCTGTAATGTGGCAGTCATGCAAGAGACATTTGCTTTCTTTTTCCAGTTACATGCCATTGTTGTTACCATGTCTGTGTCCACCAACAAGGTCCTTGTCTCTATTGGGAAGAATTAAAAGGTCTTTCTGATGGGGAAGTCATGAATCTGGTGAATTAAGAAGGAAAGGCAGAAGAAGGGGAAGGAAAGTAGCCGAGTAATTGAAAACAAAAATGCTGACGTATTCTGCTTTGTTCATATGACTGCGCCAGTCTTAATGCTAGTTTTAGCCTGGCACCTCGCTACTGTCTAAAGGTAGTACTTGAAAAACCACACCCAAGGCTGGGATTCCATCACAAACCACCACCTCTTAAAATAACAGTCTCTATCCCCTTAATCTTTGTACTTCTTAAACATGTGACATAGGAAATCATCAGGAACAATGCCCCAAATTAACCAAAATAGCCTATAATAAAGGTTTCCAACCATATGATTTGGGACATTTGGATATCAGGACAGCCCACCTCTATAATATCCAAAGTAATTTTGCAAGTATTTATATGTTGTGTTTCAAGAAGGAAACAAACAAAAATTGTCCTACATGTTTAGGGAATTTCACATTCCCTTGGAATAGAGTATAAAGTGCTACTAGTCCCATCTTCATAATGAGGTGCTTCCCTCCGAGGAATAAATGGCATATACATTTTCAGTCACTGTTCATATTCAGAAATCATAAGGAAAGGAGTATTCCTGTTTGGTGCACACACTTTCAACTACACCTCTGAACATCTTGAGTCAGAAACTCTAAAGCCATCGCTGAGCTTGAAAGTGAGTTTTTACTTTGGAACCACGACATCACTTATTGGATGTTGCCTAGAATTGAGCAGCCCATTAAGGAACTGAGAAAACTGCCTAAACCCATTTCTGGAATGGGGACTTCTGATTCAAATGCCCATGAATATGTAAAACAATTGACTTAATATCACCATCTAAGGATATTAAATCAACTCTGATTACTGAGTGATGACAGAGGTGGTCCATTAAATTCTCAGCAACCTAGAGGGACACTGAGTTTTGTTCCCTCCCTCTCTCCCTCCCTCCCTTCCTTCCCTTCTTTCTTCTTCTTCTTCTTTTTTTTTTCTCTAGCATAGCTTTGGCCAGTATCTTAGTCTCCACATGTACCATGTAGCCAAAAACACCATGCAAAAAACTTTGGTATTGCTAAGTCAGCATGACATTCTCTTGGAAACTGCTGTTCTCCAAACCCAATTCTGTGCTATTGGAGAGTGAATAAGACACTGACTCCTGGAGATGAGAAAAAAACAAAACAAACAAAAAAAAACCCTACAACACATACAGCCATACTATTTGGAAGCAGGTGGCCAATGCCATTTTGAGTAGAAAGGTTTGGTTAAGTCACGGCTGGGTCTCCAATGCACCTGAACTTCACCATCACCACTGTGTCTACGACTCATAGTCTGTCCTCCCTTCAAGTCCAATGCAAGTTTAAACATCAACCACGTTTCCAGGCTTTGCATGGTTTGGGGGCACAAATGACCACATATCACACGATTTCCATCTGAAATCATGGCTTGGCCTACATGTACTGAAAGCTTTGCAAACTTCAGCGAAACTCTAGACTTCCCTGGCCTTGGTATTGGGCTGGCAGCAGAGGTTCCCTGCAGCTGTGGCAGTAATACCCGGGTGAGTGAATATTTTCATTTTCTAAGCAGGTCCCAGCTGGCCAGCACTTTCAGAAGCAGGAGTGGAGGAGAAGACAAAGATATAGGAGAGAGAGAAAAAGAGAGGTGGAAGTTGTGAGATTAAAAAAAAAATGTTTTGATTCCTAAATGTAGAGTTTTTTCCTCTACTTTCCAGACATACAAGTTTCTGAAAATTTGGTTAAGACTAGGTCAGAGCCCCAAACAACCAATATTCCAAGAGCGCTGAGATTTTCTATAAAAACATTAGTGCTTTTGCCACAGTCTGGGATTGTAACCATACATGGACCAGAATGCCAAGGAGCTAGGCAGAAGGTTATTTGCCATGAAAAATGGGAATAGACTCTGGGACTTTCTTTCCTATTGGATAATAATCTCTTTAAGCACTGACTTCTGTGTAGGCAGCATGGTGGTATGCGGTAAGAAATAAATTTGGTTTGGAGATGCTTGAATGGCTCCCAAAAGACAATGCCTACAATCTCCTCTTTATTGACATTAACATCAGAGCAAAGATCTATGTTAAAGAAACAGGGTCGGGTTGCCTGGATGTCTCAGTCGGTTAAGTGTCCAACTTCGGCTCAGGTCATGATCTCACGGTTTGTGGGCTCGAACCCCGCATCGGGCTCTGTGCTGACAGCTAGCTCAGAGCCTGGAGCCTGTTTCAGATTCTGTGTTTCCCTCTCTCTCTGACCCTCCCCTGCTCATGCTGTCTCTCTCTCTCAGAAATAAATAAAAAACATTAAAAAAAAATAAAGAGGGTCAAAGGGGTGGGGGGAAGGGAGAGTAAAAAGAGTAAGTGTTCTTCACTTTGCTGAATTTTACCATTAAGTTTATTGAATAAGCTGCCGGTATAGCTCCAAATGTTTGTAACAATAAGCAGGCATTATATTTATCTTTAAGAGTTATCAGAGTGTTTGTTAATATTTTATAGTAATCTATTCTAGGGCAGAAAGCTATGGAGAGTGTTGAAGATGAGGACTACATGGATGGTTAAGTTGTCAGATAACCCTCCCATATTTATATTCGTTAAATCTGGCAACACTAGGTAAGAAGTAGTTATTGAGTCAGGAGATATTTTGGGAAGCAATTGGAAAGAGAAGAGTTGACCCCAAAAGAGTTGGACCAAATCCCAAAGCTTTTTAGTTTTAACATGTATATATATTCCTCGCTTTCTCCATATTCCTCATCACCCTCTTGGGCCCAGAGTGGACTCCCTAAAAATGCTAATTGATTGATTCACTGATGGATAAAAAAAAGAGAGGCCAAGATGAAGCCAAAGCAAATAAAGTTTCTGGTTTGAATGTTTTATTTCATGGGCCAGATTTGGGCATGCATTTCACCATTTGGAACACATACTTTTGAAATTGCAAATATAATGCATTTTAAAACGCAGGTACCTTTTAAAGTCCCACCCTGCTAACTCTCAGGTTATTATTCATGCTTCTATCTTAATGGATTCCACAAATCAAATTTTCATTTTTCTTGGTGAATATGGCTGATACTTACAAATGAGTATCATTTACCCCTCCCACCCCCAAACCTCTTATGGAGCCAAAAGCCCAAAGCTATAAATATAGAACACCACTGTTAGGAGGCCTTCTTTTCCATCCCCCACCCCACCACCTCAGAAGGTAATGGATTTCTCTTTTCACAGTGTTAAAAGGATCAGTAAATCATTGGGTCACCTATTGATATGAAAGTCTTTTCATTTGAAATGATTATTGTTTTAGCAAATTGCAAAAGAAAAATACAAAAGAGCAAATAAATCAAGAAAAAATTACAACACGTTTTTTATGAAGTATGGGTGGAGTGGAAAAAGTGATCTAGGCTTAATTAACTACACTTAGTCATAAGATGCAGGAAGCAGAGGTTTTAAAAAGTCCAAATGGGGCTGTGTTTTATACACACACACACACACACACACACACACACACACACACACACACACACACACACACACACACACTTTAAGGTGTTAATTTCCATCACATCACTCTGTGCTGGGTTACTATGAAAAGACTGCTGAATCTTGACCTTCATATGAAATGTTAAAATCACATTCTCTTTGGAAGGCACAACTTCCATGAAATATTGTCTCTGCAGACTCAGAGAAGAGTATCTCTATACAGGTAACAGATGCTCATGATCTAGGTGCATATTGCCTGGGAAAATAAGGGCATGATTATCTGGTAAGTCTGGACTTCCTTTATATTAGTAACATCTCATTTTTACCTCTACTTGTTAACTCATACTATTACCTGTCTACTAAATATCTCAATCCCCACAACCTCCTATGTTGCTAAAAATGGTCAACCACTTCAATTTTATTGCTCAAGTCAATCTCCTACCTATTGTGCCACTAAATTCTCCTTCCCCAATTAAACAGTTACAGCCTTCATAACTGATACTACACACCTGGTTATACACTTTAACACCTGATTATTAACTCCCTTGTATTATCTTTTCTCATACATGTACCTCATTTCCAAAATTATTAAATATACCCTAAGGACTTATATCCCTCTGGGGTATTTTGGGATGAGGAATCATCCACCCAGAGTAATAGGTACCATACTTGTAGAATGATGCAACATACATGCCTTAATGAAACTAAATATTATTGTTTCAATCAACTTATTTTAAGGAAACATGTGACACATTAGAATGGACAAGAAAACTGATATGTTAAAAGCCAGGTGGGCACTGGATCTGTCAGTGTTCCAAACAGAAATAGAATCAATAGAAGACTATCCATCGATCGATCTATCTATCTATAGAGAGAGAGGGAGAGGGAGAGAGTATCTATGTATCTATCTATGTATCTATGTATCTATGTATCTATGTATTTATCTATCTATCTATTTATCTATCTATCTATCTACAGAAAGAGAGAGAGAGATTGATTTTTAAGGAGTTCACACAATTGCAGAAGCTGGCAAGTCTCAAATCCGTAGGGCAGGCTGTCATGCTAGAAACTCAGACAAGACTTGATGCTATAATCTTGAGTCTGAAATCTGCAGGGTGGGGCACCTGGGTGGGTCAGTGGGTTAAGCACCTGACTTGGGCTCAGGTCATGATCTTGCAGTTTGTGGGTTTGAACACCCACATCAGGCTCTGTGCTGACAACTCAGAGCTTGGAGCCTGCTTCAGATTCTGTGTCTCCCTCTCTCTCTCTGCTCCTCCCCTGTCCGTGCTGTCTCTCAAAAATAAACATTGAAAAAAAAAATTTAAATCTTCAGGGCATCGCAGCACAATGGGAACTCATGCAGATTTTTTTTTCTTTTCTTTTCTTATTTAAAGATTTTATCGCTTTAAAGTAATCTCTACACACAACACAGGACTCAAATTTACAGCTCTGAGATCAAGAGCTGCACACTCCACCCACTGAGCCAGGCAGGTGCCCCTCATGTAGGATTTCTATGTTATAGTCTTGAAGCTGAATTCTTTCTTCTCAGGAAAACCTCAGTGGTTTGCTCTTGGGAACTTCAAATGATTGCATGAGTCCCACCAACATTATCAAGGGTAATTTCTTTTACTTTAAAGTAACTGATTGTAAATGTTAATCACATTGCAAAATACCTTCCTGGCAAT
Organism: Proteles cristata cristata; assembly: GCA_017311185.1. NCBI lineage: Eukaryota > Metazoa > Chordata > Mammalia > Carnivora > Hyaenidae > Proteles > Proteles cristata. The sequence continues at coordinate 1,564,275 of JAESUZ010002577.1, forward strand.
ATCTAAACTACTGTTTGACTGAAGAACTGAGTACCATAGCCTAGCCAAATTGACACACATGCTTAACCATGAAAGGCACTTTGTCATCTATATGATGTAGGTACTGGTGCCTTATACCTATCCACAACCGCCAAGGCAAGTCCATTTCCTTGCAGAAGTCTTCTACGCAACAAAGCACTGTTGATCCCTATGATCACCATGAAAACAAGATTTTTTTCTTTTAAGGTTCTTGTTAGGTTAATCTTAAATACAACCTTGTCTAGAGAGAATATTGGTATTTAATTGGTCCAGGAAGGAGAATAACACAACACAGAAAGAAAATTTTTAAATGGTTAAAAAAAAAGAAAGAAAAGAAACTCTCATTTTTGAACAAGAAAATGCTGAGTCTTCATTCTAAGATGCAGTGTTGAGTTTGAGGAGCCATGCAAGAACACCAACCAGTGTCTCCTTTCCAGATCAAATGATAAAAATCAGCTGGAGTTATTTGGGCATATGAGCAAAGTTTCATCCTGATTTGAGTGTCTGATGGCAAAGACCATGTGTTATCATCCTCAAATCCACAGGTACTAGCCCATTGCTACTGGCTACAGTGCAAGCTAAAGATGCATGTTCTGAGGGTGGTAGAATCTAAATAAATTTGTGGGCAGAGAGGGTTTGCTCAACCGCCCAGTAGCATATGTACTTCCTGAGAGCTTGTCAGAAATGCAGAGTCTCGGGTGCTATGCCAGACCTAGTCTATCAAAATCTGCATTTTACTAAGATCCCAAGGTGATACTCATGCACATTAAAAATCGAGAACTACTTTGAGCCTCCAGGGTCCTGTTTTAGGGAGGAAGAATTCCTGGCACCATATTTACCTTTCAGTCAGTGGGACATTTCAGCCTCCGAGACACCTCTCCTTTCATTCCCATTTACCCATGTAAATGGGGAAGCCCCAAAGGAAGTTCAAATTTCACAGAACTCAGACAAAAGTTTCCTGACCACAAGGGTGTGTATGTGTTTACATCACAGTCACTACAAAGTCTAGGGGAACATGTGACTAGAATCAGGCTTCACCGATATAACATATTTGCCCACCCCCTTTTTTAAGTGCTGGGAGAAAAAGCAGCGATGAGATATTGTTAATTTAGTGTAAATTTTTATCAACATACTTAGCCATAAGTACCCATAGCAATGGTACTTTTGACTGCCACTGCATGCCTTCAGCAACTGTAAGCCATAGGCAAAGAGGAAATACGGGGGTATGAACAATAAAAGAGTAAGTCATGAGTAAAGGGGAGAAGTAAAAGTAAAAGAATACAATATGAAGCAGTCTTATTTTGTCCAACATTGTAGGCACAAGATATCTGCCAGTTAGGGAAAGTGATGTATGAAAAAAAATACCTTAACAATGATACAGATTGAATAACCATGATATACGGATTCAAACAGATCATGATTTGAAACCCACTTCTATTTATTAACTGTATATCGATTAACTTATCTTTCTTGGTTTCCTTCTTTGTACAATGGTGATGAATACACACACATATTTGAGTTGATTTACAAGATTATGCATGGAAAGCATATATCATAGTGCATAACATAAAGTGCTTAATTAAATGGTGTCTCTATAACTTGACACGTGGATTTCTCGCATTTTATTTAATATTCGGAAATTAATTTATTGAAAGGGCATATCCCATGCACTCCTCTAAAGGGAATGAAGTTGCCTTCAGAGTGTCACAGAAGGCAACTTCATTCCCTTTAACACAGAAAATGTAATCTGTGTTAATAAATCTCCTGGGATAAAAAGCAACCTTTGGCAGAAGTGTAAAAATATACATTTATTGACATGAGTATTCTGGGTTGAAAAATTAGTCAAGTATTTTCTGACAACATAAACTGGCTATGCCATTTGGTATCTCTGTTATCTAATTAAATGGATTCCTTAATTTAGATTCCATTGATTGAGTTTCCATTAATGATGAAGAAAGGGGATTATGGAGTTGGCTTCTAGAGACAGCATGTCTCTAAGGTGGTCTTCTGAACACCACAACAACACTGGGGGAGGTCTAACATGAGACAAATAGGCAATATTTATGGTCAAAATAAAATCACAATCCAGGGTATCTTATAAGCGATTCTGACCAGTGACATAAAAAGAATTGAAAAACATTTAGCAAACTGCCATCCTCAGGAATGTTCCTCTGGGGAAAGGACACTGGGATAATGGAAATCTGAAAGCAGAAAAAAAGAGGTAAGAGTAGTTTCCGTGATTGGGAAATTGTGAATAATATTTTTCCCAAGGGTATGGCTGTAAAACAGGGGTGTGATTTTGGAGGATCAACGTCAGGATGTGAGGGATGGTGAAACAAATGTTGCCTTCTTTAGGGTTGGTCCCACAATGGCCAAGAGGAGGTTTTGCTGCTGCTGTTGATCACTGCAGTGCCCAGAAAAACATGATGTCTATTAAACTGGCTGCATGTGGAGGCTTCAAGAGGGAGACTATCTTTTTAAAAATAGAATCCTTGTTAACCAAAGAATCATATTCCAAGGTAAATGGTCAAACCACATAAAACTAGTCAACTTTCAAGAATAGACGATGAGGAATCATCTAGCGTTGACTTTGAGATGATTGAGATGACATAATGAACAAATATAAATAAGTTTCACTTTTACAGTCTGACATAGTGTCTTTTCTCCCAGGGGTTTCTGGGTAAATCTTGACAAAAGTAAGAACCTAAGAACTGTTTCCTTGTCCATGTATTGGAAATAGTAGTTAACACACACACACACACACACACACACACACACACACACACACACATCCCTTTCTAGGTCCAATACTTATGAGCCTCTTAAATAAATGTATTTCACTGTCTTCTGCTATGATATTTAGGTTTCTCTACAAATAGGGCAAAAAGTGGAAAAATTACGGGGCTCCTGGGTGGCTCAATCGGTTTAGCGTCCGACTTCGGCTCAGGTCATGATCTCACGGTTCATGGGTTCGAGCCCCGCGTCGGGCTCTGTGCTGACAGCTAGTTCAGAGTCTGGAGCCTGTTTCAGATTCTGTGTCTCCCTCTCTCTCTGACCCTCCCCTGCTCATGCTGTCTCTCTCTCTCTCTCAGAAATAAATAAAAACATTAAAAAAAATTTAAAGTGGAAAAATTATGACAATCCATTGTGTCATCTCACTAAAATTTAAATAAAAATCTGAAACTGAAAATGAGGCCAAAGGGTCAGAAAAGGCAAAGTTATTAATTCAAAGAATCTATATATGCTTGCAGTCTACTGATGAACAAAATAATGTAGTCTATGATGAACAAACATCATTCCATCCAAATCCCATAAATCTTAGGATCATAGATATAGACCACCCATAATATTATTCTTTCTGTTCTTTCTATTTAAAAAATTATGGCTTAAGTCACACATTTCCATTTTTCTTACATTCAACTAATGTTAAAATCAGAGGCTATGAGATACAGGTTCTGAACTTTCTATACTTAAAATCACCCACTATACAGAGAGTTTGGATGATTTTCGTATGTGTGCCAAATACAAATGTATTATATACTGTACTCAAATCTATTGTTTAAGAACTGAAAAAAAAATGTGAAGATGAGAAAAGTTGAAAGAAGAATATAGGTTTAGATAAACAATGAGGCAAAGAAACTGATCATCTGCATCTGTGAAAGGAAATTATATTCCCACAGAACAGATGAGGATCTGATGGATAAGAGGATAGAAAAAGATAAAAGGAGATAGGCTAACACAGACCCAGAAATGGAACTAAGCATTCACATTTGAAAAGAACAAAGTACAGGGGCGCCTGGGTGGCTTAGTCGGTTAAGTGTCCGACTTTCGCTTAGGTCATGATCTCGCGGTTCGTGGGTTCGAGCCCCGCATCGGGCTCTGTACTGTCTGCCAGCTCAGAGCCTGGAGCCTGTTTCAGTCTGTGACTCCCTCTCTCTCTGACCCTCCCCTGCTCACGCTCTCTCTCTCTCTCTCTCTCTCTCTCTCTCTCTCTCTCTCTCTCTCCTAGAAATAAATAAAAATATTTAAAAAAAAAAAAAGAAAAGAAAAGAACAAAGTACTACAAGCACTATGATAATATTAGAAGAGATGAATTGGAAGTTTTCACATAGAAATAAAAAAATTACATCAACCGGGTCTTTCTGATGTCAATTATGTGCTGGCATTTTTACTTAACCATTTATTCATTCACTCTATTTTATTTTAAACAGAGGCGCTACATCAGGGTGGCACTTTTTCAAAATAACAGTGAAACATAACCTGTTACAGTGTCCGAGTTCCATTACAGCAGAGAGACAAACAGAAAATTCAAATCGGTGGGGAAATCTAACTTTATGAAAAATTAGTAGCAAATAGGAGGTTGTGAAAGGTAGGCCAGTTTGAGACAAAAGCAAAACAACTTTCCGATTAAAATTTGAATTTCAATTTTAATCGAAAAAGTGGGTCTCATTCTATTGTGTATTCAGAAATTATAGAAAACTGGCCACAAGATTTTCTTTTCTTTTTATACCCGCAGAAATAAGCTATTAAGCCCCAGTGAGTTATTCCTTTTTTTTCTTTCTTTCAATGTATTTCAATATAATTTTTTTCAAGATTTAATGAAAGAGCTGTACAATCCATACCCTACCCCTTTTCAAGAACGTCTGGCCAAATGCAGCTGTAAATTATAAAATAATGCCCTGCATTCATAAAACAGTTCACACATAAATATAAAAAATAACCACTGATCAAATGAGCCTTCCAGATAGGGTGCTTAAACCATCAACTTACATAGGTGTCTCCTTAGGAAGCATCCTGCAGCTTTTAAAAATTATATAGATTTTTCCCTAAAAATCTCTGTTAAGTCCCCATACAGTACCCAGTACTCATATTCTGAAAAATAATTGCTAATTCAAAGAACAAATTATTAAATGCAGGAGATTTTTCCCCCCCAAATCCTTTTTATTGTTTCCAAAAAAGCAGCTTCGTCCCTGGAAAGCTCTAGTGCTCCCTATTTGGGGGGAAGAATCCATTCTGGAGGACTGACGCCAGGAGAAAACAAGAAGAGTCTAAACTCCCGTACCAGTGTCACTCTTTGAAATACAGAAATTTATCAAATATAATTTATTCAGAAAAATTATAATGTTTTAATAAGTTGATTCCAAAAGACTGAGAAGACCAGATCAGAGATGTTTTTATTTAGTAATTTTCGGCCTTTATGTTTGATGATCTTAGGTCCTGACTGCCCCAGAATGCCCCTCAACGTGCACACTATCCTGGTGTAAATATTAATAGTGCAACCTTTTACTCTAAAGGGTCTCATTTTAAATATTAAATTATATGGTCGCCCACCTTTAAGCTATATATGAGGTGTGGATTAAGAACTCATAAAGTACAGTCTTTTATTTGTCCAAACCAGTAACACACTGGTACTTCAGTACTGAAGTATTAAATATTATTAAATTTGGCATAGCACATTATGTGTGTGTACAGATACACACACATCCAATTCCATAGCTTATGAGATAAATATATTTTTTTAAATTTTTTTTTAATGTTTTTATTTATTTCCAGGAGAGAGAGAGAGAGATAGCGTGAGCAAGGGAGGGTCAGAGAGAGAGGGAGTCACAGACTCTGAAACAGGCTCCAGGCTCTGAACTGGCAGTCAGCACAGAGCCAAACGCGGGGCTCGAACCCACGAACCGCGAGATCATGACCTAAGTGAAAGTCGGACGCTTTAACCGACTAAGCCACCCAGGCGCCCGAGATGAATATATTTAAATAAGAAGTAATGGAGTTCTTTCTGCCACAATCATGCTGCTACTTACGGATAATTTTCTTCAAAGAAGTTATTTTGGGGTGCTATATACATATTCCAGAAATGCCATTCCTATCCCAATTCTAATTTTTTTAAAATTTTTATTTATGTTTGAGAGGGAGAGAGAGGGAGAGAGAACACGAGCAGGGGAGGGGCAGAGAGAGGAAGACACAGAATCTGAAGCAGGCTCCAGGCTCTTAGCTGTCAGCACAGAGCCTGACGTGGGGCTTAAACCCATGAACCGTGAGATCATGACCTGAGCTGAAGTTGGACGCTCCTCCTCCTAACCCGATTATAAGTGCATGCTGAATCAAGTTATAAGACAGTCAAGAAAAAGTTTCACTACTTTATAGCCACAACTTATTTTCAAGGAACTTGCATTATCAGATTTGATACCAATTTTAAGTCCAAATGGCTTTTATTTGGTTTAAGGAAACAAATATGCTCAAAACACACATTTTATTTATTAAATTGAAACATTATTGTTTGTTTACTATTTGTCTCCTCTTTGACCTCCTTGAGTACTTAAGAGTAACAACTTTCCCTTACTCATCCATGTGTCCCTATGAATCAAGTTACAGTACTTAGGATTTTGTAGGCACTTAGTAAACATTTGTCAAATCATAATATGGATGAATAAATGAATTCATATTATTATGAATAAATGAATTTATTATTGAGGACTCAAAAAATGAATCCTCATCTTTGAATTTCTACAGACAATTCCAAAAGCAGTTTGCACACTGGAAAAGCAGCTGGCAATCATTCTGAAGAAAACAACACTAATATTCATATGTGAAACCTGGTATAATATTAACACCCAAACTTAAAACCAAATGTGATCCCAATTATACTCCCTTTCATGAATGACTTCATTTTCATAGTGGATAGAAATGGGTCTGAGCTCACCAGGGAACCAGAGTGAAGTACACTGTAGACCTCTGCTACTCAAAACATGATCTACAGATGAGCAACATCAACGTGACTTGGGATCTTGTTAAAAACACAACCCACCCCAGACCTACTGAGTCAAAATCTGCATATTTACCAAGATTTTCAGGGAATACACATACACATAGTTTGAGAAGTTCTTCTTACAAGATTTAAAATTTGAGTGTTTAAAATATGCAAGTCAAGACTCTGAAGGACAGAGAGAGAACACAAAAGCATAGAATAAAGGACATAATTACTACAAAGTGACATTTTTGGGTCTGAGAATTGTATAGTATAGTGAGGTAGAAACACCTATTTCGATCAAACCCAGAAGACAGAATAAAATAAGATTACTTTATGATTTTAGACAGCTTAAAGTTAGTGTCAGACAGAACTGTCTGTCTTGGAGAAAGGTCAACAGATCAAAAAGTGAAGTATAGATCTTTGGCATGTTCACAAATACATATACGTGTGTATGCTCTCCACCCATCCCCCTCACACACACACGTGCACACACACACACACACACACACACATTCATATGCTTATGTCTCCTAAAGGGGATTTGATGTAGTTAAAGTATGTATCATGGCTATTCTCCAGGCAGTCATGTTTCTCTTAATAATATACTTAAACCCTAACTTCAATGCCCTCATTAGTAACTTGAATATCTTAAGGCTACCCATAGGGAAATAAATCTCAAATGAAAATAATTGCTTTTGACACGCACTGACCTTTTAACCTTGCAGGTAAAAGCTCACCAAGCAAATAGATGGGATGGTCCCTAAAGCAAAAATCGACACACAAAACACAGGGTTATGATGAGGTTCAGCTGTTGCTCTTTCTTGTGGAGATATAATAGCCCTGCTGCAAACCTCATGTGCAGAAAAATAAGCTTATCAGGATGACCCCAGGATACAGCAATGAGAACACATAATGTCCCAGGTCTGGGATTTAGGATTATTGAACACAGAACTCTCCATTGACAAAATAATCTCATGTCCTTTGTTTGGATTTATAACATTCTTAAGTTTCTATCTTCAGTCTGCCAGTCTTATTACCCCAAAGCCAATACATTTTTAACAATAAAATCTGACAATATCTTTATTTAAAACCATGCCTTGAGAAGACCCCAGTGAATTATTTGCAAAGTTATTGAACCTAAAATCTATTTTTAAAATACTGAACCAGGCAAATTTTCCATATGGACTTGGTTATAACATATAATTTATACATTTTATATTAATCTAGAAAAAAAGGGCAATTCAATAAATACTTAGTGCCCCTGGACTATATGAAAGGTGCTACTCTGTGTATTTGAAATCAACTCTGACATCTCTCTGGGAAGACTTCCATGGGTTCCCTTTTCTGGGAAGAGTCTGTAATTCTGTCTTGTATGTTTCCTCCTTTCTTCTGTAATAATTAATATAACTGAACTAAGCCTATAGTGTAGTAATTTCCTTATATGCTTCTGATAACCCTATGTTATGAAGTCCTTATATGAGGAACAATGTTTTGTTCATTTTGCATCTTTAGGTTCTAATATAGTTTTCTGCATCAAAATGCTCAAAAATGTTAAATGAATGAGTTCATAATATATTGATGAACACCACTCAAAAATAAGGTAATTGTCTACATTGATGGTTCTTGTCAACAATACTGTGTGATTCTTGATGATAATGCTTAGGAATTAGAGATGCATAGTCTAATTTAACAATAAAAGTCCACAAATATGAAAATATTAGACTTGTGTTTCTCTCCTGGAGATGTCTGCTTAATAGGAAGTATCACCTATGATTCCATGCAAGCATGTTTCCTTTTCTACCTTGCAAAGATGAGACTTTTCCCCCAAATGAACCTGATCCTTCTGGTAATGTTCAAAAAGGAAATTCTCCCAACTTCCAGATGTCAGTGTTTCATAAATATTAGTATCCATATCCTTTTAAAATAGTCCATTAGAATTTTATCATCAGCATCTTGCCACGGTACAAAATGTCTTGAAAAGGGTGTATTATGAACACTGAAGCATTTATAAGTAAAATGATATGATGGCTGAAATTGGCTCCAAAATCCTTCATCAAAAATATGTTTAAAAACTATTGAAACATGTTTTTTATTCAAGTTCATAAAATTTCTGCCCAAGTCTTTCTTAGAGATTTTGAGAACATAAATATAAGGCTCCTGGCCCTACCTTCATGGCAGTTAAAATCAGGATAAATGTGCTCATGGGATATTGTTTGATTATGGGTTAATGAGTCCGTGCTCATCTAAACCTGCTCTCAGTCCAACAGTCTTGTATGAATACTCATACACATCCATGATCATGTGCAGAACCCATGTGCCTGGTCTGTAATGCATAATGAAGATGATGAACTTTTCTGTTCTTGTGTTCTTGTCCTCATCTACACAAAGCCTTGTTTAAATAATGTTCTAAGTATGCTTTGCTAAAAAATCAGCCCATGTGCTTTGAACATTTGAGTCAGGTTTGCCAAAGATGAAATGTGCTTCATTCATATAGAGTGATTTAGTATAATAAATTATTCCGACTTGATTCAGAACTTGAATTTGCTATGGAGAGCCAACTCTCATTGTCTGGCTGAACATAATAAAGTAATTATAAGGAATTAGAAATCCATCAAATCTCCTACTATAACTCATGAAGTTGATTTTAGTTTTGCTTGTTTTTAAAAAGTACATATATTTTTACATATTCACAAAAATATAGGCATGGACGAGACAAACTTGGACAGAGATTAGTCAGCAATGAGATAGCATAGCTGTGGTTAGGGAAAAAAGTGTTTACATGGCCATTCTTCAAATGAAGTGTCTGTTTTCCCTTAATTAACTGCATTTAATGATTTTCAGTATGCCTAATTTATATCTGATTTATTTCATAATGAGATATTCAGAGTTTTAATGCAGACATAATCATATGAATCTAAAAATAGAGCCAATAAACTCATTTAAATGTTCTTATTTTAACATATTGACTTCCTCTCCATAAATGCCAATTCCAAAATGGCTTTATTACCCAGGAACTATTACTAATGTTATTTCTCAATCTTACTTCAGATCAAATTATCATATGAATTGGTAAAACTTATAAAATTCAGACTTTTAGTGACATTTGCTGAAGGGGATGCAATACTTTCTACCTACCACAAGAGCATTGTTGGGAACAGCAGTTATTTGTGGAAACATTTCCCTCAAAGACTGGATGTTTCTTTGGATGCACTTGTCAAGTAAAAACAATGTATGCACAGCTTATTCTAATGGGAGGTGTTAGGATTTTTCAGTTCTGTAAGGCAAAAGTTATAATTATTGCTTATTATTTTTATTTCTTTGTATCAAGACCAGGTCTTTATGTGATAGAGTACATTAAAAATATATGGCTTATTATTCATATTTTTTCTAGGACTAAGAAACAGATTATCCAGAAGCAAATCATTTTTCAAATGTTAATTGCATTCTTTCAAGAAGGAGGTATGTTCATGAATGTAATGTAATTGTATTTTTTCAGCCACTCCAAGCAAAGCAATGGCTTACTTGGGTTGGCACCTCTGAGATCAAATATTGTTTTTACTTAAGTGAATTAGCAATTATGGATCAGGAAAGAAATTTTCGGACTAACTGAGAGACCTGATGCCTAGGTGAGATTTTCCCAGGTTGGGGCTTAATGTGGGCCAATGGAAAGAAACTAAATTATATCTATCTTTACATTTTTTTTTCTCCATACCAACTATGTTATGAAGGTAATTAGTACTTTCATTAATTGGACCTCACACTCTCCATGGCTTAAGTCCCATGTGATAGGTATTGCTGCAGAGTATCTTTGAGGCCTGATGGGGAAACATTCCCCCCAACAAGAATTATCAAATTTAATAGGATACTTGAGTTTCTGACTTAATGTATTTTTCCAGAGGACAAAGGGGTTCCAGCTGCTGAAGTTCATTATATATAAGAGCTGCTTTCTGGGGTATAAAGTAGGAAGGAGCTGGATGGCAAGTTAATGGGGATGGGGATCCAGAGAATACTCAACACATATCATGCCTCTCGTTCCCAAGGGCATATTCTACAGTGCCTGGTTGGGAGTTTGGACTTTCCTAAATTACAGTCACTCCTAAACTCTTCTACAGGAATCATTCTAGACTTGCCTTGGCCTGTCCTACAGAAAAATCTTCCCACAGTAGAACAACTGGAGAGGTTCAACGGCAGGTTACAGACTTTCAGTCAGCCAGAAACTGACAGTCGTCATATTAGATGGAGAAACATGGCTGGTGAGATTTTAATTTTTTTTTAACGATACCGTGCCCATATAAATCTTTCCCAACTGTTCTTTGTTTTCTTGCATTTTGTTTATTTTTGCCTTTCTTAATATTTTAACCATTTAGAAAATCATGCCACAGTGATTTTACTGACTACCAAGATGTTTAAAATGTTAACCTTTCTGCCATATTTGCTTCAGTTACCTCAAAAATATTCTTTAAAACAGCATCTTTAATAAATGTAGACAGTCAGCCTGATTCTTGAAAATGAGCTCCTCTCAGCAGGATGGAGTCTCATTTCTGGCCAGTTGTGCTTAGACTGTGCACATATATGAAATACATATACACGACATATATAGAGATATATATAATTGTAGTTACATAGGACTGTATACAAGACTGCAAACTGCTCAAAGCTAGCTTAGTATTTTATGCATAATGGATCCTTAATAATTAGCATTGACAAAAAAATAAAAATGAAATTGCTTATGAACTACCATGTGTTATTTCTACTTAATTTTTAATTATCCGTTTTTATGCTGAACCATTTTGTGGGTTTGGCATCAACTCAATTAATTCTTCGCATTCTTTTGCCTGAAACCACTGATTGAGAAAGGGTCATTTAAACTTTCCATAAACTCTTAAAAGAGGGGAGTTGAGCTGAGTGATGAGATAGCAGTTGTTCTTCAAAAACACATCCCTGAATGAAAAGAGTGACAAAGAAAACAAATAGAAAAGGAAATGATAAATTATTTATGTTCCGTCATCTTTAGCTAGTCCCTAAATGAGTGCTTTAGAGGCTTTTTTGTCTGTTTTCAACAGCAGCAAGAGCCTTTCTTTGAGGCAATTTTTCACAGAAGTTGGATTTATATAGCCAGTTAAAGACAGGCTGCTCAAATTAAGGCTGAGGGTAAGGTGTCCAGAGCCATCTCAGTGTCCTCCCGAGGCCACCCCACGAAACCCACAGATGCTAAGACACGGCCACAGAACCACAAAAACTCTGAGATGAGCGTAGGAGAAACACTGCCCCAGCTTATTTTAATTATAATAGTTTAACTCCCACTAATCTTTTCAATTAGTGATTTTCCACCACTACTGCACTTTGGAACCACCTAGAGAGCTTTTAAAAATGCCTGTGTTTGGCGGCACCTGGGAGGCTCAGTTGGTTAAGCATGTGATTCTCAATTTTGGCTCACATCATGATCTCATGGTTTGTGAGCCTGAGCCCCATACTAGGCTCTGGGCTGACAGTGTGGAGCTTACTTGGGATTCTCTCTCTCCCCCTCTCTCTTCCCCTCCCCTGTATACCCTCTCTCTCAAAATTAAATAAACTTAAAAAAAAAAGTTAAAAAAAAAAAAAAGATGCCTGCATTTGGGCCTTACCTATACAGATTCCATGGTAAATGTTCCAGGGAAGGCCCGGGGAATCAGGATTTTTAAAAAGCTCTACAAGTAATTTCACGATATAGTTTCAAGAGACACAGCCAAAACTCCAAAAACAATAAATAAATAAAAACCACCATTATTTTGGAACCCAAATCTATCAGATTTTAATTTCTTGAGGGCAGAGATTATTTATATATGTATAAATATATAAAATGTATATGTATTTTCCTGCCATTAGCATTTGAATACATGAAAGACTGAAAGAAAATGTCACAGCCAATCAAAATACTCAAGAACACTAATATCTGCGTGGCATGTATGGCATCCCAGACTGGGAATCAAAGGGCTTTCTTCCTTCCATCATGCCTCAAATAATTATTTATATACCAGATACCATGCTAATTGCTGTGTTTCTAAGTCTAATGAGGAAGGAAGACAGACATTTAAATAAGTAAATAAATACAGTATCTGGTAAATATAAAACAAAAAAAGGAATATCCAGTAAGTACCATAAGTGCAAAAGAAAGAAAATTTGCACCAAACCAGCATGGAAGTCTAGGGAGATGCTTCCTCAAAGTGGCTCCTAAGATTGATTCAGAAGTATAGTTAGGAGGGTACAGACACAGGAAAGTGATGGAGAGAAGGAGATGCCAAATCTATTCCTCTAAAATATGCTCTCAGATTTAAAAAAAAAAAAAAAGAGAGAGAGAGAGATCAGAAACAAAGTTGTAGAGGGAGGGCAGAAGATGGGGACATCTTCTGAGGGCAGAAGAAAGTGACAACACAGGCTCTGGGGGACCGTGGGCAGCCCTGCATCTGTTCTGGGCTTCACTCAGCCTTGAACTGGTGGCACTGGAGCCCTAAGGCTGAGTGCTTCTCAGACTTCCTGTGCACCAGAAGCACTGACGTTGTAAAATGTCCATTTTCGCTCAGTAGACTGGGGGTGGGGCTGAGATTCAGAACTTCTAACAGACCCCAGGTGCTGTCGCTGCTGTTGGCCCACACCTAAACTGTGAGGAGCCAGAGTCTGCCTAAAGTTTAACACAAAAATATCATGAACTCTCATTCTTCCAGGGGCTATATAGTTCCTTAGGGTTTTTTTTTTTCCTCTTTCCTAATTTCCTTTATTTTTAGTCTGCCTTTTCGTGGGTCAAGCAGGTCTCAAAAGTGTTCTATGATACAAAAAGCCTATGTAGGTTCCTGTGATTATTGGACATGCGAGAATTCTTTCTATTTAATCAGTTAACACAGCTCTGTGTCCCCCTCCCACCCCCAAGGATCTACTAGACTCCCCGGAGGTTATTAGCATGGTACTAGGCATCTCTGGGGAGATAACAGAATTCTAAGATATGTTCAAGGATCCAACTATGAACTTACTGAGAAAGGATGGACACACATAACACATATGTTATGACAAATGTTTAAAATGAGGGGTTGGATCCTGCAGCATTAGAGAGCTCTAGAAGAAAAGGAAGTCAATAAATCTGGGACAACCAGGGAAAATATCCTTCGGTGGCACCCTCTAGCTGTGGCTCTGTTAAAATATTTGTGGAAAACCTTGCCAGCCTGTCCAACTTTCTTTGAGAAGTACCCATGGATTTTTTTTTCTTCTAATTGTTCTGAGAGCATAAAGGGATAAAATAAATCAAAATAAAGCCATTGGATATCTTACTGGGCAACCGGGGTTTGTGATAAGACAGAGGGTGCGAGGGCAGCCACCAGCCCTCCGACCCCCATTTGTACACATCTCTAAGCCATTGCAAGTGTGGACAAAGGGAGATTCTATTAAGCGGCTCCCTAGGATTGGGATCCAGACACATAAGTAGTTCCTTGGTGTGTTCCTCTGGCCTGCCATACAATTAATTAGGCCACAGTTGTTTATTTTGAGACATTTAACTAGAGACCTTCTTGAGAGAGGCCTACCCTTGTGGTTTGTCCTGATCCTTCTCTAAGTGTGGGAACCTTTGTCTAATTGGATTGACTGTAAGTGTAATGATCATGGCGTGAGTTCTCTAAGCAGCACATAAACCACGGACATTCACATGGAAATGAGGTTAATTACACAGCATAGATGCGTCTAATGATTGCACCTGCAGCACCACAACAACCTCCCTTTAACTCAGTTTCACAAACAATTACAAAGAGCAGCTGCATTCGCTTCCACAGTTAGAGTTAAAAAATCTGTAATGCTCCCTAACAGAATAGAGGTGCAGGGGGTGAGAGTGAGGAAGGAGAGGATTCTTCCGGTTCAGATGTCCTTCCCCAGCCACCTGCTGATTGTGCTAATCCCGGGAGCCGTGGGCACAGACGTGCAGCCACAAAAAGCTGTTGCCAGTACCAGTCTTTGCCCATACTCACCACCACCCCTCCAGCTCCTTTTGATTGAGATTAGAGTTTCTCATCTGTCAAGGTTCATTAATATGGTGATACAGATTTATGAAGGGCAAGGTCAGCAGAACTCCAGACTACAAGGTCATTATGAGTAGCCAAACTGCATTAGTCAGAGTTCATCAGAGAAACAGAACCAGCAGGATCTTCCTCTGTCTCTATCTCTGTCTCTAGATCTGTGGAGAGAGACAGGTGGAGAGACAGACCGAGAGAGAGAAAGGGAATTTTACTATAAGGTACTGGCTCACACGATTATGGAAGCTGACGACGTGTCCCACGATCTGCAGTCTGCAAGCTGAAGGCCCAGGAGAGCTGATGGTTTAGATCCAGTCCCAGGAGGAATGCCTGGGAACCAGAAGGGCGTATGTTCAAGTCTGAAGGCCGGTAGCCTCAAAACCCGGGAGGAACAGATGTTTCAGTTTGAGTCTGAAGGCAGGAAAAACCCAACGTCCCCATTTAAAGACAGTCAGGTAAAAGGAGTTCCCTCTCAGTCAGGGGAAGATCACCCTTTTTGTTCTATTCAGGCCTTCAACTAATTGGATGAGGACTCCCCCTTCCCAGATTAGGGAGAGCAATGGGCTTTCCTTGGTCTATCAATTTAAATGTTAAACTCACCCAAAACCACACTCACAGAAACACCCAGAATAATGTCTTACCAAGTATGTGCCCCCGCACCCCCCCCCCAATCCCAGCTCAGTCAGGTTGACACAGAAAATTAATCATCGCACAAACCATTCCCCAAATCATGCAAGGACTGCTGAGGAGTGTTGCTGACCCTTCATCCATTCCTTCCACCACCATACTATCAAAACTCTCTGTCTTCTTTCACTCCCTCCATTTTCTCTTATTTCATTCTTTGTGTTTTATTTTCCTTTCTTCATATCTATCATTATCTCCATAGGTTTTTTTTTTTTCTTTAGAAATACCAAGACACTATACCAAAATAAGTGATTTCCACTCCAAAATACAACTGATCTTGGTGTAGCTGCCTTGAGTGGGTATGTACCTAGCTGATGCATATTCAGCTCCCCAATTCATCATGTAGAGGAGCTCTGTATTTATGTGAGTGATGCCAGTTTGAAAAAAAAAAAAAGACAAAAAAATAGACATTCATATGTCTACATTCATAATCCTCTTGCATTTTAAAAAGGTTTTATTGTATACAAAGAAATATTGGTCCTATTATTTTATACTAGACAACTGTAGTTCTGGGATCCAAATGGGATTCCCTGGCTGAGACTATGAAGGATAACTGACCATAGCCAAAGTCAAATCTGCCCTCAAATATTTAAACATTTAAGGAATGTGCTTCAGGCTCTAAAAGCAATTCTGAAAAAAAAAATAAAGAAGTCCAAAATGCTTATGAATAATTATATAAACTTTAAAAAGTACAGAGTTGAAGGTGAAGACACCTGTGGGTTGTGTAAACTGTTATGTTTGTTAAAATGACTAGATTTATTTACCTGCTAGTCTGGTCTCATCTCTCTCTTTGGACCATATCACCTCCAGAAGACAAGGAAGGGGACAAAATAATTAGGCATACCCAGCGGCAAGCATCTACAAGGGAGCCGGAGATTATGTTTCTCACTGTTCTGACCTATCTGTTCAACATTCAGCTAGCTTCAGATGGAGGGAGACAAGATTAGCTGAAAGCAAACTCATCTCAGTGAGAAGCCATCTAAACTCCATTCGCCACCTCTGTAGGTCCCCACATATCAAGCTCTGCTTACAAAAACTCTGCTAAGGATTCTGTGCTTGCTGTGGGTGGGAGCTGGGGATGGAGGAGCAGGAAGGGTAGGAATAAAAGGAAAGTGACAGTTTCCTACTAATCACTTCATTTTGAGGGTCAATTTCATGTCTAAGAGCAAATGAATGTATTTTCCAAGCAGGGAGTAAACAAGCAGAGGGCACTGATATAATGGATTTTTATGAAAGATTAATTTCTTATTCCTCTGACTCTCAAGACACAAACTGATCTGATAACAATGCTAAAAAGAACACTCTATCTCCTTGTGGTTTGATCCAGAAAGGCAAATTGGGCTTTTTCTCCCCCCCGCCCAAATGTTCATGTCTAGACTTGTTACTCCTAACATACCTTCTCCAGGGTTAATGGGAGAGTAATGCTCAGCCCAGTGAACCTTACCTTGAAATGTGTTGCCATCACTAGTAATAGTTTACAAAGAAGTCAGAAGTCACAACGTGTGACAGGCGTGATGCAGGCACTTAGGTCAAGTGTGTTCAGGGTGGGAAAACAGAGACCTGATTTAATTACAGGCAAACAGATGCTAGAAACTTGCCCATCTTCCCTCACACAGCGGCACCCAACTGGTTTCTGCCAAGCTGTGTGTTACCAAACTTGGCTCCCTGGGGCTGCTGATAACACAAAGATGCTGGCTGTGATCGGAGATGACTCTAGAATCATGTTTGCCGAATGTATGAAAACCACTTATAGTCAGGACAGCTTAAAAACCACAGCTTAACTGGAACATTCGGGGTAAAAAAGAATTGCAGGAACATAATATAGTTTTAGCACTTAAGGGAAACACATGCACTTTAAAAGGACGCCGTTTGGTTTAATTTGGATTCTTAAAAACAGTTCATCCAAACAAGATTTCTGTTTACACTTGGGGAGGCTCATTTGACTTGTTCTGTTTTGCAAAGCGCAGTGTTTCTGTAATATGTTTTGGTGGCATCATTTCAAATCAAAACAAGGAAAGTGGTTCTCAAAAATAAAACCAGAGGCCAGCTAAATAAGGATTTGTTAAGTCAATTGGTTGTTTGCTTATTTATACTACACTTCTTTTTCTCCGTCCTTTGGGAATTTGTATTAAAGCATATACACACATACACACACACACACACACACACACCCAGGCCAATATTGGTCAGGAGTATAAAGGAAGGGAGTATCATGTTCTCTAGTTCCTGTGACAGTTTGAAAGAAGAGATGAGCAACTATATGTGCATGAACAGACATATAACATATTAGATATCTTGATTTTTACTGACCCAAAGAAAAGAGGGTAGCCAGAAGCTGAGTGAACAGTTTAGGATGTGAAACAAAGAGACTTTCACCAAGCCTCGCCTGTTCAAACATGCTATCTTTTTTTTTTTTTTTCCTTTTTCTTTAAGGGAAAACCTCTGAAGCTGATTTGCAATTGTTAAACTAATCTGTGGCCTAGGGGAGAAAAAAAAAAGCCACCAAAACCTTATAGAAATGAAGGAAATTACACAGACATGCCCACCCCCAGATTTAACGTTCCACTTCCATGTGGTTTTGGAACACATGCGAAGTTTGAGTTGTACTTGGAAAGAAAAAATATGCACCAATAACATCTGGAAGAGGCGTCACTGTAAATATAGAGACCCTTAACAGTAGTTGGGGATGCCGCTAATTTGGGCTGGCAGAAGCTGAGTTTTATTATTAAAAACATTTTTACTCCCTTTACCAGATACTGAAAAGAAAAGAAAAACTACGTTATCTATAGGCTGAGGATATCTGTAAAGTGAGAATTTACCAGACATGTTCAAGTTCATTCAGTCACCCATTGGACAATTACTTAAGAGCCAAATCTGGGGTAAGAGCAGAGACTGAGAATGCTGAGGGACCTCTGCTCTTGGAGTTCCATATTTTAGAAGGTGTTGGCAGACAATAGATACACTGGCACATAAGCAAGGTAGTCCTAGATTGTAACTTGTTTTATTAACCAAACAACACAGAGCAATATAATACCTAATAAACGTAACCAAGAAGTGTAAATGGCCACTTTAATCGAAGTAGCTGAAGATCTCAGTGAGGAAACCAGCATTTGACCCAAGATGTGAATGCAAGATGCGGCCAGCCAAGCAGATACCTGCCCAGTCTGCTTGAACATATTTCTAATTCTCCAGAACCTACCAGGTCCATCCCCAGCTCTCTATTGGCCCTGCATGCCCTCCATGGTCTGACTATCACACATCCCTCCAGCCATGGCCTCCCATTATGCTCCTGTAAAAATCCTTGGCTCCAGCTGCAACAAAGGTCTTTGCTCATGACCTTACGATTTCCGCATATAGCTCTAACAGGATGGACTCTTTTCCTCCACCTCAAATCTTTCTCATGCCCTAAATCTCCCATCCTTCAGGAGCCTTTGTAAATTCAGCCTTCTCCATGAAGTCTCTTCTGAAACCACTTATGTAAATTCCCCTTTTTTGACATCCTGCCTTTACATGAATATACACATTTTCATATCACTTTGTTATCTCTTTACTTTATAGTCTAGCTATTTATATATGTTGCCTATTTTTCATTCTTAAGTCTTTGAGAATGGCTCTCTTGGTCTTAGTAGCCATTAGTAGCTCTTCCAATTCTTTGCTTAAAGATTTGCAAAGTCCTCCATAAATATCAGTAGCATGAAAAAAAATGAATGAAAGCTAACTCTAAACACAAAAGGGTAAGTAAGGGGTGTGCATGTGTGTGTGGTTAGTGGAGGGCTAGAGCAGTGAATATGGGAAACAGCAGAGTGAGAAACAGAGACTAAAATCACTAACCAATCGTAATTAAAAAGAAATAGTTTTGTTTCCTTTTTGCTATATTTGTCATCATCACTCAATGTTTGGGTCAATCAACTGGAATCCAGTGTTAATATGGCCAAGCTCTCTATTTGGTGCTGATAAAAACAATCAAATTTGCTTATGAGAGAGGAAATTTTTTCCAGCCATAACTCAGCCAATTACTCCCTAGGTGGTTACTAGCCAGTATCTCTATTAATGCAAAAGCTTGAAACACATATCATATATGCCAGAGACCAAAAAAAGCATCTTACAGGGAAAGAGTAACACATGCCTTAGTTGGTCTGACTTCTGCTCATTGATAACCTTGCTGAAAGTTTGCATTGCCATTCAGTGATGTGTATTTCTCATCAGGATGTGGAGTCATAGAATACAAAACCTAAAATGGACCTCAGGAAATCTTTTTGAAGAAGATGAATTTGAAGCTTTGAGAGGTAAGGACATCGGTCCAGTGTCTCACTGGTCGATTCAAGAACTAACAATCAGGGACTTCCACAATAAGCACAGTATATCTTGGTACTGTACTGTCTTAATCCCCATCATATTATAATTTTAAAGAGGAAAGGTTATTTATCCCCCTCTGTCATGCTGTCTTTTAAGGATTTGGATGAATTGCTTTGGGGGAAAAAGCAATCCCTTAATTACTCAGATATGCAAATACAAAGAATCCTCCAAAAAAAAAAAAAAAAAAAAAAAACCCTATTGATAAAGCTTCACACCAGTTGCATCATTTCTGGCCCTGTGCCACCCAAAACAGAGCAGGTAGGTGGTGTTTATCTCTTTATGTCTCTTTATGTTTCAAAAGAACTGACTTTCAGGAAGAACTGCAACTGAATTTGTTCCTAACATCACTCAAAGCGAGCTGGGTGCAACAAGGCGCTATGGGAAAGTAAAACGAAAGAAAGAAAGAGGAAAAAAACCGCATTGATGCATAGGAAAGCCAGGAGGACAGAGATCTGGAGGGTTTGCCGGTTCCAGCAATAACAAGAGTTGACATTTGTTACATGTTAATTACACAGTATTGTCTTTTGGAGGTTAAATCAATCAGAAATTTCCTGTACAGCTAATAAAATTGGAACCCATCTGTGGTTTGCCAAGTCACGTTAGACACTGTCTCAGGACAGAGTTAGAATGCTCAGGCTTTAATTTGTTCTGGGCAGAAGAAATGAGAAACCACTTCTTTAACTGAATTAGACTTGTTAGTGCTGTCTCATAGTAGAGTACTAACTGTAATAAAAAGTATTATTATAGCTGCCATTTATTGAATGTAAATTGTGGACTGGCCCCTTTTCTAAACACTTCACAATAGAATCTTATTTGTTTGAAACTAAACCTGATGCAGTTAAGTGTTCTTATCTCCATTTTAAAGAAACAGGAACTGGATCTCTGAGAAGTGAAGCAAGGGTCCAAGATCACACACTGGCAACCACTGAACTCAGAACCTCAGCCTGGATCTAATAAATTCCAGTGCATGTGTTAATTATTCAGTTAATACCTGGTGATTTCAACCTGAACACTATCAGGACATATTTTGAGGGTGAAATTCTTAGAGTACCTACTAAAAATGTTGATTTGTTTGACTATTCTCTATTATAAATATGATCTTTTCCACAAGCTGTTTTGAATATTTAAACCATCAAGTGCCTCCCAAAGCATTTAGCTAGGTGTTGTTTTTTTTTAATTGAAATAATTCACAGGCAATTGATACCATGCAACAAAGTAGATGAAGCTATCTCAGTACAAATGCTGGCTTAAATAAGATCATCAGAAAATGAATGACTAGCCTGAATGAATAACAAACTTTAAGTTCATTCCTATATACGATGGCTTTTGAGGTCTATCTTATGAAAACCAAGACACAGATCTCCAGATGCATATTTTTTTAATGATTCAAAAACCTCTTCCAGGAATCCAAGAACTTTATGCTGATTCCCTTACCAGAATCTCTAGCTTCTTCACTGTAATACTCCAAACTTAATGTATTCGTTATATATATTCCCCTACTGGGGATAGATTTCAAACAGAAATGCATGGGATCCCTTCACTCAATCTATCTATCTATCTATCTATCTATCTATCTATATTCATTTTTTTATGTTTATCCATTATTGAGACAGAGAGAAACAGAGTATGAATGGGGGAGGGGCAGAGAGAGAGGGAGACACAGAATCCAAAGCAGGCTCCAGGCCCTGAGCTGTCAGCACAGAGCCCAACGCGGGGCACAAACTCGAGACCATGACCTGAGCTGAAGTCAGAGCCCAACTGACTGAGCCACTCAGATGTCCCTCACTCAATCTGTTTAAAATCTATTCCTATAGTCCATCCAATTTCATATGCCATTGATTGCAAGATATACTGTTAATTTATTTTGGACTGAAAATATTAAATGCCAAAATTTATTTATTCCACAATGTTTTGTAATCAGTTAATTTAATGCACAACTCTATACAGATTTGCTCCAAATTCAGAGATGTTAAAATGTAAAAAAAAAAGAAAAAAAAAGAAGAGAAAAGAAAAGAAAAGGAAAAGGAAAGGAAAGAAAAAAGAAAAGAAAAGAAAAGAAAAGAAAAGAAAAGAATAAGTACATCCTAGAATCTGTAGAATGCATTTATCTATTTCTTCCTGACATGTCTACGTACTGAATCAATGTCGTAGGTTAGCTAACTGGCTGAACTAGGACTAGAAAGTGTTTAATATCTTTGTATTAAAAACACTGTTATAGAGAACTTTCATTAGCCAAGTGACCATGGGGGTGAAAACCTGTGTTTTAGAAGGGTTTTGAAGTAATAGAATTGTTTGCATTTTCCAAAAATGAGAATAGAAAGTCCCCAAAGACTCTTGTTTATTCTGTTGACATCAGTTAACGAGAAAGTCAAAGATGCCCAATAAACTCGTGGAATTTTTTTTCCTTACTTAACTCAAATTCATTTATTTGTTTTTATTTCACATATTCAAGACTTTTAATGCTACATGGGCCTCAGAGATCAAGGGAAATGTTCTGAAAATTATCTCATAGTCACAAAAACTAGGAGTCCCATTTTAGTATGATCAGCCAAGTTCATATGTTGTCATTCCACACCCTGGTGTCCTCCATAAATTCTTATAAAAGAGACATAGTGAAATACTATCAACTTCTTCTAATATTTTGTAAATCTGGTCCTTCTATGAATCAGCCACAACGTACTTTCTTGAATTCCCTCAAGGCCATACTGACTTGGCCCCATCCTGCTTCCTTTGTGAGAACTGGCTTCCAGCTCTCCTAGAGCTGTGGAGGCCCTTTAATTGGCTGCCTGATAAATGACACACTGTATTCTTTTTATTGGGATAATTCCCAGGCAACTGATTGGATACATGGAAATGACAGTTACCAGAGGATTACTGGCTGGGCTGGAGTCTTGCTTATTAACCAACACAGGTGGGACTGGTATTTGTCAGCCTAAATTTCCTTCTGCATTCATCTTTATTGCTGTTAGGCAGACCTCTGGCTCATATCAAGATGTTGAAAGTGAACTCTTAAATGTGTACCAAGCTTGAAACTTGATTTTTCTGTTAGGCAATGTCGTTATGGACAATACAAAGAAGAGAATTCAGACCATCATTTGAAGGAATCACGGCTCCAAAACTGATAATTAAAGAAAACTAAGTTTTGAAGAATGGAGAGAGGAATTTAATCATATAAGCTTTCAGACATCTAAACATGTAAATTCCAAGGTCAAAGGAGTTGTGTCACTATCCTCCAAAAAAATCAACCCAGTCTTTATGTTCCTTTCATGTCATGTACTTAACTTAGAAAGGACACTTTTCTTCTTCCTATGGGACTAGTAGAAATTTGCTTATCTGGAGGTTTTGCCCATCTACTTACACAGATATTAACCCAAGACTGTTTTCCCACCATTTCTAGGGATGAAACTATTTGACACATTTTATTGCTGTATATTATGCACCATATTTACTTTTTTCCCCTCAAGTTTATCATATGCAACTGACAATATTGGTTTTACATGCATGCATGAAGGACAGCTAAAATTTGGCAAGAATGTACAAGTGAGCTTTTTAATATTTTCTAGTTGGAGGTGGATAATTTCAAACTATAGATCTATATTCCATAGATCCCTTTAAACCATACATGTGTGTGGCTTGGACAGGACATAACTAAACAAGCTCAATGTATACCATCTATTAACATGCATGGCTTAGAGGTCTGCCTCCTGTCCCTTAATTTGTCATCTTGACACACTATGCCACCAACCCAAAACCTTGTAAGATGTTCTTCCCTAATTTATACTTGTCTCATCATTCCTGGGAGTTGAAAAATTATCATAAGGATAAATGTGAAATTACACATTCAAGAAAACATATTCTTAAGTAAAAGTGGGGGATGAGCCAAATTTGACACAAGCTCCCTCAATAATTTTTGTGCTTCAGCTACTCTTTCTTTTGACACCGAATTTCTCCCATTTCCCAGATTCCTTGTGACTTTATTTAGTTATTAGACTTCATAAGTGCAGTGCCTTGTCTAAGCTGCTTTCTTTTAAAATCACTGAAGTTCAAAAGTCTTTCTTGCTACTGGTTTTGCTCTTCTGACCTTTCCCCTCTAATCATATTTCAAATTACCTTACAGCATAGAGGTAGAACCGCAGTCTCATTCACAATATCACATGAAAAATGCTAACACGTCCATTAGCTCATGCTGTTTCATTTCTTCTTTGCCCTGAAATTGTCAACTTCTGCTATCCCTTCCTGGTTTCTCTAGAGATCTTTGATAGCAATTGTACTTCTCTCTTCTCCCTGAACCCCCCTCTGAACCCCCCTCTGAACCCCAGGGTGCAGAGAGCTTTCACTCCCTTCTACATTTCACTCCTTCATGGCTTTAATTACATGGCACTATCCACTTTATGATGAGCTCTCTTTTCTTTAACATCATTCTGTTCTCCCCAGATACAACAAATTAAAGTGTACATTCTTAGAAGACAGTAGTTCTGATAGTTGGAGAGAGCATAAGAAGTGGAAGACCAAAGGTCTAATTCTTCTCTACCAATTTCTGACTGTGAGACCCTGAACATGTTGTCTTTTCAAAATTGCTTTCATATTCCTTAAAAAATAAGGATAATAGGGGTGCCTGGGGGGCTCAGTCACTTAAGCGTCCGACTTCGGTTCAGGTCATGATCTCACGGTTCATGAGTTCGAGCCCTGTGTTGGGCTGTGTGCTGACAGCTCGGAGCCTGGAGGCTGCTTCGGATTCTGTGTCTCCCTCTCTCTCTGACCCTTCCCTGCTCACACACTCTCTCTCTCTCAGAAATAAATAAAACATTTTATAAAAAATTTTTAAAAATAAGGATAATAACAACCATTTCTTAGGGGCATAGAGGGTAACTAAACAAGTCACTATATAAATTTGCTTGATGAGTATGCTGTGCAGTAAGTGTTAACTCTCTCATGCATCCATTTATTCTCAGTACCTGGCTCTTTGCTTTATTTTCATCAATTAGTAACTGTTTTTAGATTGATGTTCCTGGAATCATGAGTTTTTCCTACCCTCTATCTCTCCCTAAAGACTTATTTATCTTCAAAAGATAGCACGATTCTCAAGGAGTCAAGCTCTTTACAAAGAAACATGTAATTTTTTTTGAAGGGCCACTTCAGGCATCACACAGTATTCAAAAGCAGAAAATGGGAGGCTGTATAGATCCTCCTTTCCAAGCAGAAATTTATCCACTAACAGTTATTTTGGAATGTGAAGGCTAAAGAAATAACTGCAATTGAAATTGACACCATGTTGTAAACTTCCCCTTTAAATGATAAAATAATGAGAATGCCTGTAAGGTCTGATGGAACAGTCCCAAGAGTGAGCCAGTGGAGGAACACACTAGATACAAGTGAACTCCACTGCATCTTTCAAGCTCAGGTATTCCCTGGTATCCCTTCACACTAGGCTAGGAATGAACAGTAGACTTGTAGTTTGGGAGGTGTTTCTACAAGGTACCCCTAGAGGGCGCGATAACTCTCTTCCTCTTGGTTCTCAGCTATCCGCCAGAGGCATAGGTAAAGTTGGAAAGTTGATCTGTTCTATGCAACTGCCCAAACTCAAGTCGTTTAAAATTTAGTTGTAAACAATTTAGACACATTTACCAACTGATTAGCCTCATTGCCTAATACTTATAAAATGCCTACTATGTGTATGCATCTTTCTATTGGCACAATTTTGCAATTAGACATGATGGACATTAAATAGACCTTCATTCTTCAATGGTCACAAGCTGACCTCTATACTCTTAGGTCAACTGGAAGAGTAATTAAAAAACCTGTTATTTTACTTAAAAGAAGTGTGCTTTGTCTCACCCATAAAATAATGTTAAAAACTGTGTCCCTATTTGGTTACTACACATTTTTTAATTTTAGTTTTAATGCAGTGTCCTAATTTTCTGGGCAGAATTCAGTTTTAATATGACTGCCTCAAATACAGATTAAAAACCTCATCTGTTTTTTTTTCCTTTTTTTTAAAGTCAGGCATTCATTAGAAATATAGACATTACTTTAGTCATTAAATATTTATAATTACTAAAACTAATATAATATGAACTTGAGAAAATGTCCTTTCTAAGTCTCAGTTTTATTATTTATATAAAAAAAGGATACTGGCACATATTTAATACAGCTTTTTTAAGAATAAAATAAGACCATTTATGTGAAGCACTTATCACAATGCCTATCATATAGTAAGCACTCAATGAATTCCAGTGCCTGGGTGGCTCAGTTAAGCATCCAACTCTTGATCTCAATTCAGGTCATCATCTCACAATTAGTGAGTTCGAGTCCCACATTGGTCTCTGAGCTGACAGTGTGGAGCCTGCTTGGGATTGTCTCTCTCTCTCTCTCTCTCTCAATCTCTGCCCCTCCCGTTTTCTCTCTCTCTCTTTCTCCTCTCTCTCTCTCTCTCAAAAATAAATAAAATTTTTAAAAAAAACCTATGACAAGGCAGAGCTTTATTACAAAGAGATATCTGGTTCTCATTATTCTCATCTTTTGGGTATCACTTATTGACTACATACATATTATGGAGGTCTAATATACACATAAGAATTGATCAGAGAAATAAGAGAGGTTGCCATTAGGAAAACACACGCACACACCATGTACATACACACACAAATTTCCCCTAGCCAATCTGAGTTATGTCAATCAATTAATTACTTGGAATTAGGAAATTGTATAGAATTTATTACATCTTAAAATTTTTTAATGTTTATTTATTATTGAGAGACAGAGAGAGAGAGAGCATGAGCAGGGGAGGGGCAGAAAGAGGGAGAGACACAGAATCTGAAGCAGGCTCCAGGCTCTGAGCTGTCAGCATAGAGCCTGACACAGGGCTCAAACTCACAAACTGCGAGATCATGACCTGAGCTGAAGTCGGATGCTTAACCGACTGAACCACCCAGGCACCCCAAGAATTTATTACATCTTACTGATACCAGTGCCAATCATTTATGTACAACTTGTTTTATTTTTGAACTATATATATGTATATAAATCTATATATATGTATATAGATCTATATATACATATATATATGTATATTTATGTATATATACATATATATAGTTCAAAAATAAATACATAAATATATATATACACATATATAATCTAGGCAATTTTGTTATTGAATCCAGAGTGCTCACTTATAAAAGAAAGATCAAATCATTATGGCTAACATTGATATTTCCCTGTGTCCTGCCTCAATTCCACCTTTCGTTCACAGAATCAAATTTGTCTCTGAGACATTGTTGGCATCATATAAAAATAATTGTAATCAATACTTTATGTACATCTCCTTCACTCGGTTAGAAAGTAAAAGTATATCGGATTCAATTTAAAAGGGACACTCTTAGAAGCATTTCAACAGCTTCCTCACATGGAGTGCCTTTCTCAGAATGTGACAATGTATGCATAAAGCACTGACTCAGGGATTTGATTTTCAGTGCTGGAGATCTCCAGGACCTAATAAATCTTGCCTCATCTAACTGATGTTTGAAACCCCACTTTACCAAACTCTTTCCTTTTCTTGCAGGTGTTGGTATGTGTGAGGAATCTAACCTTATGCTGTCTTTAGTCATTTTAAACTTAACACAATGAAGAAACTGGTGACTTACCAGTAAAAGCCTAATAGGGCAAGCCAGTTGAAATCACTGGTGCTCTGATAGAAGGACCAGAGTGAAATTGTTCATTAAAAAGATCCAGAACTCAAAGCTGACATCATGAGGTCATCATACCAGTTTCTTTCAAGTGTTGCCAAAAAAACTCCTAGGTGAATGGGTGAGCTGCATTTCTAGTGTCTAATTGTTCTGTCAAAGGTTGTGCCATGGATGCTGACAGTTTGGGGTCTTCCCTTACCTTCAATCTGTGCTGTTGTTTTAGCTTTTGATGTACAAATATATATCCATAGGCATATAGTGTCTGCTGCACTGATCTCTGTGGGTATTTAGTGCAGGCTTACGTGATTTGTGGCTTTGGTGGCCTGATTTGGGTTTTGCCCCTGAGATAAACTCTAGTTCTGATGTGTGTGTATAGTAAATGAAGCATATGAATGGCATAATTGGTACGCAGTGGATCATGCTGTAAACCCAGATCGCATGGATACCTCAACAGTGAGGTGACTTAGGAACAGCACGTTGCACTTTGCCTCCAGTAACCTCCCTGAGGCTCCCTTCTAGGTAAGATGCTCAGGGGTTGAGGGCTGTCCAGGTGCTTGACAGGAGACTGTGTTTCAGCACATGTAATACACTTACATAATAAAAGTTATGTGCTATACCTGTAACAAAAATTATTATCCTGCAGATCATCTCTTTTCAGTTCCCTACCCCTCCTGGGCATTGCTGTATCAAAGCAGAGAGAGGCTCTGAAAGGTGTGAGGGTATCCGTGTCATCTACTGAATACAAAAGTGCCCTTTGTCAGTGGGATGACTAGGTAACACAGAATCTTGCCCCACTTAAGCCTAACACACAAAGTAACTTATGTAGGATACTTTAAATATGTAGGTCAAAACCTTAACTTGACCTGAGATGAGTAGATAGTCTTCGGGACCAAGGGAAGAATCTTTGAGAGGCAAAGAAACTCTTTCAGGAGTATGCTGCACCCAAATAACAAAGTCCAGGTGCCAAGGAGATTCTGGTGTCCTGAAAGTGAGGAGGGTATCCTGCACACCTGGCTTCACAGTCTCTGATGAAGAAAGGCAAGTGTTCCTCTAAAGCATTTTGCTTCCTGAGAAGCTGGCTGTTCTCCCCAGGGCTGATGTGAACAATGTTCTGGATTATCCAGGATTGAGGGGGTTGTTGAGTCACAGGGCCTTCAGTATTAAAACTGGGAAAGTCCTAGGCACCCTGGGATGAGCTCTTCACCCTCCAAGGCCATGACAGACTGATCTGATCGAAGTGAGCACTAGGAGGAATTCAGCAAAAAGTTGCTCTAATGGACTGGTGCCACCCTCTCGTCACTTTCCACAGTTCACCCTACTGTTTCAGCCCTTTCAATAGTGGGTTTCTAGTCCAGGGAATATGTTATTTCATCTCCCAAGGTCCGTAATTTTCATTGTCAACTGGAAATCTATACTCTAACTATTACTAAAATCCCAAAGTTAAATGTGTGTTGAACTGGAGGACTTTCATTTTCCCAATGTATTTAATTTTCATCACTGACTACACACATTTTGAGTTAAAGTGCACATTGCCAGGGGAACAAAAGTGCAGATGCCTAACTCTTTGCAGGATTTATAATATTATAGAGGGGCTATTTTACATCCCATTCCAATTCCAAAGTTGGGTTTATTACATACTAAACAACAACAACAAAAATCACAAGTTGGACAAAAATTAGCTTGAATAGACATTTATTTTCTCCTCTTGTTAGCAAAACAAGTGTAATTTTATGGTCCAGGAAAACTCATTCTTCAATACTACAGCTGAGGTTGATTTGCCAAACTGAAGCTAATATTGTTCTTAAGTAGATGGTAAAATGTGGTCTTGTGGCCTCTGCCCTATAAAGGACTTGGAAAATACAGCCACTAGGAATTTGGTGCTCACATTTGTGTTTGTAAGTTTGAAAGCTACCAAACAAAAGGGGCTTGCCATGTCTTTTATGCATGGGCCCATCAATGCTTCCAATCTATCTGTCCATTCCTTTTCAAAATTCTCCTCTCATTCTGAAGTAGATAACAAGTTACTTGCTGCACTTTTATAGCTAGTATTTGAAAGGGGAGTACAGAAGGTCAAACTTTCAGACCCTATCCAGGTTCCCACCAGGAGGCAGAAAATTTCCTTAGCTTTGATCACTCTTCCAAAAGGCCTATGACACCATGTTCTCCCTATAAAGAGCAGCTGGTTCATCCTTCTGTCTCCTGCCATTGCTCAGTGATACCATTAGAATGTCATGCTTCCCTTTATAAGTTATGTCTACAAACAACCCTAAATGGCTCATCAGTTACTTTTTCCATAGACCACAAAATGCCTCCTTGAAGGCCCTAGCCACAGTTACAATGACACCTCCATAAACTCTATCCCTGCTGAAAGACTCTGGACCCAATTCAGTAGCACTTAGTACATTCTGTCAAATATCCTTTATCTTCAGGATTCAGAAAGTGTCTTTCCTTGAGTAACAGTAAGAAGAAAAACATGCTAAAGCTCCACTAAGTTATTTTGTCAATAAGCCCAACTGTGGTTACAGTCAAGATATATATGTCTTAGAAGGATGTGTAAGAAGCAACCTAAAGACACGCGCGCGCGCGCACACACACACACACACACAGTGATAAACAGTGAATTTTCTCCACTATTTTCCTTTTTGTCATACATAATAAGTTTTCCTTACCAGGAGTGGTAAACGTTCATGAACACCTAAAAACATTGTTTTAGCACTCCACTGTAAATTTTCAATTTTTTGTTTACAAATATTTTAACTTTGTCTAACACTAATGCAGGTGTTGGTTAGCGGGCTTGGTATATCAGAGTAATGGTCTTGTCCCTGAATGAGTCTAGCCAACAGCATTGAGAAATGGGATAAAGACCTATTTTCTGGGCTCATGGTATCACAGCAGGTATTTTCTGTTTATAATTTTTATGATATGAAGATTATAATCTGTGCAGATTTTATCCTTATCGACACCTTTTCAATGGTTTCTTTAGTAATAAAATTCCATCTTTCTAAAGTAAAGTATCTAATAATTCTAGCAAAAATAACTTAGTCAAGAAGCCACCATGTATTAGTAAGCAAGCTCTCCCTTACTTAAGGAAGCAGTATTTAGTATTGAATAGGATCAAAGAAAACAGTAGTTAAGGTATTTGGACCTAAGAAACTAGAAGGTATCTCTTCTCCTAGAAACAGACTGAAAATAAAAGTAAATTTATTCTGAAAAGAATACGCACATATCATATGTACAAAGCACATGTAAACATGCACTGAGACCTGGCAACCAAGTCCAGCCCTCTACCTCATGGGGAGTCAGGAAAACAGTGACATAACTTGTGTTGTTTACACTGAAATAACTTTTAGTATCAAAGGAATAAAACATATTTCAGATACTCCACCAAAAACACATATATACCTCTTTGGATGAGAGATATGGAAAAAAAAGAAAAAACCTAACAGCCTAAATACCAGAATTATTTGTTATTCCCTTCAGCATTATTGAGGTCAAAAGATCAAGGCAGTTTTCTGCTGGTAGTAAACGTGAATCTTAACACAAGGGGTTAATTTAATCAATTCAGGTAACCAATTTGTTAAAGACTTGTTATACAAATCTATGTCACGTATAGAAATTCCACAGAATTCAAAAAGCTGATCGTGTAGCCTCTTAAGACATGAGAAAGGCTAACTGATTAGATAGAATATAATGCTGTGTAGTCCAGTTACCTGGCTCCTGTGTGCAGGTTCTGGTCCCAGAGATAAAGTATATTCTCAATGTTAAAATAACAATGGGAATGATTAACTGCCTCTAGGTAGTGGTGTGGACTTCTTCCCACATACACACCCAGTGCATTAACCTTCACACTTCAAACCAGTCCAGCAAGCACAAAGAATACATTGAGGGAAGGAAAGATAATCACTGGGAAAATAAATCCACATAGTGGGGTTGGAAGCTGCCTCCGGGAAAATGGCTTATTATAAATACCAAGTCTGAATGTCACCGTATCGGTACCATTATGCTCTACTTCTAGTGGCCTAACCATAGTCATGAAACATTACTGGCTACAGAGTTTGTTCATAGGATGTAAGTGGTGCTGTGCTAAGGTAGAAATCATCAACATCATCAGTGGAATTCTGGTTAATTTCTCAAGAAGTTTGCACCCCGTCAGAGTTCTTTTGGTCTCTTTGGTTATTGTAGAGCTACATGTAAAGTGAAACTATAGCACTTAAAGTAAACCAACCCTTCTGAAAACCAGCCTCCCCAAACTCATTCATATAATAAACATTCTGATATGTAAATCCTTCTTGATAGTTTATGTTGAAAATTGATTTATTTACTGAAAACGAACAATGAAAAAGAATCAAATTAGCAAAGGCTGGGAAAATAGGTTTCAAGTGGATGATTCCTTCTCTTTCTCTCATAATGATCATTACAAATGAGTTTGGGATAAAGTTATGTTATGAGAAATTGTTTATTAGTTTATGGGCTTTAAAACGGAAAATAAAGTTAGGACAATATTGAACTTAAGTATTACATAGTTTTGTGGTTCATCCTGCAGACCTCATTAATTGATCTGCTTCCTCTGCCATCAAACATACAGGCTGCAAAACCCTTTTTATGCAAGATGATCGATGAACACATGACCACTGCATATATGTGTGTGTGAATACGAGTGTATGTTTACACACAACTTAGTTGTAGTTAGAACGCATCTTTAAACCTTCCAAACATATACAGGCTAGTCTTCTTCATTAACTTGGCAAAGGATTTTTAGCAGTCTTGGAATAAACACTATGATTTTTATTGCATAACAAAATTATATCACTGGAAATGCAACCAGCAATATTATGGAACATGACTTTAGTCTTTAAAAATATTATACTTAAAATCTTAACAAATATTTGACAAATCCATTAGCAAAGTTTCAGTATTTCGGCAAATGACAAATACATATTCTACATAAAAGCCTTGTGACCACTGATAAACAAAAGGCAAATTGGTTGAGAGGTTCCCAAGAATGAGTCCCATTTAAGGTTTCTCAACCTGAGCGGCACTAACATTGTGAGCTGGATAATTCTGTTGTAGAGGACTGTCATGCACGTTGTAAAACATGAGCAGCCACTCTAGTCTCTACCCACTAGGTGCAAGTAGTGCCTCCCCTTTTTCCACCCCAAGCTGTGACAACCAAAAATGTCTCTAGTTGTAAACTATCCGCTAGGGAGCAAAATCGCTTTGCAGTTGAGAACCACTGATTTAATATAATGCAAAACAGAAGTGACTTGGGGTTTTTTTTTGTTCTCAAAGTCTTTAAATTTGGAGATTACGATTGCATCTAAGAAAGTTTATGAGCGCTGTCTTCCCAAGGTTATAGAGGAAGGCATAGATGGCACTGGGTATTGTGTTTTTCACTTGGGGATATTAGTACCAAATAGAGGGAGAAAACACTGGCTGAGGACAGATACATGGTAGGACAACCTCCTTAAAGGTCTCTTCATATTTAGCAAGAAATGTGAATTGCAAAAATCAAAATCAAAATGCTGGTTTTGACAGCAGACCTCATGGTCCCCAAGGGGTGCTCCCTTTTTATCCAAACAAGTTTTAAGAGTAAAGAAGCAGAATTCAGATAAGAGCAAAATAAAACAAAACAAAACAAAACAAAAGAGATAAACAAAAATCCTACTGTGATTATTCATAGATTCTGAGAGATGGCTTATAGCATCATGGAACTTAGCAGAGCATTGCAGAAGAGAGTGGAGAAGAGGCTTTGCTATTTTGTACCTGCTTACCAAGAAGTAAGTAAATCGAAGGCTGGAGGAAAGTAACTCATTCTCTCCTTGTGTTCTTTTTTTAAATTGAATTTTAAATATTTTTTAAAATTCATTTATGTGTGTGTATGTGTGTGTGTGTGAGAGAGAGAGAAAGAGAGAGAGAGAGAGAGGGAGAGAGAGAGGAGGGAGGGAGGGGAGAGGAGAGAGAGAGAGAGAGAGAGAGAGAGAGAACAAAAATGCAAGTCAGGAGTGAAGGGAAACACAGATCTGAAGCAGGCTCCAGGCTCTGAGCTGAGAGAGACAGAGACAGAGAGAGAGAGAGAACGAAAATGTAAGTCGGGAGGGGAGGGAAATACAGATCTGAAGCAGGCTCCAGACTCTGAGCTGTCCACACAGAGCTCAGTAAGGGACTCAAACTCAGGAACTGTGAAATCATGACCTGAGCCAAAGTCGGACGCCACTCAGGTGCCTCTCCTTGTATTCTTGACATCTCAATTACATTTTTGGAATTAAATGCTATTGCAAATGAATGTGATCATCTTTCTGGTTCAAATATGCCCAGCAGTGTTCTACATAGAACCCGGTGCTCAATAATGTTTGATGATTATGGTAAACAGGAGAACCCAGCTAGGAATCTCATGATTTCTCATCTCAAGAGTCCTAGACAGCAAGTATAATATCCATTACAGTCAAGAAAGTAGCTTTTTGCCAAAGCTATGTATCACTGATATTCAGAGACAGAATACAATCTCTTCATTACCAAAAGATATAAGGGGCTCTCCTTCTCATACTTTTCTTCAGGGAGAATATACCCCTGAATCTGCAGCAATGGGATATTATGAAAGTTTACCCTCAAATTTCTTAAGTGAAAAATATTCACTAAACATTTCTGTGTGCTAGGAAAATGAGAAAACAAAAAGGCAAATTCATAGGACCTGTTATGTTTTAAGCTAGCTTCTAAGTTTGCTAAGAGTTTCAGTCATTTCATGTTGGTTTATGTAATATTAAAAATGGAACATATGGGTTGTATGCTGGCATTACTAGACTAGCCCAGTAGCTGCCAGGAACCCAAGCTAGACACTGAGAACTGAGGAGAAACAGCATGACTCATAACCAGCAGATACAATGTGGACCTGGAGCTACTTCTGAGATTTCAGTTACCAAGAGAAGGTAATTTACAAGCCACACACTGAGACTGCCCAGAGAGAAATTTCATGTGCGCTTCAAGGATCAATGGTTGCCCACTGCAACTGCTAAAACACCCACATCTTTACCACCGTCTAGAAAACTTACATGCCCTCCCCCACCTCTTGCCCCCAAAGCTTTCCACTTCTTTCACTGCTTTCAGCCACACTTCTCTTCTAGCTTCAACACTTTGCCGTCTTTCTCCCTAGAGTGCTCCTCCCTCCAATTTTT
The DNA here is from genome assembly GCA_017311185.1 of Proteles cristata cristata. Taxonomy (NCBI): domain Eukaryota; kingdom Metazoa; phylum Chordata; class Mammalia; order Carnivora; family Hyaenidae; genus Proteles; species Proteles cristata. Next base: position 1,598,971 of record JAESUZ010002577.1, read on the forward strand.
CACATCTGACACCCCCTCAAAGAAGCTTTCTCATCTTGCCCTTCTAGCTCAAATTTTCACCTACCCATACATATTCTCTATTGTTCACTCTCAACTCTATTACCTGTTTTTTGTACTATTCTCCTAAAAATAATCACCATCTGAAATTACCTTAATAACTATTTGACTTATTGCTGAACTCTACTAGAGCGTGTTCTCTAGGGAGTCAGGATTTGATTGACCTCATTGGTCATTCAGAATTGTTCTTGGTGCATCTGTTTTGATCCTTAAAAGGAATTAAAAATAATATCTTTCAGAAAATTATGACTAAAATCTAATGATATCTAGTGTGGAGAGGGGTGAAGATCTCTTATCTTTATTATTGTATGAAACTCTTAACTGGAGTAACAAGGAACAAATATTATATGAGGAGTAAAGTGTTTCAGATCAAACAATTCTAGTCTTGACTAACAGAAATGTTTTCAGGATTTTCTCAGTCCCTGGTGAGCCTCACCCAAAGGCAACATTAACATTACCCACGAATTTGGTAAACAATGAAAAGTTTTCAATTTTCTACAAACAAAGTGGGCAGTTGGGGCCCAAGCTCCAATCAGCTCTGACCCACCATCATAAGGATTTGTGTAACCTATATCAGGAGGGGAAAATAGGATTTAACAAGCAATTTCTCTTCATTTTCATCACAAAGGATAGCGAGGCAAAATCTGGAGTGTGACCTATTTAAGAGATGAAAGGGAATAAAACAGCTGTGGTAAAATTATAACAGTTTTGAAGCTTAGATATTAAATATGAAAAGGCTGGATCTAGAGGTACTTAATTCATAGAAATTATCTGCCTTATCTCTAACCTTCCAAAAGTGCTGCTAGTGAAAAGATACGACTATAAACAGAACCTTCAGCTGGGCCTCCACGATTCAAAAAGGCCCACAGACAAGTTTGTTGCAATTGCAGGCAGATAGCTAAGGAATTAGAAGGCCATGATGGCTTGTGCAAACAGACCACAACAATAAGGACTTTGATAAAAACTCAAAGAATCTTTATACTTCAAACTATATGCTCTGAAATCGCGCACATGGCCCTTATGCCCAGACAAATGTATCTTCGAACAAAAGGGATTCTGGGGCTTGTGGGAGAGTAAGATAGTCGGTGAAAAGAGAAGTATTATCAGAACGACGGTGTAGAATTGAAATGGACCCAGTTTAAAACAAACAGCTGGTAGGGAGTGTAAGGGTGTCTGAGAAGCTCCCATGTTTTCTAATCAGGGAGAGAGGGAGGCAAAAACATTGCACTTTCTCAGTGTGAATAAAGGCTCAAGTCTTGATGAAAGCTGTGCCTCAGTGAGGGGCTTTGGACACAAGATGAAGAGAAGCCAGGAAAACTTGTTTGAAGATTCAAAGTTTAAATTTCAGTTGAATGATTTATTTACCACTGCCATTTCAGATCCAACAACACAGATGTTGGCTAAAGGACTGAATTTAGACTACTGTTCTTGTAATTGAAACTTTCTTAAAACATTTGCTCTGTTACCTGTATTTTTCAGCCAAACACTTCACACCTGGGATATACTGAATTAGTCAAATCAAATTAACAAGAATTTCTTGAATGACTCTAGTCCCAAACTCTTGGAGAGCCGAAGCCTTCTCTGGCTACGCACTGCATATCCTTGCAATATGTACAATGTAGTAGGCATTTACTATAGACCTGTTGATTGAATGAATAAATGGATTAATTAGTTTTCATTGCCAATTCATGTGCTTTTCAGATTTACATCTCCTTTAATTAGATGACTTTCGCTTTGAGCTCCGGAACTATGGCCACAGATGCACACTAAAATTGAGGCAAGTCCATTTGGTAATTTCTTACTCTTTTTCAGTAGCATGTTTGTTGCAACAGAAAAAAAAAAATTAAAGGCATCTATCAAGGGCAGAGGCAATTACTGGTACATTTAGATACGGCATGTACAAAAATGTATTTCTAAGAAAGTTCTGATGTTAAAATATGAAGGTGCTCACCTATTTGGCATTAGTTAATTAATGGGATGTTCACAGGCATCTAGGCCCAAGTGATGTGTCACAAAGAGGAGCACAATTGCTCATTTGATTAATTACCTAATTAACCTTTTAGGACCAGAGCTTCTGGTAGGATTGTCATGAAATTTGAAGAGCTTCATTATTTTTTTTTCTTTTTCAAAATAAAACTGGCTCTCAGTATGTGGTTACTCATAAAGAAAGGGAAAATTTTTAGGATAGCCATGGGTATTTTTAAAAATGGTGCCCATTAAAGGCCATAATATTGACGCAATTTTCCAGGGCTGGTTTTAGTTTTCCCACTGAGTGGTAATTAGGTCATTGGGCCAGTCCTTCTCTTGACTGACCATTATGATTTCACCAGGTTTGCTTCTAAAAATAGTCTTTTGTAGGAATTGTTAGTCACTATCAGCTTTTCCCTGAGTTAATGTGGCTTTCATTTAAGGTGCCAAAAGCACCTCCCTGGAAACTTCAGTTTTCCATGTGTTCATAGAACAAGTATATGCTAATTCACCCTACCAGTCTAAATTTTCTACAGTTCTGATTTGGCTAACTAGCTAGCAGTGGGAGTTAATTTATTTTGTAGTCCTTGGACTTCCCTCTGAAGGCAGCCATTGGCAAGCACTGTTTTGTGAGCATGTGAACAGCTACCTCCTGAGAACATGGAAAACATCTCTGTGGTGATACTTGGAGTATTTCTCCTAAGCCAGTTGGACTGGAGTCTGACCCATGGCCTGCTATCTCATGCTTGTCCTCTGCTTTCTATGAGGAGTTGCACTTCTTCTCACTTAGAGTTAAAGAGCTCTTCTCTCTGGAGAGTTGCCTATGTTCACACAGGGAGTTAAGTGAAAGGCCAGCCCGGAGCACCCCTCCAGATCTTGTTTTAATTGATTTCCCCAATTCCCTACGGTCTATAATCCCTTCTTCTTTACCCATTTGGTTTCTTAATAACAATTGCATATTGTTTTCTAAAAGGCAGATATTCATTGCAATCCATCAAAAACAAGGCCAGTTTACCTTGACAGTTACTGAGGTGATCATTTGTTTGGAGTGCTTTCTTCTACTTCTGAATAGGTCTTGGCTTTCCTCTTTGGAAGCAAATTGTCCACAAGTAATCATGTGTAAATATTAAGCATTAAGAGCTTCAGGATGTCCTGAAAATATTTCCATTCATAGTGTTCCATATACAACAGTTTGAGGATTTTCAGAATCCAGCTATTAGAAATGAAATCATTTATATGCCTGGATCTACCTTATTGTGTGCAATTAGCTTAGAACTACAAATAATAAACTAAGTTGAAAAGTTAAACATTACCCAAAGTGTGCCATTGTTTTACTCAATAAGTATGTGTTCCAGACCTACAGAGCACAAGACCCTATACCTAAGAGTTTCCATTTAATCCTTACAATGCCTCCCATTCTTTCCAAATAAGTATTGTTATTTCAGTCTTATAGACAGCAAAACAAGGACTCATAGAGTGAGAAACTTACAGAACCAAAATTAAAAACGAGATTTGTGTGATTTCCTATTGATGAACTCTGTAGCTAACACAGCACAGATAGATTAGAATGGAGAAAGATTTGAGGTCACGAACCATTAGGAAGTCACTACATTCTTCCAATGAAAAACAATATGATGAAATTTTATTTTTATTTTTTCTCTTGAAGAAAGATTAAAAAATTTTCCAAGCATTTTTGTGATACAATCTCTCAAAAGATGGTTAACGGAGTTGACATTATTAGTTCAGAAGGCCTCAGTTTTGGCGTTTCCTATTTATTACTGATTTATCAAGAACCCTTGAATAATTATTAGGCAAGAACTAATTGGTACTAGATCAACTGCTGTGGTTTGGCATTTAAAAAACCAGCAATTGATATCTTTTCACTCGAAGCTAATATAGCCAATCAGTATTGATTTCCCTCACTAAAAATGTCTAAATCTATGTGGTTCATTTCTCTGCCTTTTTTTTCTTCCTCAGATCCATAAACTGAAGTCTGAGGCGCAAACTCCAAGCCTTCATTTTAACCTCCATTAAGATGTGATTTCTGAATACTGGATTGCTTTTTCTTCAGAGATTAAAAAAAAAAGAGAGAATTTAGTAATTTAATAAAGGCCTAATGCTAGGTATGGAAAGGAGATTTTGATAAAATGAAAGACCCCATTCCCAATTTCATCTCCATAGTGTTATCTCATTTGAGTATTATAATTCCCATTCATTGAAAAAAATAACTTAGCGAAAATGTTTACAGAAGAAAACACAAGTATGTCTAAGTTTCCAAAATCAGATTTTAAGATTTAGCAAGTATTTTTCTATCACATTTATGTCTCTAGTGGCTTTGGAAAAATGATCCCCTTACTCTACTGCATAAGACTGTCCTGGATGTGCCTCTATGTACCAGGTACGGTTGGTATTCTTGCATCTTAGCCAAGAGACTACAAAGTCCTGCCCATGTTTCCTTTATATAGCCTTAGATATCCCTGAAACAAAGCGTGTCCCTTTCTCTCTAACCATGATAACATATTATCTAGTTGCCTAAATATGATGTGTTATTTCACATTCATCTGCTACTGTTCATCCTTCTTCCTTTTCCTGGAATGTTCTCCTTCCTCCCAGTGATGTCAGCGTGGAGGCATACACATTTCTTGACATTCACCTCAAGTACCATCTACTGATATGAAGAACCAAGACTAGAAGCCAGGAAAGTTTACGAGGACTTTTTGCTGACAACTCTGTTGCTCCCACCTACCCTCAGCCAAACCTGAGCACATTTCTTCCTCTCTGCTATATTCTTCCAGCATGCTATGTTTACATCCTGTTTCTTCCCACAAATCTATAAACTTTTCAAAGACAGAGACCCATTTTGTTGACCTTCTTTATCCTGGGCATATATTTTAACACTAGGCACATATTAGGCACTCAGTAAATAACACTGGGCACATATTGGGCACTTGGTAAATATCTGTTGGACAAATGTACAGGTTTTCTTAAGTCTGAAGACTTTCCACATCTGCTTAAATTTATAAAATACACATTGAGTCAATATTCTGGCTTATTTAAGAAGGTAAAACAAACACTACCATGGAACCTAGAAATCCTACTCTGTGATCACTAGGAGAACTGATATTTTAAGATTAGTTGATACAAATAATATGGTTTGAAGCATTAATGAGATTCAGAAACTAAATGCTGTTATCTTGATATGAATTATATTCAAAACTGTCTATCTAACAGCTTATAGAAGCAGCGTTGTTAAATTAACTCTATTGTCTACACAGATCCAAACCTTTTTGTGTTCTAACTAAAATATATATAGTATTCTAAACAAAAAAATGTGGCGTTTTATGTTGAAGAACTTACCTCGTAAAATACCTCCATCAAAGTAAGTATGTAATCGATTTATCTTGAATGAATTAATGAATGAACTGATGAATGAATAAAAAGCAAATGAATTTGATCAATTCCTCTGAGTTTACAGATGATACAATTGATATCCAAGTAGTTACAAAACAATGACAGATAATCCAACATTATGGCTCCTGGATCAGTGTCTACTATGTTGTATGTGAATTATAAATATTATAACATACAATAATTTTGGATGGTGGAGCACACAATCAGAGGCACAGAACCTCAGTGCAGGACAAGAGACATTTATCACAAACCTAATCTGGACCTTATATTTTGCTATGTGCTGCAGATACAACAAAGGAGTGAATAAGCCAGAGTCCCCCCTAAAAGACCCTACAGTCTCATGGTAGAGGAAGACAAAACAAATATTTACACTGCAAGGTGATACACTGCAAGGGAAACACACATGAGAAAACAAGTCTACCTAGGGAAAGGAAAAGAGAGGAGAGGAGGGGAAGCTACAAGGAATAGATGAAGTTGAAGCAGCCTCTTAAAGAATAAGTAGGCATTTCCCAAACAGACAAAATGAGGAATGGCATTCTAGGCAGAAGACACAAATGCCAGGTCATGTGACATCATGGAGATTGGATCCATATGAAAAAATACTCCAAGGACAGAACCAAAGCTGACCTCAGCAGAGAGCAACAGTACCGCATAAATGGAGAAAAACATTTAGTTCCTTCTCTAGCCATTCCAGAGTGGGAAACCAACATGCAGGTGCTATGAAGAGCCTTAGGAGAATAAGAACAAAGAAAAGCCATCTGTTCAAAGGAAATGCGCCCTTCCTGTGCCGAAAAACGAACGTTACATGCCAACACATCTTGGTGAGAAATATCCTGACCTGAGCCGATATCAGGAGAAAGTCAGTAATGTACTATATGCTCTCGGTCAACACATATTATCGATTACTTGCTAATTCACTTACTTTATTTACTGCACTTGATACATTTTTGCGTAGGTTCTCTTCGTAATTTTCTAAACATTAATATTTTAACTCACAGAAAGCATTGTTTATTCCAAGGGATAAAAAAGGTTTGATTTTGGGGCACCTGGGTGGCTCAGTCGGTTGAGAGTCCAACTTCGGCTCAGGTCATGATCTCACAGTTCATGGATTCAAGCCCCGCGTTGGGCTCCGTGCTGACAGCTAGCTCAGAGCCTGGAGCCTACTTCAGATTCTGTGTCTCCCTCTCTCTCTGACCCTCCCCTGCTCACACTGTCTGTCTGTCTGTCTGTCTCTCTCTCTCTCTCTCTCAGAAATAAATAAAAACATTTAAAAAAAGATTTGATTTTAATGATATACATACATACCTCATATCAAAATTCAGATTTTACCACACAGCCTTAGATGGAGAAACATCACACTCAAGTAGGTTACTCTCTAGACTAGATTTCATCCAAAGTTAGAAGTTTAAAAATCTGAGGTGAGAAAGGCATCAAAGAAGGAATATTGTATATTGACTATAGGTAAGTGAGCTCTTGGAATCCAAACTCCATGACACCCTCACCTTTCACTAAAATTTGGGGCCTGTAAGTGAGCTGTCTTAATGAGCAATTACTGAGATAGGGCTCACCTCCCCATTTCATCCACTCAGCTCAGCTCCTTAATAACCACAAGAAGTACCAGATCACACAATGTAAAAGACAGGAGGCAAAAACAGAAGATTAGCGTAAAATAATTCAAAATAGACACTGGGACAAGGGAAACAGGCAGGAAAATGGCTCAGAATCCTGGAGAAAAGGATTATTTAACAGAAGGTTCCCCAGGTCTCCTATTACTGCCTTCATCATCTTCATCACAGCCACCTCCACTGCCACCATCACCAGGCAGTACTGCATACTGTTTCAAAACCACCAGTTTTCAGGCTTACTATTAGCCCTGAAACCATCCAATTATTAGACTCTGGAAGCCTCAATTTCCTCGTCTATAAAATGGGGGAGACAATAGTACCTAACTCAAGAGATATTTAGGATGCTTAATGAGATCATCCTAATAAAGTTTTAGCACAGTACCTGGCCACAGAACAAACTCTCAATAAAGTCCACTGTTGTCATCGTCATCAATCATCATCATCATCATCATCATCACCACCATTCCTAAGGGCCAGTTTTTTGTAGTACTAGCCAATTCAAAGAGATTCATATATCTTGGGCCAGGAATCTGGTGATGACCACCAACATATAGATGAATATGAGAATTATCAATGGACCACTTTTTTATTATGTGGAAATTGCCTTTAAATAAACAGGAATGATCATATTTTCCAAAGTATTTCTTAAATTTGCTACAAAATGCCAATGAAAGGCATTTTTTTTCTTGGTAAACATTATAATCCTGGTCACTTTGACAAATTAAGGAAGTTGCTTTTGTTTCGTCCACTCTGCCTTGCTTGATTTTTTTTTTAATGCTAATACACCCTTCTTCTTGAACAAACTCCAGCCAGACAGATATTTGCCATTCCATTATTGTTTTAAAGTGTTAGCCCCAGACACATAAGCATTGTTGGAATGCAATGGAAAAAAAATGTTTTAAATCTCAAATGGGGTAATAAACTGCAGCCAGAAGCTAATTGTCCTGAAACCCGAGCTTTTATAACATGTTACTACTGTAGTGGGACCACTCAGCACTCCTTCGGTGGGGTTGTTGTGTAATTGGTAGTAGATTACGTTGCAGACATATAAAAAAAAAAAAAAAAAAGATGTCAAATCAGACATTTCTGCTTATTACTGTAGACCTCAGCATAATTCTCAAAGCAATCAATGCATTTCATCCATTAAATTATTGATGGGGGTTATTAATTCATATAATGTTTAACTACTCACTGTGGACTTTCTCTCTGCCAACTTTCTTCCACCCAAGAAGTCCTGAAATGTTGCCGCTCCTGTCAAAAGAAATGAATCATTAATAAGAACCAGCAAGGCCAGAGGCGAGCTAGAAGCTGGGCCATGATATATATAGGCTTCACATTCTTTTAATTCGGTGCTGAACTGTATGTGTAAAAGAAGCAAATAGCCCAGTAGGGTTTTACCAAGAGTCTGAAAGAAACACAAAGAAGGATATATCCATCAAATTTTTTATTGAGTATATAGGGATCTGAGAATACTTTTATTATTAGATAATACATTTGTTAGATACTTTAAGAGTCAACAGTAACAAGAACTTATAAGTGATATTCCAACTAAACTCTAACCCACAGGAGGCCAGGGCAATGATCACACTCATCTGTGAAAGTCTTAACAAAATTAGGCAAGACCAGGTTAAGAGTAAACCTATGTCCAAATAAAATTTTGTGATAAGACTAGAACTCCCTCTTCTTCCAAGTCTTAATCTTTGTATTAGGTTCATTTCTATTGTTTGTTTGTTTGTTTTATTTTCCTTTGCCCACCCTCCACCCTTTTTTGAGACTCTCCACCTTCAGGGGAACTCTATTACCAACATGGACTTACAAAATGAAGTTGGAGTTTCACTATCAGAAAAGAGACTTGTATGATAAGAAAAACCATGAGCTTTGAAACCAGATTTGAATCTAGTCTGATTCTGTTTCTGAATCCAGTCTGATTCTGTCATATCCTTGTTTAGAAAATTAATGCTACCCTGAGTTCAAACCTCTTCCTATATAAAATGAGGATAATAATACTTACCACACACAGATTTGATAAAGTATAAAAAGAATAGCATACATCAATTGCTGGCTAGAATTCTTAGCACTAAGATGATAATCAGTGATGGGCAGGTGAGTGACAATGACAACAGAGAAGGAAATACCACCCACTTGGTCAGTACAAACATTCACACTCAAGTCCCAAAGCAGATTGGGCCTAGATCAGTATCAATATCCTGAAAACTTTCATTCCATCTTATATGTGTTTTGCTTTAGCTACCTGTTGGTGTGGAAGATTACACATGGAATTACATGTGGAAGATTCATTTCTTAAAATAGTGGAAGAATAAACCTGGTCAAGAGAGGAGGAGAGGTAGCCTTGATCTGACTGGTTGCTGGAAAACCACACTCATTTAGAGAACTTGGAATATGGTTTGGGATTTGAACATCCTCAGATTATTTTCAGGCTGCTTAAAGAATTCTCTCAAACAGGAAGAACAATTCCTTCAATCAAGTTTAAATACATCTGATAGTAAAGAAAAATTCTGTGGTAAGGGAATTATGGAACTGAACTTATTAATTTTCATATGTCTTTTCTTAGCCTGAGGGTCCTCGGCCTTATATTTGTAACATTTTCTCAGGTTTCTTATATTTGAGGATTTTATAAAATATGTCCAAAATCTTAGCTGACACTCACCAATACCTCATGAGCTCCTTATTAGTACTGCCATCGCCAATTTACAGCTTAAGCTCAAAATGGACTAAGCAACTTGCCCAGCTGTCAGACCAGCTTTTGTGTCACAAAAGCAAAATGGCATTGCTCAACTACAGACACCGAGTCTGGGGATATTTCACTAGAGGTTTAGAAGTGCATGTATAATCATACTGCTGAAGGCCATGGGTCAACTTGAGCAGGCGCCCTTTAATCAAACCTCCTCCTTTAATCAAAGGTGTCTTTTGGCTCTGAAAATGTGTCATATACAGGGGTCCCCTATTTTTTAAGGATCTTCAAACTCTGAAAATATTTTTAAATACACAAAATATGACTGATTTCTTAACCACACTAATTTAATTTAGAATGTATATTGTTTGCCACAAAGAACACTTTGCAAGTATTCTAGACATATCGCCATTCACGCACACATCTAAAAATAAATAAGCCTTTATCATGTGCTGGGCACACTCTCAGCTCTAGATAAAGCAGTAAAAAAAAAAAAAGAGAGAGAAACAGACAAAAATCTTTGCTCTTTTGAAGCTCACGTTCTAGGTAGGGAGAGATGAAACATACAAAGAAGCATTCTGTAATACCTATCTAATGGTAAAGTTTATAGAAGAATAAGTGGGGAATGAATTTATGGATTACTGGGATATTACTTTAAATAGAATTGTTTGCAAAGACCCCCACAGATAAGATCAAAGAAGGAATCAGAAACCTTAAAAAAAAAAAAAAAAAAGCAGGGAAACCTGTTAGAAGAGTATTGCACTAATCTGGGTGAGAAACGATGACATCTTGGACAAAGGCAGGGACAGTAGAGGGTGAGAAGTGCTGGAATCTGAACATATTTGGAGGAAAGAGCCAACAGGATTTGCTAACAGATTAAATGCTGGTAAAAGAAGAAGACATAATACTTGACTTAGACTCTAACAGGTGAGTGTCCACTAACTGAGGTAGTAAAGACAGAGGCAGAAGCAGGTTATGGAAAGTAAATCAGGTGTTCATAGTGTTAAACACGTTAAGTCTGAGGTGTCAGTTGGACACCCAAGTAGAACAGTCTTACGTGCAGGCAAATAACTCTGGAGTTTAGAGGATAACACCTGGCTGGAGATAAAGACTTGAGAGTTGTCTGTGTATGGGATGCATTTAAAGCCATGACTCTTAATGACTCCTAGGAAGTGTGAGTGGATAGAGACAAGGCTCAGCCAAGGCCCTGTCGTTAGAAGTTGGGGAGATCAGTGTGACCGGCAAGAGACTAAAACGAAGATTGAGAAGGCTACCGCTCAAACATGTAGGACATACATTTGTATCTTCTTGGGGAGAAAAGATTTATCTTCTATTCGTTTAGAGGTCTGGAGAAGGTGAGATGGACTGAGGTGGGGGGGCAACTTTGACAGAATAGCCAAATACCATTTGGGCCCAACTCTAAAGCAAGAGAAACAGACCAACCTGAAAAACATGTAAAGTATGATTAAGTCCAGAGTGCAGAAAAAGCATTTGACAAAATACAGCACTCTTTCTTGATAAAAACCCTCAGGAAAGAAGGGATAGAAGGAATATACCTCAAGATTATAAAGGCCATATATGAAAGACCCACAGCTAATATCAGCCTCAGTGAGGAAAACCTCAGAGCTTTCACCCTAAGGTCAAGAACACAACAGGGATATCCACTATCACAACTGTTTTTCAACATAGTATTGGAAGTCCTGGCCTCAGGAACTAGACAACACAAAGACATAAATGACATCCAAATCAGCAAGGAAGACATCAAACTTTCACTCTTCACAGATGACATGATACTCTACATGGAAAACCCAAAAGAGTCCACCAAAAAGCTGCTATCATTGATATGTGAATTCAGCAAAGTCACAGGATATAAAATCAATGTACAGAAATTGGTTGCATTTCCATACACCAACAATGAAGTAGCAGGAAGAGAATTCAAGGAATCAGTCCCATTTACAATTGCCCCAAAACCCATAAAAATCCTAGGAATAAACCTAACCAAAGAGGTAAAAGATCTGTACACTGAAAACTATAGAAAGCTTATGAAAGAAATTGAAGAAGACACAAAGAAATGGAAAAATATCCCATGCTCATGGGTTGGAAGAACAAATATAGTTAAAATGTCTATACTACCCAAAGCAATCAACGCCATCAATGCATCCCTATCAAAATAACACCAGCTTTTTTCACAGGGCCAGAATGAACAATTCTAAAATTTGCACAGAACCAGAAAAGTCAAAGTAATGTTGAAAAGAAAACCAAAGCTGAAGGCATCATAATTCCAGACTTCAAGCTGTATTACAAAGCTGTTATCCTCAAGACTGTGTGGTGCTGGCACAAGAGATCAATGGAACAGAATAGGGAACCCAGAAATGGACCCATAAATGTATAGCCAACTAATCTTTGACAAAACAGGAAAGAATATCCAACGATAAAAAGATAGTCTCTTCAGCAAGTGGTGTTGGGAAAACTGGACTGTGACATGCAGAAGAATGAACCTGGACCATTTTCTTACACCATATACAAAAATAAACTCAAAATCAATGAAAGATCTAAATATATGATACGAAACTACCAAAATCCTAGAAAACAGGCAACAACCTCTTTGACCTCATCCACAGTAACTTCTTACTAGACATGTCTCCTAGGAAACAAAACCAAAAATGATGTATTGGTACCTCATCAAGACAAAATCTTCTGCACAGCAAAGGAAACAACAAAACTAAATGCAACTGATGCAATGGGAGAAGATATTTGCAAATGACGTATCAGATAAAGGGTTAGTATCCAAAATCCATAAAGAGCTTACCAAGCTCAACACCCAAAAAACAAATAATCCAGTTAAGAAATGGGCAAAAGACATGAATAGACACTTTTTTTCCACAGAAGACATCCAGATGTCTAACAGACACATGAAAAGATACTCAACATCACTCATCATCAGGAAAACACAAATCAAAACCACAATGAGCTACCACCTCACACCTACTGAATGGCTAAAATTAACAACTCAGGAAACAACAGATATGGGCAAGGATGCAGAGAAAGGGAAACATTTTTTTTTTTTTTTTTTGTCCAGTAATTTGTTTTTTATTTTTTTTATTTATTTATTTTTTTTACAAATAGTTTATTGTCAAATTAGTTTCCACATAACACCCAGTGCTCATCCCCACAAGTGTCCTCCTCCATGCCCATCCCTCCTCCCCCCCAACATCCATCAGTCCTCAGTTTTTGTCAGCATTCAAGAGTCTCTCATGGTTTGCCTCTCTCCCTAAAGGGAAACATTTCTGCACTGTTGATGGGAATGCAAACAGGTGCAGCCACTCTGGAGAATAGTATGGAGGTTCCTCAAAAAGTTAAGGACCCTACAAACCAGTAATTGCACTATGAGGTATTGATCCAAAGGATACAAAAATGCTCATTCAAAGGAGCACATGCACCCCGGTGTTTATAGCAGCACTATCAGCAATAGCCAAATAATGGAAAGAGCCCAAATGTCTATCTACTAATGAATGGATAAAGAAGATGTGGCATATACATACACAATAGAGTATCACTTGGTGATCAAAAACAATGGTGATCATATGACAATGAAATCTTGTCATATGCAACAACATGGATGGAACTGGAATGCAAAATGCTAACCAAAATAAGTCAGTACGAGAAAGGCAAATATCATATGATTTCACTCATATGTGAAACTTAAGAGAAAAAAACAGATGAACATAGGGGAGGGAAGCAAAAACAAGATAAAAACAGAGAGGGAGGCAAACCATAAGAGATTCTTTTTTTCTAATATAATTCATTGTCAAATTGGCTTACATACAACACCCAGTGCTCATCCCAACAAGTGCCCTCCTCAATGCCCATCACCCATTTTTCCCTTCTCCCCCACCCTCCATCCCCCTCAGTTTGTTCTGTTTTTAAACTCTCATGGTTTGCCTCCCTCCCTCTCTGTTTGTAACTTGTGGAATACTGCATGGCAGTGAGAAAGAATGAAATCTGGCCATGTGTAGCAACATGGATGGACCTTGAGGGTGTTATGCTGAGTGAAATAAGTCAGGCAGAGAAGGACAGATACCATATGTTTGCACGTATAGGTGGATTAGGAGGAACTTAACGGAGGACCATGGGGGAGAGAAAGGGGGAAAATAGTTGGGGAGAGGGAGGGAGGCAAACCATGAGAGACTCTTGAATGCTGAGAACAAACTGGGGGCTGATGGGAGTGGGGGAGAGGGGAAGGAGGGTGATGGGCATGGAGGAGGGCACTTGTGGGGATGAGCGCTGGGTGTTATATGGAAACCAACTTGACAATAAACTAAAAAAAAAGGAAGGGCACCTGTTGAGCACTGGGTGTTATATGTAAGTGATGAATCACTAAATTCTACTCCCGAGACCATTATTACACTATATATTCACTAACTTGAATTTAAATAAATTTTTTTTAAATGTGTGTACTGAGGAACCTCCATACTGCTTTCCACAGTGGCTACACCAATTTGCATTCCCACCAACAGTGCACAAGTGTTCTTTTTTCTCCACATCCTCACCAAGACATGTTACTTTTTGTCTTTTTGATTCTAGCCATTCTGACAGGTGTGAGATAATATCTCAGTGCAGTTTTGATTTGCGTTTCCCTGATTAGTAATGTTGAGCTACTTTTCATCTGTCGGCCATTTTCTTCTTTAGGAAAAAAAAAAAAAGAATTACCATATGATCCAGGAATTTTGCTACTGAATATTTATCCAAATAAATGAAAAACACTAATTCAAAAAGATATATGCACCCCTATGTTTTTGGCAGAATTATTTACAGTAGACAAGATATGGAAGCAACCCCCAGCATCTAGCAATAGAAGACTGAATAAAGAATATGTGGTATGTGTATACAATTGGGTATTACTCAGCCATTAAAAGGATGAGATTTTGCCATCTGCAACAACATAGATGAACCTAGGGGTATAACGCTACATGAAATAAATCAGACGATGACAAATACCATGTGATTTAACTCCTATGTGAGAAAAAAAAAAAAAAAGAACAAAGGAACAAAGAGATAAACAAGAGCAACAACAAAACAGACTCTTAAATACAGAAAACAGATTGGTGGTTGCCAGAAGGGAAGTGAAGGGATGGATGAAACAGAGAGGAATAAGAGTATACTTATCATGATGAGCCCAGAGTAATATACAGAGTTACTGAATCATTATATTGTACACCTGAAATTATATGTATGACACAATTTATAACACTGTGTGTTAATGATACTTCTATAAATATATTCTTTTAAAAAGATGTCTCTATTGATTTCCCTATAGGGTTCTGAAAATGACCCAGAAAGCAAGCAGGTTTGCAAATCTGGGAAACATGGCAGATTACATACAAAACCCTCATACTCTACTCCTGATCACTCATTTTCCTTGTTCTAAATTCTGATTCTAAAATGAGAATTCCTTGGGGGCTTAGTACAGGTTTAAGTGAAAAGTCCAGGTCCTGCTCGTGGTGTTTGTATGGGACATGCCCTTAAACAACTACTAGATGTACAAAACAATTGCTTAAACGTAGAGATTATCTCTGGAACATGAGTTCACGTGTCTTCCCCTAACATCAAATATTAGAGGGAAAACAGTTTGTCAGTTCCTCAAAAAGTTAAACATAGAATTTCCATATGACTTAGCAACTCCATTCCTAGGTATACACAGCGAAGAATGGAAAACTTGTTCTCAAACACATACTTGAACACAAAAGTTCATAGCAGCACAATTCACAATAATCAAAGTATAAACAAACCAGATATCCACCAATGGATAAATTAATAAGCCAAATGTGGTATCACATGCAACAGAATATTGCCCAGTCAAACAAAGGAATGGAGTACTCACACATGCTGCAACACGGATGAATCTCAAAAACATTATACTAAGTGAAAGAAGCTGGATGCAAAAGCAACAGAATATGAGTCCATTTATGTGAAATATCAGAATAGGTTAATGCATAGAGACAGAAAGCAGATTGGTGGTAGCGAAGAGCAGAGAAGTTACTGTTTAACAGAAACTAGGTTGTTGGGGTTTTTGTCTGTTTATTTGTTTGTTTGTTTGTTTGTTTTGGTGGGGGTATTGGGAGGGAATAAAAATGTTTTTGAGCTTGGTATGCGCTATGGTCACACAACTTGGTGAATGTACTATACACCATTGCATTCTATACTTTAAAATGGTTACGTGAATTTATTTCCATTAAAAAAATATGAGTGGACCCACACTAGAGCAGAATTATGTATGTATGATATATATATTTTCCTCACTTTGAGTTGTAAAAGCTTCTTTCACTCTTGTTCTTTACATACCTTTCATAGAATTGCTGACTGGAACTAGACATGAAATTGGAGTCTCAAAAACACAACTTTCCTCAACACAAAGATAAATCCTCCTATATGGATTCAATCTTCCACCTGCTTCCAGAACACATGGTAGAATGAAGCACTTCCAGCATGGTTGAAAATGCTTTGATTTTTTTAATTTTAAAGTGATTTCAGGTATATCAAGGTTTCAAAACAGGGCAAAGGATTATTGTACATTAGTTATGTAAACATTTTTATGTAAAACATAAAAAATGTAAAAAATGTTTTAGGGATAAAACGGATAGGTAAAGTATGCTTATGCATGTACATTCATGTACACACATGTATACTGTCTATATATGCATGGGATGTATATTTTTTCATGTATGTATATTCAATATGTATGTGTTCCATAAAACCATATATGTATGCATGGATGAAGATGTGTGTGCATCTATCCACATATATGTATATGGATGTGTGTGTAATTGGGCGCATGTATATACATGTACATGCACATACACACATCATATGCACATGTATATGTGTGCATATGTACATATACACATAATCTTTTTTTCTGGACCATTTGAAAAGACATGCTGCCTCCTGACTCATATAAACAGTTTGTTCTTTCCTAAAACCAAAGACATTGTATTGTATTTACTACAGCACAATTATTAAAATCAGGATATTAATATTAATGGTATATAATCTAATCTATAACTGTTTTCAAGTCCCACTACTTATAATAATAATGTACTTTTTTAGCAAAAGAAAAAACACGGAGCTGAAATCTATAGAGTGGGCTGGAATGAAACTGCCAACTAGAAGTTTTTTAAAAACTTTCTTTATATCCAGCTCATTGAATTTTTAATCACCAAAATAATATATTTATTATGCAGCATGCCTGGGGTGCATGAAGATTAGATTCAAGAATCAATTTCATCCAATTACTTAATCTCAAATATGGGTGCTTTTACACTGTGAAACTATTAATCACTCTTTTAGGAATAGAGGGAGGGCCAACCAAAAAAAAAAAAAAATCATAAGGGCCTGAATATCTTTCAGGCTAAAAGTGTTCTCTGTTTACTTTTTCTTTGATCATGGAAATCCACAGGCAGCCATAAAAATTTTACTGGAGCTATAATTATTTGAAACTTTCAGGGTGTCTCTAAAGCACTTTATAACAACCTCAAGTATCATAACTTGATATTATTTCTACTTTTCTACTTATAATGAAAACAAGAGTTGTGAGTCCTATTCATCATTTCCACATGAAAAAACAGTAGAAAAAATGGTGTGTTTATTCACCTAGAAAATGCCCAGCTGGGGTTTATTAACCACATTTTAGTTACTCATCTTTATGACTCTCAAATAGAGATAAGATAAAATCACAGAGACCTCCCAGATGACAGGTTCAGCAAGGCCGCTGGATATGAGGGAAGCTGGGGTATTCTGTGGTTGCTTCATGGCCAACAACAGATTATCTGTGTTCAAAGTATCTGTTTTTGGAATTTTTAGTAAATTAAAACCTACAGTTTCACAGCACTATCCATGATGTAATTGGCATATCTTCTTAATACTGAACTATGAAGACATCAGTCCCTGCAAACTCACATTTAAGATAAGCCCTATGTATTTAATATATACATGTAATGATACATATATATATGTATATATGGCTTACTCATTTTACTTAATTATCATCTATCTATCTATCTATCTATCTATCTATCACCTGTCTTTAAAAACAGTCTGCTCTGTGATGGAGGGAAGTGGGTGGGGGTGGGCAAGATAGGTGATGGGTAGTAAGAAGATCACTGGTGATGAGCACTGGGTGTTGTAAGTGATGAATCACTGAATTCTATTTCTGAAACCAATATTACACTCTATGTTAACGTACATATAAATAAATTTAAAAAACCAAAAAAATAATCATAATAAAACAGTCTGCTCTAAGCAACTTCAAGGAACCATATGCCTTGTTAAGACATGAGCACAAAAGGAGAGCCTGGGTATCTCAGGTGACTGAGCATCAGGTGACTGACTCAGGTCATGATCTTGTGGTTGTGGGTTCGAGCCCCCTGTCAGGCTCTGTGCTGACAGCTTAGAGCCTAGAGCCAGCTTCAGATTCTGTGTCTCCCGGTCTCTCTGCCCCTCCCCTGTTCATGCTCTGTCTCTGTCTCTCTCTCTCTCAGAAATAAATAAGCATTTAAAAAAAACTTTTTTAAAGACAGGAACACAAAAAGAATATAAGGGATCTTTGGCCATCGGAAGATCACAGTCTAGATGGGATAATTGATCTGTGAAGATATAAACCATAAACCATCAGTAGGTCTCTAACACTTGTCTGAACTAAATGCCATGACATCATGAAGATGTCTTGGTCAAGATGTCTTGGATTTATCTCAGAAAGTTTCAGAGAAGGAGGTGACACCTGAGCTGTCAAATCTTGATAGCTGAAAGGAATCTTTCAGGAAAAAAAAGGTTGGGAAGAATGTTTATATATAAAAAGCTAAGGAGATATCTATCTATATGTGTACAATAGATAATGCATCTATATATAGAACTATAAATAGAAAGAGATGCACATATGCACATATATACCATACATACATGCATGAATATACTATTTAAGTGAGAGGTGATGTTGACTAGTCATGAGAAGCTCATACATTTAATGTATTTATAATTTGCAGTTAAAACTCTCTTTTAGAGGGTAGAGAAAACCTAAAAGGCCCAAGGTACAGGTTAAGTAAAGTTAAGTACTCTCTGATTTCATGGCTTCTCCTGGAGAGCTTAAATAATGCCACAGTCTCTTCTAAACTGTGTCTTATGCATTGGTCGCTATGGTCTATCATGTGTTCTAATACACTGGCTACAGCTGATTGTCACAGGAATATGCATCACACCCAGTAAAACCAACCCGTGAATGGAAGACGTGCTATTAATTGGCCGAGCCCAAGAGAACTGGCCCATACGAGATGGTGAGAGATGAATCACCTTGCATCTCTCAGCTTCTTTTTCTCTGCTATCAGCATTTTGCCTCCTCTGTACAGCGTCTGGCCAGAGACGAAACGCAAAGGTGAAGCCATGAGATGGACAGAGAAGCCATGAGTCAAAGAGACCTTCTGAGTCAAGCTCTGACTTCATCTCACATGCCTTTCCTCCCTCACCTGTCTGCAACTGCATGTTACCAGGCCAGGCATCTGCCTTCCTCGGGGACTCTGCACTTGCTCTTCCCACGGCCTGTGGTGCTTCTTTCCCAGTACGGCTCATGCCCCCCTTTTTATTAGGTCCTCTGATCATGCCATCTTTTTGGGGTGAAAGGGGGCATTTCTGGATACCCATACCTAATATTCTACCCTCCACACATTTCAAAAACCCTTTCCTGGCTTCATTATTTTCCCCTTGGTGCTTATCACCGTGGGACATATTACGGCTTTCCTTTGCATCCATCGTTCTTTTTTTTTTTTTCTATTTTCTCTCCATCTTCCACTAGAACATTAGCCACCTGAGTGCAGAATCTTGTCTGCTGTGTTCACTGCTCCATCCCTAGCTTAGGCTAGAGCCAGACACTTGGGGGCACTTGGACAAGTAATTCTTCATCCCCTACTTGCCCCAGATCAATTTTCAGCCCTCTGTGCCCTGCTCTGCCCTGTGTACCTTGGAGGTAAACCCCTGTGAGCCGCATCCATCATTAGATGGATGGCTTCTGGGTGCTTCAGCCAATGGGAGGCCCTAGGAAGACGTGTGGGGAGGGAGGAGAGAGGGACTGTGGTACTCCTCCCTGCCCTATCACTGCTTCAGTCCTTCATCCTCAGCAGGAGCTGCGTCCCCCAGCAACTACAGAGTGCCTGCCAGTGCTCCGTTCCTCCTGCAAAAGCAATCTCTCCTAATTCCTTCCACTGTGAGGGTGTAATGGCTTCCTGCTGCTCCTAATCTCCGGGTACTATATCCTTTCTCAATTTTTACTTGTAACTGTGCCCACATATCATTAAGTGGACCCTTCATTAAAATCTTTTCATTTGTACCATCTGTGATGAGCTCTCTTTCTTGCCAGGCCTCTGCCTGATAAAGAACTCAATAAACACTTGTTGAAAGACTGTTGAACGGAGGAAAAGTCTTGGCATCCCTTGAAAAGTTGATGGGTTGGCTTTGGCACTGGAACTGCCACTGGAGAGACACTAGAGGAGAGACGCCTACATGTCAGCGGTGGGGAGATACTCCTGGAACATCCAGCCAAGCCCTGAATGTGCACACGTAATGCAAGAGCCACTGGTTGAGGAGTAAGGAAGCCAATCCACAAGCTACTTTTCTTCATTATGCCAATCATTTCACCTAGTTCTTTTATATGTCACCTGAACATGTTTGTGCGGATAAAATGACACTGTTTGAAACAGATCATAATGCTCACAGAGTGCACTGGCAGAGGGTGAGAGGCGATTAAATAATTGTTGAATTCCAATTCACTGTTTGAATAATTTGCTTGACCTGCTCACCTACAAATGTAACAGAAACTTCATGGAGATGTTATAAATGTAAAGATAGGATTGTGTAAAGTGCTTATCACAATGTGTGACACAGTATTTGCTCAATAAATGTTAGTTTCTCCTCCTTTTCTTTCTGGTTTCATTTCTCTCTTTTGTTGCCTCTCTCCTATGGCACTGCCTCAAATAAAATCGGATCAGAGAGATTTAATTCTGCTGAAACCTTTAAATTCTCTGATTAAAAAAATCTGTACGGTAATGTTTCTGGTGAGGAAAAAGAAGGAATTTATTACCTGGTGGACATTCAGACATCCAGGTACAAGAAGTTAACAAGAAAAAAGGGAGTCTGTGAAGAGGCTGAATAGTCACCCTCCTGACATAAGACCAGAAAGGTCTGCCCCATGCGGTACAAGCAACTTGCTACGCTTGATTGCTTGGCAAGTTAAGCAATATTCCACAACAGTACAGTTACATACCACTGGATCAAAATTGAGCCCATTTCAAGATACTGAACAAGAGAAACTTGGCTGCTTTTCTTTGCCATAGGGGAAAACAGAGGGGCCTTCTTGGAAGATTATTGGTGTGAAATCCTTAGTTATAGCTTTAAAATTTACCACTTTATGTGCCTGTTAGGACATACAGATGTATTTCCACTCCAACATATAACTTCCCCCTTGTCTTTTTTGTTTATAAAGCAAAGAGCATGCTGCAAACGTAGGAGAACATTAGAGGTTTTGCTTCCAGAAGACTTAACACACTACAGGATGGAATAAGAGAACTGAATACACTTGCAAAGAAAATGCTGTGTTTAAATATATACATATCCTGTAAGCCCACTCATAGGCGACAGCATCCCAATGACCACGCGCATGTGAGTGCTGTGTTGATTTTCTTGTGCTCCTGTACCCCTTTCGTGCTAGAGAAATGGGACTCATCCAACAAATTATAATGGGATGACTACCTTTTCTCCGTTGCCTCCGTTGCCATCATGGCACCTGGGGAGGGGTACTTGTGCCAAAGATGGGGGCAAAATGAAAGAATCAATTTCTGAAGTTTACACTTGACTGCACGCACGCTGTAGAAGATGGAATCACGGATGCTGCCAATTTTGAGCAGTTTCTGCAAGAGAGAATCCGAGTAGATGACAAAGCTGGTAATCTCCACAGAGGGATTATAACCACTGAAAGAAGCAAAAGCAAGATTACTGTAACTTCTGAAGTGCCTTTCTCCAAAAGGCATTTGAAGTTTCTCACCAAAAAATACATGAAGAAAAATCAACATGATTGGTTGCGCGTCGTTGCTAACAGTAAAGAAGGTCACAAGTTCCATTACTTCCAGATTAATTAGGACAAGGAAGAGAAGGATTAAAACTCATTTACTAATAGGGCACCTTGGTGGCTCAGTTGGTTAAGTATCTGACTCTTGGTTTCTGCTCAGGTCATGATCTCACAGTTTCGTGAGTTCCAAGCTTTGCATTGGGCTTTGGGCAGACAGCATGGAGCTCAACTGGGGTTCTCTCTCTCCCTCTATCTCTTCCCCAACCCTGCTCATTCATTATCTCTCTCTCTCACTTTCTCTGTCTCTCTCTCTCTCACTTTCTCTCTCTCTCTCAAAATAAATTAATTAATGTCAAAAAACTCATTTACTGGAAATATTTTGTATGAATTCTTGAAAAAAAACTTGGGGATAAATAAATATACACAGATATTGATCGCTGTATCTCTGTAGCTGCTTAATGAAGCTGGCATGACTGTAGAGCAAAAAACCAGCTGTGAACCTGAAGGCCATGGGGACAGCAATGAAATAGTTTAATCCCTTGCAAAACACCACAAAACAAAACATAACCAGAAAATGAGAACATCCCAAATCTCAACCGTCCCTTGGGTCCTGCAGAAATGTTTGCCATGCTGACTCCATGCTGGTGCTGTCTTTAATCGTGGGCTATCGTCGCCAAACACTCACACTGCAAGAGTCAGCACGCCAACATCTTCATGACACCAACTCCAGACCTCGGGGAGAATTAACACCCATACAGGCTTATTCACAGACCCTGTCCGACTCTTTATGGCACTCACCAATTTATGCTACTCTATCTAACCAAACTATGAGCCACGTGAAGGCAGCAACCATGTTGTAATATCGCTGAGCCTTCCATGCCCATCCACTAATTCTCTCAGGAAAGCCTTCCAAACTCCCCTGACCATGATCCAGCTCCCTGCTTCACACCAAAGTACAGCATGTATGTAACACACTGCTATCACCGCCATCATTAATATTGCCTTTGGGTGATCATTTGAGGGTTTCTGTCACCAAACATAAGTTCCATGATGGCATTTGGGCACCTTTGTTTCCATGAAATCTAAAAGTAATGATTTTTAAATGAATGGATAAATACATAAATCCGAAATGTCTTATTATTTAACTGTCTAGTATTTTTGTTGAAAAAATTAGTTTGTGGTACTCTGGTATCTTGATAAATTATAAATTGTCTCTACCATATTCTCTGCTTGTCTGGAAAAAGAAAAGTAGCCATTACTGAAACATACACATGCATAGCATCCCAGAACAAAAAACCAGTACCATGAAAAACAAGTAAAGAAAATTGAGGTTTGCCATATTTAATTCTGATAGGCATAAAAAACAGATGTACAGGCTAAGGGACAAGTCATATGGATTAACACATGCTCTGACATGTAGGATTGTTGACAAATGAAGCAACTGAAATTAAAATATTCATTTATTTTGATAGACAGGTGCCAACATTACTCTGAAAAGGTGCCAGTGTGTTCTATACACATGCGCACACACATACACACACGTGTTCCTTACCCCTTACCACTATATTTAGTCTAAGATTTACACAAGCTATTGTAGAATAAAAATTATCTACTCTACACATTAAAAGTAAGGATTCTTGGGGCGCCTGGGTGTCTCAGTAGATTAAGTGTCTGACTCTTGCTTTCGGCTCAGGTCATAATCTCACCATTCGTGTGTTCAAGCCCCACATCTGGTTCCGTGCTGACAGCCCAGAGCCTGCTTGGGATTCTGTCTCCCTCTATCTCTGTCCCTCCCCTGCTTGCTCTCTATCTCCCCCTCTCTCTCTTTCAAATAAACAAACAAATAAATAAATACACATTAAAATTTTTTAATAAAAAAGTAGATTCTTTAGACAAAAGTTATATAAGATTGTCACTAAAACTACTCATTAGACAAATACGTAGTATCTATTATGTGTTCTTTCTCTATGATAAGATGTCAGAGAAGAAATCAACTGCAAAAGACATAAGAGGTAATACATACAAAATAAATTTCACAGAGTTAAGACAAGGTAGTGATTATTTTTTTTGTAATGGAATTACGGGGAGCAGAATGTTCTATTAACAGTGAAATTTAATTAGGAATTTGGATGTTAAGTAGAATTTTGATGGATGGAAGTGCAACTAAGGTGAAGGAAAGAGACAGCTGTTCCAAAAAAATTCTACTATCATAATTAAAAATCTAAAGATCTGCATGGACTGTGACATATTGAGAAATATATTGTTTTAAAGGCTGGCATTGTGGGGTTGAAACTTCAGCATAGTCTAGCTTGTCCTGACTCGCACAAGAGTGGGACTTGGACATCAAAAGCCTGGTGCCTGAGCCAGTGTTCCTAATCCCGATGTTCTGTGGCCTCCCTTAGTGGTACAAGGACTCACCCTAGGCTCTCAAGTGCCAACCACATTATCCCTTGACAGCCAGGAAATCATTTTGGCTTATAACGTTGTCCCTTCCTGAGTTCTTTATCCATAGCAGCATGAGTAATTATTGTGTTTAAATAAGGGTCCCTTTCTTGGGATCTTCCAGTGAGTATCCATATTCAATATAATTTTAAATACTGGGTAATTACTGAGAAGTCGTCTACATTTTTTCCCAAAACTCCTTGTCATGAATCTCTAAAGTCTATATATTTGTTCATTGAGCCAAATATCACCAGCCCACGATTAAAGACAGCACCAGTGTTTCTCTCTGCCCCTACATAGCAGATCCTGGCCATGCCCTGCTCACATCTTGGTGTCCGTATTATCTCAGTGCCCACCATCAACTTCCAATTACCGAATCCTGCTTTCTTTTCCTTCCTTAAGGGCTTTCTCTTGCAGCTGGAGTATGTTTCATCCCCCAACTGGATGGCAGATTTGACCTTAATTATCATAAAGAACTCACTACAGAATGGGGCCAAATATATGTGTTGAACTCAGGGAATTCACTGAATGTTTCTCGGTGCTTCTATGCCTGGGGATGAGACTAAATGTGTGACTGCAAGAGTTTCAGAGGGGCGCCTGGGTGGCTCAGTCGGTTGAGCATCCGACTTTGGCCAGGTCATGATCTCGTGGTTCATGGGTTCGAGCCCCACGTCAGGCTCTGTGCTGACAGCCAGCTCAGAGCCTGGAGCCTGTTTCAGTCTGTGACTCCCTCTCTCTCTGACCCTCCCCTGTTCATGTTGTCTCTCTCTCTCTCTCTCAGAAATTTAAAAAAAAAAAAAGTTTCAGAGCTTGAAACCTGGCAAGGGCATGGTAACCAAGGGTTCTGATATCTAAGGAAGAAGTTTTGAGGCTCTACTGGGTGAGAAATCAGCAGAAATGTCAGGCAAGAATGAGGAATACATGAAATGTGTAGAAGAAAAGGAAGACAAGGAATATCAAGTGCAGCCTTGAGACCAACTGAAGCCAACTGTGGCTTATCCCATGACCCTTCCTGCTTTAAGTATTTTATTTAATTAATAAGTTGCACCTGGCCACCACCTTGAAGCATCAACATAGGACAGAATGAAACTGACACAGTGCACCAGGGACAGGAGTGGTGCACGGGTCAGACTATAGTAGGCTATTTCGGTGCCCCCCACCATCTCACACTTTCTACTTTAGCGCCACTGTCAGTACCTGCCTCCTCCACCCAAAGGCTCCCTCTTGCTCGTGGAGGTTGCTTTGCTGCCAACATGGCAAACTGGAGTTGTCGAAGTATTTAAAACAAAACCCTGGGAATAGCCCTCTATCAGTCCGATTGACTGGAATCTGTCTACCTTTTCCTAGTGACCTCACTCTTTTTACAGAGTAACTCTCTAACTCATATGCTCTACACTGATTCCTAAATTCCCTCCGTGAGTTAATCTCCATTTATCCATGGCTGTAACTGTCTCAGTAACATAGTCCTCATGGGTTGCATTCCCTTCTTTGCCTATCTTCTTCAGTTTCCTATGGGCATTTTCTGTCATCCCCCACATAAAATGCTTTCACTCAAATCTCTGACATGAGTTCAGCTTCTGGGGAGCCCAAACTCAAGCAGCCTGGTCACACTGTTGGCTTTTCCCCAGGACACAGAGTAGATTTTTGCTTCAGATGAACAACCCTCCCAGAAAATGTGTACAAGAAGAGAGCAGATAGAAGGCTCCTGATTTTCACTGGCAGGAATTCCCTCCTCTCCTCCCTCCTCTTCAAGCCCACCTGTGAACTGGGCTGCAATTTCATGCCAGTCGCTTTCTGGCTGCTCCTGGCATAGTACCTAAATCCTATGAGACAGAAACCATAATTATTTTTCCTTTCTTAGATTCTTTTTCAGACATTAACTAGTTCATAGATTCTACCTTCCTCAAAATCTCACAAAGCAATTGTATGACATCCCTCACCTGTAACCTCATCCTTATGGCACGTTAAATGTATCAGTATAGAAAGGAGATCAATCAACTATATCGACAGGCTCTGCCTTCCTCTCATATGCTCGGAACTGAGCCACACACTTCAGACCTTGAATCTTATAATCAACATTAACTGCCAAGGATGAACACTAGACCCAAGCTGGACAAACCCAATTCTCTCCCCTATACATTCTGAGTTGGGACTTACAAAACCTAGTTCATGAAATGGGAAGCTCGCCTGGGAAAACCTTTTTTAATTATATGCATAGTTAAGAAAAGAAAGATAAATCCTAGGAGACTGAGAATGAGAAGAATAAAGCCTACCTGCAAGAGAAAGTGGAGATGATGCAACTAGAGGTTTAGAGAAAGTAATCTTATTTCTAACAGCTTCTTAGTGCCTACTTCTAAGCTTTGATGTGGTCCTACAATATTTTTTTTTTCTCCTGGAGCTACAGATCCCACTGCATCTTACAACAATGTTCTCTCTTTGGCCTTAAGTTAACTTGAGGGATTTTCCAGTTATTTGAAACCAAAAGAACTTTGGTTAAAACAAGCACACTTGACTCCGAGCTCAGGGAGAAGGGAGACCATCACTTCTTTTTGATACACAGTGTATCTAACACATTACTTGGCACACAGCAGATCTTCATTGTCAGTCAGAAAAAAATCGAATAACAAATATTAGTAAACGTCAGCAGACACATCAAGAAGCATATATATTTTAGGCCAGGAGAAAAGCCTTTCCACCAATGGGAAGCAGCTGACCAGTGTTCATCCGTATATAGGGCTAGAAGGCTCAGGCCTTGGGTTTATTTTAATCAGTAATTGCCCACTCATTTAATCCATTTGAAAAACAGTCTTAACCACCACTCAAATTATTGGTGTGTTTCTCCAGGATATGGAGTAAGGTATTAATTCACCTTGAAACATTTAGGTGCCTTTATCATTCTCAGATGTTCAATGTGTCTGAGCAGAGGAGAGGGATGAAGTGAAGTTTAGGATGGTTAAACCAGAGAAATGAGGTCTCAATCTTTGGCAAATCCAACACTTCATCAAACCCAATGGGAAGGGTGAAGTGTTGTGGGCTGTTGTTTCCTGAGATGTGCATTAAGGAAAGACTAAATTTAGCGAACGCTAAAGTCCCTCTTGTAATGTTTTATGATTGTTATAGTATTTGGTAACTTCTGTTCCCCTCTGGCTGTGATGTGAGAGGCTCCCCTCCACCACGTCACCCCCATGACAGCAATCTCTAGCTGTAAAATGGTAAGACCGTCAGCCAGCAATAATTTGCAATCTAAACAGACTTGACGCTCCCTGACATTTATTGAAACCTCAGACCCCGTGCGCTGGTTTCAGTTTTCCTCCCTTTGCTCTGTTTTTACAGACAGACAAGTGCTTAGATTTAGGTTTAATAATGAGGAGAAATTTCTTCTTGGCCTACTCTTGCTTGTGTTGGCTGCACCGGGGCTTGCAACAGACGGGTGGTTGGAGTTAATTACACTAAATGGTGAGAACATTATTTGACCCCACCGGTTCAGCCCCAGAGGCTGTGTGCCTCCTCACAGACATAGGCAGATGGAATGCTTCACAGGCTGGGCAGAGGGCAGGAGTCATGTAGAGAGAGCTCTCTGCTTAAGACAAGACATGGGGTTTCACTTCCTAACAAAGCTCAGAATGCCAGACTCTTTTATAAGCACAAGCTAGTGACACTCAGTGGAACACAGGGTGATATCAAGAACTAGGAAAACATACTTTAGAGTCAATGGAATTGCTCTCAAACACAGCAGTCATCTTCGTGATGGTATACC
Source organism: Proteles cristata cristata (assembly GCA_017311185.1). Lineage (NCBI taxonomy): Eukaryota > Metazoa > Chordata > Mammalia > Carnivora > Hyaenidae > Proteles > Proteles cristata. Next base: position 1,627,029 of record JAESUZ010002577.1, read on the forward strand.
TCTTTCTTTTTTGGGAAGGATGATGGAAGACTTCACCACAAACTCCACTCTGACAAGCCAAAAGGAAAAGCGTTGTCACATGTCACCGTAGGAGATCTGGTGACATATTACAATTATATTTGAGACCCAGTGATTAGCTGCATTTTTAGCTCAGTGCATAACACTTACTGCCTGTGAACATTCTTGTCACTGCTATTTCTAATCCTGATGGTGACAATGATAACAGTATACCCAAGTTCTTGTCCTAGGGATAATCTGTTATTCCTGATTCTCAAGAAGAAAAATTAGCCAATATACCTAGGGGCAGTGAAGGCTCATTGATTGTTGAGCCAGCACAACACAGCTTCAGGTGTATGAAAAGTGTAACAAGGCCAGAGAGATTTGTTGACTTAAAACTGACAAGACAATTTTTATTCCAATGTGTGCTTTTCTGTTGCATGTCAATTCTATGTAGATCATTCAGAAGCTCTTGGAAGTCTGTAAGCAGTAATGGCCTGCCTCTTCTGTCTGGCAATATTGATCCCATTTCTGTCTGGCAATATTGATTCCATAAAACAGCATTACATAATAGCATGCTTAATTTTTTTTTTAATTTTTATTTATTGTTGCGAGAGAGAAAGAGCATATGCATAGGGCAGAGAGACAGAGACAGAGGATCTGAAGTGGGCTCCACGTTGACAGCAGAGAGTCCGATGTGGGGCTCAAACTTACAGAACTGCAAGATCATGCCCTGAACCAAAGCCAGACACTTAACCAGTGGAGCCACCCAGGTGCTCCTGTATGCTCATGTTTTTAAAAGCCTGCTAGAATCATTGCTTTAAGTTGCACTGTCAAATAATTTCTAGTCTATGACAGTTTATGAAACCCACCAGGATAACACAGGATGGAAGAGATGAGTAGTATCCCCAGAGATGTATCCTACTCTTATCTAACAAGAAGTGATCCAAACAATTCTTGGTCCTCTTTTATACCGCAGACAGCATCCTGTTCTGCACCACAATGGCCACCATCTTTCCCCCTTTTGTCCAAGGTCAAAAATGAATAGGGATAAGAGAATCAATATTACACCCCAGTACACCAAGGGTTTCTTAGTAATGTGTCACTTGGGAAAGAGTAGACTAGGAATGGGTTTTAATTTAGGTAAGAGTCCTGACTGCCTCCCCTTCAAAGCAGCATGATTCATGTTCAATGATCACATTCCACAACCCTAGTCCCACTCAGCTGGCATACACTTGATTGCCATTAAATTATGAGCAAGCAAGCACGTATAGTTGGTGCGACTTATCTCCTCCCAATGCATAACCTACTCAAAACACTTTGTTAATCAGCAGCATCGTTCTCACAGAGGTAACACATGAGCACAAGTCTAATGTCCATATCTGTAGTGAGATAGGATACAGAAATTCCACTGTGGTGCTAAACCTTGTCACATAATTACCACAATTCATAAAGGAGTTTGTTTTGCAAAATTCTATATAAAACAAGTCTACAGTGCTTATTTTCCCCAGTAAAAGATAATTAGGAGTGGTAGGGTATGCTGTTAAAATACAGAAACAATGACATTCAAGAATTTAAATATTGTTATACCTTAATCAACTACATGTAAATAAGGAGCAAATGTGGCCTATACTTAATAAAGGAGCTGACTTTTTTTTTAGAGTGGCATTTATTAGAGTGATTACTTTCAGAACTAAAATCATGGTAGCTGTATTACAGAGTCTGTGAGATATGATCAAGGTATAAGGGAAATCCAGGACTGAACAATATGTAGCAAGTAAGTGTAGGCACCAAGAAGCCTCCTGATAAATAAAAATAAATGTCATTTAAACCAAAGAATAAGGATTTTAGGAAAAAGTGGGAGACCACTGCTTTCAATGGTAATTAATTCTTACCCCCACCCACACACACACACAAACACACACACAGTACAGAGAGGGTTATTGCAAAGAAGGTAAGAAAATCTTCCTAAAAACTCAATACTAAATCTAAATATTAAAAGTCGTGTTGTTGTTTGCTTCATTTTTGTTTGTGGGCTTCTTGTTTATTTCTAAAAAGAAACTGCAGAGGAGAGTTATTCACAGTGGAAGAAGAAGTGTGAGAAAGGTTCAGGCACAAAAGATCTCAGCCCATTCACAAAACACAAGTGGCTGGAGGCTGGAACGTACTGCACGGGGCCAAAGGCACCAGAGCCATACTGGAGAGACGTGAGGGCCATGCTGAGAAGCTGGCCTCTGTCCTGTTTGCAGCAAGGAGGCACTGAGTAGTTGACTTAGGAGCATAGCATGGTCAGATTGGTATTTTAGGGAGGTCCCAAGGGCAACATTACACAAAGACAGATCAATGGTTAGGCTGGAGTCACAGCGACCAGCCAGTGAGAAGGCAGTCTATGGAGCACTGAACAGGGTCTAAACTAAGACAGAGAGGTGGAAAAGCACAGCCGCTAGGAAACTTGGCAGGTTACACGTGCAGAAAAATCATGGTGGACTAAGAAAGGGAAAGCCTATCATGATTTGCAGGCTTCTTACTTGAGTCAGGGACTGCTGGAGATAAGATATATGAGAGAAGGAATAGATCCTAAGGAAAAACAGATCTGTGTTCAGATTTGAATATAGTAAGTTTCTTATGGGCACCTAAGCTCAGATATTGCACATCTAATAAATCAAAAACTGAATTCAATCTTACTGCTACTGGACTCTAGTCTATGCCCTTCTTATACATCTTGTATCTTCCTAAGAGGTAACTAGGAAATAAAACTGTGTAATAAGTTATTATAAAACAAGTATGGGATCTGTGTGGAGGCAAGAGTTTATTCAATATATTCATGGAGGCAAGTATTATCTATTGATTTATATATATTTTTTTCCTCTAAGAGACTTATTTTCATATTACAGAAATAGCTACCTGTGAGGTTACATCTTTACAATGTGTAATCAAGGCAGATTAATTTAGACTCTTAGCCATGTGTTGGAATTCTGTCTTCTCTTTCCTTTACCCAGCACAGAGCTGAGTGCATGAAGCTCTGGACAGGACCCCCAAGGGTCATACTGATGAGAATGATGTTAATAAAAATCAGGGAAAACAGAAGGATTCATCATATACAAGTTTGTATTCCTCTGGCAGAATTCGATTCTTAATACTCTCTCATTTCCAAGCAAGTGGATTTTCCCTTTTAAAAATGATCTGTTGCAATGCAGTCTTTGTTATCTTTTCAGAGATAACATTTAATAAAGACATGATATCAACACTGGAGATTTAAATCATATTTAAAGATTTAAATGAGGCTATAGACTTCAACATTAGAGGAGAGATGTTAGTTAGAATTGTAAGGAGCAAAACAGACTGAAAGATTTATGATCGCACTTAGAAACACAAGCCTTCAGACTGCGTGCCCAAGCACGACAAAAGAGCAGGTAATAACAGATCTCATTAGATGCTGTTTATTTAATTTAACATTATTCTGGCAGAGGTGTCTACCTGCTGGGTAGAGCTAATATTTTTTGGTAGTTTAAATAATGCTCCAATACACAAGAATCTGTCTGTAATAACAGAGGGGTATAAATGCAAGTTCAGAAATCACCAAATTTTCCCAACTCCATGCAGTGTTCTGGATGTACATTTGCAAGTTTTCTGCATCTCTTCTTCCACAAGAGTTAGGAAATAATTCATACCTAGTAGCTCAGAAAGAGCCCTAGAAAGGGAATCCGCCATGGCCATGAAGGACACTAAGTATCCACATTATTTTTTCTGTTTTTTTCTTCCCTTTCTATTGAAAGCCATACACACACACACACACACACACACACACACACTCATCAATCAATAAATCAATCAATCAATATTCCTCCTCCTCCTTTTAAAAAAAGTTTTTTGAGAGAGAGAGAGAGAGAATCAAGCGGGCTCATCCTCAGTGCAGAACCCACTGTGGGGCTTGATCACAGGATCCTGGGATCATGACCTGAGCCAAAATCAAGAGTCAGATTCAACCTACTGAGCTGCCCTAGCCCCACTCTTCCTTGTTTTTTTGTTTTGTTTTGTTTTGTTTTGTTTTGTTTTTTAGGCATAGTATCTTTAACTTTTATTTGAGAGAAACATAGTAACATTCAAATGTCACTTAAATAGAAGATTTATCCCGAACTTTTCATTTTGCATATGGTCTTTAAGCTTGGCTGGTACAGACATATTTCATTTGTGTTTTGTATCTTCACTAACATTTTTTTTTTTTAATTCCTTTTATGGGCCACACACTGAGCTCCAAGAGTATGGGTGTCACCTCACTTTGCCTGGTTTCCTGGAGGAAGAGGATGGCTCCTGAGGCCCCCTGGGGTGAGATCAGCCTCAGCTCCCCAGCTCAGACCTGAGCCTGTCTTCTTCTCTCAGTGGGACCTGAGTCCTGAGTCTAGGGGCTTTGTTGAATCCTGGCCTGGGGTCCTGGTGAGGTGGTAGGGCTACAGGTGGGTGGGTGCCTGGGGTATCGCTGGGTTTGGTGCTTAAGCTGGAGGCCACTTCCTTTCCTTCATGACAGGCAAATATCATTTCCCCAGCTTTCATCCAAGAGGAAGCTCTGGGAAGGGTCTGTTACTGGCCTCTGACATCCAGCAGCCACAGCAGGTGATTAAGAAGTGCCAGCACGTGATTCTGGAGCTGGCTGAGCACTCAAGGAAGCAGAAGGACACAGTAGTGAGGCTTATTCACCTCCAGCTGAACTTCCAGAGCTGAAGGTGGGTGCTGGCCAGCCCTACCAGCGTTTGTAGCCTCTAGCTCTGTCCCTTTCCAGGGGCTGAAAGCTACCCCCAAAGGCGGGGACAGAGAAGGGCCCTCATCCCATGTGCAGCCTATGTCTCTCTCCTTCTTCTTCTCCTCCTTCTCTTTCTTCTTCTGCCTCTTCCTCCCCTCTTTTCTCTGTTTCCTCTTCTTCTCCTTTTACTGTCTAATATTTTTAAGAATTCTATGCATGTTTTTGAGATTAAAGCAACTTCTGGGTAGAATTGTACAGAACAAGATGTGCCAATATGAATGATTTTATACAGAAACAAATATCCTTGAATATTCAAATGAGGAAAATGAAAGACGCTGTGGACTGACTACACTGCACATATGCCCACTTAATCTTTATGTTAAGTTTATGTCACTTCCATCTTCATCCAAAGCAGGTTATAAAAAAATGGTCATATTACTTAGGTTTATATATATTTAAAATATAATTAATAACTCATCATTCAATAGGATAATGTATTTTAAACAGTGAAGCTAAATAAAAATGCTATTAAAAAGCATTTTTAAAGCTAAGATAGTCAAGAAAAATTAAATTTTCCTCTGTAGTTTGGACATCATCTCCAATATGAATTTGGAAGTAATAATAAAAATTGTTGAGCTGACAATGTTGCTCTATGATGAAAACTGCAGAGCACAAGGCTAATAGATTGACAGTGGTTCTGAAAACCTTTATGAATTAAGAGAACAATCTGCAGTAATCTGTTTTGACTAACAATATGGTCTAAAATATTTTTTGATGTTATTTTTGAGAGAGAGAGAGAGAGAGAGCATGGGGGAAGGGCAGAGGGAGATGGGGACAGAGGATCCTAAGTAGGCTCTGCACTGACAGCAGAGAGCCCAACACAGGGATCCAACCCAAGAACCATGAGATCATGACCTGAGCTGAGGTCAGAAGCTTAACCCAGTAAGCCACCCAAGCACCCCTGGTCTAAAATCTTCTTGTTTAAAATTACTCCAAGCATCAAGGATCGACTATCCAATTGCTGAGGTGATTCACAGTGATGACATTTCCAGGCATGGCCAAAAAATTAAGTTATCCTAAATGGAGAACCAAACTTTAGGAAAAAGTTGTCAGTGAAGCATGGAAGATAATCAGGACAGTCTTGGAGATGTTTGACCATCCAGAAAAGGCCCCTACTTAACACTAGAATTCTCTTTGATGCTTAAAATATTGAAAATAAGTGCTTATACTTAGAGACGTGATAGTAAGATTTTTAATTCTCTATTATTTTCTGGGAACGTATAGCCAAACATGCATACATCTACTTATTGTTTAAAGTCTTTCTCTTCCTGACTTCATGATGTCCTCTGACATCACCTGAAAACACTGTCCATCCAGTCATACAGAACTTCATACAGAAATGAAGCTTCCCACTTGTTTTGGACTCTTCCTCTGTCCCATCCTCTATGTTTTGTCAAATTTGGAGGTATGTTAATGCTAGCATCTCTGAGTTAGAACAAGTATTGGCAAACATTTTTTGGTAAAGTACCAGATAGTAAATAATTTAATTTTTGTGGGGCATACAATCTCTGTCACAACACTCAACTCTGCTACTGTAGCACAAAAGTAGCCACAGACAATATGTAAATGAACAAGTGGGACTATGTTCCAACAAAACTTTATTTATAAAATCAGGCAATAGGCACACTTGGTCCAAGGAACCTTACTTTGCCAACTACTGAGCAAAAGCATGTGTTCATCTTGTCCCATACCTGTTGTTATATCCTCACCTATGTTAGTCTGCTCTTTTACATATTTTTGTTTCCTGCCTCTCCCTAGCCAAAGCTTCCTTGTGTTGCCATAGGAATCTTCTTTAAGTGTAACTTGCCTGTGTTCCCTTGATAAAACCCATCTGTGAGCCTGTTATCTAGAAAACTAAGTTTTAAAGTCTCTGCAGAATAAAGTCCCAACCTAGTTTCATGCCTCACCCCTGATACTTGACGATGACCACTGTCCTTCAAATAGCCCTGCTCCTTCTTGCAACTCTTCTTATACTTTCTCTTCTGCTTAGGATGGTTTTCTCTCTATTTTTACTTGTCCAAATTCTGTCTGTAACTCAAGGTCTTCACTTCCTTATCAACTACTCTTGATGTACTCCTTTGTGTGGTCTAAAGGTAAGAGCTAAAAGTATGTGTATACACGGGAAAATCACAGGGAAATTTTTGAGGAAAAAAAAGATCCAGTGGCAGAATTTTGGAAGTTAATTATAGTTTGAGGATAGGAGGGGAGCAGTGTAAGAGACAAAAAAAAAAAAAAAGAGAGAGAGAGAGCTGGGAAAGACAGAGGGAGAATCAGGGAGCAATATATTATAAATTAACATCTAGAAGAATCATCATGTTTAACTTTCGAGTATCATTTCACTGAATGAATCCACTGTAATTCACTTAATTTAAAAGATCCTCATGTTAGAAATTCAAGTTGCTTTGTATGTTTTACTGTTGTAAAGAGCATTGTGGATAAGACATCTATTTACTTATTTAACAAATATTTGAACATTGACTGCTATGTGTCAGGCAATGTACATTCATCAATGTAATTGGGAGTTTGTAAGAATCTGTTATCCTGGAAATAACCCTTGAAGATGGGCTTTCCCTCCAATGCCTGAAGTTACAGTAACAATGGGAACATTTTACCACAGGATTGACTCATGCTGAGGAACTTGGGGGTAAGAACATTGACAGACCTGTCCTGTGGGAAAGTGAGGAATACTAGTTGAGAAAATGACCCAGAAGATGATAATCTTGTTATGCTAATCTTTTGGTTTAAATGCTCCTCCAGGGCAGAATCAGAGAACATATATATATATTATATATATAATATATATATATAATATATATATATATTATATATATATATATAAAATGTACTCAGTATATTTGTAGAATATAATAAGATAGCATCATCTAGATCACAGGGAAAAAACCCACTCCACAGCTTTTTAAGACTAAATGCTCCAGGAAGTGAAACAGGCCTGATTTAGAAGTGGAGATTGTCAATTTATCTTGAAAACACATCCATGACTCAATTTCCCTGATGTTACATACTAGTACCTGTGCTATAGGAAAGCTTTGGACTTGAGAATTATTCCAGGAATAGAGAAAACTTTAGTACATTAAAGAGATTAACTGAATTGATACAGGCAAATGAAAGTCTAAGGTGAGCAGGCACAAAGAGAAATTAGTGCAGTACAACTGACAGCAAAAAAGCATTATAAATTGGAAAGTGTCTTGATTTCTCCTGGGCGCCTCCATTTATCTTCTCCTTAGACTTTTTAGATTTGGGGTTTGGCTGAAAATGGATAGTACTAAGAGCAGAAATCTTCAGCACTCTAAAAATTTTGAGTAAGTTCAATAAACTTATGTTTTCACTCCTTAATACAGCTACCTCAGCTGTCAACAGAAGCAAAGAAATGACTAAGGACTTCTGTGGAAATTCATTCTTTCCAGCTGAGGATAGCCTGATGTCCAGAATGAGGACAGAAAACAAATGCTGGCTTACTATGAGAACAGATACAATCCAGGTACTACAGTCTCAAGTATCTAATGAAGCAAAACATTATTTCAATGAGTGAAGATGGTCAGGTACAAGAATGGTGCAGACTAGGGGCCACAGGTGAAGCCATGCCCTGTTGACAGGCTAGCATCCCTCAGTCGCTGCTACCGTGCAGGACTGCAGGATCAGTGTGATGGACCTGATTCTGGAAGGAACGATGAACCACTAGATGTGTAATATCTGATCGAAGGTTTGACAGCTATAAAATATGCTCATAGCTTTTTCGTTAGTGATAAAGTCAGGCGTTAGGCCACTGGCTTAATTTATTGATAACTTATTTGTATTTAGATGAATACATTATTTCCCTAAATCTCAATATTTTTATTAATTAAAAAAAAAGTAGGGATATAGGAAAACTTCTGAAACCTCATAGAATTGTAGTAGTTACCTGAATGAGAACTCCATGTATATTAGTCAGCTCAGGCTGCATTACAAAATTCCAGAGCCTGAGTAGTTTGAACAGAAATTTATTTTCTCATAGTTCTAGAGGTTGTAAGCCTGAGCCCAAGGTGCCTTTACGGCTGGTTCTGGTGAGAGCTCTCTTCCTGTTTTACAAATGGCCACCTTCTTTCTGGACACTCACTTGGCCTTTCCTTGGTAGGTGTGGTTGGGAAAATCTCTTCTTTTCATAAGGCCAACCATCCTATTGTTTTATCACTCTGCCCTTAATTATCATTTAACTTTAATAATCTCCCAAAAGCCCTATCTTCAATTATACTCACATTAGGGATCAGAGCTTCAACATATGAATTTGACAGGGACACCATTCAGTCCATTGCACCATGAAAGTTCCAAAGGCTCACTGGACTTGCTTGAGTGTGTAAGTGTTTTCAATACTGGCATATGCGAGTCATAAAAATATCAATGAATTCAGATAATGGAGTGTGTTCATAGAAATTTTAAGCAAAATAGGTCATTCTCCATTTATTAATAGATGCATGGGGTTACTTAATTTTCCCATGCAGAAAAACCAATAATAATAATAATAATAATAATAATAATAATAATAATAATGAGATTAGGTTAAAATATTAAAAATCAACCTTTCAGAGCACTGGAAAACCTCCAAAGGCAAGCAAGAACTTGAGGAGTACTTGTTCATGAAAAACTACTACTGCATTGTGAGAAAAAACAATGAGCTTTTGGGCTTCTTGCCTAGAGGATTTCTCTGCTCCCAAGTTCCAGCAGTAAAATTCTACTGGCCAGAGGTGATGAACTTGGTTTTGGGTAGGTGGTAAAGCAAGTAGAAATTTAATGAGGAGATTTTGGAAGCAAGAGAACCAAGGAAAGGCTGATATAATTCACTCTCTGGCTGACTGCTAAACTGCATATGCATGTGGAAGACACTGGAGAATCTGGCAAAAATCAAAAGCCTAGGGAGACTTGTAAACTTGTTACGCCTTTGAATGTGTTCCTCAACCCCCACACACAGCTTGGGTGGCAGAGGTGGAAATCTTGGCACTTCAGGAGTTTCAGTAAAGCCTCTGCACAAACTATTGGCTGACCACTCGAGTGAACAGATGTAGTGGAGACTCTTAGAGAATTAAGCATAAAAACAAAAACCAAACTGCATAGACTTCAGCAGTTGTACACCACAAGAAAGACAGATTATCTACCTTGTATCCATGTATATTAATAGCCTACTAAAACATAAAAACTAATGTTTATAAGAAAAAAATAGAACCCAGAATCATTATAATGCATCATCTAAAATGCCTACTTTTAAAGCAAAAATTACTAGACCCACACCTTTGGTGAGGAATGGAGGGGAAAAAAATATTTGTGTACTGTTAGTCGTTATGTAAATTGGTACAGCCCCTATGGAAAACTGTATGGAGGTTGCTTAAAAAATTAAAATAGAACTACTGTATGATCTAATAATTTCATTTCTGGGTTTATATTCAAAGGAAATTAAAATAACGTATCAATGAGATATACACACCCCCATGTTCACTGCATTATTCACAATGGCCGAGACATGGAAACAACCTAAGTATCTGGCAACAACTGAGTGAATAAAGAAGATAGGGTGTGTATGTATATGTGTGTGTGTGTATACATGTATATGTACACGTGTATGTATATAACATATGTATATACATACACAATATATATAAGGGAATATTATTTAGCCATGACAAAGAGGAAAGCCTTGCCATTTGCAAAAACACGGATGGAACTTGAAGGCATTATGCTACATGAAAGAAGCCAGACAGAGAAAGACAAATATTGCATGGTATCATGTGTATGTAGAATCTACATAAAAAGTCAAACTCACAGAAACACAGAGTGGTAAAGTGGTTGCCAGGGCTGAGAGGTGGAAAAATCAGAAGAGTTTTTCATAAAAGGGTATAAAATTTATCTGTAAGATGAAGAAGGCCTGGGACGTCTGGGTGGCTCAGTTGGTTAAGCGACAGACTCTTGGTTTTGGCTCAGGTTATGATCTCATGGTTCGAGAGTTCGAGCTCCACATTGGGCTCTGCGTTGCCAGTGCAGAACCAGCTTGGAATTCTGTTTCTCTCCTCTCTGCCTCTCTCTGTCTCTCAATATAAACAAATAAGCTTAAAAAATATTTTTTTTAATGAGGAAGGCCTGAGGATATCATGGAAAACACAGTGACTGTAGTTGATAAAACTGTATTGTATAATTGAAATATGCTAAAAGAGTAGAACTTAAATGTTCTCACAAAAAAAAAAAAAAAAAGATAATTGAAACTTAGGCCTAATGGCCCAGATGCTGGATTTAGTGAAAAGTTCAAAGCAGCTATTACAAATTTGTTCACATAATTAAACCAAAAATATACTAAGAAAAGGTGAACAGTAGGAACTCCTAATAGAGAAGTGAGCTTTTAAAGAAAAGGATCCATATGGGGCGCCTGGGTGGCTTAGTCGGTTGAGCGTCCAACTTTCGCTTAGGTCATGGTCTCGCGGTTCGTGGGTTCGGGCCCTGCGTCGGGCTCTGTGCTGACTGCCAGCTCAGAGCCTGGAGCCTCTTTCGGTCTGTGACTCCCTCTCTCTCTGACCCTCCCCTGCTCACGCGCTCTCTCTCTCCTAGAAATAAATAAAACATAAATTTAAAAAAAAAAAAGAAAGAAAGAAAGAAAAGGATCCATAAAAATCTCGGAAGAAAACACAGACAATAATTTCTCTGACACTGGCCACAGCAACGGTTTTCTAGATATGTATCCTAAGGCAAGGGAAACAGAATCAAAAATAAACTATTGGGACTATATCAAAATAAAAAGCTTTTCCACAGTGAAGGAAACCATTAACAAAACAAAAAAGCAGCCAACTGAATGGGAGAAGATATTTGCAAGTGATATATCCAATAGCAGGTTAATTTCCAAACTATATAAGGAATTTACACAACTCAACACCAAAAAAAAAAATCTTATTAAAAAATGAGCAGAGGAACTAAATAGACATTTTTCTAGACATACAGATGGTCAACTGACACTTGAAAAGATGCTGTATATCACTAATCATCAGGGGAATGCAAATCAAAACCACAATGAGATATCATCATTTTATACATGTAAGAATGCCCAAAATCAGAAAGACAAGAAATAACAAGTGTTGGCAAGGATGTAGAGAAAAAGGAACCCTTGTGCACTTGGTGGGAATGTAAATTAGTGCAGCCACTGTAGAAAACAGAATGGCGTTTCCTCAAAAAATTAAAAATATCAATATAATATGATCCAGTAATTCTACTCCTAGGTATTTACCCAAGAAATCCCACAAGTATTAATTTGAAAAAATATATGCACCCCTATGTTTACTGCAGCATTTACAATAGCCAAGGAATGGAAGTAACCTAAGTGTCCATTGACAGATGAATGGATAAAGAAGATGTTATTTTATTTATATATATTTATATATATATATATATGTAATGTGTATAGATGTGTGTATGTATATATGTATTACATACATATGTAATACATATATGCATAATATAGGTATTGCATATATATGTAATACCTATATTGCATATATATGTAATACGTGTAGATGTGTGCATGTTTATATGTATTACACATATGTGTAATGTGTGTAGACGTGTGTATCTATATATGTATATATAATATACAGAATATACATATATTTATACACATATATAGAGAAAGAATATTATACAGACGTAAAAAAAGATGAGGTCATGCCACTTCCAACAACATGGACAGACCTAGAAGTTGTTATGTTAAGTGAAGTAAGTCAGGCTGAGAAAGACAAATACCATATGATTTTACTCAAATATGGAATTCAAAAAACCAACCGAATAAACAAAGAGCAGAATCAGACCTATAAATAGAGAACAAACCAATACTTGCCACAAAGGACAGGGGTGGGGGTGATGTGCAAAATGGGTGAAGGGGACTGGGAGGTACAGGCTTTCAATTATGGAAGGAGTAAGTCACAGGAATAAAAGCCCTAGTACGAGGAATACAGTTATGATACTGTGATAGCATTGTATGGTGACAGAGGGTAGCTAGCTACACTTGCAGTGATTTTCAAGTCACCTGTTGTACACCTGAAATTAGTATAACTTCATGTGTCAATTATACTCAATTTTTTTTAAAAAATGATCAAATGGCAATTCTAGAGCTTAAAAATGCAATAGGTGAAATTTTAAAAGTAACTAGACAGGCTAAACAGCATATAGGAGATGAGAAAGAAAGAATCTGTTAACTTGGAAAACAGGTCAACAGAAATTATCAAATTTGTAGAACAGAGACAAAAACTCAAAGCAATCTGTACAGACCTTAGAAATGTATGAAACCATGTCAGTTATTTCAATATACATATGCAACTGAAGGTGGCATAAGGGGGAAGAAAAGATACTGAAAGAAATAATGACTGAGAAAATCTTCCCAAATTTGGTGAAAAGTATGATCCTTCACATTCAAGCTTGAGAAAACTAACCAGGAAAACATAAAGGAAACCAACAACATATCACAATCAAACGCTGAAAGGCAAAGGAGGGAATTGTTGAGAATGGATAGAAGTGTTCAAAAACTTGATTTTGGTGCTGGTTTCATAACTGGATGTATTTGTTAAAACATAGAATTATATACTTAAAGTGGATGGATTTTATGTTATAAAAATTATACTCAATAAGGTGACAAAGAAGAAAGTAGACTGAATTATAATTATATCTGAAGGTCTCTGGTACATATTACACATGTATATGTGCATGTGTGTGCATGTGTGTGTGTGTGTATGTATACAGATATGTTTTCATGGCTTTCATTTCCTCTTTGTAATACTTTATTTCATTAATATAAAGTAATACTTTATTATCAATTAATACCAAATACTGTTTTAATCCACTTCAAAATCTCTGAACTTTTGCTTATCCTGATAAACAGCTGACCTACAAATTACTTTCTTAGTAATTTGTTCCTTCATAAGTAGCTCAAAATCATACAATGTACTAGTGGAGAACTGAGGGGGACAAGTTGGCATTTGTGACTGTTGGTGAACACAGAACCTCCTGAACTCTGGTCACACAGTGCGAGAGTGTGGCTTGCAGCATGCACTGTAGTGTGAAGGAGGAATCCACCGTTACACTGTGTACTTCCTAGTGAAGGAGCACAGCGGAACATCGCCAGGGTATCTGTCATTACTGTTGGTTTGGATTGTGGTGGTGGTCATGAAAGCATCGTTGACGGCGGCAGTGACACCGGCAGTGCCATGAACAGTGGCAAGAGCAGCAGTAGCCAGGCTGGGAACAGTGAAGGTGTTATAAAAAGGCAGCAGACCACCACAAAAATACTTACATGCATACCCTCTATTTCCTGAAGGCCTTTGCCCATTCAGCATTGCCCTTGGCTTTTAGACAGTAACCCGGCCACTCTCTGCAGCTTTTCTCACAACACAAATGGAAAAGGTCAGTCTGGCTGGCATTTCAATCCAGCTCTCCCGTCCACCCCCCACCCCCACCCCCATATTGCACAGAAACCTCCTTAGCCAACCAGCTCATTCTGTGTTGACATTTCACTCTGTGTACAGCAAGAAGGTCACGAAAAGGAAACACTAATCTGGCCATACTGCTGCTTAATCCTTAAGACTCTCACTGGAAAATACTGCTTCAACATGCTCCATTGTGGGCTTGTGCCATTTTGTTGTGTTTTATTTTGTTTTATAGATAGAACAATGCTTTTTTGGTTTGGGCACTGTATTGCCTGGGGAAAAAAGGGAAATGTCTGTTATTGCTTGCTAAACATCTACCATGTAGCCAGCCAAACCACAGGAGCTAATCTCAAATCGGGGAGTTAACTTCTCAAGGAAGGAGCCCTGTGGCTTACATTCCTTTCAAACATGGCCTCCTGAATTTCCATGCTTTTTCATCTAACTTTTCTGTGTGTACTTCAATTTGTACAGCCTCATTTTCAAGTTGGTGCTATTGTAATCTAGATTATTTATTTGAATTTTCTTTAAAAGGAGAAATAGCCATCACTTTTTTTTTTAATCTAAATGCCACGTACATTGGGATCAGACCAGATATTTTCAAGGTGTATTTTATAAGTTGTTTTGCCTCTTACTTTGTGCTATTTCTGCTCAACTCATTCTAGAAGTAGCATTCGTTCATATGTTCATTCTTCCAATAAATGTTTTTTAAATACTTCCTACGGACTCTTTTAAGGCACTAGTCCTTTTTACGTCATTAAGTAAATAAAGGTAAAATATATCAAGTAGAGATCTTATCCTTAAATAGCCTGCAGCCCAGCAAAGATTCTTTCCATCAGGATACCAGAAGCAAACAGATGGAGCATTTAAAAGGGATAACAGAAGAGTTTAATGAAGACACTACTTAAAAAGAATTAATGGAAAGCAAAAGGGTATGATAACACCTCATAGCTAAGATAAAAAATCCATACCATTTGCTAAGACAGAGGAACATGGGCTCTGTATGCACTGTATGTGAGAGACGTATGGCTATAGAAAAGTGGCAGCAGCTATAATCTTAGGTTGAGAAATACAGCCACTGAAAACTTGTGGCCAGCAAGAAGAGACATGATGAATTATCTATTTCACTTCATCCTACCCCTCCATCTCTTGCCTGCACCTCCAACTGTCCAAACCCAACTGGAAGCAAAGGGCAAGGGAGTTTGGTTGATACAGTTCATAAAAGTGGGCCTCCCAAAACAAAGAGTATTAACAAGAAAATGCAGAGTGAATGAGGGACAAATAGAAAACATCCAGAATACAGACATAACTGGCATTAAGACCTTATCATCAGATTTGCTTTAGAGAAGAACTGAAATAATTAGTTATATATAATCAAATTAATTGATCCATCTCTCCATGATAGATTTTCTTTTCAGAGAGCATATACTAATATCCATGAATTTATAAAATCAGAGATGGTAATAAAGCCAATTATTAGATCTTGTTTTTAGAATAAACATATTCATATAACATGACACACTTCACAGCTGTTCTCTTTACCAAGCTCCATCCACACTTCAAATCTAATTTAAGAGGCAAATACTAAATATATATGAAGAGATTATGGAATGAGAAAAGAAGGGAGAGTAGAAAGGAGGTCAAGGGAAAACAGAGAAGAGAGAGGAGAGAGATGCAGGACCGACGATGGCAATGAAAGGAAAACACTTCATGCAACTGCAGATAATTTTTAATCACCCTCACTATATCAGAAGTTGTCTTTGCTCAGAAACCTAAAGTTCTGGGGAACAGCAATCCTTCTACCTCCTTTATGTCCTCTCCCTTTTCTTTTCATGCTGCTATCAGCCTGAGTTCTCACCTGTCTTTTCCCCTTCTTGCTCTACACAGTGCCATCCAAGCACGACCGCCAACTATCATGTTGGGTTATCACTCCCATATCTATGGATTCGACTTAGCCTTCATCTTTTCCCCCAAATTAAGAACTATATAGCCAAGAATTTATTGAACATCTCTACTTGGATGTCAAACATGTATTCCAAAATCAATTTCCATAAAATCAAATCTGTCACCTTATCATCAAACTGTCACCAATACCCAAACCAGAAGCTCAGCACTGTCACTAAATAGGCTTCCCTCAGTCTCACCCTTACCTCCAAATCCAACCAGGCATTGATTTCTTTAGTTTCTTACAGGTTCTCTGACCCCATGGCATTCTTGCCTTCCAGTATTTGTGAAGACCGTTCACATTTCCATTGCCTTTTCCATGCACCTTCACTTCCCCCAACCTGTACTCTACCAGGTGAACTCCAACGCAAAGCTCTGGGCTTCAGCTTAAACCTTGCATCACCTCTCACATCTGATTTGGAGGCCCTTTCCACACGATCTTAATTTAGCATCTTAAAATCCTCTTATTAAAACATTTTCAAACTATATTAAATGGTCTTGTTTCATATACAGTTGACTCTTGAGCAAGACAGACTTGAACTGTGTGGGTCCACTTATACACAGATTTTCCCAATAAATACACTACAGTATTTACCTATCTATCAGCTGTGTTTTCTCTTCCTTATAATGTTCTTAATAATATTTTCTTTTTTCTAGCTTACTTTATTGTAATAATACAGCATATAATACACATAAAATACAAAATATGTGTTAACCAACTTGTGCTATTGGCCTGGCTTCCAGTCAACAGATGGCTAGTTAAGTCTTAAAGGAGTCAAAAGTTATATATGGATTTTTGATGGTGTGGGGGTGAGCACCCCTAACCCCTGCATTGTTCTAGATCAACTGTATGTTTATTTGCCAGACTAAATCTCCATGAGGGACAGGAATATATTCATTTTGTTCTCACTGGCATCACTGGTCCCTACCATTATGTCTGGGTCAAAGTAGACCTCCAATAAGCAAAAATTATTTGATTAATGAGTTTTGTTGATGTTTCTGTTTTTAATTTTTTATAACTTGATCAAAACTTAGAATTCTAATTCTTATGTACAAGTCTTTTGAGACATAATTTCTTTCTAAGTCACTTTCTAAGTGGAAATCAAGCTCTACTTTAGTAAATTCTGGACTAATGTTTGACATAGTATGTTAAAGTGATTCAGAGACATGTGTCTGACCATTGAAAGCCTCAGACATGAACAGCCATATAAAATAGTTCTGCTTATCAAAGTATACGCTTTCCAGGCTGATTCACAAGTAAATTGTCCAAACAAAGGCTGGACAATATTTCTCTCTATTTTAGAGTCAGTGTCTGATCCTAAAACTTGATGATAAGCCTGCTAAAGGGATGATCCTGTGATTGTAGAGCATGCATTTAACTTTGTTCAGAAGGCACCTCAGTTGACTCCTCTCACTCCTACTCTGGGTTATCCAAAGGCACAAAGACAACTACAAATCCCTTCCGACCTCTTCAAGACCAAAACCTATCTTCTGAACTAAACACATTTTAAAATGGCACAGCAGCAATATGGGGCACCTGGACTGATGAGTTTACTCTGAAAAACCTCTTGGGGAATAAAGTGCAGCTGAACCATGCACTGTATTAACAAGCTGGAACTTGGGTTACATTTGACTATTGATTCATTCTCTGGAATCATCACCTGTAAGAATCTTTGCCTTTCTTTAACCTTAGCAGAAGCCACAAACATTGTCTGATCTTGCTGACACCTGGGCTGCACCCAGAATGATGAACGTAGAAGTTTTGAAAAGGTAATAAAAAGTCACAATATCCACAATCTGAAACCAATTCAAGGGATAGCCATGAAGCAACTTGAAGATTTGGTAAGCACAGGTCCAGCTAGAAGCCTAACATCTTTTGCTACTCCTAAAGAATCTAAACTGACCTGCTCAAATGAAGAAGGGATAAAAGGGCATTTAGGTTGTCAGTATACACTAAAGGCACTTTCTTGGGTTATTACTTTTTTTGTTTTTTGGGGTCGTGTTGTTGGTGGTGGTGGTGAAGAAAATTGGCTTCATTCCCTCATATATTTACATTATCTGTCTCTTTAATGGGGCATTTAATAAATTATTCAATACATATTGGGTACCTACGGAAGAAAAATACAGTAGGAATGGCTATTTCATAAAGTTTTATTAAAAATTCCCTCAGTCTCTTGACCTGCCTTTGGTCATTTTTTGTCCACATCTGGTCAAAATTTAGGTAGAGGCAACTGATATTTGAGAGTAATAATACAAGGTCGTGGTCCCAACCTCTGACTTACTCACAGATCTGAGTCACACAGGAGCTCTTCATGGACCTTATTCTTGAATCCATTGCCTGCCCTTCTCCCCCAGAGCACCAGATTCAATATATCTGGAGTGAGGTTCAGAAATCTATCTCAGGTTAAAAGCCCTCTTGAAAACTTAATGTAAGGGGTATGTCTATAGACTATAGATTCCATAAGCCCCTGTATCGAATCAGGTAATAAAAAAACCCAACCTGCTGCTCTGTGCTACTTCATATCTTACAGAAGTGTCCTCCTGTAATTTTCTTTTTATATAATGTAGCAATATGCAATATAGCTAACTGCACCTCTCTCTGTATATATGCATACATATACATATATGGATATAGATATATCTACATATGTACATCTATCTATCTATCATAGATCTATCAGTCTGCCCACCTCATTATTCAATACCAAGTCATCTACTGTGACAAGTCCTTCACTGGTGATACAAATCAGTGTCTCCTTCCTGGAGAGTTATCTGATGTGTACCTAGTGCATGCTAAGTAATGCTTCTCCTTTTTGTTTTATCTGACAAGGTGATGAAATTTAAGCTCAGGAGCAATAATTTCTTCATCTGGGAGATGGCTATATCTCCCACTGCTGGTCCTTAATTGGCTCTTTAATTTTATGATTCTATTGTATACATGTTTTTAATTATACACTTTTACACCTTCTTTGGAAATTGATGTGACATCATTATAAATGCATGAAATATGGGTAGAGGTGAATCAGCCAGCATGAGAGAAATGTTAGGACACAGAGCCAATTCAGTTACTGCCATGACCAACTCAATGGATTTGCTATTTTGATAGTATCTCAAAACTAGTAAATAATGGAAAATGTTTATAACTCAACTTTCACTAAGTTTTTCTTGTTTGTTTGTTTGTTTGTTTGTTTTTTTGCCTTCCAGAGTCATAAATAAATAACAAAAATCAGAGATCCCATCTTGGACCCCAGTGCGTCCAGAGCCCTTGAAAGAACTGCAGAGGGTCCCTAAAAGCTGCTTCTATGTTCTGATAGCTGTTTTCACCTGACTCCAGGCTACTGTTTGGGGCTTCCCAGCCCATCGCCATGTCCACACTCTTCCATGTGGTTGCCACTCTGTGGCTAACTCCCCACACCTTTGCATTCCAGAGCACAGCTAACACAAGGCTGTCCCATAAAATGGGAAATTGAGAAAGCTTTAGTCTGCCGTAAGAAAAGCATAATGCCAAAAAAGAAAGAAAGAAAGAAAGAAAGAAAGAAAGAAAGAAAGAAAGAAAGAAAGAAAGAAAGAAAGAAAGAAGAGAAGAGAAGAGAAGAAAGAAAGAAAGAAAGAAAGAAAGAAAGAAAGAAAGAAAGAAAGAAAGAAAGACAGAGAGAGAGAGAGAGAGAGAGAAAGAAAGAAAGAAAAGAAAAATGTAGAAGTATTTCTCACATGCCACTTCACAGGACGTTCTTGGCGGCCTCTCATATGCTTTGGGCCGGCCATGACAGCACAATGGTACCTTGCTGCCCAGGACAAGTGGCTTCTCACCACCTCCACTGAACCTCGCCACCTCCATTCCAAAGCCTCTAAGTTGAAATAAATTTCTAATAACATCAGGTGAGATGGAAATTGTTCCAGTGAAAGCTCCCTTTTCCATTATTAAAGAAAATATTACTATCATATTTGAAAGCATCTATATTTTTATTCAGTGATTCAGTAAGTAGATATTTGTTCCTGGGCAAAGGTAGCTCTGCTGACAGGCATCTTCTAGAAAACACTTTTCTTAATGGAGGATGCTAAGCCATGTTTGGAGTCTTATGAAGGAGAAGGTCAATTTTCAACTCCTAATGTTATTGGTTAACTGGCTGTAGTTTGCATGTATGCAATTCTGAAGGCTGAAAGATAGAGATAACTTCAAAAAGCTCTTTTCAGAAAGTCCTTGAGAAATCGTAGAAACGGAACGGCTACATTGAAACCCGAGTATGGAGTAACACGGAGGGATGAGACTAAAGTATTCTTAGCCTCAGAACCAAGTACAGTGTGTTAGTTGTGTTATTGGGAGACACAGAGATCACAGGTGAATTAGGATATGTGTACATAGCCTGTCCATCAGCAGTACCTTGAACTTCAGGGTGGCCTTGAGCAGCAGGTCTCCTTTGTATTAGAGAAACTGATCCAGAGAAGTACCAGCACGATTGGGAGGCAGTTTCTCTGAGGTGGCTTTTGAACTTTAAGGCAGCTTCGGGATGAAGCACAAACGTGTCTGTGGGCACAGGGGTCATGTTGATGTGTTGAGCTGTGCTGCAGACTAGTAAGCCCCAGATGCCCGGGCAGCACACATCTTTAAGGATCTGGGTCAGGGAGGGAACAAAAGGGTAACGTAACTTGAAATAGCTGAGATCATTCATTCCCAAAACCCAGTGAGATCACTCCTAAGGAAGGATTCCTGGAAAGAATCAGAATTTGCTGGGTATCTTCACAGGGCTTTACAGGGGACCACAGTTTGCAGCTTATGTAGGAGGGCATACATGATTTTTATGTAAATGTGACCCAATTCATATCCCTAGGCTGGTGTGGTCTGAAGAAACAATGGTTACATAATTTCTACTGACTCTGGCAAAGTCTTACCCATTGTGTTTTTAGATAGTCATAGATAGGGCAGCAGGAGCTGGTTAATCCAAAGTAGTCAAACCTGGGTGAAAAGTTATGTCTTAAGAATGCTGATTAAGAGCTTTTCACCACTCTGTAAATAATTATCTGATAATCTGTCATGGGCCTCTTCTCCAAGTTCTGGCTTTTCAATGGCTTTATTATTGATTTAGACTAAACAAATACATAAATACTGTGTGTGTGCATGTATGTGTTTATATGTGTGTATGATGTTCCTATGGCAAATATATAGAATTTATTTGCCATAGCAGTGTATATATATTTTTATTAAATTATCTAATCTAGACAGAGCATTTAACAATACAACTGACCCAAAGATTTAATACAAGCTCACTGACATAGAATGATAAATCAAAACCTAAAAGAAGAAGTCACGTGGAGATAAATCCAAAGTAGGTTTTCTATAAATTCAATAACACAATTATGGTGTGATGAAATCATTAAATCATAAATGATGGAAGGTAGACTGTTACCAGCCCTTGCCCTGATATTTTTAGGTCAGTTCAGACAAATTAGATCTTGAGAGATAATGCAAATCCTTTTATTGGCTATACCACTAGGCTTTAAATAGGTCACCTCTGGAACCCCTTAAGACCCTGTATGATAAGTGTGAAGACTGTCTAGCCTTGTTTATGGGGAGAAAACACAAATGATGTCAACTGATGTCAATCTAAGATCTAATATTTAGTAGTTGTGTAAACATGAACAACCTACTTAAATTCACCAAGTCTCAGTTTCCTCATCTGTAAGGAGAGAAATCCTAATTATTACTTCTATGAAGTACCAGAAGGGAGTCCAACACACAGTAGATAATAATAGATATAAATTCATTTTCTCATAGTCTTGTTAAAGAAAAAAAGAGAGAGATAGACAAAGAGGGAAGGAAAGGGAAAAAAAGAAAGGAAAGGGGAAAAATAAGGAGAATTTCCACTTCATTTTTCATTTTTTTAGGAAATCAAATGAGCCAACAATATAACATTTACTGCCCAAATCTAGACTTACAGTTTACATTATTATTTACAGCTCATAAGAAGAGTTCCCTGATGATTTTCACATTCAGGAGTGATGTCTCCAAATAAGGTGCTCATATTTTAACATGGATCTTAACAAATTAAAGCTTAAAAGGAACAGCTTGCGGACAGAAGGGAACATAGAGGAAAGCTATAACATACAAAGAATCACCAAGGAAAATACAATGATCATAAAAGACATGCAGGTTATAGGGGGCAAATAAAAAAATTTCTAGAAGTATTTTTGGTATTTGCTAGTCCATTACATCAAATAGGAAATAGTCTGGTTTTGCACTGTCTTTGAGAGCCAAGCTAGAACCAATAATAAAACTGGTAGGGGCCAGATTTCAACTCAGCATGAAATAAATATGGCATCAACCAGATAGGTCTAATATTGAAAAGATTGCCTCATGACTCAGACTTCCTAATACTACAGGACTCAAGAAGATATAGACGACCTTCAATCAACATGGTAGAAGAGAATCTGCACTAGGTTAGAGGTTGAACTACACAATATTTCGATTTCCTTGTAACGTTGAGACTCTGTAATTCCAAGAAGGAAGTGGGCTGACAAGGATTACATTCTGCAAACCAGTTTCATCAGAACTGCTGTGTTGTGACCTGAAATATGAAGGCGTTTTTTCACAAACAATAAAACAGCCTTCTTCCCAGCACAAGAATTTCCCCTGAGGAATTCTCTGATGTTGGCACCTTTTGAAATAGTGCTTTGGCAACATCCCTGGGCCTGGAGCAAACATATCCAGACCCCATCTGGTTGGTTTCCTCCTCATCACCGTAACACTTTCTCCTTAGCCAACACACACTACTTGGCTTTAGTAATTAGTTAGAGTTACTGTATATTTATCCAGATTTCCAACTCCTTGATCCCCAGTCTCTCATCTCTTTGTACTGCTGATGTGCTTGCTCAGTGTGGGTACAATCATTTAAGTATACAGTCATTTGGCTCTGGTTTCAACCACAGATGTTGGATTATTTTTTATTGTTTGGGTCTTTAAGAATGACAGAGGAATGTGGAGAGGGCTGAGAAACTTGGGCACACATTTTGAGATCTCTGTTTTTCTCACCACAGCTAAAGATATAAGCATTTGGGGAAATTAAAAGTTCATGTTCTGGACTGTGATATCTTTCTCTTCTCAGAGACTGGCTTCTCTGCTGTCACTGCACATCTTGAGGCTTCCTGCAATATGAAGTAGTCAAATGTGCCTTTCTTAAAAAAAAAAAAAAAAAAACTGGTATGGTGGGCAGTCTTCAAGATGACTCCTAATAATCCGCACTTTCTCAGGTTTACACCCTTTATCACTTCACCCCCCTCCCCTTCAGTGTGGGCTGTACCTACAAAATTGCTTCTAATGAACAGAATATGGCTGAGGGTTGGGATGCCACCTCTGTAATTATGTAACAAAAGGATGCACTTTCTCTATGGATGGCTTTGACAAAGCAAGCTGCCAATCCCACATGGCACAGAACTGAGGTCAAACTCTATAGTAAAAGCCAGCAAGGAATTGAGGCCTTCTGTTTAACAACTACTGAGGAACTGAATTCTCCCAAACAAACTGGTAGCTTAGGAGTGGATCATTCCCCAGTTTAGCCTGGAGATGAGACCACAGTCCCCACCTCTGACAGTTTCATTGCAGCCCATGAACCTGAAGCACAGAACCCAGATGTCCATGCCTGGATCTCTGATCCACAGAAATTGTGAGATAATAAATGTGTGTTGTTTTCAGCGACTAAATTTGGGGGTGATGAGCTATGCAGAAAGAGGTAACCAATATACCTGGAGTAGATGAAAACCTAAGCTTAGAATACAAATAATTTAGGTGGAAATCATTCATGTTGCTACAGAATTAACTCTAGTTAATTTAACCTAAGTGCCTTTTAAGAAATTAAGTATTATGTGTCTTTGACTATTAGGAATAGAGAAACCTAGTGCTTAAAGGAAATATTCATTATTCATTCAAAATTAACCAGAAGATACAATGGGGCATCTTTATAACCTTCATGTGCATCACTCAAGATTTCACTAGAAAAACAGAACCAATGAAAGATATACATTAAGGATCTCATTGCAAGGAATTAGCTTACGTAATGATGAAGGCTGGCTAGGCAAGTCTGAAATCAGTAAGCCAAGCCATCAGAAATGATAGGCTGAAAGTCTCAGGTACAAACTGAAGCTACAGTCCATAGGCAGAATTTTTTAGTCTTCTGGAAAATGTCAATTCTGTTCTAAAGCACATTTGATTAATTAAATCAGGCCCATCCATATTATTTGGGATAATCTCTCTTACTTAGAGTCAGCTGCTTATGGACTTTATCATATCTACAAAATACCTTCACAGCAACACTTGGAACAGCGTGTTGACTCGTTGGAGACTATATAAAATTGACCATCACATCATGTAATTCAAAGTTGATACATAAACTGGTCAGCAATCCTTAAAATCAAAGGAAAATAAAGAGATGTCATTTATAAAAAACTGAAAGGTTCATAACATTCTAGTAATCATGTCCTGTAAAAAATAAAGCAAATGTTTTGTTTTAATGTTACTGGAAAAACTTACATGGTTGAAAAGTGAACATAAGCCAGTTCTGTAATTAAATTTTAAATGTGTTTCTTCCCTCTAATGCTATTTATTATATTCAGAACTCTGAGAACCATATTTGAATTGTTAAATCCAATTATATAAAACCATTCAAATATTTAACTTTGTATTTAATCATTTTCTAAATTGTCAATTGCGTACATGGTGAAAAATATTAAATAAATGTTATATTTTATATAAATATGACATTGATAAAAGAAGGAAAATATGGTTAAAACCTGCCAAATTGTCAAAAACATTAATAAATATGCCTTTGACTTGCTTACGAGGTCTTAAAACTTATTATTATCTAGTAATTGAGCTGAGAGGAAAATTGTAAGATATGGATTCTTCCCCACTTTCTCAGTCATTGCAGACACTATTACCAAAAATAACAAGTGGCTAGGACAGTAAACCATAAACTTTGGGCAAATTACCTACTGTCACCAAACCTTAAGGTTATTTTATATATATCATTCATATATTTCCTCATTCAGCAAATATTTATTAAATGCCAGGCAGGGGTCTATAAATAGATCCTTGCCTTTATTTTAGTTCAAAAAGAAATCAAGCAAACAAACAGGTGTGAATAAACATAATAAAAATGATTACATCGATAATCAGGAGATTGTATTTCTACCAAGTGAAGTAAACCTGAATCACCTGGATCCTTGTTCTTACAAGGATACAGCTTCAAATATCCCAAGTGGACAATCTTATCAGGTATTTACACTCCCTGAGATTAGACTACAAAAAAAAAGTGCCTAGAAAAAGAGGCTGGAAATCTGAGGGGGGGGCGGGGAGGGGTGTAGGGAAGAGAGGGAGAAGGGGGATCTTGAAACATCATGAATGAAATGCAGTAAATCCATAATATCTGGGAATGTATAATATACCAGTCTTTTGAGTTATTTTAAAACGTACTAGACAGTGAAAAGCAACATCTGCCTGCAAGTTCTGGAATCTCTTGAAATGGGTTACTTCTGAGTCAAGTGCACTTTGTTCTTGCAGAACAGCCTTGAGAGAACAGGGACTCACAGTGGCAACTATGTTACATCAAGCACTATAAGCAGCTGGAAACATATTCAGATACATGGTATTGGAGGCATTTTGAGATACTTTTGTTATTGAAGAGACCTTGGTCCATTTTAGAATTTATAAAGACCTTATCAGAGAGATTAACATTCCACTGAGTTTTACAGTGTGGTGTGTGGCTTCCACATTGTGTAGGATGTGGGTGGATTATACTCATTCTCTTCCCTCCCCTTCCCCCTCCTTCTTTATTTTCCACCTCAAATACATGATAAAACAGCTAGTTTATATGACACAATGTGGCCAACTAATTAGGAGCTATAGGTTCTTCAAAAAGTTCAAAGCTGAAATTACTTTGTTCACTTCAAATAAAAGCTAGATGTAAATAAAACACATCCATAAAATATATTCTTGACAGCAGCAGAAAATCTGAAACAAAATCGAAAACACCTATTTTCCTACAATCAAAATTGAGGCTAACATAAAATATGTCTGTTTCTCTGTCACCCACAAACATAAATTCAGTTTTGGAACAGATCCCCTGATGAAGGAGCTTAAAGCAAGACCACTTACATTTTAAAGGGACAAAAAAATTTTTTAAATATATAAAGAGTGAAGAAGTCTGCTTATTAGACAAGGCATTGGGCGTGGTTGCATTTCTTAGACCTTTGGCTATTTTCACCCTGTCTGTGAAGCTGATAGAAAGGAGAAGAAAACAGACCCATTTCCAACACTCAACTTTTGCTGGCTGTCAGCCATCTTTTTAGCTTCAGAACCATCTGGTAGCTACATTCTCCTATCTCTTGAAATTAAACAGCCTCCTGAAAATGAACCTCTCTCCTGCACGCATGCTCGCGCGCTCTCTCTCTCTCTGTCTCTCTCTCTCTCTCTCTCTCTCTCTCTCTGTCTCTCATCTCTCTAATCCTCAAGATGTCTACAGTCTTTATACCATCTTTATATTCAGTCTTTGACTAAATCTGTCAAGTTAAAGAAATAAAAAGCCGACTGAACCCAGCAAGGCTGAGAGCATATTTCCTCTCATATTTGGTGGCTGTCAGCTCTTGAACAGGATTCTGGAGTTTGTCCTTGAAAACCAGTGTAATGTGAATTAATGTGTTGATGGCAGTGTTTGCACAGCCCTCTCCCTCTACCCACACATTCCACTCTTCCTTCCCCATTTACTTCATAAAAATTGTTCTACTCAAATGCTGTGTAATTAAGTTGGAGTTGTCACAGTATCATTTCTTTTTTTTATCAACAGAGATCTTTTAAAAAAAGGAAATAAAATGATTTCCAGGGGCGCCTGGGTGGCTCAGTCAGTTCAGCATCTGACTCTGGGTTTCAGCTCAGGTTATGATTCCAGGGGCATGAGATCAAGCCCCACATCAGGCTCCATGATGAAGATAGAGCCTGCTTAAGATATATTCATCTCTCTCTCTCTCTCTCTCTCTCTCTCTCTCTCTCTCTCTCTCTCTCTCCCTTTGCCCCTTTCCCCTGCTAGCCTTCTCTCTCTCTAAAATACATTTTAAACAAATAAAAAATGAAATAATTTCCATTTTTTTCTTTAAAATATGCTAATACTTCATAGCCATGTCTCCTTATTTTATTGCAAAAACCCCAATTAACCATAAATCAGCTATTACACGGGGAACCACTAGACTAAGGACACATGTTACATTCACATCAATTACCATGAGGCATTTTAAAAAGGTAAAAATTCCGCCATTATAGAGGCATTCGCATGGTCTCTGGATTCGATAGCTTATGTAGTTAGCCTTTAAAGTGAGCTAAACATGTAAATTCCATGAAGTCCAGGGGTCCAGTTTTTGTTTTTGTGGGGTTTTTTGTTTTGTGTTTTGTGTTTGTTTTGTTTTGTTTCTTGTTCATTGATTGAACACTAGTGCCTGGCACAAAACACAAACAGAGTGAGTATTAGGTGAATAAATGAGTTGTTTTCAGGGACAGGCAATGAAGAGTGAATTCCTATAGGCTTTGCTTTTCAGTGTGACAGTAGCCAAGAGCTGATCAATTAAGGAGTGAGGACTTTGCAGTGGGGAAAGGGGACCAGATGTCTTTCACCAGAGTCTGAGCATCTTCCACATGGAAAGACCTCCTACCTAAAGAATGCACATTTTCAAATGCATCCCTCAGAAACAGTCATCATCTCGCTATTTTAATAGCCAGGAGAGGAGACAGGAAATAGGAATTTAACATCAGTTCTACTGCTAATTTCCTGCTACCTTGGACAGATCTAGGCCTCGGTTTCCTCACCTATTAATGGAGAAATTTGGATAAATGACACATCGTAGCTCAAGATCGCACCAGCCTCAAAGACCTCTGGAGTGAAGTTAAGTGGCAAGCGTGAAAAAGGAGTTTTGAAACTTTACTCACTTCAAAGCTTTGTCTGGAGATTGGCTACCTGGGAATGCTTCAGAATCAATTTGTATTTCTAGGACATACGAATTTTAAGTGATGGAGCCAGACACATACAGATACACATGTAGATACAGAGATGGGAAATTAAAACAACGTAGGACTAAATGTTCTCTGTGGCTAATCCACAAAGTAAATAAAACACACGCAGGTGGGCAATACAAGCCATCAACAAAAATAAAAACAAAAATACAAAGGGCCATCCGGTTTACTCTCTTGCTCAGTGTGAAAATTCCAATAAGAGAAAGGCAGTCCCTGAAGCAACAATCACTGTCTAGAAATGTAACCAGAGTTTTGAATTTATTTGGCATTTGCTACTGTTTTCCATATAATCACCACCCACACTGGGGGCATCTCTAAATAATGAAAATGCCGACTGACCAAAAATAATGGAAATTCTAATAAAATCTGGGAGCAAAATTCTACCAGACAGGTTCTCCCAGAATATCCCACATACTCATCCTTTTGTTTCTAGAAATGGCAATAAAGCCACCCAGTGAGGGAGAGGGAAACTATACAGACTCCTGTTCATTGTGGGCACTTAAAACCTTGCCACCAAATGTAGGTTTTGACTCTCTGCCCAGCACAGCTTTGAAAGTTTTGCCATGAGGTCCTAATTGCTAAGTAAATGTTCGTTCAATATTTCTCCATAAAGGGGGAGAGAGAGAAAAAAAAATAGTGCGAGATGAGAAAGTGGGAGAGAGCATGTGTCATTTTGTTACAGAAAATTCATATTCTAGGCACATTCTGAGGCTGAAAAATATTACTCTTATGTAAAAAATTGATAATTTGTTAAATATAATACTTTCCATGTTTCTAGGACTTTTGCTAAAAATGTCACACAGACCTGCTGCAATCTCACACCCTCCCCTCCCCTGAAGTGTGCTCCCCTCACATAAATGAGATGCATTTCTACTCGGTAGTATTTGCTGAAAGGCACAGTTTCCAAATCCCCTTGACGGTTTACAAACCATGACTGCTTTACCTCTGATTGGAAATAAGTTTTGTTTCCAACCCTAAGTGCTGATTATAGATCTTCTAAGACTCTATTGGACTCATGATGGTCACAAGCAAACAGGATGTTTGGGCCTTTCCCTGACGGGTTGATAGTATTTCTTGGGAGGCAAAGCTTACTAATGGGTATGTTGGTGCCGAATTGCATATACAATAAGAAAACACATAAAGTGAATGATAAACTTAGTATAATAAAAAAATAAGCAAGGATATAATAATAAGTAATTCATTTAGAACCTGAATGTTATCTCTAGGTTTTATATATTGAATACTGTGTAATACTTCACTTATACCATAGTTTCAAAATCTCATTGCTGTAGGGGGACCTGGGCAGCTCAGTAGGTTGAGCGTCAGACTTTGGCTCAGGTCATGATCTCACTCACAGGTTCAAGCCCTGCGTCGGGCTCTGTGCTGGCAGCTCAGAGCCTGGAGCCTGTTTTGGATTCTGTGTCTCCCTCTCTCTCTGCCCCTCCCCTGCTCATGCTCTGTCTCTCTTTCCCTCTCTCTCTCTCAAAGTAAATAAATGTTAAAAAAATTAAAAAGAAAAAAGAAAAAACAAAAAAAGCCAAAATCTCCTTGCTGTTGATATTTGGACCAGATAATTCTTTGTTGTGGAAGACTGTTCTGTGCATTGCAGAGTGTTTAACAGCACACGCGGCCTCTACCCAGTAGATGTCAGTAGCATCCCTGATGCATCTGTGGCAACCCAAAGTTCTCCAGACATTGCCAAATGTCCCATGGGGGCAGGGAACAGGGGTGACAAAACACATCCCCAGTAGAGAACCATTGATTATGGAATGATTATAAAGAATGTGTATTTTTGTTTGTTTGTTTGTTTTTTACTGTAGAAGATGATGAGATCCAAGCAGTGAAGTTCTTCCTAAGTGTCTCACTTCTATATTGAAACTATATCATATACAATCAACCCAAACAGAGCAGGGAGGAAGGTAGGTTAGCAACTATAAATATCTACATTCTACCACTTTCAAACTGTGTGACTTTGGGTAAGTTATTAAAAGGCTCTAAACTCCTGTTCCCTCATCTGTGAAATACAATAGAACTTACACACCAAAGACTGTGATATGGAAAACACTTAGGAATGCCTAATACTATGCCAGCAATTTGCAAATGCTAATTTTTACTGCCATGATTTTCTTTAAGCCAAATGGCTCACCCTATGTCTGCATCAGGAGTTTGTAAACATATTATAGCCATGCCTTCCTTTATACAGGTCTATTTTTATGAGAATAAACATTTTAACTTCTTGCTTCACTCTGCTTCAAATAACGACTTCCAGACTAGTTATAAATGTTTGTTGATCCGTAAGACCAAAAGTGTATAGAACTGTCATGGGATTTTCTTTAAGAAACTGCCCTTACGGGGCGCCTGGGTGGCTCAGTCTGTTAAGCGTCCAGCTTCGGCTCAGGTCATGATCTCACAGTTCGGGGGTTTGAGCCCTGCATCAGGCTCTGTGCTGACAGCTCAGAGTCTGGAGCCTGTTTTGGATTCTGTGTCTCCCTCTCTCTCTGACCCTCCCCTGTTCATGCTGTCTCTCTCTCTCTCTCAGAAATAAATAAAACATTAAAAAAGGTAAGAAAGAAAGAAAATGCATTTTTAGGGGAGTCTGAGTGGCTCAGTTGGTTAGGTGTCCAACTTCGGCTCAGGTCATGATCTTGCAGTTCGTGAGTTCAAGTTCCGCATCAAGCTCTGTGCTGACAGATCAGAGCCTGGAGCCTGCTTCAGATTCTGTGTCTCCCTCTGTCTCTCTGCCCCTTTCCTGCTCATGCTCGGTCTCTTTCTCTCTCGAAAATAAATAAACATTTTTAAAAATTAAAAAAAAAAAAAAAGAAAATGCAACTTTAAATCTCCAGCTACACGATCTAGGATGTCATCTTCACTCTGACCAAAGAGGTAACTGTCCCCACTATACACAGCTCTCAGTCTATTTCTGGTCACTTTCTATAAAAGGTCCTCTGCTGGAAGCAAGGGGCCCGAGAGAGAATGGGAGCGTTTTAGGTGAGGACAAGTAGAGAAGCCGAGGCAGGTGCCCTGGGAGAGGAGAGGTAGGTAGACTTGCTGGACCACACAGAAGCTCTTCCTTGTAGGGTCTGGTGAGGCCCTGGGGCAGCTGGGTTGGTGCTGGTGCTGCTGGTGGCGCTGGTGCCGTGGTAGCTCCTTCAGACATCAAAACTCTGTCTCTGAAACTCGCTCCAGACTTTCACAGCCCTATGCCTGGAGGCAGCCCTGAGGTCTGCTGATACTGTAGCAGGAGCGTGATGGGGAAGGGCCAACAGGAAGAGGCGGTTCCCCTCAGTGGCCCCCCGGGATGGATAATCCCCACATCCAGTGACTGAGAAGTTGTAGTGAGTTGCTGTGGATCATCTTGCTGACACTCTTCAGTGGGCTCGCTGTACCAAC
Source organism: Proteles cristata cristata (assembly GCA_017311185.1). Lineage (NCBI taxonomy): Eukaryota > Metazoa > Chordata > Mammalia > Carnivora > Hyaenidae > Proteles > Proteles cristata. The sequence continues at coordinate 1,658,644 of JAESUZ010002577.1, forward strand.
ATGTTGTGACAACTGCTGCCATGGTAGATAGAGCTTGTCCCGGTGAGCATCCTAATGCTCTAATTCACAAATTCCATAAAAAACAGGATAGGTCAGAGTGCAAACTCTACAACTAAAATGCACAGAAGTAGGCAAGTGGCTCTACAGATCTTGGGTGAGGAGTGGGGAGAAAGTCTCCTGGTCATTTGTGACTTAACTCTTGAATCTTCCTAAAATGTAGGAAACATCAGTCCATGTAACATCTATAAATAGTTGTAGAAGTCAAAGTTTCTCTTCAGACGAAAATCCAAATTTCACTCTCTGGAGAAAACATGATCTTTTCTCCATGTTTTACTTGTCAGTTTTGACAAGAATGATACAAGCTAATTAAATTTTTGTTAATTTATTTTGTCTGATTCAGTGACTGCCTGTCACACAAATCCCTCAATAAGTAAGATTTCTCTCTGCTATAAACTTTCTACTCATTCTCTGAAATGCCATTAGGTAAACGCACAAAAAGTGGACGTGTTTCATTCAAATAAACACTAAAAGCACTTAAACTCAATCCGCCCTCAATACTTCAACTCTTCATGTCTGTTTTGGAGAGGACCTAACTCTTTCCAGCTTATAAATCTCCAACAGGGACCATAACCCTCTAAAAAATAAAAGCTTTTGTGCAGATAAAATACAAAGATGAAGTTAAGAAATTGATAGTAGATGAAACAGAGGAATATGATGCATTCCAGTCTGCCTTAAAATTCCCAAGGAATATTCTCTCACATCATTTCTCTTTGAATTAAAATGTGAAAATGACACTGTGTGATCACTTCAATCCTACTCATCTAGAACGGCTGGGGTCTTTTCTCTCTTTTTATTTTTGCCTTGTCCAGGGTGATATGATAAAGTCACATATTCATACAAGCTTGATGCTTGACTCCATATCAGCACATTAGACAGGTGTGGCCATTCTCATCAATCTTTTCTGCACTACTACCATAGAAGGTTCCTTGCCTCCTCATCACTTGAGGTTTAGCGCAGACATCACCCCATTGCAAATCCCACCCCAGCGCCTTCACTCTACTCCTGCTGTGGCCATCACCAGAGAACACAGTTTTCCGCACTCTGCATGGCATGTCTCTTAGATAACCACAGTCCCATGAAAGCATGGCCCCAGTTAGAAAATAAGGAGAAAAAAAAGGAAAAGGGTGGGAAGGAAGAGGAGGGGAGACAGAGGGCCTTTTGAAAATAATTTAGCTTCTGGCCTATTGTTTAGGCAGGGGCAAATCCCACAAGACATTTTCCTGGCTTCCTGGGGCTCATATATCAGAAGACTCCTATTTCATTGATGTATATGCACTAGACCCGATTCAGATCTGATAATATTCAGAATTGACCGTTAGAACCTCAGGCAAGTTGTATTGGGTTTGGTTGTTGTTGCGGTTCTCTTGTATACCCAAAGTAGAAAATCATTCATTACACTTTCTGTTGAGCTGATAATACTGCAATAATAACTACCCCATTTAACACTTGTTTGCCCCCAAACCCTTTCCTATATAAACCCTCCTAATCCTCAGAACAACCCTGTAGGATAGGTAGGTATCGTAGGATAGGTACTATTATTATCCCCATTTTAGAGATGGGGAAACTAAGGGAACAAACGGTTAAAAATAGTCCATGGACACAAAGTTAGGAAGTTCGAAACCAAACTAAAACCCAACAGATTCCATGCTCTGAATAACCCAAGGATCAATCACATGACTGGTAGAATTGACTTCAATATTATCAACCAGTAAGTAGTTTTTGACATTTGAAATTGATTTTGTGTCACAATGGCAGTGATGATTGAAATTAAAGGAGAATGTCAATTAACCATGCTCTATGCTTTCTCTTTTCTGTGCTGTCATAGTAGAGGAACTCTCCTGTCATGCTTTATCATTCTTTATAGATGTTTGTATCTCCTTTGTAAACTCTAAGCTTCACAGGAATTAATTCATGATCACACTTTTCACAACTGCTTTTGCTGAATAAAATAAAATTGCTTAACCTGGGTAAAAACCCTTCCTTCTTCCCATTGCCCACCAGGCAAGTATTCACCTAATTCTACGTACTCTCATGTCTGGGGATAGAATATTAACTTTAATTTCTATCACTGTTATATATCTCTTTTAATTGTACATAGGAATGAAAACTTTGTGATGGAGTGTCTTAGCCTTTGGAAATGCCTTTAGAAAAACTGGGTTAAGAATTTTAATCAAGGTAGGTAAGCAGAGGCTATGATGCTCTCACAATCAACTGAATTCTTCAGAAGCACTTAAGAGTTTTCTTTATTTGGGATTAGTCATTTTATAGGAACTTCATATTCAAAGAACCCTTTAAAACCAGCACAGGAGTGCTGTTATGTTGTCGTGCATAATGTGGTCACTTCTGCACAAAGGCATCTGCATGTTTTAATTCTTCTTGGCAGCAGAACACTCAAGTACGTGACTTTACACTCATAGACACTCTGGCACATTAGCTGTTCACTCTGCCCCACACCCCACTTCTTCTCTCCCTTCTCTGTAGCTGGAATTCACTCACAGAACATACTGCGCTCTCCCTCAACTCAAACTGAATATGCAGCAGCAAGAAATTAAAAAGCATTCCTACCAAAGAGAAGGCATCATAGATTTGCTGAGTCATCTTGTGATATTAATCAATTTACTAATGCTCTAGTTAGCTGAATCTCAATCAGTAGTGTTAAGTGCATCTCAGGTGTAAGGCATGGCTATAACTCTCTCTTTAACTGAGTTCCTTTCTCTTTATGTCACTTTTAAGTCTGAAGTTATGAGTGGATATGCCCCCCATCCTATAGTATTTCAAGAGTTTTGCAAGAGATAAAAAGCTGCTATGTGTGTAATCATCAAATAAGGATTTATAGCTTGACAAAATAGTATTTGGATTAGTGTATAGCTGCCATTTGGCCAAAATCAGCACTGGGAGGTGGTGTGAGAACATACTGGCATATGAAGGTAGGGGCAAACATATAGTAGAATGGTGTACATTATTATTACTTGGTACAGTAGAAGACAGGAGTGATGTCCACACCTCTCCAGAAAGACTGTCATCAGCTCCCCTCTTCCAAAGAGGTCAGGCCCCTTACTTTATGATATAAACTTCCAGAGGAACATGAATGTTAATAGCTTTCCCTATAGCCATGCTCCTTTCCAGGACCAGAAAGTACATAGGGAAGAGAGGTGGCTCAGGAGGTGAGCTCTGGAATATGTGGAGGCTCCATACAGGGTTCGGAATTAAGGTCTCCTTGATTTAAGTCACTGGGTTATCCAAATTTGGGGAAATGAATATTACATTACACTTATAATCTTCATTTCCTCTCTGACCTCAAGCGTACCCCAGTGATCTTAGTAAAGCTGCCCAGGGAAAAGTTAATGTCCATTCCAGACCAGAAAGACCAGGGCTTTTGTATGTCTTAGTCTAAAGCTCCTAATATGGTGGCTCTCCCCAACTAGGCAGTGATTCTTGCAGTTTGAGAGGGAGAGGAAAAACGACCTTGTCTCCTTGGAGACAGTGCAAGGATGAGCCAGACCTGAGTCCTCAGTTTGGGGGCATAAAGGATTGTATCCTAGGTTCATAGTCTCCTAATCCCCCCAACCCAATGGCTTTAAATGTTCACTAAATTAGCCTCCAATACGATTAGTCACTTCATAAGTGGCCTTTTTGGGGGAAATCTGCCAGGACAACTGTTGAGTGATGTCTCAATTTATGGCCCAAGGGGGACAAGGCATCTCTGGTAATGCCATTAAGTGGAGAAAGACGAGTGTAAATGTACCGTTTTCTCCTTTCAGTGGTAACTTTAAAATGTTTTTAAATATTTTTGGCCCCATCGTCATGGTATTACTGCTGCCCATGGAGGAAGAGATGGGGGCTCCAGAGGAAAGGAGGAAAACACTTAGACGGGGCTCCTCAGATTTCTTCACTTTTACTGCATAAGGTACATTTCCCCCCCATCTCTTGCGTGGAAAAAAAAAAATAACATTCTGCTCTCAAAACTTGGCTTCTCCATTAATGGCTGTTAAGATTTAATAAAGATTTAATAAAATTTCTAAACTAATAAGAGTGAACGCCTGTGTAGTACAGGGTACAAGGAACAGTCCCTGAAGACCATTGATAAAGCCGTGATCCTTCTGTTCTCCCGCCCCTGTTTGCCTCAGGCCAGGAGTCTACAAGGCACCCAAGGACACACATCACAGAGGTGTGGTGAGCTTTCAGCAAGATCCCACTGTGAAGAGCATCGAATGCATCCCTGTTTTTACGCCTTTTCTTACAGTAGGCCTCTTCGGCTCTTCACCAATAGGAGGAAAATGAGAAGTGAGCCACAGGCTTGAGAGGAGAACTGAAAATAATCCAGGTCAGCTCCTTCAACACTCTCCTTAAGGTTATGGGTTTTGTCACAGGCAAAAACAAACTCCTCATTTCCCCACAGGGGTAAAAAAAAAAAAAAAAGGAACAAAATTTGCCAAAGCATTCTCAGATTAATTGGAGGAGAGCACTGGCTTCCTCGGACACCGCCCTGTCTAGACGTGAAATCCCTGAGCAACTCCTGTCCCCTTCCTTCCCTGCAGTAAGGATCCCATAAATCACCGACTCCATGTGGAGGCAGCTCTCATCCTGGGGATACAGGGGCCTTGGCCCAATGACCTGTGGGGTTACGGCACCTCATCTCTAACGGGAGTGGGTGGAGCCTTTGCCTCCCTCTGCCCTTCCCACTGGGGTGGCTTCCAGTCACCCACTGTAACCCCATCAGGCCTCCCAAAGTATCTTGTCACATTTGACGTGGCAACGTGCAGAATAATGGATATAAAGGGCTTATGATACAGACATAAAGCACTGCAATTCCTATTTACTGGTAAGAATAATTATTATATATGATGTTCTTTTTTTAATATATCAAGTAACCCCTATTTTAAAATATGGTCCTAATGAGATAGCAGGGATGAGACTTCCATAGGAGGTTAGAGAACAATGTACATTAACTGTAAGATCCATTCTGATGAGCAGATAGACCCTGTTCTATACCTCTACACAGGGATTTAAAAGAGGGATAAAAATGCTGCCTGCCTGGCTCAAGAAGATCCATATGATTTCACTGTATGTATTTGTGTGTTTATGTTGGGAAGGAAGAGATGGAGAACTCACAAATGTCACACTCAGCACTAATATATGCCTTTATAAATAATCAATTGTTAATGCTGAACCTAATTCATTATCTAAACATTAACAAAACAATTCTAATTTTTATCCCCAAACGGTCCCTTTTTAGAACAAATGTCTAGCAACATACTCAGGACATATGTAATAAAGATGGTCAAAACTGGTCCACAGGGGTCTAGAGCCTGGCAAGCTTTACCCAGTTAGAAGGAAGCAGAAGGTCGGCATTCGGCACTGGCCCTGGGGAGAATGGGATACTGTAAGAGCAAAAATGTACGCCAGTGAGGAACTTCACATATCAAGTAGGTCAGATCCTGTTTCCTGTTATGCAGACTTTGTTCCTTCTAGATTATACAGAAAATCTCAGATTTCTCAATTGCTTCTCACATTCCATTAGAGGGGCAAGGCAGGTATTATTAACCACATTTCACACTAAGGAAACGGATAGCGAGCCCAAAGTCACACAGCTTGTAAGTAGTGGATTTGGGATAAGAACCTAAGTCTCTGGACACTTAGAAGGTTAGTGCCTTTTCAACAGTTTATTTTTAGAATCTCTAGCTGGTACTACCTAAGCTGTCCAAAATAGCCACAGAGAACTAAAATTCTTCCTCTGGCGATCCAAGTGTGAGTTTCCCAAGGGGCTTGTGACATCCCTGTGAAATGCCATGTGAAGTGATGTGGTATGACCACATATATATTCATCTGTGGGACCGAAAGAATCAGAACCCAGTGAAGTTTAAAAACCATCTGAAGAAATGCAGGAGATTACCACTGCACTGAATTGTTGCACCACTTTTCCATCCAAGAGTCCCCAGTGCAGACATACATGGCCATGAGATCAGAGGGCGCACTTTGTTTTTTCTCCATCCCCCTCGAGACAACCTTGGATACACCCCAGGAACCCAGCGTCCATAAGGAAGCCCCCATCGTAGGACACTCCCTTATGAGGAAGCATCTATCCAGGAATAGGTAAGAAGGAAAATGGAGGCTCAGATTCTTGGTGTTGTAAGTAGTCTGCAGTGAGATGTTTTTACTCACACAGACACTGTGTTCTTGGATAAAATGAGAGCTGGACTTCACAAGGATTTTAGAGTTTGAGATGGGCTGGACCCTAGGGGTAGGGCAGTGAACTGAGGCAGCAGGCAAAGAGGTTGCTCACAGACAGGATGTGGCCAGGTGTTTATCTTTCAAGCCACCAAGGGCATGGACTTGCCAGGGCTGGTGGGGGTTGGCACACTGCATTTCCCCCTCCTCCATACCTCTGCCAAACCAGCTTAATCCTGACATGTAGAGCATTTGCTACCTTAGCACTGGGACTCCCTGGAGATGAGCAGCTGGAGTACTTCCTCTCCCAGGCCAGGCTGTCCAGACAGGGTCCACCAGGGGCCTGATGTGTCTGTCAGACTCTTTTCCATCCTCAGTCACCAGGGTTCAGAGTCACGAACAAAAATACCCCAGCAGCACTTTGGTTTTCCTGTGACCCTGCAGTCCAGGAAAAAGGATGTCTACCGCGAAATTACTCTGTATTCAAGATGCAATGTGGTCTAGTGGGAAGCCTGCAGGGCCGGAAATTTGGAGCTTTTTTCTTCAAAACCTGGGCTCTATTACTAGCTCCTTGACCTTGGGCACATAATGGAAACTAATAATTAAAGGAGAGCTTAGCTGATAAAGCTGCCAGAATTTATAAAAGCTTTATATGTAGATATTAGACCATGAGTGAATACAAAACTTAGAACCAAACTGTGGCTTAGCTCCAGCAAACATGCTGGATGTTCTAGTATTTTGCGCACTGAACTCACTCCTACCTTCTCTTATCTTCCCAAGCCTTATATGCCTTATATTCCCTTTGCCTCCATTTTCAATGTTTCTCTATTATATATATATAATATATATCTATAATGTGTCATTTCATATATATATATGCATATATATATACGTATACACACAAATGACTGTGTATAGGTAGATGATAGAGAGATAGATAGAAAGATAGTCTCTTAAATCATTTGAAAACACACATTAAGAAGAGGAGAGAGGAAAGGGGAAGTGAGTAAAGTTAATGCTTTTAAGCAATGCCCACCATCACTTCTTTGTGATGCTCATTGAAATCTCAGTCACTGCTTACTTCTCTAAAGATCTGTCACCTAACTCATGGTTCTGCTTAACCCCAAATCCCACTACCATCATAGATGGCAAGGGCAGTCTTCAACATTCTGGCCTCTCATATATTTGACCTCTTGATCTCCATTGGCCTTCAACTCTACTGTACCATCACTCCATACCACAATCAGTATTTAATCTCCTGGGATTTTTTTCCATCTCTAAAATTGTAAACTCAGACACACCACTTATATCAGTTAAGCATCTGTGTATTGCAGGTAATGAAACTAGTTTAAGCTGTAAAGGTGACTTTATTGAGTTATGAAATGGAAAAGCCCATACATAGAATACACCTTCAGGCCAGACTGACTCAGTGCCTTGATATGGTTTTATGGGATCCAGTTTCTTTTTATATCTGCCTCCTGAATTCCTCAGCAGTATCCTCAGGGTGGCAAATTATGTTATTGTTCTGGGCTTCACCCTGTGTGCTATATCATAGAGGTGAAATAAAGTCCTTTTCCTGAGATTTCCAGAAAAGGTCTTCTTTACTCTCACTGAGGCACACTGGGTCCAAGGTTCACCCCAGTACTAGGGACATTAGCTCATGACTGCTTACTGTGACCTGATCAGCAGAAGTCTAAAACATAAATCTAAACCTCTAGAACCGGGGGTAGAATTCCCTCCCCCTACCACGTACAGGCTTCACAAGGTGCAAGTATCAAAATAAAAACTGAGGCCTTAAAAAAGAGGAGGGGAGCACATGTTTGGGCAGATAACAACAGTGTTTACACATCACTTTCTGAACACAGTTCCCCTTTCTGTCTCTCCATAAATTTGTTCTCATATAGTAGTTCATCTTCATGAGGATCTCTAATCTGTAAATCCTTAAGCAATCCAGGATGGTAGCCACTAGCTATGTGTACCTATTTAATTTTAAATTCATGAAAAATAAATAGAATTAAAAATTCAGTTTCTTGATGCTCAGCATCCCTCCTCATCAGGGAAATACAAATCAAAACCACACTGAGATACCACCTCATGCCAGTCAGAGTGGCTAAAATGAGCAAATCAGAGGACCCTAGATGCTGGCGAGGATGTGGAGAAATGGGCACCCTCCTACACTGTTGGTGGGAATGTAAACTGGTGCAGGCTCTCTGGAAAACAGTGTGGAGGTTCATCAAAAAATTAACAATAGAGCTCCCCTATGACCCAGAAATAGTGCTGCTAGGAATTTCCCCAAGGGATACAGGAGTGCTGATGCACAGGGGCACATGGACCCCAATGTTCACAGCAGCACTCTCAACAATAGCTAAAACATGGAAAGAGCCCAAGGGTCCATCAATGGACGAATGGATCAAGAAGATGTGGTTTATCTATACGATGGAATACTACATGGCAACGAGAAAGAATAAAATCTGGCCATGTGTAGCAACATGGATGGACCTTGAGGGTGTTATGCTGAGCGAAATAAGTCAGGCAGAGAAGGACAGATACCATATGTTTGCACGTATAGGAGGATTAGAAGGAACTTAACAGAGGACCGTGGGGAAGAAGAAGGGGGGAAATAGTGGGGGAGAGGGAGGGAGGCAAACCATGAGAGACTCTTGAATGTTGAGAACAAACTGAGGACTCATGGGGGTGGGGAGGTGGGGGAGTGAGGGGCATGGAGGAAGACACTGGGATTGAGCACTGGGTGTTATATGGAAACTAGCTTAGCAATAAACTACTTGTAAAAAAAAAAAAAATCAGTTTCTGAGTCATGCTAGCCAGATTTCAAGCGCAAAAAGCCACATGACCCTAGTAACTGCCATACTGAACAACAACAGATCTAGGATATTGCTGTCATTAAAGAAAGTTTCATTGGACAGTAATGCGCTAGTTTCTCCTCTTCGGATTCCTTCTACATTTCAGCATCCTTCTATCTTTACTTTCCTTCCTTTTCACTTAAGACCTTTTACTTCTTACCAGGATCCTCGACTCCCTTTCCCCACTTTCCTTTGCTTCACACATCATGGAAACCCCCTCTCTAGATGAATCTGACCGTCAACACTGTACATCCAGACTGTTGAGTGCTACTGGAATCAGGAGCACCTATGTGCAGCCAGGATCCCTTGAAAATTTAATCTCTAGTCTCATCTGGAAGCTCAGTGCCGCTAAGTGCTGTTTCCCTAGCCTCCCAACTCTCTTCTTCCCTTACAGTCTTTTGAAAACTTTTTCTGTGCTTCTCACACATTTTCTCTGACTCTGAGAGATAACAAAAGTCTTCTAGGGAAGAAATGTGCTGTGCCTTACAACCAAACAAACTGCAACCACTACTAATACTTTCTCCTCCTTTCCTAGTTCTCTGAAAGGGAGGCCCTTCCCTCTTCCTGTTGAATGTCAGCACCTACTATCACTTTCGAATTCCTCCACTCATGCCTAAATCATTACCCTTGTTACTTATGTTTTAAAAACCTCCCTCTTTACCACCTTCTTCTCATTATCACCCACTTTCTTTTCATTGATTTCTTTTTCTATAAAATGCTGGTAATAATTAGTATCTACCCTAGAAGGTTAATTTGAAGATGAATCAAAGTACTACTATATTGCCTTGCATGGAGCAAATTTTTAATAAACACATTTTTGCAAATTAAGAAATATAGTCTTTAAAATACTTTAATAATGTTCTCTCATTGCTAGATTTCTTATGCACTAAGTGTAGTGACATGTGAAAGTAATATATGAAAAGACCATATACTGACTTTGCTTTAAAAAGTGGTACATTTGGACCATAGACATTTCTATCTTAAAAGACATGGATACTATTAATTGGAGACTATATTAAAAGCCAGTATCAATATTAAAAGTGAGGTAAATAAGGGCGCCTGGGTGGTGTCCAACTTCAGCTCAAGTCAGGATCTCATGGTTTGGGTTCGATCCCCGCATCAGGTTCTGTGCTGACAGCTCAAACCCTGGAGCCTTTTTCAGATTCTGCGTCTCCTCTCTCTGACCCTTCCCCACTTGTGCTCTGTCTCTCTCTGTCTCAAAAATAAATAAAACAAAAAAACATTTTTTTAAGTGAAGTAAATAATATAATGCTAGTAAGTCAACAAACAAAACAACTCCTTTATGGTACTTTCCTCTTAGTGGGGAAAGAAGACAGATTATAAAATAAAGGTGTAGGAGCGCCTGGGTGGCTAGTCGGTTAAGTGTCTGACTTTCGCTTAGGTCATGATCTTGCAGTTTGTGGGTTCGAGCCCCGCATCAGGCTTGTGCTGACTGCCAGCTCAGAGTCTGGAGCCTGTTTCGGTCTGTGACTCTCTCTCTGACCCTCCCCTGCTCACACTGTCTCTCTCTCTCTCCTAGAAATAAATAAAACATTTAAAAAAAAAATAAAGGTGTAATAGTGCTATGAAGAAACAGTTTAAGGAGTAACAAATTAAGGAGACAAAAAGTAATGTGCAAGTTGGGTGCTACTGTTGACAGGTGCTTAAGAAAAGCCTATTGAGAAGGTGACATCTAAATCAAGAACTGAGGGGAGAGAGGGAAGAGGCCCTGTAGAACAAAAGAACAGAAGACAAATGTGTGCAAAGCCCCAAGCTGGAATGGGCTTGGTTCAGGAAAAGAGCTGTAAGGAAATCCATATGGCTTTATGGAAATGAGCAAGGGAACCTGGGAAGGAAATGGCCTCAGAGACATAGTCAGGAGCAAGATTATCTGGGCCCTTGTAAATCATGGCAAAGGCTAAGATATTCTAATTCCAACAAAAAGCCATAAAGCTCAGGCGTGTTAAAAAAAATAATCATCAATTTTAGTTTTGTTTCATTTCTTGTTATTCAGTGCTTAGCTCTACACACAATAGTAAAACAATTTCAGCTAAGTTTGTCAGATCATTTCTGTGACTATTTAAACTAATTTTTATGTAAACGACTAAGGCCTACTCTTGGATCAGGTGGATTCTGTATCAACCCACTAATGGGATGCTCACAACACAGCATTATGACCACACGTTACCAGCCATCTTCCTCTAAAACTGTGCTTTCTCCACAGAGAAATAGTAGGAAGCGAATTTGTCATGATGTAATTGATTCCCCAGATAAAAATCAGGATTGTGCCATGACTTTGTAGAGGGGAAGAGGAAACTCACATCTTTCTTGCAAGTTTCATTTTTCTTTCAATATCCTTACTTTGTGTCACTTAACACCACATTTTCTTCTGTGAACAGATGGTGCTAAAGACATAAGAAGATAAAATCAAGAAGAAAGGCAAATTAGGTTTGGTACAGAAATTGTGAGTATCAGTTGCAGGATTTCTCTTGTAAACACAAATAAAAGGTCACAATGTGTAGGCCTGTTTGAACTCTGGACTTTTTGTATCATTATTGTGTTACCTGTCAATGACAAAATAGCTACATTTGAATAAACATAAAGGAAAATACACCAGTGACACCACTTTGACAGACTTTTTAAATAAAAACAATTCTATTGAAAGAAAGAAGCAAGAGACTGCATATCTCTATTCTTCTCTTCAGGAGCTCATCATATTCCAAGTGCCCTGTGGACTATCACAAGGTAGAGAGACTCAGCCAAATAAATGCAGGGATCGACCAGGATCCAAAAATACTGGTTGAATGGCCTACTGACATGCACAAATGATATTAAGTTTCCAAAGGGTTGTTTTCTACTTTGAGAAAAAAAATTACATGCTAGTTTTCATGTCAATTACTGGGACTTAACTGTTTTGAAGTAATTTATCAAGACACATTAAAAGTATCACAAAGTAAGGCTATGCAACTGACCTGGCCTTTCCCCAGTGTCTAAAAAAAGAAGACTGTACTTGTAAATGTTTTCATGTATAATATTTACATTTCGATCAGAAAGAAACAAATGGGCAACTTGGCCCCAAATGTCTACAATATGTGGTCAGATGTCAAGTTATGGGGTCACTTGAATGGCATTTTATGGCCGAGGACACACGATTCAGCTTGTTTCAGTCTGTTTGAGCAGCATGTCCATTCCATCACTTCTTGCTCTTGGGCATATGGTGGGATGTCATTAACCCGGGAGACAGACAGAACCATGAAAGTGGAACCATATGTGTCTTAGCAAGAAAAAAATTATTTTCTTCACTCTTCCATTGCAAGTATAAATGTATGCTTTCTGCCAATGGTTTCTTTATCTGTTAAATATTATGTAAACATGCTGATACACGCACTGTCATTAATGTATTATTTGGGTATTCAAACTTAGCACCGAATAGGTCAGGGATGACCCTCCCAAGTTTGAACCAGGGAACTAACTCGGAGATGAAATGCTAGGGCAGATGGGCCAAACAGCCCCACGTGGATCTTTCACCAGCATGTATAACTGGTGCACAGCAGTGAAGGAAAAGCTCTTGGTCTGTCATTACAGGGGTCATATCTACCAAGGCCTTAGATACTTGACACCATCTGGAGACACTCCTGGCTACTATTAAAGAGGCTACTTAAGAGCAGAGATTGAATATGCTAGTGAATGCTACGAATTATTCATTTGCCAGTTAATTTCACACAGACTTCCATTTCCATGTGAATTTATGAAGTTATCATAGTGTGATGTATTATTGTTCCTCCTGACTCTTTCTCCTAACTTCAAAGGACTATTTTACCTGACTGAAGGCATATTTTGCCAGAAATGCCTTAACTGTTTATTTATTTTTAAGATAGATACATTACACTGTGTAAGCTTTGGGAATTACAACTTATATTCGTGAAGGCACTTAGGGCCTCTCTGAAAGTTGTCCACATATCTCAGGGCAGTTAAATTACCTGTAAACTTGCCATGTATTATTTCAGTGTTCAGTGATCAGGTTATATTTCATGTTACATAAAAACTGGGATGGCTGGTTGTTTTTTTCCATGATTTGAATGGTGTCCTTTAAGCTGAACTGAAGTCATTTAAACCCATCTATATGAACTGAATCCTTGTCTAGGTATTTTCCCCACACAGATTTTCCCAATCTATTCATGAGAGCAAACATCATGTTCTTCTCTAGGCAGAAACCATAAGAAATGCAGACTAGATTCAGAATGAGTTTGGAAGTAACTACCAAGGTATTTTTGCATAAACATGGTTTTTGTCTTTCCCAGGTTATTTCATATTCCAATGACCATACTCTCTATTACACAGGACCCACAAACTGGCCCTCCATATAAAGATAATTTGCTATATGTTTGGTGAACCTGTGAACTGCATCTTGATGCAACTGTCTATGATGTGCATTTATATGGATTCATATATATCCATATTCATATATGATGTTCATTTATATGGATATATTAACTTTCTTTGTATCATGAATGGTTTAGTGCATTGTAAATAAGGCAACAGAGTATCCATGCTAAATTTTTCTAACAACTCTAAATTCACCTCCTTTTGAAAATAAGCCCTGTGCATAATCCTAAACAGCTTTTGTTAGGTTTCAAAATATCAAATCATTGTATCATAGTGATTCCAGTTTCTATCTTTTTAAAAAGATGAAGGCTAGTATGCCCTCAAAGCAAATATTTGGGAAACAGGAAGTAGATTTGTACTTGCCTAGGGTTGGGGATACTGGTAGACAGGGACTCTAAATGGACACAAGCTTTCTTTTTAGGGGGCTGAAAATGTTCTAAAATTGCACCACGGTGATGTTTGTGCAACACCATAAATACGCTAAAACTTCTGAACTGTAGACGTAAGAGAGGTAAATATATGGTACTTAAATTGTATCTCAACAAAGCTGTTAAAATATAGAAAAGATAAAGGCTAAAACCAGAGAATGGCTTTGAACCTTTTCTCTCCTTCACAAAATATAAAATGTATTTTCCTAATTGAGTAATTACAGAATATATTTTAATAATATTTGAAAATATCTTCCCTGGGATTATCATAGTGTTCGTTTTGCCTATATAGGTAATGAATCATTAGAGAGTATGCTGGTTTTCGGTGCCATTTCTCATGCAACTGCCAGTTCTTATAAACTATGCCCAGCAGAGGTGAATCTGCTCCACACAAACCAGGAGGTAGCAAAGGCAGTTCTTCCCTCCACTATAGCAGAGGTGGAAGAGACAGGATGGAAACGAGGCATCTTCAGGGCTCAACTCGGGTGAGGTGTCCAGTCATGCACACCTTCTTCTATGGCCAAGGCAAGGTACACGGCTGTACCTCAAGTCAGGGAACATAGGAGTACATTCTACTGCCCTTTTCGTGGGAGGAAGTGAAAAGCCAAATGTCAAGGTGTATGGATGCTACAGGAATTGCGGGCACTTTCGCAGTCGGTTATACGTGGGAGGGGTGCAGTGTGACCTTACAGCAAAACTGAAGACACCAAGACGGCTTGGTGCACTGGATTCACTCCGAAATCCTTGTGAGTCTCCTTCTCCTCTTTGGATCATGGGATTCCCATCTAGGGAATGGGGACACATAGCTTTGCCTTTTATTTTTTGTCATCCAAGAACATATCAATAAACGTGTTCCTGCTATAGCAGGGTCACGGTGCTTCCCGTAAGCGTCCAAGCTTTTCCTTGCGTCCACCAACCGCTGCGCAGTGAGAAAAAGCTGTGCTTCATGGCTTCCTTGTTGTTGGTCAGAATCATAGGTAATAAAACTGTGTATTCCATGACTGTGGATGCTCACAGAATCAGAAGCATCATTTTCTCATTTAAAGAGTTAAGATGTCCTGCTTACATGTCATCTGGTCCCCTACTACTTCCTACAACACTGAGGCGTTTCCCGTAGTGTAGAGGTTAGTCCAAAAGAAATATATCAGGGTCTGGCAGTGAAGCAGAGATACTTAAGAGACCAAAAAAAAAAAAAAAAAAAAAGAGGGGGGGAGGTCAGTTTACATTAAAATCCTTGTGTTTTCTGAATATTATAGTAATCCATACTTCCTAAGGATACAAGAGTTGGGGGCTTGAAATTGGTCATTTTAACATCACAGACTCATTGTACTGAGTTTGACCCTCACCTCCACACTGTCCCTATGGCATTCTCCTAAGTATTTCTAGGAGTCACATCTTCAAAGAAGATCATATAGCATCCATTACATTCATCCTTTTGCGATCAGTGTGCCTGACCCTCTTTTTTTGAGGCCCCTACAATGTATAAAAAATCTGGAAGGCAATTTATCATTGTCTCTGATGTTGAGCCACATTTGGGGACCCTTCCCCTCTCCCCCTCACCTGACATACCAACCACTGCTACCTTTTTCAGTTATGTATATTCCTTTTGCACTCAGGATCTTGAGGGGCTCATGTAGCTCAGAGTTCTTTGCAGTCACACTTTCTTTCATGCAGAATTGAGACGATGTCTCTCATTCCCTTGTATGGTGGCATACTGCCTGGGCACCAAAACAGAACTACTTCTGATGCAATCATCAAGTATTTTCTAGGAAATATCTCCTTTCATTTTCTGTCCTCTGTAACTCCTTCCATAGGTTTAAATATATCACAGGTTTGGGCATTTTTAGTTTCATTAAATACTTTAAAGTTATTCTTCAAAGTGGCTTATCAGTTCACACCCTTCTCAGCACTGAGAATGATGGCCATTTTCCCGTATCTTAACCAACTCTTAACATGCCCTGGCAGATGGGGTGTTAAATAGCCTGATTTGGTGGAGAAGCTTCTGAGTCAAGAGTGGAAGTGGTAGAAGAAGAAAGGGTCTTAAGCCATGGAGTTTTTCTCAGCCAACTGTATAAAGTCAAGGATCTCCAAAGCAACAGAATAGTGTGTGTGTGTGTGTGTGTGTGTGTGTGTGTGTGTGTGTGTGTGTGTGTGTGTGATGCAAAATCTGTAGGGTGGGACTAGCTAGCAGGCTGGAGACCCAGGAAGAACTGATGTTTCAGTCTAACTCCAAAGGCCATCTGCTAGCAGAAGTCCCTCTTGCTCAGAGAAGGCAGACTTCTGTTTTATCCAGTCCTTCAACTGATTGGATGAGGTGCACCCACTTTGTGGAGGTCAATCTGCTTTACTCAGAGTCCACTGATTCAAATGTTGACCTCATCCTAAAATACAGAAACCTCCACAATAATGTTTGAGCAAATATCTGGGCACCACGGTCCAGCAAAGTCGACATAATAAAAGTAACCAACTATACCAGGGATGGCTTGAATGAATTCCTTATGTCCGTAAGGGGCAGGGAAATATTAAAAAAACAAAAACAAAAAACAAAAAACAAAAAACACCACAACTGATGGGGCCTCATAACCTAGAAGTTAACATTCAGCAGCTAATAGAATAAATCGTCAACTGAGGATGAGTTAAAACGACCTTCTTCTCAAAGATGCCCAAATGGATCAAGGACAACTAAAGAACACCTCTCATCATCTTGAAAATACGAAAGATCGTAAGTAGTTTATTAAATCAAGGGCAAGGCTGGTAGAGGAACCTTGACTTGACTGAGATGAAGTCCTTCTCACCTAAAATACATGTGGCTCAATATAGGATTACTAAACTAGTCATTAATACAAAGCTCTTTTTTTAAAAAGGTGATTTTTAAAAAGTGATCCAAGTTAAATTGGAATAGAGGAAGATAGTTTGTTCCTGCTCTGACTTTGGTGACTTCACGATGGTCTGACCAGGTAAAGTTACCCTGTCTAGGTACCATTTGACTTCTCCTTCTGTATATGTGCTGGAATGACATTTGCACTAATGTAACCTGTGATATCAGCTATCCAACAGCATAACTGATCCAATAATATTGAACATGCATTCTTCACAGAATATCTTATTACACCTCTGGCTGTTGTTTTTGTGACTAGACCATGGCCCAAATTGGTAAGAGATTCATTAAGACCTCCAAAGCAGCTGCCCAGGGGCCCCAAAGGAAGGTGTGAAGATTAACAGCCTGGGTCAAGGCTGTTAGAGGATATACTTAATTAATAGTGACAAGGGATTACTGGCTCCATTGCCTTTCTAGGCGTGCTTGAACCACGTATACTGACACTGGTTTATTTTTGTTTGCATTATTGAGTAAACTCTAGAAACTCAGTAGATTTACAGTCTTTCCTTCCTTAATTCAGCAGGGCCAAGAGGCCCCAGTTCTCCTATAAACTGCGCCACTGGTGTCTCCTGAGGTAAACTGCTCCTGGGGTTGAGGGAGGGAAACTGTCTTGCCCATTTCACATGGGTTGTTTTTTATATACCTGTTTTCTTTGTGCCAATAGTATACTCTCCTCTCCTTTTGTCCATGTCCCTTTATTAATATTTTACCAATGACACCCATAGGTCCTTAGGGGGGTATTAAAGCTAAGTTGGTTTTAGGTTTCTTTTTTTTTCTTTAATTTTTTTAACTTTTTAAAAAATTTATTATTGAGAGACAGAGGGAGACAGAGCATGAGTATGGGAGTGGCAGAGTGAGGGGGAGATCCAGAATCTGAAGGAGGCTCCAGGCTCTGAGCTGTCAGCACAGAGCCCAACGCGGGACTCAAACTCACAAACTGCAAGATCATGACCTGAGCCGAAGTCAGATGCTTAACCAATTGAGCCACCCAGGCGCCCTCAGGTTTCTGCCTTAGAATCTGTATGCAGATCAGCAATGGTAAATCACCTGGATGTTTTGTGTGGTGTTCTTCTGGGAATCTTAAAAATATGTTCAAATAAGACATGGACTAATAAAAGAAACCTTATCAGTCACAAATCAAGTTTTCATTAAAAACAAACAACTAAAAACCTTCCATTAAAAACAAACAGCTAAAAACCTTCCTCTACATAGCTCTGCCATGGGCTCCCAGTGACTTTCTGAGTTTCATCTGCTTATGGTAATTCTGATTTTAGTAAATTAAAATTTTATTTTTAATTCTGAGAAAAACAGTGAGGATTTTATCCAAAATCAGAGAAAATTATCCTGATGATTTGGGCAGAGGAGAGTAATGCTTTCCCTTTGGGCTCATCAGCTTGGCCCATGCACCAAGAGTAACACCCTTTAAAAATGGACTCGCTTCAGTATATAAAATATACACAGGGATCCATGCTTGTACTACTATGGCAACATCAATCTATCCAATCTCATAAAACTATACTATTTGGGGTTAGAATAGGAAACAGATAACAGGGCAGTCCATGACTTGACTAAATGCATATCTAGCTTTAGGGGTGACATTGGTGCTTATAGGGGTACCTGTGCTTATAGCTGCACTAATATTTCTAGGTATTTTTGTAGAAGAGAAGTTCAAACAGAAAAGCGAGTGAAGGATGAGAGGGTAAGAATGGTACTCTACGGCATAACGAAGCATCTGTCTCCAGATCTGCTGATGCATCATAGACAGTCTCTTCCCAGGACAGTGTCTGAGCGGCTGCAGTCCTAAAGCTGAGAATCCAAGTTCCTGAAGTTCCTATTCTAATTCTTGATTTTAGGTAAACAACATTCTCACTGTAGGCACAAAAATATTCATGCACACAGTTCATAAAACATCTTCCTAAAGGGCGCTGGAAAGGGAGAGGGGAAAGGCTGTGGGGAAGCACCGGGTGGGAATGAATGGTTCCTTAGAGGAGAGGAAATGTGGTTGGTGCCAAGAGCTTGCCGGCGGCCACCTCCAAGCACCCGGGGGGCACCTTTCAGTAGAGTGCTCTGGGTAAATATTTGAGCACCTTTCCTCCTCAGAACTTGGGTCAATACACCGTTCACTGGCAAATTTTTCTATAGTAAGGAGTGTACCGAATCTTCCACATCTCCCTATGACTTTCCTGGAAAGGGGAAGGACTGAATGATATTTTCGGTACGCATTTTAAATAAGGGAATATGGTTTTCATTTTTTCCTCCATGATCCTCCAGGCAATCATCTCACCAGGGATTCAGGAGCTTATGCTATTTTCCCGGCATTCCAGTGGTGCATCTTTAGGAGAGAAGCACAGAGGTGACAGTGCACTGTGCATATAGCCAGACCAACAGGAAGTCTCCTCACAGAGAGGAAATTACCTGGACTCACAATTACACATGAAGTGTGTGTGTGTGTTGGGTATTTTCCCATGTGAACAGCACTGAACAAATTTTTTGTTCATGTCCTCTGACTTTTCTCCACATGTCTAGAACACAGGCTGCAAGGGAGAGCTCAAGCTCCAAACTGTGAATTCAAACAGCCTAAAGTAGAATAAAATCCACTTCTGGTTGTCTCAGCACTGCCTCCATCTAATTACACAAAGGCCGAACGGGTTGTTTTCTGTGCAGTACGTTTCAAGAAGTCTCCAAAGGCTTGCAAATGTCTTCCTCAAGGGCTTCCTTTAATGTCTAAAAGTCCTGGCATCAGAGTTATGTGTGGAAGTAAGGAGCACAATGCCTAAAGAATGAACCTGAAGACAGGTAATTATAAAATGAAAATATTGGGGCACGGAAGTGGGTCGGTTGGTTAAGTGTCCAACTTCAGGTCTGATCATGGTCTCACAGTCTGTTGAGTCTGAGCCCTGCATCAGGCTCTGTGCTCACAGCTCACAGCCTGGAGGCTGCTTCAGATTCTGTGTCTTCCTCCCTCTCTCGCAATGCTCCTCTTTCTCTCTCTCTCTCTCACTCTCTCAAAAATACATCTACATTTTAAAAATTTTTAACAAAAAGATTATACTAACTTGTTTCCTTCCAGTTTGAATGTCTTATGTTTGGATGGTGTTTTATGTAGTACAGAACTGGAAGCCTGGCTTGTGGTAACAAAGTACCTCGAGGATACTGCTGACCAATGTCCAATCCATAGCACCAAACTGCATCAAGTCTCTAAGAAGAGTTAATCCTCAAGGAAATGAAAAACTTAATAAGAACTAATCATACCAATTGGTTTCTACATGCCAGATATTTTTCTGAGTACTAGCAGGGGTTATTTACTAGTTTATTCCTTATAATGATGCACGGAACTATTATTATTAGCCACACTTTACAGAAGAGAAAACTGAGCTCATCTAGGAATTGGCAATTCAGAATTCTTACCCAGGCCATCAGAGAAGCAAATGGGGGCAATTTAATCTCTAGCCCCTGCTCCCTTTCCCAGCCTGTGGGAGTAAGGTTAGAGGTAATGAAGCAGCGGTAAAGGGCAGTTTCCCCAGTGAGGGCAAGCCTGAATAGGAAGGAGAGAAGAATACTCCATCTGCAGTTGACACCAACTGGGCTCTTTGAAGAAGATGGGGGAGCCAAAGATGAAATTTATTCTCTTATACAATGTCCTGTGCCTATTTCTTTAATTCCTTTAGGTAGAATCACTTTGATGCCAAAGAAGAAAAATATGTTCTTTGTGCATGGATGAACTGTGGAAGAAGGAGGCTGTGTGATCCTCATGGCCAGCTGGAACTTCCAAACCTCAACTGTACCTGTTAATGCAGCAGCAAATGCACTGGTCTTCCTACTCTCGTACATTAAGCAATAGCCTCATTGCTCTAACTCTCCAAAGACATGATGAGAAAATTTACCAACTCAGTGGGTAATTCCACATCATCAGCACTTCCCTCATCTTTGCATAATGGCTTTAGTAAGGCAAATTTTCTTTCTGGCTAGCAGGAAAAAGTGAAAACAAAAACAAAACCAAAATGATTTCTGTAGTCTCCTGAGGTACAATTAGCAACCCTGATTAATGTATTTTCTTTTTCACCTTTTTCAATGACTCAGGTATGCTTCCTGAATGGGATCTTGGCTTAGCAAGCACAGAAATTGATAAGGACATACCACCACCCCCAAGAAATGGCCAGCCTTCCAATAATGGAAGGGTCAGTGTGAGAACCAAGAGCTACATCCACAATGTAAATCAAGCTTCAAAAGCTACTCAGGAAGAAAAGTAAATTTATGTCTCAACTCAGGCTGATAATGGATTCACTCTGGAATTCATAATATATGAGGTCAAAGGACTTCACGATAACATGTCATTTTCGTATTGTGCTCATGTACTGATGCTCCACTTATGACTAAATGCCAGGCACTGTGCTAGACAGTTATGACACTGCAACATGTTAGGATTCTAAACATTTTTCATTTATTTTCATTTGAGGATTTAAAGCCTATTCCTAACAAAAGTTGAGATTATTCCCTTCTTAAGGTCCAGCAAGTCAAACACAAGCATTGCCATGTTTTATCAGGAAGCTGAAACAAGTATTCACGAAATGGACCAGCATTTAGAAAATAAAACACTGATGTGGAAAAGATTTTTTAGTATCACACAAAATGTTTTTTTCCCTCAAAAAAATAGTGGGGAAATCTGGATGATAAAGTCATGGGTCATTTTTATAATGAAAGTTTTTTAGCAAGTCTTAAAAGTAGACAGAATAGTATAAAGAACACCCATGTATTCATTACCTTATTGAAAATACTTTATGCTCTGACTTATGCTTTTTACTCTATTTTATAAATAAACATTAATATTCCATAATCAGAAAATTAAAATGATAAATGCTTCAAAGAAGTAGATTCAAATTTAGATTTTTTTAATTATAAGAAGGCTGTACTTTATGTAAAGACACCAAAGCAAATGTACCATGAATGACCCATCCCCAGTACTTCCCATCAGATTAGTCTCACAAATTAAGGAAATGAGAATTGGCAGTGGCGGGAAAAATTGTGAGTTGCAATTCTCCGCTCTCCTCCTAGTTCTGGAAGGGTCAGTATTTGGCAAGCTCAATACTCTAAACAAACAGGTCAAGTCCCTCACTCCCATTCAGTGGCTTACCTCTTGGCTGAGCATTAAGAAATCGGTGTTAGGGATTTAGATCCATACACGAGGCTGTGGAAAATCAAGTTTGCAGCACCTACCTTGAGTCTTCCACCCACAGGGAAAATGCGAACATGAGTCACAACTGTACTCCATTTAGAAGATGGTTAATTTAGAAATGTGCAATATGCTGAACAGGCACAGAACCAAACCAAATGTTTGCAGTAATAGAAATTTCCATATGCTGTACAACATTTAAAATATGTTATTTGCCTACACTAGCCTTCAACAGCAGAACCTTTCTCTTGGGCTAAAATGACAGCCTCTATCCAGCCGCCAGTACTAACACTGATGTTACAAACTGTACACTGTGTGCCCTCATGGTTTCTAGGCAAGGTGCCTCCCTCCAGAACTACCCATTGCTAAGAACTTCCAAGGATGCCCTCCCATAGTAGGGGTCCGTGAAGGGGATTAAGCATAAAGAGCTGAAAGAAAATGCTTTTTCAGCAAAGAGCTGTAAAGAAGAGACTTTGGGAAATTTACCTTGGGATCCCATGATTTCACATTAAATCAGTTTTCTTGAGTTATTCATAGAATTTAATGTTAATTCATAAAATAATACTAAGTATAAATAGAGCTTTTTACCTTTTAACATGCTATCTTCATCCTCCTTTCAGGGATAAGAAAACTGAAGCAGGAAAAAAAAAAAACTAATTTTCCAGCATCACATTGCTAACTAACCACACAAAGCAAACAGCAGTAGCAGCAACAACAAAAAGAAGGAACAGACTCTCAATGCCATTTGACTACCAGGAATTAACAAAATAAAATTAAAAAAGAACTTAGCTTGCATTCAAAACATGGCCATTGTCTCCCTGGCCATGAAGAGAAAGAGGAAGAGAGATAAGGTCTGGCACAATGAAATCAGGGCACAGGCAAAGCAGACTTTTGACACTTGCCTTCTTAGCAATCCTCTGCCTAAAACCTCCTCAATCCTACCCTGTGCAGCTGCAAGTGACTCTAGATACTAGCTGTCTTGGCCCCACTGGGCTCAGTGTTGACCAATAAGAGAGTCATTCGTAAGTACTGACTTTGAAATTAACACTGGATCGTGCATTTTTTCGGACACTGTTCTTAAGAGAATTCTTCCATCTGTGCCCCAGGCTCTCTCCTGCTCAACCAGGCCACTCAGAAAATAAGCTTCCTCTCCAGCCATCCTCTATTTCCCTCAGTGTTACCCCTTGGTATTTAAAAAAAAATTTTTAATGCTTATTATTTTTGAGAGAGAGAGAGAGAGAGACAGGGCATGCGTGGGGAAGGGGAAAGAGAGGGAGACACAGAATCCATAGTTGGCTCCAGGCTCTGAGCTGTTAGCACAGAACCCAACTAGAGGCTCGAACTCATGAGCCGTGAATTCATGGCCTGAGGTGAAGTCAGATGCTCAACCAGCCTTGCCACCCAGGGCCCCCCTCAGTATTTTAAAGGACCTTTGGACAAATCCACATTAAAATGTAAGGGAAAAAGTTAGTATAAATATCCAGAGCCTGTCCTACTTTCCAGAGTACCAGCTGCAAGTTTTAAAATTTTTACTGAAGCATAATACGCATACAGAAGAGGGCATATAGCAAAAGTATGCAGTGCTGTGACTTGTCACAAAGTCAACACACTTGTGTAAAAGCACCCAGAGGGCGAAACAGAAGATGACCAGCCTCTTAAGGTCTTCCTTATGCTTTTTTCTAGTCACTACTCCCCAACCAAGGATGATCACTGCCCTGACATCCAACAGGATGGATTAGTTCTGCCTATTTTGTACTTTATATAAGTAGAATCATATAGTATGTTGTTGTGTGTATCTGCCTTCTTTCACTCAACATTGATTTATGAGATTCAACCGTATCACTTTGCGAGTTGTAAGCCTTCTTTCCCACTTTCTGTTCTATAGTGCAGAATCATATGAATACGCAACAATTTATTCACCCATTCTACAACTGACGGGCATTTGGGCTGTTTCCAATATTTGGCAACTTTAGATAGTGCTGCAATGAACATTCTAGTGTATACTTCTGGTGAATGTATGAACATGTTTCTGATGGGTATGCATATCTAGGAATAGAACTGTGGAATCACAAGGTATCCCTATACTGAGCTTTACTGGGTAACACTAAACAGTTTTGTGAAGTGGTTTTATCCATGTATTTTCCCATGTACATAATATGAAAGTTCAGTTGGCTACAGAGCTGTTCAGTCTTAGTGTGTCCATTTTCATTTTACCTCTTTCACTAAATATGCAACGGCATCACAATGTGATTTTTATTTGCATTCCCCAGGCATGCATTGTAAGAGATGCTTGTAGAGATACCAACTCTAAATCAGTGCTCCTTTCCCAAAAAGTGACTTTCAAAGCAGGTACAGGTATTTTAGATCAAGCTTCCATAACTGTGGAACTAATGACATTTTGGCCTAGATCATCCTTTACTGCAAAAGGTTGCCTTGTGGCCCCCAGGATGTTTAGCAGTACAAGCTATAGGTGTGACCAAAGCATCTCCAGACATTGTTGAATGCCTGTGGTTGTAGGGGAAGAGGCAGGGGGGAGTCTTCCTTGGATGAAAACCATTGCTCTAGATGTGTTCAGCACATTCTTAGAGACGTGTCGATCTTTGCAAGGTCTTAGAGGTCACACCATGATGGGAAACGTCTACAACGGAACGAGCACCGCAACAAAGCAGGGCACGGCACAACAGAGCAGGGGGCAGAGGAGGAGAGTCCATCAAGATCTCTGTGTTTGCCCCATGATTAAGGGGGCAAAAGTTCACTTGCAATCCTTTAAGAATGTGTGGTTGCCCTGCCACCACTATTCCAACTGAAAAATCTCTGAAATTCTTCTGCGTGCTATGAGACCGCACTGAATGGAAACACAGTCATTCTGAAAGCTTCTAGCCAGCCAGGACCTGCAGATCAGTTAAAAAAAAAAAAAGTGGGAAACTAGGCAGTTGAGTTGGATCCCTTTTATTTTGTAAATGTGCAATATAAAAGGAAAGGCAAGTTGCCAGGATATGTGTTTCTTATTCATCTTGCTTAAAGCAAATATACTTTGAAGCCAATTTTTTTTTTTTTATCAGCAGGGATACTTGTGTGTATAATAAGAGGGGCAAGTAAGTATAGAAGTCTGAGGTAAACCAGGAAGGGTGTGCAAGTCTGACTGCATTTTAATAACCTTGTCTACCAATGCTCATAAGTGTTCTGAGGTCTCCAAAGACAGAGACATAGATTTGGATTCTGGTTCTGCCACAAAATGCGAGGTCATTCTATTTTGTTTCATTTCCTTGTGCCTCAGTTTCCCCACCTATAAAACAGAGTTCATAAGACTAACCTATCTCCCAGGGCTATTTGAGGATTAATGAATTAATGGTCACAGGGCACATAAAGTAGTGCATGACAACAGCAATGATTAATAAAAGTTGACTACAGCAGGTTTTTCAACAATCCTGTCGAGTAGGTATTACTACTTTACCTTACAAAAAAGAAACTGGATTCAGAAAAGTGAAGTATGGGGCGCCTGAGCGGCTCAGTCAGTTAGGGTTCTGACTCCTGATTTCAGCTCAGGTCATGGTCTCGCGGTTTGGGAGTACGCGCTCCACATGCCGAGTCAGCTTGGGATTCTCTCTCTTTCCCTCTTTCAGCCCCTCTCCTAACTCATTCTCTCTCTCTCTCTCTCTCTCTCTCTCTCTCAAAATAAATCAATAAAACTTAAAAAAAATTCTTAAAACAATACTAAAGGTGAAATATATTGCCCAGTGACACCCACTTAGTTTCAGAAGGGTCATGGCCCGAGTCCAGGCTGCTCACTCGAGCTCTCCACCAATTGAGATGCCTCAGTTCCCATGGCAGGGCCTGTGGCCCCTTCCCTGCCATGTACCACTTCCTAAGAGTCTGGCAGGAAATCTCGGGTAAGAAACCCCCATGCTATTTATTCCCTAACGAAATCTCCCAAATACCTCATTCTTGTCTTCAATTTTAATTTTTTTAACGTTAAATGTTTCAATGATGTAAGATAGAAATTGTATCAATTTTAGCAACTGCTAACATTTTGTAAGCAGTGCATATAAGCCATGTCATAAAATCAACTACTAAAAACAAACAAAAAAAAATCAGGTAGGTTGAATGGAAATGAGGAGACTGACCAAATTAAACAAATGAAGCCTTTCCTTCTTCCATACCCTCTTAGGATATGCTGTGGTTATTTCCTTGAGTCAATTGCGCCATGCAAAAACATCATTTCTGCAGGTAGACATTTGTGTGTGTGTCATTTTAGCAAAGTGACATGGTGGAGGTGGAGTGGGATCTCAGGGTTTGAAAGCAACTGAGGAAAAGGCAGCAGCAAAAGCATTAATAATAAATATGGTTTTATTCCGTGCGAATTTTGCAAGACAAATGGAATCTTTGGACCTGATGATTTTTGAAAACCATTTGCAAGACATAATTATCCTCCCATGGAAAGTATTTGACTTGGGCCAATCTTTTGGTGCAGAAGATCAAAGGAGAAAAATCAGTGGGCCTTTGGGCTGAATAAAGGCTGACAATAAGGCCTCATAAGTTAATTAAAGTCAGATTTATACCCCTAAAGCCCCCAGATCATTCTGTAGACTTCCTAGGGCAATTCAAGCTTTGTTACCTACAGACTTGGACACACCAATCGTCTTTTGCTTAACGCTAAATCTCAGCTGTTTGAAAAACAAAATTAAATATGTGGAGGCTTTTGTGCTAGATCTCTTTGGAAAACCACGACAACTCTCCCCAAGACAGAGATCCCATCAAGGTCAGCAAGAGCTTTAGGTAACCCCAGGACTGTCTGAGCTTGGGTTCTTAATCCGGATCTCTTGCTTTTCAGAACCTCAATGTTTATCTTCGTATAGGCTTTATCTAGCTGTTTTTATAAGAAAGAGGTCAACAGTTGGTCACAGACTGCACAGGAGAGAAGCTGAGCACCTCCTGCAAGGCCGCTGCAGTCCCACAAGCCCAGGACCTGGAGCAGGTGCCCAAGGCCTAGGTCAGCTCTCTGTGTGCATGAAGCTCTGTCCTCTGAGCCTAGGCCACTGTTGTTCACATTTCCTGTTACCCATAACTGACTCAATGGTTCGGAAGCCTCTCTATACAAGGCACGTTGGAAAGGCTGTGTTAGCTTTTCAGAGCACCCATCACGGAAGCAACTATTTATCTCGTGGATGAGTGTAGTGCCTCCAGAGCCTGGCGATGCATTAGGATCACCTACAGAACTAAAACTCCTGATCCCCATGCTGCCCCACGACCACTGAAATCTCTGAGGGTGAGACCAAAGAAACCTATTTTGTGGCTTTATTATTACTGTCGCTTATAATTTCTCCTGGGAAATTCCAGTTTGTAATCAAGAGTGTGAACCCCTGGTTTGGGGCACAGTCTCAGAGGGCTCATCCAGAGCAACTTATACTTGGATATCTCATTGTTTGCAGTATTATTATTTAAAAATATATGGGGCACCTGGGTGGGTCAGTTGAGTGTCCAACTCTTGGTTTCAGCTTGGTCGTGATCTCACAGTTCTTGAGTTCAAGCCCCGCACCAGGCTCTACACTGATAGTGCAGAGCCTGCTTGGGATTCTTTCTGTTTCTCTCTCTCTCTCTCTCTCTCTCTCTCTCTCTCTCTCTCTCTCTCTCTCTCTGTCCCTCCCCTGCTCATGCTGTTTTATTCTCTCAAAATAAATAAACTTAAACTTCCTATGTGTGTGTGTGTGTGTGTGTGTGTATAGGAAGGCCTGCAAGCAACCTTTAGCAGGCAAAGATTTTCTCCTCAGTAACATGACTTAATATTCTATAAATGCTTGTCTTCCATATAAACTGCTTTTATAAAACTCTTACTGCCCAGGGAAACACCCTTTGTAACAGTACCAAAAATACATTATTTGCAAGAATTTTCCCTTGAGGAAGAATGTGATGATAGAAATCAAAATCAAAATTGTCTTCAATTCTTCAAATTGTTCAAACTCTTCAAAAAGTTCCTCAATTAATGACATTCTGGAATACATATTTCTCTTTCTCAGGGATAATATGATGTGCAAATAAAAACGAAAATGCCACTGTAAAATAGAATTTCCTAGATGGAAACACGTGGGGAGAAAATTTTTTTTTCTGTCAATTAACCATTACATTAAGTTGCATGTTTAAAAAACAAACAAAGGTAGATAGATATATTTAATCATTCAACTTTGCTAATTGATTAGACCATCCATATACTTCTACTTTAGTGTATCATAGGTAGCTCCTCCAGGAAAACTTGCTTGCGAATGTTTAACATTTGCTTCAAAATCCAGTCAACATTCTCTGAGTGCCCCAAAAGCTATATCTGGAAAAGACTGTCTAGGATTAAAATTGGCACACCTACCCCAGCCTTAGGGATTGTTTCTTTGAAAGTATCAGTAATGGTGGCAACAACTATTGAATAGGATTATAACATTACTTAAATACTTGCCATCTACCAATTATGATTCTACGTGTTCCAGCACCTGGGTGGCTCGGTAGGTTGAGCGTCGTCCAACTCTTGGTTTTGGCTCAGGTCATGATCTGACGGTTAATGGATTCAAGCCCTGCACTGTGCTCTGCACTGGCAGCGCACAGAGCCTGCTTGGGATTCTCTCACCCCCTTTCTCTCGGCCCCTCCCCCACTCGTGTTTTTCCTCTCTCTCTTTCAAAATGGATAAACCTTTAAAACAAGATTTTTTTTAAAGATAAATCTTTTTTATACATTTTTTTATTTATTTTGAGAGAGACAGAGACAGCATGAGCCAAGGAGGGGCAGAGAGAGAGGGGGGGAGAGAGAGAGAGAGAAAGAATCAAAGTGTTTCCATTAATTTGTTTAAACCTCATAACAACCATATGAAAGAGGTTGCTTAAACCTCATAACAACCGTATGAAAGAAATACTGTGAGGCACACTATTACTGTTATCAAATTCCAAAGATGGAAACCAAGAGTAAATAACTTAGAAAAAATTACAAATCTAGTAAGAAACAGAACTGAGTTAAAACTAGAACTACTGGACCCTCGAATCCACAGGCTTAATCACGAGCATTAGCTATGGGAAGATTTTTCTTTTCTGCATGGGTGAAAGTCCAGTGGTCTCTGAGGTTGGTTTCTGCCTCGGGGCTCACACTTTCCTGACCTGGACTGCTAACTAAATTTTCTATGGTTACATCTGGATGTGATGGGATCTACACGCAAACTACTTTCCAGCTTCCTCTCTCTGGTCTGATATGAATACTATCTTGAGTGAACAACAGATATCTTGACATTCTCAAATATGCCCAGAATTTCTATGCCTTTTATTATTTGTTCATACTATTTCATTTGAAAGGAATGCTCCTCTTCTTTCTTTTATAAAATGCATGCCTGTCTCTAGATTCAGCTCAAAAGCTGCTGTTTCTAAGAAGAGTAATCTGAGTTTCTTTTCTTAAATTGAAATATATTTGACTTATTATGCAAGTTTAAGGTGTATATGTGTTGATTTGATACAATTATATATTGTATCCACATATAAGTGAGATCAAACCGTGTTTGTCTATCTCTGACTTATCTCACACAGCATAATGTCCTCAAGGTTCACCCATGTTGTTGCAAATGCCAGGATTCCCTTCTTTCTCAGGGCTGAATAATTCCTATCTATCTGTCTACCTATCTTATTCATCTATTCACCTACCTACCTACCTACCTACCTCCCTATCTACCTAACCTACCTGAGCTTCTTTATGGAACTATTTTCCTCTTTGATTTTATTGCATAGTTTCTTCTTTCTACCCTGTAATAACATGCATATTATTAATCATGCATTTGTCCATCTCTCTCAATGCTTTATAAGCTCCTGGAAAGTCAGTATGTGTACTACTCACATTTTCATACCCTCCACAAGACCTAGCAGTGGTTTCCACATGTTTTATTTTATAAAAAAAAATAAATATTTTTAAGGGGGCAGAGAGAGAGAGGAAGAGAGAGAATCTTCAGCGACCCTGACATGGAGCTTGATCTCACAACTGTGTCATCATGACCCAAGCCAAAATCAAGAGTCAGACACTTAACCAACTGAGCCAGCCAGGCACTCTATAAAAAATATTTTTTTAGTCAAAGTATAAGTTACATTCAGAGAAGTGTACCAATTGTAAGTACACAGTGATAAATTTTCATAAAATGAATACATCAACTTGTATAGAACGAGATTATTACCAAACATCCAGAAGCCCCCATTATAACCCTATCCCCACAAAAGATAACTTTCCTGACTTTTACCTATTTATATTTTGCCTGCTTTTGAACTTTGCATGAATGGAAACATACAGTCTGTACTTTTTGTGTCTGATTTCTTTCATTTGACATTATATTTGTAAGATCCACCATTTTATGGGTAGCAGTATTTTGTCAACACAGTATGAATATATCACCAGGTATTGATCCATTCACCATTTAGACTGTTTCCAATTGGGACCATTATGAATGGTGGTGCTATCAACATTCTCGTGCTTATGCTTGCTATATATTTGTAAGCATTTCGACTAGGTACTTATCTAAGAATGAATTGGGTCCTATGGTATACATAAGTTCAATTGTAGTAAATAATAACAGTTTCCCAAAGTTATTGTACTAGTTTAACTCCCAACAATAGAAGAGAGTTAACATTGCTCAACATCTTTGTAAAATCTCATTCCTAATTTATTCCAATCTTAATTTAAGCCATTCTTGTGGCTGTATAACAATGGCATACTGTGGTTTTAATTTGCATTTCCTGATGAACAATTATACAGAACATCTTTTCATGTGTTCGTTGACTATTCGGGTACTAGTTTTTTAAAGCAACTATTCAAGTCCCTTGCCTATATTTGTATTGTGTTGACTTTATCTATTGACCTTTAGAAATCCATACAATATACAATCAAACACTCTCAAAGCTTTAGATGTTGTGAATATTTTCTCCCAATCTATGGTTTACTATTGCCTTTTTATGAAGAGAAGTTCCTAATTTCAATACCATTAATATATCAATCATTTCACTTATGGTTAATAATGTTTTCTCTTTCCTATAAAAGAAGTCTTTCTTATCCACATAGTTATAGTATATTTTTCTCTATCAGTTATGGTATAGTTTTCTTTACCAGTAACTAAAGCATGGTACAATATGTATTTTCTCTTCTCCATAGGCATTGTCCATTGACCAAACATCACTTACTGATCTGCAGTGATGTTGTCAAAAATCAAGTGTTTACAGACGGATACATCTGTTTCTCACTCTCTGTTCTATTCAGTTAGCTTATTTTCCTTCTATCAATACCACACTCTTTTAAATCCTGTAATTTTAAATTAAGTTTTGATCTCTGTAGTGTATCATCTCCAACTTTGTACCTTTTCAAGATTTTGGGGACCATTCCTGAGCTTTACTTTAAAGTAGAAGCTTTTCTTCTAAATAAATTAAGAATCATCCTGTTAGTTCCCATAATCAAAATGTACTGGAATTTTAATGTTTTATTTATTTTTTAAGTAGAGAAAAAAGAGAGTGGGGGTGGGAGGAAGGGTCAGAGAGAGAAGGGGACAGAGGATTCCAAGCAGGGTCTGCACTGATAGCAGAAAGCCCGATGCAGGGCTTGTACTCATGAACTGTAAGATCATGACCTGAGCCAAAGTCACATACTCAGATGACTGAGTCACCCAGGTGCCCCAAAATGTACTAGAATTTTTAATGGAACTCTAATGAATCTACAAATCACTCTGAGAAACGTTGACATCTTTTTATTATAATTTTATATCATTAATGTGTTTTAATATTCTTTAATTTCTTCCAGTGTTTTATGCTATTTTCTGTAATATTTCCTCATTTTCACTAAATTTACTCCTAAGTACCAAATGTGTTTATTGACGCTAATATAAATGCTACTTTTTAAAATTAAAATGTTTAAGGGGCGCCTGGGTGGCTTAGTCGGTTAAGCATCCGACTTTCGCTTAGGTCATGATCTCGCAGTTTGTGGGTTCGAGCCCCGCGTCGGGCTCTGTGCTGACTGCCAGCTCGGAGCCTGGAACCTGTTCCAGAGTCTGTGTCTCCCTCTCTCTCTGACCCTCCCCTGCTCACGCTGTCTCTCTCTCTCTCTCCTAGAAATAAATAAAAATATTTAAAAAATAAAAATAAAAAAAATAAATAAAATTAAATTAAAATGTTTAATTTTAAACATTTTAATGAGAGATGTGGGGAATATTTTGTACTATATTAACCCTAATTGATTACTCTTCAATAAAAATTTAAATTATTCCCTAAAGTAATAGAAACAATATTCATTTTATTTTTGTTTCACTAATACATATTCTCTATATATCTAACTCATGCATACAATGCAGAGGTATATATATATATATATATATGTATAGTTAAGGGGTATTAAAACTCATTAAAATTTGTTGGTATCTGTTTCCTTTTATACAAAATACCATAGGTTTTAAAACAGGTACAGGGAAGTGTTAGAGTGAGCATATGACTTGCTTAATGTACATATTTTTGTAAAGTAAATATTTTAATCATTCTAAGGTAGTTTATCCTCTTAAAAACATATTAGTGTGTCTAGTAATCTATTAAATAGAAATGGTCAAACTCTAGAAAATAATTTGCGTATCAAGGCATTCTCCACAGCTAATTAATAATAAAAACTATTATGAAACATTTAAGTATCTAAACTAGGTATAAATAAATATGGACCATCTTTACTTTAAAATATTAAGCAATTTTTAATCAGTGGGTTAGTTATTAAATGTTAAATGAAATATTATGTGAAAACTCTAAAGTACCAAAACTATACAGTATGATCTCAATAGGAGGAAAGAGGGGAAAAATATAAAAAAATAGCTATTTTCAGGTATAGGGATTAGAAGTGATTATTTTTTTCTTTTTATATTTTAGTTTAATTTTAATTAGCTTAAAGTCAATCTACTGTAATTAGTCAAAATAATTCATCAAAAATCATAAAAACAAAGTAGTTGATACTATTCACTTTATAACATACTTGAAACCTCAGTCACATAAATGCTCTATGGCAATTCTTTCAAGGTAGATCAGTGGTCCATTTCCTAAGGACTATGCTTGCATAACATGATGACTTTAGAGATTTTAAATCCCTTTCAAGATGCCAAATTTCAATTTTGTTCAGTTGACAATGTAGTAAAAAAGGGAAAAATTACCTTCCAGTTCTCACTAGTAGCCTCTCACTGTCTTAATATCAACCCTTAGGGTAGATTGACACAAGGTAAATTAAAATTAGCTTAAGAACTTAAGCCAGGAGTGGCTCAGTCAGTTACGGATCTGGCTTTTGACTTTGAATCAGGTCATGATATCACAATTCCTGAGATTGAGCCCTGCATCAATCTCCATGCATTGTGTGTCTCTGTTTAGGATTCTCTGCCCTTCTCTCTCTCACCTCTTTACCCCACTCATGCTCCCTCTCTTTCTCTTTTCCTTTCTCTTTCTCTCTCTCAAAATAAATAAACCTAAAGAAAGTCATGTAAAAAACAAGAACTTAGGTCAAAGCATGTTCTTAAAAAAACACCATATGTCGAGGCTGAATGGCCAAGATTATTTGTCAAGATTGACCAAATTTACCAGCTAGTTGTTTAACCTCTGCTCTGGTCTGCCTTTGAACATACATTCAGTTTTGGGTAGTCAAAGGAATCAGTCTTATTACATATTTCACTCTCTATTTCTGTGTTTACACTCATTTCTTTTAGATAGCATGCCAAAATAACTAGTTCAAGAGTGAAAAACATAACCAAAGAATTAAATAATTGTTTGACATTAGGAAATTTATTAATATAATACATCCCATTAATTGGTTAAATATCAACAATCACAATCCTTGTGATTATCCAAATAGAAGATGTAAAGATATTTGATCACATGTAATACCTATTCCAGATGAAAACTCTTAAAAACAAAAATGTAGAAATACTACTTAATATAATAAAGAATTTCTATCACAAGCCAATAAAGAGCATCAAGTCAACAGGACAGGTGAATTCGAAGGGCTGACTAGTATCAAAAAGCCAACTTCAGGGGCGCCTGGGTGGCTTAGTCGGTTAAGCGTCTGACTTTTGCTTAGGTCATGATCTCGCAGTTTGTGGGTTCGAGCCCCGCGTCGGGCTCTGTGCTGGCTGCCAGCTCAGAGCCTGGAGCCTGTTTCAGTTTGTGACTCCCTCTCTCTCTGACCCTCCCCTGCTCATGCTGTCTCTCTCTCTCTTCTAAAAATAAATTTAAAAAAAAAATTTAAAAAAAAAAATTAAAAAAAAAAAACAAAAAGCCAGCTTCATTTTGAAAGTACTGAGCAATGAAATACAACATGAAATATAAATGCAAACCATACATATTCCAAAAAATACCTGTTCTCATCATTTTCAGATGATGTGTTGATTTTATTTGAAATTTTATCCCAAGAGAATCTACTGAAAATATATTAGAATTAATTAATAACTCAGACAGATACCTTATGTAAATCTTGATCAATAACCATTAACTAGAATGTATAAAATATTTCATTCATAAAAGCACTGAAAAAAAATCATCCTAAAGTATCTAGGAATAATATTAATAGTAATTATCGTGCTACAATTTTATATAAATAATTATAATACATTTCTGAAACTAAAGTATTTTATCATGTAATGAGACATAATCAAGCTTCTCAATGACAGCCATATTAAAAAATAATACGACCGGGTTGCCTGGGTGGCTCAGTCGGTTACGTGTCTAGCTTCGGCTCAGGTCACGATCTCATGGTTTGTGAGTTCAAGCCCCAAGTCCAGCTCTGTGCTGACAGCTCAGAGACTAGAGCTTGCTTCAGATTCTGTGTCTCCCTCTCTTTCCCCCTCCCCCATGTGCCTGCACACTCTCTTGCTCGCTCTCTCTCTCTCCCCCTCTCTCTCACACACACTCTCAAAATTAATAAATATTTTTAAAAAATTTTTAAAAAAGAAAAAAGAAAGGGGAACATGCAGGACCAGCTCAGGGAATTTCATCTTGTTCTAATGCCAGATATTGCACAAATGGCAAACCTTTTTTTAGGAGGCAAAATTTGCAATGCCATTAAAAAAACATTAAATATCTTACATTTAACTCATTAATCCCACTTCTGGAAATATATTCCAGGAAACTTATTCTCCCTCATGTCCCATAGTGATTACTTCAAACTTTTCCAGTCTTCACAATTTCTTATCCCACCCCTCTCCTACCCTATTCATACTTCTTCATCCTAGAAGATGAACTAACCCACTTTTGTTTCAGAAAAAATGATCTGTTAGGTAAGAACTCCTTGCAGTCTGCATTTGGAGCCAGCATCTCATCTTTATACCCATCCTGGCCTCACATCTCCCTTCCTCTCTGGGGGAGGCACCCTTCTGCTGTCCCCTGCTTCTGTCTCCAGCAGACTCTGACCCCTGACCCTCCTTCCTCCTCTGGAATCCCAGTAATTATTTGTCCTCAACTATTTTTTCTCCTATTTCCTTCTATTTCTCCTTCCCAACAATCTTCTTCCCCCTTTCCAGTGCAACTCACTTCAAAAATCATCCATTGTTGAAGAAACAAAACAAAACAAAAAGCTTTCCCTGCCTTTCTTAGCCAACTTTTCTCAAAAACAACTGTCGACTTTTGCTGGCGCCACTTCCTCAGTTCCATTTATTCTCATAGTTTCTGCCATCTTGCTTTTGATCCCATGCTTGCAGTGGAAACTGCTCTCAAAAATACCACCAACATTCTCTGTTACTACATCCCTTTTATATTCAACCTTGTGCTGTGAGTATGCTTCAGGGGTGGCCTTCTTCGGAGGGAGCACATAAAGCCACCAAGGAAGTATGAAATGTGGGTCCTAAAGGTTTTATTATCCTCCCTGTAATGAGCCCTTAAATTACTTTATTTTGCACTC
The DNA here is from genome assembly GCA_017311185.1 of Proteles cristata cristata. NCBI lineage: Eukaryota > Metazoa > Chordata > Mammalia > Carnivora > Hyaenidae > Proteles > Proteles cristata. Next base: position 1,694,498 of record JAESUZ010002577.1, read on the forward strand.
TTCTTGGTGGAGGTATTATAGGCCACTTTTAAAATATCACTTATAATACCTTGGCTTGGATTAATTCTTGTATAAATCTTAGGGGAAAAACAAAACAAAACACAGAACAGTCCAGGTAATGGGTCAACAAGCAAACAATCTGATCTGTGATTCAGAAAGGAAGGCTTCTGACTGTGGGCAGAATGGGGAGGTCCTGATTACAGAGCAGGAAGATTGGAAACCTCTGGAACATAACTTAGCACTGGTCACTGAGATGAAGGAAAGGTGTGCACACCAAATGAGAGGAGGGAACACATTAAATGTTAAGGGAGAGCTGAAGACATACTTTTGCTTTCCCATAATCTAATCTAATGATTTGCTAAAAGCTGGAATATGTATGTGCCTTATGTTCTCTTGGAGAGAAACTTCTGTTCTTCTCTAAGTAAGGACTCTTATCTTTGTGAGTTAGGTGTTGTAAATAGGCTGGTTTATGAAACAGAAAGCCAAACCAGAAAAGAAAAGAAGTAGGAGGAGAAGGAGGAAGAGGAGAAAAAGTATTAACTCAGGCAAGAGATGCCACTTTCTATTCATTTCTGATGCATCTAGTTTCCTGACACAGCCGGCCAAACTGCAGGATAAAGTACATACAGTAAAATTATACAGACTTGCAAAAATTCTGATTTGAATTCAGGGTATTAATAGCAGACGGAATGTTCTTCTGGGAGTAATCTAAGTGTTATATTTACCTTTGGTTTGAGAATATTTGCAATGAGGAATTTCAAATGCAAATATTTTAAAAGCATAGCATGTTGGTAGAGAGACACTGTGGGCACTTCTGTTTTCCTTAAATTAAAAAAAAAAGGTTTTTCTTGACTTTTTATTGGAATCCTAATGAGACCATAATTACGACAGCAAAAGGGGCGACTGCAGCTGTTAAAAGCTTGGTGTTACTGTACATATAGTCCCCACACTAAATTGAAAAAAAAATTATAAAGCCATTCAAGAGAAGGGGGAAAAAGATGATTTAGCAAAGCAGATCTTAAATATTTATATCCCTAGTATGCATGGATTTTTTTCTAATGCATATTTTTTTTAAATTTGGCTGTCCTACTTCCTCTTATATTCTTTTCCTTTTAATTAGACCATAGTATAAAACACTTTAAAAGAAGACTCACCTTTTTGTCCCTTCCACACATACCCAACTTCCTATACCTGTTAAATGTTATGTTATGAAACTATACATTTCCAAAGGTGAAAGGCTCAACTATTTTCTCGGCTACAACCCTGTTAGGACATTCTGAATGCCTGTGACAGAGTATTTCTTTGAACACAAGACTTGTCATTACAAGAACTTTCACCTTCTGGTTCAAGGCAGATATTTATACTTCTGCTATACATGGTCACAGGAAGCACTGTTTCTCTTGAACAGATGACCATGATCAGCATCAGTTGGATAAAATTAAATTTTTAATTCAACAGTTCCAAAATGGTGCCCCCATTCTTCTGGTCAAGTCCTAGACCTGGACTCAAATAAATAAATGTGGGGTTTTCTTGTTTTTTATTCTTTAAATAGAATAAAGAGGATGCTCAGAGTAGATCCTAAGCAAAACTGTGCTCAGATTGACTTATAATTAATGGTACTTGTTAACTTGATAGACATTTTCAACCAAAAGTTCTAGCAGCAAAAACTGAATCCAAATCCTATTTTTCCTTCTCTGGTTGGGAAAATGAAGCCCTGTGCATTTGCAAAGCAGCGGAAGAAATACAGACTAGCAAAGAAGCAGAGGTCTTACAAGTACTATAATGCATTGAGCACAGGTAGCCTTGTGTTGTTCCCCAGCCATCACCCAGAACTTCCTAAAGAGCACCTCAAGGCCATTTTCCCAAGTTCTACTCCAACCAGAGCCTTCAGGAAACGGTAAAGAGCACTGATGCCCTCCTCACATCTCACTGTGCACTATAAGGGGAAGAGGCCGTTATCAAGTCTAATAAAATACATTTACGCTTCAAACCTTAATCATGAGTCTTCACTGTAACCAACAAAACAGCAACCTTTCAGATTGCTATTTTAGAAATCTAAATTTATTTCTCAGCTCTGTGATCGTTGGACTGTCCTTATTTCCAGAGTTAACAAAATCTTATAAAACACTGAGATCTTAGTTTGGTGACTTATCAGCTTATATTACAGATGAATACTGCACGTCTGACCTAGCTATTGTCAGAGAGCTGTTGTCTTGACACAAATAACACAATAGAAGTGCTTTCAAAATGAGCTGCGGTTACATTAGAAAGAGTTATTTTATTTTGTGCAGAGGATAAAAGCTGCTTTTCATATAATCACTAAGTGTAGATAGTTGTATTTATTTCGGGATTTTTAAAATAAGTCAGTTGCTAAATTTAATCAATGTAGCATATCCATTTGTAATCCATGTTACTGCCCCCTTTTTGATTCTGATATACCCCACCACCTCTGCTGTTCTCCCTCACAACAGCTCCTAACCCTGGTATCCATTTCTTGCCCACTCTTACATTTCACAAAAAGAAAACCAATTACGGGGCATGAAAGTGGCTCAGTCAGTTAGCTGTCCAACTCTTGATTTCACCTCAGATGAGAATCTAACAGTTCATGAGCTCAAGCCCCGTCACTCTGCATTGGCAGTGTGGAGCCTGCTTGGGATTCTCTCTCTCTCCCTTCCCTCTCAAAATAAATAAATAAACTTTCAAAAAAAATACAAGTTACAAAGACAAAAGGGAAAAGGAAAGGTCTGAAGGGAAAGGTCTAATCACTGAAGGAAGGTCTGATCACTGATATAATCATTGTCCTGATAGGACCAGGACCACGAGGAATACGGATGTGGGAGGTGGTGTCTGCTTTGCCTGCCAAATAGGCTTACACTGCTTTCATTGCCTTCTCCTAGTTCTTACCCTGACCTATTTGTTTATGAAAAGAAGCAGTTGTATTTCACACTTGTAGAGTCAGGAGCCAATGAAACAGAAGGTTATACCATCCATTTTTTTTTTAAGGGAATGGCACAAGAGCATGCCTTCCATGTAGCCCCACTCTATTATGTATACATGGAACTCAAAAAAAAAAAAAAAAAAATCCAGAGAATCCAAAAGAAGCAGTGGTATGAATGACAATGTCTTGTATGGTAACCTTTCTACTGGCTCACTCTTTATCCTATAAAATTTCCCATTTTTAATAGTAGGATTTCTTTCTGATTTCAAAGTAAGATATATTTACTCTGAAAAAAAATATTTTAAAAAGACCAAAACCTAAAATTAGACTAACCCCAACATCCAGAGGCAATGATGTATTTTCATTCTTTGTGTATGTGTGCACTTTAAAAAATAATTTTTGGGGCACCTGGGTGGCTCAGTCGGTTAAGTGTCTGACTTTGTCTCAGGTCATGATCTCACGGTTTGTGAGTTCAGGCCCCATGTCAGGCTCTGTGCTGACAGCTAGCTCAGAGCCTGGAGCCTGTTTCAGATTCCGTGTCCCCCTCTCTCTGTGACCCTCCTCTGTTCATGCTGTCTCTGTCTCTATCTCTCTTTCTCTCTCTCTCAGAAATAAATAAAATCATTAAAAAATTTTTAATAAAAAATAATTTTGATCGTGCTTAACACCCTCATATTATACTGAAATTTCTTAAATCATATGTCATCACCAAACAAAAAACAACAGGACTTTTAATTGGATTCTTAAAGACATGAACATCTGTGTCAACATTTTTTTAGTAATTTCTCACATTTTTGGACATTAAGCTGTCCCACACCAGCACCTCTGCTTCTATCGCTGTCGAAGCAAAGTCTTTTATTAGTACTAGTCTCTGCATACACTGAGTTCCTACAGCCTCAGATTATCCGCATCCACTGAAGGAAAACACCAGGCAGAGACAAAAAGGTTTGGGGATTATAATTCACCAAGCTTGCTCCTTAATACTTTACTTAGAGAGTCTATCATTGCCTCATCTTTGGGTCCTTCTGTCCTTCTAGAACCATGTCCACATCTCCCTTTCTCAGCACACCTCCTGTTTTCAGTTTCCTGACTTCCTGGATCTATCTCAGCATGGATCAAACTCTGGCTTAACATAAACCCAAGTCCAAGTCCCTCTGGTTAACCTACCACTCTACTCTGGCCCATCCCCAGCATCATACCTGCTACAATCAGATAGCTTTGCTTTCCCTCTAATTATTTTCCACTCATCTCCCACGATCCGCTTTTCTTACTCCGCTCAAATTGCTATAATAAATACCATAGTCCAGGTGGCTTAAACACTTGTAACATAATTTCCCATCATCTTAGAGGCTGGGAAGTCTGAGATCAAAGTGGCAGCAGAGTCTGTGTCTGGTGATGCCTTTCTCTTTGGGCTGCGGATCACCGCCTTCTCACTTTGTCCTCACATGGTCTTAATCTTGGGACAGGCATGAGAAAAGAGATCTCTCTTCGTATAAGACCACCCCTCCTAACAAACTGAGACCCACTCTTATGACTTCATTTAACCTTAATTGCCTGCTAAAACCCTTTTCCCTAAATTCAGGCACATTGTGGGGTTAGTGCTTCAACATAAGAATTTAGAGGGGAAACAATTCAGTCCATAGCATCCCCTTCAAATAACATGCATATTTCATCAATACCTTGACCATTTCAAATTCTTTCCTAGAGAAAATGCTCATACCCTGGCCCCCCCAATGATGGCAACATCACTCCAAAAGCAGGTTAGACCTTGCAGACCTAGTATAATTCAGGTTCAACTCCACCAAAAAATATTCTCGTAAACATTCAGATGATCCTTCAGTTGACTGTCCCCCAGTTTGTTTTTCTGCCTTAAATACAGCACACCTCAGACGCTGCTTTTGATTACAAACCTGTCTGGCTCCCAAGTCACAAAACAGCAGCAAATATTAACTAATCAATGTTTTATGGTTGTAATTAAACTGTGCACTTACAAATAAAATGTAACACTTAAAATCAGGTCCCAATTTCTCAAAGCTGCATTAATATTTATAAAATGATTATTGCAGACGGGCACATTCTTTTACTGCTTATTAATGCACACAGTACTCACACAGGACCAGTAAACTCTTAATTATCATAGAAGTCGAAGGCCACAGTTTCTCAGTTCCCCAGCCTGTCCCAGCGACTTCCCACCTTCTGAGTCCTCTTTTATGGACAAGCTTCTGGTCTTTTTCACTTCCCTGCCTTTCTATTCCCAAGAGATGCTCCCTTAAGAGAGATCCTTTGAGAGAAAGCTAATGGAACTGTGACTTTACCTTATGATTCCATGGATTAAATGGAGCCAAATGGTCCATCCTCAGGTAAACAGCAACTTCCAGGCTTTCTACGAATTTTGCAGCCAGAATGATGACAACTTCTCTCCCCTAAATCCCACCCATAGTTGTTTCCACTGGACCACCATCATCGTCTATTATTAGCCAATATAAGACCTATAATATCTCAATGGTATTTTTGTAGGGGTAAAAATCACATACTTATATAATAGAGGTGGGAATTGATTTACATGGTGATAGCTTCAGCTCTGAAGCAATACAATATTTTAGAAATATTCATTAGTCCAAAAGGAAACTTTAAAGGGTAAAAATGAACTAACCCCACCAGCTGGCAACATAACAGAGCAGACAGGGGATAACACATTTGGCCAAGTCAGAGCCATCTGAGCTTTGAGACTACATAATCTCAGCCCCTTTTGGAGACTCAGGTTCCTTTTATACTTGGTAGAATGTTATTCCCTTATGTACAGAAAGCAAGAAAATGGTTCAGGGGAAGTACTTATAAGGCCCCAACAGTATCAAACAGCATTTTACAAAACATTTTGATAAGCTAACTTGAAATTCATCAGAAATGTACAGATTATATTAATTTCATGAAAATGTTATTTTAATAGAATTATATACTAAAAAGGGAACTTTGGGATTATTAAGTCTAAATCTTTCATTTTACAGATGAGAGTAGTAAGGCGACGTGAAATTAGGTGTCTGTGGTTGATCAATTATATGCTCAGAAAAAAGCTAGTTGACTAGAAAAGTATTATTGACTCTGTGTAGAATGGATTCAGATATAATTTATATGTATGATAATTTAATAGAAACTGTTGATATTGGCAATTGCTGAGAAGGAGCGACCCTGATGTATTATTAATTCAGAGCACAGAAATATACATCAACTCCATAATATTTCCACAGCCTGCTATGGGGACTCAAATTCCCATCATTAGAATCATCTCATGGAATTTTTTATTTTTATCACTATGGAAAATTTCAGTTGTATGCAAATTTTATATAAGTACAATAAAGGCTAATACATTAGCTCCCTATATGAGCATAAATTAGATTATCAACATATGTAAGAATGAGATAGGAGAAGCAGATACACTTACTGGGAGAAACAAAGGGAAACTGAAGAGCTCTGGCATCTCTTCTTTTTGCCTAAGAAAACAAGATGGTGCAAAGGATGGAATGTGCTGAAGAATTTAGACATTTGAGAATTGGGTGAGAGAAATAGAAAGAAGGGATTTATAAGTCAGATATGCCAAAGAAAAGCTTTGCTCTCTTAGTCATTCAGATAGGTTCACAGGCACCTGTTTAATTAATGGGAAATATTAAATTCAATTTAAGCAAGCAAACATGCAAGGGATTCAGTAGTGGATTAAGTAGCAGTCTGTTCAAGGAAAACAAAAAAAAAAAAACATGGAACCTGAGGTCAGATAGATGTGGCTTGAAAACATATCTTTCATCTCCCAGCTACATGATCTTGAGCAAACCACTTACATTTAAGCACCAGTCTCTTCATATGTAAAGCAAGAATAATAATAGTACTTTTTAAGAGTTGTTAAAAGAGTTGTGTCTGGTATATAGTAGACATTCCAGACCTAGGAGCTACAAGATGGAAGGGGAAATTTTACATCACTGGAAACTTAAAATTGTAAATGAAGCACCCCCAATTGCCAAATCCAGCCAGACTATCCTATAAGATTCTTAACGGATGAGGGTTCCACCCCTTCACACCTGCCCCTCCATTTCTGTGCCAGTCTTCCCACATTCTACTCACAGTTTTGAAACTAAGAATCTCTGTCTCATTGAACCAACAAAGAGCATGATGAAGGTCACTTTGTAAGACAATTGTTTTCAGAATCAGAAGCCTGTGTAAGGGGGATTTAGGGACAGGATTTAGGAAGTCTTTCATTTCATTCCCTATCTTCTATCCACAATGCTTTGTATCATTGACAATAGCAAAGAGCTTCCTGTAGAGTAGAAAGAAAGTGGAGTGTAGGAAGCTTACTCCAGAACTCCCTGATTCCTCCTTACAAACTCCTGAGGTTCACTGATACATCCGTGTTCACCTTGATAGTGAGCACATCGTTATTGCTACAGCACCATGGCTCAACCCATCAATCCATCACCTGTATCTGTCATCTGAAAAAAAATACACTCAGCTAAGGTTTTGCCACTGAGGACTTAAAATTCAAACACAAGAAGGGGAATGCTATGAGACCAACACACTATTGTACCTAGCTTTTAGATAGGAATTATTTGGAACATATATGTCCACTTTCTTAAAGCTCATAAGCACCCAGAAATTATCTGGAGGAATGTGCACAACTCTGATGTTGTCATTTGGCAGATGGTATCAGTAGGAATGTGGCTAAGGGCACAACCTCACTAGCTCTAGCAATTTTTAAAAACTCAATAATAAAATTAAAAAGAAAAATTCTTTACCTGCTCATTTTCTAGCACTGTGATTTTATAGTCCTGAAAAATGGCAGCTTGGTCATGATGAAGCATATAATATTTACATTTACTCAACAAAGACAAAAATCCATAAAATCCCTGTTTGCCAAACACACCCCAAAAGGAATCTCTATTCAGTTGAATACTCTATGTAGGTAGTGTGGTTAAAGTGAGATTTTAGTGTTTGCAAATATCAGTAGTGAAGATTTTTAAGATATCATCTTTAGATCCCCCAGGCCCTCAGATCTACCATATGCTATGAAAATAGCTCATGGACATCCTAAGTAGTTAACAGAAACTATAAAAGGCCTAACTTACCTAACACTAGGCTTCCCATCCAACACATTAGAGAAATGACTTGTTTAATGAACCCCATTCAGTCTGTTGTGGCATCCCCAGTAGTTCCTTCCAATCCCACCACAATGTCACAGACCCCACTCCCTCTAGAAATCTCACCAGAAGTCAACTTGTACCAGCTTGAGCTTTCACCAGTCATATGGCTGCTTTCTCAGACCGAGCTTCCATCACTCAACTGGTCATTGTAATTTTTGTTCTTATTTGGGATATAGCTAAGTCTATATCCATCTATCTGTCTCTATGTATACAAAAATTTTCTTTTTTTTTTTACAAAGTAACTTTTCAATAGTAAAGGTAAATATTTATTATAAAGCTTTAAGATGATAAAGATATTGTAAAACTTTAAGATTAAGACAACATCAAATTAACTTACTATTCATTCATAATTCCAATGCCAAAAAATAACCACTGTTAAAATTTTTGAGTATATAATTGGGCTTTCCTATGTATAAAATCCAGGTATTTACAAAATTAAAATTATACATACACCATATTCTGTAGTTTTTAAAAAAGCAAGTAGCATTCTATGGTGATTCTCTCTACATACCAGTATATGCTTATTTTGTCATTCTGTTATCCTGTCTAGTTCCTTTGGTTTGATATTTTTTTAGACAATTTGATTAGCTCCTGACTCCAACTTTCCTTAACCAATGTCTTGCCATTTTATTTTTACCCTTGTCTGCAAGCCCACAGAATAAGGATATTAAAACTGGGTTCTTCCTGGGGCACCTGGGTGGCTTAGTCAGTTAAGCGTTCGACTTCAGCTCAGGTCATGATCTCATGGTTCGTGGGTTTGAGCCCCGCGTCGGGCTCTACGCTGACAGCAAGCTCAGAGCCTGGAGCCTGCTTCGGATTCTATATCTCCCTCTCTCTCTGACCTTCCCCTGCTCTCGCTCTCTCTCTCTCTCTCTCTCTCTCAGAAATAAAACATTTTTAAAAAGTTAAAAAAAAAACGGTTCTTCCCATAGAAGAACAGACTGAAATACACAGTCCTGGATTGGAATGGGTTGGATCCAGGACTAGGAATAATTACTATTAGGACTTTACTGATGAAATATGAACAAACTATCTAAATAGTAACAATAATAAAAATAATTGATTTTAGTCACTGTTCTTTAATTATGAAACCGAATGTCCTTATTCTTAAAACGCACACTGAAAAATGTAGAGGTAAAGGAGCAGTGTTTGTGTAGCTCACTCTCACATGGCTCAAAAATTAGATGAAGCATATGTGGTAAAATGTGAACAAACAATTGATGCATCTGAGTTAAAAGTACACAGGGTTTTTCTCTTGAAATTTTTCTGAGTTTAAATTATTTCAAAATAAAATTTAAAAACATATATGCCAACTCCTTAATGAATTTAGGCAAAAACAAACAAATAATAATAAAAAAAAAAGACAGAAAGATATAGGGAATATCTTTTGTCTAAAAGTCTGTTCTTGCCCCCTAAAGTTAAACTAAGCATACTATTTTAAGATTAAATCTCTCAGAAATCACCAAGTGCAGTTTGTCTCACTTAAAAAAAAATCAGAAGTAGTTGCCTTGTCTAAGACATAACAAAATATTTTCACTCCCTGTCTTACTCACTACCTGGGTGTTAATCTCTAAGGTTGAGAAATGTATGAAATGTTATTGCTTGTCATATCCCTACACCAGAATTTATACTAAAACTTACTGGAAAGAGAGTGAGCAAGCTCTTAATTTCTTTTAATTGAAACAAGAGAGTTCAGTTCAGATACCAGACATTATAAAATCTATTCTAAAATGAATGGTGGGCAGATTGAAACACACACACACACACACACACCTACCTTTAAACTCAAGACTACAGACAATTTCACTTTTGTTAGGATTGATATCATGTGTACAGTTTATGGTTTTCAGTAACATAGCAACATTTGCTGTGTGTAACAACAGCATCTAAAATAACATAATAAAAAAAGAATTATCTGCGATTAGAAGTGAACTGTTAAAACTACACTGGTCAGTGCCCAAAATCAAGGGAGTTTATTAGTATTTCAGTAGCTACAGTGAAAAGCCCCTCTGGGTGCCTAGAAAATCTCCCCCCTTAAGCTTTCCACCCATCCTCCTCACTGACATGGTAATGGGCTTTGTTAAATTCAAAGACAGTTACGTCAGCAATTTGTAGCCTCTCGTGGGTTTTCCAGGCCTATAAAGCACACAAATTATATCCAAATATTGGCCTGAAAAATTAGTAAGCTATAGGGTTTGTGTTATTTTAGCCAAGCTTTACTGGTGTAAAAGAAACCTAGGGACCCTAAAACTCAGTAGTTTCTTTGCTGCTTTATTATTTTCTTTTCTGGTGGGCTGATTCTGATATGCTAATATCACTTTTTACTTTTCTTGTTTCGTTATTCTATTATTTTTATTATTTTTGTCTTCTTTTGTTTTCTTTAACACACAAGGAAAATTTGGGCAGATGTTAATTCGCATTACATTTCTGTACCCTTATACAACTCTGTACTTTGGTCTTTGCTTCGAATTGAATGATTAAAAAATATCTAAAATTATTTTCTTCTTTTAGAAGCTTTCACAACTAACCCAGGAAATGATAATGCCCTTTGTAACAAGTTGCAAAGCCCTGTCCACAGGATTCCATACATTGGAGTGTGACACAATAGCTGAATGGAGTTATAGTTTGGGCTAGTCAGGTAAGAATACTCCCAGGGAATGAAACCATTCATGGTTATCATACTCTCCCATGCATTAATTTAATGAGGAAAAGCACTAGCATTGGAGTCCAAACACTTGAATCCAACACCAGATGTTCACGTACTATCTTTGAACAACTGTGGCCAGGGGCGCCTGGCTGGCTCAGTCGGTTGAGCGTCTGACTTCGGCTCAGGTCATGACCTCACGGATTGTGGGTTTGAGCCCCGCATCGGGCTCTGTGCTGACAGCTCAGAGCCTGGAGCCTGCTTCACATTCTGTATCTCCCTCTCTCTCTGACCCTTCCCTGCTCATGCTGTCTGTCTGTCTGTCTGTCTCTCTCTCTCTCTCTCTCTCTCTCTTTCTCTCTCTCAGAAATAAATAAAAACATTTTATTTATTTTTTTTAAATGTTTTATTTATTTCTAAGAGAGAGAGAGAGACAGCGTAAGCAGGGGAGGGTCAGAGAGAGAGGGAGTGACAGACTCTGAAACAGGCTCCAGGCTCTGAGCTGGTAGTCAGCACAGAGCCCGACGCGGGGCTCAAACCCACAAACCGCGAGATCATGACCTAAGCGAAAGTCGGATGCTTAACCAACTAAGCCACCCAGGCGCCCCTAAAAACATTTTAAAAAATGTGAAAAACTGTGGCCAAATTTCTTCGTTTTTTAAAAAAGTGTGATTATATATATTTTTAATTTTACAGTAAAATGCAAATCTGGACAACCATACAAAGTATATATTGCTGACTGAGTTATTTTAAGTTGAACATCCTTGTAAATAGTCACTCTAAGAGGCTTCCAGATGGTCTGTCCCATTCACAACTCTTCTGTCTCCATAAATAACTTCTATCCTGACTTTTATAACAATAAAGATAGAAGGAAGTGATTGCTATAAAAGTCCAAATGGTGGTTATCTGTGGCCAAATTTGTAACCTTATTTTCTTCATGGCAGTAATAGAATAATAGTAGTACTAATTAACTCACAGTGGTGTCTGAAAAAACAAAACATAAAAACAAACACACAAGAGGCATATGTTCAAGGGCTCTCCAAACTATGAAGATCTCTACCAAAAGAAATGGTTCATATTTAACTGAGAGATTCCCAGGTAGGGGGTTTGGTCTAACTGCAACACATGAATCTGACAAGAAGTATTGCTAATAGCTCTTATCATTCATATTTATGTGCTGGGAGCTGAGGAGAGTTAGACTCTAAAGTTTTTCATAATATTATTTATCAAGTAGCAAGATAATTATGTGAACCAACCAGAAACATAAGTGTTAATAAAACTGTTTATTGTAGGCTACTTACATGTCAATATGATATTTTCCACTAGACCTTCACATTTTTCCCCATCTTCTAATATTTAATGTTCATAATTTAATTCCCATAAACATTAGTAGGGAGTTCCAAAGGTCAAAATCCAAGAGGGAAAAGGAGGCTTTGCTGAATAAAATTATTTACATAGTTAATCAGGAGCTAAAACCCAGGAGAAATGCAAATCGCCTTGTTTCCAGAGAGGGAACAGTAGTATAGTCTTTGGCCAGTATTCACACCCCAGAGACAAACAAAAGCTTTGACTTTCTTCCCTTGAACTTCTTTTGTGTATGTGATCTTACTTGGTTTCAGTTTTCAAGTTTATAGAAATAATCTGGGTGAACCAAGGTCAAAACAGCAACCTGGGGTTTAACTGCTGATCAAGCAAACAGGATGTCCAAATATTTCCCCGAGGCAATAAACCATCAGTTAATGGTGTCATTCCCTCCCATAATGCCCTCTTGGACCAACAGGAAATGTACCTTCATTTTGCTGGCCATGGGTAGTAGTATCCATTTTAAACACTACATAAAAACGATCCTATCAGGATTTCTAGTTCCATTCAAGGACAGAAACTTGTAGTGAATTACAGGCTGCCTTATTTCTCTTTCTTTCACTCAACTGTTACATGATATGATCTGGGTAGCTCCTTTATTTTAAAAAAGACAACAGTGGGAGAAGAAGGGGAAAAATAGTGGGGGAGAGGGAGGGAGGCAAGCCATGAGAGACTCTTGAATGCTGAGAGCAAACTGAGGGCTGGTGGGAATGGGGGAGAGAGGAAGGGGGCTGATAAGCATGGAGGAGGGCACTTGTTGGGATGAGCACTGGGTGTTATATGTAAACCAACTTGACAATAAACTATTTAAGGAAGAAAAAAATAAAATAAAATAAAAAAGACAACAGGGAACACCAAAGAAGGATACTAGGCTAGAATTAGAATTTAAAATTAAAATTTAAAATAAGACTTTAGAATGAGAATTTCTGCCTCTATGCATTACTGTACAAGTCACTTTAAAACAATGTGTAAAATTCTGAAAAGTCTGATTTAAATTCTGCACACTAGCATTATTTATAACCTCTCCGCTTGAAAAGGCTTTGGCTGTAGATCATAAGAGGGTATGTGATCAAAATGAACCATGGTGAGTATATGGTAAGTGAAAAGACAATAGTCAAAAAGGGTTTAAGAGGGGAAACAAAGAGTTTGAGGGGATAGATGTTAGTGGAAATGCTTTAAGAAATGTACAGCAACCCTTTAAAAACTGGCACTTCCCCAGTCCCTAATGCATGGACAAATACTGTTCACCTCAGTAAGCTTATGGTATATTTTGTCAAAAGTTATCTTTGTTTCCTTTGTTTTGATGGTAACTATACTTCTCGTGGTAAGCCTTTTATAATGTATGTAACTGTCTAGTTACAATGTTGTATGCTTGAAATATATTATATGACAACTATACTTCAGCTAAAAAGTTTTTAAAATCTTAAATTATCTTTGTTTCATGTTGGATCACAAAGCTGGAGACTTTCTTCTCAGATTATTACGTAGTTATTCCTTTGCTATTCTGTTTTTCCACACCTGATAAAACTATTTAACTTTGTATCTGCTCTTGTTATGACCTTAAACCCAGGCTCCTCTGATTTTCCTAAACCAGCCTCTCCTCAGATCCTGGTTTGTTTGTTTGTTTTTTCAATTCCTTACCCAACATGAAACTCATAGTTACCTGTTTTGATGCTTTTTTCTCTAGTGATTCTGGAATTCATTACCCCTTTGTTTTTCTTTGATGCAAATTCCCACCAGATCAGCCTTCCAAAGAATGTTAAGTCAACAAACATGGCTGAGTGAGTATACTGCTAATGTGGGTAATCCCAATTTAGTGGATCCTTGTCTATTTCTTCAACCGTCTCCTGTCACATCTTTCTAGTGACCGTTATCTAAACTTAATGTGTGTTTTTAAATGCCAGATCAGCTGTTTCTTCCAACTGCTAATGTACTAGGATGACTCAGTGTATTCAATGAACATTATTCCCTATCCCGTTCATCATGATTGCTCTTAGTTTTCCCATATTCTTTAAATACTTAATGTTATCTCTTCGCCACTCACAGATCAAAACCTCTTCCCAAGGTTCAAGTTTCTGGCCTAAGCATCCTCGTTATTACAAAAATTCTAAATGTACTAATAAATATAAATGTTATGATTAAAAATAAAAAAAACACCTGTGCCCTCTCCTTTTGCCCTCACTTCCGCTTAACCTGATGAAGCCCCAGCATTTCTACACTTAGTTTCAAATCTACTTTTTAAATAAATAGTAAGTAATAGAGGAAAATTAGTTTCTCTGACAATTTTTTTCCCAATCCAATTCCCCTCTTTCTCAAGCTAAAGGTAACTAGTATGTATTCTCAATTTAGTACCAAATTTTTCATGCATTTGTTATAATTTCATATATTTGTTTATGAAAAATACATAGTATGGTATAGAGAAAAGTGGTCTCCTAGGATGTCCACATCCCAATCATCAGAATCTGTCAATATTTTATCTTACGTCAAAAAGGGACTTAACAAATGTGATTAAAATTAAGGACTTAAATGTGATCAAAGGTAAGGACCCTGAAGTAAGGAAATGATCATACATTATATGGGTTAGCCCAATCCAGTAACATGGGCCATTCAAAGTAAAAGAGGAAGGCAGAAGACTCTATCAGAGAGATATAACATAAAAAGGACACAATCTGCTATTGTTGGCTTTGAATATGGAGAACAGGGTTTGGGGTGTTGAATAAGGAAAAAGAACCAAGGAAGGAAGTGGCATCTAGATGCTAAGAATCACGCTCAGTTTATGGCTAAGGAGAAAACAGAGGCCTTAGTCCTATGACCTCAAGGGACAGAATGTTGTTAACAGGCTACAAGAGCAAGGAAACAGAATCTCCACTCGGGTCTGCAGAAAGGAACACAGCTTGCCAACACCTTGATTTCAGTTCAGTGAGACCTATGACTTTACAAAATTAAAATAATTAATTTGTGTTGGTTTAAGCCACTAAACTTAGATAATTTGTGACAGAAACACAGAAAATGAACACATATTGCAGTGTTCTGTGTTCTAATGCTATAAAAAAGTATATATCCTTCTGCTTTATTTTTTAACCACATGATTATGTTTTGGGGATTAAGCAATATTGATATATGTAATTCTAGTTAATTTCTTGTATGTTCTATGATGTTTATCTACAACTTGTTTGTTATACTGTTTATTGATATTTAAGGGGTTTTCTCCTTAATTTTTTACTATTAATAATTTTTTTAAAGTTTTTATCTAGCTTTATTGAGGTATGACTGACAAAAATTGTTTATTTAGACTGCTCATAATTTTTATGGTGTACGATATGATATTTTAATATACCTTCAAATTGTCAAATGGTTACCACAACCAAGTTAATTAGCACACCTATCACCTCACATTGTTACTATTTGTATTCTTTCAGTAAGAAAACTTAAGACTTAAGACCTACTCTCTTAGCAATTTTCAGGTATATAATAGAGCATTATTACATATAGTCACTATGCTATATATTAGATCCCCATAACTTATTCATCTTACAACTGAAAGCCTGTACCTTCTGACCAATTGTCTCCCCATACCCCCCACCCCCAGCCCTTGGTAAACACTGTTCTACTCTCTGGTTCTGTGAGTTTGGCTTGTTTTTAGATTCCATATTTAAGTGAGATCAGACAGTATTTGTCTATGTCTGGCTTATTTCATTTAGCGTAATGTCCTCCAGGTCCCTCTAGGTTATCCTAAATGACAGAATTTCCTCATTTTTTACGGCTGAATGATATGTATGTGTGTATGTATATACCACATTTTCTTTATCCATTAATCCATTGATGGATACCTAGGTTGTTGTCGTATCTTGGCCATTGTAAATAATGCTGCAATGAAAGTGGGACTGTAGGTATATCTTCCAGAAACTGATTTTGTTTCCTTCATATATACATAAAAGAGAGACTGCTGAATTACATGTTATTTCTATTTTTAATTTTTTGAGGAGTTTCCATAGTGGGCTTTTTACTATCTGCAATTCTGAAATGAACTATTAAAATTTATTTGCTTACTCATGCATGATTTTCTCCTAATTATATCTACAAGTAGAATTTCCAAGTCACACAGTATATGTGGATCATGAACTTCATGAGTTATTGCTACTTTTCTCTCAAAATGATTGTACTAATTTATATCCCCATTGTTTGTGGATGAGAGTTTGTTAGTCTTCCTCTTTGCCAACATTTGATTTTTGTCAGACCTCTTAGTTATTGACCAACTGATGAATATGAAAAGGAATCTCCTTGTATTTTCAATTTGCAATTCTGAAACGTCTAGTGAGAATAGTTAAGAAGACTTTGGAGTTCTTTTTTAGTGAATTTCTTGTTTACAGTCTCAACTTGCTATTTGGTCATTTTCTATTTTCTTATTGATTTGTAGTTATTTATAAATTCTGGATATTAATTCCTTGTTATCTATAACTCTTTATTATATGGATTTCCTTTGTATTTTATTAATAGTACCATTTTGAGGCACCTCGGTGGCTCAGTTGGTTAAGCCTCTGATTCCTGATTTCAGCTCAGGTCATAATCTCCTGGGTTCATGGGTTCAAGCCCCGCATTGGGTTCTGTGTTGCAGTGCAGAACCTACTTCAGATTCTCTCTCTCTCCCTGCCACTTCTCTGTCTCTCTGTCTCCCTTTTGCTCACTCTCTCTCTCAAAATAAATACAATTTAAAAAATAGTATTTTTCTTGAAATTGTTTTGTTTAAAATAGTCATATTTATTAATCTTTTAAAATTATGTTTTGCTTTTTTACTTAAGAAATTCTAACCTCAGATTATAGATATTCCTCTCTGAATTTTTTGTTTGTTTTACATGTTCAAATGGTTAAGCTATCTGTAAGTTGTTCTTGTATTAAGTATACATATTTCTTCCCAGATTAATCAACCTAGCACCACTTACTAAACAGTAATTTTTTTCATCAACCAATTTTAATGCCACCTCTGTGACACATCAAGTTCCTTATGTGTTGGATCTTTTTCTGGACCCTCTATTCTGCTTCACTAGTTTCTTTGTTTTTACTCATGCGCAAATATCAAGTAGCCTTAGTTACTATAGTGTTAAAATGTCTTAATATCTATTGTGTGCTTCCATTTTGTCATTCTTTTTTTTTTTTTTTTTCAAAATTGTGCTTGCTATTTTTGCCTCCTTGGTGTTTCATATGAATTCTAGGAACTACTTGTCAAGTTTCATAATAAATTATGTTGGTATTTTCATTGGAATTACAATTAATTTATTAGTTAATTGAAGGAAAACCACTCTTTTATTACATTGTTGAGTATTCCCATTCATGAACATGGTATATTTTGTCATTTAGTTAACACCCATTTGTTACATTTATTCCTAGATATGTCATGCATTTATTTTAACACTATTTATTACAGGTGTACAAAAATGCTAAAGATTTCTTTTTGTGTGGTATTTATGTGGCACAAAATGTGGCACATTTATGTGGCAAATTTACAAATTTTTGTAAATTATAAGTTTATTGAGTTGCTGATTTTTTTCTAGTAGAAAATCATATTGAAAAGAGTACTGTAATCCTTATGCCTTTTATTTTCAACATTATTACTTTGTTTTAGACGCTAATTCAATGCTGAACACAAGGATGCTAACAACGATCCTTGTTATGTTCCTGAGTTTAAGTTAAAAGTTCTTCCTTTTTTTTTTTTAATCTTTTTTATTTCTTTCTGAGAGAGAGACAGCATGAACAGGGTAGGGTCAGAGAGAGGGAGACACAGAATCTGAAACAGGCTCCAGGCTCTGAACTAGCTGTCAGAACAGAGCCTGACGCGGGGCTTGAACCCATGAACCGTAAGATCATGACCTGAGCTGAAATCGGACGCTTAACTGACTGAGCCACCCAGGCGCCCCAAAGTTCTTCCTTTTTTGTATAGTTCTTAAACATATGGCTTTTCTTTTGTTTCCACTGTTCATGGAAAAGGCACATAAGTTACAGATAACCATTTCCTTAAAATGTGGTTAGATTTCTTTGCGAAACTGTTTGAGCCCAATTTTATTTGAGGGAAAGGTGATGGTGGTGAATATTTTTCTTTGCTGATTACATTTCCCAACTTACTATTAATTATACATGTCTCTACTTTGTAATGAATCCACTTGGGTAACATGGTTTTTTTCCCAAATAATACCCACACCATACAAGCTTTAAATTATATGAGCATCATCTTGTTCATTTATAGTTTTTTCAAGATATTTATAATGCATCTTTAATGAATGCATGCTACAAATATAGACAATACATTCTTGGGGCATTTTCCCCTCTCCCTCTCAAATTTCATTTATAAATGCTCTAGGTCGCCATTTCATACGGACTTCTCTGTGCAGTGTTTTCAATTGTATCACAAATACATTAAATGTGACTAGGTTTCAATTACCTAAATGCAACACTTTTAAACATTGTAGTCATTACTTACACCACCACCACCCCAGGAGCTCCTACTGCTGAGCCAGGTCATTTGTAAGACTACTTGCAGCCATTCAGACTCAATAGTTCAATTCACTCTTTAACTTCTCTATCCAGTCTACAGAATTACAGAATTGTCACAGCATCTTCCAAATCTGTCTGTCCCTTTCCATTCCCATTGTAAACCCCTAAATAGCATCTTAACACCTCATTTTCTGGCAGACTTTGAATTTACCATACTGCTTCCATAGAGTCCTCTTTTCAAATACATCCTGCTTATCTCCCCCCAGAATTTATCTTGTATATGTTTGTAAATAAGTGTTTTGTTTTTTAGAGTTGCACAATATTTTATGGTTTACAGATAACATGTGAATTAGATAGAAAAGGCATCTATCTTTTTCAAATGCAGAACTTAAGTTTCAGATTCCTTTTGACTTTCCAAGGGAATTAAAAATCAATCAGACCCCTCTGAGTTATTTAATGGCAGGAGCTACGATTTCTGTTATTGTCTCACATAATCTCTAACCCTATGCTTTAGTGCATACGGTGCCTGAAAAATGCTAAGCTATTACTGACAGAGAAATATAGCAGTGATTATTCTTGATCTGGGAGGCATGTTAGGTGCTTCTGTTGTATTATCTCACCAAGAAGGGAACCACACCCTGAACAAATTATTCTTCCACCTTTAGTCGTGACAAATGTATGGCCACCCAAAAAGTTAACAGAGGGTTAACTTGGGAGAAAATTTAGCACCAGCAATTTTAATAGGAAGATAAATTGAAAATAAAAAGAGTCAATCTTGCTTACTCCTACTGTTTAATCCTGAAAAGAGATGAAAGAAAAATAATGAAAACACGTGCTCTTGGTGAAATTACCCTCACTTCCATATACACACACATCCACTTAATTGGTTCCATGATTTATATAGTGTGCTTTCCACTCCTTTTCTACCCACTTACAGGATTACAAATATTAATCATTTTCCATGCTCAATTCTAGGAATTAAAGCCTAGTACTGTGTATCTCCATAAGCAATATAACATCAGATGAAAATGTGCTGTTTTTTGTTTCCCCCACCCCCAGCTGTTCATATATCATATTCTGGTGTCTGAAAGAAAAGAATAAGAGTATCTCCATAAAAAACTATGCTAGGATAGGATAAAAAAATCAAACAATTTAATCAAATCAAATTCAAATCAAATTTGATAATCAAACAATTATCAAATAAAGAGATAAAAATCCTTTTGGGAAAGATCAAATTTATGAAAGGCTCTGGGAGAATGAATATTTTCTCATACATGGACTCCAGTTCAAGACATCAGAGGACAGTCTTCATACCCAAGTCACCAAAGTCAAGAAAGTAATAACCGAGAACACACGAAGGTGAGCCAAAGAGCCAACTGTCCTGGCGTTAGCAATATATGCTGAATATCACTGAGCTTCTGGAAGTTCACACACTTGTTCCATCCTTATTTTAAATGTGATCCAGGAGCGTGTTTCTGTTCTCCTGACTAACTCAGGATGAATGGATGAAACAAAGGCAATAGATGCACGAAGCTGCAAAGCAAACAGGTGTGTGCTGTTTAAAGAATTCCCTTATGTTCTTTCTTAGTCAAAAAAAGATTCTTACACTTTTCCCCAGCTTGTCAACCAAACATGTAAAATTCATTTTTTCTCCAGTAAAATCAAAAATTCAAAACCATCTTAGATATGGGAATATGGAACAACCTCTCATACTCTAGAAGCAACTGAGGGAGTCATATATGTAACACACTGTATCACTCAGGATAAACTAGATTATTCAGCAGTAATAGACAACCCCAACATGCAGTGGTTGAATAACAATGAAAATGTATTTTGTTGATCATTCTACATATTGTGGAGAAAAATTGCTGTCAAGGGAATTTACACATCAAAATTAAACAGAGATGTAGGTTAAAGGACGCTCCTCCACCTCAACACAGACTTCTAGGACCACCTAGGCAGGGGAAGAAAATATGGTATACCATACCCCAGCTCTTAAAGCTTCTGCCTTTAAGCGACAGTCATCACATCATTCCTATTTCATGGCCTAAAATCAGAAGGAGCAAACACGTGCAATTTTATCATATGCCAAGAAAGGAGAAGAAGAACTAGAATAAATGTGAGCAGGCTAATGACCTCATTCCACTCCATAAAAATTGTCTGAGTCACACCTTTCACTATTAACCTTACCCAAATATCAACACTGACTGTGTACAGAGCCATTCTAGAGAGAACAGACAGAAAAGAAGATGGGCGTGAATACTATCTACCACAAAAGTTATCTCCTAAAGTGATTCAGGAAATAGAAATACAGATGAGAGCCAAGTCTATTTTATTTAGTCTTTTGCTTGGACTTTCTTTCTTCCTTCCTTTTCAATCAATCAACAAACCTCTTCCTGGTCTATACTCTTGATGTTTTCTTTCTCATATTTTTAAAATATTTCACTTTCAGTCTCCTACTGTTACCTTATGAATTTTTTGGAACAAAGTGATATATTCAGTAAATTCCCTTGAGATATTTTCAAAGCTTTAAAAGCCTTAATGACATTAATTCATTAATTTTTTTCCACTCTAAATCATTCCAGAACTTATCAGTTTCGAGTCTTGACTCTATTAGAGCAAAGAAAATAAAGATTTAATTCCTGCCTGTGTAGAATTAAAACTCCTAGAGAAATAGCACATAAACAATGAACTACCAGAAGAAAAAAAAATAATAAGGAGAAAAGTCCAACATAATATTGTTTCAAGTTCCTATTGTTAATCTTAGCTACTGGCATATTCTTAAACCCCCACTGACCATATATGAACAGAAACAGTGTTACAGAGATACAAAATGGGCTCCTCTGAAGCTTGGTGTAATGCCTAGTGAAGGAAGAATGAGAAGAGTTACATCAGCAAAATCAGAGTGACACAGACTTCAGAGGTAGGGAAACAAATACTCGGCTCAGAAAAAGAGAGAAAAATATTGTTTCCTTTTAATCATGTACATCGAAGCAAAAATTAGTTGGTTTTCCTTTGTTTTTACTTATCTATCACAGATAATTATTGAAAGTAAGGAATCAAGACAACTACACTAAATTAATCGGAATTGTTTGTAAAACACTTGGTCCTGGGCTTTCATTTTTACTCCTTATACAGCTGTGACTTGTTACCTTTAGTCCTTTACCTGAAACATGTTCCAAAATTGTGTGTGTGTGTGTGTGTGTGTGTGTGTGTGTGTGTGTGTGTACTTTTTGAAATTCTTCATCCATCCTCTGGAGTCCCCTACAGGGACTGGCTGCCTGGATTGTTATTATTGCTTTACTAAAGGCTTAGAGAGCCATGTGATTTGGCTGCTTCCAGAAAAATGAATCCGCTGAAAAAATAATTTTTTCTTTTTATTCTGACATGGGCATGAGAGGCTGTCTGAGCAGCTGAAGGAACTGTCTAAAATATCTCTCTGGCATTTGTCAGTGGCCACAAAAGCCCTGAAGCTTTGGTTCCATGGAATGTTCAAGTGCAGAACCCTTGGGTGAAGATTTAACAGTTCATGTTAGTGTATCTCAACCACATCTCCATTTGAATTTAAATTCTTTTTCTTTAATTTTTTAAATGTTTGTTCATTTTTTGAGAAAGAAAGAGAGGGAGAGAGAGAGAGAATGAGACTAGGGCAGAGAGGACTAGGGCAGCTCTGAGCTGTCAGCACAGAGCCTGATGCAGGACTCAAACTCATGAACTGTAAAATCATGACTTAAGCCAAAGACAGACACTTAATTGACTCAGCCACTCGGGCATCCCTCCATTTGGAGATTTAGTTCAGGTCTTCAGAGCGTGCTCTCATGGAACAAGGAGTCAGAATTTATGATGTACAACTTGTAAAATTAGAAAATGATGTGAGACACTGAGGTACGACCTCACACCAGTCAGAGTGGCTAAAATGAGCCAATCAGAGAACTCTAGATGCTGGCGAGGATGTGGAGACACAGGCACCCTCCTACACTGTTGGTGGGAATGTAAACTCGTACAGCCCCTCTGGAAAACAGTGTGGAGCTTCCTCAGGAAACTAACAATAGAACTCCCCTATGACCCAGCAATAGCACTGCTAGGAATTTACCCAAGGGATACAGAAATGCTGAGGCATAGGAGCACATGTACCCCAATGTTCATAGCAGCACTCTCCACAATAGCTAAACATGGAAAGAGCCTAAGTGTCCATCAGCAGATGAATGGATCAACAAGATGTGGTTTATCTATACCATGGAATACTACATGGCAATGAGAAACAATGAAATCTGGCCATGTGTAGCAACATGGATGGACCTTGAGGGTGTTATGTTGAGCGAAATAAGTCAGGCAGAGAAAGACAAATATCATATGTGTGCACGTATAGGAGGATTAGGAGGAGCTTAACAGAGGACCAAGGGGGAGAAGAAGGGCAGAAATGGTGGGGCAAAGGGGGAGAGGCAAACCATGAGAGACTCTTGAATGCTGACAAAAACTGAGGACTGGTGGATGTGGGGGGGAGGAGGGGTAGGCATGGAGGAGGGCACTTGTGGGGATGAGCACTGTGTGTGATGTGGAAACTAATTTGACAATAAACTATTTGTAAAAAAAAAAAAAAAGAAAATGATGTGAGAGAAGATATAAACTATATGAGGGCACTCTGCCAGGCCCTCTGATTTGAGGGTCCTCTTTAAGACCCTGCTTATCTACTGAGGATACTAACAGTGGCCATTAGATTATAATCACCTAGGAGTGGCCATAGTTCAGACTGGTGTATCACCACCATCTGTCACAGTAGTGGATAAAAGTAACACTAGCTTGGAAGGAAAATTGAATCAACAAGCTTTCATTAGATCCAAATTGAAAGTTAGGACATATTATATTAGTGGATATGTTTTTTTGGTTCTTTGTAAATGCAGGGCTTGAACCTACAAACCATGAGATCATGACCTGAGCCAACGTTGGACGCTTAATGGATGAGCCACCCAGGTGCCCCAAGTTCTTTTAAAATTAAAGAGATACTGGGGTGCCAGGGTGGCTCAGTCAGTTAAGCAACCAACGTTGGCTCAGGTCATGATCTCACCATTCCTGAATTTGAGCCCTGCCTGGGGCTCTGTGCTGACAGCTCAGAGCATGGAGCCTTTTTCAGATTCTGTGTCTCCCTCTCTCTCTGCCCCTCCCCTGCTTGTGCGCTCGCTCGCTCGCTCGCTCTCTCGCTCTCTCTCTCTCTGTCTCTCTCTCTTCTCTCTCTCTCTCAAAAATAAGTAAACATTAAAAAAATTAAAATTAGAGAGGTACCATTTCTTTTGGAATAATGAAAATACTATTACTACAAAAATAGAGATCATTTTTCTATGGCTCTTTCTAGGTTACTCTATTCCTCTTTCTAGGTTATTCTATTCCATTTCATATAGGCAATATTTTCATGATCACCACCATTCTGAAATACACACAGAATAGTGTTCAACATGTTATGGTAGCACAGTCAGCACTGGGATAATAAACTAGCTTACAAGGACCATGCCTCCCCCCCCCCCTAGGAATTTACAAGCTAAGGTCAGTCTGACATTTAGTCCTATGTGTGATAATGACTGGAGTAGGTATAGTGTTCAATACAGTATATGGAGTTTCTGGAGATTACCAACCGCACCTGTCTCCTTTCTACAGACATAACCATCCCTTGGCAATGCCTTTTCACCTAACTTACAAAATGCTTCAATTATTAGGGACATGCCAGCTTACATCCAGGTCATTCATCATCATTTTCTGGAACTTTTTAAAAAAAAATATCTTTTCTAAAAATAGAAGCAGAAGTGAGGAGAAAAGGCTCAGTGTTTCTGTAACCTATCCATAATAGAACTGCCCATCTTTTAAACTGTCCCTCATTAAAAAAAAAAAAAAGTAAACAGAAAAGCAGAAAGTTTAAGCCTTTACAACTGCTTTCTCTCCATGTTCTTGCCTGTTCACACCTGATCTGAGAAGCCTTTCACAAATCACTTTCCTGACCCTGGCTTTCTGACAACACAAGATCAAAGCCTCTCCAGCTTTGGAGTTAACTTTTCCGCATAAATAAGTATAGCACTGGTACACTTTGGGGCTATATAAAGAACCTTTGGTTTAGCAGTAAAACTGAGTTATTTTTACAGAAGCTGATGTCAAGAGCGAGAGCCAAAGACTTGGAATATTACAATAGACCAAAAACAAACAAGCAAAAAAACAAACAAAAAAACGCCATCAATCAACCCAGGTCTTTGTGATATTTACATTTAAAGTCTATACCAGCAGGACATTTATGAGGTTTTTCCAAATGAAGCACACGAATCCTCAGTAGAAGGCTTGGCTCCATCCACAACATTCCACCTTTCTCTTCATCATTTATGGGATCCCTGTTGACCTCTGAGTGTTGTCTGAGGACTGAAAATGTGTGACATAAATCTTTGCTGGTCTGTTAAAATGAGAGTTTGATTGTCTCGAGGGAAAGTGGTACTGGGTGAATTCCATTCAAGGACCTCAAATAGTAGTGGAATAAAGAATATAAAACATATTTATCCTTAGAGTACAGATAAACCTTTTCTAAGCATGATTCTTCCTTATTGGGGTACAAATGTTTCTTTCCTAATTGCTAACTCTGTGTTTAGTTTTATTCTTGCAAAAAGCAAATTGTTAGTGAACAGAAGCCAATATCTTCGTGGTTCTCTCATCCTTCCTCACCTTTTTTCCCATCACCCACACCTCCATTACCCCAGGCCTCTGCAGCACAAGCACATAAAACTTATATGATCTTACACATGTTATTTCCTAGCATTTTGGGGTGGGGCATGTATTATTTTCCACACAAGAGTATATTTCCTGAATATCTGACTCATATTTAGAATCTACCCATCTATTGCTTTTCTAAAACACCCTCCAGGGCCGCCTGGGTGGCTCAGTTGGTTAAGTGTGCGACTTTGGCTCAGGTCATGATCTCACGGTTTGTGGGTTCAAGCCCCACTTCGGGTTCTGGGCTGGCATCTCAGAGCCTGGAACCTGTTTCAAATTCTGTGTCTCCCTCTCTCTCTGCCCCTTCCCCACTCATGCTCTGTCTCTCTCTGTCTCAAAAATAAAAACTATTAAAAAAATTTTAAATGCCCTCCAAAAATATGTGCATCTAAAACAACTGATGGGGTGTCTGGGTGGTTCAGTGGGTTAAGCATCTGACTTCGGCTCAGGTCATATCTTGCAGTTCGTGAGTTCGAGCCCCGCAGTGGGCTCTGTGCTGATGCCTTGGAGCCTGGAGCCTGGAGCCTGCTTCAGATTCTGTGTCTCCCTCTCTCTGCCTCTCCCTTGCTCATACTCTGTCTCTCTAAAAGGTAAATAAACATTAAAATTTTTTTAAATAGTTGCTGATTATATATATGAATAAGGTTGGCTTTTAAAAATATTTTATTGACATACTTCTTTTAAAAAAATTTCAGGAGACCATACACCTCTATTGCCCCCCAGAACAGAATGTTAAGCCTTTCATATTTTACTCTTAACTCTTTTCATAGTCATTTTCCCATGTTGTGGACTGGATGTTTGAGTTTCCTCAAAATTCAAATGTTGAAATCCTAAGCCCCAACGTGATGAATTTAGGAGGGGAGGTCTTTGGAGGGT
The DNA here is from genome assembly GCA_017311185.1 of Proteles cristata cristata. Lineage (NCBI taxonomy): Eukaryota > Metazoa > Chordata > Mammalia > Carnivora > Hyaenidae > Proteles > Proteles cristata. The sequence continues at coordinate 1,720,728 of JAESUZ010002577.1, forward strand.
AATTAAGTCATGAGAGTGTAGCCTTCAAGAGAGGAATTAGTGCCCTAGAATGCTCCTCACTCCTTCAGCCATGTGAAGACATGATGAGGGGATGGGAATCTATGAGCCAGACACTAGATCTGCCAGCACCTTGATCTAGGACTTCCCAGTCTTCAGAACTATTAGAAATAGAGTCTGTTGTTTAAGCCACTCAGTCTATGGTATTTGTCACAGTCGCCGAAGCCAACTAAGATGACCCAGAATCGTACAACATACTGTGTGTTCCCACCAACCGGAATGTCTTCCTTATTCCCTTATTTTGTCCACATTGTCTTTGCTTCCCCACTCACTTTTGGTGTAGATACACTTATCCCCATTGCTTTTCCTCCTCTCTTCCAGAAAATATTTTATACCTCTGAAAGATTTCCCTTTAGTGAATCTGAATTTATCCTTTTATGAACTTGAATTTATCCTTCAAGATACAAGGCAGACGTTACTTCCTCTGTGTACCCTTATTTGACCCCCAGAGGAACCTTTGCTAGTACTTAAGTGACACTTTATAACTAGCTCTACCATATTAACAATCACACTATAAATGTGGTATTGTGAATTGTTTATTCACAAATAATAAATGGCATCTCTCTCTCTCCCTCTCTCTCTCTCTCTCTCTCTCTCTCTCTCTCTCTCTCACACACACACACACACACACACCAAAGTTTCTTGAACATAGATAGTATACTTTATTCCTGTGTCTACCTAAGCATACAGCATAGTATCTGGGAAAAAACTGGGAATCATATATATACAATGTAAAATTGTGTGATAAACATAATATAAAATAATTCACGGAAACACTTGGCAGTGTCTGGAAGATGAGGAAGAAGTGTTCAAAGAGGATGAAGGAGCAGGAGGAGAAAAGGGAGAAGGAGACGGAGGGGTTAAAAGGGAAGAGAGGAGGAAAAGCAATGGGGATAAGTGTATCTACACCAAAAGTGAGTGGGGAAGCAAAGACAATGTGGACAAAATTCAACTAATCAAGTGGTAATTCTTATCAGGACCCCTTAATGGATCATGTGGGCAGAAAAAAGAAACAGTGATGAGAAAAGAAAGTTGTCAAATCTCTATGGAGTCCAGTCATCCATTCTTACATCTTTCCAACTACCACAGACATTCAAAAGATAAATAATGGATGGGAATATAAGAGGGAAAATAGTTATAATAGTAAACAATGAGCATATGAGAGTTGTTTCATCTCTTCAAATATTTTAACAATAAATTAAAAATCAATTTAAAAATATCACTCTTGGGATGCCTGGGTGGCTTAGTCTGTGAAACTTCTGACTCTTGATATTGGCTAAGGTCATGATCTCATGGTTTGTGAGATCAAGCCTCTGCACTGTCAGCACAAAGCCTGCTTGGGATTCTTTCTCTCTCCCTCTCCTTCTGCCTCTACCCCACTTGCATTCACGGTATTGCACTCTCTCTCTCTCCCTCGCTCAAAATTTAAAAAATTTTGAAAATTTAAAAAAACATACCACTCTTAGGTGTGCTTCACTGGGTGGGATGCCTACAGTGAGGGTAAAACATCAAAGCACAGTCAGTATCCCTAAGACATTAAGAGTGAAAGGAACTTGGGATAAAAGCTTGATATAGAGTGCTTTTATCAAAGTTTATTTATATATTTTTGACACAGAAAGAGAGAGGGAGAGGAGTAGAGTAAGAGGGAGAGAGAGAATCCCAAGCAGGCTCCAAACGGTCAGCATGAAGCCCGCTGTGGGGCTTGAACCCACGAACCATGAGATCACGACTTGAGCTGAAACCAAGAGTCATACACTTAACCGACTGAGCCACCCAGGTACCCCGGAGTGATTTTTTTTTTAAATCACCAAATATATTGTTATCACCATTATGGGCATGTTTTAAAGGCAAAAGGAGAGGTGGGACTTTCCAGAGAGTCAAATTTCATTAATCAAAACAATTTTTTAGTCCATTTTTATACTTACATTAAAGCCACTTAAAATGAATGAGGTCTGATAAACAAACTTTTACCTGGATTACCAAGGGGAATTCAGAGTGAGAGCAGGGAGTACGGTTCAGGGCTAATATCCCAGGGCAGAGTGGAGAGGAAAGAGCAGGATTCTCCTTTAAAATTCTGAATAATCTTTATCACCAATAATCTTTATTCTTCAATGTGGGCTAGGGGTCTCCAGCAGTTATTAGACATACTTGCTTTTATCAAGTCACCTTTTACTATTAATCAAGTTAATCCGGAGGAAGAGGAGTCAGCATAAATCCTCCATCAACAACCACTCTCACACTCATGCATTTGTCATCAAGAACATTCTTACTGCTCCGGAGGTTCTAAACAGAACTTACCTAAACACATACATACACACACACACAAACACGCACGCGCACGCACACCCACACAAATGAACAAAAATTTTCTCCGTATTCTGTCTACTTCCACAAATTGGTGATAAATATGAGCAGCGCCAAAAATTTTGGAATTACAAATACCATTAAGTCATTTTGATGTCAGTGGAGCTCAAGAGTGGAAACACGATGGGGGGACAAGAGGTTTTAAGAATTTTAGTGGCCTCTAAGTTATCTGTTTATTTCAAGAAATGTTGCTAATACTAATAAGAAAGTTTTTTAGCTGAAATTACACTTCTAGAGTATTCTTTCATATGTAAACAAACCAAAATATCAACTTGATTTTAAAAGCTGCTATATACACATATATGCACTTAACCTCTATATAGGCAACAGGCCTGAAGCAGCTTTATATACATGTATATACATATATACACACATATATACATACTTACATACATGCAGACATACATATATGTGTATATACATTCCTTGGTACTATTATCATCTTTCAACCAGGATGCTACAATAAGTGGCTGGCACATAGCAGAGGTTCAGAAAAGTTTTTTTTTTCTTTTTAATGTACCTGAGCTATAATTAGAGTGAGCATACGTACCCACATACCTACAGTTATTGAAGTCATTATAAAAGTGATTAATACCCCCTGAGAGATCATTCAGTTTCCACACTATTTGCCAGAACGAATGGGCCCTGAGACCCCTGGGGAGCTGAGGGCCGGACAAGGTCCACTTTCCGTCTCCCCGTCACAGCCCCACACACTGTGATTACTTACTGAAGGCCAGTGATTTGCTTGGCCCTGCACGGCTCACAGGGGAAAGCTCTGCCTCTGCCCAGTGGGGTTTGAAGAACAAGGCTTGTAAGACATAAAAGACAAGGAAGAACTGGCAAGACTGAGGAGAAGTCTAAGCTGGTGGCTTAAACTACCATTAAAATAATCATTAAAAACAGGCATCTAACATGCCCCATGATCTGTTTCCCAAAAACAGAAAATGTAAGATTTTTCACCCTGTAACCACAGGCTCCTGTGTAACTGGCAGGCAGCAGGAAGAGAGGGATAAAATCCTTCCCAGATATTCTAGGAGAGACTCGTATGGCTGTGAATGCTGTTATTATGTATTACGTGCCCACAGTTCCACGGCTAATGTTGGATATGCACAAGAGTGAGACAAGACTGAGATAGCGTCAACAGGCAAAGCAGTATTCTCCATGTTACTCAGGACACAGCCTGTGAAGACTTAACACTCATCTAAGATCGCAGAAGCCCGGGCTAACATCCCACAATGTGCTATGAAAGGGGCACAGATGATGTGATCAGCCAAAGAAAAACATGTCCTCCACATGCTAAGCCCGCAGCTGTGGAAAGCGGGCAAGGCTTCCTGTGAAAAGATGTCAGAATGCGTGGTGGGCAGGATAACAGCTGTTAAGATGCGCGTGGCTTCATCCCCGGAGCCGGGAACTGTATTACTTTAAGTGGCAAAAGGGTCTTCGCAGACATGATTAAGCCTCTTAATATGGGGAAACTATCCTCAATCACAATGGCCCTGACAAGGAGGAGGCAAAGGGGTCAGTGTCAGAGTAGGTGTGATGAAGGCAGGAGAGGCTGAAGGGCTGTGAGAAAGGGACACAGGTGAGGAACGCAGGAGGCCTCCAGAAGCGAGAAAAGACAGGGAAATGAATTCCCCTAGAGTCTTCGGAATGAATGCAGCCCTGTCAACACCTTGATTTTAGGACTTCTGACTTCCAGATAAATAAGATAATATATGTTATGTTCTAAGCCACTAAGGTTATGGTACTTTCTTGTAGCAGAAATCTACAGAGGAATTTTTTTTTTTAATCATCCTTTAAAATGATCGTGGTAATAGGCATGCCTAAGTTTCTGCTGCATAATCTGAATGCTTCAAACAGCGTGTGGAAGACACTTTCATAGCAAATAGGTCTTCCATATTTTCCAAAGATACATCAGCCTGTGCCTCTAAGTTACGTTAGTAGTACTTCTATGGTTAAGATACTACCTATAGAAGTTCTGGAAAAGTAGCACTTGTCTCTCCCAAATGGCTGTTTGCTCACTCGGAACCCTCTAGGAAATTTGCTACATATTACAGAAATTTGGTTTAACACTGAAAAAATTAGTCACTCAAGTTCATCATATAAGCATAATAAAGGGAAAACACCATATGATCATTACAATAAATGCAGAAAATAAAATGGACAAAATTTGATACCTATTCATGATGTAAACTTTCAGAAATTAGGAAGAGAAGGAAATTTCTCCAACCACTTATCAGGCTTTATACTAACATCATATTAATGATTAAAGAGGTAATGCTTTCTTCCCAAGACTGGAAACAAAGCAGCAGTCTCTACTCTCACTATTTCTACAAAAAATTTGCAGAAGATCCTAGATAATTCACTAAGATGAGAAAAAGAAAGAAAAGGCATACATACTGCAAAGAAAGAACAGGTGACAATCTCTTTATGTAGAGATGACAATCATCCGTATAGGACACTCCAAATAATTTAGAAAACAAGCTAGAAGATAATAGGCAAGTTTATCAAGGTCATAGGTAAAAACATTAATATACAAATATAAACAATTTTCCATATAGCGGCAATAAACTATTGTAACAGAAATTAAAATGGCATTACAATTGCAACTAAAAAATCTAAGTAGATTTCACAGTATATATGTAAGGCCTGTACAGTGAAAACTACCAAATAAGGCATTAAAAAACAAAACAATGCTTGCTTAGATCTAAAAAAAAAACACAACTGGAGTATGATAACATGGTTATAAATTGGAAGACTCAATATTGTTAAAATGTCTATAATTTTATCTATAAACTTAAGGCAATCCCAATCAGAATAACAGCAGGCATGTTTTAGAAACTGATGAACTAACTCTAAAATTTATACGGGTATTTAATTAACCTGGAAGAGCAGTTCAGCAGGAGAAAGCGTTCGTCTTTTATATAAATGGTATAAGAACACTTATCTATATAAAAAATAAATCTTACCTCTTCCCTTCCATCATGTAAATATTAACTTAAAATGCATCATAAAACTAAACATAAAAATTCAAAATATAAAATCCCCAGAAGAAAAGAAAAGAAGTTTTATAATCTTAGAAGAGGTTAGTATTCCTCAGATAACTCAAAACACTTTGAAAGATACTGATGAGTGAGTAAAATAACAAACAGACTGGAAGAAAATATTTGCAATGTATACATCTGACATAGGAATTATATTTAGAATACAAAAAAAAAAACATGAAACTCAATAGCATATCAAATAATTCTATAAAAATAGGCAAACACTATTGTATACACTATCAAACACTTCATGAGAAGGTATACAAATACCCAATAAACACATAAAAATAGACTCAGTGTTATTATTCATCAAGGAAATTAAAGTTAAACCTACAGATAGATACCAGTATACACTGTAATGACTAAAATTAAAAACAACATCAACACCAAGAGTTGGCAAGTATGTGAAATAATTGCTATTCTCACATACTGCCAGTGGGAATGAAAAATGGTACAATGGTACTTTGGAAATAGCTTGTCAGTTACTTATAAAGCCAAGTACTCATTTACCATGGGACATGATGATCCACAATACATATTTAACAAAAGTAAATGTCAATATATATCTCCAAAAGGATTAGTGCATGAATGTTCATAGCAGCTTTATTTGTTATAGCCCCATGTTGTAAGCAACCCAGGTATCCATCAGCACATGACTGAACAAACAAACTATAATACATCCATGCAAAGAAATACTCATCATCAGTTAAATGGAATAGATTAGAGGCACCAAACAATGTGGGGGAATCTGAAAAACATTAGCTGAGTAGTAAAAGCTTTGCACAAAAACGTATGAACTCTGAGCTTTAATTACATGAAATTCTAGAAAGACAAGTCTAATTAGTGTGAGCCTGTGACCAGAGATTAGCAGGGAATTGTCTGAAAACGGTCATAATCTTCGAGGGTAATAGACTTGTTCCACATCTTGGTTGTGGAGGTGTTACACAGAAAGATTCACTTCTCAAAATTTACACCTATAAATTGGTACAACTCATTTTACATCACTTGCACATCAATAAGGTTGATAGGATTTTTAAATCTCCCTAATACCAAAATACATAAACATCTACCAACTACACTTCCTCATACTCTCCCTGTGTCTTCATGTCAGAGCTGTTAGCTATTACCCATTCTTTTCTTGGGTGAGTTCCTTCACATACGGTTGGTGTCTAAACAATTCAAGCAAATAGAATCCTGAGTGCAGGCAGTCCTCATGAACCCATCAGTACGTTCAGCCAGATAAGAAATTTCAGATATTATAGGATTCTGTTTTTACTAGGGCCTCTTATTATAGGTATTCAACCATAAAGAATAAGGACTAAAAGCTGGTGACAAAAGGTCGGTATTTAAGGAATGACAGAAACAGGAAGAAACAAATGTCTGGAGAAAGTTTTAAACCATCCATCCAGTGATGAGTGACTTCCAGTGACCAGTATGTTGCTACATCAAAGTGTCCCTGAATGCCTTTGAAGGAGGTTATTTCTGTCTGCTCAAAGATGTTATGAAATGCTACACTTGGTGATAACAGTTACCACTTTTCCACCCCCTCATTGGTATAGAATTACAACCCAGGGGGATAACAATTCAATATTATTAGAGCCTGTGGTTTCCATGGTAAGAATACATATCTTTAAGACTTTAGAAGGACTGAAGGTGGGTGGCACTGCTGAGAAGTTCACCATGAAATGACAACCAAAGTCTTGAAAAAATAAATGGTCTTTCCATCAGAGGGCTGAAGTCAGCTCCAGTTAGAACACTTCACTATCTTAAACCTTTTTTGACTTTCCAGGTCTTCACTAATTTTGTTTTACAAACATTTCTCTGAATCACCTCTGTTTAGACTAAATAGAGTTGAAGCTGAACAGCAGGCAACCGGCAGGACAATAAAATTAATCTTTCCTCCAGTTAACATATATACGTTTCTCAATTATTTATGCAAAGTGAGGAAAGTCCCAAGAATCTTCTAAAGATGGCTGAATATAAAAATGTCACTTCTATCTTAGCTTGAAATGCTTTTTTTAAATATATATACAGCCCATTCATTTACTGTCCTCGTTCTGGTATTGTTCCATAAAATGATGTTCTCTGGGAATCAGGAAAAATATGAAAAACATTAGGCACATAGAGAGAAGCATCCGAGATTAAAAGTTTTCCAGGAAAATGTCAAAGGGGACACCGAGTGTATGAATAATGGAAAGATGACTATCTGGGGGTCTTTGGGGACAAAGACTTCTAAGCAGCATCGAAACATGTTATCATGATTCCTGCTAGTAACATGAGCCAACTTCAAAGCTTTCCTTGGTAGATTATGCCAAGAGGACCCATTATCAGAAAGGAGTAGTTAATTAGAGTGAATTATTAGAATGCTCAGCCTGCCTTAAATGGAGGACAGCTGCTGAGTCACACTATAAAAATGAAACAGGGCCACTCATCCGCTCGTGTTGTTAATAATTTTTGTTTGAATTGAATATCTGATTTTTAAAGCCAGGAAAGGATGACACCAGAAAAAAAAAAAAAAAAAGGTAATCACATTGTTTAGCACATTTACATGATTCTTTCTTGATCAATGGTAACCATTCAATATGTTTTTCTGGACATTTTAACGAATGTAACCCCAATTTTCTTGGTGTGTTTTTCCCCCATCATAAAAATAGCCATCTTCCCCAGATGTATGTTTTAACTGTATACAGGAAGTACTTGGAATATTTGGAGTCTCACCATCCACTGCTTCATAAAGGGGAATTTAGACTGAAGGTCATAATATAATAAAATCATTTTCTTAGTCACTCCGGAAAGGAACTTGAAAGGAACAGGTGCACCGTCTGGGAGGAAGCCTGGGTTGATAATGTAAAAGACTTCTTTACTTTTTTTTCCTCCTCTCTCTCTCTCTCTTTTTTAACTTTTCTCCCTCAGTAGGTTCCAAAAAATATCATGAGAAAGTATTCTAAAATAAACAGATGCATCTCACTCTAGGAAAAACACAAACATCAGTTATGAAGCAGAATGACACTGACAGCCAATAAAAGGAGACTGGCTGTTTTATGTTCTTTCCTTCATCCTGGTGTGCACGCATCTGGGCATTTGATAAGCTGTCATAGGTTAAGGAAGTAAGCAGATGTCGGCTGTTGATAACAATCTCTGGTGAACTTTCAGAGCCGGGTGGTGATTTGCCCAGTGGCTCTCTCCTTATCGGAATGCCATTATAAACGCTCACCTGGGTAAGCGCTCCAGCCTGCCCAAGCAACTTTCATCTGGCATCAATCGCAGCCATAAAACAAGCCCATGAGTAATATAACAGCCCAGGTGTCTACAATTTCCAACTTCCACACCACCTGACAGCGTGCAACCGCTTTCAAATCAAGGCTTCCCTATCTCTGTTTAAGGACAGTGAAGAGAATTCTAAGAGTTGTAGCCCAGTCCTGGACGTGCTTATGGTTGAATGAAACACTCTTACTCATTTCCCAGAAAGTCAGCAAGTACCATGAGTGATCAAAGTGGAATGACATACTCCAGGAGCATAAAAGCAACTGGACTAATATCAGCAATGCAGCTTGCATAACCAGCAAATGCCTGATCTTGAAAAAGATTGTCTTGACTTGTGAATGTGTTCTTCATTCAACAGCTCGCAGAGTATGCTGGTGGTACCCAGATTTGTAAGCTTCAAATGTCTATGGAATTTTTACACTGCTAGAGATAAGGTGGCAGTTATGATCAAAAAAATTTCTTATCGGGTCCATATTTTTGTCCTGGGTTTTAAGACATAAAAATAATGCACAGAAGTTAATGTTTATACTGTTTTTCCAATTAGATAAGGAGAACTAAACACAGGTGATGGTTGTACAACTTTGTGAATATACTAAATCCACTGAATGACATTCTACAAAATGGTTAACTTTATGTCGTGAATTTCTGAAGAAAAATTAATATTAAAATTTTCACGGGGGGAAACAAAAAGAAGTAGCTGAGGTATTAAGGCCAAAACATTCTGTGGAAAAATGTTTAATTAATGTACTCCACAAACAGTTTTTGCACAGTTAAGGACCAGGCACTTTAGTATGGGGCTTAGAAAATTAAGGTCCTTATATTCCCATGTCCTTAAATGCCCTCAGCATTTACAACAGAATTCCTTCCTTCTTTCCTTTCCTCCTACATTCTTTTTTCCTTCTTTCCTTCCTTCCTTCTTTCCTCCTCTCGCTCTCTCTCTTTTTCTTCCTAATCAAACCTTCCAAGAAAGAAAATCTTTTTTCCTATCTTCTTAAGCTGAAAGCTCCAGGGTTAATGAATCTGGAATCAATCCTGGCTTGGCCCCTTTCTAACTTAGCAGTTCTAAACAAGCTTTTAACCTAAGCCTCACTTTTTTTATGTGGAAATGAGGATAATAAAGCCATCAACTGCATAAGGATATTTCAAGGCTTTTATTAGATAGTGTAGGTAAAGCACTGAGCATAGTACTAGCATTAGGAAGAAGTTGATGTCAGGCTTGATTACTGATATTATGTGGCTTTCTTTCATCCTTCATGTCAATATGGCATTTAAAAACATATTTTAATTTCCTTAATTTTTTAGCACACTTCCGTGACTGTATAATAAGTTTCAATGATGATAAATCATCTCTGAATCAAATTCAAGCTTTTAAAGTTTCTAAATTTGGTATATCTTACTGGAATAGTTAAGACCATGTAATGATGAATGATTAGTTAAGAGCTAATTCCTTCCTTTGCCTTCAGGTTTTCCCACCCTAAATATTGCCAAATGAAAACTGTTGGTCTCTAGTTACCGGAGAAAATTTTGTTACCTCCTAAATTAGGTTCAATATCATGTAAAATAGCCTCAAGACAGTGAAGGCTTGGGGAGTGGGGAGGACAGGGTAAAATAAATACATCTAGCTTTAGTTGCAGTTATTTTTTTCTCTTTAGTTTTTTTGAAAATCGTCTTTATTGAAGTGTAATTTACATATAATAAAATGTCCTATTTTAAGCTTACAGTTGGTGAGTTTTAAGAAATATAGATTCTTATGGATAACCAGCACTACAGTCAAGACCTAGAACATGTCCATCAACACCAACAAACACCCTTGTGCCCCTTGGCAGTCAATCCTACCTTATGTCTGGCCCCAGAAAGCTGCTTATCTGTTTTCTGACATTTATATTAGTATGGTTTGGCCTAAACAGAGGTTTGCGACCCATTGCTCAGAGGCAAATACGGCCTGCTATCCCTTTTTGTAAGGCTTGTAAGCTAAAACATGGGATTTTTTTCCCTCCATGTTGAAATGGTTTGAAAAGAAAAGACAAAAAGAACAGAATATTTCATGGCATATGAAATATTTATGAGATTAAAATTTCAGTGTCCAGTAGAAAGTTTTATTGTCATTCAGCCATAGTCTCAATTACATTTATATACTATCCATGGCTGCCATTATGCTGCACAGGTAGAATTAAGTGATCACCCACAAAGATTAAAACATGAACTTCTTGATTCTTTCTAGAAAGTGGAATCCTGTAGTAGGTAGTCTTCTGAATCTGGATTCTTTAGCTCATTGTAAGTTTGTGAAATCCACCCATGCTATTGCATGTAACAATAAGTCAGCCTTTTCATCGCTGAGCAATATTCCAGTTTATGAATACGTAATTTTTTTCCTCATTCATATGCTGATGTACATTTGGGTTGTTTCCATTTGGAGCTGTTATGAATTCGTATGTTATAAGCATTCTTATACAAGTCATCTTGTGAACATGTCTTCATTTCTCTAGGGAACCGTATGTCAGGGTGGACTTGCTAGATCACTTGATAAGGGTGTAGTTAACTTTCTAAGAAAGGAATGTGAATGAGACCACCACTTGCTCCACACCTTTGGTCAATAACAGCAAAGTTTTAAAATAGGGCTTAAATGGCCAGCATTTCCAAGCAAAAACACATACTCTGACTTGGGTCAACTTCTTGAGTTACTAATATTGTTCAGACTATTAATTATGCTTGCATTTCCACCTTTCTTATCTTGATTTCAGATAAAAATATTGTCTTTGGATTTCTATAACAAACATATGCCTTTATAGATGACTGAAATGTATTTTCCAGTTCAGGTAATGACAGCATAGATCAGCGTCAGCATAATTTTACTGTAATAGGTAGCTGGGATTTGAGAACTACCCACAGTCTCCATTGCACAGTCTCCTCCTTCTCCGTCATTTTCTTTTTTACAATGCTTTAAAAATGTAAAAGTCATCCTGTAGCACCTGGGTGGCACAGTTAGGCATCTGACTCTTATTTTGGCTCAGGTCATGATCTCACGGTTCATATGTTTGACCCTGATTTCAGATTCTGCACTAAGAGTGCACAGCCTGCTTGCTACTCTCTACCTCTCCTTCTATCCTTCCCTTACACCTACACATGCACTCTAAATAAATAAATAAATAAATTTTTTAAATAAAAATGTAAAAATTAATTCTAAGCTGATGAGCTATACAACAGACTATGGTCCAGATTTGACTCACAGGTTACGGTTTACCAATCTTTGACACAGACCATGTTTTTTCATAATTTAACAATGCTCAAAGTTTCCTAAATTGTTTCCTTAGAAATACTGATTTAACACAGGTCTATCTGGCATAGTAAGGTATAGACAGCTTTCCAAAACCAGAGTTTTAAGACAGAGCTAACAGTTTTTTTTTAGGTGGGTGACCACTAGAGCTATGCTGGAGTCAGCTCCTGCCAGTTCAAACAGTTGATTCTTAAGCATTCGTGAATTTTCTCAGGTGATTGTTAAACCATTGGTAGCCTGAAATGGGCCACAGTGAGAGTATCTACACCATGAAAATGAGTAAATACCTTTTTTTTCTAGAGAGCAGATTTACCTGTCCACCACTGGCATCAATCCTTCTTAATCACTGGTGCTTATGCAATCTGCATGCACAGACTTGACGGTACATGGGCTGGTATAAAAATAAATGCACAAATCACATTCCCCAGACACTATGGGAAACAACCTGCCATCCTGCTTTCCCATGATAATATGCAAAATCCACATTTTTGTCTTGCTTGTAACCAACTCAAAACTTAGAAATCCTAGTCATAAATTTAGAAGTCCAATCAGTTTTTATAACCCTCACCCAGAAGGCATGAAAAACTATCAAATATTTGATGTTTGTATTTCAGAATTGCTGCATATTTCTGGGCTTATTTTTTCCTGCTGCTATACAAATACACATTTTAATTTTTCTTTGGATAGAATTAGAATTATAAAGTCTCCCATATTTTTTGAGCTTAATATTTTGCCCCCATTGTACCTATAACAATTTCAGATGAGAGCTTCTGTCTAGTTTTTGTTTTGTAAATTAAGTTGAATTACTATATAGGTCAGTTACATGCCAGATCTGGCCCCTGATCCTTCCATGAACTTTTTTTTTTTTTTTTTTACATTTTAAGTGTTATAAATGAAGAAGAAAGAGCAGGAGAAAGTAGGAGAAAGAAGAAGGAGAAGACAGGATAGTAATCATGTGGTCTGCAAATCTAGTCCTGTACAGAAAAATGTTTGCCAATCTGTGGTACAGAAAATCAATACAGCATGAACATTTCATAATCTATTTAATAGTTTGTACATTATGGTACGATATAGGACAGGGAATAACTTTTCTTCCTATGTACTTTTTATTTAATGACAAAGAAATAAGTGCACAGGAAAAAATAAAAGCAACAGGTTTAATGGAAATCCACTTGCTTTCCCTCTTCAGATCTATCTTTCTCTCAACCTTCCTCATTTTTTGCAGGTGAGGATATTTATGAAAAACAAGAGAAACTAAATGAAGCAGGGAATAATTAACTATTAGTGTCACTCACTTCACTTACAGCCATGTAGACAGTCCTCAAATATTTATAAGTTCTAGACTCTTAAAAGAGGGTATGTGAATAAATTTGACTCAATGCCTGTGACAAGCAGGGTACCACAAAATTGAAATAAAGTTTTCTACATAGAAATCCTGTGCTTCTGTTGTTTACATGATCAATTCAAAGTAATTTATTGATGATCTGCTATACTCTAAGCACTATATTACTGTTCTGAAAGCAGTCTAGACACATATTTGGCTGTAATAAAAAAATTAAACATACAATCACACTGTAAATGATCCATTTTATTCAGCTCTTCCTCCAAACATGATAGCTTCTCAGAGTTAACACTCTACCAGTCTGAATGATAATTTGCATTTGCAAAGGAGATATCTGACTAACCTGTTGACAGAAGAGACCCAAGATGGAAGTGTTGCTTTAATCTTGCTACTGTTCTTGCAGCCTTCCCAGGAAAGCAAACAGAGCCTTGCTTAGCTGTTGATGGATATCTAACCCTAAGTGGTAGAAGCCTCCTAAACCAATCACAAAAGTTGGGCTCTTGGTTCCGCTTCAGGTTACAAGTGCCCCAAATCAAGTGCACATGACTTGTACAGCATCTGAAATGTAAAGATGGAGAGGCAGCAGCGGAAAGAGCAGGGAAAGGGCATTCTACACAGAGGGAACACAGCGCAGAGAGCACTGGAGGCAGAAAGGCCAGCCTGGGGATCAGGAGGAAAAGGGGCCCACAGAGCCAGTGTGTACCAGTGTGCAGCGAAAAAAGGGCCAGCAGGGAAGGATGAGCCAGGCACGCACTGGGCCACCTGTGGAAAGTGCTTTACACACCATGGGAGGAGCTCAGATATCACTAAAGAGCAATCTGAAATCATCAGAGTGTTTTAGGAAGTGATAGGATCCAATTACATTTTTCAAAGTGCACCCTCAGTTGCTACTATAAGGTAAATGAATGGTAACTGAGCAGGAGAAGAATAAGAAAGGCCTGTTGGAAGGTTACAGGAGACAGTCCTGGGATCAGATCATGTGGCGGTAGGGAAACAAGGGAACACACTCCTAATACATTTTTGGGTTACTGCTGTCAGGATTTGGGCAATAGTCTAAAAGATGCTTTATGGAATTAAATGAAAATTCATTTAATGAAATCCTGCAAGGGAAAGTAATTCTAGTGTTCCCTCTCAGTCTCTTAAACCACACTGTAAGTTTTGAAGGAAATATGTCATTGTTTTATCGCACCACTACTGAATAATAACTGTTAGGGACTGAATGTTGGTGAGCCCCCAAAAATTTTATGTTGAATTCTAATCTCCTGTGATGGTATTTGGAGGTGGAGCCTTTGAGAGGTAATTAGGTCATGAGGGTAGAACTTTATAAGCAACCTTATAAGGGGCCAGAGAGATCACCTGCTCTTCTTCCACCATCCGAAGATACAATGAGAAGTTAGAAGACTACAACCCAAAAAAGTGTCGTCAAGAGAACTTGACACTGATGGTACCCTGATTTTGAACTTCCAGCCTCCAGAACTGTGAGAAATAAATTTCTGTTGCTTCTGTAAGCCACCTAATCCATGGTCCAAAATGACTCAGACAGTAATTGATATTTTATTCTACATTAAGTTGGTACTCAATTAATGCTTTTTCACAAAGCAGAGATATTGTGGCCGTGGGTAAGTACTAACCAGATACTCCTTCATGACAGACTCTGCTATAAGGAGTGCTGTTAGCAGACACCCTCCATCTAGTGCATCCCTGTGACTCACCACAATGTTCC
This sequence comes from Proteles cristata cristata, assembly GCA_017311185.1. Lineage (NCBI taxonomy): Eukaryota > Metazoa > Chordata > Mammalia > Carnivora > Hyaenidae > Proteles > Proteles cristata. The sequence goes on from JAESUZ010002577.1 coordinate 1,735,796, forward strand.
CAACTCCCCTTGGGCTTCTCCCAACCACTGGCTGAGCACAGCACAGCTACAGAAGGAAAGGCACTCCTGCCTAATGTGTGACTCTTCTCATGGGCAATCTCTGTGTTGTGACTGCCTACACCAGCCTGGCCACACTTTCCTCAGGGCTGTGCTGCAGTATGAATCTCATCCCACTCGAAGCTTCTTCCTTCCCTCTGTCCTTTCACATAAATCATGTGTCATGTCTGGGGCACCTGGGTGGCTCAGTCGATTAAGTGTCTGACCTTGGCTCAGTTCATGATCTCGCAGTTCATGGGTTCAAGCCCCACGTCAGATTCTGTGCTGACATCTCAGAGCCGGGAGCCTCCTTCAGATTCTCTGTATCCCTCTATATGCCCCTCCCCTGCCTGTGCTCTGTCTCTCTCTGTCCCTCAAAAATAAACATTAAAAAATTTAAAAAAACAAACTTGCATCACCTCTGAAGGTCATCCTGCCCTCTCCCTCTTAACCCTCATAGGTATTTCAATCAATAAATCTCTGACCCATCTAATTCTATCTTGGCAACTGTTTCATTCGATCTCCTGAGCTAATACTACAGGTAATTATAAAGACTGACCTGATTGTCATGTGATGCAGTGCTGCTACCTCAAAAGAAAATAAGTAAAGTGACAATAACCAAAGAATTACTGACCAAAGAATCCCACAAGGAAAAAGAGAACCTGTGAAAAGATAGAAGTTCAGTTTTTCAAACTGGAAGATAGATGAGTGGGTGGTAAGATATGGTATACCAGGGAAAACTTACCCCTAAAATAATAGAAGAAAAGGCCAAAATGTAATTTTATTTACCATTAGGTCTCAGGAATTGGCAGCACCAGCTACTTTTGGTATTGAGGGTGAAGATGGGGAGAAAGACAAGACAACTTACACAAAAATTGTAATAGCTCTCCTCTACCAGAATCACCCTCCTTCTGAGGGAGAAGTAGTTATGCCTCTACCTACAGCAAGCCAAGGTTCTACCCTCCATTCCAGCACAAGACTTAGGATTTACATTCTAGAGATAGCAAAGCAGGAAGTCCCTACACTGAGATAGGCTCATTGAGGATAAGGTACTTCCTTTCTTCTTCTTCTTTTTTTTTTTTTTTTTGAGAGAAAGAGTGCCTGTGAGCAGGGGAGAGGGGCAGAGGACAGAGAGAGAGAGACACAGAGAGAGAGAGAGAGAAGGAGAGGGAGAGAGAGAGAGAGAATCTTAAACAGACTCCGATGTAGGGCTCAATCTCATGACGCTGGGATCATGACCTTAGTGGAAATCAAGAGTTAGATACTTAACTGACTAATCCACCTAGATGACCCAAGAAAGTACTACTTGATTTTCTTTGCTCACTTCCAATTCTAGAACATTGGAAGCCAGAAGTCTATTTTACATACAGGGAATACAAAGTCTTTTTTATGGAAAATTTGAGAATATCAAGAATACATAAAGTACTATCTTTGGGCTTCTGCAAGGAAAATTCCTCATCAGAATCATTACACAGGAAGACTACAATAAAAAAGTCCAACAAAGAGTCTAAGGTCCTGCCATTTGAACAAGGAACATAATATTAAAAATAGATACAAAAATAAGCAAGCAGGGAAAGAATCAAAGGAATTTGGGGGAACAAAAATAAGCCAAAATATTTTCATAGAGATAAATAGTATATCTTAAAAAAAAAAAAAAAAAAAAAAGAACAGAATTTCAGAGGAAATGTATCTTCAGAGAAAAAAAAGGCTTTTGGAAATTAAAAAAAATAATAAAAGAAGCAATTTTTTAAAACTTCAATATAAAGTCTGGGGGATAAAATTGATGTAATAAAAAAAAAAGATAACAGATAAAATGGTAGCAATAGTAGAAAAGGAATAATCAGGTAAGCATTTTAAAATAACATGCCCCAGGGGCGCCTGGGTGGCTTAGTCGGTTAAGCGTCCGACTTTCGCTTAGGTCATGATCTCACGGTTCGTGGGTTCGAGCCCGCGTTGGGCTCTGTGCTGACTGCCAGCTCAGAGCCTGGAGCCTGTTTCAATCTGTGACTCCCTCTCTCTCTGACCCTCCCCTGCTCACGCTGTCTCTCTCTCTCCTAGAAATAAATAAAACATTTAAAAAAAAATTTAAAAAAATAAAAATAGAAAAAATAAAATAAAATAACATCCCCCAAACAGGAGACATGTTTCTAGATTTAAAGGGTTCAGAAAGTCCACAGAATAGTGACTGAAAATGGACCCACATCCAAATATACCATTGTGAAATATCAACTCTTACAACTACCAAAAAACCCTATAGTTTTTTATTAAGAAAAAAATGGGTTTTATATAAATGTTCTGGAGTCTATGATAATAGTTTTTTAATAATACCTCCAAATGCCAGGAGACTATGGAAAATGCCTTCAAATATTTTAGGAAAAGATATCTCTAACATAAAAATTACACATCCTACTAAATTCTTAATTCACTGTTAAAGGAGAGTCAAGATATCTTGACTCGAGTTCCAGAAAATAGGAGACAAACTTGGACGGGGTGAGGGAAATCAAGACAATGTTTAAAAAAATTCCCAGTACAGCAGCTGTGAGCCAGTACAGACGGCAATCAATCTTCATCAGGGTATGTCAGAATGTTTTGGAAGATCATGTGAGAAGATGAAATTGCTAGATTACCAAATGTCTATAATCATATAGAGAAGCATACACAGAACTGAGACAAAAATTGCCCTTGAATTAACAATCAAAACAAAGAAAAGAAAAACTACAGAAGACAGCTGTCACCAAAAAAAAAAAAAATGATAAAGGAAAAATGAGCACAGTATACTATATGACTCAGCTGTAACTAATATTTTCAGAGTTATGATGATAGCATATAGAAGTGATATTGGTCTAATAATAAATACCAAACAATCATCCTGGAAGGGAGAGGGGATGTGATTCTTATAGTCATAGGATAAGGAAAAGAATAATCAAATCCGGGTATTCCACAATGAGAGGTTCAATAAATCTTCAAAATGAAAAATAAAGGAATCGTGATATTATCAAACATTAATTGGAAATATGTAGATAAATAATGAGAAGAATTTGCTTAAAAGAGTTAGAGACTGCCTTGGAGGGCACAGTACCTGGTGACAGAAAACAAATGTCTCCAGCAACAAGACATGCAGAAAAGCCACCCCCAACACAAACACTCAATGTTATTTTCTTAATATTTGTACCATCATCCATTTAATTAGCTTGGTCAATCAGGTTTGCCAAATAAACCCAGATCTAGGAAACTCTCACTGCTATCATCAGGCTAGAAAAAGCTGTAATCTTATTCTTAGGCGACTATTTTTGAAAGCTATTACATTATTTTTTCTCCCCCAAAGAAATACTCAGCACAGAAGAAATTAAGATAAATCGTAATGAAGCATCTTTGAAGATCCAGACCTTAAGTATATCTCCTAATTAATATAGAAGGGGAAAGAATCAGTTGGGTCACTACAGCTTCTGGTAGGTAATTGTTTATATTCCTCAGAATTTTATCTATGCCAAGTAATCACTAACACACACACATACACAACACATTCTTTTTTTTTTTTTTCCTTTTTAACTATCATTTAAACCATGCATAAAGCTGAATTGCTCAGGAATTACTATGGATGAGTAATTTTTAATCATATCTACAAATGTAGATGGAAAGATGCAATAATATTAATATAAGTAGAGAAGTAATTCCCAAACAAACAAGGCTCTGAAACAAAGCGACTGCAGATGCCCTGCCAAATACATGCCTCAGCAATCTTTCCATGCTGATTTCTGACCCATTCCACCTACAAAATTGATGGCCATTGTATTGGAATCTAAACGAGTTTAGATTCCAATCGGCCAGACTCTAGAAATGCAAGTAGGTTTGGTTTCATGTACACTTTTTTCTGTTCAGAGAAGGGGACTCATTTCAGCCTTGGCCCAAGAGTATCTTGCTTTGTGAAGAGTTTCCAAACCAAGACGGGTGTGGTGAGCAATCCTGGCACTTCAAATAGCTGAAGATAGATGCCCTGTGGGGGCTTGCCATACATCACACCCACACACTCTATTGTTATTAGTACATATTAGACAACACCACCACACCCTCTCATGCACTAGTATTTTCAATTATAAACCTCCTGAGGTTTCCATGTAAGTGTCTTACAAAAGACAATATGAAGGCGATTGCTTACAAAGAGTCCTGAGACTGTGTGCTGCCTGCCATCATTTTATCTGGACACAAAGCGAAAACATGGAGTCCCTGAAGATGTTGCGGGAGACCCAACAATGGAGTTTCTCTCACAAATAAAAGAGATCTTCAGGCCTTTAATTTTGTGCTGTTGGTGGTGGTGGTTTGGCCATGCTGTATTGCTTCACATTTTAGTACCTGCTAAAGCTCCTTCTCTATTGCACTAACACCAAATATAACTAATCTCAAAAGTATAAAGTTGCTCATCCAGAATAAACTATCAGATTAGAACACAATGCTGTCTCATCTACCATGTCACTATGGACACACCCAGGGTGGGGGTGGGAGGGTAGGGGGATAAGAAAATAACGGACATTTGTAAGCTAACATTTTGTTCACATTTATTACAAATCTAAATTTGTAAAACTTTAAACTTTCTGTAAATTAAAAAAAATATAAGAGAATAAAAATATTTGTCAATGGTTACCTAAGTTTCCAAGATGCAGACCTCTTAAGGGATCACAGTGCTGGGACTGACCCCTCTCCCATTATGAATCAAGTCCTTTCACACAACACTGGGAAACTTCCTTTTCTAATGAAATAGACCCACCCTCTACTTAGAATGTGGCATTAGCCTCTAGTTACCCCAAAAGGAAGGTGAATGGAGTATATGGTGTAGCAATTTTTTTTTTACTGTAAATTTTCCATAAAGTTTCCCTTCTGCTAAGTATTCTACTAACTAATAAAGTGAGGTTTGGGGTTGAAAATGATGATCAGTTGGGGCGCCTGGGTGGCTTATTCGTTTAAGCATCCGACTTTCACTTGGGTCATGATCTCACGGTTTGTGGGTTCGAGCCCCGCGTCGGGTTCTGTGCTGACTGCCAGCTCAGAGCCTGGAGCCTGTTTCAGTCTGTGACTCCCTCTCTCTCTGACCCTCCCCTGCTCACACTGTCTCTCTCTCTCTCTCTCTCTCCTAGAAATAAATAAAATTAAAAAAAAAGAAAGAAAACGATGATCAGGAAAAGATGGTTGATTCTCTCTTGACTAACTTGCCAATGAAACAAATTATCTTCTAACAGTATGCATCATTTCTGCTTCCTAATGCAATCTCTGTTTACCTGCATAAAAACAGAACTCCTAATTATAACCCTTTCCCTCAAGAAAAGATCTGGAAATAAGTGATCAAAATCAGCAACCTTTCTCTGCATAACCCTTACCTTAATTAATGACCATAATGACACAAGGATTGGGACCCTTGCCAATTATTAGCTTCATCTCTCCTTTCTGTTTCTCAACATAGATTCAATAAACAATTCAAGACTTGCTAGAGTTTGAAAGCAAAATGCTAAGCCAAAACCCTGTGTATATTAAAACCATTCCTGCAACAATAACCTCTGACTGGGAAATGAACTAATCATTCCCGTTGTTCAACTAAGCTCCTAACTGAAGAGGCTAAAATCACTCCCCCTTCAAAAAGGAAGCTCCGGCTTAGCTAACAAGAGAAAAGCATTTACTGACCTTCAGGTACCCTTTGTTTCTGAGCTTCTGAGACAGAGCCTCTTCTTTGCAGCACATGCCTCTCCTTCCCCCATGCCAGCATTTGATAGCTGAGCTTAGGATGCTGAATGGTGATGAGTGATGCATAAGCCATCATTTATATTCCATTAGGGGAAAACAAGCAAGATAGTATGTCTGGTAGCATACTTTTAGCCAGATAATTTTCAATATGTTCCCTTACCTGTGTTGTTTTAAATCAGGGAGAAAATCAGAGCACTGTTTAGGAGGAGGTGAATCTAACTGTGAAAATCCCTATGTAATTGGAAATCTTTAAAACATGAGGAAGTCTTTGCCCCAAAATCTATCTTGTAGTTTATCATACTCTGTATACACTAAGTGGTTTGAAGACCTCTGTGCCTCTAAATTGGTCCTGCCATTATCTTGTCCTTTGAGTTGAGTATAAGCCTGCCTAGATGTAATGGAAACTTGCAAAGCATAACATATGCATTCAACAACTCATTTGTAGGTTTTACAGTAAATTTATGATTCTTTATAAGGGAAAATCAACCTAAGAAGAGGGCTCTATGTCAACCAACTCAATAGGAGGTGATGAATGATAGATGTGATGAATGACAGAACAAAGATACAGGACACTTCCTGTGGAGTCAGAACAGAGATGCTATAGGAGTCACTGATATCAGAACACTAGACCATTCCAATGCAAGTACTGTGAGTGCAAAATGTTCTGCAAGAGGATGCTACTTCAGGCAAATTCATCCTAAACACTTGTCTTCACAGAGGACAAGTGTTTAGTCTCATTTACATGTGACTTAGTCACAGACAATGAATACATGTTTTCACCGGAAAAATTTTTCCAGATAAAATTTATGTCAGGGCACCTGGATGGCTCATTCAGTTAAGTGTCCAGCTTTGGCTCGGGGCATGATCTCTCCATTCATGAGTTCAACCCCTGCTCTCTGCTGTCAGTGCAGAGGCTGCTTCAGATCTTCTGTCTCCCTCTCTCTCCGCCGCTTCCCTGCTTGTGCTCGTTCATGCCCTCTTTCTCTCTCTTGTTCTCTCAAAAATAAACAATTTAAAAAATTATGTCTTAATCTATCAATAATGTCCAAATGCACCAATTTCTTTTTTTTTTTTAATGTTTTTTATTTTTTCTAGGAGAGAGAGAGAGATACCATGAGCAGGGGAGGGTCAGAGAGAGAGGGAGTCACAGACTGAAACAGGCTCCAGGCTCTGAGCTGGCAGTCAGCACAGAGCCCGAAGCGGGGCTCAAACCCACGAACCGCGAGATCATGACCTAAGTGAAAGTCAGACGCTCAACCGACTAAGCCACCCAGGCGCCCCGTGAATGCACCAATTTCTTTCTGGTTCTCAGAAATATTTGTTTGTAGTCTAGTATAAGGGTTAAGAAGTATCCAAGCCTTCATTGCCTAGTTAATTCAAGTGCATAAAAGCCAAGTATTGGGGTTATGACCTTTATTTAAAGAGATACCATTTTAGTGTGTTGAATGTTTGAGACACACAAAGTTTTGCATATACAATAGCAATTTCTTGTCCTTTCAGTCATACTGAAATGGTTTTCCTGTCATGAAAGAGAGAGAGAGCAAAAGCGAGTGAGCGCCAGAGCAAGATCCATTTTTCCAGATTTCCTTGCAGCCAGAGGTAGCAATGTGGCCATTTAGACATAAGAGGAGACCTGCTCAGGGACCTTTGACATAGTTCTTTTCTCACTTAAGATAAAGAGAGGAAGCATGAAGCTAACTCTCTTCCCCATATCCTTTCTTCTAACATTTGGGTGTTGAGTAAAGACACACTGCCTGGAGCAGATGAGAGGGTGAGAATGTTAGCACTTAGGGTACAAAGAAAAATGGGAGGAGCATGACTTCTTAATGACATTAACCTGCTGAACCTTATCCCAGGACCACCATAACTCTAATCTTGTTGGTACGTGAGAGAACTTGACACTTCTTTCCAAATGAGAAATGAATGGACTCAGTTATTTAAGTCACTTTTGGTCTGAAAGTCTCTTAGCTATATCACAAAACAAGCAATAGCTTTAAAAATGGGAGGCATAAGCCAGTCTGAATCAATGCAACACAAAAAGAGAATTTCTATGGGCTCCTGGGTATATGAATCTATCAAATGCAAATACTAAAGCATACTTCTTGAATTATAGTGGATAGCTCTTTGAAACCTTTGAAATGAGCCTGCCTGACAATGAGCCAATAGACTGAGAATGGCTGAGAGGAAAGATGAGAAGGGTGCGTGTCCCTGATGACATAACTGAGTTATTTAGTCAACCGAATCTATGGTCTACACTGAATCTTGGCGTCTATCAAGTTAGATCATTGATGTATGTAAGGCATAAGCAAATTTTATTTTGTGTACAATTGCAGGTAAATTGCATTGATGGTCTCAGTTAATGACGTCTCTGGATCCATGCTCTTTGCCTTATAACTTAACAGAATCTGCCCACTCTGCAAGAATTGCTTTATCCAATAGAAAGTAACAAAAGTGATGGTATGCTGGTTCTGAGCCCAGACCACAGGAGGCCTTGAATGTCTATGTCTCTGCTGTCTCTTGGAATTCCTCCACTGTCATGACTACCAGCCTGAGCCAGTGTGTAGAGAATGAGAGACCACATGGAAGAGAGCCTAGTTGTCTCAGCTAAGGTCATTCTAGCCTAGTACACAGCAAGCAGACACCCAAACATGAAAGAGAGCCAAGACAAGATCAGTAGAGCTGCCTACCCAACCACCAACTGACCACAGACTTATAAGTGAGCCTAGTCAAGACCAGAAAATCTGCCCAGCTGAACCATAGACTCATGAGCAGTAATAAATGTTTATTGTTTCAAGCCACTGAGTTTTGGGATGATGTACTATGCACCAAGAGCCAACTGATTCGGTTACTTGTGTTGCCTATGGATGAAGGCAACCTAACTGATAAAGCAAAATAAGAAGCTGAAGACACAGGCAAGATAATGTCCCTAAATACATATTGAGCAGTTGGGATATTTTTGAAAAGACTTAATTAGGTAAACAGTCAGAACTGTATTTTAAATAAACACATTCTGTCATGAATATCAAGACTAACACTGAGTAAGATTAAGTCTCTAAACTTTCACTGAAAGTAACTAAGGCCATAGAGGAAGGAAAAAATAATGTGTACAATAACATAATCTAAGAGGAGGTATCTGAGCAGAAAAAATGAGCAGAAGGTAAAGCATACAGGATAGAAGTTGTAGAGACTTCCTGAGTCCCTGCCACATAGGGTGCTCAAAGTGAAATCTCTAGACTAGCAGTTCTGAAACGTGTTGGAAATACAAACTGTCAACCCCACTGCAGACCTACTAAATCACAAAGGGGGCCTCAGCAATTTAGGTTTTCGCAAGACTTCTAGGTAATTCTAATGCATGTCTAAGTATGAGAACCACTGACATAAACTACGGGTAAAAAGCTGTTAAGAATGTCAAATTATTAAGACACTAGCACCTCTTCCAATCATATTTGCCATAAGGAATGGAGTTGAGATGGCACCGTTTTGTCTGGGTGAACATCTTAGTCCACTGATGTGAATCTTATTTCCAGGATTACACCTCTGGCTTATAATTTCTCAGGGGCCAGGTTTTAGCTGCACCAATAATGTCCCTCGCTGGTTCTGAGCATTCTTTATAACATGGTTCAGAGAGGTGAATTCTGAACCACAACCAGAAGATTGGAACACAGAATAAATATATAGACTGAGAAAACCGAATATAGGTTTGGTCCTCCATCTTCTGGCTGGGGAAGGGTCAAATATGTACCGAATGGCCTTGTCAGTCAGATGGTCTCCATGAAAGGCCTGTGTTAACCACTATCATTAATATACTCTGTCTTACCCTCCCATAAATTTTCTGCATACCTGTTGACTTCCCAGGTTTCCTAAATTCTGCAGGGCTGCACATGTGCTGTTGATGTAAGTCTATGGGGGAAATTGTAAAAATTAAAGCCTTAAAAGCTATAAAATGCAATGATTTCAGTAAAAAAAGTGAATGGGGAGGACATTCTATTGGTGTGGGAGAAAATTCTATCTTTTCATTTATTCTAGAAATTGTATTTTATGGAAGAGAACTTAGGGATCCATCTCTGTAGGAGGCATCGAGGATTGTGTTAGGAAGAGAAAGTACACATAATTAGTAAGTAGAACTTTCACTCAGCAAAACATCTATACTGGGGGCCAAAACAAGTCCCATCTTTTAGCTGTTAGACCTAATGACCCATTGTTTCAGCATGAATCATAATGGGACACAATTTAAAGAAAGCTTGAGTGACCTCTTAGTATTGTTGACAAAACTGGCCACAAATTCCAGGATCTAGACAAGCCTCAAATCCTCTCCACCTACACAAACATATACATGCTCTCATCCTGTTTGAAAGTGTTAGTTATTTTCTAAATTTGAAAACAAAACTGGAAAAATTGTTGGTTCACCTGTGGTCCAGAATGGGTAGATGCCTTTCAGCTAATAGGCTTCCACTGCAAGTCAGTGCCCTAACAAGTCTGGAATTTGAGATTTCTTATGTGGATAGACTAGTCCAAGACTACAAAGTGGGGAAAATTAGAAAGGTCTTGCAGTAACCCTTGTGTTACTATAATAAAGACTAAGCTAAAGTTCCCACTTCTGAGTTTCAGTCCCCTCATTTATTAAAAGAGAGTTCTAATAATACTATCAGTAACAATATGAAATGAATTTAAAAATGCAAAATGCTTAAAATATTGCCTGATCCACAGGAAACCATTGATAGAAACTGAGCTATCATTAGTGTGTGTTGTTGTTGTTGTTGTTGTTATTGATACCTGATGTTATGTTGGTAAAAGTGTAAAGGATAATTATGAAAGGTATTAGGGAAAAAATCAATAGGTGTGTGTGTGTGTGTGCTGAGATGGCTCCGTTATTTCCAGGATGGCTGAGCTTCATTCAGCAGTTTAATGTAGTGAGCAACTGAACCCAATGCCACTGGGCACCTCTTTGGGACAGTATCAAACTCAACTCAAAGTTATCCCCAACGAGAGAAGATGGACATTATTGTTCATTGTGACCTTCCGTTCTTGGGTGAGGACTGTTCCCAGTGATTCTCTCTCTAGAAATTTCCAGCCTCTCTTGCATGTGCGCTGCTCAAGCTCCAGTGTCCAGGACCATCCCTTAGACAAAGAGTCACAGGCCCTTGTGATGGGAAGCTCTTAACAGATCATATTTTCCAAAGATGGTGCAACATTATCTCCAATCCTCATTCCCTTCTGCATTATGAATGTACAATGTGTTTGTAGCTAGAAAGAGGTCTGCATTAGCTCAGTCTACTGTGTTCCTGAATTGCAGCCACGATAATTTAGAATGTAATTAAACATAGTCTATTTTTCTTTGATCTGTTGCACCCACTCCGGAGTTCTGAGAAAAAGTTCTTCCCCGGGTAGAAATACAAAATTAAGAACAAACTGCTCTTGGGGTCAGTTAACACGTCCAACTTCGGCCCAGGTCATGAGCTCACGGTTCATGAATTCAAGCCCTCATTGGGCTCTCTGCTGTTGCACAGAGCTTGCTTCAAATCCTCTGTTTCCCCCTCTCGCTGCCCCTCCCCTAATGTTATCTCTCTCTCTCAAAAATAAATACTAAAAAAAAAAAAGAAGAAACTGCTCTCAAAAAATAAATAAAATCATTCTCACTCACTTTCAGAATCCACAAAATTCTGATATAAGACAACATACTTCTACAAATTTCACAGCTAGACCAGCAGATGACTATGTCTCAAGAATATCTTAGTTTGCACAAGAAGATAAGATTATAGTTTCTCATTATATCCTCCAGGGATTAGCAATTCCCTGATTTTCAGTAGAGTCCCTTGAAGAAAGCCGCCATCGGAATGTTAAGGTATATGCATTATCCTTCCATTTTCCAATGAAGGAATCACTGCATTTCTGCAAAGTAACGAATCCAAATTCATAATGAGAAAGAAAGTCTCCAAGTTAGAAGGGAGGGGCGAATGTATAGGTAGAGCACAGAGAACTTCCAGGGCAGTGAAGCCATTCACAGGATACTACGATGGTAGACACATGCCCTTATCTATGTCAACTACCTCTTCCCTCCTTAAAAAAAGGAAGTCTCCAAGTGCATAGGTGTGTGTGATGTGTATGTGGATGGGGGTTGGGGGTTGGAATATAAGTCTATATATCCAAGAGGCAATGCAAGTGGAAGTTTCCGCAAGCCAAAGGATACCAGAGCTAGAGCCACATGGGCTGGAAATGACAGGAGTGAAAAACCCTGAGAACAATCCTCACCCAATCATGGAAATGCTTTTATCAGTGTTATATTTTGTTTATAAATGCTTTTACTTCCAGCAGAGGATACATTTAAGACAAGCAGATAGAATCATTCAAGTCTCTGGTTTTAAAGAAGGGGGAAAAAATACTTCATCTTGAACAGACAAAATGGCAAATAGTACTTCCAACCCAGAAAATAAGTAATCCGGACAGATTAAATAGAGGGCCAGGAAGAGACAGTCTAAAATAAAGTAGAAAGCATGAAATATCCAGGCAGGGAGAAGCCCGTCCAGCAATCTCAGATTCAGGATCTCACATGAGTTTATTCAACAGGCCCAGGCAAGAGAGAGGGGGAATGAAATGCAAAGCAGGTATCTATGAAGTTCTGAGCTGTGGGGAACTGTGACTTACTCCAAATGTTCCAGAACTATAACTGACTTTGAATTTTGTATGTTTTCAGAAAATATGATCATTAATATTCTTTATTGTTTAAAATAAAACAGCAAGCCATGTTAATTATAAAAACAAACAAACAAACAAACAACAAACTAGAAAAAAGATAAAGAGAAGGTAACTAAAATCTCCCTTAATCCCACCACTCAGACATGACACTGGGAGTATTTTGATATGCACCTTTCTTAGGAATCTCTGCTATTATAAGTATATATCTATAATGGAATTCAATGAATATATATTCTGTAAACTGTTCATTGCTTCAGCAGTATAGATGCAAGATTTAAAACAAACAAACAAACCTTTTCCTGAGCTTGAGCTCACAATCAGAATACTGACCTGAATGAAAGGACTTTAGGATAAAATACAGAGTGCAAGTTTATGTTTTTTATTCACATACCATCCTTGTCAGCATCTTATTACACCATGTAAAACTTTATCTGACAAAAAATCAATCATCTTAGAAGCCTATATTGTGCCTGTATTGCTTCCTCTTTTTTTCTTTTTCTCTCATTCAGTCCAGAGCATACTTTTGGTTCTCCATGATCCTTTCCACTCTTCTTTGCTCTTGTACTTAGCTTTTCCCAACATTTTCTTGCTCGAAATTACCGTTCTCCAGCTAGAGGCTTAGACTACAGACACGGAAGGTGCCAGGGTCTGGCAGCTATCACTTGCGTTACCGTGAAGCCTTGTTTTCCATCGTGTGTCCCCTCCATGGGCCACACCCAGCCCGGCCGCTGTGCCAGGTGAGCTGGGGGAGACACTCGCGTTCACTGACATGGAGGATGGCTCACCCGGAGGCAGTCAGCATCGCCGAGAGAAGGGAGAAAGAAAAACATGTGTGGTTTCTGCTGCCTTCACCTTGGCAGAGAAAAATGGATGTAAAACTGGGGCTGGGGTACAGCCTTCAGAGTTCTGGAAGATCAGCAAAGCCAGCCTGAGCCAAGAAAGAACACATGGTAGTTGTGTGTGGCAGTGACATCTCAAGAAAAATCACTTTGAGTCGTGCGCCTGATCATTTAACTGCTGTGGGCACGGCCCCAGCTTTCTCCCCAAGTCAAATGTAAATGGTTTGAGGAAGCTGGTCTTTTTTTTTCCCTCCACTTTTACCATACTAAATGTCTGACAGCCATTTTACTGTGTTTACAAATTATGAAAATTCTGGGCAGCTAATTATGAAAATATTGAGGAGTTGTTAGTTCTCATACGAGAACTAACTCTTGGAGCAACTCAAGGCAGAGAACAGACTATAAAGTCCTTGAAAAATGAGCTGCTTGCTCTCCACTTCTGCCAGTAAATTTTGGTGCTCCAGCATATTGCTATGCTAATCTGAAACCAAGAAGAAAGAAATCAATAAAAATCTCAGAGATGAGTAGGGGAAGAGTCAGGCCTTCAATACTTAACAGATGAACGAGAGAAGATTTGCTTCTAAGATATATACATTTCTCGTCCAATGGATCAGAAGCCAAAGAATCCAGTGAAAAATATGAAAAACAAAGTTTTATAACCTAAATGAGAAGTGATAAATTGTAAGTTCTCTGTAAAAAGGGACAGCCTTTCTTCAAGTCTGACCTTGTTGTTTTCACACCATCTGGAAAGAAAATCTAGTTGTCTTACCCCATTTGTTTTATGTTGAATAAAATTAATGCATGAGCAGTAATAACAGAAAGAATATAAGTACATTCTAGACTGATTACAAAGTTGGTTAGATTTCATGATGTATCATAATAATTTAACAAACGTTGTTTTTCCACAATGCTTTTCTTTCTTGTAGCAGATTTCTCTGGCTATTTTTTTATGTTAAGCAAATCTATACAAAATAGCATTATTGTCACTGTCCCTGTGTAGAAAAGATGAGTCGTGGTGGTTAGGTCAGGTAATAGATGGTAAAATAATTTTAGGACATAGCTACTTCCTTACCTGGTCCTATAATCTTTCTATCAGAATATGAAGATCTCTGTGTTTAGATAATAGATACAGTTCATTTTATATTCCATCTGGTGTTACAAACTGTTATGCTATAAGATGATCTTTAATGCTATATATGGCATTAAAATCTTAACTGATTTTTGTATAGTATTATAAGCAGTTCTTAAGTTATATTAAGCAGAGTTAGAGTACTGTGTATATCTGACACAGATATGCATCTTATATTCAGAATCTTATGATAGAAATTAAGATTCTCTACCATGATTCATGTCACTTTCTCATTCTTCCTGACCCTAGTTTTATAAATTGTAAATAAAATAACAAACATTTTATTAATTGATAAGAGGTAAAATATGATCACATTTTCAACTTCCCCTACTGTGTGCTCCCATAAGAAATAGGACCAGACCACTGGCTGGCCCTGAGTTCATCTTTCAATATCATAAGGCAAGAAATTTACAAGGTTTTCCTTGATTTTCCATTGGAAGAAAGCTTTATAAAAGCTGTGATTTACATGAAGCATGGAAAGGCAAAGAACACACACATTAATATGTGTGAAAGAGTAAAAAGAAAAAAAGGGAAAGCTATGAAATGAACTCTCCACATCCCTATTATCTGACTGAAACGCATAACTATATAAATAATGTACACCTTACATTCTCCAGTTACCTTTCAGTTGAGCATCTGCATAGATATGAATACATGCAATGCGTGTACTCTTTAACTGGAACATCGCCTGTAGAACATGAAATGCTATGATAAAGACATTTAAGTCTGTCATACTGTTCTGTCATAAACTCTAGCAATTTTTCAAGGTGAAAAATGTGTTTGGTGTGACATTGCTCATTCTCAGTGAGGTCATGCTGGTTACCAGTGTTAATCCTTCTTGTAGCTTAAAAGTCATTCCTTTTACCCTCAGTGCTTGAGTTTTCCCTTTGAATGCAAGTCATTACATAGTTTGGAGGATCTTCACTGAACATTCAACGTGCGCCCATTTTCCATCTTCAGACATCTTTCCCATTCTCCATGTTTTTTTTATATTCCAGTTCATCAATTTGCTTACTTGCCAGTGCTGTCAGTATACTGCAAGTCAACTGAGCCTTGAAGTCGGAATTCTTTCAAACCAGCCAGAGACATATCTAAAATAGTTTTTCAGGCTTTGGGATCATGTCCACTTTAGCAAATTCTGCCTGTCCCTCTTCATACCAAAGTTCATCCCTCTTGACTATGAATACAGAAATCAAAGGAGACTTAAAAGGAATGGATGGAATTTGGTGTATGGCCACAAATGACAGTTGTTCTATCAGAAGTTCTTATTTTAACAATTAATTTGGAAAGTAGAGTAAAAAACAGAGTCAGTCACAGCAGAGGGAATGAAAAATGTATTATGCTTCCTTGATACAGACATTTCTTACTATTTTGTCAGGAGCTGGCATATTATCCGCTGATGACTGTTTCAACTACTAATTAGCTGCATGATTTTGATACATAGGGACAGTATTCAAGTATTAGAACATAATAACCATCTTCCTCCTTCAGGCTAGACATGCTAAGTTAGGCAAAGTTTCTCTGTGTTTAATTCCCAAAGAGTGCAAGGTGGAATAGTCTGATCAAGTTTAAAATCAAAAACGGCTCCAAATATAAGAGCACTTTTTTTCATTAAAACTAGGAAGCACTTGATATGCTGAGACAAGATTCTTTTTTCCTCTCTTTTTTTTTCACTCTCTGCTTTCTCTTTTCTTCCCTCTCTCCCTCCCTCTCTCTCTGAAAAGGAAGCATTCAATGGAATGAGGCAGCTAGCTGCCTCTTTTCAAATTGCCATAATTCAGTTACTTTACATTCTTTCTGCTAAGGTATAATTTAAAAATCAACAGTGCACATCTACCCACATGGAAACTTCTTGAAAATTTGGGAACTGACCAAGAACGCCTTGTATCCTATCATCTGCTATCCAGAAGCATTGGAAAGGTACTTGCTACCAACAACCCTTTCAGCAGGCTCAGCTTTACAAGGAGAAAGGATGCTAAGGACATGGAAACCATCTGGAAAACAACATGCCTGTCACTCTACAGGAATAGAGTTAAACCCTGAAACTTCAAAGAGAATTTCTTTCTTTGGCTTTTACCACTATACCAAATTCTGATGGTTTGGAATTAGATCGATATTGCCTTTCAATACATCACATTTTATTTGCAATTCTTCAGTACTAAAATATATGCATTTTCATCATTATTTGGAAATGAATGCCTTACTAGCCAAAGCTCTATGAGTACATAAGCTGTGATATACCTCCCTTTGATAAGTTGCTTGGGATTCAGCAAAGTTTTTCTGTATATGGCAACTTAATAAATATTTTAGGTTTTATAATCCGTACGGTACTGTTGTACTACTCAGCTCTGCAAGTGCAAAAGTTTTTGAACCTCTGGCATAGAACACTGGCATCTAGTAAGCATCGGTAAAGCTCTGTTGATTAGGGATAAAACCAATGCCAATTAGTATTTCTATGGGCTCAGAATAGCCCGACATGCATTCATTCTCACCAGACTCTCTTAGGGCAGGTTGGGAGAAACAAGCTACTATCTAGGGTAGGTAAATAATTATTTCAAAGCTGTCTGTACTCAATACCCAAACACAAGGTATGCTGTAGACATGGAAGTTTCTGGAAAATCAGTACAGAGCAATATACAATCAAAACTTGGAATATCAGTGAGAAGGAGTAGAAAGAGTTATTGGTTGTCCTCTGTTAGTGGTCTCCATAGACATCTCTTCCTTTTATCTCCCTCTCTACTTTGTTCTCTGCTGTTCTCATCTTCCTTTGTCATTTCTTTTCCTTATTTCTTTCATTATTTTATATTTTCCAATGGCATTGCCTCTATATAAAATCTTCCTATAGTAGTGTTTCCTTGGGGTTTCTCTTCCATGATCTTTTTCTTCTTGTCTCATCTCCTGCCCCTTTGCAAATACCAGCTACTGTACATATCTCTGGTCTGCCTTCGCCTTACAACACTGAAAACACCAGCGATTAGTCTCCGTTCTCCTTTACGCCACCCCTAAATGCCTCTCATATTTTTCATCATTCTCTCCTGTCTTTAAAAAATGTATATTCCATTCCTTTACAATTTAAGGTGTCCCCACCTTTCTTGATTCCATTCTTTCTAGTTGCCTGTGAGTTAGATCATGCCAAGTCAATCATTCTTCTTGGGTTTTTTTTTAAACATATATCTTATTTTCCTAACTCTCTGCCTTCTTTCTCTTAATCCACAGTGCATTAAAATCTCCTTTATATTTCAGAAAAATCCACACAATGGCTGTCAGGTCTGCATCTTTTTTTTTTTTTTTTTAATTTTTTTTTCTTTAATTTCTAGGAGAGAGAGAGAGAGAGACAGCGTGAGCAGGGGAGGGTCAGAGAGAAAGGGAGACACAGACTCTGAAAGAGGCTCCAGGCTCTGAGCTGGCAGTCAGCACAGAGCCCGACGCGGGGCCCGAACCCACGAACCACAAGATCATGACCTAAGCGAAAGTCGGACGCTTAACCGACTAAGCCACCCAGGCGCCCCCAGGTCTGCATCTTCTATCTCTTGACTTAACCTCCCCCCTCCATCACCACCATGTTCCTCTTCTTGCACCTCTTTATGCTTCTTCTGTCTGGCCCATCTCCTCTTTCACTTTTTGTAGAAGGGGCTCTAATCTGGTGATCCCCAAATCCATACCCCCACCCTGAGTTTCTCCACAGTTCAGATCTAAGCATCTGCCCATCTCCATAGAGCATTTCCAAAATACAGCGCACTGCTATATTGATGCAATATAACCTAAAATTAATAAACTATTTGTAAAAAAAAAAAAAAAAAAAGAATTTCATGTTAGATAAGGTTCAAAAGATAATACAGAAATTACTGTTAATGGATTTGATGCAGAGACCTTAAAAAAGCTATTAAAAAAAAATATATATATATATATATAACCTAAAATTATCTAATCAGTTCCCCCCCCAACTTCTTTATATCTTCTCTCTTCAAACTCACTTTTATCACTTTTCCCCTATTGATGAAAATCAATCAATAAATCTTCCCCATATTGTCTGCACAATGTACGCATTTCCTTTTCATTTAAACTCTATCTCTACTAACCTAAACTGTATCTTCTTTACTCATCTAATCTTTTTTCAAGAGATTTCTCATCGGTCTCCTAAATTCATACTCTTGCTTTTCCAGGACATCACATCACACTGTTTCTTGAATCACCTGTCTGATGTGAAGTTCATACCACATTATACCCCACCTCATAAAAACTACTAATACCTCCCTACCCTTTTTTTTAATTTTTTTTAAATGTTTACCTATTTTTGAGGGGGAAGGGAGGGGCAGAGACAGAGTGAAAAAGAATCTGAAGCAGCTTCGTGCTGTCAGCACAGAGCTGACATGGGGCTCAAATTCACAAACTGTGACATCATGACCTGAGCCAGTCAAATGCCCAACCGACTGAGCCATCCAGGCACCCCCTAATACATCCCATCCTTTCAAGTGTGAACTATATTCATCTAAATTAAGATTAAGATAATTAAAATAATATTGGGACACCTGGGTGGATCCGTTGGTTGAGCATCTGACTCTAGACTTCGGCTCAGGTCATGATCTCATAGTTCATGGGATCGAGCCTCATGTCAGGCTCTGCGCTGACAGCATGGAGCTGCTTGGAATTCTCTCTCTCCCTCTCTCTGCCCCTGGCTGTACTCTCTCTCTTTCTCTCAAAGTAGATAATTAAACATTTTAAAAGGTAATTAAGATGTTATTATATATTATTTTATATTCATATTATAGAATTAAGATAATCACTATTATCTCTAGTGTGCAGCCTAATTATTAACTTTGTCTAGCCTGCACTTGCTCATTACTCCAATTACAGTGATCTAGTGTCGAAACTTACATAAATAAATTTTCTAATTAAAAATAAACTTTTCATAAATATTAATAATTATGATATATAATGGCATACCTCAACACTTGCTACTTCCTTATTTTTAATTTTGGCACATTACCTTCTCCTCCTTCTGGACATGTACACACACTTTACTTACCATTTAGTGGTCTGAGTTTTCTGCTATCACAAATACTTCATATTTCTAAATAGTCAGGTAACTGTTAGTTGGTTGCCTTTATACAATCCATTCGTGAGTTAGGTAAGCCAGTACAAGGGGGCCATGCTTGCCCTTTTCTGATTAGGCCTGACACAGAGTGACAGATGATTTCCACCATCACCACCACCACCAGCATCACCAGCATCACCATCACCATCTGATCAGTGTTCAGATGGAATTCTATAAATCATTACCTTCTTATTAGGCCCGTGCCTTCCTTTCAACTGATCTATTATGAAAATTGCTGTAATAATATCTTATGTATATATACAAATAAATGTGGGATTTTGTTAAAATTACCTCTTAAAGACAAATTCCTGGAAATGAGGTCAAAGAACATGAATATCTTCATTATATCATAAATGCACACAACTTGCTGACAATCATTATCCTGTTTCCCTGGAAAGCTTAGAGCAGCATCCTCAACCAAACCCTCATATACACTCAGACATATCTTTCTCCATGCCTCCCTCCCTGTCACTCTTCCACTCCCTCTCTTCTCCCCTGTCTCCATGGCCCTCCTTCTCTCCTTTCCTCCCTTCCTCCTTCCCTCTTGCTCTGTCTTGCCTATTAAAATCTTCCCCTTCATGATTCTCCTCTTATGCCTCTTTCGCCACATAGCTAACCATGGATTCCTAAGCAGAATTAATAATGCCTTACTTGAGGAAATTACTAAGTCTTCCACAGTCTCCATTAAACTATAAAATAAGGACAAAAGTAATAATTACATTATGGAGTTGTTGAGTTAAATATCAGTCATCTGGAACAGTGTCTGGGAAGTAGCAGCTATGTATGAAGACACCAGGCCTCTTTGTAATGGCACCACTCTCCCCAAGTGCACTGAGCTCCTTAGAAGCAACCAGCACCACAGCCCATGCCTGTGTCCATCTCACTCAATCTTCCACACCGCAAGTGAGAGCAACTGCTATGCCCACCATGTCCAGGTTTTC
The DNA here is from genome assembly GCA_017311185.1 of Proteles cristata cristata. NCBI lineage: Eukaryota > Metazoa > Chordata > Mammalia > Carnivora > Hyaenidae > Proteles > Proteles cristata. Next base: position 1,756,259 of record JAESUZ010002577.1, read on the forward strand.
TTCTTCCTTGGAGTACTTCTAGGCAGTGCTGTGCTGAAGTGCATCAACACTGGTTCATGAGGGCTGACTGCACACCTCATCCTCACCCTGTCCACGATTACTGATATCACATCAGTAGCTTGAAATAGGCCATGGTGGGAGTCATTTAAACCACGAAAATGCCAAATGCTATCAATGAGAGCTTTTATTTTTTTTTTCCTTCCTGAAGGGCCAGTTGTTAAACTTTACCAACTTATCTTTTCTTCTAGGCTACCTTTCACTCCTGTTCTTACATTCAGTTGGTTCTGTATGAACACTGCCCACCAATAGAATGTGAGCAGAAGTGGCATATATAACCTTCTAGAAACAGCAATTAGGAACAAGTATGCCTTTGCCACTCTCAATCACTCCATTTCCAGCTCATCAGATGCAGAGAATCCATTTGTATCCTAAAAAATACTGGAGCCTACTGAATGAAGGATCCTGGGTCCCTGAATTACTGTGTAGAACCGAGAATCTCTTAAGACCCTCATGGAGGGTTGATGTCACTAAAAACTGAGCTACTGCATTATCAGTGTGGTTGTTACACCAATTAATCTATCACAATACTGTCAGAATCCCATAACATTCGGACAAGCAAGCATTCATTGGTCATATGATCATTGGCTCGCCCTCAGATTTTGTCTAGCACGGAAAACAATAGGGCAATATATCTAAATGTATGCCTCCTCTAGTGTTGTTCAACCAACTGACCATCTCTGATGTCAGCTAGCAGGCTTGAGTCGATTAGTAACTGTAACTAAAAAAGAATGTAATAAATTCTATATTTTAATTTCAAGTAGTTCAGTTTAACTGCACTAAAATTGCATCATGAAATGTAGTCATTATGAGGGATTAGAAATATAAAGAAGAGAGGCACCTGAGTGGCTCAGGAGGTTAAGTGCCAACTTCAGCTCAGGTCTTGATCTCACAGTTGGTAAGTTCAAGTCCCACGTCAGGCTCTGTGATGACAGCTCAAAGCATGGAGTCTACTTTGGATCCTGTGTTTTCCTCTCTCTCTGCCCCTCCCCCACTCGCGCTCTGTCTCTATCTCAAAAATAAACATTTTTATTTTAAAAGAGAAGACAGGTATGAATGAAGTCTCAAGTTTTAATCACATTTGAGTAGCATCTGATGCTCTAAAAGCAAAGCATGGACTCTAAACTTATTGCTAGCTCTAAAAACATGCTCATTTCATACCACTGAATTAATGAATGTCAATAAATAAATAAGTAAATAAGTAAACAAACAAACAAGCATGGACAGGTCCATCCTACAAATCCAATATAAAATATTTCCTGAGTGCCTGGGTGGCTCAGTTGGTTAAGCATCCAACTCTTGATTTCAGCCCAGGTCATGATCTCATCATTGTGAGATCAAGCCCCGTGTCAGGATCTGCACTGTTCAGGGAGCTTGCTTGAGATTCTCTCCCACCCTCTCCTTCTGTCCCTCTCCCTGCTCATATTCTCTCTCTCCCTCAAAAAATAAAAATAAAAATAAATATTTCCAGACTGGAGGAAATCTTCAAAACATTAAATTAAAAGGATGAATTGGTAGCACCTAAATGGAAGTAAGCTTTCTCTCTTGGAGCTGTCCATGAGTGAGATTAGCTCTACCTAGCAAGTTACCCACTGACCCCACAGAGGTGGAGGGACTCCAAACAAATGAAACTATTATTTTCTGGTCTAGAACACTAGGTGCTCTCATACTGATTTTCCATTACTGACTTTTTTTTTTAATGAAGAGATAAAAATACTGAGTGATTGATCATGTAGGGGACAGATATATGAAAAGTTTCATTCTAGTAAGTTTGATGTTTTAAAACACTGCAGAAAAAAATTGGATAAAGGGAGGGTCAATACCAGTGGTTATACCCACATGTCCTCCTCGTGATGAGACTGTTTGCAGCGAAGCCAGCTAAGCCTATGGGGAAAATAACAAGTTCATTTGAACACAGCACAAAACTGGGATTCAGAAATCAATTCCTAACTCTCGAGTAATTCAAAGACTGAAGACTGCATGTGTAGAGAAAGATATGATGCCTCTTCCTGCTGAAGCTGCTGGTATTCTTTTCTAAAATCCATGAGATAGCTGCTCTCCTGGGAAACTTTTGGAAATAGAATGCTATCCTATGAGTAAAGAGGACACATGGCTACTATTGCTAAGCATGTGGAAGAACTATAGTCTATATAGTGCATGAAATATCAGTTTGGCTAGCACCATCTAAAGCTAAATTGATCCATATGATTGGAATTTTGCCCAGACCCTTTAACCAAAGGGGGAGAAAAAAGGCATCATTTTGAAATTAGCATTATCAATACGGTAATACATTCTGAATGCTAGTTGGGCCTGACATAGGAAGTGATGTAATAAGAGACTGCTTACTGCTCCTGCCCCTTGAACAGAAAATATTTTCCTTGAGGAATAGAATACTTGAAAACTGCAGATTGCATTTTAATATTAACCAGATTTCTACATTAAGCATGATTTCCGAGAACAATTTGATTTTTCTCTTTTTTTTTTTTTCTCTTTACCCCCACTGCGCCCCTCAAGCAAGTGATCAGAACTGTGTTCACCCACAGGCAGCTCCTGGAATGGACCCAGGGCTGCCTGCAATTTAAATGTCAAACTTTGTGCTGTTGAGCGTAGAGAGTCTCACTCAGCAACATGTGTCACTCATTGCTACCCTGTCTGTCGTTATTGTTTCTTGATGCGTTCAGATTGCTACAAATTCTCTCGTGGTTTCTTTGATTGTCTCCAAGTGTGAAATTTCAAAGCTTGTTTCTTCTTCACAATGTTTAAGACAAGTAAGTGTAATCACCTTCTAGAACAAGCAAAGAGCAACAAGAAAATTACCAAACCTGTTTTAAATTTTGAAAGGAGCAGAATGGTGTTTTTTTTTTTTGTTTTTTTTTTTAGCTTATAGAACTGGTTTCTGCAACTGACTATGGAGTCAAAAAGCTTTTTTTTTTTTTTTTAAACTGGCTAAACATATCTATCCCCAGTGGACACATACACAAGAATTCTAAGCTACCAAAAATGGCCTCTCTCAGGGCAGATTTGACAGCAGTGACAACCCCTGATTGGTTAATGGAAGCACTTCACGATTTATCAGTTTTGATGGCTATCGTCTTTGGCAGGCAGTAAAATAGTGAAATAAAGACAATTTAACCACAGTTGTGCAAGGACAGGGAAGGGTGTGGAAGACCACTACAAGTAATGTGCTGTCGTTCTGGATTTGTCGAAAGCAGATGGCTGTGAAACAGGGGCCACAAGCAAGGATGGATAAGGAGAATATGAATCTAGAGCTACAGGGTAATAAACCAAACCCGTGAGTGTTTTGGTGAATGAAAGGACAGATTTGAGGATGACTGAAGCCTAATAAGATAATTAGGGATAAATGGTTATAAGAAGGGTTATTATTTATCAATTTACAAAGCTAAATAAGAATTTCTATAAAAACAAAGACAAACACTAAAGTCTCTTTGAGGATCTAGGAATAGCACCCTCCCTCAGGAACAACAGGTGGTATGATGGGCAGGGGAACCCATAAGGCAAAACTGTCAACAGTCACTGGCTTTGGGATGTGTTCTACAAGAAAGGTACAACTTAGGGGAGAAGCAATCACCAGGGTAGCTGGTGGCATCTGTCTGAAAAGGCCACCCTCTTCTCTGAGCAGTGAGATTTCACTTTTCTAACAGAGAAGGCAGTTTTGTTCAAGATTTCCAGACTTTAAACATTAGGGACTCCTGGGGGTGGGGGCTGGGGGGAGGGGAAGCACTGTTTTTTTAATTCTTTATTTTGACTCAACATAAAAGCCTCAGAGATGCATATTCTCTTTTTCTATATTCATCCTAAATTCAGTGGTTCCTAGGGAGGGAGAAATCTAACATTTGTAGAAAACCTACTATGAGCTGGGCTGTACATTTTGTATGTTACATTTCATGATATTTTATATCTAAGATGTAAAAAAGGTATAGTGAAAGGGATACCATCTCAATTCTAAAAATGAGAAAACACCCATCTCTTCTAAGCATCTCTTCTAAGATCAGAAAGCACAAAATAGGTGTGAGGTTACAGTAAGGACTTTGAACTCAAGGTTGCTTGAATCAAAAATTAGTGCCCTCTTCCTTATACTATAAGTACTACCTGGATTAATCCCATAGTTTGGTCTGATATCTGGTATTATCAGTAACTAGCAATGGGCATCTGTGGTTTCACACTCTCAGCCTGCCTCATTATTCTGACAGAATATCCAAAATGAGCCTTTGCCTTGGTATCTATTCCTCACTCAAACCCACTACCATCCTAGTAAGCACTCCTGTGTCCCTGCCTACAGTCAAAGTTCTCACTTACTCCCCTACTCCATTTGGCTGAAGACCTGCTTGAACATAACACATCTTCCTAAAATCAACTTTCCCTCTACACTTGTAGTTCCTGCAAAGTATAGGTAAACATCTATGATGACTCCCTCTCACCTGACTTTTCCATGGATTGTTGTTTTTCATACACTGTCCCCTCCATATACACCCCCAATTAGTAAGACTCTTTTAATTCTGGAAGCAATTGGAACCTATAGATGATATGCTATCATAACTTCTATCAGAATTTCAGACAGAAATCTAGTGGCTTCAACTATCAAAACACTTGATGTAAAAAGTGATATAAGTAAAAGGAGAAAAAGACAAGTGTACAATTATGGTTAAATATTTCAGTGCTCACATTGTAATACTTGGTAGAATATATAGATAGAAATTCAGCAGGTTGGCTGTTCAGTCAATTTAATTCATATCCACAGAAAATTACACGCTAAACCCATAGAGTCCAAACTCTTTACAAGTGCACATGAACTTTTCACCAAGATAAATCATATGTTTGACTCTAAAGTAAGTCTCAATAATTAACAAGGACTGAAATCAAATATAACATGGTGGGGCACGTGGGCAGCTCAGTTAGTTAAGTGTCCAACTCTTGGTTTCGGCTCAGGTCATGGTCTTGCAGCTTTGTGGGTTTGAGGCCTGCATTGGGCTCTGTGCTGGCAGCACAGAGTCTGCTTGAGATTCTTTCTCTCTCCTCTCCCTCTGTCCCCCACCCCCACCCCCGCCACTCAGTCTCTCTCAAAATAAAAAAATAAACTTAAATTAAAAAAAAAATAGACATAAGTTGTCCTCTGACTACAATGGAATTAAATTTGGAAGCAAAAAACAAGAAATATTTCTGTAATATATCCAAATCCTTTGAAATTAGAGAAAACATTTCTAAATAATTCATGAAGAAAAACACAAGGTATAGTAAATATTTCTAATTGAATAAATATGAAAACACAACATATTAAAATCTGTAAGATACAGCTACAAAAATGTAGAATAAAATAGTTTTTAGTATTTATATTAGAAAAAAAGAAAAGTTTAAATTCAATAATACAAGTTTCTACCTTAAGAACTGAGAAGGAGAGGGAAGAGGAATAGGAAGTGAAGGAGTGGAAAAGGAAGAGAGCAAATTAAAACTATAAGGGGTGCCTGGGTGGCTTAGGCAGTTAAGCATCCAACTCTTGATTTTAGCTCAGCTCATGATCTCACTATTCATGGGCTCAAGTCCCACATCAGGCTCTACAATGACAGTGCAGAGCCTGCTTGGGATTCTCTCTCTTCCTCTCTCTCTCTGCCCCTTCCTCCCTCTTCTTCCCTTTCAAAATAAATAAGTAAACTTTTTAAAAAATTAAAAATAAATAAATAAATAAAACCGTAAGTAAAAGAAAAGAAATAATGAAGACGATAGAAGTTAACAATAAAACAGAAAATGGGGAAATAATTTAAAACCAATGAAACCACAGATGGTTAGTTTTCTAAGAATAAAATTGATAACCTCTTCCTAGACTAATCACTAAAAATTACCAAAATCAAGAATAAAGAAGACATCACTATATAGTTTTGAAGTTAAAGGAAAAATGAAATATTATGAATATTCATATCAACAAACTTGAAAACTTAGATGTAACAGAAACTACTTTGAAAAACAAATTTGCCAAAACTGACACAAGAAGAAATAGACCATCTAAATTGCCCCCAATCTACTAAGCAAACCACATTTTCAATTAAATATCTTTCCTAACGGAAATTTCCTCACCCATATGGCTTTACTCGTGACTTCTAGCAAAGATTTAAGAAATAAAATTAATTCCAGGGAAGTATTTCATGCATTATATAAGGCAGGTACTGCCCAGCTAACAAAACCATGAATTGCAAGATCAGTACTCTTCACAAACACAGAAGAAAAAGCTCCAAAGAAAATTCCACCAAGTCAAATTCCATTGGGTGCATCATCAGCAAATGGGTTTCATTCTAACAATGTAAAATTGGTTTAACATTTAAAAATCAATTGATGTAATTCACAATGTTAATAGAATAAAAGAGAAAAAACTTATAGCCATCTCAGTAGATGCATAAAATAAGTTTAACAAAATTTAACACCCATTCATGATAAACATTTTGAGTATATTAGGAATAAATGAAAACGTCCTCAACTTTATAAATACATCTACCAAAACCCTGCAACTAACATCAAGCTTAATAATGAAAGACTGCAAAATTTCTGACTAAAATGAGAAACAATTCAAAGGTATTAAAACCACTTCTATTCAACATTGTATTGGAATTCCTGGCCAATGCAATAAGACAAGGGAAAAAAAAAAGTACATAGATTGGAAAGGAAGAAGTAGCACTACCTTCTTTCATGGGATGATCATTTACATAGAACTTCCAAAGAAAAGCTATAGCAAAACTATGAGAACTTGATAAGTGAATTTACCACAGTCACAATGTAGAAGGTTAAATGTAATGGATTTATACACACTTTTAGAGATCCACTGAGTAATACACTTAAAAAAAACCTAGATGTTTCATATAGCTATTTTTCACACATTTCAGATAGTCAAAAAATTGGACATGGAAGAATTTATTTGGGGAAGAAACAAGAGATCTAGATAAATACAGATTAGGAGAGACACACTTTTGCTATTAAGGGCATTTCAGCCTGCACCACTTGAAAATTTAACAAAACATACATTATACTCTTAAAGAGAAGTTGAAAATGAGATATAATGACAGTCCCATGTTACTACCAATTAGGAAAGGTAATATCATTTTCAGGTTATTGAAATTGAATTCCAGCATGTGAGACATTAACTGCCAATCAGGAGAGAGATGCCATATATATTAAGAAGTTGTGTAGAAAAGAATAATAATATGAGCTCTGAATCCGTTATGCTAAGGGATCTAACATCATTTCAGCACCTGTAATTTGTCATTATTATTAAGCCATGAAATGAAAAGGTGAGCCAAATGGTATGTGCTTTCCAGTGGTAAGTTTATGTTGGAATGAGATACTGGGCCACCAGGGCCGCTAAAATATTTTTTAATGAATTCATAAAGAAAATCCAGACACTTAAAAATAACAAGGTCTACAACAGTGCATTTCAACAGAGTTTGCTAAAGGGGAATCAATATTTTTCCTTGAGACTACTTCCTCTGATTCTCTCTTGTAAATACAGACATTGGAAAGTGAAGAGATTATTAGTTTCATTTCTTAAACATTAATGAGTCAATGACAGATGTTTCAAATTTAAAGCTTAGGTTTGTCATAGAGGTGTTTCTCAAACTGAGTTTACCTCATATGCTCTAGGGAATGTAGCAGCAAGAATTGTTTTTCATATGTTCCCTAAGTAAACAGAAGGACAAACATTTACAGAAACTTTAACACCAAGCTAAAAATTACCACAGCTCTGAATAAATTATTAAAATCACATAAAATTATTACAACTCCAAAGTTTTATTTTCCATTAAACTTCATGTAACAATGATTAATGATTCTTCTGAGAAATGCTCAGTAATGCAACTATTAACATTCATAACAATAATATTCATAATAATAGCCAATATTTAACTTTCATTAAGTATTTACTATTTACCACATGCTATGATGCCATACATCTAATTTCCATAACAACTTCATGAAGAATGTACTATTACTAGTCCCCATTTGGGAGGTAAAATAATCAAAGTATATAATTTAAATTGCTACCAAGTTCATTTAGCTAGTAAATGGTACAACTGAGTTTCATAAACAAGTTTGTCAGGGTTGAGATTTGCAAATAACCATGTCATACTCTGAAGACTAAGCTTTTAAACACTATAATGTTCTATATCACAGGAGGTGCAAGTAAACAATATCTAGAAATACTAAACATTCTGTAGTTCTTCCCCACCCTCAAAAGCTTTTTGCAAAAAGTAAAAATACAAAAAGGCACTGTGGCAATTTTGAATAAGAAATAAGCCTCTACTCTTAGAAATTACCATCTGCTGTACAAGAGCCAAATGCTAAGACATATTCAAGTTTACAATTCTATTGGAATAGTCACATAGAAAGTAATTAGAATTGGCCAAATACTATTCAAGTCTATCTGAAAAGGATTTCTAGATATAAAGCTCAGAGGTTCATATTTACACACACACACACACACACACACACACACACACAGAGAAAGAGAGAGAGAGAGAGAGACATCACCGTCTCTTGTAATTCCTATGAGTTAATGTGTCATAACTTCAAATAACCAATACTTTTTGGGGTGCCTGGGTGGCTCAGTCAGTTAAGCGTTGACTTTGGCTCAAGTCATGATCTCATGGTTCAATGCCCACATCGGGCCCTGTGCTGACAGCTCAGAGCCTGGAGCCTGCTTCAGATTCTGTGTCCCCCTCTCTGGTTGCCCCTCCCTCACCACACACACACTCTCTCTGTCTCAAAAATAACTAAATAGTTAAAAAAAAAAAAAAACCCAACACTTTCTATATTACAGGATTCCAGACAAGGGAAAAAAATCCTAAAATAATAGACTTGGAGAAGTGTAAACCAAATAGCTTCTAAATACATTCTGCAGTAGGTAAGGTGACTGTCATAAGGGAAACAGTACTGGGTGAGCATGTGGAATGAAAGGGGGTTACTGGCTAACTGCCTTAAAGGCTAATTATTCATGGAGAATTACAGAGAAAAAGCTGAAAGGATCCCTGAGGATGTCTGAATCCCTCCCTCCCAGCCCAACAGTTCCAGGGAGACTTAATCCAAACAGTTCCAGATAAATGGGTCTCTTCTTTGTTTTAAGGAAATCTCCAGGTCTCAAATTTCAAAATTGCCCTCACTTACACATTCCATATATTTTCCTGAACTTTCATAAATCTCTCTTCTTATTAAGTAAATCCAACTTTCCCATATGAGTACTTGGTTTGGAGGAGAAATATTATACAAGCCATCTCTATTTCCACCAAGTTCCAACATAACCATAGGAAAATACTTGTGATCTTGCTGTATCTAGGGTTCCTTGCCTACTATCTTTACCTACACATATCAACTCTCAAACAAAAACACTCACAGAAACCCAGACACACACAGAGACCTTCCTCGAAGAACTTTCACCCTAACATATATTATGGATTCACTTCATTCAAAATCAATCCTGCTCTGTTTCCACACTGTGGTATTTGGAACACAGAGCATGTTTTTCACATTCATGTGTGGGATTTATTAAATATACAGATTCCAAGGTTGCTTTGCAGGCCTATTTAGCCAGAATCCGAAAGACAACATACAGTTGGGTGCAGTCATAGTCTCCAGGGCTGTGAAAACCCATAGGCCTATTCTTATATAGTTGGAGTTTGGAGACAATGTAACTGGCATAATCTTTTACCAAACTGTAAGGTATTGCTCATATAGTCTGAGCACCACTAGAACAATTGCATACAGGCCAAGGAAAGTAATCTAAGGTCCTCTCTTGTTTCTTGCTCTCTATGTTCAACTTATTTATTGTTAGATTTGTCTGATTAGCTGAGAGTGATTTTAAAAATTCCAAATCCGGGGCACCTGGGTGGCTCAGTTAGTTAAGTATCAAACTTCGGCTCATGTTATGCTCTCACCATTCGTTAGTTCCATCCCCACATCAGGATCTGTGGTGACAGCTCAGAACCTGGAGCCTGTTTCAGATTCTGTGTCTCCCTCTCTCTTGGCCCCTCCCCCACTCATGCTCTGTCTCTCCCTTTTTCTCAAAAATAAATAAACATTAAAAAATTGTTTAATTCCAAATCCTAGCTAGACTCTCTAATTCTTCTGGCATCTTCCACTAAATTATCTTCTAGCCATGAATCTCCTATTGGTGAATTGGTGCCCTAAATATAATGGTATTTTCCAGGATGTATTTGGCACATATTTTTCCAGAGCATTTAATTATTGAACGGTTTGGAGAACAACCAAATGATTTAACTAGAAACTCTGTGGAAGTTTTTCACGTATGTGAAAACAGCTTTTAGACATTACACTATAAGCAGCAGGTTGGTGTACCCTGGGAGAAAGGAGACAAACAGGTGAACTATTAACTTATTGTGGCAATGATTTTACAACATATGTGCCAAGTCATTATGTTGTACATCTTAAACTTACACGGTGATGGATGTTACGCATATCTCATAAAACTGGAAAAATAAAATGAGACTAAAACAAAAACAACATGAAATGTATGCTTGCACAAATGTACTGCCTAGAGAGAGTTTCCAGGCCCAGAGAGGGGAATAGTCCTGAGGGGAGGAGACAGAGTTGACTTAGATGTTAACACAGTAGACCTAACAAGGCAGAGTACCAGTAAGAGGTCTAGAGATCAGCAGAGGATTTCAGTTGAGTCTTCAACAGTATACTGATGGAAAATCCTTGTGAAGAAACTATGTGAAGCATGAAAAGAACTATCAGCAAGGAGCAGGAGGAATTATCCATTATTCTCAGAGCTCACACAAAAGACAAAAAAAAAGGAACTCATGGATCCACCAGCTAGGGTGAAGAATCCTCATAATAGATGGAGTATCAGCTAGAATGATTTGAATACTTCCTCAGCAATAGGGCTAACTCAGTCCTATACTAAAAGCGGACATCTAGTCTCTCCTACCCAATATTGAAACCAAGCCTAAAAAAAAGTCAAACTGATTTCAAGTAACTTAACTGTGTAGCAGAACAAAGTTCAAAAATCTTTACAGGATTATAAAAAGATCTAGCATGCCAAAATATAAAATTCGCAATCTACAGTTTTAAAAAATCCAGATGTGCAAAGGAACAGGTAAATATGACCCACTGTGAGACTTGGTAATCCAACAGATGATAAAACTCATAAACAAATATGTTAAAATAACTATTATGAGGATGTTATGCCACTAAAATCAACAACTTAGATGAAATGGACAAACTCCTCAAAGAACAAGCTACTGAAGTTTATTCAAGAAGCTTTAAATGATAAAAGAAACACTCAGAACACTAGAAATAGGAAACTCCCTAAATCTGAAAAAAGGAATACACAGAAACTCTAGAGTTTATATCACACATGATAGTGGAAGATGGAATGATTTCCTCCCATGATTAGTAATAAAGCATTGATGTCTGAGCTCACCATTTGTTTAACATATGACTAGAGGTTCTGAGTAGTGCAATGAAGCAAAGAAATAATAAGCAGACAGACTGGCAATAGGATGTAAAAAAGTGAACTGAGTTTGCAGAATACAAGGTCAATTGAAAAAGGTAAATTATGTTTGTACACTAGTAATGAGCAATCAGAAATTAAAATTTAAAAGAAATACCATTTTACAGTAGCATCACAAAACTGGAATAATTAGGGGTAAATCTGACAGAATATTTCTAATACACTTAAAACTATAAAACATTAGTGAGGAAAAAATGAAATAAGCTAAATAAATGGAGACCATACCATGTTCGTAGATGGGAAAAATCAGTATTTTTACCCCAGTCAAAACCCCAGCAGGCTTTTTGTGTGCATCCAACTTGACAACCTGATTCTAAAATTTATGTGCAAATGCAGAAGACCTTGAAAATAGCCCCTCCACTGAAAAAGAACAAAGTAGGACAAAATACACTTCCTGATTTCAAAACTAATAATAAACCAACAGTAATCAAAACTGTCTGGTATTGGCATAAAGATGAACATATATCAATGTAACAGAACAGAGTCTAGAGATAAAGCCATGTGTAGGTTGTCAATCGGTTTTCAACAAAGCAACCAGACAATTCAATGGGGAAAAGGTCATCTTTTTAATACATTTTGCCAGAACAATTAAGACAGCTATAAACAAAACTATGAACCTTGATCCTTCTCTCACACTACAAATAAAACTTAAGTCGAAGCAGATCACAGACCTAAATCAAAGAGTTAAAGTTATAAAACTTTTATAAGAAATATAGGAGAAAATCTTCATGATAGTGGGTTTGGTTTAAATTCCCCCAATAGGACACAAAAAAAGCACAAATTTTAATTTTGTTTAAAAGTTAAATTGGACTTCAAAATTGAAAATGTTTATATTCTAAAAGATACTATTAGAAAACTGAAAGAGCAGGGTGCCTGGGTGGCTTAGTCGGTTAAGCGTCCGGCTTTCGCTTAGGTCATGATCTCGCGGTTCGTGGGTTCGAGCCCCGCATCGGGCTCTGTGCTGACTTCCAGCTCAGAGCCTGGAGCCTGTTTCAGAGTCTGTGATTCCTTCTCTCTCTGACCCTCCCCTGCTCACACTCTCTCTCTCTCTCTCCTAGAAATAAGTAAAAAAAAAATATTTAAAAAAAAAAAGAAAGAAAACTGAAAGAACAAGCCACAGACTGATAGAAAATATTTGCAAAATACTCATCTGACAAAGAACTAGTGTCAAGAATGTATGAGGAAATCCCCACAAAAATGTCCAAAGTCTGAACCAACACTTCCCTAAAGAAGATACACAGATGGTGAATGAGCATTTGGAAAATGTGATTTAAATCCAAATTTAAACCAAATTGAGATGCTACCATATACTCAGTAGAACAGTTAAAATTACAAAGACTAATTACGTAAAGTATTGGTTAGAATGTGGAACAAAAGGGACTCTCTTAGTTTGCTCTGCAAATGTAAACTTGCACAACTACCTGGAAAATGGTTTGACAGTTTCTTAAAAATGTAAAGATATTCCTGTGATACGACCAAGCATTTCCACTGCAAGGTATTTGTGCAAGAGAAAGCATATGTCCACACATTAATTTGTACATAAATATTTACAAGTTCTATTTGTAATAGTCAAAAATAGAAAAGATCCCAAATATCTGTTAAGAACTGAATGGATAAACAAACTGCAGTATAACCATACTATAGAATGCCACTCTGAAATTTTTAAAAGAAGGTAAAACTCAACAACTTGGATAGATGAAACTCAAAACATGCACTGTGAGTGAAAGAAGCAAGACAAAAAAACAGCACATACATAAGCAGCACTTGTATAAGCTTACATGTGTGAGCAGTTATATAAAACTGTAAAATCTGAATGAATGCACAGGGACATAAAGCAGACGAGTTGAGGAAAGGGGAGTGGATAGAGAGATAGCTAGGTCAGGATTGGGTTAGAGGGGCACTAAGTAAATTTGGGGATTGTAAATATATTTATTATCATGACTATGGTGATGGTTTCACAAGTGTACAGATATGTAAAAACTCACCAAAATATACAGATTAAATATATGCAGTCTATTTCAGCAATAAAGCTGTAAAAAATTTTTAATTTTTTTTAATTTATTTATTTTTGAGAGAGAGAGAGAGAATGAGCCAAGAAGTGGCAGAGAGAGAGAGAGGGAGACACAGAATCTGAAGCAGGGTCCAGGCTCTGAGCTGTCAGCAAAGAGCCCAACGCGGGGCTCAAACCTAGGAACCGTAAGATCATGACATGAGCTGAAGTCTGGCGCTTAACCAACTGAGCCACCCAGGCGCCCCAGCTGTAAGAAAAATTTAACTGGAAAGTCACATATAATATTATTCACATACTAAATTAGACAAGGACGGTGTTGGTGACAAATCTGCCTTATTTGTATATTTTTTTTCCCTACTGGAATCAGAGTGCTTGCTCCTGTGACCAACAACCTTCCCTTATTATAAATGTCAGTATATTCCAAATTATGTAAGTCACTATGCAGCAGGAATAAGAAGAAAGGGATCCAGGGGCGCCTGGGTGGCTTAGTCGGTTAAGCGTCCGACTTTCGCTTAGGTCATGATCTCGCGGTTCGTGGGTTCGAGCCCCGCGTCGGGCTCTGTGCTGACTGCCAGCTCAGAGCCTGGAGCCTGTTTCAGTCTGTGACTCCCTCTCTCTCTGACCCTCCCCTGCTCACGCTGTCTCTCTCTCTCTCTCCTAGAAATAAATAATAAAAACATAAAAAAAAAAAAAGAAGAAGAAGAAAGGGATCCATTCAACAGACACTGAAGAAAAAAAAATTCCACAGGATTTTAATCTGACCATATGGAGAGAAAGAGAGACAACAAATATGTTTGAGCCTGGGTTTCTGGTAGAATGATGAAGATAAGCATTGAAATAGGGATTTGGAAGGAGCTGTATTTAAAAGAAAGTTGGGATTGGATTTGAAACATGTCCAGTCTTCAGAGTCTGCACAACTTGTCTGAACACAGTTGGAAATCTGACACTTTAGTAAGGCAGCAATCCCAATCCTGCTCTTCCACATGCAATGGTCATTTTGTTGAAAGCAGTGCTCACCGACAGAACTTTGTGTGATGATAGAAATGTTCTGTATCTACTCTGTCCAGTGTGGTCATTACCAGCATGTGTCTGTGGAATACCTGAGACACATGGCTGGCTAACACAAAAATTAATTTTACTTAATTCAAATTAGTTTAAATTTAATAGCCACGTGTGGCTACCGTATTGGACTTCTCAGGTTTGGAGATGACCATTCAACATCCCAATCAAGAAACTGCAGATAAACCTATCTCCTTCATTTCTTATTTTTCATTCACTCATTTACTGAATAAAGTGTCTGCCTACTCTCTCTATTATTGTATTCCCACTATTTAGCACAAGCAAGTTTCCTGCCTTAATGAAGTTTGTTCAGTGACTCCCATTAACTACCAAATCCCAGTGATATTCTCAACTGAAACTTCATTCATCTTTACCCACCTTGTCTCTGCTATTGCCTCATGCTCATCCAAAAGGGTAAAATAATCCAAACATTTTGTTTTAGTTTCTGTTGTTGCTGTTTGCTTTTGTTACTATGAAAAATAAGTAGAAGTTGCTTGATTACTGGGTCCTCAACTAGAACTTATGAAATGTTCAATTTTTCATGGTTTTTTTCCTATTGCCAAAGGTCTGCTGACCATAAATACAGGTTGAAATACACAGCCAACTTTGATTGAGGCGTCTTATTGTTCTTGTTGATGTGTGTCTGTATATTGTTTAACTATGTCTATATTTATGTGTGTCTATGTATTGCATAATCTATGGAAATACAAGTATTTTTAGACAGGTTTTTAAAAATCATCTTGAAAAAAGAGAAAAACAAATTTGAAGTAGCCCAAATATTCAAATACTCAGTAAATTGTCCATTATACCTGAAGTTCTAAGCCACAACATGTATAACATAAACATTTTTTCCACGCAAAACACATAGCATGGCTATTGAATTTTTCTCAGTAAAAATGTTCCTTAATTTAATAATAAAGCTATGGTAATCAGACTGAAACTTTTAATTAGCAAAGCACAATTTCAAGTCAGGAGGAGGGGAAAAAAAGAAATTTGTCAAAGATTTTATCTTATGATCACAAATCCATTCTGGGCTGTAAATTTGTCAAAGAAACCCACTGAATGATCCTAAGGGAAACCAAGTACATTTATGGAGGAAATGCCAACCCCATACAAGTGTCAAAAGGATAGGAAATCAACATCTGTGAAGTCTTTAGACTGTCAAAAAGACACACTCTTGGCTACTTTGGCTCTGACTCTTTGGGACACCCAAAGGAATTGTTAGAGCCTTGGAACAGCAAGCTTCCTTACCATAGACGCAATAAAGCTTATTTTCTCCAGACTTCTTGGTTATCACTATTTAAAAGTGGTGAAATGCTGATATCCCCAATACTCTCATGAAAGAGTAACTAAATCTAATTTTTGAGTCTAAAATTGCTAACTTCCTAGCAGAGCCAACAAAAATGACATGAATGACTTTATTTTTACGCTTGTAATGAAAGGTAACTTGTTATATCAAAAAGCTTGTTATAGTTTAAAGAAATGAAAAAAGATATTTCTGACCCCACATCATTGCAACAGCATCAAAATAATTTATCCTGATCGGTCGCGAATTTTAAGATATCACAATGTTCTGCGGCATGAATTAGCTTCACAGATGCCTACAGATATACTACATTTACCAGCAAGTGTCCATGCCTTTGTAACATAGAAAACAAAGTAAGGAAGAGTATCAGGCATGTGAAAGAATTATGGGAACCTCAGGATGGAGAAGGAAGGGCTCACGATGCTACCTGCACACTGTCAAGCCCCAGGCTCAATGTATACAGGCAGGCGCTAAAGTTACTTTATCATCATCTATCTCAAATCCTGCACACAAAAAGAAGGCATTAAGTAATCAGCATTTCCAGTCTCAAAAGGATTCTTTTCCTCTATCACCAGGGTGCATTAATTGCAATCATGAACAAATGGTGCTTTGAAAAACGGCACATCGAATTTGTTTACTATTTTCATTAGTGTGGTTTTCTTGGTAACTAATATGAGGGCAGAAGAGGTAGTTATTTGGGCCTCAGAGCCTGTGAATAAGGCAGTGGGTAACAAAATGTGGCTCTTTGCAGATAATTTGTCGTTGTTATTTCTATAAAAATAGTTTCTCTCCACAGCAGCTTTTGATAAACATTTAGTCATAGTTTTCCAAAATTGCCTGATTATAAGTATCCCCTGGAATGATTTTTAATGACAGATCACCAAATCCTCCCCTAAAGATTCTAACCAGTAAGGAGGGTCTTGGAATCTGAATTTTTAACACTGTGTGTTTGAGAAACACTGCCCTAAGTTTTTCATCTTGCTGTAAACAACTCTCGGAAAGCAAAGACTGGTACCAAATAACAGAAATGGGAGTCTGAGCAAGTTCACTAAATCCTCACTACAATTAGTTCCTCTCAGCTTCTTTACAGCTCCCATCCCATAGTCTTAAAGAGACATTTATAAAAATTTGTCCATCTGTTTACAAAAGAAAGAAAAAGAAAGCAGAGACACTTGCATCATGATCTGCTAACACTGTCTTTCACATTTAGAATTGGATTCCACACTTCTGACAGCTTCAGAAATAGCTTGCTCATCTTCTAAACACTCTAGCCAGGACTTGGTCTAAGTTGCCCTGGAACTTAGACTCTGAGATCTCCATTTGCATGCAGTAAGTTAACTGAGGAGTTATTGGGAATCACTGCCCACTCCTATGGCAAACGGACATATTGAACAGAAATGCATTGCAACAAAGGCATTAGCTGATCTCAAAGAGAGTTCTGAAGCCAGAAAGTCCCTTCAGAGTTGTTCCAAAGTAGGGCAAGATTAGCTAGCCCTTTTTACTGCTGCCCTATTGATGTTTTATAAGATGTGAGCTCTCCTTAGGCTATGACCTTGGGCAAGACAATTATCTTTTTCTGATCCCAACTATCTGGGAGAACTCAGCCAGGATCCATCAGCAATCAACATCTACTGGAGAAATCAGTAGCTCCTGAAGGTCCTGAAGGCAGTACACACCACAGTATCAACTCCAAAGACTGACTATTGATTCCAGTTTTGCTCACCTTCATTTATGTCTGGTTGCCCCACGTTTCAACAAGAAAACAAATAGGCTGGGACCCATGATCACCTTTGAGAAACCTAAGAACCTCTAAACACTTTAAGACTGGTGATTTAGCAAAGAGTTTATGCACATTTTCAATGCACAATAAGGACAGAGTGAGAGAGTCAACATATTTTAGCACTAAGATGTCAGGTTTCATTAGAGTTAGTTGTTCCAGAAAAGCAAAGGGAAATAAAACACAGAGTAACACTAACAAAGACTCACATTACCAGCCTTTTAAATACACTGAGCATACATACATTGGTAGTTTATACTGAAAAAAGGAAATGTACATTTTTACACATTTCAGTGAATCAACATTCTCATCCACTAAGGCCCTTCATCAATCATTTAGTGGTTAGACAACCCCACATACAAGGAGTGCATCCAAGCTCACTCCTGGAGTTATTATAAATTTCAGGTGTTCTATGCTTGCCCTTCACAGTGAAGACTTTCACAGGGTACTCAGCAACATGCGGCATCAATCCACTGCCAAATGTTCTGGTTCTCAAATTTTCAACTGGGATAATCACACTTAAGTCAAGTGTCAACAAAGGTCATATTTAACCATGAAAAGCCATACAGTGCAGTCTATGCACCAGCATTGCCTATGAGACCCAGTGTTCTCCAGGGCTAGGTTTTCTGATATCCCTTCTAAAGAGAAAGACCATTAGAAGTAAACTGGCAATTGTGGGTGGGGAAGAGCATAAAGTCTCCAACACTTGGCATGTTCAACGTGGGCACAGGCAATACTGCAAACTTTGAACATGATTCATCACTGTTGTGGTAAATGGTAAGTGTTTGATGAGCCAGAAAGTGCTAGAACCAAATCTAAGTCAACATCCTCCCCCCAGCCCCAGCACAAAGGTCACCTGACCTTGCTGCTCATTAACTCATAGTAGTCATTGATACAACTCTAGGGTCGTAAACTGCCACCTTCTCTTTATTCTATCTGGTAAGTTGGGGGGTGGAGGGACTGCCTCACAGTCAGTCTTCCGTCATCCATGTAGGATTTGCTCTCCAGTAAAATGGGTTCTTCACATTCCCTTTTTCTTCCATGCTAACAAATTTATTCCTGATGACTAGCCTTCTCACTGAATAGTCTTTCTTGATATGGCCATTACAGAAGGATGGAAGAAGAGATTTGGCCCTGCTCACTGCCCTAGAGTTTCATTCTCTTTACTACTCCTGCAATTACACGAGTCACAAAAGCTGTGACCAACTCTAATGGCTGCAATAAATAGGAATTATAATTTGGGTTAATTCCTCCTGCTATCCTATAAATAATATTTCTCTATACTGCAAGTGAGACAGAACCAAGAAGTCACATATTTTACAGGAGGATAGCCCTACTTCCCAACCTTGCATACCTATTCACAGGGTCTGGGCATTTTAGTAAAATACATATATATATATATTATATTTCTAAATTCTGCTGTAGGTCTCTGTGACTACCTTTCAAAAGTTTCAGCCCCTTATACACATGAGTTGGTTTTCTCCCACAATCCGTCCCACACACACCCTTAAAACTATTTGTACCCAAGTTAAGCTATTTGGCTGGAACAGAAACCAAGAGTAATTTTTGTATTTGAATTGGGATTATGGAGAAAGGTCAAACAGAAAAGAGAAAAGACATGTTGGCCTTTGGTTTTTTAAGGTCTTGAAAGCAGTTCAAGTATGCAAGGGAACCTGACATTCCAAATCTAGTGTAGCAATCCATAAGGGCATAGAAGCTTCAGGCCCAATACCTTCAAAATCATCCCATCACAGTGAATTTCAGACGCAATTTCATATTATTTCTAAGAAATGTGAGCTGAAGTGTCCATATACATGAATGAGCACATGTCTACAAATACATCTTACAAGCAAGCAAATTAAGAAAAAAAGGTGATTTTATTAACTTCATAATTTAAAAGGCATTTTCACAATGGACTTAGGATTTCATTATTTTATGTGTATTTATCAAGCCACAGCTCTATTTCTCCACTCACTTAAAAAAAAAACTCATCAAGTTGCTGTATATTTGTGTTATATTCACCCTTTCATCTTTTGTTCTTTTTTTCAGTCAACTGTAATCAAACTTCCATCAATATCATTCCATTAAAATAGCTCTTACTATGGTCATGAATAAGTTTCATGTTGCCAAATCCAGTGGCTGACTCTCTGTCTTCATTTTACTCTACCACTCAAAATGATTTGGTAGAGTGGAATAGTCTCTTTTTTGACTCCCATGACACCTGGATTCCTGTTTTATCTGCATTCTCCTTTATTTATTCCTCTCCTTTACTGACTCCTCTTCATTCTCGACCCAAGTTTGTCCTCAGTTGTTCTGTTTTCTCTGTACATTCTCTCACATAAGATGAATTTACGCTCTCCTGTGTCTTAAATATCATCTATGAGCTATGATTTCCACATTCATGTTCCCAGGATTGAGCTCTATGTCCTCTGTAATTAGCGTCAATACCTGGACATGCCATATGCATTCAGGAAGTTTCTTACATTAACCTGGCCTCATATTATGATGTTTGCTCTCCAAATATGGTCTTTCCCCAATCATTCCCATTAGTAGTGTATCATTAGTGTATCAATAGTGCATTACCACCCAACTTGATTAAGTCAAAGATCTGTACATTAACCATCGTTCCTCTCTTACTCTCTTACCTCACATCAAATCCACCAATGGGCCACGTTTCCTTGAATTCCTTAAACTGCCCCACCACAAAAACCTTCATCTTAATTCCCATTCTCACTCTGATTGAGAGTCTTTTCTCTACAAAAAGCCAACCTTATATTGGAAGAACATGAATCAGATCAGGTCACTCCCTTTATGAAGGTCCTCCAAAATCTTCCATACTATGTAGAATAAAACCCAAATGCACTATGCTCGTCACTAAGGCCATGCATGACCAATCTCATTTCTTTTCACTCTTCTGCCTTTACACTGCAGCTGACATGGGTGTTTTGTGGCTTTCTCAAACAGGCCAATTTGTTCCACCTCAAGTCTTTGGAATTTTCTGTACATTCTGTCTGTAACTTTCTTCCTAGGTCTTCACATGACTGTTTCCCTCAATAAATCAAGTCTGGGCTCAAATGGCACTTTGTCAGAGAGCATTATTTCCTTGATTACCCTACCTAAATTGGCATTAACTACCCATCACCCTACATCACTTTATTATCACAGCATTTAGAGTATCTGAAATTACCTTCCTTATTTTTTGTTAGTCTTCTTAAGGCAACGTCCCTGTGTGTAACATTTAATCCCACAACACAGATCAGAGCCTGGCAAAGACACTCAATAAATACTTGTTGAGTGAAAGGATTGGTCCCTTTCCCTGATTTCTCCCTTTTAAATTGTGTCCTTTCACTGGTAACAAGAATTGGGTCTTTATTTAGCCATTTTCCTTTGAAAATCTCTATTCCAAGTTACATAAAGATCTAACTCAACCTGTGAAATTATCCTTTGGTTGGGCTTATTATTTGATAAACCACCTTGTCTAACAAGCCTTTGGGAGGGTCATGTTGCTTTCTTCTAATCACAGAGCTATGCTACGATTCATTATGGTGGGCAACATATAGGTACTATAATAAATAGTTAATGTTATTTAGAGACAAAATAGTCTCAAGAATCACTTTCTCTAGAATCCATCCATGCTAACTTAACCACATCCTCTCTAGTGAATATGTTCTTTATGTTTAATATGCTGCTATCCAATTAAAACAAAACTACTATGAATGTAGCCCCCACTACCATCTCTTACATATAATTCTAAAATCCAATTTCATTCCAAAATCTAATTTTATTTCTGAAATACTAAAGTTATTTTTTAAGTTTGTAACAAACTTGTTGGTTGACAAAACATGGCCTACTTGGAAATAAAGTCTTTAACAGCTTCTGCATTTTACTTAATATGAATATTCATGTTAGCTTATAGAATTACTGATTTGCTGATTATAGTCAAAGACCTCTCTGAACGTGTGATGCTAATATTCAGGAAATGCATCATACTATCTTTGTAAAATTTAAAAACTTCTATTTCATCCCTCAGCATATGATCCAGCCCAGTTTTCTTCCAAACTGGTAGTGACAAGGGCCTCTTATCTCTCCCCCCACCTCCCCATCCTATTTTTTTGTGGGCATCTTCCTCTTACTCTCTGAGTGTGCCTGTGGTCTGGAACTCCATCCCTCCAGTACCTTCTTCCTGCCCATGAAGACAAAGCCCACAGGCTTTTAGTTTTAAGGTTTTGCTATTGATCACTCTGATAGTAACAGGTAATGCTTGTATAGCTTGTCTTATGTGGCAGGCGGGACACTAAGAGCTTTTTATATGCATTAATTCGTTCAGTCTTTGGAATAACGCTAAGCTAGGTCTTAGTACTGTTATCAATTTGCAAATCAGGAAACTGAGGCCTTGAGAACACTAAGTAAATTGCTCAAGGTTACACAGACAGAAAATAGCCTGATGCCAGGCCAAGTTATTTTTAAAATTATTATTAATACATGGTCAAAGTAGGGGCACCTGGGTGACTCAGTAGATTAAGCATCTGACTTCAGCTCAGGTCATGATCTCACAGTTCTGGGGGTTCAAGCCTTGTGTTGGGCTCTGTCCTGACAGCTCAGAACCTGAAGCCTGCTTTGGATTCTGTGTCTCCCTCTCTCTCTCAACTCCTCCTTTGCTTGCTCTCTGTCTGCCTCGCTCTAAAAAATTAATAAAAATTAAGAAAATTTTTAAATACATGGTCAAAGTAAAATAAGTATTATATATTTTCATAAAACAAAATAAAAATAAGAAAATAAAATAAAATAATAAAATAAAATCTTCCATCTCAAATGCAGAATGTCTTTTGCTTATGCTATCAGTTCTGAAGCGGTGAAAAGAGCATAATCTCTCAATTTGAATTGTCCCAGCTGCCAAGGTAAAATGCTCTGGTTTCTCTTCATCCATTCTTAACAGTCCTTGATTTCAACATACCGCTGCACTGAACACTATAGAAAAATGCCTAACCAAGCTTTTGCTGAATAATTATTAACAACCAATAAACATTATATCCACTGCTTCAATTTCAAACTATATATCCTGAGGTTCTACGATGCTAGTTTTCGCTTATTTGTTAGCCTGGTAAATCCCACAAACAACTGTTAGAAGTATTTTTTTCCTCATTCACTAAGGTCCTAAACCAGGCATCAGCTACATTGTTCATGTTTTTGAGACACAGGACTCAGAGAGCATGGAGCCAGGTTTGACTTGGTTTCAGGAAGCACTCACTCAACAGAAGTGGACTAAGTGAACACCAATGTATCAGTCTTGTTCTTCTGCTTAACTGTAGAATTATTTTTCAAATGAATAACATATTCACATGGTACAAAATTCAAGCAATCCAATTCCACTCCAAAATCAAATTTCATTTCTGAAACACTAAATTATATTGTAAATTTGTGACAAACTCATTAGCTGATAAAAACCTAGCCTAAAATGGATATGATGTTATTTATAGCTTTGCCTTTCTCACTTAACATGAATATTCATGCATTTAGCTAAAATATTACTAAAGTGTTTGATTATGGGTATACTTTCACTCAATTGTCTTCCTCCCAGGCAGTCCCTATGCACCTATTTTCCTTACTCAAAGGTAGTGATTACCTGGGTTTTTTTCCCCTTGGTTGTTGTTTTTTGTTGTTGTCTTGTTTTGTTTGTTTTGTTTGTTTTTGTTTTTTTTAGGTATATAGATTTAAAAACAAATATGAATACATATTTTTTATTTAAAGTTAAGTTAGTTAACATACAGTGCAATAATTGTTGCAGGAGTAGAATTCAGTTACATATAATACCTAGGGCTCATCACAAGTGCCCTCCCTAATACCCATCACCTTACCCACCTCCTTCCATCAACCCTCACTTTGTTTTCTATCATTAAGAGTCTCTCAGGGTTTATTTCCCTCTCTTTTCTACACACCCCCCTTCCCATATATGTTCATCTGTTTTGTTTCTTACATTCCACCTATAAATGAAATCATACGGTATTTGTTGTTCTCTGATTGACTTATTTCACTTAGCATAATACATTCTAGCCTCATCCATGTCATTGCAAGTAGCAAGATTTCATTCCTTTTGATGGGTGAGTAATTGAAAAAGTATTTTTATAGTATTTTTATGCAAATGGAGCATACTAGAAATACTACACACACACACACACACACACACACACACACACACACCTGCAACTTTTTTCACTTATATATCACAGATATCATTTTATATCAATTAAAATGGCCTGCCTAACTCAGTAGTATTTTATTATATGGATGTTTCATAATTTCTTTAGCTAATCCCTAATTATAGGTATTTCAATTATTTCCAATATTCTGCTATTATAAACTTTATGCCAGTATCCATATGTCCAGGCATGTCTGTCAAATAATTACTTACAAAAGAAAAACAACCTAATAAAATAGAGGAAGGATATTAACTGACAATGCACATAAAGGAAAATAAAAATATTTGTTTTCTTATTGACTTATAGAAGACATGAATAGTATTAGGAAAATTAAACCTTTGCCTCTGACATGTTTTATAAATCTATCTCCTCAATTTAATACTCGACTTTCAACTTTGTTTATAGTATTTTTATAAGAATTTGTTAAAACTTTATGTAAGCAGAGGTGCCTGGCTGGCTCAGCTGATGGAGTCTGTGACCCTCAATCTTAGGGTTGTGAGTTCTAATTGGGCATCGAGCCTACTTAAAAAGTAAAAAAATAAAGACCTAACCTTGTACTGCTAGGGTTGGCGAGCTTTAAGAAGAAAAATTATGTAACCAAATTGCTGACTTTTTGCACTTTTACATTTTATGAAATGTATATGATATTTGGAAAGACTTCATTCTAACATGATTGATCTAAGACATGCTGATATGTACCTTTCTACATCAGGATTTTTACCTCTCTGCATGTATTTTGGAGTAAGATGCCTGGTATGATCCATGGCCCATCCTCCATGGTATTCCCGATACCATTTATTGAATGATCCTTTTCCCCCCATTTTTCTTTTCATTACACAGAGTATCTTTTGAGCGCAGATGGTAACGAGTGAACAAAATTCTATTTATTTTCTTTCTCTACTGACTAACCCACAGTACAATTTCTATTAAGGCTGGCAATTTTTCTGCTCTGCTTTGGGTCTGGGGATTCATGTTAGGCTGCATGACAGTATAAGAGGGGCAAGGGCATCATCTCTCTCAAGGCAGGGACAGGCTGTGTCCTTGCTCATTCGCATTTAAGACAACTTGACATTTGAGCGCAGGCCAGGTGGTTTTTCTTTCCTCCACTTCCTTGTACCTGTTTTGGAATCTCATGTGTTAGAAAACAGCTGAAGTAGTAAATAAATAAAAGTAAATTTGCTAGGAAGTCATTCTTCCTTTTCACTGCAGATTGTTTTTTAATATTTGACTATCAGGGCCTCTATATTAGAGTTAATAAATAGTTGTATTATATATATATACATCTTATTTTATAAAGCCAGCTGTGTTTAAGTCTTCCCCCAGAAATTTTGAATTCTCTAATTAAAACTTTCAAGTTGACAAATTCTACCAAGATTCATTCATCTAATAAAATCCTTGAGTATTTTCTGTGTGCAATTTATTCTTATAAGGGCTGTGAAAGACTCACAGATGAAGAAAGCAAGTGTTTGTTCCACCATTGTTTTTCCTGGCAGAATTTAGACAGATTAGACCGTAGAAGAGCACTTCCACTGTGGGGACAGGAGAGAACTAAAACGCATGGGAGAATATGATAAATGTTACTATAAAACCTCAAGAAATGGGGTGCCTGGGTGGCTCAGTTGGTTGAACATCCAACTTTGGCTCGGGTCATGATCTCACCATCAGTGAGTTCAAGCCCTGATTCTGTGCTGTCAGTACAGAGCCCGGAGCTTGCTTCAGATTCTCTATCTCCCTCTCACTCTGCCCCTACCCAGCTTGCACTCTGTCTCTCTGTCTCTCTGTCTCTCTCTCAAAATTAAACAAACATTTAAAAATTTTAAAAAAAGACTCAAGAAATATCTCTGGCACGTAGAAGGGAGAAGGTAATTCCAAGTGGTAGAAGTAAAGTGCCATGGAAACAGTGACAATGAACCCATCCTTAAAATTTATATACAGTTTTAAAGTCACATAAAGTGTGACTTTCACTTAAAAAAAAAAAAAAAAAGCATGTGTTATAGTTAATTTTGCATGTCAACCTGGCCTGGGCTAAGAGATGCCCAGATAGATAATAAATCACTATTTCAGGGAGGATTTTCTGGAAGAGATTAGTATTTGATTCAGTAGACTGAGTAAAGAAGATCCACCCTCATCACTGGAGGTGGGCAGCTTCCAATTCACTAAGAACCTGAATAGAAGGGGTGAAAGAGGAGTGAATTTTCTCCTTTTGAGCTCTCAGATATCAAAGTTTCTGGCTTTGGGGCCTTCAGACTCTGAGACCAACATGAGCAGCTTTTTGGTCCTCATTCCTTTGGACTTGCATTTAATTCCATCTCAGGGTTCCCTGGTTCTCCAGCTTGCAGAGAGCAGGTTGAGGGACTTCTTGGCTTCCATAAAGACATGAGATGGGAGCCAATCCCCATAATAAATAAATAAATATCCCCCTCACACACACACACGCATACTAATATAGCCTGGAAACAAGGTGATTCTTCTGGCAGCAAAATATCAGAAGGGTCTAGGCAATGAAATCAGAAAAGAGAAATAATTCCTCCATATCCCCCTCAAAACTATTGATTTTAACTTTCTATTTTTTTCTTATACCACTCTTCTTCCACTCCATCACCAGGTTATTGTCTTAGCACAGAACCTGAACCTGTCTCATTCTTAGATGTCTGACGTATCTGGAGTGCTTGGTTCTATCCTTTGCTCTTCACAATGTTCTTGTTTAACACAAATATGATCATATTAAGACTCTAGAGAAAATTCTAAAGGGTAAACTCAGGATCCGTTAATATGATGACCATTGTTCTTCATGGTCTGTCTTTATTCTACTTCTCCATATTCATCTAGCAAACAACTCTTTTTGTACAGCCTGAGTTTCAGCCATTACAGAGCACTTACGATTCTCTAATTTCACTATGTAATAAAACATCTTCATGTTCACACCACCCTCGACCTGCAAATTTCCTTGTTAACTCTGTGTCCATCTAACACACTTTTTTTCATCTTTCAAAATAAGTTCAAGTTTGTTCTATGAAACATTTTACCAACCTAACCAGAATGAATAGCCACTTCCAGAGAGCTACCATCCTGCCTTGTTCTGAATTTATCTATGCCTTTTCTTCATGGTATTGTAATATGTGTTTTTGTGCCTCATGATCCAGTCCTAAAATGGGACATAGTAGGTTATGACCATATTATTTCATTTTTAGGTAATTATAATTCTGCTATATAATCATTTGGAATTTGGAAATTTATTAGTAAAAGTGCAATGAATACCAAGAACAGAGAGAAAATGTCATCATTAAAATGTGAGAAAAGAGCAATGATTGTGAAAATACAAGCACCCTCTGAGATGCTGAGATCAGTTTTCTTAGTGACATTTGAGTAAGGCCGGTTCTATGTACATGAGCCCCAGGTATAGTACTATTTGGCTTTTAATGATTTGGACAAAAAAAATGTCACTTCCTTTATCACCATTTATAAACATGGAAACATGAAGATGGTTCACTTGAGGGTGCCTGGGTGGCTCAGTTGGTTGAGTGTCCAGCTCTTGATTTTGGCTCAGGTCATTATCTCATGGCTTGTGGGGTAGAGCCCCACATCAGTCTCTGTGCTGACAGTGTGGAGCCTGCTTGGGATTCTCTCTCTCCCTCTCTCTCTCTGCCCCTCCACTGCTTAGACTCTTTCTCTCTCTCAAAATAAATAAACGTTAAATTTTTTTTTAAAGATGGTTCACTTGAAACAAGGAGATGATGAAAGATGAGACAATGCGACAGTTTCTTGATGTATTTCTCTTGTGAAAGGCCATCCTATGTTTGGCCTGACAGTTTTTATCAAATGTCTACACATTAAAGCGATTATATACAATAAAAGACCTAAGAGTTATAAATCTTAATGTGAAGACTTTCCTTCTTTATCTATCTCAAATTCTCAATGATTTAGTCAAGATATTATTTTACCATTATATCTGAAACATCTATTTTGTAATGGAATTACAAAAGGTAGCTTGAAAGATAGAAGGATTAACATCACATAACACACACCATTTTCAGGAATATTTCACAGTGGCTCAAAACTTATTTCAAGTGATGTGCATTTTTCTGCCAAGTATTCACTGTCTCCTTTCTTGCTAACATGTCCTGATTTTAGTCTGGATGGCAAGTGCCCAAAGCCAGGCATTTTGGCCTAAGCCAGCTCTTTAATGTTATTCCTAATTTACTACTTCCCTTGCAGCTCGGGTGGCCATGTGACCCAGAATGCTCAAAGAAACATAAGGGGGCTATTGGAAAGGGACTTATGGAAAAGCTCATGATGAACTAATAAATGGAGCTCATCAACTTGCACTCTTTCCCTTCACCTGTATCTTCAGAAGCAATGTTATGACAAAGAGGTAAAATGAAAGGTATTTACTACAGTGGAGCAAAAAGAAAGACCATGTGTGGGTTTTTAGTGATTTGGTGAATCAGTGGATCAGCCCCACTTTCTCGTTATATGAGAAGAACAAAGCCACTCTTGGTAGTGTATACAGTTATTTGCGGCCAAGCACATTCTCACAGACTGTATACTGGGTAGTTGAGAGGAAAGTCTTTCATGAGAGCCTTCCCTTTGTGCTGTGCTTACCTTTCAAAACTTTGGTGGAGGATAATCTAGAAATATGGGCTTACTGATTTTTTATTTCTTTTTAAGTTTTATTTATTTATTTTTGTTTGAGAGAGACACAGTGGGGGAAAGAGGAAAAGGGGGAGAGAGAGAGAGAATATTTTTTTTTAAATATTTTTATTTATTTCTAGGAGAGAGAGAGAGAGACAGCGTGAGCAGGGGAGGGTCAGAGAGAGAGGGAGTCACAGACTAAAACAGGCTCCAGGCTCTAAGCTGTCAGCACAGAGCCCGATGCGGGGCTCGAACCCACGAACCGCGAGATCATGACCCAAGCGAAAGTCGGACGCTTAACCGACTAAGCCACCCAGGCGCCCCGAGAGAGAGAGAATCTTAAGCAGGCTCCACACTCACCATGGAGCCCGATACGAGGATCAATCCCATGACCCTGGGATCATGACCTGAGCTGAAATCAAGAGTTGGACAGTCGGAGAGCCTGGTTAATGCTCTGACTTTGTCTCAAGTTCTAGCCCCATGTTGGGCTCTCTATTCTCTGCACAGAGGCTTCAGATCTTCTGTCCCTGCCCCTCTCTGCCCCTCCCCTGCTCACATTCTCTTGCTCTCAAAAATGAACAAATCAAAGAGCTTAAAAAAAAAAAAAAAGCACTGAATGCTCAACCTACTGGGCCACCCAGGTGCCCCAAAGGCTTACTGATTTTTATAAAGAGAATATGAAGAATGCCCCCATGTATATAGCAAGACATCATACACTATAGAAATGAAAGTGGTTATTCATGATAAACTCAAAACAATGATAAAAAAAATTCCCTTCAATTATCTCTATACATTCTAAATATTCCCAGAACCCTAAAATTATGCAGGTTGGTCTTAACGTCCCATATCTGTGCTTAGAAACCCTAAAATCTATCTATTTAACACAAAAATAGCAATGCATATCCATGTTTAATCTACGTAGTTTATAGAGGTAATCTCAAGAAGAGGTTTTGTTTCTCATTAGGAAAGTAGAGCTGTTGACCATTGAATGTGTTTGGTTAGCCAGGCTTCTAACCCATGAATTGAAGGCAATTGGATTTTAACCTTCAAACTTTTCCCTCCTCTATAGGCTTTGCCTTCAAGTTATTTTCATCTTAAATAGAGTTTTCAAGCCCTGAACAGATATTTTGATACCTTGATAATTTGTGGTCTTGCTAAAGACTAACTTTTTGCACAGTCTCCTTGATTTGTTATTTCTAACTTCCAATCATTTCACACTTTCTTTGAGGCTTTTGTTAATTGAGCTATATTTTCCCAATTGAAATCAGAACTGGCCCAACTCCTGCCTTACTCAAGATTTAGGCCTCTTTTAAAAGATTAAACTTCTACGATGTTTTTAAATAGATGTTGTTTTTTTTAATCTTCCTAATTTCATTTTGTGGAAGAAATTAGGACCTTAAAATAATGGGAAAATATTTTCTTACCCAATCCCTAAGCCCCATTTTTACTTACATGAAGTTCCCATAAATTAATACTTTACACAATATTTGTAGTTTTGAAATATTTAGGCCATTGTAATAATTATCTATGAATCAGCAAATGAATTTTACAGTTTGTGACTATTTCATCCATCCCCCAAGTAGAAAAAGTCATGTTACTGCCACGCAGCATATGACCAAACACACATTTGAAACCAAATTAGTCTAAACCCAGATACCACTTTCTCATTAGAGAGAAAATAAGAAGGAAAAGTTTAGCTGTTCTTACAAGACCAGAGTAACTATATATCATTCTAAAAATAAAAGGTCTTGTTTTAGTTCCTTGTAGCCTGAGAATAAGAGTTTTGAGTTACTGTAACTTGATGGGTGTGATTTGCCATTATTTTCCATTTCCTGAAAAATCTTTAAAAAACTTAAATCATAACTCATATGTTCCATGGTCCTTCCCTAAACTGTGAGATGTTTAAGCTGCCTTCTAAAAACATACTTTAATATTCATGTATACATCTGTCCATTCATGGGGATGTTTGCAAGTGTATTTGTTTCTCTATACGTCTGCTCACTCAATCATGTTTCCAGAATTAAAAGTTGTTTGGTTTAATCAGTGATTTCACAAGAGTTTATCAACCACAAACAAGAAATATTCTTCTAAAGAAAATCCAAAAACAAGTTCATATCCCAAAAGGAATAGTCCCATAAAAGAATTATTACATTGTATCTTATTTAAGAATTCTCCATCTATTTTTATCACCCTTCCTGTCCTTATTGTCCAAGAAGTATTTTAGGGGTCTTAGCCTACCAGTATATTGTCTGAAAGGCAAAAGCCAACAGTTTCAACAAAATAAAAGATCAAATGACCTCTGGCCATTCAAAGTATATGTCACAAATTTTCAAACACTTCTGGTAGAATTTCATCTTTACCTTCATGCCTAGCTCTTCTTATTAAAATACAAATGTCCAAATACCTTTGTTTTAAGGTGTTTTTGTTTTATATAACACATGGGAGGTTAATAACATTTAGAAGGGATAATTTCAAGAGAAGTTTGCATTGAAAAAAGTGAGGGTTAGTATTCTAAAATAGGAAAAATACAGGGGCACCTGTGTGGCTGTTGGTTAAACATGTGACTTCGGCTCAGGTCCTGATCTCACAGTTCATGGGTCTGAGCCCTGCAGCGGGCTCTGGCTGACAGTTCAGAGCACACTTCAGATCCTCTGTCCCCCTCACTCTCTGTCCCTCCCCCACTCACGTGCACTCTCTCTCCTTCAAAAATAAACATTAAAAAAAAAATAGGAAACATATAAAAAACTAAATAATTACTGAAAAAAACAAATCACCAAATAAAATCATTAAAGTCTAAGACCTTTTAAAGTAGTAAAAACAGGGGTGCCTGGGTGGCTTAGTCGGTTAGGCGTCCGACTTTCACTTAGGTCATGATCTCGCGGTTCGTGGGTTCGAGCCCCGCGTCGGGCTCTGTGCTGACTGCCAGCTCAGAGCCTGGAGCCTGTTTCAGTCTGTGACTCCTCTCTCTCTGACCCTCCCCTGCTCACGCTGTCTCTCTCTCTCCTAGAAATAAATAAATAAAAAAAAAAACATTAAATAAAAATAAATACATAAATACATAAATAAATAAAGTAGTAAAAACAAATCTATATCCTCAAAAGTCATCATTTTTAAATAACATTTCAGAAATTTGGACCAACAACAAAATATTGTATTTTTTCTACTTGTGGTATTAAGAAAATAGGGAAAAGGCTAAATGAAAAGGATGATTCTTCCCTGGCCAGTGACTATCATAGGTCAATTTTGTCCAACAGAAATGAATGCCAATCAGAAATGTATGACACATACATATTTTAAAATCTGTATTTGCCTCATTAAAAATAATAAAAAAAATAAATACACAAAGTTAATTTCAACAAGACATTGTATTTAACCTAATGTATCCTAAATTTGATAATTTCAACGGTTAATATGTACATTAAGTCTCCAAATCCTGGTACACATTTTACCCTTATATCTCAAATTTAGCTAGCCGCATTTTATGTGCTCAAAAGCTGTATGTGGCAAGTAGCTACTGTATTGGACAGCATGGTCTAGGTGCTAGGAATAAAGCAGCAAACAATAAGGATAAGGTCCCTGTTTTGGTGGAGTTTACCTTCTAATTTGGTGCAGATACAGAAAGCACAAACACAACAAACAGGGGGAAAAAAAATCACATGATTTTAAATGCCCTGAAGAAAATAAAAAGGTTAGTGAGGTAGAAAATGCTGAGGGGTGGGGGTGCACTACAGATGTGACATTTAACCTGGGACTTGACTGAGTGGGAAGCAGGCAGGCTTGATGAAAAGCACGCAGCAGGCCAGAGCACAGAGCTTTTACAACAAATCTAAGGCAGACATAAGCTGGCACGCTTAAGCAACAACAACAATGAAAGATTAGACCTTAAAGGGTGGAAAGGAAGACATGCCTAGGACATGGTATAGGAGTAAGCAGAGCCAGATCATGTAGGATTCAGGAGACCAGAATAAAGAAAGGAGGGACCCTGGAAACACTCTAAGTGTTCAGTTTAAACCCTGCAGGGCTATGCCCTATAAGTGAGGGCAACAGGAAATAGTCTTCACAAAACCTGAAACAAAGCCTCAAGTAGTTTCAGTACCTAATTGGATAAAGGTGATCTTCCTAGATCAATTTTACTGCTATTAGAAAATTAAATCCACTTTGAGGGAATTAATCTGGAGCCTCTACACTTTTAATGTACACGTCCAGCATTTAATCCAAAATCACCAAGAATGCCAATAAATAAGACCAAGTGACCACAGTTAAGGAGAGACATATATATATATATAGAGAGAGAGAGAGAGAGAGACAATATATATATTTAAGTAACCTCTGTGTGTGTGTGTGTGTGTGTGTGTGTATTTTGGTGATCCAGATTTTGAGCTGTCATGATTTCTCCTTTATAACTGATTAGTAATGTTCAAAAAAATAGACAATAAGATGAAGAATTCACTGGAGAATTGAAATACATGAAAAATGAACCAAATTTTCCTGTAATTGTAGAGGGGGAAAAGGCAACAAGAAATACAGAATTCAATAGATGGGTTCAAAAGTTGATGAGATAGAACAGAATTAAAGATTAGTAAAATGGAAAATAAAAAAAAAATTTTAAAAGCCTAGATCAAAGAAGAGAGAAAAAGAAAATTACAAATATATATATGCATAAATATATGTATAATATAATGTATAAATATATATTATATATATAAGTTTATATATATTTACATGTATATATACACAGAAGACATGGGGAATAAGGAAAAATTATCTAAAATGCATGTTACCAGAGTCTTAGAAAGGGAGAAGAGAGAAATAGGAATTGGATGTGATTTTTATCTACTTAATGCTTCTTTCTATTCTCTCATGTTTTTATCACTTTGGAGAAAATAAATATAGATCATTACCTCACATCATATATAAAAATAAATCCCAGATGGATTAATGAATTTAATGTAAAAAATAAAATTATAAACTAACCAGAATAAAAGGAACAGGCAAATATTTATCTTGCCTTTCTAATCACAAATGCAAAATCTGAAACCATTAAGTAAAGACTGTTATATTTGTCTACCATATGAATTTTTGCTTATGAAAAACACCATAACCAAAGTTCAAAGGCTAAGGACCAGATGAGAAAACAGTTGAACCAGGTGTATGATGGAAATATATGCAATAATTAAAATCATATTTCACAAGAATATTTAATGACATGGAAAGTACCCATAATTTGTATTTATATTTAAAATAGTTTATTGACTTTCTCTCCCAGTGAATATTGAGTAACAAGGGCTGGATTTAGTCTTTCACAAAAAGCAAGAAGAAAATTAGACAAAACACACAAGAAAACACTTTGAAATACTGGACAACTGGCATCATAGTACTATAATCCTTGAGAGATTGGGAAGAAGTACAGTGAGTTCAGAAATATCTCAGTTACTGCTTGAAGGCAGTTTCCAAACTGCATCAGGTAGAGGGAACCCAAAGACAGCCCATGATTTCAATGATGGAAAAAATAGAGAACAGAAGTCAAGGTGGCCAGGAAAGAGAGAAGAGAGGTGCACAGAAAGAGCACTGGAGGGGTTCCCTCAGGGTTTTCACTATTTGTAATCTGTGTACATATGAGACAGAACTTCCAAAGACATGAAGAAGAATCACTGGGATGGAGGAGACACAAAAATTCCCAGAGGCCACATGTGGTATTTGTAGTGCATATTCCCATCAGCCGGAGTAGGAGAGAGCTCATAATGCATGAGACAAAACAGTTATTACAAAAACATTCTATTTGTTCAAGAGAATAGGAAAAAAAAAAGATTGTTATTAGAAAAAAAATGTGAAATATAAAAAGAACCCAAAGAGAACTCCTAG
Source organism: Proteles cristata cristata (assembly GCA_017311185.1). Lineage (NCBI taxonomy): Eukaryota > Metazoa > Chordata > Mammalia > Carnivora > Hyaenidae > Proteles > Proteles cristata. The sequence continues at coordinate 1,790,687 of JAESUZ010002577.1, forward strand.
AGATGAAAAATACACTGAAAACATTTTCGGCCCTGTTCCTAATAGCATTCCTCAATAAAAGGAACGAGGGTTCCTTGCAGAAAGGGCTGGTTCTACAACTGGGCAGGAGGGGTGCCACATGAGCCTGCATCCTGTAGTGCCACAAGGTAAGGGAGCGGAAGGAGAAACCACACTGATGGGAATACACGAGGGGTCACAGGAGCCAGCTGAAGGAGCTGCCAATGGATAAAGCAGGAATAATCTGAGCAACAAAATTAATCAATCAGTAATGATTATAACACAAAGAATAAAATGAATATCCATGAGTCCACACAGAAATAAACAATTGAATGAATAAATAAAATGGCATGGGAGGAATGGAAAACTCTTCCACAGGCACAAAACTTCCACATAATTTATATAAATACTATCCCTCAGGAGAAGGAGCAGAATGCCCCAATGCTCAAGCATGGGCTGCACATAGTCACATCATTCTTTAAAAATATAGTATGGAAGGAGTGCCTAGTGGGCTCAGTCACGACAGCGTGCGAGTCTGGATCTCAGGGTTATGAGCTCAAGCCCCACTTTGGCTATAGAGGTTACTTAAAAATAAAATCTTTAGGGGTGTCTGGGTGGCTTGGTCAGTTAAGCACTCAACTCCTGATTTTGGCTGAGGTCATGATCTCATGGTTCATGAGTTTGAGCCCTGTATCCAGCTCCATACTAACTGTGAGGCCTGTTTGGGATTCTCTCTCCCTCTCTCTCTACCCCTCCTCTGTGTGCACATGTGTGTTCTCTCTCTCTCTCAATCTCTCTCTACACATAAAGAAATAAACTTTTAAATATATAAATAAATAAATAAATAAATAAATGGAATGAAATCTTTAAAAAAATACAGTATGGAAAAAGGGGAGGAAAAAAAGGCCAATTTTACAGTGAAGAAACTGACAAATACTCTCTCAGTAAGGTGGTCAAGATTCAACATGAACAGTGATAAAGCATGTTATAGGATGTAGACTTTTTTTTTTTTAAGTTTATTTTTGAGAGAGAGAGGGAGACAGAGGACCTGAAGCAGGCTCTGAGCTGACAGCATAGCTGTCAGTTTGCTCAGTTTGAGTGGGGCTCAAACTCACAAACCGAGAGATCATGACCTAAGATGAAGTCAAATGCTCAATCAGCTGAGCCACCCAGGAACCCCTATAGCATGTATTCTAAACATGATATGATTTTTTTTAATGACACTTTTTCTCTGTGGACTTCCTCCCAAAAACTCATAACCCCAGTGTAATCATGAGAACACCACCAGAAAAATTCCAATAGAGGGGAATCACACAAAATACCTAGAGACCCTGACCAGTACTACTTAAAAACCATCCAGATCATCAAAAACAAGCAAAATCTGAGAAACTGTCACAGTCAAGAGGAGCCTAAGGGTACATGACAAATAAATGTAATATGGTATCTCAGATGGTATCCCACAACAGAAGACATTAGTTAAAAAATGAAAAAACCCAAGTAAATAAGAATGTATTAGTATTGGTTCATTATTTGTAACAAATGTACCATATAAACATATATGTTAGTAACAGGGAAAACTGGATATGAGGTATATGGGAACTTTCTGTACTATCTGCACAAATTTTCTGTATATCTAAAATTATTCTAATAAAAGCTAAGGCTATTTTAAAAATTACATCGTATTGGGGGGGCACCTCGGTGACTCAGTGAGTTGAACAGTTGAACGTTTGACTCTTGATTTTGGTTCAGGTCATGATCCCAGGGTCATGGGTTTGAGCCCCATATCAGGCTGAGTGTAGAGCCTGTTTGGGATTCTCTCTTTCTCCCTCTGTCCCTTTCCCCTACTTGCACACTCTGTCTCTCTAAAAAATAAAATAAAATAACATTAAAAAATACATTGAATAGGATCAATAGCACATTAAACACTGAAGATGAAAAAAGTAAACTTGAAGTCATACTCCCCCCAAAGAATCAAAATCAGAGGGAAAAAGGAGAGAAATGGTATCACACATGAGGAAATAGAACCCCAGGCAAGTCAAAGTGTGGCAAAAAGGAGAGGGGAAAAAAAATATTTGAAGGAATAATGATCAATTTTTTCCCCCAAATTTAATGAAAATTCTAAACACACAAATTCAAAAAACTCAATGAATCCATGTGCCCATACAGTGGTACTTCATAATCAAACTGCTAAAAACCAATGATAAGGAGAAAAATTTTTAAATAATCTAGGGTAAAAAACACATTATATGCAGAGGAACACAAACAAGAACTAGCACGTATTTCTTGGCCCAAAGCTAAGCATGCCAGGAGACAATGGGGAAACCTCTTTAAAATACTGAAAAAAAAATTTTTTAAATGCCATCTTAGAATTCTATATCCAGTGAATATAACTTTCATGTACAAAGGTGATAAAACAGCAATTACAATAAAAAATGAAATACTTAGGTATATAGCTAACAAAATATAATTGATGAGAAACAAGAGAATATCTAAATAAATAAAGAAATTTTCCAAGATGTATAGACTCAATGCAATCCCAATCAAACTCCCAGTAGTTCCTTTTATGGAATTTGATAAGCCTACTCTAAAATTTACAAGGAAATTCAAAGAATGTCGAATAGCCAAAGCAATTCTGAAAAAGAAGAAAAGTAATGGATAATTTGCATTCCTTGATTATATTTACTATAAGGTTACAGTAATCAAGACAATGTGGTATTGGCATAAAAACAGAAATACAGAGTAATGGAATACATCGACAATCAAGATATACATCCATTTCATAAGTAAATAGCCAAGTGATTTTTTATATAACAATCACTGAGAAATAATTCACATACCACACAATAGAAGAATATAAAGTGTACAATTCAATGGTATTTACTATATGCACACAATTGTGCAATACTCACCACAATCAATTTCAAACATTTTCATCACTGACAAAAGAAACACCATATTCATTACAAATCATTACCCATTTACCCCCAACTTCCCAAGTCCTATGCAACAACTAATCCACTTCCTATTTATGAATTACCTATTCTGGACATTTCATATAAATGAAATCATATACTATGTGGCCTTTTCTAAATATCTTCTTGCTTCAGCATAATATTTTTAAGTTTTATCCATGTAGCAATTAAGTGTATTAGTCTGGGTTCTCTAGGGAAACAGAACCATTAAGAAATATAGGAATCTAGATGTATATCTAGTTCAAGAGCAAGATTTATGTATATATGCCTATATATTGTTTCGTTCCTCTCTACATATTAAGAGACTTACTATAAGGAACTGGCTTTCACAGTGATGGAAGCTGAAAATTCTAAGATTTGTTGTTAATAAGCTGGAGACGCAAGAGAGCCAATGGTCTAGCTCCAGCCTGGGCCTGGGAGCCTAAGAAACAGAAAAGTCAATATTATAAGTTCCAGTCCAAGTCTAAGTCTGACGGCAGGAGAAGACTGATGTCCCAACTCAAGAGCAGACAGGAAGAAAGAATTTCTTCTTATTCAACTTTTAATTCTATTCAAGCCTTCTGTGGATTGGATGAATCCTACTCACATTTGGGAGAGCAATATGCATTACTCATCTACCAATTCAAATATTAATTTTATCCAGAAATACCTGCAGGACATACCTGGAAATAATGTTTAACCAAATATCTGAGCCTTTACTTGAAACATAAAATTAAGTATCATAAGTCCACTCCTTGTCAACTTGACATCTAAACATATCTCCTTAAATCATACTTAATCTCCAAACAGACAATAACAAGGTCATAATTCTTCCTTATATGATACAACTATCCTATGTACAACTGAAATACACTAACACCTTCCACAGAAGAGGAAAAGTCCTTGAGTGATGTTTACTCTTCTCCCTAAAATCTGTAACTTAAATACTATGATGTAAAATAAAAAAATACCTAAATACTATAATTTAAAGTAAATATACTTTATGTTATATAATAAGGGTATAATGCAGGAAGGAAAACAAATATATTTTATATATACATTTGCAAATATATTCATAACTAAATAAGGAGGCATATGGAGTACTCACAATAATTACAGTTCTCATTTCTGTAACTGATCACGTGGATTTTGCTGGTATTTATAGCTAATGTTTTCCACCAGCCATTCTGAATTTCCTTTACCTTCAGTAAAGTTTCTGTTGGTTTTGTTTATTTCATGATTCTTTACATGGTGGGGGTCACCTAAACCTTCAATTCCTAAATGGATTAGGCTGTTGGGATTTTTTCCATGGACCCTAATCACAGGGCATGATAATACTAAGACACCTTAAGGGGTCCCTGTATTCCAGACATACTTTTCCTTACTTCTATTATGGAGCCAAGTCCAATTTCTACTTGGTAGTCAGGATCATCCCAAACACCACAGTAACTACCTTTCTGTCTGTTGATTTAATGGCATGAGGAGCCCAAAGTGGCTGAACAACAGTCTTGTCTTCCAGTTCAATTGACTTATTGTTGTGTCTCCTGGTTGAAGCATTTCTCCTTTTGGAAGAAATGACCTCTAGGCCAACAGAGCATAAGGTCATGAGAACAGTAAGCAAAAATTATCCTAGTGGGTATCTAGGGTTAAAAGTGAGCAATGCCACTCCTATTTCCAACCCTTGATTCCTGAACTCATGAATTCTGGTTAGGAAAACAACATCACCATATACTGGATGCTGATTTAGAGCTTATACAGCTTTCTGGAGAACCTTGTCCCCATCCTGCAAAGTACTGCCACCTAGTTTGCACCGTAACTGAGTCTTCAAAAGGATATTCCACTATCTTCTGAAGCCAGCAGCTTCAAGATGGTGGGAACAAGGTAAGACAAATGAATTCCATAAGCATAAGTACATTGCCACGCTACTTTTGCTGTTAAGTATGTTCCAGGATGGAAACAAGGTTGTGAGAAATACCATGATGACAGATAAGCCATTCTGTAAGTCCACCAAAGGCCGCTTTGGTAGAAACATTGCATGCAAGAAGAGCAAATGCATATTCAGGGTGCCTACTCCAGTAAGAACAAAATGCTACCTCTTCCATGACGGAAACAGTCTAATATAATCAACCTGCCAACAGGTAGCTTGTTGATCACCCTTGGTGATGTTGCCATATCAGGGGCTCAGTATTAGTCTCTGCTGCAGACTAGGCACTCAGGGGTGGCCATGACTACGTTGGCCTTAATGAGTAGCCGTCCATGTTACTGAGCTTATGCATAACCTCCAACTTTGCCACCGTGGCCACTTTGTTTATAAGTCCATTAGGCAATGAAAGGGGTGCCTGGAGAAAGAGATCGATTGGTATCCACAGGAGAAGCCATCTTGGTTATTAAAACCCTTCTATGATGATGTTAACCTTTGGTGGGCATTCACATGGAACACAGATATCTCCATATTTTTTTGCTCAGAGAGATTTATTCACATACCTCTTCTCCAAATTTCATTGTTGCCAGTTTTCCACTCATATTCCTTCCAAGACCCTGACCATCCAGCCAAACCATTGGTCACAACCCATGAATCAGATTATAATTGCATGTCTGGCCATTTCTCCTTCCAGGCAAAGTGAATAACCAGGATCACTTCTCAAAAGTTCTGCCTTCACTAGGGATGTCCCAGACAGCACTGCTGCTCTGCAATTTAGGGTGGTGCCTGCATATCATGCACAACTATGTATAACCAGGCTTGGTTTTTCTCTTCCTCTGTCAACAGACCATAGCTTTATTCCTTAAGAGGCAAGAAAAAGAAGAGTAAACCAAAAGGTAGCAGAAGGAGGAAATAATAAAGAGTAAAGTGGAGGTTAATGAAATAAATAATAGAAAACAATGAAAAGAATCACAAAACCAAAAATAAGTTCTTTGAAAAGATCAACAAAATTAACTGAGCAAGAAAAACAGACAGAAGACACAAGTAACTAAAATCAGAAATGAGACTGGAGACATTACTACCAACATTACAGAAATAAAAAGGGTTATAACATAATACTACGGATAATTGTGTACCAACAAATTAAATAACCTAGATGAAAGAGAAAAAATTCCAGAGACATGCCAATTGCCAATAATGACTCAAGAGGAAATTTAAAACTGTGAACAGATCTATAACAAGTAAAAAGACTGAAATAGTCATCGAAAACCTCACTGCAAAGAAAAGATGGCTTCTCTAGTAGATTCTAGTAAACATCTGAAGAAGAAGTAACACCAACTCTCCTCGAACTCTTCTACACAGTGAAAGAGAATGGGAAAGTTCTTAACTTATTCTAAGGCCAGAATTACACTGAAAACAAAGCCAGGCAAAGAAACCACCAGAAAGGAAAATTAAAGACCAATATCCTAAGACTATCAATGTAGAAATCCTAAACAAATATTAGCAATCTAAACCTAAAATCGTACTGAAAGGACTACTTATACACCATTACTAAGTGGGGTTCATCTCAGAAATACAAGGGTAGGTCAACACGAAAAAAATCAATATAATCTCACATTGATGGAAGGGATGACACAAACCATATGATCATCTCAACTGATGCAGAAAACACATTTGACAAAATCCAACACCATTTTGTAACAAAAACACTCAGAAAATAGGAATACAAGGGAAATTCCTCAACATGATAAATGGTATTTACAAAAAAACTATAGGTAACATCATACTTAATGGTGAGACTGAAAGTTTTCCCCATAAAATCAGGAACAAGGCAAGGATGCCTGCTTTCACTACTGCTTTTCAACAGTGTACTGGAAGTTCTAGCCAGAGCAATTAGGCAAGGGGGGCGGCGGGGGGGAAAGTATTCAAACTGGAAAGAAGTGAAACTATCTCTATTCACAGATGACAGGATCCTACATAGAGAAAATCCCAAAAAAATACATTAAAAAGGGAAAATAATGATATCTAATAAATGAATTCAGCAAAGTTGCAGGATACAAAATCAACACACAAAAATCAATTGCTTTTATATGCCAATAATAAACAATTCAAAAAGGAAATTAAGAAAACAGATAAGTTGCAAGAATAAACTATCAAGACTACATCAAAATAAAAAACTTCTGCACAGCAAAGAAAACCATCATTGAAAGAAAAGAAAAAGGTAACCTACTGGTTGGGAGAAGATGTCTGCATATGATATATTTCATAAGGGGTTAATATCCAAAATATATAAAAGACTTATACAACACAATATCAAAAAAAACTCCAAATGATCCAATTTTAAAATGAGCAGAGGATGTGAATAGACAGTTTTCCAAAGAAGACAAACAGATGGCTAACAGACACATGAAAAGATGCTCAACATCACTAATCTTCAGGGAAATGCAAATCAAAACCACAATGAGATATCACCTTACACCTGTCACAATGGCCAGAATCAAAAAGACAATAAAATAGCAAGTGTTGGCAAGGATGTGGAGAAAAAGGAAGCCTCATACACTGTTGGTGGGAATGCAAATTGGTATGGCCACTGTGGAAAACATTATGGCAGTTCCTCAAAAAATTAAAAATAGAAATACCCTATGATCCAATAATTCCAAAATAGTAAATTTGGGTATTAACTCAAAGAAAACAAAAACACTAATTTGAAAAGATATATTCATCCTTATGTTTATTACAACATTATTAATACCCAATATATGAAAGCAGCCAAATGTCTATAAATTAACAAATAAAGAAGATGTGATATATATATATATATATATACACACACATACATATATATATGTATGTACACACACACACACACACTGCAATAGAACTCACCCATAAAAAAGGATGAGTTTTTGCCATTTGTGACAACATGGATGGACCTAGCCAGATATTATGCTAAGTGAAATAAGTCAGAGAAAGACAGACATATGATTTCACTTATATGTGGAATCTAAAAGACAAAACAAACGAATAAACAAAAGCAGAGACAGACCCATAAATACAGAGAACACTCTCCTGCCAGAGGAGAGAGTGGTGGAGGGATGGGCAATATAGGTGAAGGAGGTCAGGAGCTGCCGGCTTCCAGTTATAGAACAAGTAAGTCATAGGAATAAAAGGTACAGCACAGGAAACATACTCAATGGAATTGTAATAATGTTGCATAGTGACAGATGTAGCTACACTTCCGGTGAGCACAGCATAATGTATAGAGTTGCTGAATCACTATGTTGTAAGTGAAACTAATGTGACATCATATATTAACTATACTCAAAATAGGGAGGAAGAGGAGGGAGGAGGAGAGAAAACAGATCAGCTATTGCAAGGAGCCAGGGATGGTGGAGTGCATTAATTTTAAATGGATGTGAGAAATATTTTGGGATGATGAAAATATTCTATTATCACGATCATGGTAGTTACGAGTATGCAGTTGACCAAACTCAATGAACCGTATATTTAAAAACCGATGGATTTTATTGCATGCAATTATACATCAAAAAAAAAAACAATAGAAAGATTTAAAAACAAGACCTCGTTCTAAAATATTTGAATTTAGGGGTGCCTGGGTGGCTCAGTCAGTTAGACTTTGGCTCAGGTCATGATCTTGCGGTTCATGAGTTCGAGCCCCGTGTCAGGCTCTATGCTGACAGCTCAGAGCCTGGAGCCTGCTTCAGATTCTGTGTCTCCCTCTTTCTGTGCCTCCCTTCCTCCCTCTCTCTCTCAAAAAAATGAATATTTAAAAATTTTTAAATGAAATATTTGAATGCAGAGAGAAATGTATGGAATGTTGAACAGTAAAGTATAACATCCATGAGGTGGATGGTTACTGACTTTTTTTTATGCTTCTTTACTTTAAATTGTTTACAATATATATCCATTAGTTTTATAATCAGAAAAAAAAACTATTTAAAAAATATGTCAGGGTGTGACACACTTTAGATTTACTTCCATTTAAGAGTTAACATTGTAAAGTATTGGCACTTACCATGTGAAACAGATCAACTTCTGACTGTGACAGACAAAGGGAGGTGTTACAATATGCGGAGTTGACATCAAGTATTTAATGTCCATTTTCACATTATATCTCATAAAAGTCTGTGTACTAGAACTCTATTTTTATATGGATACAACTGAAAAGACTCCAGAAACCTAGATTATAACTAAAAATGAAAAGGCTATTTTCCAATAAAATTGTCCGGGTATGTTTAAGTAGAAATCTGGAAAACTGGTTACAACAGGACCATCTAAATTTTAAATTAAATCAAACAGTAACAAGATAGTTTTAATACACCCAGTAAACAAACTCAAGTGATGGAAACATGGAGAAGCAAAAGTTGGCATGAACATTACTTATCAAACTCCATGCTGTCCTCGATCTCATAAAGAAAACTCTACTGGCAGAAAGACCTCCTGGCAGAGAGAAGAAGGTATCCTGAATGGTATTCTTAAGAACAGACTAAATGTTAGAGCTCAGCAGAGATGACAGCTGAAAGGACATAGTTACAAAACTAGACTAACTCAGAGAGATTGGGCATCAAATCCTGAAATTCTAGCATCCACAGTCTAGTTGTGGTGAGGTAATGGGTAAAAATGCAAGAAACTGATTACCCCTACAGATACTGGCTGAAGGATGAAGAGAGATAGAATCAGAAAGCTCATAGATAAATCTGTAGCATTGATCCATAACGCATGGTTAAAGCAAATGCATTCTAATTACTAGACAATGATGCTCTTTAGAAAACTCCCCTAACTACTGAGGTAAAACAAACTAAAAATGTCTTCCATGTATAGAATGTATACTATATAACAAGCATTTTGTATATATTATTTTTAATCTAAATTAAATACCCAAGTTTACCTATGAGTTTGTGATGATTGAACAGCTGGCAGAAGTCTTTACAGTAACTAAACATCAGAGCAAAGCTTCAATCTCAGGTGTGTTTCAGTAAAACCTCCAGGCAATTTCCAGTCTGACACTCATTCCCCTTACACTAGCCGAGAAAACTAAGTCTGACTCTAGAGAGAAGAAAGTAGAGAGCACAGAGGGCCTGCTATGACCCTTTCATGTACCACATAAAATGTACTGACTTCAATTGGTTCTGTAGAAAAACTCAGACTTCCCTTTCATGTAGATACAATGTTTATGTCTAAATTCACATTTATCAAAGATCTTCCCTCCATAAATTTACCATGTGCAGGTTCTCCTATACTTCAGATCAGGTGAAAGATAAATATGAGTCTTAGTTATTCTAAATTCATTGTCTTTCAATCATACCAAAGAGAAAGGGAGAAAAAAATTACTTCATCTAGCTCATTTTTCACCTATCCATGAAACAGAAATGAGGATATCTGATCTACAGACAGGATGGTAGAAATTCAGTTACAACAATTTTTTAAAGTGCCTAGCATGAGAGCGGCATGTAATAGGCACTTAGGTTCTGGGAGCTATCATTAACATCACCTTTAGCCATTGGTGATGCCATTGGTGTGACAGTCCTTTAAAGAGTTAATATGGAAGAAACCACCAAAGTAACAGTCAGACGAACCTGGTGCCGTGGACCTGAGGTTTCTGCTATCCCTATCCGCCACTCCCCAATGTCATAGTCATATTTCATCTCATTGGCAGCCAATTCTTTGAGTTACATCACTAGGTGTTAGCTTCAACACAATACTTTATGCATTCAACTTTCAAGCCCTCTTTTCTTTCCTTCTGCCTTTCCTGGTTTGAACTATACCTCCCCAAAAAGGTTACAATTCAACTTATGAAAAAGAAAAGCATCAAATAACTCATGCACTAACTAATCAGTCCTTTTAAAAACTATTTTTGAGAGAGAGAGAGAGAGAGAGAGCAAGCATGGGAGGGGCAGAGAGAGCGAGAAAGAGAGACACAGAATCCGAAACAGGCTCCAGGCTCCGAGCTGTCAGCACAGAACCCAACACAGGGCTCAAACCCACGAACCGCGAGATTATGACCTGGGCCAAAGTCATAATCAGTCAAAATCAAAGTCATAATCAAAGTCAGTCGGATGCCCAACCGACTGAGCCACACAGGTGCCCCATAATTAATCATATTAATTAATTGTGTGTGTGTGTGTGTGTGTGTGTGTATGCACGCGCGTGTTTGCAAAAGAGAAGATGTGGATGTACAGACATTCCCGTCTGCACTGATCCTCCCTATATGCTCAGAACATCAGAACAGTCAACAGCAATTTGGAACACTTCTGAAGTGGTGTGTGTGTGTGAGTGTGTTTGTGTGTGAGTGAGAGAGAGGAGGAGGGAGAGAGAGAGAGAGAGAGAGAGGGCCAGCCAGCCAGAAGCAATTGCCTTGTTATCCTGAACATAGTTTTTCAAACCCAATGTGTGATACATTAGACCTTTCACTTGGAGTTTTTACTGGCAATAGTACTAGAACAACCTTCTGAATAGCAACTACTGTTGAATTTTAAAATCTTCCTGGCCCTGCCCTGGGCCAAATTTTAGAGGTACATCAGGTTTGGCTCATTAATATTCAAAAACCTTATCTTTTTCACTATACATTAATTTTACTACTACCAAACAGCATATGCAAGAACTACCATAAGGAGAGAAGACTTATGCCAGTCTATATACCATTAAGAAAAAAAGAAAGGAAGTCTAAATTTCTAAAGAAAGATTTATCAACTTTATCAACCTCAGACAAATTTTAAGTCATTTCATCCCCCTTTTCTCTTGAGGGACTCTTTGTTGCTACATGGAATGAGCTGTATAATTTTTAAAGGTTTTACAATGTAATATCCTCAATAAATTAGTTGAGCATGCTTAATAGTATCTCACAGAAGAAAACTCTTCAGTATTTTACTCAAGTTTTCCACTAGACTTATCTATCCTGGGGCCATTAGTCTCTGCAAAGTTACTGCAGATTTTAGTCTGCAAACACACATCCTCTTGATTTACCACTGAGATTTCAGCTTAGGAATGTTTCACATACAAGAATTTCTTCAGTCTCATCAACTGGCACACAGGAATTGCACATTCCAAAGAAGAAGGCGATATTTATTTTTTCAAACCCTATTCCAGCCAACTACCATAAACTTGGTTATTCTGAAGGCTCCTTGTTTCACTTTTATTTGGAGTCTGCCAACAGGTGACTGGATACTAGAGCACATTTGCGTACTCCTTGGGGATCCTTCTAATAGGACTATAACTTGGAACCAGGAATCCAAGTGGAAAACCCTCAGTCCAGAATCAGCAGCCCCTTCAAGTGCTTCTTCCCACATTCACACCAGGAGGTGGTGTTCCAAGGTGGTCTCAGCATTGCATTGGCCAGCTTATTATTAGATCAGCAGGAAGCTTATTAAAAGGAAAGAAAACTCAATAAGCATCAGGTATTCTGCATCAGGCAAAATAAAATTGTAATGCAATGTCTCCTAAGGTCATTTGATCCTTTGAGATTTAAATAAAATTGGCTTGAGCCCTTATTCCACATCCTGTGGGACATGCCTAGCTTTTCCCAAGATTTTTGCAAAATACCAGTCTCATGTTTTCATGGTCACATAGAGCCTGAAATTCTTTTTTTTTGCTGGACTTTTGATCTCAGTTCATTCTGTTTGTATCTCATCTCCTAGGGGCATTTTCCTTCCTCTGTTCCAGACATGTAACTCAGCTCTTTTCTTTTCTCTCCCTCAAAAAAAAAAAAAAAAAAAAAAAAAAAAAACATGACATCTCTATGGTAAGTAGATTTTCATGAAGGTTCTGGATGTAAGGGAGGTTATGGCACATAATTAAAAACAGTAGTGGATACTGATCATCCTTATTTTTTTCACTGAAGTTCAGTTGACATAATATTTTAGTAGTTTCAGGTGTATGACATAGTGTTTCTATAATGATATACATTAAGAAATACTCACAGTCACCATCTGTAACCATACAAAGTTATTATAATATTATTGACTAAGATCCCTATGCTGTACTTTTATCCCTCTGACTTCTGTATTTTATTACTGCAAGTTTGTACCTCTTACTCCCCCTCACCTATTTTGCCCATCCCTGACCCCCTCTTCTCTGGCAACCACTAGTTTGTCCTCTATAGCTATCAGTCTGTCACCTTCTGTGGTTGACATTGTTGTTGCTTGTTCTTATAAGTCTCTCAGGCATCCTGACCTTTCGAGTTTTTCATTGGTCACTTTTCTTCTTTGGCTCCTTTCCGCTCTTTAACTCTTCTCCATCATCTCTGTTATCTTCTATCTCTATACTCATGTTTATTTTTATGCAAGTTCATTTTGAGTTAGTTCATTCAGGCTGCTGTAGTCTAAGCTGCCTTAGACTGAGCCGCTTAAACAATATCCATTCATCACAATTCTGTAGGCTAGTAAATAAAGGTGTCAGCAGATCTGGTGCCTGATGAGAGCCCACTTACTGGGTTATAGATGGCCATCTTCTCACTGCGTCCTCATATGGCAGAAAGGGAAAGAGAGCTCTCTGGTGTCACTTTTCTAAGGGTCTGAGTCTCTTCCATGAGGGTTGCACATTAATGGCCTGATCACCTCCCTAAGTCCCCACTTCCTAATAATATCCATTAGGGGCTAGGATTTCAACATATGAATTTGGGGAGGACACAAATGGTGTACTCTCGGAACACATGATATTCCCATGTCCTCACTTTCCACATTATGTTACTTTCCTAAGGAAAAAAAAATAGCCGTCCACTTAAGTTAAAGCCATTTGTTTCAACTATTAATATACTTTAATTCAAGTTTTGAAATTCTGCTATATAACAATAAAAAGAACAAAAATGCCACTTGCAATATTCAATTGTGGGGTCCTTCATAACAAAACTCTTTCTCTTATGGCTATATCTTCTTCCAACAATGCCACTTGCTATCAATTTCCCTCAAACTCTATAAACTAGAAATACTAGTGTCCTACAAGCATGTTTTTGATTGGTTTTGTCTCAACAAGCTCCAGAGTTTTTTTATTTGAATAGTTTTACAGAGGGCACACCATCCTTAGCCTCAGGACAGGCGATTCCCTATAGCCACATAGCTGGCATGATTCAACCATTTATCTCCAGTGATTTGAGCACCTGACCCATGACCTAGATTGTGATAATCTGTCCATATCTCTGGACATATATATCTCTGGATTCATTCTTATAATAATCAACCTAATAAGAGCTATAAAATAAATGATTTTTGGGTTTGCCAAGAGCATCTCTTGTTCACCCAAAGCTGGCCCATTTCACATGGCTGCCAGGGCTAACCTGACCCCATGACCTCCTTCCTTCACTCCATTACCAGCCCATGTCTGGATGATGCTTCCCTCTGCCTTTGGTGTGTCTCATTTTGCCTATATCTTACCTTTTTAAAAATTTTTAATGTTTATTTATTTTTGAGAGAGAGCACAGGAGGGGCAGAGAGAGAAACATACACACATAGAGAAGCTGATGCAGGCTCCAGGCTCTGAGTTGTCAGCACAGAGCCCAAAGCAGGGCTCAAACTCATAAACCATGAGACCATGACCTGAGCTGAAGTCTGACACTTAACCGACTGAGCCGGCCATGCACTCCTTGCCTATATCTTCCCTTTAAACAGATGTCACAAATCCAAATGTCTACTTAGACCAAGTAGATGACCTAACAGACGGAAGCTGGGTGAGTGGAGACATTAGCCACAGGGAAGAATCCCCACCTGGAATGACTCCCACTGCTCAGCTCCAGCTGACTGCTGCCCTATGAGGCACGGGACCCAGGGATGCCAGAGTGTCGATCCCTGGGATGTGTTCCTCAGCTTTATTTGAAATCACCATTTTCTTATTTGAAAATGAATATTTTAAAAAACTGTATTAGCAAAACAAAGTATGTTTCTGGACCGAATGTGGCCCAAAGACAGCCAACTTGAGACGGCTGGCTCAGACTCATAAATCCTAAGTCCTGAGAGCATTCTTCCTGACAGGACGGGCCACGCCTGCTCCCCCATCTAATAATCTTGTCGTCTTCAGGCTCACCTCACAGTGCTAGCAGGACTCAGCTCTGGTCCCCCCAGCCACGCCCTCACACTGATCCAAATTTGCTCTAAGGAGCTCTTCCAACCTTTCAGGACGGGCTCCTAATTTGCTTCTTTTATTAAACCTCTGCTTTTAACTTTAAGAGGGACTCTCGCTAAGGTCTAGATTGGATCCTTCCCTGAGGAAGTCATTTGCTCCCTTTCCAAGTTTTGCCTGCTGTCATCCATTCCATGTCTTTGGGCCACAGTTATCATTGTTATCATTCCTAATACAGTCACAACTAAAATATTCCTTTCTCCTGGTCCCATTTTTAAAAGCAATTACAGGAAATGTTTTTGGTTTTGGATATCTCCTTAGACTTTCCTTTGTGATCTAACTTTTGCGCAAAGTAAAATTCGTGTTTCTTCCTTCATTTTTGAAAATTCTTTCTCCTACTTATTCTTTTCTTTTTCTTTTTTTTTAAATGTCTATTTATTTTTGAAAGAGACAGAGAGACAGAGCACAAGCAGGGGAGGGGCAGAGAGAGAAGAAGACACAATCTGAAGCAGCTCTAGGCTCCAAGCTGTCAGCATAGAGTCCGACATGGGGCTCAAGCCCACAAACCGTGAGATCATGACCTGAGCTGAAGTCAGATGCTTAACCGACTGAGCCACCCAGGCGCCCCTATCCTTTTCTTACTGTATGACACAAACCAATTTTGGAATTGGTTTTATTCCT